>CM061069.1:147152257-149571707 GCA_030762895.1 Sophora flavescens
CAACAACGCTGCATAATCGGAATTCATCCTAAGCCTAAGAATTAAGAGAGGAGAAAAGGAGAAGAAATCCCAGAATAAGGGTTACAAAAGGTCTCTGAAAATTCTGATCCAAAAAGTCACCTTTTTCTGTTCTGATCTGCTCTATTTATAAGGAGGCCACGCGTCACGGCCGTGATGGCCATCACGGCCAGGCCGTGACGGCTTCTGCTTCTGGCGCACTTCTGGAATTTGAACATTCGCGACGCGAAGGATGTCTCGCGACGCGAGTCCTCTTGTCACGGCCCGTGATATGAATCACGCCAAGCCGTGATGTTCTCTCGTCTTGTGTGGATTTTGGGTCACGGCCGTGATACACATCACGGCTAGGCCGTGATGGTCTCTGACTTGTGTGGCATTTAGGTCACGGCCGTGATATACATCACGTGATGGTCTCTGTCTTCCCGGGTCTTCAAACTCTCGCGGGGCGAGCTTCCTCTCGCGGGGCGAGAATCTCCAGAATGGCAATCTCCACTATTTCTTGACTTTCCTTAATTCTTAGAGCTTCACTTATGGACCTGAAAACAACACAAGCAACCACAAGCGTAATTCTATCCAAATAACCTAAAAACTACACAAAAGACGCAAAACGAGTCAATGTCCAACTTAGGAACAAAACAAGGCAAATTTGGGCGAAACGAGAGTGAACTCGAATAAATTGGCACATAAACCCTAGTTCATCTAGTCATAAAACTAGATAAGCCAGAGGCTTATCAAAATACCCCAAACTTAAACCTTGCTTGTCCCCAAGCAAGCTTAAAACTCAAAAACGACTCAAGACTTGGCAAGCCTAAAGATCTAATCAATTTCGCACAAATTTCATGCGACTTTACAAAACAATTTTTCTTCTTTGATTCCCCCCTTTTTCATCAATGTAATCCCCACATTCATCTACTTTAAACACTTGAGGAATTATCATTCATGCAATCATTAGTCTAATTTGAGGATCAGTGTCACACACAAAAGGAAGATCACCAATTTCAAACAACCGCCTTCCTCACAAAGGGCATTTAGTATTTCACTCATTCGCTCAAGTTTGTCTAGGCTTTCAACTTTTTCACTCAATTTCACTTATCAAGAGCACTTCCCATGAATTTGATTTTCATCTCAAACATAGTTCCCACGAAAACATGCATGCAACATCAAAAGGTCTTTTAAAGGTTGTAATGGGGCCTGGCTGAGGGTAGGATAATCAAGGATATTTAGGCTTAAGTCCCTAGGAACTAAGAGAGCATGAGCATTAAACACATTTTCCACTCAAATTCCTTTCTTTCCATTTTTTATTTGGGCTCGGGTGACTACAACCTTTTCCTTGATATTATTTTTGTTTTGCCCTTTTCTTTTGGCAATTTTTTTGTTTCCTTCTTTTCTTTTCTTTTCTTTTCTTTTTGCCTTGGGTCAACCTTTATTTTCTTTTTCTCATCCCAATATGACACATACCTTGTAGCCACCCCAAACTTAGTTTCTCACAACCTTTCTCTTGCTCATTTCCATGCTCTCCTAATCCTAAGATTGGGTTAACATGGTTTTTCAGATTTTGGCTCGTAATGTAGGGTCGTCAAGAAACAATAGGTCAATTGGGCTCAATTTGGCTAACTAGGGAACATGCCTTAGGGATGGTTCTTTTCAGGCCAAGTAGTTATTCAAAGAAAATTGCCTAAATCGTTTGATGCAACACATAATCATGCAAACCATATAGAGATTCAAGCAAATTCGGGAAAGTGCAACTTAACAGTGATTCTCACATTCAAAAACAGAGTTGGAGGCTCAAATTCCTCACCCGGACATTTTGCAAATTGTTTGACCGAGATACGATTCCTAGTGTGTGCACCCCCTCACCCCAAACTTATCATAAATCAAGCAATCATAATACATCTCAAAGTTCAATTTTCAATTTTTAGTGGGGATCAACTTTTCTATTACTTGAACCTAGGGAAATCATCAATGGTGTATATAATTCAAGCAATCCATCTATGCTCAATATAATTAAAATCTAACAAGCTTGCCGACACGACATTTCATACAAAAACTCTTGATCTTCTCAAATTATTCAAGAGTGACAAACAAAAACAAAACAAACACAAAAAAACAAAAACAAAAACAAGAGTGAGGAAAGGAGAGGGTACCTAGCTTGGGTTGCCTCCCAAGTAGCGCTTGTTTAACGTCCCGAGCCTCGACTCAAGTCGCCCTAAGGGTTAATCCGGAGGAAGATCCTTCTTGCCATGCCATTCCTTGGCCCGTTCTTTGTAGGTTTGTGCCCCTTTACATGCTCGCAAGCGGTTCCCGGACAGCTCATTTAAGTTCAGGACCCTTCTATAGTCAGCACGAACTCTCCACTCCGTGGTGATCCTTTTTGAGATCAATTCATTGTCTGTACTGACCACCACGGTTGTGCCACCCTTCAACCTTGGTGCTTTACCCTTCTTTTTCATTCCTTTGCTGCTGAGTTCTTCCCTTGCACATTCTTCCCTTGGGAGACTCGGTATGGGTTCCATGTCTCGTAGCCACTCAAGGTAGACTTCATCCCCCGAAGGGCCTGTTTCCTCACTGTCTTTCTCATGAGATTCTACCGATACTGTTGCAAATGAAGGATCATGGTTTTCTCGAGTTGTCTTCACCTTTTCAGTTGGGTCCACCACATCCACTCGATACACTTCCGACCTCTCTCGCAGGGGTGCTTCATTGCTTCAAAGAGATTGAAGACTACCTCATCATCTTGCACCCTTAGAGTGAGTTTCCCTTGCCGCACATCTATCAAGGCACCCCCAGTGGCCAAGAAGGGCCTACCCAATATGAGAGGAACCTCGGCGTCTTCGTCCATATCGAGCACTACAAAGTCCGCCGGAAATATGAGCTTGTCCACTTTTACTAACAAGTCTTCGACCACCCCATAAGGATATTTTATAGAGCGATCGGCTAGTTGGAGCGACATCCGTGTATCCTTGAATTCCTTGATCCCCAACCTCTTCATCATAGATAGGGGCATCAAGTTGATGCTTGCCCCTAGATCACACAATGCCTTCCCTACAGTCATCCCCCCAATGGTGCATGGTATCGAAAAAGAACCGGGATCCTTCAACTTTGGAGGTAGTTTTCTCTGAAGAATGGCACTACACTCCTCGGTCAAAGCAACCGTTTCTTCATCTACTATCCTCCGCTTCTTGGTGAGAAGCTCCTTCATAAACCGAGCATATGATGGCATTTGTTCTAAGGCTTCCGCAAATGGAATGTTAATTTGGAGTTTGCGGAAGACATCAAGGAATCTGTTGAACTGCTTATCCTGTTGAGGCTTCTTCAATCGTTCAGGATACGGTACCTTCATGTAAGGAGGGAGGTCTTGGGGTTCAACCCACTTCTTTCTACGGAACTCTTCATCTACAAGCTTTAACCTCCCTCCTTGCTCCGGTGCCTTACTTCTTACTAACTCCTCTTCTTTCTCAGGTTGTTCTTCCTCAACAGGTAGTTGTTCCGGGCCCTTGTCATTCTGAGAACTAGTGGTACCCCTGCTAGGTTCCAACACCCTTCCGCTTCTAGTTGTGATGGCATTGCATTGGTTCTTCGGGTTGTTCTCTGTGTCACCTGGGAGAGTGCCTGGGAGACGCTCATTAAGTTGCCTTGCGAGCTGAGCAACCTGCGTCTCTAGATTGTGAATTGCTGACCCTGTATGAGCTGCCAACTTGTCAACTGACGCATTCACTTTCTCTAAAGCTGTGTATGTATAGGTTGACAGCTTCTCAACTGTCCCGGTCATCTTTTCAAAGGCCAGCTCCCACTGTTGTCTTCCACCATCTGATATTTGCAACTGATTAGGCCCCGGATGAGCCTGCTGAGTATTGCGCTGCTGAATTCCAATGTTCGGTCTCAGACCCTGTTGAGGTTGTTGCCAATTCTGTTGAGGGTGTTGTTGACCGGCTAGACCACCATTAACATCACTCCAAGCAAATCCCGGATGGTCTCTTCTCATGTAGCCCCTATTCTGATTCTGATTGTTCCTCTGATAATTGTTTTGGGGCACAGTGTCATAGAAGTTGTGGCATGAGTCCACGTGTTCCTGAGGGAAATTTAGCGGGCAATTCTGAGTGTCATGATTTCCATTGCAATTTGCACAACCCGGAGGCATTCCCTCGTGTATAGCATTAACCCTCTTGTTCCCAGACAAAGCCTCATTTTGCATCTTCAAAAGTCTGTTTTGCTCTAAAATGGCTTCCATTGTCCCAGAACTGATTCCACTCGAGGTCTCCCTACCACGGTTGTAATCATTATATGACATCTTCTCTAACAGTGCCCATCCATCCTCAGCCGATAAATATACAAAAGAACCGCCAGCTGCGGCATCACAGTTCATCTGATAGCGTCCCTTCAACCCATTAAAGAAATGCTGCACTTTGGAAACCGGGTCAAAGAATGCAGAGGGACATCTTCTCAATAAACCATTGTACCTCTCCCATGCTTCATTGTAAGTTTCGTCCTCCGTTTGCCTGAATGATGTGACGGCTGTTCTTGCTTGTGCCGCCTTCTGAGGAGGGAAATATTTGGTTAGGAACTTCTGTGCCATCTGCTCCCAAGTTCTGATGCTGTTCCTATCCAAACTATCAACCCAATCGCGAGCGACATCCCTAAGAGAGAGAGGGAAGAGCCGCAAGCGAAACTCATCTTGTGAGACTCCTCTTTGTCTTCTGTAAGTCACACGCCTCAAGGAAGCGAGTGATGTGTCTATGCGGGTCTTGCTTTCCACTCCCATCAAACTGATTCTCCCGGAGCTGGAATGTGACACATGCTTCAACTCTGAAGGAGTCCGTGTTCAGGTTGCCCCTCACAATAGAAGAGTCACAATCTACCAAGCTTGGTAGATCGTACTCAAATAGAGGCTTGTAACGAGGAGGAGGAGGAGGAGGAGGATTTTCTTCAGCCATGCCCTCTATTTTAATTGCTTCCAACCTCTTCCTTTCTCTGGCCTCTTTTCTTAATTGCCTCTCGGTCCTGGTGATCTCTGAATCGAATAGCAAGTCCTCTTGTAGAAGAGTACCTCGCATACAAAAACAGGCAAAGACCAAGTGGAATCAAAGAAACAGATAAAAATAATGGCAATTAAATAAAAGGAAATAAAACAAAAAAAAATCAGCTTAACCAAACAGCCGAATTTCCTCAGAATTAGGAAAATTGGTTGTGCCAATCCCCGGCACCGGCGCCAAAAACTTGTTGTGACTCCGGCAAGTGTACCGGGTCGTCGCAAGTAATAAAAACACGGTAAGATTCTACCGAGGTCGAACACAAGGATTGGGTTACCAATTCGACTAAATTGTAAAGAAATCCGATACGTTGGTTAAGCAATAGAAGGTGGTTGAGAGAAAGAGATTGAGATCGCGAATTCAAGAATCGATTCAAATAACGCTACGGTGATTAAATTCAGAAATAAAAGCATCTAAGGTTTCGAATTCACCTACCCAATCATGCAAAGTACCCAAGTGATGATATTCTCCTCCCTAAGTTCAATTTTAATGTCAACCGGGACCCCTAAATTCTCCTAAATCCACTTCCGTGCTCATTAGGACGTATTCGATGATTTGAATTAATTACTTGCTAGGTCTCTTAACCCTAATCTCGAATTCTATTAATTCTTGTTCCCTATAGGTTGCATCGATCTCCTACTCACTCTCGTGCAATACTCGACCGATGTTCCCAATTCAAGTTCTAAAACGCGAATCGCCGCTAGGCCTCAACACGCTTAACTAGTCGATCACGCTAGCATATAATCGACACAATGAAAACAGAATTGGAAAATCATAATTGAATTAAAGGAGAGAGAGTTACATTACATGAACACTATGCCGCCATGGGTGGCTTCATCGATCCCCTAGACAAGAGGATTAGTTCCTCATGTCCGTAACAACAACGCGCGTACAATCGGAATTCATCCTAAGCCTAAGAATTAAGAGAGGAGAAAAGGAGAAGAAATCCCAGAATAAGGGTTACAAAAGGTCTCTGAAAATTCTGATCCAAAAAGTCACCTTTTTCTGTTCTGATCTGCTCTATTTATAAGGAGGCCACGCGTCACGGCCGTGATGGCCATCACGGCCAGGCCGTGACGGCTTCTGCTTCTGGCGCACTTCTGGAATTTGAACATTCGCGACGCGAAGGATGTCTCGCGACGCGAGTCCTCTTGTCACGGCCCGTGATATGAATCACGGCCAAGCCGTGATGTTCTCTGTCTTGTGTGGATTTTGGGTCACGGCCGTGATACACATCACGGCTAGGCCGTGATGGTCTCTGACTTGTGTGGCATTTAGGTCACGGCCGTGATATACATCACGTGATGGTCTCTGTCTTCCCGGTCTTCAAACTCTCGCGGGCGAGCTTCCTCTCGCGGGCGAGAATCTCCAGAATGGCAATCTCCACTATTTCTTGACTTTCCTTAATTCTTAGAGCTTCACTTATGGACCTGAAAACAACACAAGCAACCACAAGCGTAATTCTATCCAAATAACCTAAAAACTACACAAAAGACGCAAAACGAGTCAATGTCCAACTTAGGAACAAAACAAGGCAAATTTGGGCGAAAACGAGAGTGAACTCGAATAAATTGGCACATAAACCCTAGTTCATCTAGTCATAAAACTAGATAAGCCAGAGGCTTATCAAAATACCCAAAACTTAAACCTTGCTTGTCCCCAAGCAAGCTTAAAACTCAAAAACGACTCAAGACTTGGCAAGCCTAAAGATCTAATCAATTTCGTACAAATTTCATGCGACTTTACAAAACAATTTTTCTTCTTTGATTCCCCCCCTTTTTCATCAATGTAATCCCCACATTCATCTACTTTAAACACTTGAGGAATTATCATTCATGCAATCATTAGTCTAATTTGAGGATCAGTGTCACACACAAAAGGAAGATCACCAATTTCAAACAACCGCCTTCCTCACAAAGGGCATTTAGTATTTCACTCATTCGCTCAAGTTTGTCTAGGCTTTCAACTTTTTCACTCAATTTCACTTATCAAGAGCACTTCCCATGAATTTGATTTTCATCTCAAACATAGTTCCCACGAAAACATGCATGCAACATCAAAAGGTCTTTTAAAGGTTGTAATGGGGCCTGGCTGAGGGAAGGATAATCAAGGATATTTAGGCTTAAGTCCCTAGGAACTAAGAGAGCATGAGCATTAAACACATTTTCCACTCAAATTCCTTTCTTTCCATTTTTTATTTGGGCTCGGGTGACTACAACCTTTTCCTTGATATTATTTTTGTTTTGCCCTTTTCTTTTGGCAATTTTTTTGTTTCCTTCTTTTCTTTTCTTTTCTTTTCTTTTTGCCTTGGGTCAACCTTTATTTTCTTTTTCTCATCCCAATATGACACATACCTTGTAGCCACCCCAAACTTAGTTTCTCACAACCTTTCTCTTGCTCATTTCCATGCTCTCCTAATCCTAAGATTGGGTTAACATGGTTTTTCAGATTTTGGCTCGTAATGTAGGGTCGTCAAGAAACAATAGGTCAATTGGGCTCAATTTGGCTAACTAGGGAACATGCCTTAGGGATGGTTCTTTTCAGGCCAAGTAGTTATTCAAAGAAAATTGCCTAAATCGTTTGATGCAACACATAATCATGCAAACCATATAGAGATTCAAGCAAATTCGGGAAAGTGCAACTTAACATGATTCTCACATTCAAAAACAGAGTTGGAGGCTCAAATTCCTCACCCGGACATTTTGCAAATTGTTTGACCGAGATACGATTCCTAGTGTGTGCACCCCCTCACCCCAAACTTATCATAAATCAAGCAATCATAATACATCTCAAAGTTCAATTTTCAATTTTTAGTGGGGATCAACTTTTCTATTACTTGAACCTAGGGGAAATCATCAATGGTGTATATAATTCAAGCAATCCATCTATGCTCAATATAATTAAAATCTAACAAGCTTGCCGACACGACATTTCATACAAAAACTCTTGATCTTCTCAAATTATTCAAGAGTGACAAACAAAAACAAAACAAACACAAAAAAACAAAAACAAAAACAAGAGTGAGGAAAGGAGAGGGTACCTAGCTTGGGTTGCCTCCCAAGTAGCGCTTGTTTAACGTCCCGAGCCTGACTCAAGTCGCCCCTAAGGGTTAATCCGGAGGAAGATCCTTCTTGCCATGCCATTCCTTGGCCCGTTCTTTGTAGGTTTGTGCCCCTTTACATGCTCGCAAGCGGTTCCCGGACAGCTCATTTAAGTTCAGGACCCTTCTATAGTCAGCACGAACTCTCCACTCCGTGGTGATCCTTTTTGAGATCAATTCATTGTCTGTACTGACCACCACGGTTGTGCCACCCTTCAACCTTGGTGCTTTACCCTTCTTTTTCATTCCTTTGCTGCTGAGTTCTTCCCTTGCACATTCTTCCCTTGGGAGACTCGGTATGGGTTCCATGTCTCGTAGCCACTCAAGGTAGACTTCATCCCCCGAAGGGCCTGTTTCCTCACTGTCTTTCTCATGAGATTCTACCGATACTGTTGCAAATGAAGGATCATGGTTTTCTCGAGTTGTCTTCACCTTTTCAGTTGGGTCCACCACATCCACTCGATACACTTCCGACCTCTCTGCAGGGTGCTTCATTGCTTCAAAGAGATTGAAGACTACCTCATCATCTTGCACCCTTAGAGTGAGTTTCCCTTGCCGCACATCTATCAAGGCACCCCCAGTGGCCAAGAAGGGCCTACCCAATATGAGAGGAACCTCGGCGTCTTCGTCCATATCGAGCACTACAAAGTCCGCCGGAAATATGAGCTTGTCCACTTTTACTAACAAGTCTTCGACCACCCCATAAGGATATTTTATAGAGCGATCGGCTAGTTGGAGCGACATCCGTGTATCCTTGAATTCCTTGATCCCCAACCTCTTCATCATAGATAGGGGCATCAAGTTGATGCTTGCCCCTAGATCACACAATGCCTTCCCTACAGTCATCCCCCCAATGGTGCATGGTATCGAAAAAGAACCGGGATCCTTCAACTTTGGAGGTAGTTTTCTCTGAAGAATGGCACTACACTCCTCGGTCAAAGCAACCGTTTCTTCATCTACTATCCTCCGCTTCTTGGTGAGAAGCTCCTTCATAAACCGAGCATATGATGGCATTTGTTCTAAGGCTTCCGCAAATGGAATGTTAATTTGGAGTTTGCGGAAGACATCAAGGAATCTGTTGAACTGCTTATCCTGTTGAGGCTTCTTCAATCGTTCAGGATACGGTACCTTCATGTAAGGAGGGAGGTCTTGGGGTTCAACCCAATTCTTTCTACGGAACTCTTCATCTACAAGCTTTAACCTCCCTCCTTGCTCCGGTGCCTTACTTCTTACTAACTCCTCTTCTTTCTCAGGTTGTTCTTCCTCAACAGGTAGTTGTTCCGGGCCCTTGTCATTCTGAGAACTAGTGGTACCCCTGCTAGGTTCCAACACCCTTCCTCTTCTAGTTGTGATGGCATTGCATTGGTTCTTCGGGTTGTTCTCTGTGTCACCTGGGAGAGTGCCTGGGAGACGCTCATTAAGTTGCCTTGCGAGCTGAGCAACCTGCGTCTCTAGATTGTGAATTGCTGACCCTGTATGAGCTGCCAACTTGTCAACTGATGCATTCACTTTCTCTAAAGCTGTGTATGTATAGGTTGACAGCTTCTCAACTGTCCCGGTCATCTTTTCAAAGGCCAGCTCCCACTGTTGTCTTCCACCATCTGATATTTGCAACTGATTAGGCCCCGGATGAGCCTGCTGAGTATTGCGCTGCTGAATTCCAATGTTCGGTCTCAGACCCTGTTGAGGTTGTTGCCAATTCTGTTGAGGGTGTTGTTGACCGGCTAGACCACCATTAACATCACTCCAAGCAAATCCCGGATGGTCTCTTCTCATGTAGCCCCTATTCTGATTCTGATTGTTCCTCTGATAATTGTTTTGGGGCACAGTGTCATAGAAGTTGTGGCATGAGTCCACGTGTTCCTGAGGGAAATTTAGCGGGCAATTCTGAGTGTCATGATTTCCATTGCAATTTGCACAACCCTGAGGCATTCCCTCGTGTATAGCATTAACCCTCTTGTTCCCAGACAAAGCCTCATTTTGCATCTTCAAAAGTCTGTTTTGCTCTAAAATGGCTTCCATTGTCCCAGAACTGATTCCACTCGAGGTCTCCCTACCACGGTTGTAATCATTATATGACATCTTCTCTAACAATGCCCATCCATCCTCAGCCGATAAATATACAAAAGAACCGCCAGCTGCGGCATCACAGTTCATCTGATAGCGTCCCTTCAACCCATTAAAGAAATGCTGCACTTTGGAAACCGGGTCAAAGAATGCAGAGGGACATCTTCTCAATAAACCATTGTACCTCTCCCATGCTTCATTGTAAGTTTCGTCCTCCGTTTGCCTGAATGATGTGACGGCTGTTCTTGCTTGTGCCGCCTTCTGAGGAGGGAAATATTTGGTTAGGAACTTCTGTGCCATCTGCTCCCAAGTTCTGATGCTGTTCCTATCCAAACTATCAACCCAATCGCGAGCGACATCCCTAAGAGAGAGAGGGAAGAGCCGCAAGCGAAACTCATCTTGTGAGACTCCTCTTGTCTTCTGTAAGTCACACGCCTCAAGGAAGCGAGTGATGTGTCTATGCGGGTCTTGCTTTCCACTCCCATCAAACTGATTCTCCCGGAGCTGGAATGTGACACATGCTTCAACTCTGAAGGAGTCCGTGTTCAGGTTGCCCCTCACAATAGAAGAGTCACAATCTACCAAGCTTGGTAGATCGTACTCAAATAGAGGCTTGTAACGAGGAGGAGGAGGAGGAGGAGGATTTTCTTCAGCCATGCCCTCTATTTTAATTGCTTCCAACCTCTTCCTTTCTCTGGCCTCTTTTCTTAATTGCCTCTCGGTCCTGGTGATCTCTGAATCGAATAGCAAGTCCTCTTGTAGAAGAGTACCTCGCATACAAAAACAGGCAAAGACCAAGTGGAATCAAAGAAACAGAGAAAAATAATGGCAATTAAATAAAAGGAAATAAAACAAAAAAAATCAGCTTAACCAAACAGCCGAATTTCCTCAGAATTAGGAAAATTGGTTGTGCCAATCCCCGGCAACGGCGCCAAAAACTTGTTGTGACTCCGGCAAGTGTACCGGGTCGTCGCAAGTAATAAAAACACGGTAAGATTCTACCGAGGTCGAACACAAGGATTGGGTTACCAATTCGACTAAATTGTAAAGAAATCCGATACGTTGGTTAAGCAATAGAAGGTGGTTGAGAGAAAGAGATTGAGATCGCGAATTCAAGAATCGATTCAAATAACGCTACGGTGATTAAATTCAGAAATAAAAGCATCTAAGGTTTCGAATTCACCTACCCAATCATGCAAAGTACCCAAGTGATGATATTCTCCTCCCTAAGTTCAATTTTAATGTCAACCGGGACCCCTAAATTCTCCTAAATCCACTTCCGTGCTCATTAGGACGTATTCGATGATTTGAATTAATTACTTGCTAGGTCTCTTAACCCTAATCTCGAATTCTATTAATTCTTGTTCCCTATAGGTTGCATCGATCTCCTACTCACTCTCGTGCAATACTCGACCGATGTTCCCAATTCAAGTTCTAAAACGCGAATCGCCGCTAGGCCTCAACACGCTTAACTAGTCGATCACGCTAGCATATAATCGACACAATGAAAACAGAATTGGAAAATCATAATTGAATTAAAGGAGAGAGAGTTACATTACATGAACACTATGCCGCCATGGGTGGCTTCATCGATCCCCTAGACAAGAGGATTAGTTCCTCATGTCCGTAACAACAACGCTGCATACAATCGGAATTCATCCTAAGCCTAAGAATTAAGAGAGGAGAAAAGGAGAAGAAATCCCAGAATAAGGGTTACAAAAGGTCTCTGAAAATTCTGATCCAAAAAGTCACCTTTTTCTGTTCTGATCTGCTCTATTTATAAGGAGGCCACGCGTCACGGCCGTGATGGCCATCACGGCCAGGCCGTGACGGCTTCTGCTTCTGGCGCACTTCTGGAATTTGAACATTCGCGACGCGAAGGATGTCTCGCGACGCGAGTCCTCTTGTCACGGCCCGTGATATGAATCACGGCCAAGCCGTGATGTTCTCTGTCTTGTGTGGATTTTGGGTCACGGCCGTGATACACATCACGGCTAGGCCGTGATGGTCTCTGACTTGTGTGGCATTTAGGTCACGGCCGTGATATACATCACGTGATGGTCTCTGTCTTCCCGGGTCTTCAAACTCTCGCGGGGCGAGCTTCCTCTCGCGGGGCGAGAATCTCCAGAATGGCAATCTCCACTATTTCTTGACTTTCCTTAATTCTTAGAGCTTCACTTATGGACCTGAAAACAACACAAGCAACCACAAGCGTAATTCTATCCAAATAACCTAAAAACTACACAAAAGACGCAAAACGAGTCAAAGTCCAACTTAGGAACAAAACAAGGCAAATTTGGGCGAAAACGAGAGTGAACTCGAATAAATTGGCACATAAACCCTAGTTCATCTAGTCATAAAACTAGATAAGCCAGAGGCTTATCAAAATACCCCAAACTTAAACCTTGCTTGTCCCCAAGCAAGCTTAAAACTCAAAAACGACTCAAGACTTGGCAAGCCTAAAGATCTAATCAATTTCGCACAAATTTCATGCGACTTTACAAAACAATTTTTCTTCTTTGATTCCCCCCCTTTTTCATCAATGTAATCCCCACATTCATCTACTTTAAACACTTGAGGAATTATCATTCATGCAATCATTAGTCTAATTTGAGGATCAGTGTCACACACAAAAGGAAGATCACCAATTTCAAACAACCGCCTTCCTCACAAAGGGCATTTAGTATTTCACTCATTCGCTCAAGTTTGTCTAGGCTTTCAACTTTTTCACTCAATTTCACTTATCAAGAGCACTTCCCATGAATTTGATTTTCATCTCAAACATAGTTCCCACGAAAACATGCATGCAACATCAAAAGGTCTTTTAAAGGTTGTAATGGGGCCTGGTGAGGGAAGGATAATCAAGGATATTTAGGCTTAAGTCCCTAGGAACTAAGAGAGCATGAGCATTAAACACATTTTCCACTCAAATTCCTTTCTTTCCATTTTTTATTTGGGCTCGGGTGACTACAACCTTTTCCTTGATATTATTTTTGTTTTGCCCTTTTCTTTTGGCAATTTTTTTGTTTCCTTCTTTTCTTTTCTTTTCTTTTCTTTTTGCCTTGGGTCAACCTTTATTTTCTTTTTCTCATCCCAATATGACACATACCTTGTAGCCACCCCAAACTTAGTTTCTCACAACCTTTCTCTTGCTCATTTCCATGCTCTCCTAATCCTAAGATTGGGTTAACATGGTTTTTCAGATTTTGGCTCGTAATGTAGGGTCGTCAAGAAACAATAGGTCAATTGGGCTCAATTTGGCTAACTAGGGAACATGCCTTAGGGATGGTTCTTTTCAGGCCAAGTAGTTATTCAAAGAAAATTGCCTAAATCGTTTGATGCAACACATAATCATGCAAACCATATAGAGATTCAAGCAAATTCGGGAAAGTGCAACTTAACAGTGATTCTCACATTCAAAAACAGAGTTGGAGGCTCAAATTCCTCACCCGGACATTTTGCAAATTGTTTGACCGAGATACGATTCCTAGTGTGTGCACCCCTCACCCCAAACTTATCATAAATCAAGCAATCATAATACATCTCAAAGTTCAATTTTCAATTTTTAGTGGGGATCAACTTTTCTATTACTTGAACCTAGGGGAAATCATCAATGGTGTATATAATTCAAGCAATCCATCTATGCTCAATATAATTAAAATCTAACAAGCTTGCCGACACGACATTTCATACAAAAACTCTTGATCTTCTCAAATTATTCAAGAGTGACAAACAAAAACAAAACAAACACAAAAAAACAAAAACAAAAACAAGAGTGAGGAAAGGAGAGGGTACCTAGCTTGGGTTGCCTCCCAAGTAGCGCTTGTTTAACGTCCCGAGCCTGACTCAAGTCGCCCCTAAGGGTTAATCCGGAGGAAGATCCTTCTTGCCATGCCATTCCTTGGCCCGTTCTTTGTAGGTTTGTGCCCCTTTACATGCTCGCAAGCGGTTCCCGGACAGCTCATTTAAGTTCGGGACCCTTCTATAGTCAAGACGTAACTCTCCACTCCGTGGTGATCCTTTTTGAGATCAATTCATTGTTCAGATCGACCACCACCACGGTTGTGCCACCCTTCAACCTTGGTGCTTTACCCTTCTTTTTCATTCCTTTGCTGCTGAGTTCTTCCCTTGCACATTCTTCCCTTGGGAGACTCGGTATGGGTTCCATGTCTCGTAGCCACTCAAGGTAGACTTCATCCCCCGAAGGGCCTGTTTCCTCACTGTCTTTCTCATGAGATTCTACCGATACTGTTGCAAATGAAGGATCATGGTTTTCTCGAGTTGTCTTCACCTTTTCAGTTGGGTCCACCACATCCACTCGATACACTTCCGACCTCTCTGCAGGGTGCTTCATTGCTTCAAAGAGATTGAAGACTACCTCATCATCTTGCACCCTTAGAGTGAGTTTCCCTTGCCGCACATCTATCAAGGCACCCCCAGTGGCCAAGAAGGGCCTACCCAATATGAGAGGAACCTCGGCGTCTTCGTCCATATCGAGCACTACAAAGTCCGCCGGAAATATGAGCTTGTCCACTTTTACTAACAAGTCTTCGACCACCCCATAAGGATATTTTATAGAGCGATCGGCTAGTTGGAGCGACATCCGTGTATCCTTGAATTCCTTGATCCCCAACCTCTTCATCATAGATAGGGGCATCAAGTTGATGCTTGCCCCTAGATCACACAATGCCTTCCCTACAGTCATCCCCCCAATGGTGCATGGTATCGAAAAAGAACCGGGATCCTTCAACTTTGGAGGTAGTTTTCTCTGAAGAATGGCACTACACTCCTCGGTCAAAGCAACCGTTTCTTCATCTACTATCCTCCGCTTCTTGGTGAGAAGCTCCTTCATAAACCGAGCATATGATGGCATTTGTTCTAAGGCTTCCGCAAATGGAATGTTAATTTGGAGTTTGCGGAAGACATCAAGGAATCTGTTGAACTGCTTATCCTGTTGAGGCTTCTTCAATCGTTCAGGATACGGTACCTTCATGTAAGGAGGGAGGTCTTGGGGTTCAACCCACTTCTTTCTACGGAACTCTTCATCTACAAGCTTTAACCTCCCTCCTTGCTCCGGTGCCTTACTTCTTACTAACTCCTCTTCTTTCTCAGGTTGTTCTTCCTCAACAGGTAGTTGTTCCGGGCCCTTGTCATTCTGAGAACTAGTGGTACCCCTGCTAGGTTCCAACACCCTTCCGCTTCTAGTTGTGATGGCATTGCATTGGTTCTTCGGGTTGTTCTCTGTGTCACCTGGGAGAGTGCCTGGGAGACGCTCATTAAGTTGCCTTGCGAGCTGAGCAACCTGCGTCTCTAGATTGTGAATTGCTGACCCTGTATGAGCTGCCAACTTGTCAACTGACGCATTCACTTTCTCTAAAGCTGTGTATGTATAGGTTGACAGCTTCTCAACTGTCCCGGTCATCTTTTCAAAGGCCAGCTCCCACTGTTGTCTTCCACCATCTGATATTTGCAACTGATTAGGCCCCGGATGAGCCTGCTGAGTATTGCGCTGCTGAATTCCAATGTTCGGTCTCAGACCCTGTTGAGGTTGTTGCCAATTCTGTTGAGGGTGTTGTTGACCGGCTAGACCACCATTAACATCACTCCAAGCAAATCCCGGATGGTCTCTTCTCATGTAGCCCCTATTCTGATTCTGATTGTTCCTCTGATAATTGTTCTGGGGCACAGTGTCATAGAAGTTGTGGCATGAGTCCACGTGTTCCTGAGGGAAATTTAGCGGGCAATTCTGAGTGTCATGATTTCCATTGCAATTTGCACAACCCGGAGGCATTCCCTCGTGTATAGCATTAACCCTCTTGTTCCCAGACAAAGCCTCATTTTGCATCTTCAAAAGTCTGTTTTGCTCTAAAATGGCTTCCATTGTCCCAGAACTGATTCCACTCGAGGTCTCCCTACCACGGTTGTAATCATTATATGACATCTTCTCTAACAGTGCCCATCCATCCTCAGCCGATAAATATACAAAAGAACCGCCAGCTGCGACATCACAGTACATCTGATAGCGTCCCTTCAACCCATTAAAGAAATGCTGCACTTTGGAAACCGGGTCAAAGAATGCAGAGGGACATCTTCTCAATAAACCATTGTACCTCTCCCATGCTTCATTGTAAGTTTCGTCCTCCGTTTTCCTGAATGATGTGACGGCTGTTCTTGCTTGTGCCGCCTTCTGAGGAGGGAAATATTTGGTTAGGAACTTCTGTGCCATCTGCTCCCAAGTTCTGATGCTGTTCCTATCCAAACTATCAACCCAATCGCGAGCGACATCCCTAAGAGAGAGAGGGAAGAGCCGCAAGCGAAACTCATCTTGTGAGACTCCTCTTGTCTTCTGTAAGTCACACACCTCAAGGAAGCGAGTGATGTGTCTATGCGGGTCTTGCTTTCCACTCCCATCAAACTGATTCTCCCGGAGCTGGAATGTGACACATGCTTCAACTCTGAAGGAGTCTGTGTTCAGGTTGCCCCTCACAATAGAAGAGTCACAATCTACCAAGCTTGGTAGATCGTACTCAAATAGAGGCTTGTAACGAGGAGGAGGAGGAGGAGGAGGATTTTCTTCAGCCATGCCCTCTATTTTAATTGCTTCCAACCTCTTCCTTTCTCTGGCCTCTTTTCTTAATTGCCTCTCGGTCCTGGTGATCTCTGAATCGAATAGCAAGTCCTCTTGTAGAAGAGTACCTCGCATACAAAAACAGGCAAAGACCAAGTGGAATCAAAGAAACAGATAAAAATAATGGCAATTAAATAAAAGGAAATAAAACAAAAAAAAATCAGCTTAACCAAACAGCCGAATTTCCTCAGAATTAGGAAAATTGGTTGTGC
This sequence comes from Sophora flavescens, assembly GCA_030762895.1. Taxonomy (NCBI): domain Eukaryota; kingdom Viridiplantae; phylum Streptophyta; class Magnoliopsida; order Fabales; family Fabaceae; genus Sophora; species Sophora flavescens. The sequence goes on from CM061069.1 coordinate 147,169,310, forward strand.
CAATCCCCGGCAACGGCGCCAAAAACTTGTTGTGACTCCGGCAAGTGTACCGGGTCGTCGCAAGTAATAAAAACACGGTAAGATTCTACCGAGGTCGAACACAAGGATTGGGTTACCAATTCGACTAAATTGTAAAGAAATCCGATACGTTGGTTAAGCAATAGAAGGTGGTTGAGAGAAAGAGATTGAGATCGCGAATTCAAGAATCGATTCAAATAACGCTACGGTGATTAAATTCAGAAATAAAAGCATCTAAGGTTTCGAATTCACCTACCCAATCATGCAAAGTACCCAAGTGATGATATTCTCCTCCCTAAGTTCAATTTTAATGTCAACCGGGACCCCTAAATTCTCCTAAATCCACTTCCGTGCTCATTAGGACATATTCGATGATTTGAATTAATTACTTGCTAGGTCTCTTAACCCTAATCTCGAATTCTATTAATTCTTGTTCCCTATAGGTTGCATCGATCTCCTACTCACTCTCGTGCAATACTCGACCGATGTTCCCAATTCAAGTTCTAAAACGCGAATCGCCGCTAGGCCTCAACACGCTTAACTAGTCGATCACGCTAGCATATAATCGACACAATGAAAACAGAATTGGAAAATCATAATTGAATTAAAGGAGAGAGAGTTACATTACATGAACACTATGCCGCCATGGGTGGCTTCATCGATCCCTAGACAAGAGGATTAGTTCCTCATGTCCGTAACAACAACGCGCGCACAATCGGAATTCATCCTAAGCCTAAGAATTAAGAGAGGAGAAAAGGAGAAGAAATCCCAGAATAAGGGTTACAAAAGGTCTCTGAAAATTCTGATCCAAAAAGTCACCTTTTTCTCGTTTCGACTGCTTCTATTTATAAGGAGGCCACGCGTCACGGCCGTGATGGCCATCACGTCCAGGCCGTGACGGCTTCTGCTTCTTGCGCACTTATGGAATTTGAACATTCGCGACGCGAAGGATGTCTCGCGACGCGAGTCCTCTTGTCACGGCCCGTGATATGAATCACGGCGCCAAGCCGTGATGTTCTCTCGCCTTGTGTGGATTTTGGGTCACGGCCGTGATACACATCACGGCTAGGCCGTGATGGTCTCTGACTTGTGTGGCATTTAGGTCACGGCCGTGATATACATCACGTGATGGTCTCTGTCTTCCCGGGTCTTCAAACTCTCGCGGGGCAAGCTTCCTCTCGCGGGGCGAGAATCTCCAGAATGGCAATCTCCACTATTTCTTGACTTTCCTTAATTCTTAGAGCTTCACTTATGGACCTGAAAACAACACAAGCAACCACAAGCGTAATTCTATCCAAATAACCTAAAAACTACACAAAAGACGCAAAACGAGTCAATGTCCAACTTAGGAACAAAACAAGGCAAATTTGGGTGAAAACGAGAGTGAACTCGAATAAATTGGCACATAAACCCTAGTTCATCTAGTCATAAAACTAGATAAGCCAGAGGCTTATCAAAATACCCCAAACTTAAACCTTGCTTGTCCCCAAGCAAGCTTAAAACTCAAAAACGACTCAAGACTTGGCAAGCCTAAAGATCTAATCAATTTCTCACAAATTTCATGCGACTTTACAAAACAATTTTTCTTCTTTGATTCCCCCCCTTTTTCATCAATGTAATCCCCACATTCATCTACTTTAAACACTTGAGGAATTATCATTCATGCAATCATTAGTCTAATTTGAGGATCAGTGTCACACACAAAAGGAAGATCACCAATTTCAAACAACCGCCTTCCTCACAAAGGGCATTTAGTATTTCACTCATTCGCTCAAGTTTGTCTAGGCTTTCAACTTTTTCACTCAATTTCACTTATCAAGAGCACTTCCCATGAATTTGATTTTCATCTCAAACATAGTTCCCACGAAAAACATGCATGCAACATCAAAAGGTCTTTTAAAGGTTGTAATGGGGCCTGGCCGAGGGAAGGATAATCAAGGATATTTAGGCTTAAGTCCCTAGGAACTAAGAGAGCATGAGCATTAAACACATTTTCCACTCAAATTCCTTTCTTTCCATTTTTTATTTGGGCTCGGGTGACTACAACCTTTTCCTTGATATTATTTTTGTTTTGCCCTTTTCTTTTGGCAATTTTTTTGTTTCCTTCTTTTCTTTTCTTTTCTTTTTTGCCTTGGGTCAACCTTTATTTTCTTTTTCTCATCCCAATATGACACATACCTTGTAGCCACCCCAAACTTAGTTTCTCACAACCTTTCTCTTGCTCATTTCCATGCTCTCCTAATCCTAAGATTGGGTTAACATGGTTTTTCGGATTTTGGCTCGTAATGTAGGGTCGTCAAGAAACAATAGGTCAATTGGGCTCAATTTGGCTAACTAGGGAACATGCCTTAGGGATGGTTCTTTTCGGGCCAAGTAGTTATTCAAAGAAAATTGCCTAAATCGTTTGATGCAACACATAATCATGCAAACCATATAGAGATTCAAGCAAATTCGGGAAAGTGCAACTTAACAGTGATTCTCACATTCAAAAACAGAGTTGGAGGCTCAAATTCCTCACCCTGACATTTTGCAAATTGTTTGACCGAGATACGATTCCTAGTGTGTGCACCCCTCACCCCAAACTTATCATAAATCAAGCAATCATAATACATCTCAAAGTTCAATTTTCAATTTTTAGTGGGGATCAACTTTTCTATTACTTGAACCTAGGGGAAATCATCAATGGTGTATATAATTCAAGCAATCCATCTATGCTCAATATAATTAAAATCTAACAAGCTTGCCGACACGACATTTCATACAAAAACTCTTGATCTTCTCAAATTATTCAAGAGTGACAAACAAAAACAAAACAAACACAAAAAAACAAAAACAAAAACAAGAGTGAGGAAAGGAGAGGGTACCTAGCTTGGGTTGCCTCCCAAGTAGCGCTTGTTTAACATCCCGAGCCTGACTCAAGTCGCCCCTAAGGGTTAATCCGGAGGAAGATCCTTCTTGCCATGCCATTCCTTGGCCCGTTCTTTGTAGGTTTGTGCCCCTTTACATGCTCGCAAGCGGTTCCCGGACAGCTCATTTAAGTTCAGGACCCTTCTATAGTCAAGATTTAACTCTCCACTCCGTGGTGATCCTTTTTGAGATCAATTCATTGTCTCAGATCGACCACCACGGTTGTGCCACCCTTCAACCTTGGTGCTTTACCCTTCTTTTTCATTCCTTTGCTGCTGAGTTCTTCCCTTGAACATTCTTCCCTTGGGAGACTCGGTATGGGTTCCATGTCTCGTAGCCACTCAAGGTAGACTTCATCCCCCGAAGGGCCTGTTTCCTCACTGTCTTTCTCATGAGATTCTACCGATATCTTGTAAATGAAGGATCATGGTTTTCTCGAGTTGTCTTCACCTTTTCAGTTGGGTCCACCACATCCACTCGATACACTTCCGACCTCTCTCTGCAGGGTGCTTCATTGCTTCAAAGAGATTGAAGACTACCTCATCATCTTGCACCCTTAGAGTGAGTTTCCCTTGCCGCACATCTATCAAGGCACCCCCAAAGGCCAAGAAGGGCCTACCCAATATGAGAGGAACCTCGGCGTCTTCGTCCATATCGAGCACTACACAGTCCGCCGGAAATATGAGCTTGTCCACTTTTACTCACAAGTCTTCGACCACCCCATAAGGATATTTTATAGAGCGATCGGCTAGTTGGAGCGACATCCGTGTATCCTTGAATTCCTTGATCCCCAACCTCTTCATCATAGATAGGGGCATCAAGTTGATGCTTGCCCCTAGATCACACAATGCCTTCCCTACAGTCATCCCCCAATGGTGCATGGTATCGAAAAAGAACCGGATCCTTCAACTTTGGAGGTAGTTTTCTCTCAAGAATGGCACTACACTCCTCGGTCAAAGCAACCGCTTTCTTCATCTACTATCCTCCGCTTCTTGGTGAGAAGCTCCTTCATAAACCGAGCATATGATGGCATTTGTTCTAAGGCTTCCGCAAATGGAATGTTAATTTGGAGTTTGCGGAAGACATCAAGGAATCTGTTGAACTGCTTATCCTGTTGAGGCTTCTTCAATCGTTCAGGATACGGTACCTTCATGTAAGGAGGGAGGTCTTGGGGTTCAACCCACTTCTTTCTACGGAACTCTTCATCTACAAGCTTTAACCTCCCTCCTTGCTCCGGTGCCTTACTTCTTACTAACTCCTCTTCTTTCTCAGGTTGTTCTTCCTCAACGGTAGTTGTTCCGGGCCCTTGTCATTCGAGAACTAGTGGTACCCTGCTAGGTTCCAACACCCTTCCGCTTCTAGTTGTGATGGCATTGCATTGGTTCTTCGGGTTGTTCTCTCGTGTCACCTGGGAGAGTGCCCGGGAGACGCTCATTAAGTTGCCTTGCGAAAGAGCAACCTGCGTCTCTAGATTGTGAATTGCTGACCCTGTATGAGCTGCCAACTTGTCAACTGATGCATTCACTTTCTCTAAAGCTGTGTATGTATAGGTTGACAGCTTCTCAACTGTCCCGGTCATCTTTTCAAAGGCCAGCTCCCACTGTTGTCTTCCACCATCTGATATTTGCAACTGATTAGGCCCCGGATGAGCCTTCTGAGTATTGCGCTGCTGAATTCCAATGTTCGGTCTCAGACCCTGTTGAGGTTGTTGCCAATTCTGTTGAGGGTGTTGTTGACCGGCTAGACCACCATTAACATCACTCCAAGCAAATCCCGGATGGTCTCTTCTCATGTAGCCCCTATTCTGATTCTGATTGTTCCTCTGATAATTGTTCTGGGGCACAGTGTCATAGAAGTTGTGGCATGAGTCCACGTGTTCCTGAGGGAAATTTAGCGGGCAATTCTGAGTGTCATGATTTCCATTGCAATTTGCACAACCCGGAGGCATTCCCTCGTGTATAGCATTAACCCTCTTGTTCCCAGACAAAGCCTCATTTTGCATCTTCAAAAGTCTGTTTTGCTCTAAAATGGCTTCCATTGTCCCAGAACTGATTCCACTCGAGGTCTCCCTACCACGGTTGTAATCATTATATGACATCTTCTCTAACAGTGCCCATCCATCCTCAGCCGATAAATATACAAAAGAACCGCCAGCTGCGGCATCACAGTTCATCTGATAGCGTCCCTTCAACCCATTAAAGAAATGCTGCACTTTGGAAACCGGGTCAAAGAATGCAGAGGGACATCTTCTCAATAAACCATTGTACCTCTCCCATGCTTCATTGTAAGTTTCGTCCTCCGTTTGCCTGAATGATGTGACGGCTGTTCTTGCTTGTGCCGCCTTCTGAGGAGGGAAATATTTGGTTAGGAACTTCTGTGCCATCTGCTCCCAAGTTCCGATGCTGTTCCTATCCAAACTATCAACCCAATCGCGAGCGACATCCCTAAGAGAGAGAGGGAAGAGCCGCAAGCGAAACTCATCTTGTGAGACTCCTCTTGTCTTCTGTAAGTCACACGCCTCAAGGAAGCGAGTGATGTGTCTATGCGGGTCTTGCTTTCCACTCCCATCAAACTGATTCTCCCGGAGCTGGAATGTGACACATGCTTCAACTCTGAAGGAGTCTGTGTTCAGGTTGCCCCTCACAATAGAAGAGTCACAATCTACCAAGCTTGGTAGATCGTACTCAAAGAGAGGCTTGTAACGAGGAGGTGGAGGAGGAGGATTTTCTTCAGCCATGCCCTCTATTTTAATTGCTTCCAACCTCTTCCTTTCTCTGGCCTCTTTTCTTAATTGCCTCTCGATCCTGGTGATCTCTGAATCGAATAGCAAGTCCTCTTGTAGAAGAGTACCTCGCATACAAAAACAGGCAAAGACCAAGTGGAATCAAAGAAACAGATAAAAATAATGGCAATTAAATAAAAGGAAATAAAACAAAAAAAAATCAGCTTAACCAAACAGCCGAATTTCCTCAGAATTAGGAAAATTGGTTGTGCCAATCCCCGGCAACGGCGCCAAAAACTTGTTGTGACTCCGGCAAGTGTACCGGGTCGTCGCAAGTAATAAAAACACGGTAAGATTCTACCGAGGTCGAACACAAGGATCGGGTTACCAATTCGACTAAATTGTCAAGAAATCCGATACGTTGGTTAAGCAATAGAAGGTGGTTGAGAGAAAGAGATTGAGATCGCGAATTCAAGAATCGATTCAAATAACGCTACGGTGATTAAATTCAGAAATAAAAGCATCTAAGGTTTCGAATTCACCTACCCAATCATGCAAAGTACCCAAGTGATGATATTCTCCTCCCTAAGTTCAATTTTAATGTCAACCGGGACCCCTAAATTCTCCTAAATCCACTTCCGTGCTCATTAGGACGTATTCGATGATTTGAATTAATTACTTGCTAGGTCTCTTAACCCTAATCTCGAATTCTATTAATTCTTGTTCCCTATAGGTTGCATCGATCTCCTACTCACTCTGTGCAATACTGACCGATGTTCCCAATTCAAGTTCTAAAACGCGAATCGCCGCTAGGCCTCAACACGCTTAACTAGTCGATCACGCTAGCATATAATCGACACAATGAAAACAGAATTGGAAAATCATAATTGAATTAAAGGAGAGAGAGTTACATTACATGAACACTATGCCGCCATGGGTGGCTTCATCGATCCCCTAGACAAGAGGATTAGTTCCTCATGTCCGTAACAACAACGCGCGTACAATCGGAATTCATCCTAAGCCTAAGAATTAAGAGAGGAGAAAAGGAGAAGAAATCCCAGAATAAGGGTTACAAAAGGTCTCTGAAAATTCTGATCCAAAAAGTCACCTTTTTCTGGTCTGATCTGCTCTATTTATAAGGAGGCCACGCGTCACGGCCGTGATGGCCATCACGGCCAGGCCGTGACGGCTTCTCGCTTCTGGCGCACTTCTGGAATTTGAACATTCGCGACGCGAAGGATGTCTCGCGACGCGAGTCCTCTTGTCACGGCCCGTGATATGAATCACGGCCAAGCCGTGATGTTCTCTGTCTTGTGTGGATTTTGGGTCACGGCCGTGATACACATCACGGCTAGGCCGTGATGGTCTCTGACTTGTGTGGCATTTAGGTCACGGCCGTGATATACATCACGTGATGGTCTCTGTCTTCCCGGGTCTTCAAACTCTCGCGGGGCGAGCTTCCTCTCGCGGGGCGAGAATCTCCAGAATGGCAATCTCCATTATTTCTTGACTTTCCTTAATTCTTAGAGCTTCACTTATGGACCTGAAAACAACACAAGCAACCACAAGCGTAATTCTATCCAAATAACCTAAAAACTACACAAAAGACGCAAAACGAGTCAATGTCCAACTTAGGAACAAAACAAGGCAAATTTGGGCGAAAACGAGAGTGAACTCGAATAAATTGGCACATAAACCCTAGTTCATCTAGTCATAAAATTAGATAAGCCAGAGGCTTATCAAAATACCCCAAACTTAAACCTTGCTTGTCCCCAAGCAAGCTTAAAACTCAAAAACGACTCAAGACTTGGCAAGCCTAAAGATCTAATCAATTTCGCACAAATTTCATGCGACTTTACAAAACAATTTTTCTTCTTTGATTCCCCCCCTTTTTCATCAATGTAATCCCCACATTCATCTACTTTAAACACTTGAGGAATTATCATTCATGCAATCATTAGTCTAATTTGAGGATCAGTGTCACACACAAAAGGAAGATCACCAATTTCAAACAACCGCCTTCCTCACAAAGGGCATTTAGTATTTCACTCATTCGCTCAAGTTTGTCTAGGCTTTCAACTTTTTCACTCAATTTCACTTATCAAGAGCACTTCCCATGAATTTGATTTTCATCTCAAACATAGTTCCCACGAAAACATGCATGCAACATCAAAAGGTCTTTTAAAGGTTGTAATGGGGCCTGGCTGAGGGAAGGATAATCAAGGATATTTAGGCTTAAGTCCCTAGGAACTAAGAGAGCATGAGCATTAAACACATTTTCCACTCAAATTCCTTTCTTTCCATTTTTTATTTGGGCTCGGGTGACTACAACCTTTTCCTTGATATTATTTTTGTTTTGCCCTTTTCTTTTGGCAATTTTTTTGTTTCCTTCTTTTCTTTTCTTTTCTTTTCTTTTTGCCTTGGGTCAACCTTTATTTTCTTTTTCTCATCCCAATATGACACATACCTTGTAGCCACCCCAAACTTAGTTTCTCACAACCTTTCTCTTGCTCATTTCCATGCTCTCCTAATCCTAAGATTGGGTTAACATGGTTTTTCAGATTTTGGCTCGTAATGTAGGGTCGTCAAGAAACAATAGGTCAATTGGGCTCAATTTGGCTAACTAGGGAACATGCCTTAGGGATGGTTCTTTTCAGGCCAAGTAGTTATTCAAAGAAAATTGCCTAAATCGTTTGATGCAACACATAATCATGCAAACCATATAGAGATTCAAGCAAATTCGGGAAAGTGCAACTTAACAGTGATTCTCACATTCAAAAACAGAGTTGGAGGCTCAAATTCCTCACCCGGACATTTTGCAAATTGTTTGACCGAGATACGATTCCTAGTGTGTGCACCCCCTCACCCCAAACTTATCATAAATCAAGCAATCATAATACATCTCAAAGTTCAATTTTCAATTTTTAGTGGGGATCAACTTTTCTATTACTTGAACCTAGGGGAAATCATCAATGGTGTATATAATTCAAGCAATCCATCTATGCTCAATATAATTAAAATCTAACAAGCTTGCCGACACGACATTTCATACAAAAACTCTTGATCTTCTCAAATTATTCAAGAGTGACAAACAAAAACAAAACAAACACAAAAAAACAAAAACAAAAACAAGAGTGAGGAAAGGAGAGGGTACCTAGCTTGGGTTGCCTCCCAAGTAGCGCTTGTTTAACGTCCCGAGCCTGACTCAAGTCGCCCTAAGGGTTAATCCGGAGGAAGATCCTTCTTGCCATGCCATTCCTTGGCCCGTTCTTTGTAGGTTTGTGCCCTTTACATGCTCGCAAGCGGTTCCCGGACAGCTCATTTAAGTTCGGGACCCTTCTATAGTCAAAGACGAACTCTCCACTCGTGGTGATCCTTTTTGAGATCAATTCATTGTTCAGATCGACCACCACGGTTGTGCCACCCTTCAACCTTGGTGCTTTACCCTTCTTTTTCATTCCTTTGCTGCTGAGTTCTTCCCTTGCACATTCTTCCCTTGGGAGACTCGGTATGGGTTCCATGTCTCGTAGCCACTCAAGGTAGACTTCATCCCCCGAAGGGCCTGTTTCCTCACTGTCTTTCTCATGAGATTCTACCGATACTGTTGCAAATGAAGGATCATGGTTTTCTCGAGTTGTCTTCACCTTTTCAGTTGGGTCCACCACATCCACTCGATACACTTCCGACCTCTCTGCAGGGTGCTTCATTGCTTCAAAGAGATTGAAGACTACCTCATCATCTTGCACCCTTAGAGTGAGTTTCCCTTGCCGCACATCTATCAAGGCACCCCCAGTGGCCAAGAAGGGCCTACCCAATATGAGAGGAACCTCGGCGTATTCGTCCATATCGAGCACTACAAAGTCCGCCGGAAATATGAGCTTGTCCACTTTTACTAACAAGTCTTCGACCACCCCATAAGGATATTTTATAGAGCGATCGGCTAGTTGGAGTGACATCCGTGTATCCTTGAATTCCTTGATCCCCAACCTCTTCATCATAGATAGGGGCATCAAGTTGATGCTTGCCCCTAGATCACACAATGCCTTCCCTACAGTCATCCCCCCAATGGTGCATGGTATCGAAAAAGAACCGGGATCCTTCAACTTTGGAGGTAGTTTTCTCTGAAGAATGGCACTACACTCCTCGGTCAAAGCAACCGTTTCTTCATCTACTATCCTCCGCTTCTTGGTGAGAAGCTCCTTCATAAACCGAGCATATGATGGCATTTGTTCTAAGGCTTCCGCAAATGGAATGTTAATTTGGAGTTTGCGGAAGACATCAAGGAATCTGTTGAACTCGCTTATCCTGTTGAGGCTTCTTCAATCGTTCAGGATACGGTACCTTCATGTAAGGAGGGAGGTCTTGGGGTTCAACCCACTTCTTTCTACGGAACTCTTCATCTACAAGCTTTAACCTCCCTCCTTGCTCCGGTGCCTTACTTCTTACTAACTCCTCTTCTTTCTCAGGTTGTTCTTCCTCAACGGTAGTTGTTCCGGGCCCTTGTCATTCTGAGAACTAGTGGTAGCCCTGCTAGGTTCCAACACCCTTCCGCTTCTAGTTGTGATGGCATTGCATTGGTTCTTCGGGTTGTTCTCTGTGTCACCTGGGAGAGTGCCTGGGAGACGCTCATTAAGTTGCCTTGCGAGCTGAGCAACCTGCGTCTCTAGATTGTGAATTGCTGACCCTGTATGAGCTGCCAACTTGTCAACCGATGCATTCACTTTCTCTAAAGCTGTGTATGTATAGGTTGACAGCTTCTCAACTGTCCCGGTCATCTTTTCAAAGGCCAGCTCCCACCGTTGTCTTCCACCATCTCGATATTTGCAAATCGATTAGGCCCCTGGATGAGCTCACTGAGTATTGCGCTGCTGAATTCCAATGTTCGGTCTCAGACCCTGTTGAGGTTGTTGCCAATTCTGTTGAGGGTGTTGTTGACCGGCTAGACCACCATTAACATCACTCCAAGCAAATCCCGGATGGTCTCTTCTCATGTAGCCCCTATTCTGATTCTGATTGTTCCTCTGATAATTGTTCTGGGGCACAGTGTCATAGAAGTTGTGGCATGAGTCCACGTGTTCCTGAGGGAAATTTAGCGGGCAATTCTGAGTGTCATGATTTCCATTGCAATTTGCACAACCCGGAGGCATTCCCTCGTGTATAGCATTAACCCTCTTGTTCCCGCGACAAAGCCTCATTTTGCATCTTCAAAAGTCTGTTTTGCTCTAAAATGGCTTCCATTGTCCTTAACCGATTCCACTCGAGGTCTCCCTACCACGGTTGTAATCATTATATGACATCTTCTCTAACAGTGCCCATCCATCCTCAGCCGATAAATATACAAAAGAACCGCCAGCTGCGGCATCACAGTTCATCTGATAGCGTCCCTTCAACCCATTAAAGAAATGCTGCACTTTGGAAACCGGGTCAAAGAATGCAGAGGGACATCTTCTCAATAAACCATTGTACCTCTCCCATGCTTCATTGTAAGTTTCGTCCTCCGTTTGCCTGAATGATGTGACGGCTGTTCTTGCTTGTGCCGCCTTCTGAGGAGGGAAATATTTGGTTAGGAACTTCTGTGCCATCTGCTCCCAAGTTCTGATGCTGTTCCTATCCAAACTATCAACCCAATCGCGAGCGACATCCCTAAGAGAGAGAGGGAAGAGCCGCAAGCGAAACTCATCTTGTGAGACTCCTCTTGTCTTCTGTAAGTCACACGCCTCAAGGAAGCGAGTGATGTGTCTATGCGGGTCTTGCTTTCCACTCCCATCAAACTGATTCTCCCGGAGCTGGAATGTGACACATGCTTCAACTCTGAAGGAGTCTGTGTTCAGGTTGCCCCTCACAATAGAAGAGTCACAATCTACCAAGCTTGGTAGATCGTACTCAAAGAGAGGCTTGTAACGAGGAGGAGGAGGAGGAGGATTTTCTTCAGCCATGCCCTCAATTTTAATTGCTTCCAACCTCTTCCTTTCTCTGGCCTCTTTTCTTAATTGCCTCTCGGTCCTGGTGATCTCTGAATCGAATAGCAAGTCCTCTTGTAGAATAGTACCTCGCATACAAAAACAGGCAAAGACCAAGTGGAATCAAAGAAACAGAGAAAAATTATGGCAATTAAATAAAAGGAAATAAAACAAAAAAAAAAATCAGCTTAACCAAACAGCCGAATTTCCTCAGAATTAGGAAAATTGGTTGTGCCAATCCCCGGCAACGGCGCCAAAAACTTGTTGTGACTCCGGCAAGTGTACCGGGTCGTCGCAAGTAATAAAAACACGGTAAGATTCTACCGAGGTCGAACACAAGGATCGGGTTACCAATTCGACTAAATTGTCAAGAAATCCGATACGTTGGTTAAGCAATAGAAGGTGGTTGAGAGAAAGAGATTGAGATCGCGAATTCAAGAATCGATTCAAATAACGCTACGGTGATTAAATTCAGAAATAAAAGCATCTAAGGTGTCAATTCACCTACCCAATCATGCAAAGTACCCAAGTGATGATATTCTCCTCCCTAAGTTCAATTTTAATGTCAACCGGGACCCCTAAATTCTCCTAAATCCACTTCCGTGCTCATTAGGACGTATTCGATGATTTGAATTAATTACATGCTAGGTCTCTTAACCCTAATCTCGAATTCTATTAATTCTTGTTCCCTATAGGTTGCATCGATCTCCTACTCACTCTCGTGCAATACTCGACCGATGTTCCCAATTCAAGTTCTAAAACGCGAATCGCCGCTAGGCCTCAACACGCTTAACTAGTCGATCACGCTAGCATATAATCGACACAATGAAAACAGAATTGGAAAATCATAATTGAATTAAAGGAGAGAGAGTTACATTACATGAACACTATGCCGCCATGGGTGGCTTCATCGATCCCCTAGACAAGAGGATTAGTTCCTCATGTCCGTAACAACAACGCGCGTACAATCGGAATTCATCCTAAGCCTAAGAATTAAGAGAGGAGAAAAGGAGAAGAAATCCCAGAATAAGGGTTACAAAAGGTCTCTGAAAATTCTGATCCAAAAAGTCACCTTTTTCTGTTCTGATCTGCTCTATTTATAAGGAGGCCACGCGTCACGGCCGTGATGGCCATCACGGCCAGGCCGTGACGGCTTCTGCTTCTGGCGCACTTCTGGAATTTGAACATTCGCGACGCTGGCGGATGTCTCGCGACGCGAGTCCTCTTGTCACGGCCCGTGATATGAATCACGGCCAAGCCGTGATGTTCTCTGTCTTGTGTGGATTTTGGGTCACGGCCGTGATACACATCACGGCTAGGCCGTGATGGTCTCTGACTTGTGTGGCATTTAGGTCACGGCCGTGATATACATCACGTGATGGTCTCTGTCTTCCCGGGTCTTCAAACTCTCGCGGGGCGAGCTTCCTCTCGCGGGCGAGAATCTCCAGAATGGCAATCTCCACTATTTCTTGACTTTCCTTAATTCTTAGAGCTTCACTTATGGACCTGAAAACAACACAAGCAACCACAAGCGTAATTCTATCCAAATAACCTAAAAACTACACAAAAGACGCAAAACGAGTCAATGTCCAACTTAGGAACAAAACAAGGCAAATTTGGGCGAAAACGAGAGTGAACTCGAATAAATTGGCACATAAACCCTAGTTCATCTAGTCATAAAACTAGATAAGCCAGAGGCTTATCAAAATACCCCAAACTTAAACCTTGCTTGTCCCCAAGCAAGCTTAAAACTCAAAAACGACTCAAGACTTGGCAAGCCTAAAGATCTAATCAATTTCGCACAAATTTCATGCGACTTTACAAAACAATTTTTCTTCTTTGATTCCCCCCTTTTTCATCAATGTAATCCCCACATTCATCTACTTTAAACACTTGAGGAATTATCATTCATGCAATCATTAGTCTAATTTGAGGATCAGTGTCACACACAAAAGGAAGATCACCAATTTCAAACAACCGCCTTCCTCACAAAGGGCATTTAGTATTTCACTCATTCGCTCAAGTTTGTCTAGGCTTTCAACTTTTTCACTCAATTTCACTTATCAAGAGCACTTCCCATGAATTTGATTTTCATCTCAAACATAGTTCCCACGAAAACATGCATGCAACATCAAAAGGTCTTTTAAAGGTTGTAATGGGGCCTGGCTGAGGGAAGGATAATCAAGGATATTTAGGCTTAAGTCCCTAGGAACTAAGAGAGCATGAGCATTAAACACATTTTCCACTCAAATTCCTTTCTTTCCATTTTTTTATTTGGGCTCGGGTGACTACAACCTTTTCCTTGATATTATTTTTGTTTTGCCCTTTTCTTTTGCCAATTTTTTTGTTTCCTTCTTTTCTTTTCTTTTCTTTTCTTTTTGCCTTGGGTCAACCTTTATTTTCTTTTTCTCATCCCAATATGACACATACCTTGTAGCCACCCCAAACTTAGTTTCTCACAACCTTTCTCTTGCTCATTTCCATGCTCTCCTAATCCTAAGATTGGGTTAACATGGTTTTTCAGATTTTGGCTCGTAATGTAGGGTCGTCAAGAAACAATAGGTCAATTGGGCTCAATTTGGCTAACTAGGGAACATGCCTTAGGGATGGTTCTTTTCAGGCCAAGTAGTTATTCAAAGAAAATTGCCTAAATCGTTTGATGCAACACATAATCATGCAAACCATATAGAGATTCAAGCAAATTCGGGAAAGTGCAACTTAACAGTGATTCTCACATTCAAAAACAGAGTTGGAGGCTCAAATTCCTCACCCGGACATTTTGCAAATTGTTTGACCGAGATACGATTCCTAGTGTGTGCACCCCCTCACCCCAAACTTATCATAAATCAAGCAATCATAATACATCTCAAAGTTCAATTTTCAATTTTTAGTGGGGATCAACTTTTCTATTACTTGAACCTAGGGAAATCATCAATGGTGTATATAATTCAAGCAATCCATCTATGCTCAATATAATTAAAATCTAACAAGCTTGCCGACACGACATTTCATACAAAAACTCTTGATCTTCTCAAATTATTCAAGAGTGACAAACAAAAACAAAACAAACACAAAAAAACAAAAACAAAAACAAGAGTGAGGAAAGGAGAGGGTACCTAGCTTGGGTTGCCTCCCAAGTAGCGCTTGTTTAACGTCCCGAGCCTGACTCAAGTCGCCCCTAAGGGTTAATCCGGAGGAAGATCCTTCTTGCCATGCCATTCCTTGGCCCGTTCTTTGTAGGTTTGTGCCCCTTTACATGCTCGCAAGCGGTTCCCGGACAGCTCATTTAAGTTCGGGACCCTTCTATAGTCAAGACGAACTCTCCACTCGGTGGTGATCCTTTTTGAGATCAATTCATTGTCTCAGATTTGACCACCACGGTTGTGCCACCCTTCAACCTTGGTGCTTTACCCTTCTTTTTCATTCCTTTGCTGCTGAGTTCTTCCCTTGCACATTCTTCCCTTGGGAGACTCGGTATGGGTTCCATGTCTCGTAGCCACTCAAGGTAGACTTCATCCCCGAAGGGCCTGTTTCCTCACCGTGTCTTTCTCATGAGATTCTACCGACATCTTTTGCAAATGAAGGATCATGGTTTTCTCGAGTTGTCTTCACCTTTTCAGTTGGGTCCACCACATCCACTCGATACACTTCCGACCTCTCTGCAGGGTGCTTCATTGCTTCAAAGAGATTGAAGACTACCTCATCATCTTGCACCCTTAGAGTGAGTTTCCCTTGCCGCACATCTATCAAGGCACCCCAAAGTGGCCAAGAAGGGCCTACCCAATATGAGAGGAACCTCGGCGTCTTCGTCCATATCGAGCACTACAAAGTCCGCCGGAAATATGAGCTTGTCCACTTTTACTAACAAGTCTTCGACCACCCCATAAGGATATTTTATAGAGCGATCGGCTAGTTGGAGCGACATCCGTGTATCCTTGAATTCCTTGATCCCCAACCTCTTCATCATAGATAGGGGCATCAAGTTGATGCTTGCCCCTAGATCACACAATGCCTTCCCTACAGTCATCCCCCCAATGGTGCATGGTATCGAAAAAGAACCGGGATCCTTCAACTTTGGAGGTAGTTTTCTCTAAAGAATGGCACTACACTCCTCGGTCAAAGCAACCGTTTCTTCATCTACTATCCTCCGCTTCTTGGTGAGAAGCTCCTTCATAAACCGAGCATATGATGGCATTTGTTCTAAGGCTTCCGCAAATGGAATGTTAATTTGGAGTTTGCGGAAGACATCAAGGAATCTGTTGAACTGCTTATCCTGTTGAGGCTTCTTCAATCGTTCAGGATACGGTACCTTCATGTAAGGAGGGAGGTCTTGGGGTTCAACCCACTTCTTTCTACGGAACTCTTCATCTACAAGCTTTAACCTCCCTCCTTGCTCCGGTGCCTTACTTCTTACTAACTCCTCTTCTTTCTCAGGTTGTTCTTCCTCAACAGGTAGTTGTTCCGGGCCCTTGTCATTCTGAGAACTAGTGGTACCCCTGCTAGGTTCCAACACCCTTCCGCTTCTAGTTGTGATGGCATTGCATTGGTTCTTCGGGTTGTTCTCTGTGTCACCTGGGAGAGTGCCTGGGAGACGCTCATTAAGTTGCCTTGCGAGCTGAGCAACCTGCGTCTCTAGATTGTGAATTGCTGACCCTGTATGAGCTGCCAACTTGTCAACTGATGCATTCACTTTCTCTAAAGCTGTGTATGTATAGGTTGACAGCTTCTCAACTGTCCCGGTCATCTTTTCAAAGGCCAGCTCCCACTGTTGTCTTCCACCATCTGATATTTGCAACTGATTAGGCCCCGGATGAGCCTGCTGAGTATTGCGCTGCTGAATTCCAATGTTCGGTCTCATACCCCCGTTGAGGTTGTTGCCAATTCTGTTGAGGGTGTTGTTGACCGCTAGACCACCATTAACATCACTCCAAGCAAATCCCGGATGGTCTCTTCTCATGTAGCCCCTATTCGATTCCCGATTGTTCCTCTGATAATTGTTCTGGGGCACAGTGTCATAGAAGTTGTGGCATGAGTCCACGTGTTCCTGAGGGAAATTTAGCGGGCAATTCTGAGTGTCATGATTTCCATTGCAATTTGCACAACCCGGAGGCATTCCCTCGTGTATAGCATTAACCCTCTTGTTCCCAGACAAAGCCTCATTTTGCATCTTCAAAAGTCTGTTTTGCTCTAAAATGGCTTCCATTGTCCCAGAACTGATTCCACTCGAGGTCTCCCTACCACGGTTGTAATCATTATATGACATCTTCTCTAACAGTGCCCATCCATCCTCAGCCGATAAATATACAAAAGAACCGCCAGCTGCGGCATCACAGTTCATCTGATAGTGTCCCTTCAACCCATTAAAGAAATGCTGCACTTTGGAAACCGGGTCAAAGAATGCAGAGGGACATCTTCTCAATAAACCATTGTACCTCTCCCATGCTTCATTGTAAGTTTCGTCCTCCGTTTGCCTGAATGATGTGATGGCTGTTCTTGTTTGTGCCGCCTTCTGAGGAGGGAAATATTTGGTTAGGAACTTCTGTGCCATCTGCTCCCAAGTTCTGATGCTGTTCCTATCCAAACTATCAACCCAATCGCGAGCGACATCCCTAAGAGAGAGAGGGAAGAGCCGCAAGCGAAACTCATCTTGTGAGACTCCTCTTGTCTTCTGTAAGTCACACGCCTCAAGGAAGCGAGTGATGTGTCTATGCGGGTCTTGCTTTCCACTCCCATCAAACTGATTCTCCCGGAGCTGGAATGTGACACATGCTTCAACTCTGAAGGAGTCTGTGTTCAGGTTGCCCCTCACAATAGAAGAGTCACAATCTACCAAGCTTGGTAGATCGTACTCAAAGAGAGGCTTGTAACGAGGAGGAGGAGGAGGAGGATTTTCTTCAGCCATGCCCTCTATTTTAATTGCTTCCAACCTCTTCCTTTCTCTGGCCTCTTTTCTTAATTGCCTCTCGGTCCTGGTGATCTCTGAATCGAATAGCAAGTCCTCTTGTAGAAGAGTACCTCGCATACAAAAACAGGCAAAGACCAAGTGGAATCAAAGAAACAGAGAAAAATTATGGCAATTAAATAAAAGGAAATAAAACAAAAAAAAATCAGCTTAACCAAACAGCCGAATTTCCTCAGAATTAGGAAAATTGGTTGTGCCAATCCCCGGCAACGGCGCCAAAAACTTGTTGTGACTCCGGCAAGTGTACCGGGTCGTCGCAAGTAATAAAAACACAGTAAGATTCTACCGAGGTCGAACACAAGGATCGGGTTACCAATTCGACTAAATTGTCAAGAAATCCGATACGTTGGTTAAGCAATAGAAGGTGGTTGAGAGAAAGAGATTGAGATCGCGAATTCAAGAATCGATTCAAATAACGCTACGGTGATTAAATTCAGAAATAAAAGCATCTAAGGTTTCGAATTCACCTACCCAATCATGCAAAGTACCCAAGTGATGATATTCTCCTCCCTAAGTTCAATTTTAATGTCAACCGGGACCCCTAAATTCTCCTAAATCCACTTCCGTGCTCATTAGGACGTATTCGATGATTTGAATTAATTACTTGCTAGGTCTCTTAACCCTAATCTCGAATTCTATTAATTCTTGTTCCCTATAGGTTGCATCGATCTCCTACTCACTCGTGCAATACTGACCGATGTTCCCAATTCAAGTTCTAAAACGCGAATCGCCGCTAGGCCTCAACACGCTTAACTAGTCGATCACGCTAGCATATAATCGACACAATGAAAACAGAATTGGAAAATCATAATTGAATTAAAGGAGAGAGAGTTACATTACATGAACACTATGCCGCCATGGGTGGCTTCATCGATCCCTAGACAAGAGGATTAGTTCCTCATGTCCGTAACAACAACGCGCGCATAATCGGAATTCATCCTAAGCCTAAGAATTAAGAGAGGAGAAAAGGAGAAGAAATCCCAGAATAAGGGTTACAAAAGGTCTCTGAAAATTCTGATCCAAAAAGTCACCTTTTTCTCGCTCGATCCGCTCTATTTATAAGGAGGCCACGCGTCACGGCCGTGATGGCCATCACGGCCAGGCCGTGACGGCTTCGCTTCAGGCGCACTTCTGAATTTGAACATTCGCGACGCGAAGGATGTCTCGCGACGCGAGTCCTCGTGTCACGGCCCGTGATATGAATCACGGCCAAGCCGTGATGTTCTCTGTCTTGTGTGGATTTTGGGTCACGACCGTGATACACATCACGGCTAGGCCGTGATGGTCTCTGACTTGTGTGGCATTTAGGTCACGGCCGTGATATACATCACGTGATGGTCTCTGTCTTCCCGGGTCTTCAAACTCTCGCGGGCGAGCTTCCTCTCGCGGGCGAGAATCTCCGTAATGGCAATCTCCACTATTTCTTGACTTTCCTTAATTCTTAGAGCTTCACTTATGGACCTGAAAACAACACAAGCAACCACAAGCGTAATTCTATCCAAATAACCTAAAAACTACACAAAAGACGCAAAACGAGTCAATGTCCAACTTAGGAATAAAACAAGGCAAATTTGGGCGAAAACGAGAGTGAACTCGAATAAATTGGCACATAAACCCTAGTTCATCTAGTCATAAAACTAGATAAGCCAGAGGCTTATCAAAATACCCCAAACTTAAACCTTGCTTGTCCCCAAGCAAGCTTAAAACTCAAAAACGACTCATGACTTGGCAAGCCTAAAGATCTAATCAATTTCGCACAAATTTCATGCGACTTTACAAAACAATTTTTCTTCTTTGATTCCCCCCCTTTTTCATCAATGTAATCCCCACATTCATCTACTTTAAACACTTGAGGAATTATCATTCATGCAATCATTAGTCTAATTTGAGGATCAAGTGTCACACACAAAAGGAAGATCACCAATTTCAAACAACCGCCTTCCTCACAAAGGGCATTTAGTATTTCACTCATTCGCTCCAAGATTGTCTAGGCTTTCAACTTTTTCACTCAATTTCACTTATCAAGAGCACTTCCCATGAATTTGATTTTCATCTCAAACATAGTTCCCACGAAAACATGCATGCAACATCAAAAGGTCTTTTAAAGGTTGTAATGGGGCCTGGCTGAGGGAAGGATAATCAAGGATATTTAGGCTTAAGTCCCTAGGAACTAAGAGAGCATGAGCATTAAACACATTTTCCACTCAAATTCCTTTCTTTCCATTTTTTATTTGGGCTCGGGTGACTACAACCTTTTCCTTGATATTATTTTTGTTTTGCCCTTTTCTTTTGGCAATTTTTTTGTTTCCTTCTTTTCTTTTCTTTTCTTTTTGCCTTGGGTCAACCTTTATTTTCTTTTTCTCATCCCAATATGACACATACCTTGTAGCCACCCCAAACTTAGTTTCTCACAACCTTTCTCTTGCTCATTTCCATGCTCTCCTAATCCTAAGATTGGGTTAACATGGTTTTTCAGATTTTGGCTCGTAATGTAGGGTCGTCAAGAAACAATAGGTCAATTGGGCTCAATTTGGCTAACTAGGGAACATGCCTTAGGGATGGTTCTTTTCAGGCCAAGTAGTTATTCAAAGAAAATTGCCTAAATCGTTTGATGCAACACATAATCATGCAAACCATATAGAGATTCAAGCAAATTCGGGAAAGTGCAACTTAACAGTGATTCTCACATTCAAAAACAGAGTTGGAGGCTCAAATTCCTCACCCGGACATTTTGCAAATTGTTTGACCGAGATACGATTCCTAGTGTGTGCACCCCCTCACCCCAAACTTATCATAAATCAAGCAATCATAATACATCTCAAAGTTCAATTTTCAATTTTTAGTGGGGATCAACTTTTCTATTACTTGAACCTAGGGGAAATCATCAATGGTGTATATAATTCAAGCAATCCATCTATGCTCAATATAATTAAAATCTAACAAGCTTGCCGACACGACATTTCATACAAAAACTCTTGATCTTCTCAAATTATTCAAGAGTGACAAACAAAAACAAAACAAACACAAAAAAACAAAAACAAAAACAAGAGTGAGGAAAGGAGAGGGTACCTAGCTTGGGTTGCCTCCCAAGTAGCGATTGTTTAACTTCCCGAGCCTCGACTCAAGTCGCCCCTAATGGTTAATCCGGAGGAAGATCCTTCTTGCCATGCCATTCCTTGGCCCGTTCTTTGTAGGTTTGTGCCCCTTTACATGCTCGCAAGCGGTTCCCTGACAGCTCATTTAAGTTCAGGACCCTTCTATAGTCAAGACGTAACTCTCCACTCCGTGGTGATCCTTTTTGAGATCAATTCATTGTCTCAGATTGACCACCACGGTTGTGCCACCCTTCAACCTTGGTGCTTTACCCTTCTTTTTCATTCCTTTGCTGCTGAGTTCTTCCCTTGCACATTCTTCCCTTGGGAGACTCCTGTATGGGTTCCATGTCTCGTAGCCACTCAAGGTAGACTTCATCCCCGAAGCGGCCTGTTTCTCACCGTCTTTCTCATGAGATTCTACCGATATCTGGTGCAAATGAAGGATCATGGTTTTCTCGAGTTGTCTTCACCTTTTCAGTTGGGTCCACCACATCCACTCGATACACTTCCGACCTCTCTGCAGGGTGCTTCATTGCTTCAAAGAGATTGAAGACTACCTCATCATCTTGCACCCTTAGAGTGAGTTTCCCTTGCCGCACATCTATCAAGGCACCCCCAGAGGCCAAGAAGGGCCTACCCAATATGAGAGGAACCTCGGCGTCTTCGTCCATATCGAGCACTACAAAGTCCGCCGGAAATATGAGCTTGTCCACTTTTACTAACAAGTCTTCGACCACCCCATAAGGATATTTTATAGAGCGATCGGCTAGTTGGAGCGACATCCGTGTATCCTTGAATTCCTTGATCCCCAACCTCTTCATCATAGATAGGGGCTTCAAGTTGATGCTTGCCCCTAGATCACACAATGCCTTCCCTACAGTCAGTCCCCCAATGGTGCATGGTATCGAAAAAGAACCGGGATCCTTCAACTTTGGAGGTAGTTTTCTCTGAAGAATGGCACTACACTCCTCGGTCAAAGCAACCGCTTTCTTCATCTACTATCCTCCGCTTCTTGGTGAGAAGCTCCTTCATAAACCGAGCATATGATGGCATTTGTTCTAAGGCTTCCGCAAATGGAATGTTAATTTGGAGTTTGCGGAAGACATCAAGGAATCTGTTGAACTCGCTTATCCTGTTGAGGCTTCTTCAATCGTTCAGGATACGGTACCTTCATGTAAGGAGGGAGGTCTTGGGGTTCAACCCACTTCTTTCTACGGAACTCTTCATCTACAAGCTTTAACCTCCCTCCTTGCTCCGGTGCCTTACTTCTTACTAACTCCTCTTCTTTCTCAGGTTGTTCTTCCTCAACAGGTAGTTGTTCCGGGCCCTTGTCATTCTGAGAACTAGTGGTACCCCTGCTAGGTTCCAACACCCTTCCGCTTCTAGTTGTGATGGCATTGCATTGGTTCTTCGGGTTGTTCTCTGTGTCACCTGGGAGAGTGCCTGGGAGACGCTCATTAAGTTGCCTTGCGAGCTGAGCAACCTGCGTCTCTAGATTGTGAATTGCTGACCCTGTATGAGCTGCCAACTTGTCAACTGATGCATTCACTTTCTCTAAAGCTGTGTATGTATAGGTTGACATCTTCTCAACTGTCCCGGTCATCTTTTCAAAGGCCAGCTCCCACTGTTGTCTTCCACCATCTGATATTTGCAACTTATTAGGCCCCGGATGAGCCTGCTGAGTATTGCGCTGCTGAATTCCAATGTTCGGTCTCATACCCTGTTGAGGTTGTTGCCAATTCTGTTGAGGGTGTTGTTGACCGGCTAGACCACCATTAACATCACTCCAAGCAAATCCCGGATGGTCTCTTCTCATGTAGCCCCTATTCTGATTCTGATTGTTCCTCTGATAATTGTTCTGGGGCACAGTGTCATAGAAGTTGTGGCATGAGTCCACGTGTTCCTGAGGCAAATTTAGCGGGCAATTCTGAGTGTCATGATTTCCATTGCAATTTGCACAACCCGGAGGCATTCCCTCGTGTATAGCATTAACCCTCTTGTTCCCAGACAAAGCCTCATTTTGCATCTTCAAAAGTCTGTTTTGCTCTAAAATGGCTTCCATTGTCCCAGAACTGATTCCACTCGAGGTCTCCCTACCACGGTTGTAATCATTATATGACATCTTCTCTAACAGTGCCCATCCATCCTCAGCCGATAAATATACAAAAGAACCGCCAGCTGCGGCATCACAGTTCATCTGATAGCGTCCCTTCAACCCATTAAAGAAATGCTGCACTTTGGAAACCGGGTCAAAGAATGCAGAGGGACATCTTCTCAATAAACCATTGTACATCTCCCATGCTTCATTGTAAGTTTCGTCCTCCGTTTGCCTGAATGATGTGACGGCTGTTCTTGCTTATGCCGCCTTCTGAGGAGGGAAATATTTGGTTAGGAACTTCTGTGCCATCTGCTCCCAAGTTCTGATGCTGTTCCTATCCAAACTATCAACCCAATCGCGAGCGACATCCCTAAGAGAGAGAGGGAAGAGCCGCAAGCGAAACTCATCTTGTGAGACTCCTCTTGTCTTCTGTAAGTCACACGCCTCAAGGAAGCGAGTGATGTGTCTATGCGGGTCTTGCTTTCCACTCCCATCAAACTGATTCTCCCGGAGCTGGAATGTGACACATGCTTCAACTCTGAAGGAGTCTGTGTTCAGGTTGCCCCTCACAATAGAAGAGTCACAATCTACCAAGCTTGGTAGATCGTACTCAAAGAGAGGCTTGTAACGAGGAGGAGGAGGAGGAGGATTTTCTTCAGCCATGCCCTCTATTTTAATTGCTTCCAACCTCTTCCTTTCTCTGGCCTCTTTTCTTAATTGCCTCTCGGTCCTGGTGATCTCTGAATCGAATAGCAAGTCCTCTTGTAGAAGAGTACCTCGCATACAAAAACAGGCAAAGACCAAGTGGAATCAAAGAAACAGAGAAAATTTATGGCAATTAAATAAAAGGAAATAAAACAAAAAAAAATCAGCTTAACCAAACAGCCGAATTTCCTCAGAATTAGGAAAATTGGTTGTGCCAATCCCCAGAACGGCGCCAAAAACTTGTTGTGACTCCGGCAAGTGTACCGGTCGTCGCAAGTAATAAAAACACAGTAAGATTCTACCGAGGTCGAACACAAGGATCGGGTTACCAATTCGACTAAATTGTCAAGAAATCCGATACGTTGGTTAAGCAATAGAAGGTGGTTGAGAGAAAGAGATTGAGATCGCGAATTCAAGAATCGATTCAAATAACGCTACGGTGATTAAATTCAGAAATAAAAGCATCTAAGGTTTCGAATTCACCTACCCAATCATGCAAAGTACCCAAGTGATGATATTCTCCTCCCTAAGTTCAATTTTAATGTCAACCGGGACCCCTAAATTCTCCTAAATCCACTTCCGTGCTCATTAGGACGTATTCGATGATTTGAATTAATTACTTGCTAGGTCTCTTAACCCTAATCTCGAATTCTATTAATTCTTGTTCCCTATAGGTTGCATCGATCTCCTACTCACTCTCGTGCAATACTCGACCGATGTTCCCAATTCAAGTTCTAAAACGCGAATCGCCGCTAGGCCTCAACACGCTTAACTAGTCGATCACGCTAGCATATAATCGACACAATGAAAACAGAATTGGAAAATCATAATTGAATTAAAGGAGAGAGAGTTACATTACATGAACACTATGCCGCCATGGGTGGCTTCATCGATCCCCTAGACAAGAGGATTAGTTCCTCATGTCCGTAACAACAACGCGCGTACAATCGGAATTCATCCTAAGCCTAAGAATTAAGAGAGGAGAAAAGGAGAAGAAATCCCAGAATAAGGGTTACAAAAGGTCTCTGAAAATTCTGATCCAAAAAGTCACCTTTTTCTGTTCTGATCTGCTCTATTTATAAGGAGGCCACGCGTCACGACCGTGATGGCCATCACGGCCAGGCCGTGACGGCTTCTGCTTCTGGCGCACTTCTGGAATTTGAACATTCGCGACGCGAAGGATGTCTCGCGACGCGAGTCCTCTTGTCACGGCCCGTGATATGAATCACGGCCAAGCCGTGATGTTCTCTGTCTTGTGTGGATTTTGGGTCACGGCCGTGATACACATCACGGCTAGGCCGTGATGGTCTCTGACTTGTGTGGCATTTAGGTCACGGCCGTGATATACATCACGTGATGGTCTCTGTCTTCCCGGGTCTTCAAACTCTCGCGGGGCGAGAATCTCCAGAATGGCAATCTCCACTATTTCTTGACTTTCCTTAATTCTTAGAGCTTCACTTATGGACCTGAAAACAACACAAGCAACCACAAGCGTAATTCTATCCAAATAACCTAAAAACTACACAAAAGACGCAAAACGAGTCAAAGTCCAACTTAGGAACAAAACAAGGCAAATTTGGGCGAAAACGAGAGTGAACTCGAATAAATTGGCAGATAAACCCTAGTTCATCTAGTCATAAAACTAGATGAGCCAGAGGCTTATCAATGGCCATGCGAGCAAATCCTCATTCTATCCCTGCTTTGTTTGGATTTCTGTTTGACCTCTTGACATTCCAGTGAGCTGGATAACCAATCAATTCATAGCATTTTGCCTTCTCATGCCCAATCTTTCCACAGTGTTCACATTTTGGTCGTGGACCCTCACGGCTGCTCCTTCCTTTTGCATGAAAAGCTGTTCCCGCATCCATTCTTGGCTCTCTGTCTTTTTCTGCAGTGAGCCGTTCTTCCTCTCTCAACACATGATTGAAAACACGGCGAAGTGAGGGTAGTGGATCAGTGTTCAACAGATTTCCTTTCACATTACCAAACCTCTCATTATCAAGACTGCCAAGAAACAAGTACACTTGTTGATCCTGCTCCCTTTGTGCCAATTCTATGGATGCACCACAATTGCATTGAGGTAAAGGTTGAAGCTCTCCTAGTTCATCAATGAGTGCCTTGAAGTTGGTGTAGAAATCTATGACACTCATGTGTGGCTCTTGCTGAGTCATGCAAACCGTGCGCCAAAGCTGGTGAATGTGGGGCACATTGGTTTGAACAAACCTTTCTTCCAAGTCAAGCCACACATCCCTAGCCGTGGTTGCATGAGATATGCTGTTGTGCAGGGTTGGGTTTGTTGAGTTGATTATCCATGCAGAGACCATGGAATCCGCCTTCTCCCAATCATTGAATTCGGGTGAATCACCGCAGGTCTTATGATGCTTCCATCGATGAAGCCTCGTTTTGTTTTTTCACGCAGGGCCATCTTCATGGATCTAGCCCAGTTTCGATAATTCTCCCCTTTTAATGGAATTGCTACCAATGGTGTACCTGGATTATCTGATGATCCTAAATAATATGGAGAGGAATGAGTGATGATAGGCTGAATGATATCAGCTTTGGAGGTATTCTTCTTCTCCCGTTCACTACTTCCAGAGGCATTTTTCTTTTCTGGATCCCCATCGACCTTCTCTGATGCCATAATAAATTTGTGAAAGAATATTTGAAAGAGAGAAAAAGAATTGTTTTTCCTTCTGTTGATTTCATATCTGATGGATACAAGTATATATACACAATGGAAGCTTCAACAAACTACAATAAACTATTAAGATAAAAATTATCTATATATATCTTAATCCTTTATCTAACAATCAGATTCAAGTGTATGATAACAAACTTGATCCTAGTTTATGATAACAAACTTGATCCTAATGATCAGCCTTGATCCTAAATATCAGCTCAGCATCTCTATCACATTACAATGGAATCTTTCAAATGAACAGATAGGTCGGGTTGCTTGGAAATGGAATCTGCTCTTTGGGGTGAGCATTTGGGCACTATGGAGAGATAGAAACTTCATGGTTTTATCAAATTCTTCCAACATGGGAGATAGTATATGGTCCATGGTATGTAATCAAACTCACTTTATCCAGAATACGGGTTTAAAACCTCTTAAATCGAGAGGTGTCCTTCCTAATGCTTCGGCCTCTTCATGGGAGAAATCGTCGCCCGTTTTGTAACACCCTGTTTTTCGTATGCTTCTTTATCAGTAAATACATGCTTTAATGTATTTATTTTTGATAAAATCCAGAGGATGATTTTATTTAAAATAAAATCATTTTCTTGTGTTGTTTTATCGTGTGAAGTCACAGTAAAATTTTCGATTGAAAATTTAGACGAAAATCGGTCTGCGTTTTCTCTGCCAATACAAGTTTACTGAGCTAGAGACAAAATTTTAATTCGTGAATGAGACGGTTAGTGTTTTCATGAGGTTTTGTGTGGGTTTGGTAAATTTTCGAATTTTGTTGCCCTGGAATAAAATATAATATTTTATCCGGACGAAACCTTCAGAAAATACGATCGGATGTGGAACCGGTTACGTATTTAAGCAGTTAAAGGAACCCTAAAGGATGAGAGAAGGCTTGATGGGAAGCCTAATTAAATGCTTATGACACACCTAAGAAAAATAAATCTTGACTTCATTCCAAAATCTTACTTTTTCATCTTTCTCTCTCCAATCACATCACATCACCTTAACTCCTTATCCTCTCTACAAGCAACCCACCTTCTTTCTTATTCTTTCTTCTCTTCTTCCTCTCCAAAACCGTGTCCCCCCTCCCTCTTACTCTATAAATACCACTTTTCAACTTCACTTCATCACTTTCCTTTCTCCTACTCCATTAAAACCCTTAAGTTTCATCTTTTTCTTAACTTCAAGCTTCCAAAGCTCTAGTTTTTCTTCTTCTTTTCACTAAGTGTTCTTCATCAAAGTTGTTCCTCTTGATTAGGGTAATACTCTCATGTATTCTTTTCTTTAAAAACTTCATCTTTTCTAAAGTTTCTTCTTTATGTCATATATAAGCTTTTATCTTCAAAAATCTCTAAAAAAAATGGTAGAAATCTCCTTTTGAGTTGAAACCAATTTCTATGGTCTTGTATTTACTTGTAGTTTAACATACTAAAAGGTTGTGTAAAACAAAGTTTCCTAACCTCTACTTTCTAATGAGGCCGAACCATGCATATGGTTTAGATGGATCTTGTTTCAACTTTTACAAGTATGAGTTTGTATTTAAAGATTTGTTTTCCAAAATGATCATGGACCAAGGCTCCTTTATGTTAAAGGATGCTATGTCTAAAGTGATTGGAAAGTTTAAAGATTTGTTTCCCAAAATGATCATGGACCAAGGCTCCTTTATGTTAAAGGATGCTATGTCTAAAGTGATTGGAAAGTTTAAAGATTTGTTTCCCAAAATGATCATGGACCAAGGCTCCTTTATGTTAAAGGATGCTATGTCTAAAGTGATTGGAAATTTTAAAGATTTTTACTCTACTTTTATGTCATTTATATTAATGCCATTTACTTTATGTCATTTACATTATGTCATTTACTTTTATGCCATTTATATTTATGTCATTTACTTTATGTCATTTACATTATGTCATTTACTTTTATGCCATTTATATTTATGTCATTTACATTATGTCATTTACTTTATGTCATTTATGTTTATGTCATTTATGATTCATTTACTTATGTCATTATACTTTAATTACTTATAAGCTTATGTTGTTCTTACTTTATGTGCTTATGAGCTTTGTTATTTAAAATCCTATGTTGATTTCAAGGTGATCATAGACTTGAGCTCCATAAGTTATTGGATGCTAAAAGGTCTAAGAGATTGGAAAAATTTAAAGATTTCTATCATGAAAACCCAAGGATGGCCGAATCTTAAAGGTTATGGACCTAGGGTGTTTTGTTTTTCATTTTCCAAAGTGATCATGGTTTTGAGCTCCTTACTATTAATGGATGCTAAACCCAAGAGATTGGAAAGTTTAAATGTCCCAAGCCTATCTTATTGGTCAAGGCCGAATCTCCATCAAGTGTAACTTGGTGGGATTTTTGTTCAAATTTGTTTAAAGTAATCATGTTTTAAACTCTTAGCACTTGAGTATCATAAATCCCTAAGTTGCATGTGTTTTCGAAACTTCTAGTCCTAAGTTCTTGGTTGAGTTCTAATCCTTTGAACCTTGTGTCTTGAAACCTAGACTGTCATCCTAACCAACCTTGAAGAACGTTCGTGAAACTGTTTATTTTCTCGCATTCTCTTACCTTCTTGAGGTAAGAGGGGATTTCCTAAAGATATTCAATAACTGTATGCATGTGTATAGGTGTTTAACTGGATATTTATATGTTGATTGAGCTTACTTGATTACCTAATGTACTTGAACTGTTATGCTATTATCTGATGTTGAACTGTACTTGTTCTAAATGTTATAATGCATATATGTGATGAACTGCTTTCAACTGATATATTAGCATTGAATTGATAATATATACTGCTGTTGATTGAAAGTTTGCTAAGCCAGACTTGCGTCTCTGCTCAACTGTTATAAGGATTAAAAACTTTAATAAGCTTTGAAGATGAAGGGATTGGTGTTCTTTTCCAACAGCTCATTAACTTAAAGTACTTGTTTTAAATGTTGAAATGGTTTTGGTGAACTATTGTTATACAAGAGAAAAATCATTTTTCGAACTTTGTGTCTTTAAGTCAAAACTTTCAAGATTATTTGGCAATATCCTATTGGGGTAAATATTTCAAAGACAAAAGTATTTCAAATATGATTTATAAAAGATTTTCAAAGAAAAGGTTTTCCTAAATATTTTAGAAACTTTTCGATAGCCTGGATAGGTTATCGAGGATTCGGTTTTGAATTTGTTTTTCACTGAACGAAAAATAAGTACTTAAGAAAGATAATCTAGTACGCGAGACGTCGCCTCTAGTATTCAGTTATGCGCACGTGATCTTGGATCAGTGTTAATTCGGGACTATGAGTCCTATTCATGATGTTATGGACTGAGAGTCCAACTCTCGAAATTGAGGACAGTGCGTTCTGATTTCGTTGTGATGGACTGTATGTCCTAATCACGTTGTTTTGGACTGTGTCTCCTAACCACGTGTGATGAACATTGTTAAAGGTGAATGTTGTTTTCTACGACCACAACCCTTGACTGCGGCATCGGTCTTGGGCGTTGTGATTGAGCATTCGGATTATGTGTCCTATGCTTCTGAGTTTTCAAGTGATGGGGAATGATGATTAAGTCATTAGCTTTGAGATGCGACAGTGAAAAGAATGAACACAAATAAAACCTTTTAAATAAAATATTTTCTCATGTGCATTTCCCCAAGCAACGTGCTTTTTGATATATATCAGATACAAGGTGGTATCTGGGAGTCTGTCCATGTAAACCGAGTTCAGAGGCACATGTGACGTTGCTCGTCCTGAAACCTTAAATGCATGAGGGTATGGAGGCAACTGCCCGGTGGGCTAGAGATTGACCAACTCTAATTCTTCTCCAGTGGAAAAACGGTGTTGATATCTCATGAGATTAAGTTAGAGCCTGATATTGAAGTGCCATGCATATTTTCAAAGATTGACTGTGCGGGCTTGAGACCCTATGATATAACACTGTTATATTGTGTATATGCATGATTTAACTGCTTATATGATTCTGTGATGTATGTATCATGTATATGGTTGTTGTGGGATATATCTTATGATGGTATATCACTCTTACAATTATATCAGGTATCTTCGGGTTTTGCTGTAGTACCTTGGTACTCTAGTACCGATGTTGCAGAGGAGTCTTTCTAAGTCAATTGAAGACCTAGTGTTAGAGGTTGGGAAAGTATTCCGATTGGGGGTCTCTCCAATGAATATTTGATAGAATGACCAGCTTAGGAGTTTTGAGTTGGGTTGTATATCTAGAGAGGTCGATAAATGTAGCGTTATATACATCCATCTGTAGTTTGAACTTTTCTTTCGAAAGTGGAAACTTAGAGAAATGTTGTATGTCATGGTAACTTCGTTACGAACGTGACTTTACATTTTAAATGTATGTATGATGGATTTCAGAGTTATCCTTATAGAAGAAAATTTTATACCCCAGTTTTCTGACTTAAGAGAAAAACAAATTTTCCGAAAGCAACCAGCAAATTATCTTTTAATTTACTTCCGCATGTGTTACATATTAATTCCCTGAGGGGGGTGTTACAAGGTGGTATCAGAGCTGGTCGAGTCTTTCGGGATCTTTGGGAAATAGGTCTGTTGTGTTGACGTTGTGTTTTCTCTGAATTAAGTTTTATTCGGATTACTTCTTAGAAGTAATGTGTGTTGATACGCTTTTACACGTTTCATTTTCTGGTTGTGGCCTGACTGATTTGTTCGGCAAGTCAGTTATGGAACCAGCACCAGAAGGTGGACGTGGACAAGGACGTGGACGCGGTCGTGGACGTGGACGTGGACGTGGTCACAGAGGTGGTCCTATTGGCGGTCGTGCCAACATGAATGCGAATTATGACGGCGGGATGGACTTCGCTGCCCAAGCTTTGGCCGACGTTGCTGTTGCCATAGCTCTTCAGACGGCTAATGCTGCTGCCCAGAACCAACAGGAGCAACAGAGGGCAGAACAAGCTGCAGAGGGAAGACATTTGGGTGCTTTCCGATGTCAGAATCCATCACAGTCTGATGGTGACGTGGATCCAATAAAGGCTGATCTTTGGATTCAAGAGCTAGAGAAGATATTTGAGCTTGTTCACACCCTAGAGGGAGCAAAGGTGCCTTATGCAACATTCCAACTGATTGGAGATGCTGAATACTGGTGGGAAGGCACCAGACAACTGCTGGTAGCTGAGCATCAGGCGATCACTTGGGGAGTATTTCGCAACAAATTTTTGGACAAATATTTTCCCCAGAGTGCTCGGACAGAGAAAGATCTAGAATTCCTGAGGCTGAGTCAGCGGGACATGTCAGTGGGGGAATATGCGGCAAGGTTTGAGTCCCTTGCCAAATATTTTCGCTTTTTCCAGAACAACCCCGATGGCAAATGGAAGTGCGAGAGGTTCGAAGCCGGTCTTCGCTTCGAGATCAAGGAATATGTGATGCCATTGGAAATCCGGAATTTCCAAGCCTTAGTAGAGGAGTGTAGAAAAGTGGAACTAATGAGGAAGGAAAGAGGCAACAGAGAAAATGTTATAGGACCCACTCGTTCCAAAGACCAATATCAAGATCAGAATCAGAAAGGGAAGCAACATCGGAGGGAACCTTATTTCCGGCCACAAGGGAATGACCTGAATCAACGACAACATCGTTCTGATAATTCTGAATCGGGAAGTGGAGGTCAATAGAACCAAAACCGAGACCAAGTTAGGAGATGTTACAAGTGTGGAGACCCAGACCACATGGCTAATGTTTGCCCACGCAAAAGAGTGAAGTGTTTCAATTGTGGACAATTAGGACACTTCTCAAGGGATTGTAATGCACCGAGGTTTGAAAAGGCTGTCAACACCTTAGGAACTGATAGACCCACGGCGAAGGGAATAGTCTACACCATGACTGGCGCTGGAGCTTCACAATCTGACGATCTTTTACAATAGAAGTAGTGTTGAAAAATTTCACAATTTGAAGGTCTTATGGCAGTGGTCTATAATTCTAAGTTGTAATAGGATTCTAAGTATAATCGCTTTTTGACGCCCTTGAGTATTTAACTCTCTAGGGTCTCCTATGTTACTAGTCTTTCCAGTGAATGTATGTTTCTTATGACTTTTGGGAATAAAAGTCTCCTTAAGAAATTTATTCCAGTTCCCTTCTCTTTTGATCGTTGTGGTCAGTTTAGACTTTGTATCCAATCTTTCTTTTCCTAGAGTTATGAATTGCCTTGTTGTTGCACGGGATGGGTATGTTTATAAAAGAAGTTTCTTGATGAAACTTAATCTAATCGCTTTTACTTTTGGTGGAAGTGATTCAGTTTGAACTCTTATCAAACTGTTGTTCTTTTAAATTGTTGACCAGAAAATTCTAGTGAAAGGAGAAACTTTTAAGATTCATGATTGTAAATGTGTACCGATCATGCATTTTTACCTCCTTGAATATACTAAAGGATCTTCATACATTAGATGTT
Source organism: Sophora flavescens (assembly GCA_030762895.1). Lineage (NCBI taxonomy): Eukaryota > Viridiplantae > Streptophyta > Magnoliopsida > Fabales > Fabaceae > Sophora > Sophora flavescens. The sequence goes on from CM061069.1 coordinate 147,201,895, forward strand.
TCTGTATTCTTTTGGATCGATGAAATTCTTTTAGATACTTTCTTCTGATAGTATGATCTGGATGGTGAGAGATCCTGTTAAGTTTCTAGTTACGTAATTTCGAGGACGAAATTCTTTTTAGAGGGGTAGAGTTGTAACACCCTGTTTTTCGTATGCTTCTTTATCAGTAAATACATGCTTTAATGTATTTATTTTTGATAAAATCCAGAGGATGATTTTATTTAAAATAAAATCATTTTCTTGTGTTGTTTTACTGTGTGAAGTCACAGTAAAATTTTCGATTGAAAATTTAGACGAAAACCGGTCTGCGTTTTCTCTGCCAGTACAAGTTTACTGAGCTAGAGACAAAATTTTAATTCATGAACGAGACGGTTAGTGTTTTCATGAGGTTTTGTGTGGGTTTGGTAAATTTTCGAATTTTGTTGTCTGGGAATAAAATATAATATTTTATCTGGACGAAACCTTCAGAAAATACGATCAGATGTGCAACCGGTTACATATTTAAGCAGTTAAAGGAACCCTAAAGGATGAGAGAAGGCTTGATGGGAAGCCTAATTAAATGCTTATGACACACCTAAGAAAAATAAATCTTGACTTCATTCCAAAATCTTACTTTTTCATCTTTCTCTCTCCAATCACATCACATTACCTTAACTCCTTATCCTCTCTACAAGCAACCCACCTTCTTTCTTCTTCTTTCTTCTCTTCTTCCTCTCCAAAACCGTGCCCCCCTCCCTCTTACTCTATAAATACCACTTTTCAACTTCACTTCATCACTTTCCTTTCTCCTACTCCATTAAAACCCTTAAGTTTCATCTTTTTCTTAACTTCAAGCTTCCAAAGCTCTAGTTTTTCTTCTTCTTTTCACTAAGTGTTCTTCATCAAAGTTGTTCCTATTGATTAGGGCAATACTCTCATGTATTCTTTTCTTAAAAAACTTCATCTTTTCTAAAGTTTCTTCTTTATGTCATATATAAGCTTTTATCTTCAAAAATCTCTCAAAAAAATGGTAGAAAACTCCTTTTGAGTTGAATCCAATTTCTATGGTCTTGTATTTACTTGTAGTTTAACATACTAAAAGGTTGTGTAAAACAAAGTTTCCTAACCTTTACTTTCTAATGAGGCCGAACCATGCATATGGTTTAGATGGATCTTGTTTCAACTTTTACAAGTATGAGTTTGTATTTAAAGATTTGTTTTCCAAAATGATCATGGACCAAGGCTCCTTTATGTTAAAGGATGCTATGTCTAAAGTGATTGGAAAGTTTAAAGATTTGTTTCCCAAAATGATTATGGACCAAGGCTCCTTTATGTTAAAGGATGCTATGTATAAAGTGATTGGAAAGTTTAAAGATTTGTTTCCCAAAATGATCATGGACCAAGGCTCCTTTTATGTTAAAGGATGCTATGTCTAAAGTGATTGGAAAGTTTAAAGATTTTTACTCTACTTTTATGTCATTTATATTAATGCCATTTACTTTATGTCATTTACATTATGTCATTTACTTTTATGCCATTTATATTTATGTCATTTACTTTATGTCATTTACATTATGTCATTTACTTTTATGCCATTTATATTTATGTCATTTACTTTATGTCATTTACATTATGTCTTTTACTTTTATGCCATTTATATTTATGTCATTTACATTATGTCATTTACTTTATGTCATTTATGTTTATGTCATTTATGATTCATTTACTTATGTCATTATACTTTAATTACTTATAAGATTATGTTGTTCTTACTTTATGTGCTTATGAGCTTTGTTATTTAAAGTCCTATGTTGCTTTCAAGGTGATCATAGACTTGAGCTCCATAAGTTATTGGATGCTAAAAGGTCTAAGAGATTGGAAGAATTTAAAGATTTCTACCATGAAAACCCAAGGATGACCGAATCTTAAAGGTTATGGAACTAGGGTGTTTTGTTTTTCATTTTCCAAAGTGATCATGGTTTTGAGCTCCTTACTATTAATGGATGCTAAACCAAAGAGATTGGAAAGTTTAAATGTCCCTAGTGTTGATAATGTCTCAAAAACAGATTCAGTTACAAGAAAAATCAGTTGCTAGCATTTTCCCCTTTGGTGGCAAAAACAGTTTTCTGTTGGTGCACAAACAGAATTCTGTTTTGACTTGGAGAAAAACTTGGCAGCTGAAGTCCCTTTTCTCATCTATATATATATACATGTCTATGATAGGATTAGGGGTGTGTTTAATTGTATTCAACTGTGTAATCTTTCTTTTTCTAAAATCATAGAGAGTTAGGCCTAAATCAAGGAGTTTTGGTGAGAACAAGAGTGGTAGAACTAGGGAGCTTGTGGCTGTGTCTCAGCAGGAAAAGCAAGGAGGGCCTAGTGTAGATTCTTGTGAAGTTTGAAGCTTGATCTTGTAACTCTTTTCAATCATAGTGAAGACTTTGCTCTCTTCTCGTGGATGTAGGCCACATCGGCTGAACCACGTTATCTCTTGGTGTTGATCTTTCATTTCTGTTCTGCCATATAACTTTCTGTTTCTGCAATTCTGTTTTCTATTCTGTTTTTGTTTGCCTTGTTCCATTGTTGCTGTGATCTTGTTCTTGGTGTGTTTCATTCAGTGTTAAGACCACAACAAGTGGCGCCGTCTGTGGGAAGAAAGAAAGAAACTGAAAACTGAAAGAAGAAGCATCTCAGCATGAGTTCAACAAAGTTTGACATCGAAAAGTTCTCTGGCACAAATGACTTTGGATTATGGCGAGTCAAGATGCAGGCAGTGCTTGTTCAACAAGGTCTTGGGGACACTCTCAAGGGTGAGGCAGCTCTATCAAACACTCTCACAACTGCTGAGAAAAGGGAGCTCATAAACAAGGCAAGAAGCATCATCATACTGTGCCTTGGAGACAAACCTTTAAGAGAAGTTGCTAGAGAACCTACTGCAGCTGCTCTATGGCTGAAACTGGAGTCTTTGTATATGACCAAATCCGTGGCAAACAGATTATTCTTGAAGCAACAACTCTTCTCATTCAAGATGAGTGAAGACAAGTCAGTTGCAGAGCAGATTGCAGACTACAACAAGATTCTTGATGATCTTGAGAATCTTGAAGTTCAGATGGATGATGAGGATAAGGCACTGATCCTGCTGAGTGCATTGCCAAGTTCCTATGAACACTTCAAGGATGCGATTTTGTTTGGAAGAGATCAAACAATCACTCTTGATGAGGTACAATCATCCATAAGGACAAAAGAATTCCAAAAGAAACGAGAAGCAAGAGCAGAAGGCAATGCAGAAGGCCTGAGTGTCATGAGAGGAAGACATGAAAAGAGAAGTGCAAAACTAGGAAAGCACAGATCAAAGTCTAGGAATCAAGATAAGTCCAAGTACAAATGCTTCCACTTTGCCACAAGAAGGGTCATTTCAAAGGGAGTGCCTGAGAGGAAGAATAAAGGTTTTAAGACAGGCCAACAAACTGGTGATGAAGCAATTGTCTCATCGGGCTATGAGTCATCGGGGTATGAATCTGCGGAAGCCTTAGTCTTTGTCAAATTCAGCATCGAGAAAAGGATTGGGTGCTGGATTAAGGTGCACCTATCATATGTGTCCAAGAAAAGACTATTTCGAGTCTTTAAATCTTCAAGAAGGTGGAGTTGTCTTGCTAGGAAACAACAAGCCCTGCAAGGTTCGGGGAGTAGGCACAATCAGTTGAAGATGTATAATGGACAAGAGACCATAATCACGAAAGTCGGTATGTACCAGAATTGAAGAGAAATTTACTTTCCATAAGCATGTTTGACAACTTAGGTCACATAACTAACATTGAACATGGTATGCTTAAAGTTTCTGTGAACAACAAAGTAATAATTAAAGGCATCAAGAGGAATGGTCTCTATATCTTAGATGGATCTACTGTAATAGCCCAAGCCTCAGTAGCTAGTCAGATCCCTTTAGATAAAACCAGATTATGGCACATGAGGCTTGGCCATGTTAGTGAGAAAGGTCTAAAAGAATTATGCAAACAGAACCTCTTAAACCATGATGAAATAGGTAACTTAGACTTCTATGATCACTGCATTCTAGGCAAGGCTCATAGGGTTAGTTTCAATACTGCACAGCACACCACTAAATCCATATTTGAATATGCTCACTCAGATTTATGGGGGCCAGCTAGAACCATGACTCATGGAGGTGGTTATTACTTTCTAACTATCATTGATGATTATTCTAGGAGAGTATGGATTTATATACTTAAGAACAAGAGTGAAACCTTTGAGAAATTCAAAGACTGGTATGCTGAAATAGAAACTAAAACTGGAACCAAACTTAAGTGTTTAAGGACTGACAATGGCCTGGAATATCTTTCGAGCAGTTTAACAACTTTTGCGGGAAGTTAGGAATTAGAAGGCATAGAACAGTTGCGGGTACTCCACAGCGAATGGCTTGGCGAAAGAATGAATAGAACAATTTTGGAAAGAGTAAGATGCATGATATTGAGTCTTCGGTGCCCCAAAGAGTTTACGGGGAGATCTTTGCTTTAATGGCAAGATGTATCTCATCAATAGATGTCCATCATCTGCTATAGGCTTCAAAACTCCAATAGAAATTTGGAGAGGCAAACCTGCAGACTACTCCAAACTAAGGATATTTGGTGCTTTGGCCTTTGCACATGTTAAACAAGACAAGCTTGCTGCCAGAGCAACAAGATGTGTGTTCATTGGTTATCCCACTTGGTGTCAAAGGCTACAAACTGTGGAGACTAGATTCGGAGAACCAAAATGTATAATCAGCAGAGATGTAGTCTTTGATGAGACTAGAATGGCCATGCTGTCAAAGGAAAAGCCAGACACTCCAACAAATGCTCCAGAGACCTCTCAATTTGAGGTGGAGCTGTCACCAACAAGAAAGGAGAATGCAGATGCAGCAGCACAAAATGAAACAGAACCTGAGGATCAACAACAATCCCAACCAGCTACAAGTGACTACAACCTTGTGAGAGACAGAGCAAGGAGAAATATAGTCCCTCCAAAGAGATATGCACAAGCAGACCTCATATGCTATGCTTTGAGCATAGGAGAAGAAGGTCAAGACTGTGAGCCCAACAACTTCACTGAAGCAGTCAAAGACAGATACAAGAAGGAATGGATGAAAGCAATGGAAGAGGAAATGAAATCTCTTGAACAAAACAACACCTGGACTCTAGTTGATCCACCTAAAGGACAAAGGATTGTAGGTTGCAAGTGGATCTTCAAGAGAAAGGAAGATGCTCAAAGCAACAACAGTATTAGATTCAAAGCAAGGGTTGTGGCAAAGGGGTTTTCTCAAGTTGAGGGCATAGACTACAATGAGATCTTCTCACCAGTAGTCAAACATTGCTCAATAAGGATTCTTCTTGCTTTAACCACTCAATTTGATCTTGAACTAGAACAGCTAGATGTCAAGACTGCTTTCCTTCATGGAAATTTAGAAGAAACCATCTATATGCATCAGCCCGAGGGCTTTGTTAAAGACAAAAACAAGGTCTGCTTGTTAAAGAAGTCCTTATATGGTCTTAAGCAAAGTCCTAGGCAATGGAATAAAAGATTTGACAGTTTCATGATGCAGATTGGTTTCCAAAGATGCAACTATGACAGTTGTGTATATTTCCTAAAGGAAAATGCAGAAGTGATAATATATCTATTGTTATATGTTGATGACATTCTTCTTGCAGGATCTAAGAAGTCTGAAATTCAAAGGATCAAGGCTGAGCTGAAATCAGAATTTGATATGAAGGAGCTTGGAGAAGCCAAGAGGATCCTTGGAATGGATATATGCAGAAACAGGAAGTCTGGAGAGCTGTTTCTGTCTCAGCAAGGCTACATACAGAAGGTGGTAAGAAGGTTCAGAATGCATGAATCAAAACCAGTTGGAACACCTCTAGGTCAACTTGACAAACTCTCAGCAAAGCAAGGGCCAACCTCAGAAGAAGAAAAGCAGAAAATGGCATTAATTCCATATGTGAATGTTGTTGGAAGTATCATGTATGGAATGGTGTGTTGCAGGCCAGACTTAGCTTATGCATTGAATGTGATGAGCAGATTTATGGCTGATCCTGGTTTACCTCATTGGCAAGCAATGAAGTGGATTCTAAGATACCTAAATGGCTCCCAGAAATCTGGTCTTCTGTTTAAAAGACACCATCATACTCAAGATGCCATCATAGGGTATGTGGATTCAGATTATGCTGGAAATGTTGATACCCGAAAGTCACTATCTGGCTATGTTTTTACCATGTTTAGAACTGCTATATGTTGGAAATCAGTTCTGCAGTCAGTGGTAGCCTTATCAACAACACAAGCAGAGTTCATAGCCCTTACTGAAGGAGTCAAAGAAGCAATGTGGCTCAAGGGGATTATTGGTGAACTTGGAGTTCCACAAAACTGTGTCACAATTTATAGTGACAACCAAAGTACCATTCACTTATCCAAACATCATGTTTACCATGACAAATCCAAACACATTGACATTAAATTACATTTCATCAGGGATGCAATTGAGGCAAAGGAGATAGCTGTTGAGAAGGTTTCAACAGAAGAAAATCTAGCTGATGCCTTAACCAAATCCCTACCTCTAACCAAGTTCAAGCATAGCTTGGACTTGATCAGTTTTTCAGAAACATAAGGTCAGGCAAGGGAGCAAAGCTGGAACCATGATTGAAGGGTTTTAGAGACAAGGTGGAGATTTGTTGATAATGTCTCAAAAACAGATTCAGTTACAAGAAAAATCAGTTGCAAGCATTTTCCCCTTTGGTGGCAAAAACAGTTTTCTGTTGGTGCATAAACAGAATTCTGTCTTGACTTGGAGAAAAACTTGGCAGGTGAAGTCCCTTTTCTCATCTATATATATACATGTGTATGATAGGATTAGGGGTGTGTTTAATTGTATTCAACTGTGTAATCTTTCTTTTTCTAAAATCATAGAGAGTTAGGCCTAAATCAAGGAGTTTTGGTGAGAACAAGAGTGGTAGAACTAGGGAGCTTGTGGCTGTGTCTCAGCAGGAAAAGCAAGGGCCTAGTGTAGATTCTTGTGAAGTTTGAAGCTTGATCTTGTAACTCTTTTCAATCATAGTGAAGACTTTGCTCTCTTCCCGTGGATGTAGGCCACATCGGCTGAACCACGTTATCTCTTGGTGTTGATCTTTCATTTCTGTTCTGCCATATAACTTTCTGTTTCTGCAATTCTGTTTTCTATTCTGTTTCTGTTTGCCTTGTTCCATTGTTGCTGTGATCTTGTTCTTGGTGTGTTTCATTCAGTGTTAAGACCACAACACCTAGCCTATCTTATTGGTCAAGGCCGAATCTCCATCAAGTGTAACTTGGTGGGATTTTTGTTCAACTTTTTTTAAAGTAATCATGTTTTAAACTCTTAGCACTTGAGGATCATAAATCCCTAAGTTGCACGTGTTTTGGAAACTTCTAGCCCTAAGTTCTTGGTTGAGTTCTAATCCTTTGAACCTTGTGTCTTGAAACCTAGACTTTCATCCTAACCAACCTTGAAGAACGTTCGTGAAACTGTTTATTTTCTCGCATTCTCTTACCTTCTTGAGGTAAGAGGGGATTTCCTAAAGATATTCAATAACTGTATTAATGTGTGTAGGTGTTTAACTGGATATTTATATGTTGATTGAGCTTACTTGATTACCTAATGTACTTGAACTGTTATGCTATTATCTGATGTTGAACTGTACTTGTTCTAAATGTTATAATGCATATATGTGATGAGCTGCTTTCAACTGATATATTAGCATTGAATTGATAATATATACTGCTGTTGATTGAAAGTTTACTTAGCCAGACTTGCGTCTGTGCTCAACTGTTATAAGGATTAAAAACTTTAATAAGCTTTGAAGATGAAGGGATTGGTGTTCTTTTCCAAAAGCTCATTAACTTAAAGTACTTGTTTTAAATGTTGAAATGGTTTTGGTGAACTATTGTTATACAAGAGAAAAATCATTTTTCGAACTATGTGTCTTCAAGTCAAAACTTTCAAGATTATTTGGCAATATCCTATTGGGGGAAATATTTCAAAGACAAAAGTATTTCAAAGATGATTTATAAAAGATTTTCAAAGAAAAGGTTTTCCTAAATATGTTATAAACTTTCCGATAGCCTGGATAGGTTATCGAGGATTCGGTTTTGAATTTATTTTTCACTGAACGAAAAATAAGTACTTAAGAAAGAGAATCTAGTACGTGAGACGTCACCTCTAGTATTCAGTTATGCGCACGTGATCTTGGATCAGTGTTAATTCGGGACTATGAGTCCTATTCATGATGTTATGGACTGAGAGTCCAATTCTCAAAATTGAGGACAGTGCGTTCTGATTTTGTTGTGATGGACTGTATGTCCTAATCACGTTGTTTTGGATTGTGTCTCCTAACCACGTGTGATGAACATTGTTAAAGGTGAATGTTGTTTTCTACGACCACAACCCTTGACTGCGGCATCGGTCTTAGGCATTGTGATTGAGCATTCGGATTATGTGTCCTATGCTTCCAAGTTTTCAAGTGATGGGGAAATGATGATTAAGTCGTTAGCTTTGAGCTGCGACAGTGAAAAGAATGAACACAAAGAAAACCTTTTAAATAAAATATTTTCTCATGTGCATTTCCCCAAGCAGACGTGCTTTTTGATATATATCAGATACAAGGTGGTATCTGGGAGTCTGTCCATGTAAACCGAGTTCAGAGGCACATGTGACGTTGCTCGTCCTGAGACCTTAAATGCATGAGGGTATGGAGGCAACTGCCCGGTGGGCTAGAGATTGACCAACTCTAATTCTTCTCCAGTGGAAAAACGGTGTTGATATCTCATGAGATTAAGTTAGAGCCTGATATTGAAGTGCCATTCATATTTTCAAAGATTGACTGTGCGGGCTTGAGACCCTATGATATAACACTGTTATATTGTGTATATGCATGATTTAACTGCTTATATGATTCTGTGATGTATGTATCATGTATATGGTTGTTGTGGGATATAACTTATGATGGTATATCACTCTTACAATTATATCAGGTATCTTCGGGTTTTGCTGTAGTACCTTGGTACTCTAGTACCGATGTTGCAGAGGAGTCTTTCTAAGTCAATTGAAGACCTAATGTTAGAGGTTGGGAAAGTATTCCGATTGGGGGTCTCTCCAATGAATATTTGATAGAATGACCAGCTTAGGAGTTTTGAGTTGGGTTGTATATCTAGAGAGATCGATAAATGTAGCGTTATATACATCCATCTCGTAGTTTGAACTTTTCTTTCAAAGTGGAAACTTAGAGAAATGTTGTATGTCATGGTAACTTCGTTCTGAACGTGACTTTACATTTTAAATGTATGTATGATGGATTTGAGAGTTATCCTTATAGAAGAAAATTTTATACCCCAGGTTTTCGACTTAAGAGAAAAACAAATTTTCCAAAGCAACCAGCAAATTATCTTTTAATTTACTTCCGCATGTGTTACATAGTAATGCCACGAGGGGTCGTTACGTTTGGTTCAAATTGAATGTGGATGGAGCGCCACGACCATCATGGGTCAGCTTGTGGTGGCGTTTTCAGGAATGATAAGGACGAATTCTTCATAGGTTTTTACAGCAAAATAACATCCAGTAACGTACTTTGGGCTGAGTTATGGAGTGTGCTATCTATGTTGAAACTTGAAAGGAGGATGTTAATATCAAGAGTTATTGTTGAATGGATTCTAAAACTGCTGTGGATCTCATTCATAAAGGAGTTGCTTCAAACCCTTCCATCCGATTTCTTCTAGTTGAAATCCTCTCATTTTTGTGCAAGAGGGATTGGAAAGTGAAGGTTCTTCATATCTCAAGGAATGCAAGTAAGTGTGCAGATGCTTTGGCTCAAAAAGGACAATTTGGATCCTTTTTCCTAACTGAAATAGACAATCCCAAATCTGTTTTAGGCTAGTTACTGGAGGATTTAAAGTCATCATCTTCCTCCCTTTCTTTTAATTATAATTAGTTTCTTTCCCCATTTGTAATAAAAAAAACTATTATTTTTTTACTGAGAGTATCTTGACTATTAATTTTTTTTGACCGAAAGTTTCTTGGGGATTCGTCAAAGTTATTATCTTTATTTAATAAAATATTTTATATCTTTAATTGAAAATACATATTATGCTATATTTTCTATAATCGGTTTTATGAAATCCTTTTAATAATCTGTTTTATGAAATAAACATTTTTTATTTTAACATTTTTTAGTTTCATAATTTTATCGAAACATAAACATTAAATAAATATTTTATATATTCAATTAATCGATATGTATTGTTTATCTAATAAATTTGCAGTTTTTTCTTCTTTATTAAGTTAATTATAATATAAAATACATATTAAGTTAATTCTTTATATGTTAATTAAAAATATTAACTATATATATATATATATATATATATATATATATATATATATATAATGAATATCGACTTTTAAATTTTTTAGGTAAAAATCGAATTCTCAAAAATATTAATTTATTCACAAATGATTTTATTAGGAAAGATAAATTTCGTTTTAATAGGTTTATTTTAGTAGAAGGCAAAAACTAATTTAATATTTAGTTTATTATATATTATGCTAATAAAGAGATAAAAATGATTATAAAACTAGTAAAATAAACAATAATATAATATTGATGAATTGAATATATAAAATAGTTATCAAATTCTTATATTTTATTTAAAACGAAATTAAAATTTTAAATTATAAAATATATATCCGATAAAATTTTATATTTTTATTAATTGATATATCTTATTTTAATTTAATTATCTTTGTAATATTATATTATTAAAATAATATGATAAAATACGTATTAATTATTTTTGTGAATGTATTGTATAAAAAACATAGCATAATAAGTATTTTCAATTAAAAATATAAAACATTTATTAAATGAATATTATATTTTTGATGAATAATTAAGATACTTAGTATCTCTTTCATTTAATAAATTCTATTTTTTTCTCTTCCTGTTAGGGTGCGTTTGATTTATAAAAATTCAGATGACTGGACAGTACAAAATTTTTTATCCCCTGTTTGATTTGAAAAGTGGTTAGGGGACATGACAAAATAGGGGGTGAGAGACAGCACAAAAATCCAAAATTTTGTCCCCTACAAAATCATGGGACAACCTTTTGTCCTATGGATAGACTACCAAAAAAACAAAATTATCCTTACAACTCCCCCTCCCTCCCTCCATCCCCCTCCCTCTTCCTACCGGCGGCAAAACGGGCCGGCCCGACCGGGCCTACCCGAATAAGCCCAATGTATTGTAGGGTTTGGGTAGTAAAATTCGAGCCATTTTAATTTTGGACCTTTTTGGCTCGGCCCAATGAAGCCCAAACCCGCATTGGGCTCGGGTAGCCCGATTACCTTTTATATTTTAATTTTTTTCTTTAACTAAAAATTTAAAACATAAAAAAAACATTTAAAAGAAGGCCAAAACGTTTTTCCAATATAAAAAAAAGACCAAAGTTATAAGTACGATGACCTCACGTTAAGCACAACCCCCAGCCCAGAATCTTCAATCTTTCATTATCAAGAGTCAAAACTTAAAGTCCTGATTGAGAGAGAAAAAAAAACCTAAACTCCTAATTAGTAATTCCTAAACATAAGTCTATGACGTGAAAGCAATGTGAAAAACCTAATCCTCCTGACTGAAAACAACGAGTATATTAAAAGAAAATAGCTAATTCTGTGCATGTAAATTATATACTGCCTTTTGAGTTGCTAATGGAAGAAATTAGGCATTAAAAGGAAAAAAATTAGAAGCAAGAACATAATCTTTAGCATACAACCGGGCCGACCCGAACAAGCTCGCAACCAGTATAGGATTGGGTTTGGACACCTATATTACAGCTCATATTGATGCTGGGTCTTTTTGACCCGACCCTATAAAGCCCGAACCCACATCGGGCTAGCCCGTGACAGACCGGATAACCCGTTTTGCCACCTCGACCTCTCCCTCCTCCCTCTCCCTCCTCCATCAGGTATTATAGTAAAATTAATATTATTTTAATTGTGATGTCCATTATATATCAAACGATGTACATGACAAAAAAGTCGTCATGTGACTCAAGTGATTGTACTGCTTGTCATGTGCTATTATATGACTTAATGCATATCAAACACACCCTTAAAGTACTTGCATTTAATTAATTATTATCTCTGTTCAATAAACATGATCAACTTAAGTTATTAGATTAAATAAGATCAATGATTAAAATTTAGTGTCAAAATAAAAAATTTGACATCTGGTGCAATGGATACTTAGTCTCTCTCTATATATTAAGTTCACGGGCAAACAAGCTCGTGATTGTGAAAAACCACGGATCATATTAAAGAAACACCTTATGGGTAGGTTCTCCTGCTCCTACTCGTTGGTCTTCACCAATATTCTCTCCACTCTCCCTCTCCCTCTCATAACAATAATAATTCTATCATTTCTATGTGGTGCCACATTCCAAATCAAGCCCGTGGCCGTGGAGGCTTTTCCACTATCCACGAATGGACGATGGATTGTTGATGAAAATGGGAATAGGGGAAGCTTGCATGTGTGAATTGGGTGTCCCATTTGGAAGCCATAGTGACTGAGGGCCTAAGCAAGAAACCATTGGATGTGATTTCCAAGGGAATAATCTCTATGGGGTTCAACTGTGTTAGACTAACTTGGCCACTTTTCTTGGTCACCAATGACTCTCTTGCTTCTCTCACCGTGAGAAACTCCTTCCAGAATCTTGGCCTAGTTGAAACCATCTTTGGTATCCAAGCCAACAACCCCTCCGTCGTTGATCTCCCCCTCATCAAAGCTTACCAGGTACATTAAAAATTATTGTTTACCCAAATCATTTACATATATAGTATTACCTCTTAGGAGCATTAACGTTGTTTGGAAAATGTTAACCATTGCCGATTTTAAAGATAGAAATTTTGTATTGTAAATTATGTATTCAATATTTTAAAACTCTAAAAGCACTTAATCTTTTCGATAAAAAAAATCTTATTTTATGCTTTCTTAACCAATGTTATTGGGCCTTGGCACTGATTAGCAAGACCAATGTTATTTTATATGTAAGTTGTCAAAGTTAATGTTGTTAAAATGGTTGATTGACTTTTAATCTTGAAAGTTAAGTACAATGTTCTACATAGTACATTTAAGTGGTATATAGTATTGTCTTCGATTTTTAAGAGTCAATTTACTTGAGAATCTCTCGTTGAAATTGAGATAAACAATTATTAAATATTTGATGAATAATTAATCTTTTTGACATTTTTTTATCACTGATTATTCATCGCCTAAATTAGTTCTCATTAATAACGAAGATTGATTCAGTTGGTAAGGATACAATCCATATCTTACAAGGATGTAAGTTTAAATCTCGTTGCCGATTAATGTGAGGACTTCGTTATTGAGTATAAGTACTTCTGTAAGCACACTTTGAGCCGTAAGACCTACCCTAACATTAACAAGTCTGAGCCTTCGAGAGACCCAACTCATCTAAACTTTACGATAAAAAAAAGGCCGGTGCACTAAATGCATTGGTTAAGGTTTCCAATAAAAGCAAGTGTTTCTTGGAAAACAAAATAGACCACTCCTTCAAGTATTGCATACACCACTTTTTAATATTATTTTTTTTGCCTTAATCAATATCCTAAAGACACTTGTTAGTACTGTAAAAAAAATTTAGTTCTCATTAAATTTCCTTCACACCTCAAATTCCCAAGCCCTGCCCATGTTCATGTAGAAAAGAAGGCATCAAATTGAATTCTGTATTTATTAGTTAGAACCACTCTATCCCAAGTCCCGAGTCTCAATTACTAATCTTAGTCTGAAGGTCAACTCAAGGAAAAACCGTTCTGCACGTCAACTTAAGAAAATGAATAACGATCATGTTAATCAGTGTCCTTAGGATATTAGTTAGGGAAACTCAAAAATATAAAAGTTTATAGTAAGTTTATCATTCTACAAAATATAAAATACATCAAATCCCAATGTTAAATTTCTATTTTTAGATGCTTAACCAATGCCCTTAAAACACTGGTTAGTATTCTCCAATGAATAAAGACCTAGATTGATCCTCCAAAAAATTATGGATACATTTATAGTTTTTGAAGGAAAAAAAAATAATCATTCGATCCTTTAAATTCACAAATGCGAGACAAGTTAGTCTCTTAGACTAGTTCCAACATCCGCTTACTTGTCTGTATATCCCGTTCACCAGTCTGCATGGCCCATTGGTGGTCTTGCGTGGCATGTAATAATTTTGACCATCAGAGACGAATGAAAAGTAAAAAACATGCTCAATTTTTTAGGTACCTGGATTTTGAAATTGTGCACGTTGGTTCACTTTTCTTCATTTTCCACGATGGGAATTCGTCATAAGCCACACAAAACCACCGACGAGCTAGACAAGATGGTTAGCAGGATACACAGGCAAGTAAACGGACGTTGAAACTGAAAGAAGGGACTTTAATGTACCGTGATTGTAAATTTGATGGACCAAATGATTAATTTATTTTTTCAGAGATAAAAAACTACCCATAATTTATTTTAAGGACCAATTTGGGCCTTTAACCGTAGTCTTGAACAGGGCTGGACAAGATCAGCCGACCCACCCGAGCCCCGAAAAACCCAGAAGCTTAAGCAGGTGCACGGACGGGTCATCTCGGGTCATCAGTTTTTGGGTGCGAGTTAAGTGCGGTTGATGGCGGTCAGGCTTGGTTCCAGAAATTTTCCACCATCGGTGACCGAGCTCGATCGAGATAGGAGAAAAGGGAATAGAGGCGATGGGAGAAAGGTGACTGAACATGGCTTGGTGGGGGGGATGAGAAGTGAGAGGAGTCGCCACGACAGTGGGAGCATTGCTGTGGTGGTCCGTCGTGACGGTGATGAGGGAGATTAAGGCGAGAGCTGCGAGACTGAGATGGAGAAGGTGAGAGTTGAGGGCAGTCACCAGGGGTGTGATTCTGGAGAAAGAGAGATAGGGAAAGTAAAGGTGATTAGGTTTTTAGGGTTTTTAATGTATTAGAAAAAAAAAAGTTAAAAAAAAAAAATTGGGTCCAAAATTGAATGGCCAAAACAAATTATTTAGTGTGACTGTCAGGAAGAGACACTGAAATAATGGAATGGCCCAAACAAATTATGCATTGGATTGTTTCAAAGGTTAAACCAGACCCACTTTTCCATTTAATCCTTACCTGCATTTTGAAACCCTAGACCAAACACTGAGTGCGTCGCTCTGCTCCTCTCTCTCACTCATCTTCCTCTCACACCCTTCGATCTGCATCTTTCTCGTCTAGTGCGATGATTCATGGGAGGTGTGACAACGGCGGCTCGTGGACGGTGATCTACTGTTGACGTCGTGTTGGACTTCTTGGCAGTGCACATCCTTTGTTTCTTTTTTCTAATCTTTTGCTCTTCTTATGATTTCTGAATATAGAGAAAAGTCTCTTCCTCCTCTTCTTCTTATGATTTATGTTCATCTTTCTATTCTTTTTTACCTGAAGTAACCCACTGGCAAAACCCGTCACTCGTTCAAACCTGACCCGACCAAACCGACCTCTCAGATGGGTGAAAAGTGGCCTACAAATAATCACTTCGGTTTTCGTCAGGTGGACACTTTTCGGCCCGAAACCGACCGAATCCGTCTGTCGTCCACCCCTAATCTTGAAGCTTGAGAAATTATGTAAAGAGAGTATACCAAAAAAAAAAAAAAATTTGTAAAGAGAAATTATTGTATGCTATTGGATCATAATATGTATAATGCATGCTACGTGATAGATTCTCACTACTGCTCTTAAGTTAATAACTTAAATTTTATTTTTATAAGTTTGCTTAAAATTAATAATAAAAGTTATTCCTAAATATACAAAGTTTCAAATATATAATTTTTTTTTTATCTTCCCCTCGTCAAATCCAACAACCCCTCCATCGTTGATCTTCCCCTCATCAAAGCTTACATTTATTGTTTACTTTTTCCAAGTCATTTACATATACATCGATCTCAGGAGCATTAGTGTTATATGTAAGATGTGAAATGACATTTCCAGTTGGTAAGAATACAGCTAATAATCTATAAGATCGTGAGTTCGAATCTCATTGTCGATGTGAGAATCTAGTTGGTGGGTAATCTGTAAATACTTCTATAAACATTTTTTGAGTCGTGAGACTTGCCTTAACCATTGTGAGCTCCCGGGACCTAACTCCCCTCAACTTTTTGTAAAAAGAAAATGGTTGATAGACTCTTAAGCATGAAAATTGTTAAGTACATTACAATGATCCACATAGTACATTTAAGTGGCACTCCGTCAGTTCTTTTTTTTATGGTAATTTAATATTTCTATATACAGATTAAGAAATCATTAATTTGTTTATATTTGTATCAAAATATCCTTATTTATAGTATTATTAATTATTTACAAATTCTAACCACATTTACTCCACACTCCACTAGCCATTTATATACCTTGAAAAGAAGCATTTACAACATTAAATAAAGAAAGATGCGACACCCTACTCTAGGGTCATCACATTAATACCCAAATACAAAAATATAATTATATAACGCTGGTTACTTTCGGAAAATATAATTTAGAGTGACTAACCTTATATGAAAATAGTGCTGATTTTTTTTTTTAAACATACAACATAAAACCATTATAAACATAAACAACATATATGTACATCTATATATATATATATATATATATATATATATATATATATATATATATAATTCATCGTTTATATACACAACACCTATATTAGGAGATAACAAAAAGGCCTTTATAAGCATAGGCTATTCTCCATCCAACTAAGCAAAGGAGATAAAGATATATACATATCAACAACAACTAGTTCAAAACTATCTCAAAAACTAATGGCTCTCCGAAGCCAAAATAAAACTATCAAGACTCACTACCCCCGGAAACTATACCTAAAGCTGGTCAAGCTAGTGAAACCCATTGGGAAGACCATAATGATCAATCCCACCTACAACTGATGAGTCTGATGATGATGCCTCCGCTTCCGCTGCGCCATCTGAAGATTCTTCCTCATCAACCGCAGGAGGTTAAAACTCAGGATCGTCCTCCATGTATTCCTCTGGATCTTCCTCACCATCAACTAACTCCACTTCAGCTGGAGGTTCCCCAGGTCCTAACATCTGAAGAGGTTGTGGTTGAGGTAAAGGATCCATCATTCCATGCTCTTCCAGGTATTGAAGGTACAGCCAAACTGGTGGTAGCGATACCTCGACTGTTTCCACTACATGAGTTCTCTGATGTGGTCCTTCTTCTATTGTTCCAATAACTTCTGTACTAGGGCCATGGTAGGTGGCTCTAAGTGCCCCAAGATTTATCTCCCAGGCACCACCAAATTGTGCCCGATCAAAAGTGATCGTACGAATCCTCGACTGCACCAACGGTACGTCCGGATTCATCTGAATATGTTGTAAGAGTGAGAAACCAATACATGGATCTTACTCAATAACCACACTCTAGCCATCAAATACCACATCAACATTTATCACGTACAATTAGTTATAAACGAACAGTTTATCAGTGGGTTCAACACCCCAAACATCATCCATAAAATTATGCATGACACTTCTATTCATCATCTAATTTTCGTCCTAATCTCATGAGATATCCCAACATCATATGAGTTGATCAGACTCCATAGCCACACTGACTAACATGGCCAACTGCCAACAGGTGCGCAACCTCTTCCCATCTTAAAAAGGCATACACAGCCAGGCACACACAAGGCCAAACACATTGATAATGTCCACAACCAGTGGCCCTACCATTAGCAAGTAAGATGGGGTCTCCATGTCCTCCCTAGGCACATGAGATAAATGCACATCGTAATTACCTTTCGCGTTGGTAATTAATGCATTATGTCACAAACCGTAGGCACGTCTGCCAAATGCATGCAAAACACTTTTGTTTTGTTCTTTTCTTTGTGCTCAATCTTTCTTTTGCCGAAGCTCAAAATGGCTTACAACTCACATAGTTTTAAAATACTTTTAAAACTTTCATTACCACACAGGACCTTATTGTCCGAGTGCTCAATCACGACACCTCTCGACCGATGCACCAGTCTTAGGTTCGTGCTTACTAGAAAACATCTTCAATGTTTCATCACAATATACCTCATGTATAAAATATAGGCCCTCAAAGTCCAAATGACCGAGTCCATCACAACACAGAACATTAGTACCCCGACGTCTCGGTTACTAAGTCCAACTGTATTTTCAACATTTTTAAATCAACTTTTGATTTTTAGAAATTCCTTTTCCAAGGTAGAAATTCATTATAAAATCCTTAAATAATAAAACTTAGTTTTTTACCAACCAATGAGTCACTTGAGGTTTAATTTCCTCGAAATAAGTACTGCCGTCTTGAAAATACTTGCCGTCTACACTTTTCCAAATTTGCCGTCAAATATTATTTTTAAGGCTTTTGAGCCAAAAACTTAACTTTTTCTATTTAATTAATTTTCTAAAATCATGATTAACTTATTTTCACCAATTAATTTCATAAAAGAATATTTTGTAATATTCGGGGTTTTCTTACATAAAATTTAGCACTACCAAAATATTTTCACAGTTTCGCACTCGTTGTGACTCATAATTCACTTTTCCAAAAATAAATTATTAAAATAATAATTTTCCAAAAACTCTTTATTTTTCTCAAAATAAATTCCCTTTAATATTATATATCAATATTTTGCCGTTAAAACATTGAATATAATTTGCGAAGCTTCTTAAAGCTTTTATCCGACTTTCTTAATTTTTTTCACTGACCACCGCTCAAAGCTTCTCACACATCAAACAACGGTTATATCACGAGATATTTCCCAGGCAGATCATGCATCACAAGACATAGTATAATTGCGGATAAACAATTAAAGCAATTAAAACCACACGAGATACAAATAACCCAACAATAAACAACATAAATAAATACTAACAAACAAATAATTAAAAACAACCACTTGGATAGCATATATCCATTGAATAGAATCCTCTGGTGTTCCCCTACCCCTTACATCTTGAAGACTCCTTGATGAACTTACAGACTCCTTCGGAATTTCAGTTACCTTGTAAACGTCGTACTCAACTAACCTTCATCCATTACAACCAATAATTACAAATCAAGAAACTAAAACATTCTAAACCCTAATACATAGTCACGGCCTCTAGGGTTTTTTAATGACTAAAACTTCTAATCATGATTAAGTTATGGATTAATGATCCTTAATTAACCTAAATCATATATTAGTGACTAAATAACTATGTTTAAAACTCAAAACTTCCTAACTCTTTTATTCATAGGTTCGGCCTTAATAAGTTCATAGAGCTAGGGTTCTTAGTTTAACAAATCATCTTGGATTTATAAAACATGCCTACTAAAAGCTTGATTTCTAAGATCATTTATGAAAACCATGAACAAGACTCAACAAAACTCACTCACTTAGGGTTCGGCCAACATGAATATTTTTGAGTAAAATAGTCCTTTTTAAGGAACTAACATGGATTAGAGTGTGTAGTCATACATGCCATATAGAATACATGATCATACATGAAAACACATGAACAAAACTCTACCAACCCTAAGGTGATAGATTCGGTCAAAGCTAGGTTTTCAAGAAAAAGATTTTTGATTACTTCATGCTCTTGGATTTAGATAGTAGACATGATATCTAGAACATAGAAAGTAGTTTCATTATCATTAGATTTTCCTAGAATTTATTATGATTTTTCAAAGTTCTAGGATTAGAAACTTTAAAGTGATGAACAATCATGATATAAGCCTTGAATCAAGAAACTTGCTAAAGAACATAGGCATGATTAAGAATGAAGATTAGGATTTACCTCTTGAAAATCAATGACCAAGTAAATCCAAGAACTTGCTTTACAACTTAGAACTAAGGAACTTGTACTTTAGAGTTTTTAGAAGCAAATGGCAAAAGAAACTAAATGAAAAGTGAGAGTAGGGTATTTATAGTGAGAGTGGCGAAATCTCAAGAAAATTCTAGATGATGATGAGTTGTCATGTTCAAGGATCAAAATACAATTAAGTTCTAAGGACCAATTTGCAAAGATTCCAATAGTTGAAGGACTAATTTGCAAATTATCAATAGAATGTCATGATGATGATTTTGCCACATTAAATGCTAGCTTATCTTGACTTTGTTGGCTGATTTTATGAGTCAAAGACAAGTTAGGATAATTCAATGTATTTAGGAAGAATCAAGAACATTGTGGAAAATCTAGGATAAGGTAGAAACTTGTAGAAACTTATGGAAAATTCTAGATTCAACATGATGAGTCCAACAACAATGAGGCAGCCACATTTCACATGGGCTTGCGCATTGGGCTTGGCACATTTGGGCTTGATTTCATTTTCTTGCTTGTTGTGGGGCCCACTTGAAGATTTAAGCATTTAAGCTTAATGATAAGAAACTTAAATGGGCTTTTTGAACTCAAACTATGAACTAAAAAGTTTGGGCTTCTAAACCACGACCCTTTAAGATTAGAAACAAGGATTCTAGCCCAATCCACTTAGAAAAACTTAAAAAAACTAATTTAGGGACAAAAGGGTAATTTACAGAAAATTCAGGGACTTAACCGTAAAATTTCTAAATTTTCTATTTAACCCTGAAAAACCTTCTAGACTTAAAAATATGATTCATCCCCTTGAATCATCTCAAAATCCTAAGATAAACCCTCTATCGGCTCTTAGAAACTCTAATTTCCCTTCCGTCGTCTACCCGATTACGCTTTCCGCCCGTAATACGTAAATTATTTTTATTTCTTCCCAAAATAAATCTAAAAATACAAAGTTGTATAAAATAAAATACCAAACTTAAGTCTTTCGTTCACGAATTAAAATTAGGTCTTTTGAGCAGTATTATTATCTTTCACAATGGAATTCACTGGTAGGGTTTACTTTGACTTTCCAACCTAAATTTTAATCGTAGCTTCCTACGGTCAAGTAGGATTGAATACTAACCTCTGTTTATTTAAAACAATTTTATAAAATTCTAATAAATTTATAAACACATTTATATGTATTACTGTTATTTAAAACAGTGAAATACAGGGTGTTACAAGAGACATTTATAATTAGAGAAAATAAAGTGTATTGATATGTGCCACTTTTGTTTTGGAACATGCATCATTTATGGTTGAATTTAAGTAGGGAAGATTTAGTGTATTTTCAAGGCATTTCAATTTAATTCTATGATAATGGTATATATGGAAAAAAATTGTCAAATATATCTTGGGTTTATAAAAGATCTATTGTTTTGGAAAAAAAACAAATAGCTAAAATTACCATAGAAAAATAACGGATGGAGTATATAGTATTGTCTTTGATCTTTAAGAGTCAATTTACTTGAGAATCTCTCATTGAGAAACAATTACTCCCTCTGATCCACAATATAAGAAATAAAACCCTAAAACATAAAGATCAAGAAAATATATTGGAATAAGTTAATTATAATTAATACTCATATAAATTTCCAAAAACACATTTTCTAATTTTAATTAATATTTGATAGCCTATCATTAATGACAATAATTAATAAGGACAATGGTGAAAATTAGTATTTAATATGTATATAAAAATCGATACATATTTCTTATATTTTGGATAAAAAAATGATCAATTTATTTCTTATATTATGAACCGGAAGGAGTATCAAAATTGATGCTTCATTGACCACCCGCTTTCGTGAAGCAGACTTGCCATAATATTGTTTGATGGTCACGTTCCCAGGAACACCGAGAACCCGACCAGGATGGTCTTTCTTGCCTAGAGCAGTCATCAAGACGTCCTGCCCGTCCGTGAAGGGGACGAATGCGCCCTGGGAGGATTTTACTTTAAGATCCATCTACAATGAAAAAAAATGAAAAAACGTGCAAGTGAAAAGTGTTGCAAATATCTATACAAATATCAATTGAAATCAAGTTAATTATTTACTTACAATCTTATCTGCCACTTCGCGAGTGGCATCAACTTTAAAAGATCCCGCCTTTGTCATGCGGCCGACTAACCAGACATCCTCACGGTCGATGTCCGACGGAGGACTTGATGGTGTGCCCTCAGGCACCTCTCCTCTTTCAATCCTAGCAGAGTGCTCTTCCTGCTTCGCCCTCAGCCTATCCGCCATCATCTGCTGGATCCGAGTATGGTACCCACCCTGAGACATGGTGTGGCGGTGGACGTTCTTCGCCTGATTCTGCCGACCCTTATTTTCCTTAGCCTATTCAAACAAAAACACATAATTAAATACAGTTAAATGATCTATAATAAGCATACAAAATTAACTTAATCAACCAACCTGAAATTCTCCATCCTGTCGACTCCTGGTAAACATATCCCAAGTATCATGATCAATCCAGGGATAATCCGAGAACATTTTATCAAGCCGCTTCTTCCCAGATACATAGTACCTGGTAAGATCCTGCTTGAACCCATTCCAACGCTTTGATGCCATTTTCATACATTTATGACGATGATCCTCGTCATTTGGCACAGTCCAAGCTACCTACACATTAGATACATATATAACAACTGGATGGATTATAACTCGGATAATTATCTAATAATGTAAATCAAACGAATGTAAAGGTAAAATACCGTGATAGCCTCCCAAATCTGATCCTTAACGTTCTGTGGAACGTCATTCCAGTGGTTGTAGTTGATGCTTACGTGTTGCTTCGCTTGTAGAAACAACCACTTATTAAATTCTTTAGCACGGGGTCCCTGGGCATTTAGATTAGCATCGAAGGACACCTCAAGCTTCTGTCCGCTCTGCCTGTCCTTCTCTAGTTTCTTCAACGAGGTGGCTCCTCTACCCCATTTCCTATGAGCCTGTGATGTCTGTATGGACAAAAAAAATGATAAAATAGAGGGTTGTAACATTATAAACTTACATTAACAAGAAGGACTAAAGATAGTATATAACATGTAAACTTACACTAGAATCAGCAGGTGTAGGCGTGATCGGGTCCTGCGAAACCCCCACAGTGTCCTCCCGTGCATGTGGGCTATCCGACTGATCCATATGTATGCCTGTTCAGAAACAATATATATGTATTAACATAGGTTATAACTCAAAATAAATACAGAAGTATAAATAAAAATAACTAGATAGGTCCTGTAGATATACAAAACATCTATATATCCAATATAAGGATAATACGGGAGATTGAAAACTATAGTTTTTGAAGATTGCCAAGCACTGGTCACGGCCGTAACGTGCCAACTGAACCAGACCCTCATAGGCAGAACTGATCACGGCCTAGCCGTGATGAGCATCACGGCCGTGACAGATCAACCAGCAGAGAAACATGCACTCAAAACCAAAAATAGAGACATTCCAAACAACTCAAACTCACAGTTTAAAGTTACAACTACTGAGACTAGAGTTTCAACATACACTCAACACCAAAAATAGAGACATTCCAAACAACTCAAACTCACAGTTTCAAGTTTCAACTACTGAGACTACAGTTTCAAACCAGCAGAGCAACATGCATGCACTCAAAACTGTGAATAAAAAAATGTGCCCTAATTAAAGACTCACCAGAAATAGGCGCTCGCGTGGTGGTGGGGGGGAAGCTCGAGTGGTGGCCAACGTTCGATGTGGTTACTGAGAGCAGAGGGACAAGGAGAGTTAGTGCGCGGGAAGGCCAGGGGAAAGAGAGATGTCAAGTTATTGCAAAGAATGAGCTGGAAAGACAGAGTTAGGGGTTAAGAGTGTACCTCACGGTGGTGGCGAAGAAGCCCTCGCGGTGGTTGCGGTGGAGATGAGCTCGCGATTAGGGCAGAGTGAGAGCGAGAGTGAGGGTTGAGCGTGCTGAAAAGAGAAAAGACGTACAGAGAAGTGGAGAAGGCGCGCGGGGGTAAACATTATAATTAAAATAAAATAACATTTTATGTCAGTTTTTGGTAAAACCTGACGTTGAAGATCATATATTTAACGTCAGTTGTCTTAATAAACAGACGTTAAAAACTCTCACACTTATTACGTCAGTTGTTAGTAATAACTGACGTTAAAGGTCATATATTTAACATAAGGTGTATTAAGAAACTGACGTTAAAAACACTCACAACTTCTTACGTCAGTTGTATTACACAACGGACGTTAAAGGTTTATTAGTTTCTGCAAAAACATTCATTCCCTTGACTACTGTGCTACTTACCCATTCACCTTTGTACCTAATCCTCTTAATGAGCATTAAGTTTATAGATAAGTTTTCAAGAAAATCAGAATAACTTAGTAACTTCATCCACTGCTCCTATAAATAGCTTCCTTCCATCCTTTTAATTAATTTTCTGCTTCACAATATGGCTCTGTCGTGGAGATTAACTTCATCACTCTTTCTTCCTATTCCTAGACTCAAAGGTCTTTGTCTTAATGGTCAAACAACTTTTGAGTTTGAGTAAATCACATTACATGGATATTAAGGTTGGGTGAATCACGTAATGTGATTCTCTCACTTTATTTCATCCCCGTCATCCCTTTCACTTTGCTTTGGAAGCAAGTGATTGTGGATTCAAGATGATGCATCAAGGAACTCCGCTGAAGAAGAAAGATGCAAAGATCCATTTCACTTTGCTTTCGCTGCTAGTGACTGAGGATTTACTTTGCATCTTGGAATTCAAGTGAGGGAGGTGATGCATCCATTGGAGTTTCTGATGACAGGACTGAGAAGAAAATGATGTTGATGCAGAAACTTTTTTATATTTTAGGGCTATGTTGCAGAAATTTTTTATCTTTTAATCATGTAATTTTAACTTATGAATCGCTTCAATGTCATACGATTTGATTATACATATAACTTGTTTTATGTTAAGTGTTTATTTATTTTAATTTGCACAATAATTTGTTTACTAATTCAATCTAATTAATAAAAATTAAAAATAAACTTGTATAAAAAAAAGGTTGAGAAATAAACTGCAGTGCTATATGGAGTGATCTGCGTTAAGAAGGACAACAGGGACATGACAACCAATGAAATGAGTTCCATAATTATTTACGTCAGTTATTTATAGAACTGACGCAAATAGTTTACCCACCACCTCATTTTTAACGTCAACTTAATTGATGACTGCCAAGTTCCCGTATATTAATTACATTATTTCCAATATTCATTCTGCACGTTTATAATATATAGGATTATTTACGTCAGCTGTTTATTTAACTGAAGTAAAAATCAAACTTTTAACGTCAGTTTTATAAAAAACTGACATTAACAATTAATATTTTTTATTTGAAAAACACTTTTAACGTCAGTGTTTTTAAAAAACTGACGTTAAAAGTGTATAGATATCTGCAAAAACATTCATTCCTTTGACTGTACTGTGCTACTTACCCATGCATCTTGTAACTCAATCCTCTTAATGAGCATTAAGTTTATAGGTAAGTTTTCAAGAAAATCAGAATAGCTTAGTAACTTCATCCCCTGCTCCTATAAATAGCTTCCTTCCATCCTTTTAATTTTCTGCTTCACAATATGGCTCTGCGTTGGAGATTAACTTCATCACTCTTTCTTCCTATTCCTAGACTCAAAGGTCTTTGTCTTAATGGTCAAACAACTTGAGTTTGAGTAAATTACATTACATGGGTGATAAGTCTGAGTAAATTACATCATGTGAGTTGCTCACCTTATCACCTTCCGGAGAATCAGCTGCTGGAGGGCTAATCAGGTGCTCGGGGGTTACAGTTCCAAAACCTCAGCTTTGGCAGCAAGTGACTGTCTTGGAAGTCTCTGGAACCACTGCCTTTGCTTGAAACAGATCTAGTGCACCTGTTTTTGCCTCTCTCTTGAGCTCTCTCATGCCCCCCAGTTTTCTGAGGTCTTCAGAGTATAGTTTTCCCTTTGGCATATTTCATAAAACTCTCTGATGGGATGTAGCTTTAATGTTTAGGATTTTAAACCCTTTCAATGTAACTTTTTATAGGATTTTAAACCCTTTCAATGTAACTTTTTATAGGATTTTAAACCCTTTCAATCTTCTCAGATCGATCAGACATTAGACTTCATGAATGAGATCCGGTTTGGGTTATTGATTCAACTTATAGTTTTCAAAACAGAAACACAAAACATCAAAGCAATTCATGTGAAACTGAAACTTTGAGGAAGGCAATGCGGAAGGGATCGTATACTAGATAAAAAAAATTATTAAAATAACCTTTAACGTCCTGTTGATGTAAGGATCGTTAAAAGTGAAGTGACTTACTTTTTAACGCCGGTTCTTTATCGAATCGACGTTAAAATGTTCACTTTTAACGCCGTTCTTTATTGAACTGACGTTAAAAGTGAGTCACTTCACTTTTAACGTCAGTCATTAAAACAACGGACGTTAAAATTGAATTAATGAACTCTGATATTTACAAAACTGCCACCGCCTCCTTTTTAATGTCTAGCTTTTGGTTAACTGACGTAAACCTTTACCGTCTAATGTATATTTTCCACTAGTGAATGTTCAACTTCAAGTAATAACCACAATAGTTCAAGTAAACAAGTTATTCAAGTATTGGCTCAATATCACAATAATATTCAAATCACTCAAGTAAACACATACACACATGCATATAGTCATTGAATATCCCTAGGCAATCCCCTCTTACCTTCCGTGAAGGTAAGGAGATTAGATGCTTGGAGTGGTAAACCACGAACGTCCTTTTTTTCTCCGCAATGAAAGTCTAAGGTTATGAACACAAAATCACAAGTTAAAATCAAACAAGAACACTAAACTACAAGGTATAGGTTCAGCCAAGACTAGTTCTTAGGGTTAGAGATTCCTGAAAATTATACAACTCATGGATTTATGATCCTTAAGTGTTAGGAGTTCATAAACAATGATCTTTTAACAAAGTTGAATTAAAAATTCCACTAAGTACTTGACTTAGGGTTTCGGCCAAGCATAGATAAATAGGCTAGAAATTTCTAAACTTTCCAATCTCTTTAGGTTAGCATCCATATATAGTAAGGAGCTTGAAACCATGATCATTTCGGAAAATGGAAAAATCAAATGTCTTAGACCATGAACTCTTAGGTTCGGCCTTAACAAGTTTGTGAGGTTAGAGATCTTTAAATCACCCAATCTTTTTGACATAGCATCCTTTAACATGAAGGAGCTTTAATCCATAATCATCTTGGAAAACAAAATAAAATAACACATCCTAGGTCAAATGTTACATTCGGCCATCATAGGAAAATAAAGCAAGAAAATATTTTAAACTTTCCAATCACTTTAGACATAGCATCCTTTATTATAAGGAGCTTTAATCTATGATCATTTTGGAAGAAAACAAAACTTAATATTTTTGCCAAAAACCTTTAAAGTTCGGCCTTGATACAAAATAAAGGTTAGAAATTTTCAAACTTTCCAATCCCTTGGATTTAGCATCCTTATACATCAAGAAGCCTTAATCCATGATTACTTTGGAGAAACATCAACTAAGCACCAATGTCTCAAACTACTTAAAGTTTAGGCCTTTACATGAAAATATGTAAAATCTCTAAACTTTTCCAATCACTTAAACCTAACATACTTTAGTACAAAGGAGCCCTTGGTCATGATCATCTTGGAATAGAACTCAAATACAAGTCCATACAAGCAAAGTTATACAAAACCCACCAAAACCAAAAAGTATGGTTTCGGCCTCATCAAGAAAATAGGGTTAGAAATTTTTGTTTTACACAACCTTTTAGTATGTTGTAGTAGGAGTAAAAATAAGAACATAGAAATTGGTTTCAACTCAAACGGAGTTTTCTACCATTTTTAACAGATTTTAGAAGTTAAAAGCACATAAATGACATATGAAGAAAACTTTGAAATAAAAGATGAAACTTTGAAAAATAACTACATAGAAGTATTAACCATAACAAGATGAACAACTTTGATGAAGAACTTTAAGAGAAAAGCTTGATAAAAATGTAAACTTTGTAAGAGAGAAGAAGGAGAAAAGAAATGTAATGAAGTGTAAAGGTGAGAAAATGGAGGAAAATGATGAAGTGTGGAAATGAAAAGTATTTATAGAGAGTGAGGGAGAGTGGCACGGTTTTGGAGAGGAAGAAGAGAAGAAAGAAGGTGGGTTGCTCCTAGAGAGGATAAGGAGTTAAGGTGATGTGATGTGATTGGAGAGAGAACAGTGGAAAAGTGAGATTTTGAAATAAAGTCAAGATTCACTTTTTGAGGTGTGTCATAGCCTTCACATCAAGTTACTCCATGTCAGTTCATCCTCTTGATGTTCTGCTCCATTGCGTATCAGATGACTTCCCCGATTGTATTTCCCGACGATTTCGCCCGGGAAATCCCTAAGATTTGGCCTCGAACAAGATTTTTCGAAAAAACTCCAAACCCACACAAAACACCATAAAAACACTAACCGTCTCGTTCACGAATTAAAATTTTGTCTCCTACCAAGAAACTTGTAATTGGGCAGAACCCATGCACTTTTCTGCCGATTTTTCGATCGAAAATTTTACTGTGACTTCATGCAATAAAACAACACAAGAAAATGATTTTATTTTAAATAAAATCATCCTCTGGATTTTATCAAAAATAAACACATTAAAGAATGTATTTACTGATAAAGAAGCATACGAAAAACAGGGTGTTACATTTAATTTGGTTAAAGTTTTGTTAATTTCATCAGTGATTGTTTATCTGCACTTAATTGTTTATCTGTAGTTATATATTATAATGTTGTGATGCATGATTTGACTGGGAATATTGACATTATGTTGTTATTGATTGTTGTTTGAGAAGCCTGACAATGGTCAGTGCCCAAATCAATTAATCAGATAAAAGCTTTAAGAAGACTTTAAGAGGAATATTCAATAGTTAATTGAGAAATATTGGAAGATATTGATTTGAATAATTATTTGATAAAATAAGGATTGATTTGAAAATATTGTTATTGTAATGATTTATTGGTGTAAAAACAATTTATGAGTCACAGTGAGGACGTAACCGTGAAATTATTTTTGTACTGCCAATTTTTACGTAAGAAAATCCGTAATATTATAAAAAAGTTATTTTATGAAATTAATCTTCGAAAATAACTTAATTTTGATTTTAGGAAAATATTTAAGTGGAAAAGTTTAAGAATTGGCTTAAATGACTTTAAAAATGCTAGACGACGGTAATTTAGAAAAGTACCGATGGCAAGAAATTCTAAAATGGAAGTACGTGTTTTAAATCAATACTGAGCCTTAAGTGACTCCCTTTTTGAAACATAAAATTTTCAGAAAAGGATTTCAAGTAATTGATGATTTTACAAAGAATTTTATGTAAATGAGTTTTACTAAACGGTGTTATTTCCGACAACTTTGATAAGTTGCGGAGACTTTGTTTTGGATTTTTTTTCACAGAACGAAAAAAATGTTAACGTTGAAACGCGAACCTAGTATTAGAGACATCGCTATACTAGTGTTATTTAATATAAGCACGAAGATCTTTGATCCGTGTTACGTTGTTATGGACTTTGTGTCCTATCCACGTTGTAATGAACGTTGTTAAAAGTTGAATGTTGTTTTCTACCACCACAAACCTAAGAATGATTTCAAGGTCTAAGGTGTTGTGACCTAGCACTCGGACTGTGTGTCCTGTGTTAACGTTGAAAAATCTAACACGTTGAAAATTACGAATAGTAGTAAGCCATCTTGAGCTTAGACAAAAGAAGAATGAACACATAGAAAAATGACGAGAACAAAATGTTTTATATGCATTCATTGGAAGACGTGCCCATGTTGTTATGTATGATGCCTTGATAATTAAGGTATTCCATGCCACGTTGTATGTCTGAATACCTTGCAGGGTAAGATATTTCAGGCTGTGTTGTTTCATTTGTGCCCTGGTGGACAATGAAAACTCATATACGTTGATTACTGTGCCTTGTGTTGGACAGTGTGCTATGGTAACCATATAAGTTGATCACTGTGCCTTGTGTTGGACAGTGTGCTATGGTAAACACGTTGTGCCTTATTTGGCAATTGAGCTTGATCAGCTCATTTACACGGTGTTGGGATCTCCGGAGATTGTGTGAAAAGTTAGACGTGGAAAGTTGAAGTGTTCATGCATAGTTTTCAAATGATGAGGTTTGGGGTGTGAAACCCATTGATAAACTATTTACTTTGATACGAATGCTTATGTTGACATAACATGTATATGTGTTTTTCTGTTATGTCGCGCATGTAGTTGTCGAGTTAAATCCATATATCAGTTTCTCACTCTTGCATGTTTTATTTTTGGTTTCTCTACTTGTGCATATATTTATATCCGAGTCCAGATGAACCACTCAAGGGACTTGACGACTACAGGAGGAAGTTCCCTTAGTTCGAAGCATGCCGATGTTTTGCTGCTATTAGGTCTGTCTTATAGGTGTGACCAGCTTAGGTTTTATGTAGTGTATGTTGTTGTTTTTCAATAAGGACCTATACTTATAAAGGTCTAGATGTGAAACAGTATGTTACAATAAATTTGTATGATGTTATATATATAACTATCCATAAACGGTTATATTTTCGTTGTTGTTGTGGCTGTCGTAAAGTAAAAGAAAAGGAAAAAATTTTATCACCATTTTGAGAGAGGATTACTGTAACGCCCTCCCTCAGGGCATTACTTACGTAACACATGCGGAATTTAAATTAAAAGATAATTTGCTGGCTGCTTTCGGAAAATTTGTTTTCTCTTAAGTCAGAAAACTGGGGTATAAAATTTTCTCATAGAAGGATAACTCTGAAATCCATCATACGTACATTTAAAATGTAAAGTCATGTTCGTAACAAAGTTACCATGACATACAACGTTTCTCTAAGTTTCCACTTTCGTAAGAAAAGTTCAAACTATAGATGGATGTATATAACACTACATTTACCGACCTCTTTATATATACAACCCAACTCAAAACTCCTAAGCTGGTCATTCTATCAAATATTATGGAGAGACCCCCAATCGGGATACTTTCCCAACCTCTAACACTAGGTCTTCAAATGACTTAGAAAGACTCCTCTGCAACATCGGTACTAGAGTACCATGGTACTACAGCAAAACCCGAAGATATCTGATATAATTGTAAGAGTGAGATACCATTATAAGATATATCCCACAACAACCATATACATGATACATTCATCACAGAATCATATAAGCAGTTAAATCATGCATATACACAATATAACAGTGTTATATCATAGGGTCTCAAGCCCGCACAGTCAATCTTTGAAAATATGCATGACACTTCAATATCAGGCTCTAACTTAATCTCATGAGATATCAACACCGTTTTTCACTGGAGAAGAATTAGAGTTGGTCAAGCTCTAGCCCACCGGGCAGTTGCCTCCTTACCCTCATGCATTAAGGTCTCAGGATGAGCAACGTCACATGTTCATCTTCACTCGGTTTACATGGACAGACTCCCAGATACCATCTTTTGTATCTGATTTATTCATCAATAGCACGTCTGCTTGGGGAAATGCACATGAGAAAATATTTTGTTTAAAAGGATTTTGGTCGCGCTGTCGCGCACGCGCCAAAAAGGACGAGCAGGTTTAAAACTGTAGTTTAGTGCGACAACTCGGATGTCGTCTCTCAAGGACTCTGAAAATGTTACCTTTCACAAAAATCAGTTTTTTTTTGGGGGGGTGGGTTGGGATTGGAGTGCAAATAAGAAACAAGCAAAACAGAACAATCAAAAACAGGGCAGTTGAAAAGAGATTATCAATTATCAAACAACGATTAATCTACTGTCAAGAATCCCCAACTATCCTTGGTTAATGTAATCCCAAGCCCTAAGAAGATTCTAATCCCCTTTCAGTTACAGTAACAACTAACAACGTAATTGCTACTATGGATGCAAGTTCCTATTCCCGAAATAACAAACGGGGTTAAGCTCTCATGAACAAACGATCATGAATGAACACACGCGAATTAACAAACGCGATTAAGTATAGGGAAATCACATCACTGAAACAAATCAATACAATACTACACACTCCTGAAATAACAAATAGAAATGTATAATATGGTATTGAAAAGGGAAAAGCAATTAAAATGGGGATTTACAAAACCTCAAGTATATAGGATCCTCATACAGTAGACTAATCCTAGGACTTAGTTCTCCATGGCAAAAACGAAATCACAGAGAAAAATGTAAAACAGAAAATTGGAGAAGCAAAAGTCTTTTCAAATTGTTTAGAACAGCCTTTTATACAAATTCTGAATTCAGCTGGCTCGCGAGGCGAATTTCATGAAGAGTCAGCAACCTTTGGCATTCTCGCGAGGCGAAGTGCTTTCTCGCGAGGCGAGGATATGAAGAGTTTTCTCCTTACGCCCGTTATGGCCATCAGGGCCTAACCGTGATGCTCTCTGACTTCCAGACTCGCGAGGCGAATGGATGCTCGCGAGGCGAGACTCTTCAACTTCAAAACTGCCACGGCCATGACCTTCAACACGGGCAAGCCATGATCGTCTCTGACTTTTTCAGGTTTGCAAGACTCGCGGGGCGAGACCTTCTTCGCGGGGCGAATCCCCTGTTCTTTTATTTTCTCAACTTCTACTTAACCTGAAAACAAGGAAATAACCATAAGTGTATTATTTTGACTCAAAACTAGCTAAATTAACTTAAAACTACTCTAGAGACTCAAAACCTTGCTTGAGGACAATCTAATCTAATTTGGGTGAAAATAGGATATAATTTGCACAAAACCCTGGTCATACTAGCCACAAAACTAGATGAGCCAGAGGCTTATCAAAATACCCCAAACTTAAACTTTGCTTGTCCCCAAGCAAACTAAGACTCAAAAATCAAAAAGACTCAAGACCTGGCAAGCTTAAAAGATTCAATCAACATTGCACAAATTCAAGCAATTTCATCAAAACAGTTTTCTTCATTGTTCCTCCCTTTTCAAACAGAGCAATCCCCACATTCATTTATTCCAAACATTTGAGAATTTCATCATGAAAACAATCAGAAGTCTAAGCGGGGATCTAAGTTACACACAAGAGGGAGATCACCAAATCCAAACAACTGCCTTCCTCACAAGGGCATTATTTGTTCACTCAATCACTCGGTTTGTGTCAAAGCTAACAACTTGCACTCGGTTTCACTTTTCAAGCACGCTTCCCAAAAATTTGATTTTCATCTCAAAATGGTTCCCCACGAAAACATGCAAGCAACATCAAAAGGTCTTTTATGGGTTGTAATGGGGCCTGGCTAAGGGTAGGATATACAAAAGGAACTAAGCTGAAGACCCTAGGAACTAAGAGAGCATGAACTATATTTACACTTTGAAATTCACTCAAGTTCCTTTCTTTATTTATTTTTTTTCTTTACACTTCTGGGTGGCTACAGCCTTTTTATTTCTTTTTGGCATTTTTGTATTTTTTTTAACACATTTGTACACTTTTTCTTTCACAAGCCTTTGGCTCCAATTTTTTTTTTCTTATATATATATTTTTTATTTCTCAATCCCAACAACATATTACACCTTGCAGCCACCCCAAACTTAGTTTCTTGCACCCATTCTAAGATTACATGCTCTCCTAATCCTAAGATCAGGCTAACATGGTTTTCCAGATTTTTGGGCTTATAACATTAGGTTATCAAGAACTAACAGGCTAATAGGCTCAAAAGGGCTAACTAGGGAACATGCATTAGGAATTGGTTTATTCAGGCCAAGTAGCTATTTACAAAGAAACTGCCTATATCATTTGCTACACACATATAATCATGCAAACCAAAAAGAGATTCAATCAAATCCAGGGAAGTGCAACTTGAAAGTGATTTTCACACAGTTTAAAACATGTTGGAGGCTCAAAACCTCACCTGGACATTCATGCAAATTGTTTGAAAGAGATTCTATCCCTAGTGTGTGCTTCCTATCACCCCAAACTTATCATACATCATGCCATCATAACAAAATCTCAAAGTTCAGTTTTCAATTTCACATGGGAATCACTTTTCAAAATCAAAAAAAAAAAAAAATTTCAGCCTAGGGGGAATCATCACATATCAATCATGCAAGCAATCTGTGCAACATCAATCAAAATCTAGCAAACTTGCCAACACAAGACTCAACACACAAATGCTCCTGAGCTTCTCAAATTATTCAGGAGCTTTATTCAAAGAAAAGAAAAACTACAACTAGTTCCCTCCCCCACACTTAAAACATGCATTGTCCCCAATGAACAACAGAATTATACAATCAGAGTGAGGGAAAGGAAAAGAGTACTCCCTGATCAAGTGCAGTGTAAGCGGGAGCTGTCACCTGGATCCCATTCCTTGCAGTCTAAGGCCAAAGAGGTAGAGAGGGCCTCCGGTGCTGCTTCATCCTCTTCATGGTTCTCATCCACTGCACTGACAATTTTATCACCTGCTAAACATGCAGCAATCTCAGCACAAACCACAAAATGGTTAGCGTTAGTACAATCAAGACAAGGAAAAATATCATCACAGCCAGAATTAAGTGGAAAATTAGAAAACAAGTTCTCATGGGTGTCCTCAATAGTCTCAGAGATCAGCTCTATGTGGAATACAGAGTGCTCTTCCACTGGATGTTTCATGGCATCAAATATGTTAAACTTTGCAACTATATCCCCAAACTTCATAGACATGGTCCCATCATCCACATCAATGTTAGTCTTAGCTGTCTTCATGAATGGTCGGCCCAGGATGATTGGTGATTTACTGGAATGTGTCTCGCCTGCCATGTCCAAGATGTAGAAATCAGCTGGGAAGATCAGATCATCAACTTGCACTAGTACATCTTCCACCATTCCCATGGGGCGGGCACTGGTCCTGTTGGCCAACTGAATGGTGATACCTGTATACTTCAAAGGACCAAGATCAAGTTTGTTAAAGATGGAGGTAGGCATGACATTGATAGATGCTCCCAAGTCCAGCATGCAGTTTTCAAACTTCTTGTCCCCAATAGTGCATGGGATAGTGAAGGTGCCTGGATCCTTGCACTTCTGTGGCAGTGCCTGAGTAGGGGTGAAAGCAACAACTCTTTCTGGCTTAGACTGGATAAGCGCTGAGACATTTCTTCCCAAATCAACCCTCTCATTATTCTTCATCTTCCTCTTGTTGGTGCATAGGTCCTTGAGAAATTTTGCATACTTGGGCACTTGCTTGATCACATCCAACAGAGGGATATTAACACCTACCTTTCTTAAAACATCAAGAATTTCCTTCTCCTTATCTTCACCACCACTCTTCAAATTTTTCTGTAATCTGTGTGGGAACGGGATTGGTGGTCTGTATACCTTCTCAACTTCAACCTCAATAGGCTCAGGAGTTACCCCAACAGCTGCTTCATCTTTCTTGGAGGTGGCCTCAACAACTTTTCCAGACCTCAAAGATATGGCACTCACATTAGGGTTGGAGGCATTAGGATTTATCACTGGGCTGTGCTGGCAGCTGGGTTGTTCTTTGACCTTGCTTTATGTTATTTATGTCTGTGGCCATCTGTCCAATCTGTGTATGTAATGCCTGAATACTCGCATCCGTTCTCTGCTGAAATTGTGCTGTGAGGGCTCGGAATCGTGCCTGGAACTGTCCCCATTTCTTCTTGGAAAAGTGTAGTCATTTGTGCATTCAATTGTGAAGTTATTTGCTTGCACATGTCATCAATCAAGGTCCGGGACGGTGCAGAAGTGGTCACCGGAAGATTCCGAGGTGCCATCGGTTGTTGGGATGAGTTCCCATACCGCAGATTAGGATGATTACTCCAGCTGGGATGGTACCTATTTGTTGAAAGATCCGGAATGTTGTATCTGTTCGGTTATTGCCCGATTATACGGATGGACTGCAAAGGCTTGAGGTGATTGATGAATTGATCCTCCTTGCAAAATGGGGCATGCTTCATATGGGTGCTCGGGAGAACCGCACATGCCACACAACACCGCAGCTGAACCCTATCCATTGCCAATTTCTCTACCAAGGAAGTGAGCCCATCAATTCTATCATCACGGTCATGGCCGGAAGAGGAAGTGCGGACCTCATGTACACCTCTAGTCTCAACAATTTCTTACGGTAGTGAATTGCTGGGAATTTAATGACATGTTCTCAATGAGTTGCTTGGCAGGCAGATGGAGTCTTGTCAACCAACGCTCCCCCACTAGCAGCATCCAAAATATTCCTATCCATCGGCTGCAATCCTTCATAAAAATATTGGATGAGAAGCTGTTCAGAAATTTGATGCTGGGGGCAACTAGATGTCAAATGCTTGAACCTCTCCCAATACTCAGCTAGCGACTCATTTCCTTGCCTAATTCCACAGATTTCTTTCCTTATTGCAGCGGCTCGAGGCAGGAAAATATTCCTCTAGGAAGAGCTTCTTCAAGTCGTTCCATGTGGTAATGGAATTCGGCGCAAGGTATAATAGCCAATCTTTTGAAGCTCCCTGGAGTGAGAATGGAAAAGCCTTCAACTTGATATGATCCTCAGTTACTCCTTCTGGCCTCAAAGTTGTGGAGCGGAGACAACTTGGAATTCCTTCAAGTGCTTGTGTGGATCTTCACCGCAAGACCATTAAATCTTGGCAATAAATGGATTAGCCCAGATTTTAACTCAAAAGGAGTGTCAAGACCAGGATAAGCAATGCACAAACCATTGTAATTCACATCAGGGGCAGCAAGCTGCCTCAAAGTCCTTTGGTCTCCCATGTTTTCAAAAGCAGTTTTAAAATTGGAATCACTACTAGTGCTAGCCCGAAATTCCCTACGGAGTGTGTGCAGTGTTCTTTCAATTTCCGGGTCAAAATCACACAGTTCAGGGCAATGAGACCTAGTAGCCAGACCAATTCAAAACAGAACAGAAAATAAAAGAAAGAAAAGAAAAATAAAATAAAACAAATTGCGAAAAATAACAACTCAGAGTCCCCGGCAACGGCGCCAATTTTTGGTCGCGCACGCGCCAAAAAGGACGAGCGGGTTTAAAACTGTAGTTTAGTGCGACAACTCGGATGTCATCTCTCAAGGACTCTGAAAATGTTACCTTTCACAGAAATCAGTTTTTTTTTTGGGGGGTTTGGATTGGAGTGCAAATAAGAAACAAGCAAAACAGAACAATAAAAAACAGGGCAGTTGAAAAGAGATTATCAATTATCAAACAACGATTAATCTACTGTCAAGAATCCCCAACTATCCTTGGTTAATGTAATCCCAAGCCCTAAGCAGATTCTAATCCCCTTTCAGTTACAGTAACAACTAACAACATAATTGCTACTATGGATGCAAGTTCCTATTCCCGAAATAACAAACGGGGTTAAGCTCTCATGAACAAACGATCATGAATGAACACACGCGAATTAACAAACTCGATTAAGTATAGGGAAATCACATCACTGAAACAAATCAATACAATACTACACACTCCTGAAATAACAAACAGAAATGTATAATATGGTATTGAAAAGGGAAAAGCAATTAAAATAGGGATTTACAAAACCTCAAGTATATAGGATCCTCATACAGTAGACTAATCCCAGGACTTAGTTCTCCATGGCAAAAACGAAATCACAGAGAAAAATGTAAAACAGAAAATTGGAGAAGCAAAAGTCTTTTCAAATTGTTTAGAACAGCCTTTTATACAAATTCTGAATTCAGCAAGCTCGCGAGGCGAGCACACATTCGCGAGGCGAATTTCATGAAGAGTCAGTAACCTTTGGCATTCTCGCGAGGCGAAGTACTTTCTCGCGAGGCGAGGATATGAAGAGTTTTCTCCTTACGCCCGTTATGGCCATCAGGGCCTAACCGTGATGCTCTCTGACTTCCAGACTCGCGAGGCGAATGGATGCTCGCGAGGCGAGCCTTTTCAACTTCAAAACTGCCACGGCCATGACCTTCAACACGGGCAAGCCATGATCGTCTCTGACTTTTTCAGGTTTGCAAGACTCGCGGGGCGAGACCTTCTTCGCGGGGCGAATCCCCTGTTCTTTTATTTTCTCAACTTCTACTTAACCTGAAAACAAGGAAATAACCATAAGTGTATTATTTTGACTCAAAACTAGCTAAATTAACTTAAAACTACTCTAGAGACTCAAAACCTTGCTTGAGGACAATCTAATCTAATTTGGGTGAAAATAGGATATAATTTGCACAAAACCCTGGTCATACTAGCCACAAAACTAGATGAGCCAGAGGCTTATCAGATTTCTTTGTGTTCATTCTTTTCATTGTCATTGCTCAAGGCTAACGACTTAAATCATCATTTCCCCATCACTTAAAAACTCGAAGCATAGGACTCATAGTCCGAACGCTCAATCACAATGCCCAAGACCGTGGCCACGGTCAAGGGTTGTGGTCGTGAAAACAACCTTCACCTTTAATCATGTTCATCACACGCGGTTAGAATACACAATGGCAACACAACGTGATTAGGACCTAAGTCTATCACAACGAAATCAGAACGAACTGTCCTCAATTTCGAGAATTGGACTCTCAGTCCATAATATCATAGCCAGGACTCGTAGTCCCGAATTAACACTGATCCAAGATCACGTGTGCATCACTGAATACTAGAGGCGACGTCTCGCGTACTAGATTCTCTTTCATAAGTACTTATTTTTCGTTCAGTGAAAAACAAATTCAAAACCGAATCCTCGATAACCTATCCAGGTTATCGGAAAGTTTCTAAAATATTTAGGAAAAACCTTTTCTTTGAAAATCTTTTATAAAGCATCTTTGAAATTCTTTTATCTTTGAAATATTTCCCCCAATAAGATATTGCCAAATAATCTTGAAAGTTTTTCACTTGAAGACACATAGTTAGAAAAGGATTTTTCTCTTGTATAACAATAGTACACCAAAACCATTTCAACATTTAAAACAAGTCCTTTAAGTTTAAAGAGCTTTTGGAAAAGAACACTAATCCCTTCATCTGCAAAGCTTATTAAGGTTTTTAATCCTTATTATGGTTGAGCACAGACGCACGTCTGGCTTAGCAAACTTTCAATCAACAACAGTATATATCATCAGTGCAAGACTAATATCACAGTTGAAAGCAGTTCATCACATAGATGCATTATATCATTCAGAACAAGTACAGTTCAACATCAGATAATAGCACAACAGTTCAAGTACATTAGATAATCAAGTAAGCTCAATCAACAGGTAAATATCCAATTAAACACTTACACACATGCGTACAATTATTGAATATCTTTAGGAAATCCCCTCTTACCTTAAGAAGTTAAAAGAATGCGAGAAAATAAACGGTTTCGCGGACGTTCTTCAAGGTTGGTTAGGATGCAAGTCTAGGTTTCAAGACACAAGGTTCAAAGGATTAGAACTCAACCAAGAACTTAGGGTTAGAAGTTTCGAAAACATATGCAACTTAGGGATTTATGAACCTCAAGTGCTAAGAGTTTAAAACATGATTACTTAAAACAAAGTTGAACAAAAATCCCAC
This sequence comes from Sophora flavescens, assembly GCA_030762895.1. Taxonomy (NCBI): domain Eukaryota; kingdom Viridiplantae; phylum Streptophyta; class Magnoliopsida; order Fabales; family Fabaceae; genus Sophora; species Sophora flavescens. The sequence goes on from CM061069.1 coordinate 147,241,359, forward strand.
CAAGTTACACCTTGATGGAGATTCGGCCTTGACCAATAAAATAGGCTAGGAACATTTAAAATTTCCAATCTCTTTGGTTTAGCATCCATTAATAGTAAGGAGCTCAAAACCATGATCACTTTGGAAAATGAAAAACGAAACACCCTAGGTCCATAACCTTTAAGATTCGGCCATCCTTGGGTTTTTATGATAAAAATCTTTAAATTCTTCAAATCTCTTAGACATTTTAGCATCCAATAACTTATGGAGCTCAAGTCTATGATCATCTTGAAAGCAACATATGATTATAAAGAATTAAAGTATAATGACATAAGTAAATAAATGACATAAACATAAATGACATAAGGTAAATGACATAATGTAAATGACATAAAATAAATGGCATAAATATAAATGACATAAAAGTAAATGACATAATGTAAATGACATAAAGTAAATGACATAAAGAAAATGACATAAAGTAAATGGCATAAATATAAATGACATAAAAGTAAATGACATAAATATAAATGGCATGAAAGTAAATGACATAAAAGTAGAGTAAAAATCTTTAAACTTTCCAATCACTTTAGACATAGCATCCTTTAACATAAAGGAGCCTTGGTCCATGATCATTTTGGGAAAACAAATCTTTAAACTTTCCAATCACTTTAGACATAGCATCCTTTAACATAAAGGAGCCTTGGTCCATGATCATTTTGGAAAACAAATCTTTAAATACAAACTCAAACTTGTAAAAGTTGAAACAAGATCCATCAAAACCATAGGCATGGTTCGGCCTCATTAGAAAGTAGAGGTTAGGAAACTTTGTTTTACACAACCTTTTAGTATGTTAAACTACAAGTAAATACAAGGCCATAGAAATTGGTTTCAACTCAAAAGGAGTTTTCTACCATTTTTGAGAGATTTTTGAAGATAAAAGCTCATAAATGACATAAAGAAGAAACTTTAGAAAAAGATGAAGTTTTTAAAGAAAAGAATACATGAGAGTATTAACCTAAGCAAGAGGAACAACTTTGATGAAGAACACTTAGTGAAAAGAAGAACAAAAACTAGAGCTTTGGAAGCTTGAAGTTAAGAAAAGATGAAAACTTAAGGGTTTTAATGGAGTAGGAGAAAGGAAAGTGATGAAGTGAAGTGGATGAGTGATATTTATAGAGGAAAGGTGGAGGTGCACGGCCTTGAGAGGGAGAAGAAGAAAGAAGATGAGTTTCTTGAAGAGAGGTTTAAGAGTTAATGTGATGTGATGTGATGTGATTGGAGAGAGAAAGTTGAAAAGTAAGATTTTGGAATGACATAAGGATTTTCTTTTTCATTAGGTGTGTCATAGGCATTTAATGAGACTTCCCATCAAGCCTTTTCTCCTCCTTTAGGGTTCCTTTAACTGCTTAAATACGTAACCGATTGCACATCCGATCGTATTTTCTGAAGGTTTCGTCCGGATAAAATATTATATTTTATTCCCGGACAACAAAATTCGAAAATTTACCAAACCCACACAAAACATCATAAAAACACTAATTGTCTCGTTCACGAATTAAAATTTTGTTTCTAGCTCAGTAAACTTGTACTGGCAGAGAAAACGCAGACCGGTTTTCGTCTGAATTTTCGACCGAAAATTTTACTGTGACTTCATACAGTAAAACAACACAAGAAAATGATTTTATTTTAAATAAAATCATCCTCCGGATTTTATCAAAAATAAACACATTAAAGCATGTATTTACTGATAAAGAAGCATACGAAAAACAGGGTGTTACAATTACAACTTAAGAAAATATTATTTTCCGAAAGCAACCAGCAAATTACTTTTAATTTATTTCCGCACGTGTTACAAAGTAATGCCCAAGGGAGTGTTACAACTTCACAATTAAAGGAATTTGAAGTATAAGGACTTGAAAAAGGTAAAGGTAAAGTTAAAGAGAAAAAGTAAAAGTGAAGAAACATTTCCCTTTTTTCTTTGAGTGATGGACCCTATTTAAGAACAAAAAAGTGTAACTTCATCTATCTGTGTAGCCAGATCAAAAGACTACAAATATATATACCATGATAGCAAGGGGTGTTCAAATCCAAACCGATCCAAAAAAACCACCAAACCGATCAAAAATAACCGAAAATTGATGGGAACCTAATTTAATTGGATTTTTTTGGATTGAGTTTTAAGAGAACCGATCGGTTCGATTTGGTTCGGTTTTCGATTCTATCTCTAGTAACCGAACCAAACCGATTATTTATGTTGTTATATGATATTTGTTATTGACTTTGTGTACCTCACTCCCTAGTATCACTATTAGAACTTAGAAGTTGGCAACGTGACTAGTCCATTAGCTTGATTTTCTTATCCATTTTCAATGGACGTTGAGTATAGAAGTACGATCAATGGTTTAGGCTTGCCACTATTTTCTATTGCATTATCATGATATTTCATCTTTCATTTCTCAATGCTATGTCTAAACTGTTATGTCTAAACCATGTTTCAGTTCACGTGCTCTTTTTATATATTGCATATAATCTACTAATTTTAGACTCTTTTTAACTTAATATGTATTAGGTAGATTATATAATACATTTTTTTTGGTAAAAGTAGATTATATGATGCTTATAATATGTTATTTAACGTAATAAAATTAAGTAATGATGTGTGGTTAAAAACCGAATCAATCCAAACCACATTTAATTGGATCAGATCGGATCAGATTTTTTTAAGGGTGTCATCCAAACCGAACCGAACCGCATGCTGTTTTTATCTTTGGATAGGATGACTTTTTCCCACAAAACCGATCCAAACCGAACCGCGAACACCCGTAATGATATCTACACGCAGAATCTAATAAATTTTATACCAAGCTTGTGTGGTGCATTTCAGTATTGTTTCAGCTATGAATTTCATAAAAAACAGCTTGTTTTCAATTTCCAAAATGCATGATGATATTCTTATGAAGAAACTCCCCCTTACACATGATCCAGATGGTCGTTGACTGGATTCTGATGCAATGCTTCATGCTGTGGGCAACATAGTGTTTCATGCTTCCACAACAGGAGTAATTTTTACACCCTTGATATGTTGTGAATGCTGCCACTATAAACTTGTATTTTTATGTTTCTTTTTTGAATTTGTAGTTTATAAATTGAAAAGCATTTCGATGATAAAATTAGCCATCCAAAACTTGAAATGATTAGAAATCTTTATATATAAAGTAGAAGATAAACTTCTATATTTTTCCCCCCAAAACTGTGGGCAATTTCGTAAAATCACAACTCATTAAAGGAGATTAAATATTAAAATAAAATAAGAAATGCATTTAATTATAACAATTTCTTTAAACAAAATAGTATTTAGTTATTGGATTTGGGAATCATTATATCTTTATATATAAAAGTAGAAGAGAAACTTCTATATTTTTCCCCCAAAACTGTGGGCAATTTAGTAAAATTACAACTCATTAAAGGATATTAAATATTAAAATAAAATAAGAAATGCATTTAATTATAACAATCTCTTTAAATAAAATAGTAATTAGTTATTGGATTTGGGAATCTTTATATATAAAAGTAGAAGTTAAACTATTTATTAGTACTGTTTTACATGAGTTAACCAAATGTTTTTTATTTTTTTTATTTTTGCAATATGATATTTCATGTTCCATTTTTATAATTGGGCATGTATATTTACTAATCACTCCTTGCAGGATATTGCAAATCTTTATATATAAAAGTAGAAGAGAAACTTCTATATCCCCCCAACACCCCAAACTGTGGGCAATTTAGTAAAATCACAACTCATTAAAGGAGAATAAATATTAAAAGAAAATAAGAAATCTTTATATATAAAAGTAGAAGATAAACTTCTATATTTTTCCTCTCCAAAACTGTTGGCAAATTATTAAAATCACAATTCTTTAAAGGAGATTAAATATTAAAATAAATTAAGAAATACATTTAATTATGACAATCTTTATATATAAAAGTAGAAGAGAAACTTCTATATTTTTTTCCTCCAAAACTGTGGGCAATTTATTAAAATCACAACTCATTAAAGGATATTAAATATTAAAATAAATTAAGAAATGTATTTAATTATCTTTATATATAAAAAAGAAGTGAAACTTCTATATTTTCCCCCCTAAAACTGTGGGCATCTTTATATATAAAATTATAAGAGAAACATCTATATCCCCCAAAAAAAATGTGGGCAATTTAGTAAAATCACAACTCATTAAAGGAGATTAAATATTAAAATAAAATAAGAAATCTTTATATATAAAAGTAGAAGAGAAAATTCTATATTTTTTCCCTCCAAAACTGTGGGCAATTTATTAAAATCACAACTCATTAAAGGAGATTAAATATTAAAATAAATTAAGAAATGTATTTAATTATCTTTATATATAAAAGTAGAAGTGAAACTTGAAGTTGACATAGACAAACAAAAGAAAGGGGATTGAATTGTGTTTGTTAATAATTTTCGAAAATAACCTTTAAAACTATTTTTGCACACAAGAAGATTAAATCAGAATCAAGCACAAAGAAATAGATCTCTTTTTTTTTTTAAAAAAGCTTTAACAAAATCAATATCAAAACCCCTCAGTCAGTAAAAACAAATAAAGCCGTAAGAGTTTTGGGACAGAATATTCACACAAGATGTTTTATCCAGGTTCACTCTCTTCCAACCAAGAGCTACGTCCAGTCCTTTCTACTTGAAGGTTTTTCTCCACTATTTTCCAAATAGATTACAACCAAGTATTCAACACCTCTCCATGCTTACAAGTATTCCTTTCTTACCAAGTCTCTTCAGTCTAACTCTAACAAAGAGATTTAACTTATGATCTTCTTAACTCACTGTGTGTGAGGATATGAAAGTTTAAGATCAAATGAATATCTTCACAATATTCAAACTAAAGAATATAGACTCTTGCTTTTAAAGAAATATGAGTATGAATGATTGTTTATTGACAAAAGTTGAGCTAGCAAAACTTGTGCAGGCAAAAGTCATTCTTTAGTATCTGAGGTCTTGACATTCTTCTTCACTTGTATTTCTTCAACGCTTATTTTGAATAGTCCCGTTTAGAGATAACATTGAATGCATGATATCCGTTGTGACTAATAGCTTGATTGTGGCAATGCTGAATAGTACTCTTGGTTATCGAGATAACATGAAATGGAGTCTCACTGCTCTGAGTATTGCAGCTTGAGAACTTGTTGTTCCTCCTTTGTGTACAATCCAGCTTTTTCCAGTCATAAAGTTGTCATCGTACAGATCATTTTGCAGTTTCTCATTGTACGATTCTGTTTTTTGCATTTCTTTGAAGGTACTATGTTTCTTTTACAACATGGTAAAATATTAAAGCAGATAAAACAAATGTGAAGAACAAATATTCTAGAGAAATAAATATCAATCATTTGAAATAAATTCAAGAGATTCAGATTGCATTTATTCATTCAAGAGATGGAGCTCGTCTATTTAAGAACTCCGTCTACTTATGTGAAACTAAGTCTGTTTACTATTTTATTTTGCTCGTCTGCTTACGTGGCATATCCTCTCGTCTATCAAGTCTTTGGACTTGCTATACCTCATTGAGTTATCATAATCTCCGTCTGATGACGTGGCACTTAGAGCTCGTCTACTTGATTATTTTATCTTTTAGTTCATTCAATTTTACCAATTATTCCCGTCTGCTGACATGGCAAGCTAGACACGTCTACTATTTGGACTTGCTGTATCTAAGTAAGTTATATTAATTTCCGACTAGTAAACATTTAGTGTCTCGTCTACTTAAAGAAACCAGTCTACTCAATTAAATAAATAACTTTACCAATATTAGAGCAGTCGTCTACAAGGGTGGACGCATATTTTTCTCAAGGAGTCCAACGAAAACTTATCCCAAGTTTCCATAACTTATATTATAAATATTTCTGCATAACTGAAAGCACATGTTAGATCTCAACTAACACTTGGCCAAGCAAATTTAATCCTTTTGTTAACATCAAAACGTAGAGATTATTTAAATCAAAACCACTTTGGTTCCAACAAAACTTCTATATTTTTTCCCCTAAAACTGTGGGCATCTTTATATATAAAAGTATAAGAGAAACTTCTATATCCCCCCCTCCCCCCCACCCACCCAAAACTATGGGCAATTTAGTAAAATCACAACTCATTAAAGAAGATTAAATATTAAAATAAATAAGAAATGCATTTAATTATAACAATCTTTATATATAAAAGTAGAAGAGAAACTTCTATAATCCCCCCCCCAAAAAAAAAAAAAACTGTGGGCAATTTAGTAAAATCACAACTCATTAAAGGAGATTAAATATTAAAATAAAATAAGAAATACATTTAATTATAATAATCTCTTTAAATAAAATAATAATTAGTTATTGGATTTGAGAATCTTTATATATAAAAGTAGAAGTGAAACTATTTGTTAGTACTGTTTTACATGATTTAACCAAATGTTTTTTTCTTCTTATTTTTGCATTATGATATTTCATGTTTGATTTTTATAATTGGGAATGCATATTTACTAATCACTCCTAATTTGCAGGAATTTACAAATCGTTATATATAAAAGTAGAATAGAAACTTCTATATCCCCCCTCCCACTCAAAACTGCAGGCAATTTAGTAAAATTCTAACTCATTAAAAGAGATTAAATATTAAAAAAAATAAGAAATGCATTTAATTATAAAAATCTCATTAAAATACTTATTTGTTATTATTATTTTAATTTATTATTTTCTATACTTAAGTATCAATATTCTTTCAAAATAAACTTATATATAATTTTTCGGTGCATCGCACGGGTAAAATATCTAGTGTTACTTAATCTCCTAGAACTTATATATGATCATTTTATTGCCTCATCATGCAAAAGGCATTATAATTGTAACACCCCGATTTTTCTGCTTTCTAAGATTGGTATAAATATAAATAAACTTTTATATTTTTATCCGAAACTTAGAAAATGATTTTTGGAAAATCAAAGTCATATTCATATTATACTTATGTTTATAAGTATACGGTTAAATTTTTTGTTGAAAATTCAGAGGGAAGCCGGTCTACATTTTCCCTGGCAGTAAGATTTTACTTATCAGAAAACCTAATTTTGACTTGTGAACAAAATGAATAGATTTTATATCTCATTTCCAACGATATAGGCTATTTTGAAAATTTTCAAAATAAATAGGTTATTATACTTGATTCGGGTGTAAAAACCTTAATCTGGTAATCGATGGAATCGAGAACGGACGTGCAGAGACAAAACCTGACATCGGATGCTGAGGTATCTTGCCACCTAGGGTGGTGAGTCATATGGATGACTCAACCCATGTCATGATTGCTTTAAAACAAAAATCTAGATATTTCTTTATAATAGTGTAAAGACCATTTTGCCCTTGGACCATTTTACCCTTGAACTTTCATTGAAATGACAAGTTTACCCCACAATTTGTGGACAGAAATCAGACGCCTCTCCTTCAATCTCAACCACATAAATTTCATGATTACCTTAGGCAAAATTACCAAAATGTCCTTAAGTCGTCTTTATATCACAAAAATGCCATGTTGTAAGATTACTCTTTTGCCCTTAAATTTTTATGATTTGGACCCAAAGATCCCCAATTCCCACGACCCAAACACCCTTGGAGAGCCCATCTTCTTGCTATAAAAGCCTTGCTTCATCATCTTCATCAACTTTCTCCATTTTTCCATTAAAAAGCTTAAGTTACATAACCTTGTTTTGTGAAGAAAGTGTGTGATTCCTTGCCCATTTATAATTTCCAAGAGGTATACCATACTCCTCTCACTCAATCATTATCATGTTCTTCATTTAGTTTAATGTTTTATATCCTTGATTATCTTTTTTAATTCCTAGATCTAGAACTTTGAAAATTCATAGTAAATCATAGAAAAGTCCAATGAGCATGAAACCAATTTATTATGATCTTAGTATCCTCTCTATATTCAAGATCCAAGAGTAGGCATCCAACAAAAATTTCCTTCCCATTTAACCCTATGAGGCCGAACCTATGTCAATAGGAAGGTTATGGATTTTGCTTCAATTTTTGTGAAGTAACACTTGATTTAGCCTTTACAATACTCATAGTTGTTGAATCTTGGAGAATGAAATCAAACCAAATTTTTACCTTTGTTTTTCAAGCTTGGCCGAATTTATGTATCATAAAAGAGAAGATGTTTTGATTCATCTTTTCAAGTATGCACTTGTTTTGATTTAGTGAATATCTTTTATAGTTAAATCCAAGAGTTTGATGATTTTGAAAATCCCTAGACTAATTTAATAAGTGAGGCCGAAACTATAGGTTTAATGTAAAAGAAGTTTTGTTTCAATTTTTGGTCATGTCATACTTGAAATCATCTCTTTAATGCCTAGTGTTATTGAATCCAAAAGATTGGAAAATCAAATCAATGACTAGGCCAATTTTTATGTCAACGCCGAAACCTAACTCATGTGAGTTAGATGGATTTTCTTCAAGTTCTTGACTTATGATTTTTTATTCCAAGAGATTAGAAACCAAATCAAACTCTAGCCTATTTTAGCCATGAAGGCCGAAACCCTAACTATTTGAGTTAGAGGAGTTTTTGATCCAATCTTTGTTAACTGACAATTTATTATGTATCTCTTATACTTAAGGATCATTGATCCAAGAGTTTGTTAAACTTTGAGATCTCTAGCTAATTTAGTGAGTCATGGCCGAAACCTTCAAGTAGGAATAGGTGATTTTAATTGTTTGATTGATAATTATTTGTTGTGGTTTGTTGAAGGAGATTGTGTGTGAATCGTGTACGTGTGCTGTCAAGAAACCAGAGTGTCGGCGAACTTGTATCGTAAGGAAATATCTTCGAGAGGTAAGGGGAGTACCCGAGGGATTTTTTCGATAGCAGTATGTAAATTGTTTGTGGTATGTATATATTATTTGGTGTATGTATTGTTTTACGTAATTAGATTTCTCTGCTTTTAAATTATTTGCTTTTAATTATTTGATTATCTGCATTTAATTGTTGTTATATTTTATTGCATGTCATTAATTGTGCTATTTGCTATATTATTGGCATGATTTTGATTGATATTGTTTGTAGATTGAAAAGCCCTGATGATGGTTAGTGCTCAATTAATAACAAGGTTAAAAGTGTTAAAAAGCTTTTTACGGAATAATGAGTTTTAGTTGATGAGAAATAGTAATATAATATTACTTAAGTATTTGATTTGTTGAAAATAATATTATTTTAATGATTTAACGGCATAAGAGTGTTTTATGATTCATAGTGAGAACGTAACCGTGAAAATATTTTAGCACTGCTAAAGTATACGTAATAAATTTCTAAATATTAGAAAATGTTATTTTAAGAAAATAAGTTTCAAAAATAATTTTATTATGGTGTTGGAAAAATTATTTTACTAGAAAAGTCATTTTTGGACTTAAAACGTTTTTAAAACGTTAAACGTCGGACAATTCCGACAATATTTTCAGAAGTATTCTTAAAAACGATATTTGATTGGACTAAGGTTCAAAATATTGATTTCCGAAAGAAAAGGGGTTTTAAGTGATTTTGATGATTTTAGAAAATAAATTTCCGACGTAAAAGGATTTTCTGTAAAATATATTTATACAATGGCTTATTTCCGACAAGTTGGATAAGTTGAGGAAGTTTTGTTTTTGGATTTGTATTTTATAGAGCGAAAATGCTTTTTAAATTGATAGACGAACCTAACTACCAAGATATCGGGGTCTAGTGTTCTATGGTATGGGCCAGGGGTCCAAAAGGGTGAAGTTATGGACTAGATGTCCTATAAAATCTATATTTATTTTTGTGCGGCAGAATCTACGAATCTAAATCTGGTACATCGGTCTAGATTTCGTGATTCGCACATTTTTGACTTGGAGTCTGTTTGATTGGAAAGTTTGTTAAACTTAAATGTTTTACATGTATTTTGCATTTTATTTTGGTAAATGTGCCTAAAGGTTTTATGCATGGTACCTTGTTAGGTATCCATGTTATGGGATACTTTTCACCTTTGGGTGAAATGAATGGGGGTCTAGGAAAGGCCAGACTAATTACGACTATTTCGGGAGCTCTGATTTTACTCATATTTTATAGGCCGAGTTAATTACGACAATCGTTGGATGTTCTTGTGAACTACTTACGATGATGGTTGGAGCTCGTATCCTACCGAGTTATTTATTTAAATAGTTGGAACTCAGAACCTTGACATGTCAAATCATTTGAAACTTGCCTTATCTGGTAGCGTTTATATTCTGCCTTATTCGGCAATGAGAGCCTGATCAGCTCATTTATTTGTTGGTTGGAGCTCCGGAGATTAGGTATCAAAGTTAGATGATGAATATTGAAGTGTCATGGTTTTTTACAACAACGAAGATTGTTAGGTATGAAACCCTTTGATAAATAAATTGTTTATTGTAATTATACATGTTAAATGTTATTTGAGAGTCATGCATATGGTTATCATTTTAAAATCCATATATTTGAACTCACCCTTGCATATACATGTTCTCCTGGCTTTGCTGTTTTACCTTGGTACACGAGTGCAGATATTACTGAAGAGTTCCTTAAGTCACTTGGAGACTTGAGTCCAGACTGCAGGAAGAGGTGTGATCATAGGGATGATCATGAGGTCTTATCCGTGAGAGTCTTGTAGAGCAACCAACTTAGGATTTACTTTGTGTGTTATGTTTTGAAAACTTTATATGGTTTGAAATTCTGTTGCGAAAAATATGATTTTTACTATTGTGATGTGCGCGTTATGTTCGTAGTATTCAGAAGAAAAATTTTTACCCCCAGATTTTCTGACATAAAATAAATCAATTTCCGAAAGCAACCAGCAAAATTATTTTTAATTTATTTCCGCTCATGTTACATATTAATGCCCAAGGGGGGTATTACAATAATTATTCATGAAAAATTTGCATTAAAAACACTAAGGAGGCATTCAGTTAATGGACATACTAATATTTTAAATATTGCAAAAAAAAACTTATCTATAAAATATGGATATGAATCATATGACTATATGAGATACATGAAAAATTCAAGACTTGCATATGTCACTTAGAAACCATCTCCTATTAGAAGCTTATGACATACGATATGGCAAATTGACATTAAGTTCTGAATTCTAATGTTTAGTTTGTGCAAAGCATTGAGTGTCGGTTTATCACTACTAGTGGTTCACCAAGTAGCTATCAACTGCCGACAACATTAGAAGATAATGTTTTCATTTTTTGATTTCAGTTGGCTTGTCTTGTTTCATGTGGATTCTAATTTATATTTTGCCTCCTTTATGAAGAATGATATAACTGAAATTGAACTGCTTGGTTGTCCCGAACCGGTAGGACATCATTAGACAAATTTCATGCAAGGTACTTCGTACCTGTTTGCTTTGTTTTTAGTTTCTTGTTTTCATTTTCCATTTTCAAAAATAATTGCAATTGAATGTGTTGGTATATGCGCATGCACTTATGATTAACATATTTATGTTATTGGCAGATACTCCACAAATGCTCTGGAGAGGCTGATCTTAACTCAAGGATAATGAGTTTGTTTGATTTGATAGGAAACTATAGATGGGATGCAAAAGTAGTTTTAGTGCTTGCTGCTTTTTCTGTAAGAAATGGTAAATTCTGGCAACTTATACAACTTTACCCTTGTGATACTTTGGCGGCTTCGACTATGAGGCTTAAGCAGCTTCCCTGCAACTTAAGGCCCCTAAAGCCACAAATCAAGGCATTGAGCTTGTTGGTTAAGACCATGGTGGATGTAGCAATGTGTGTATCATTAAATTTCTATCCATGCCACTTCAACATGTAGAACTGGACAAAGATATACTCCTTGATACAAAGTCTCTTGTATGCTTAGCTGTATGCTGGATCACCAGAAGCAGTTTGGCATGTTTTTCTCAAGTCACTCCTTAGTTATTTTTGACTTATAGATCAATAAAGTCAAACACATAATTGTTTTCATTTTTTTGACTTAGTGACGGTAACACCCAGGTTTTACGGTTTTTCAATATTGGTAAAATATATTTGTTTATATTATTTTTATTGGAATGATAATTATTTTAGACATTAATTTTGGTTTATTTTATGACGTTTAATCTTGAGTAATTTTATTTACTCTTTTAAAATTATTTTATTGAGTATGTTAACACTGCCTTATTCAGTGTATGCACGCTTACTAGAGAATAATATTATGTTATTGTCACTATTAGTGTTTGTTTAGAAAAATATTTCAAATGATATGATTGAAAGAAATTTATTATATAATTTACTCTATATAATTTTAGTTTTGAAAATAAATTGTTTTGGCATTAATTTGAGGATAATTTTTGGATTATTGATTTTCTTAGTTGATCAATTCAACTATCAATCTTTACTTTATTTTAAATTTTGAAAGTATATATTTATCACCTTTATTTTCAGAGTCAAAAACTAAAAACATGTTTATTTTTAAGCTTAAAATTTATTACTCACTTTTTGTACCTATTAATAAGTACTAAGTTAAAAATCATATTATTTCTCTCCCTTCCCATAAAATGTGCACGACTACAACAATGGTTGGATAGTTGTCACAAGGGGACGTATGACTAGCTGCAATAGCTGTTTGAGTGGCTAGTACTGAGATAAAGCTCATACTTTTCGGTTGTTGTAAGAAACAATGCTTCAATGACACAACAAATAAACATCTTTATATAAGCAAAGCTTCAAACATATCCAATCAAAAGCTAGGAACTAAGGAATACTACAAAGAGCTAACCTGGAACATTACACCGAAAGATCCATATACAACAACACACGCAACCATGTAACTTGTTGTCTATAATCACGAAAATAACCATGTAAGTCCACAAATCATATATATAACTGTATACTAATTATCAATGATAAGAATTCAGACTCATACCCGCTTCTGCTTGGTCTGTCCATTCTTACCACCAATGGTAGTAACAATTATATGTCCTTTTTCTGTCCCATTTCCATCTAATATAGAGGGTTCCATCTCCTGCATTTAATTAATCAACTTTAGACATAAAAAAACTCAATATTCAACCATGCACTTTTTACAAAAAATGCAATGAAGGTTAAATAAAAAAGAAAAAGATGAAAGCTTTTTTTTTTACCTTCTCATACTTAATGTTATTAAATCAATGGAAAAATATACATCTAATGAGAAGAGACCAAAAAATTCCGCATCAACAATTACACAATCATTGAAGAGACAGATGTTGTTGTTTTCCCTTTGTTACATTCCCCAATAATAAAGCAAGTTTGAGACACGCATAAAGTATTTTTAATAATTGTTTCTTATGATGACTAAAAAACTGGAAAAGTTTACAGTTTTTGGGAATGTCCATCCTTTAAATTAAAAAAAAACAATGAACACCTATTCATTGAACCATTTAATGATCAAAATCTATTGAATAGAACCAAATCAACCAATGGCTTTCCTTAACCTTAACAATAAAAAGTAAAATGCTTGACCTTAACACTTATAAAGTTGAACCCATAATAGTTACGAAAACTCAGATAACAAAAACAACAATTTGCCTTCAAATGATAAATTTAGATGAAAAGATAAAGAGAGAGATGGAAGGAGGTCACAGAAATATATATTGCATTATTAGTTCTTCTCACCACGTATACCTGTTGATCCACTCCCCGGGAGCCGCCGTCATCGAAAAACCATCACCGGAAATCTGCATCGGATACAGCACCAAGCCCTGCGTATTCGACAGCACTATACTCCTATACACTATACTCCTAAACACAGATTCATCACTCTCCGCAATTTGCGACTGTTGCATCTGTATCTGAATTTCAACCGGGTTCGCATTTCCGTTCGTTAATCGGTCACAACTATGAAATTGAATGAAACAGAAAAAAATGAAAAAAATGAAAAATCAATGAAACTGAAGAGAGTGTGTTTGAGAGTGTTTGTGCATGAGTTTTTCTTTTCTTTTCTTTTGTTGGTCTTCTGTGGCAAGTGCCGGCAAGAAGGGGTAGGAAGAAATAAAGAAATTTAATGGGGAAACAAGCGTTGGAAATTTACCAGATCCACTCCCTATCGCGCCCCAGTTCAGTCGCGACTCAGGATAATTAAATTCACTGCCTAGACTCCGCCATGACGCCGCCTCGCCTTCCTCTGCTCCACCATCTTCCGTCTTCCTCTACGCGCGTCCACTATCCATCGTTCACTATTGGTTTTACTGAGTATGGTTACTCAAAATAAGGAGATGGGGTCATGGGGTTGGTTACGTGGGAGGAATTGTGCGGTTGGTGGAAAAATTAAAAAATAAGCCAAAGTATAAAGGTTAAATCTGTAATATTAAAAAATTGACACCAAATAACTGTTCTTTTTTGAACTCTGCCATTATCTTTTAGTATAGATAATGTAACTTGAGCCTAAATTAATAATTAAAAAAAATGAAAGAAAGAAAGAAGAGTGACTCACATGGAAAAAGGTTAACAATGTCACGATAAATTCAAAATTATAAAGTACCATAATATTATCCAAAAGATGAACATGAGTTTGCCAAAATCAGTCAAATATGGAATAAGTAGATTTAACTGTGAAGAAACATATACTGTAGTCATGCACCATGTTCTTATGCTAATTGACTTGATAGTTGGTGGTTAAGGTAATCAAAATAGTTTCACAAATTAATGTATTGTGAACCAATGCCATTTGATTTCGATAACCTACTAACTAATTATTTCTACAATTTTCTCACCCGTGAACTTAAAAAAATTGAAGCTGCTATAAGTTACAAATCTCTTCCTCTGAAGACGGAAGTGAAGAAATTGATACACCTTGTTCTCCATGCCATCGCATTAATACTTGGAATAATTGAAATTTATGCTGCCTTCAAGTATCATAATGAAAGTGGGATTGCCAATTTGTATAGTTTGTACTCATGGCTTGGAATTGGGGTTATTGTCCATTATGGCATTATGGTAGACCATTGAAAAGGATGGTGATATAGAACAGCCCAAATTGAACATGGCAAGGAAGTGAGTCACGTCTAATGGCTGAAGTCCCACCAGGTTTGAAAAAGATCACAAACCCATATATCCACTACAAGTGAGGTAACCAATACAATGTTAGACAAAGTTAGAGGACAACATAGTGAGATATCTGATAATTAAGTGTGCATAGGACCATATTAACATACACTGTAAGATCAACCGAGTCAAATACACTGTAAAGAAACATGAAACAATTTAACTCCTCAAATTACATTTCATAGATGGGAAAAAATCAACAGGCTCAGTTACTGATTTGATCTAACAAATGAGCATGCTGTACAAAGGTCAAATTTGCTTCAACTATTGAAAATCTCTTGCAATGCCCATAATTGATCACTCTAATTCTTAGCTTCATTTCCCAAAGCCCAAAATCATAATTTTAAAATTTTCATGGTTTTCCCCCTCAAAATTACCATTCAACCAAAGAAAAATAAGAATAGGGCCATCTCCATCAGAAGCTCGTCTGCCATCCAGCCTTGTAATAGACATTGAAAACAAACTATACCCATTACTAAATGTTAAAGTAATAGACACATTATCAACTCATTCAATATTTTGAAGTCATGGACTACTAAGCGTGCTTTAAAGTTGGTACAGACAAATGTTTGATGTGACACCCTAACTCGGGTCATCACAACTCTACCCGTTTACGGAAATAAAATTTAATTTGCTGGTTGCTTTCGGAAAATAATGTTTTCTCAACATTCAAAATATGGTGATAAATTTTTTTCTTCCTCAAGACAACAACAACGAAATCAAATCACACATAATTACATACTGTATATAAGTTATACAACTATATGCCTCATATGTTTTAACATCTAGATCATTATCAGTTTAGTGACTTTCAAAACATAACATAACTCAATAGGACCTAAGCTGGTCGTAACTAACTGACACTACCAACAACCTGAGCAGCACAGCATGTCTCGAACTAGTCAGCCTTCTCCTTTTGTAGAGATCTCATCCCTTGTGCGGCACTGATATGTTTGTAAGGGTGAGACGCCAATATATGGATTTAACAAAATAACTAAATGCTCGCACAAAAGAAGACACATACACATATACATAAACATCTCAATTATAGCATACAGTTTATCAGTGGGTTTCACACCCCAAACATCAACATTGAAAAACTATGCATGGACACTTCTATCCATCATCTAAACATTCACACTTAATCTCATGAGATATCTCCAACATTGTGATGAGTTGATCATACTCGATAGTTACAGGCCCGCAGCCACAGACGCACGATCCACAGACCACTCGATCCACAGACGCACAGTCACAGACGCTCAGTCACAGACGCTCGATCCACAGACACCTCGACCACAGACGCACAACATCAGACCCCGCGATCCACAGATGCACAGTCACAGACCCAGCGATCACAGATGCACAACCAGGCACGCACGTCGTAACACCAGGCACGTCTGCCAAATGCATGGAAAACACTTTATTCTTAACGCTTTTCTTTGTGTTCAATCTTTCTTTGTCGAAGCTCAAAATGGCTTACGACTCCCACAGTTTTAACAATCTTTAAAACTTTCATTAAAACACAGGACCTCACAGTCCGAGTGCTCAATCACGACACCTCTCGACCTTACAATCAGTCTTAGGTCCGTGGTAGTAGAAAACATCTTCAAATGTTTCAATACAGTATAACTCATGTATACAATATAGGCCCTCAAAGTCCAAATGACTTAGTCCATCACAACACAGAACATTAGTACCCCGACATCTCAAGTACTAAGTCCAACTGTACTTTCAACACTGTTAAATCAACTTTTGATTTTTTTAGAAATTCTTTTCCAAGGTAGAAATTCATTATAAAATACTTAAATAATAACAACTTAGTTTTTCACAAACCAATGAGTCACTTGAGGTTTATTCTCCTCAAAATATGTACTGCCGTTTCAAAAATACTTGCCGTCTATACTTTTCCAAACTTGCCGTCAAATATTATTTTTAAGACATTTAAGCCAAAAACTTAACTGTTTCCACTTAATTAATTTTCTAAAATCATAATTAACTTATTTTCACCAATTACTTTTATAAAAGAATATTTTGTAATATTCCGGGTTTCTTACGTAAAATTTAGTAGTGCTAAAATATTTTCACGGTTTCGCGCTCATTGTGACTCATAATTCCCTTTTCCAGAAATAAATTATTAAAATAATAATATTTTCCAAAACTCCTCATTTTCCTCAAAATAAAATTCCTTTAATATTATATATCAATATTTTGTCGTTAAAACATTGAATATAATTTGCGTAGCTTCTTAAAGCTTTTATCCGATTAACTTTAATTGAGCACCCACCACCGTCACAAGCTTCTCACACATCAACAAACAGTTATATCACGGATATTCCCAGTGAGATCTTGCATCATAGCAGTATAATATACAATTGCAATTAATTAAATAAATTAAACACAACTCCACACCAATACACCGATAAACCACATCACATATAAATCATATAAACCACACCACGTAATCAACAAAACCATTAACCACAACCACATATAAATCATATAAACCACACCACAAGCAAATAGTTATTGAGAAAAATCCCTCAGGTAAGCTCCCCTTACCTCTTGAAGGCTCCTTGATGAACTTACAGATTCCTTCAAAATTTCAGTTACCTTGTAAATGTCGTACTCAACTAACCTTCAACCATTACAACCAAATAATTACAACTCAAGAAACTAAAACATTCTAAACCCTAATACATAGTCACGACCTCTAGGGTTTTTGAATGACTAAAACTTCTAATCATGATTAAGTTATGGATTAATGATCCTTGATTAACCTAAATCATAGATTAGTGACTAAATAACTAAGTTTAAAACTCAAAGCTTCCTAACTCTTTTATACATAGATTCGGCCTTAATAGGTTCATAGAACTAGGGTTCTTAGTTTTTAAAAAAATCAATTTGGATTCGTAAAGCATACATACTAAGAGATTGATTTCTAAGATCATTTATGAAAACCATGAACAAAACTCAACAAAACTTACCCACTTAGGGTTCGGCCAAAACAAATATTTTTGAGTAAAATATTCATTTTAAGAGACTAACATGGATTAGAGTGTGTAGTCATACATGCCATATAGAATACATGATCATACATGAAAACACATGAACAAAACTCTACCAACCCTAAGGTGATAGGTTCGGCCAAAGCTAGGTTTTCAAGAAAGAAATTTTTGATTACATCATGATATTGTATTTAGATAATATGCATGATATAAAGAAGATAGAAAGTGGTTTCATCCTTATTAGATTTTTCTAGAATTTATTATGACTTTTCAAAGTTCTAGGGTTAGAAACTTTAAAGTGATAAACAACTATGATACAAGCCTTGAATCAAGAAACTTAATAAAGAACATAGACATGATTAAGAATGAAGATTAGGATTTACCTCTTGAAAATCAATGACAAAGGAAATCCAAGAACTTGCTTTACAACTTAGAACTAAGGAACTTGTAAACTTTAGAGTTTTGGAAGCAAATGACAAAAGAAACTAAATGAAAAGTGAGAGTAGGGTATTTATAGTGAGAGTGGCATCCTATTAGGAAGACTCTAGATGATGGTGAGTTGTCATGTTAAAGGATCAAAATGCAATTAAGTTCTAAGGACCAAATTGCAAAGATTCCAATAGTTGAAGGACTAGTTTGCAATTTATCAATAAAGTGTCATGATGATGATTTTGCCACATTAAATGCTATCTTATCTTGACTTTGTTGACTGAATTTATGAGTCAAAGATAGGGTAGGATGATTCATGCATTTAGGAAGAATCAAGAGCATTGTAGAAAATCAAGGATAATGTAGGATAATGTAGAAACTTGTAGAAAATTCTAGAATCATCATGATACATCCAACAACAATGAGGCAGCCACAAATCCTCATGGGCTTGCGCATGGGCTGGGTTAATTTGGGCTTGGGTTCATTCTTGTGGGTCCCACTTAAAAATTTAGGCATTAGGCTTAAGATAGGAAACTTAAGGAAACTTTAATGGCTTTTTGAACTCAAACTATGAACTAGAAAAGTTTGGGCTTCTAAGCCATGACCATTTAAGATTAGAAACAAGAATTCTAGCCCAATTCACTTGGAAAAACTAAAAAAAAACTAATTTAAGGACAAAAGGGTAATTTACAGAAAGTTCAGGGGCTTAAACGTAAAATTTCTAAATTTTCTATTTAACCCTGAAAAACCTTCTAGACTTAAAAATATGATTCATCCCCTTGAATCATCTCAAAATCCTAAGTTAAAACCTCTATCGGCTCTTAGAAACTCTAATTTCCCTTCCGTCGTCTACCCGATTACGCTTTCCGCCCGTAATACGTAAATTATTTTATGTTTTCTGAAAAAAATTCTAAAAATACAGAATTGTAGAAAATAAAATACTAAACTTAAGTCTTTCGTTCACGAATTAAAATTAGGTCTTTTGAGCAGTATTATCATACTGTCAATGGAATTCGCGGGTCAGGTTTCTCCTGACTTTCCAACCTAAATTTTAATCGTAGCTTCCTACATTCAAGTAGGATTGAGTGGTAAATCCCGTTTATTTAAAATAATTTTCAAAGTCTCAGATAAAAATATAAACATAATTATATAAATTTTAGATATTAGAAAACAAATGAAAAGTCGGGGTGTTACATTTGATGCAGCAAATTTTCTATTTTCACATGCCTTGGTTTAGCTTGTCCTACAACTGAACTTAATATTCAAACTCTAATGATTGTTTTGATGGTTTTACTGGGTTGAGGGTGGTACTGCCTAGTGTTCTAATTTTATGGACTACTTTCATGTTTTTTTTATGATAAGCATATGTGAATAATAAAGAATGATACTATATTAAGGCTTTAAATCTTTGATCCATCGGAAGTGGCTGCTCAACTATGATGGCATATTAATCTCACTATTCATATCACTATTAAGAAGATATTGACATGTAAGTTTGACAAAGTAACAGATGCTCTAGATGAAAGAAGTCTTTATAAAATTGATTATTCTATTTCTATAGTTCTTCATGAAAAACCTTGGTAAACTGCTTAATTAATATTAACTAAACATAGCAGGGCATAAAAGAGGTGGATTAGGTGAACTACCTTTTGGCAACTCGTAGTTCTTCAAGCACATCAAGTGTTTAAAGTTCTTTTACTATCAAATCCTTCTCCAACTTTGCTGCTTGTTTCTCCACTTTCCTTATGTTAAAGTCTACTCATCTTTTGCCTTTATCTTGTTGAAAACTAATCATCCCACATGAGAGATGGGTTCTTGCCTGAAGTAGATGACAACATGGACACAATAGGGATATAGAGCAGGCAAGGCACACAACCTTGATTCAAGTGCACAAAAACATTAGCAACAATGAGACTTAAAACCCCAAGAGAAAATATCAAAGAACCCGAATTGCACAATAGATGAGAAGCAAATTTCAGATTTGACAATTAAGCATTCCTTTTTTTTTTTTTTGTTAGGTTAAAGCTCAAGAATGATTTTATATCTAACACCATTGCTTTCAATATTTCAAGCAAAACATTTGCCACTTGTTGATCTATGAGAACACTAAACACTAAAAAGCTCTACAATGACCTGCAATCCTTTTGTGTACGGTCCCAAGGTCCATGTGTCTTGAGCCATTGCTCAGCAAATACATAATTTCCAATGACATCCTTGGCAATCGTACCACTACCTGAATATCATGACTTGTAAATTTTTCTCCAATCAGTTTAATGATTTGTATAGATCAAGAAACTGGGATTGAAGCATTATAAACAACATATTGGAAGGTCAAAGTTTATCAATAAAATCTGTGACACCCTAATCTCGGGTCATCACATGGTTACCCGTTTGCGGAAATAAAACTTAATTTGCTGGTTGCTTTCGGAAAATCATGTTTTCTCAACGGTTATCTCTTCAAAATATGGTGATAAAAATTTTCCTTTTCCTCCTTATTTTAACCTCATAACCACAACAACGTATCAAGTCCCACTTAAATACATAATGTATATAAGTCCTCTAACTATACTACCTCATATGTTTTCTCACATAAAACATCATCAGCTTAATTCTAACAACATAATATAACATAATCGTACCTACGCTGGTCGTAACTAACAAACACTACACCCCTTAAAAACAAGAACAAAGATGCCTCGAACTAGACAGCCTTCATCTCCTTGTAGATACCATACCCCTCGTACGATTCTGATATGTTTGTAAGGGTGAGACGCCAATATATGGATTCATCACCATAACTAAATGCGCAACACAAAAGAAGGCACATACACATATACATGTCTATAACAACATACTCATTCATATCATAATATCTCATTATCAATGGGTTTCACACCCCAAACATCAACATTGGAAAAACTATGCATGAACACTTCAATATATCATCTAAACATTCATACTTAATCTCATGAGATATCTCCAACCTCGTAAAGCTCGTGATGAGTTGATCAGACTCAATTGCCACAGGCATACAGCCACAGGCACGCCCATCGCACACTGTCCAACATCGTGGCACAGTGATAACACTCGGAGATGGGGCCTCATATACCCTGACGCCGCAAGGTAATCCCTCGTTTAATCATGGCACGTCTGCCAAATGCATGCAAGAAAACATTTTGTTCTCAACACTTTTCTTTGTGCTATATCTTTATTTGTCAAAGCTCTCAAAAGCTTACGACTTAACATCTTTTGAAACATCTTTACATATTTTATTAACAACACAGGACCTCAAAGTCCGAGTGCTCAATCACGAAACCCCTAGACCTTGCAATCAGTCTTAGGTTCGTGGTAGTAGAAAACATCTTACAATGTGTTAACTTCTTTTAGTAGATACCTAGTCTACAACACAACTAACCTTAATACCCCGATGTCCCGGTTATTAAGTTCTATATCTTTTACATCTTTTTACATCGTTTTACATCTTTCACATCGTATTACATCTTTTACATCTTTTACATCGTCTTACATCTTTTACATCATATTACATCTTTTACCTCGTTTTACATCTTTTACATCTTTTACATCTTTTTACATCTTTCTACATCTTTCTACATCTTTTTCATCGTTTTACATCTGTTACTTCGTTTTACATCTGTTACTTCATTTTACATCTTTCATCTCTTTTTCATCTCTTTTACATCATTAAGTAACACTCATTTACCGAAAATTCTTTCTACTTGAAATTCGTTTATAAAACGTCAATTCATAAAAAAATCCACTTTTCCTTTGGAAACACATTTTTTTCCAAAATAACGTCAAATCATCAACAACTTCTTTTTATTGAAACTTCAACTCTAATAAATCAATTCAAATTAAATCTCTTTTCAACATAAGTACTGCTATTTTTAAACTCTTGCCGTAAATGATTTCGAAACTTGCCGTCGTTTAGCATTTTCAAAGAAAACGTCTTTAAGTCTAACTTTGACATTTCTTCTAAAATAACTTTCATATATAATAAATAAGGTCTTTTCGAATATTAATTTCACAAAATCACTTTTTATAATATTTCATAATTTCTTGCGTAAAAATCAGCAGTACAAAAACAAATTTCACGGTTACGCTCTCACCGTGACTCATAAACTTCTTTTACACTAATAAATCATTAAACTAATAATATTTCTCAAAACTCATTATTTTTACAAAATCATATTTTCCTCTACTACTATATTCCAACATTTCCCATAAAACGTTGAATATAACTTTCACAGCTTATTAAATCTTTTATCTCATTAATCGGTTGTGCACTCGACCACCGTCGGGGCCTCTCAAACAACATTCAACATTCAACAACATCATCAACATCATCATAATTATATCCCCAGGCAGATCATGCATCATAACAACATAATATACTACTGCAGATAATTCAGAGCAGATCAATCACCGATACACAGAAAATCAACACATCATAAACAACATAAACAATTAATCACAAACCACATATAAATCATATAAGCCACACTAAAAGCAAATGGTTATAGAGAAAATCCCTCAGGTAAGCTCCCCTTACCTCTTGAAGACTCAACTAACGTTTTCAAACAACCTCCCGGTTTAATCCGGTTCCCTCCGTCGGCTTTAGGTCAAACCAACCCGATTGATTCCTTCAAACAAATTGCAATCAAATCAAACCACAACATACCTAATTCATGAGGATTAGGTTTCGGCCTAGGGCTGACTTTTAGGGTTCAAAATCCTTAAAATTGCTAATCATGATTAAGTCATAGATTAATGGTCCTTAATTAACCTAAATCATAGATTAGTGACTAAACCACTAAGTTTCAAACTCAAAACTTCCTAACTCTTTTATACAAGGATTCGGCCTCAACATGTTCATAGGGATAGGGTTCTTAATTTAATAAACCAACTTGGATTTATAAGGCATACATACTAGGAGTTTGATTAACAAGATCATTAAGGAAAACTTTGACCAAAACTCATCTAGTTCCAAGAACTAGGGTTTCGACCAAAACCAGAAATTTGGGAAAGAAATTTCTCATGATAATATGCTTCTAGATGATGAAAATAGAGATGATTATAAGATCATACCAATTGGTTTCATGTCAAAAGGATTTTTCTAGAATTAGTTATGAATTTTCAAAGTTCTAGATCTAGAAACTTAAAAGTGATGAACAACTATGATATAAGCCTTGAATCAAGAAATTGATTGAAGAACATAGACATGATTAGAGAAGAAGAATAGGATTCACCTCTTGGAGATCAAAAACAAGTGAAGATCCAAGAACTTTCTTCACAAACTTGACATTCAAAGACTTAAGAACTTTAGGTTTTTGAACAAAAGGCAATAGAAACTAAGTGAAAGGTGAGGAAGGGTATTTATAGGCATGTGGGCTGCGCCACTTTTGAGGACTAAGTAGAAAGGAGGTGGCTTTTCAAAGGATTAAAGTGCAAATAACTCATAGGGACCATTTTGCAAAGATTCCATAAGTTTAAGAACTAGTTTGCAAATTGTCATTAAATTGTCATGATGACTTTTTGCCACAATAAATGTGGTCTTATCTTGATGACTTTTGGCTGAATTCTTGTCATAAATATCTTAGGAAAACCTAGCTTGTTGAAGAAGATTTGAAACAATAGTAGAATAATGTGGAAGAATGTAGAATGGTGTGGAATGTAGTAGACAATTCTAGAATGTTCTTTGCTCATCCAAGATGAGGGCAACCTTCACTCCATATTGGGCTTGCGCATGGGCCTAGGGAATTTGGGCTTGATTTCATCTTTGTGGGGCCCACTTAAAGATTTAAGCATTAAGCTTAAGATAGGAAACTTATATGGCTTCAAATGGGCTTTATGAAACTTAAGTCATGGGTAAGGAATTTGGGCCTCAAAGCCACGGTCATCTATGAATTTGGGACAAGGATTCTAGCCCAATTCACTTGGAAAAACTTAGAAACTAACTCAGGGACAAAAGGGTAATTAACAGAAAGTTCAGGGACTAAAGCGTAAAATTCCCAAATTTTCACTTTAATCCTGAAAAACCTTCTAGACTTAAAAATATGATTCATCCCCATGAATCATCTCAAAATCCTAAGATAAACTCTTTATCGGCTCTTAGAAACTCCGAAATCCACTCCGTCGTCTACCCGATTACATATTCCGCCCGTAAAACGTAAATTATTTTATTTTTTTACCAAAATTTTCAAAACTTCCAGTATCATAGCAAATACAATAAAAACATTTTTCATCTCGTTCACAACTTAAAATTAGGTCTTCTGAGCAGTAAACTTTTACTGTCAGTGAAAATCTAGAAAACGGCAGACCGACTTCCGTCTGAATTTTCAACCCAAAAACTTCCCCGTAACTTATGAAAATAAGTATAACATGGAAATGACCTTGGTTTGTCTAAAATCATTTTATAAGTCTCGGATAAAAATATATATGTTTATATATTTATTACCGATATTACGAAGCAGCGAAAATCGGGGTGTTACAAAATCAAGCTGATACAAAGAGCGAGATAAGAGTAAAAAGAAAAGGAACAACAACTTGGTAATAAAAATCAATCCCAAAAGAAATACTAAATCCATAATAAACCTATAAACTATATTGACTTTGATTAATTTGATTAATCTATAATAAAACTATAACAATTAAGCACAAATGTACATTTATCTATACTAAAAGATAATGGCAGAGTTCAAAAAAGAACAGTTATTTGGTGTCAATTTTTTAATTTTAGAGATTTAACCTTTATACTTTAGCTTATTTTTTAATTTTTCCACCAACCGCACAATTCCTCCCACGTAACCAACCCTATGACCCCATCTCCTTATTTTGATTAACCATACTCATTAAAACCAATAGTGAACGATGGATAGTGGACGTGCATAGAGGAAGACGGAAGACGGTGGAGGAGAGGAGGGCAAGGCGGTGTCACAGCGGAGTATGGGGAGCGAATTTAATTGTCCTGAGTCACGACTGAGGCGGGGCGTGATAGGGAGTGGATCTGGTAAATTTCCAATGCTCTTTTCGCCTTTTTTTCTTTATTTCTTCCTACCCCTTCTCTCCGACACTTGCCACAGAAGACCAACAAAGGAAAAGAAAAGAAAAGAAAAACTCACGCACAAACACTTTCAAACACACTCTCTTCAGTTTCATTGATTTTTCATTTTTTTTTTTGTTTTTTTTTTGTTTCATTCAGTTTCATAGTTGTGACTGATTAAGGAACGTAAATGCGAACGCTATTGAAATTCAGATACAGATGCAACAGTCACAAATTGCGGAGAGTGATGAATCTGTGTATAGGAGTATAGTGCTGTCGAATACGCAGGGCTTAGTGCTGCATGCGATGCAGATTTTCGATGATGGTTTTCCGATGACGGTGGCTCCCGGGGAGTGGATCAACAGGTATACGTGGTGAGAAGAACTAATAATGCAATATATATTTTTGTGACCTCCTTCCATCTCTCTCTTTATCTTTAGTTCATCTAAATTTATCATTTGAAGGCAAATTGTTGTTTTTATTATCTGAGTTTTTGTAACTATTATGGGTTCAACTTTATAAGAGTTAAGGTCAAGCATTTTACTTTTTATTGTTAAGGTTAAGCAAAGCCATTGGTTGATTTGGTTCTATTCAATAGATTTTGATCATTAAATGGTTCAATGAATATGTGTTCATTGTTTGTTTGTTTGTTTGTTTTAATTAAAAGGATGGACATTCCTAAAAACTGTAAACTTTTCCGGTTTTTTAGTCATCATAAGAAACAATTATTAAAAATACTTTAGGCATGTCTCAAACTTGATTTATTATTGGGGAATGTAACAAAGGGAAAACAACAACATCTGTCTCTTCAATGATTGTTGTAACACCCCGATTTTCGCTGCTTCCTAATATCGGTAATAAATATATAAACATATATTTTTATCCGAGACTTAGAAAATGATTTTGGGTAAACCACTATCATTTCTATATCATGCTTTATATTATAGGGTTACGATGAAATTTTGGGTTAAAAATTCAGACGGAACCCGATCTGCATTTTCACTGACAGTAAAAGTTTACTGCTCAGAAAACCTAATTTTAATTCGTGAACGAGATGAATAATGTTTTTATCATATTTTCTACGATACTGGAAGTTTTGAAAAATTTAGCGTAAAAAATATAATATTATATTTGCTGCGGGTGAATACATCGAAATATCTCTAGGAAAAACCTGCGTCAGATGAACCAGGGAGTCAGCAACGGGGCTGAGGTGACGGATTTGACTGATGTGACAGGCATTTATGATGATCCTATCCGCGTCATAATGGCCATAATGGCACATTTATGACAAAGGAATATTTTGCATGGAAATGACGATTTTACCCTTGGCTCTTCATGAAATTTTCAATCCATGCCATTGTAAATTTGGACCAAATTGCCCCTAAAACTCACGGCTCCTTCATCATCACACACTTAGGCAATTTCATTATTTCATTTCATGACATCTTTCTCTCCAAATCTCATACTTTTCTCTCAAGAACACTTAGAACACAAAAGCTTGATTTTGTGAAGCAAGTCCTTGGATCTTCACTTGTTTTTGATCTTCAAGAGGCGAATCCTATTCTCCTTCCCTAATCATGTCTATGTTCTTCAATAAGTTTCATGATTCAAAGTCTATTTCATCTATGTTCATCACTTTTAAGTTTCTAGATCTAGAACTTTGAAAATTCATAACAAATTCTAGAAAAATCTCATGATGTTGAAACCACTTCCTATGTTCTTATAATCATGTATATTGTATGTATCTAAGAGCATGTGATGATAAAAATTTTCTTCTCTTGAAACCCATCTTGGCCGAATCCTAGAGGAAAGGATGGATGGAGTTTTTGTTCTTGTTTTTGATGTATGATCATGTCTTTCATCATACATACTTGTATACTTGTTGAATCCTAGTTGGTTCATTAAACTAAAAACCCTAACCCTATGTCCTTGTGTTGACCGAATCTACCATTTAGAGGGTTAGGATGGTTTTGATTCTTAACTTTGTTGTTTAGCCTTAATCCATTTCCTTATGTATATTAGGATCATTGATCCATGACTTAAGCAAGTTTGGAGATTTTGAGCCACAAAACTCTAAGGAGGCCGTGACCTATTAGAGAGGATTAGGTGTTTGTTTTGCTTGTTTTTATTGATTGATTGGATGTGTTGTTGAAGGTTAATTGTTTTACTTGCATATGTGGGTTTCCAACAACCGACAGAGTTCTTTTAATTTCACCGAGGAGCTTCAAGAGGTAAGGGGAGCTTACCTGAGGGATTTTTCTCAATAACCATATGCTTTTAGTGTCAATATAATTTATATGTGGTTGTGGTTATTTGTTTATGTTGTGTTGTTTATCTGTGTATCTGTGATTGATCTGCTCTTAATTTATTTAATTATCTGCAGTAGTATATTTTATTGCTATGATGCATGATCTTCCTGGTGATATAATTTTGATGATGTTGTTGAATGTTGTTTGAGAGGCCTGACAATGGTCAGTGCACAACCGATTAATCAGATAAAAGCTTTAATAAGTCGTG
Source organism: Sophora flavescens (assembly GCA_030762895.1). Classification (NCBI taxonomy): domain Eukaryota; kingdom Viridiplantae; phylum Streptophyta; class Magnoliopsida; order Fabales; family Fabaceae; genus Sophora; species Sophora flavescens. The sequence goes on from CM061069.1 coordinate 147,269,472, forward strand.
GAAAATTATATTCAATGTTTTATGGGAAATGTTGGAATATAATAGTGGTGGAAAATATTGTTTTGGAAGAATAATGAGTTTTGAGAAATATTATTATTTTAATGATTTATTAGTGTAAAAGTAATTTATGAGTCACGGTAAGAGCGCAACTGTGAATTTTTTTTGTACTGCTAATTTTTACGTAATAAATTTCGTAATATTATAAAAAGTTATTTTGTGAAATTAATATTCGAAAATAAATTATTTTAAAAAAATTAATTTATTTTAAAAATATTTATTTAAAAAAAGTCAAAGTTTGACTTTAAAACGTTTTCTTGGAAAATGATAAACGACGGCAAGTTTCGAAATTATTTATGATGAAAGTTTAAAAACAACGGTACTTATTTCCAGAAGAGATTTAATCTGAATTGATTTATTTTTTTGAGTTGAAGTTCTAGTAAAAGAGTTCTTGATGATTTGACGTTTTACAAACGAATTTCAAGTAGAAAGGATTTTCTTTAAATGAGTTTTACTTAATGACGTAAATGACGATATAGAACTTAGTAACCGAGATGTCGGGGTGCTAGTGTTCTTATGACGTTATCTTATTTTGGATTTGTTTTTCACAAACGAAAAACGATGTAAACGATGATATGGAACTTAATAACCGAGACGTCGGGGTATTAAGGTTCGTTGTGTTGTAGACTGGGTATCTACTTAAAGAAGTTAAAACATTTTGAGATGTTTTCTATTACCACGAACCTAAGACTGATTGCAAGGTCTAGGGGCTTCGTGATTGAGCACTCGGACTTTGAGGTCCTGTGTTGTTAATAAAAGTTGTAAAGATGTTTTAAAACGATGATGGGTCGTAAGCTTTTGAGAGATTTGATGTTTAAAATGATGATGGGTCGTATGCTTTTGAGAGCCTTGACAAATAAAGATATAACACGAAGAAAAGTGTTGAGAATAAAATGTTTTTCTTGCATGCATTTGGCAAACGTGCCATGATCATACGAGTGATTACCTTGCGGCGTCATGGTAGATCATACCTACGATGTTCTTCATTGTGCCGGGTGGACAATGAGACCCCATCTACGTTGTTATCACTGTGCCACGATGTTGGACAATGTGCGATGGGTTTTGGCTGTGTGCCTGTGGGTCAGTGTGCCGGAATAATCGAGTCTGATCAACTCATCACGAGGTTGGAGATATCTCATGAGATTAAGTGTGAATGTTTAGATGATGTATTGGAGTGTTCATGCATAGTTTTCCAACGATGATGTTTGGGGTGTGGAACCCATTGATAAACGATATGCTATAATATGAATGCTTATGTTGTTATGAACATGTATATGTGTATGTGTATGTGCCTTCTTTTGTGTTGCGCATTTAGTTATTGTGATAAATCCATATATTGGCGTCTCACCCTTACAAACATATTAGAGTCGTACAAGGGGTATGATCCCTACAAGAAGAAGAAGGTTGTCTAGTTCGAGGCATGTTTGTCTCGCTCCTATTGGTCAGTAGTGTTCATTAGTTTTGACCAGCTTTAGGACCTATTATGATATATTGTGTTTTGAGGATAAAACTGATTATGATTTAGGTGGGAAAACATATGAGGCAGTATAGTTGTATGACTTATATACATTATGTATTTAAGTGTGATTCGATTACGTTGTTGATGTTATGAGGTTAAAATAAAAAAAAATTATCACCATATTTTGAAAAGATGAACGTTGAGAAAACATTATTTTCCGAAACCAACCAGCAAATTAAATTTTATTTCCGCAAATGGGTAACCATGTGATGACCCGAATTAGGGTGTCACAATTGTGTAGTTGTTGATGCGGAATTTTTTGGCCTCTTCTCATTGGATGTATATTTTTCCATTGATTTAATAACATTAAGTATGAGAAGGTAAAAAAAAAGCTTTCATCTTTTTCTTTTTTATTTAACCTTCATTGCATTTTTTGTAAGAAGCACATTGTTGAATATTGAGTTTTTTATTTCTAAACTTGCTTAATTAAATGCAGGAGATGGAAGCCTCTATATTAGATGGAAATGGGACAGAAAAAGGACATATAATTGTTACTACCATTGGTGGTAAAAATGGACAGACCAAGCAGAAGCAGGTATGAGTCTGAATTCTTATCATTGATAATTAGTATGCAGTTATATATATGGTTTGTGGACTTACATGGTTATTTTCATGATTATAGACAACAAGTTACATGGTTGCGTGTGTTGTTGTATATGGATCTTTCGATGTAATGTTCCAGGTTAGCTCTTTGTAGTATTCCTTAGTTCCTAGCTTTTGATTGGATATGTTTGAAGCTTTGTTTATATAAAGATGTTTATTTGTTGTGTCATTGAAGCATTGTTTCTTACAACAACCGAAAAGTATGAGCTTTATCTTAGTACTTGGTTATGATCCTGGAACTGTCAACAGGGTGATCTGACACTACAACACAATGAATCACATGTTGCCATTGATTCATGTGCAGGAAAATACCTTATAAAGGTGGGGGGATAACTCAGGAACAAAATATTATTCATATGCTTGATTAGCTGCCATTATCATTTTTGTTGCTACTCTATCTCGATTGCTCTTTCGCTTATGTAAATTTTCATGTTCCTTTAACTTGATGTATAATATTCTTTCACATTTACCCTCAAATAGGATATGCTGCTTGAGTAATGAAAACCAAAGGCTCAATTATTTTTTCTTTTCGAATGTTTTACCGTTGTGCGAAGCTTCCATAAAAGGGTAGTGGCTATGGCAAAGGCACAAGAACATTCCTGGGGATACAAAGTGGCTACATAAATATATGGAAATGTATGGGCTGTTAAACTTTTTTCACATTCTTAACTTGAAGATAAAAGGAAAATATTGCTTCTATTTAACATCAGACAACAAAACATGTATGTTAATCCTTTTTGTTCCCTTCTAATTTCTACAAATTCATGGTAGAACATGTATCATGGATTAATGGTTTTGCTAATTGCATTGAGGACTGATACATGCGTAGTTTGTTATAAATTGTTTTATGAATAGTAGATGTTTGGTTGCAGGGAATAAATGAGCAAAGCTCTAAAGATAAAACTATTGGTCACTCCTTTGACACTACACAGGATCAAGCAAGCAAGGATTGTAAATAAGAAGAAAATTGTTAAGGCAAAATCAAATGCAGCAGAAGGATCAGAAACTCCTTGCTTCCAGGTTGAAGGAACAATGACAACACCATGGTGAGAGCTCGGTGAAGAGGAGATCCAAACTTTCAAGTGCTTCCAAGCCAACTGTCACGACATAGCCTTCTTACAAAGATAGGGAGTAGAGATATGAAGTTTAACCATCAGCCCGATTATAGATTGTCTTATTCCATTTAGGGAGTGTTTAAACACTTTTCACAAATATTAATTAAGGAGTAGCTAAATTAGGAACCAAGACATGAAGAGTGTGTTTAACATCGAAAAAAACAGAGAAACAGGAGAGAAGGGTGTTTAAGATTAAAAAAAAAAAAAAACAGGAGAGAAGGGTGGAGGGAAGAAACACAGGGAGAACACAATAGAGTTGGGAAAAGACAACTCATTATTTATGTTTGATAAGATACATTATGAAACTTGCAAACTCTATCTTTGTTTGGAAGAACCGATCGAGTTCTTATTGATTTAGTTTTACTATTAATTCTTTTGTATAGGTTACAAATTTCATCATGCACTTAACTTTCTCTTAGCAAGACCCAAGTGAAAAAGCCATACATTCTTATGAAATTTATTGTAATCGAGAGTCAAACTTTTGGTTCTTTGAAACAAAGGTTTGTTCCTTGAATTACTATATAATTTGAAGGTTTTTCCAATATGTCACATTTTAGAGTTGACCCATATTTTGATTGATAGAACATAATATATCATCCACAACTATGGTTGGGGGTTGGGATGGATCACTTTGAAGGCTGAAAGAAATTGGTATACATCCATCTTGGTTTTTGGGTAAGAAGAATTTTTGTGAGCCAAGATTGTTTTATAAAAAGATAGATGGTGGAGGATCGAGTGTTGATGCTTGTGTTGATCACCACTTGCATTCTGGGTTTAATGCATATTGCCACCTATGGGGACACATTTTCAAATGATGGTTGAGACTGTTTTCACCACTTTTCTTTTCATTTCCAAGAATCACCCCACTCACTCATGGCTTCTACTTTTGCAGATCTTCCTTCTGTTACTGAACAACTTAAATGTAATCTACATGCCTTCTTTGATCTTTGTATCTTCCTTTATTTGCTCTGCTTTTGTTGATTTTTTTCATTTCCTTCAATTAAGTCTAAAGATAGATTCATTATTTTTATTTTTCAAAATTTAGGTGTATCTGATTCTGGGTTTTTTTATTCATGCTTTCCAAAGTCTTAGGGAATAGTGTGAGTTTGTGTTAGTTACTTGGAAGTATCACATTCAGTTGGGTGTTTGTATGTGTGTTCTAATCTTTTACCTAGACATTCCCCTTTTTGCTTTTTGGGTTACGATGATATGGATTTTTAAAGTAAAAATAAAGGTCTAAGATTTGTAAAGAGAGATGGGTGGAATGAGCATTTGAAAATATCAATGCTTGACACACTTGCAGCACCGATTAAGGTTGAATACATGTATATATATGACTGAAAGAAATCGCAATCTGGGTTTATGGTGGCTTATTTAATATGGAAGTTGGATCAAAGTTTCAAACAAATGACAGTGTCTTATTCATCTGATCATATCCCTGTGTCATTTAAATGGTGAAACCTTTTGGTCATGCTAAGAAGAAATGCAAGACATGCATGTATATTAATTAGCATGTGGTTGAATTGCTGTTTTCAAATAGATTACCATATCAAGCTATTGGTTTCTCTAGTTGCTTAATATATTATTATGCATATAGAAAGAAATTGTTGTAGCTGATTGACTTTTTTAACATGCCTAAATCTATTAACAATTCGACTAAATTACCGTTTCAAATATATTACCGTTTATTGCAAGAGATGATGACAAATATTTCGGGCATGTGCGCATGCATATCAAGCAGGTAGTTCACGTGAACAACTTTTTTAAAAATATTTTTCCATATCAATCTATTAACAATTCGACTAAAAAAATGATAGGATCACAACTGTCAAAAACTATGGAAAATATTGAAGGCTGAGCAATCAATCGCATTTATATGCCCAGTTGATAACAAGGTGAATTATAAATTTCTATTAGATACTTCATATTATGTCGTTGTATAAAAAACTAATATTCTAATCTTTTGATAATCAGGTACATCATCTAAAGATATACTCTTTTGGTGGGGTTCGACAGTAACAACAGATAAGACTCAACTATGGAACATGGTAAAAAGAGAATTGTGGGCTCAAAGGTTAGAAAGGTAATGTATTATGTATTGTATTCGATATGATAATATACATATTTACTATATAATAAGTTGTATTATTTCCACAATTTATTAAAATACTATCTTTTTTTAAAAAAACTTATTAGGAAACTTGAAGCTACATTACCAAGCAAAAGAAGTCGTGATAGCTCAATACATTTGAAACAAAAAATGGTCTTACTTGAGAATGTAATATTTTATTTTAATAATACATAATATTTGTTATGAATGATTACGATAATGATGGTTCCAAATTTTAGTCTCACATTTTTTATTTAATTTTTGGTTTATTAAACAAAAAAACATTAAAGATGAAATTAAAAAAAGTGTGAAGATTTTTTGAGAATCGTGACAAGCTAAGCAACTATTAGAAGTAAATGATGTTTTTTTTTTTTAAAATTTGATATGCTTTGTTACTTTTTATCTAACAAAAATTAACATTATAAATTTATTTTGTTTGTAATGCAGGGAAATGCAAAAGCTCCTGAAAATCGATCATTACTTAATCTCCTTATAAATCTAAATGCCGAGATGTCGATGTCAAATAATAATTGTAACTAAATTATATTTGGTATCTTGGATTTGTTTTTTATTAAAATATGTATCTTATTTATTTTTACATTTATTTGTAACATGATATTATTAACGCAGTGATGTATATAACGTGTGTTTACATTATTATGTCACATTGTACAGTTGGATAAATCTATACAATAAAGACGAGTAAAAGAATTAGAAATGCGGCCAGACAGGCACGTGAGTGCCTGTCTTGCCGCTAGTAATAATAATAATAATAATAAAAGATAAAGATAAAGATAAAGATATTAATTATTTCCATACTCATTTAATTTTTTATGATGAAATAAATGCTGAAAATAACAAATGTAATTAACAATAATATCTACGTGATATATCTCTCCCGTAATTAGTGATATTTAATTTCAATATAAAGCCCATATTTTGAATTTCAATTTTTTTTTTGAAGAATTTGAATTTCAAATATTGAGAAACATATTTTTGACCAAAAAAATTATATTGAGAAACATATCATAAATTATATTATATTATATTACATACATTTCAAATTACGTTGAGTGTGAGTTTAAGAAGATTCTCATGAATGAAAACATAATTTTGCTTTTTTTTGTATCATTATTTATTTCTTAATATTTAATATCTTATATTATTAATAAGTTATTGAATTAAATTTGTCTCATTGTTTTTTTTTTGAAGGAGGATTTGTCTCATTGTTATTATTATTATTGTTTTACAGCGCCAATATTATATTTGAATGATTAGTAATGTTAATTTAAATAATAAACTATAAAAATTGAATGTAGAAAAACAAGCTCAATTGTCAAATTTGATTATTCTTAACATTATTTCATTATATTTTCTCAAAAAAAATTCATTATTTATTATGGGTATAACTTTCATAATCATTAATCATTTACATATTCATTTGATTTTTTATGATGAGCTAAATATCGAAAATATCAAATGTAATTAACAATAATATCTACATGATATATCCCTCCCCCTAATTAGTGATATTTAATTTCAATATAAATCCCATATTTTGAATTTCAAATATTTTTTTCGATAGACTTGAATTTCAAATATTGAGAAACATATCATATCATAAATTACATTAAGTTCAAATTATTTTTATCTAACTATTGGATAATCTTATCATGGGTACAAATATTAGTTTACATATTCTCAAAGAGTTGTGTTATTTGAACACAAAATTTAGACATTGTATGTGACACCGTATTATTTATTTCTATCTCTCACTTATTTTTTATCATCTTTGTATACACGTATTTCAAAAATATAATAAAAAAGCAAAGGAGACACTTGTGTTCAAAAATCATAATTGATTCTCAAAAGTTGGTTGCAGTAGTAGCGGAGGCTTGTATATCTGGACGGTCAATTGTATGAATTATAGAGTTGACACTTCAGGGAAGACTTTACCTAACAACACATCGATCCAAGGGTTAGTCTCACCGTTTTAAATGTAGGATACCCGATCAAATAAAAAAATTAATTTATCTATATAAGTGCGAACGAATATCAAATCTTAAGTATCAGTTATAATGAATTATTACTAAAAAACACATATATGATTTTTTTTTTGTTTCTCAGGGTATCCTCCATGCGCAACTGCGGAGACTAATCCCTCGAGACACATATGTTTATTTTGATTATTTGTTATAATATTATGATCCTATAATATGAATATAATTAATTATATATTATTATATTAATTTTATATAAACGTAAGTTATTCATATGCTATATCTATATTGTTTTTTACCAGAGTGTCCTCCCAACTAATAGGTGAGAGACTAATCTCCTGCATACTGTTACGCGTCTAAGCGGGTGGCCCCTCTAAAGAATGTTTTTTAATATATACATGGATCGCGGAAAAAATTGTAAATAATATTATTTTCTTATAATATAAAAAATACTATATATTATTTTATTATTTTCATATAAACATTAGTTATCCATATTTTTCTAGTGAACTCAAAATAAAGAAACCTTGAAACAGTTATGGATAATTGCATACTCTTTTTAAATTTTTTAATATAAATTATCTTAATCATTTACTATAGTAGGTAACGAGACGAATCAAAATCATTTACTATAAATATCATATCATATCATGATATTATTTTCTGCTAAATCTCACTCCGATATTTCACCCAAAATTTTCGGATTTCATATCCCAAAAGCTTCTCCATTTAATTTAAATTTCTTTCACTCACAAATCACCATCAATAATTAAATACAATGTCTCTGCAATTTTTTCCCTCTATTAAAGTTACACTCACTCAACATAAGCTATCACTTTCTCCCTCACAAAAATTCAGCCTTCATTCCCTCTTCTCCTCTCTTCCAGAGACCCTTCTCCTCTCTCTTTCCCCCTGCTCGCTCTCTTCCACCATAACATCGCCCATCCTCACCACACCGCCACCGTGTTTTTTTTTTTTTTAGGTATTCCTTTTCTTTTTTCTTTTGAGTTCTTCTTTTCTGTGGTATCGCTTAGATTTTCTGAATTGCAAGGAGCCCGATTTTCTAATATTTCTCTCTCTCTCAACAACTCAGCTCTCATTCCCTCTTCTCCTTTCTGCTGCTCTTCATTCATTTTGTTTGTTGCTTCAACGCTCAGGTACGTTTCTCTTTAAATCTCACATTGCTAAGGTTTTACGTGATTTGAGGGAAAGATTAGCTCAAAAAGTTAAAATATGTGTAGTGAGCAGATAATGGCGGCTATTGATATTCAAGTACTTACAAGTGACAGTGATATTTACAAGCTCCACATTAACGTAAAAAAAGGGCGTTGGAATGAAGTAAAATCTTACTTATCGAGTGTTCCTGGTGTGATTTCTTGGACTTCATCCTATACAAGGAGGACAGTTCTCCACGTTGCGGTTGCTGCAGGGCAAGTGGAGATGGTAAAAGAGTTAACTAAGTTAGGAGATGTAGGATTTCTCAGGATGCAAGACCACAAGGGATACACAGCACTTGCCATTGCAGCTGAAGTGACAGATGACAAGAAAATGGCAGAGTATATCGTCAACAAAGGAGGGAATGAGCTCTTGATTACAAGAACCAATCTAGAGAACATCCCGTTAATTCTAGCCCTAGACAAGGGTCATACAGAAATGACTAGATATCTCTTTTCTGAGACTCCCTGGTCCTTCTTGCCTGAACATAAAAATGATTATGGGCCCAAGATAATATCAGGATGCATCTCTGCCGAAATATTTGGTAAAGTTTACTTTGGAGTTTGTTTTTCTTTTCTTGTATAACTCACATGATTTAATTGGTGGTATATGTATTATCTGGTTATAGATGTTGCCGCAGAACTACACCAACACCAAGTTGGCTTAGAATTACCCCTTAATGACAATTGTGTTTAACAGCGACCCTGATATGCATTAGGAAACATGCCTTCTGTATTCCGTAGTGGGACCAAACTTGGACGTTGTTCACGGTTGGTTTACAAAAGTAAGTTAACCTTTTATATTTTCGTTATAGTTTTGATCCTACTGGGAGACATAAACTTGAAGGACAAATGTATTAAGATCGGATCACACGTTGAAACAATAAATTCTTTAGCAGGTTTGATGGCAATTTATCCTCAATGAATTATGAAATGCATCTGCTATATAATTATGTTGGATATTTTGTTTCAAAATAATTTATTTTGAGTTTAAAATTGAGAGTTTTAAACTTTCCTTTTTAGTAATATAATTAATTTGTTTCCTATTATTGTTTAAAAATTCCCTTATATTCATCTTATTGCTTTTGATTAAAGTTTATTGTATTTTAATGCCTTGTTTTTCATGTAAAAAAACATACGTACTTTGACATGTTCCCTTATATTCATCTTTCGCTTATGTAAATTTTCATGTTCCTTTCACTTGATGTATAATATTCTTTCACATTTACCCTCAAATAGGACAGGCTGCTTGAGTAATGAAAACCAAAGGCTCAATTGTTTTTTTTCTTTTCGAATGTTTTTCTGTTGTGCGAAGCTTCCATAAAAGGGTAGTGGCTATGGCAAAGGCACAAGAACATTCCTGGGGATAGAAAGTGGCTAGATAAATATATGGAAATGTATGGGTTGTTAAATTTTTTCACCTTCTTAACTTGAAGATAAAAGGAAAATATTGCTTCTATTTAACATCAGATAACAAAACATGTATGTTAATCCTTTTTGTTCCCTTCTAATTTCTACAAATTCATGGTAGAACATGTATCATGGATTAATGGTTTTGCTAATTGCATGGAGGACTGATACATGCGTAGTTTGTTATAAATTGTTTTATGAATAGTAGATGTTTGGTTGGAGGGAATAAATGAGCAAAGCTCTAAAGATAAAACTATTGGTCACTCCTTTGACACTACACAGGATCAAGCAAGCAAGGATTGCAAATAAGAAGAAAATTGTTAAGGCAAAATCAAATGTAGCAGTGGGTCAGAAACTCCTTACTTCCAGGTTGAAGGAACAATGACAACACCATGGTGAGAGCTCGGCGAAGAGGAAATCCAAACTTTCAAGTGCTTCCAAGCCAACTGTCCCGACATAGCCTTCTTACAAAGATAGAGAGTAGATATATGAAGTTTAACCTTCAGCCCAATTGTAGATTGTCTTATTCCATTTAGGGAGTGTTTAAACACTTTTCACAAATATTAATTAAGGAGTAGCTAAATTAGGAACCAAGACATGAAGAGTGTGTTTAACATCTAAAAAAAACAGAGAAACAGGAGAGAAGGGTGTTTAACATTTAAAAAAAACTCAAAGAAACGGGAGAGAAGGGTGGAGGGAAGAAAGACAGTGAGAACACAATAGAGTTGGGAAAAGACAACTTATTATTTATGTTTGATAAGATACGTTATGCAACTTGCAATCTTTATCTTTGTATGGAAGAACCGATCGAGTTCTTATTGATTTAGTTTTACTATTAATTCTTTTGCATAGGTTACAAATTTCATCATGCACTTAACTTTCTCTTAGCAAGACCCAAGTGAAAAAGCCATACATTCTTTTGAAATTTATTGTAATCGAGAGTCAAACTTTTGGTTCTTTGAAACAAAGGTTTGTTCCTTGAAGTACTATATAATTTGAAGATTTTTCCAATATGTCACATTTTAGAGTCGACCCATATTTTGATCGATAGAACATAATATTTCATCCACAACTACGGTTGGGGGTTGGGATGGATCACTTTGAAGGTTGAAAGAAATTGGTGTACACCCATCTTGGTTTTTGGGTAAGAAGAATTTTTGTGAGCCAAGATTGTTTTATAAAAAAATAGATGTTGGAGGATTGAGTGTTGATGCTGGTGTTGATCACCACTTGCATTCTGGGTTTAATGCCTATTGCCACCTATGGTGACACATTTTCCAATGATGGTTAGTGACACATTTTGGGTTATATATGTGGCGTAAATACAAGTCCACCAGGATTTATTGCAGGTCTTAAAGAATAGCAAATGTTTTTATTTGTGAAAAATAGCTACATATTACAGATACATCCTATCGTATTAGAAACAGTTAGGGAAGGTGCATGAATATGACCAAAGAGGGAGCACAACAAATGAATGAAAGAAGCAAAGAGTTTGTAGAGGATTAGAAGGATGTGCAAGTTTAAATAATATATAATATTGTCTTTCTTTTGCAGTTCTGCCTATAAGAACAACAAGCTTTTGCAGAGGATTGAAAGGAGAAGACAAAGGACATATGTGCAAGTTTTTGCTGCATTGGGTATGTACCCTGATGTTCTGCATTTATTTATTTTGACATGAGTTTGAAATTTTTTCCAAACTCCAAACTTTTGTACTAGATGATGATGCTCATTGTTCTATTTGTTTGTTTTGTTTGACTGAATTAACAAGAAAACCTATTTTAACATGACATATTGTGTAACGTCCTTAGCTGCTTAATGGATTGACGACTGTCCCCACAAACCAACACGGGTCTTTTCAGCATGCTTTGTCCTCACTCACACGCTTCCTGGGAAAACTTCCCAGGAGGTCAACCATCCCAGAATCGCTCCAAGTCAAGCACGCTTAACTGTGGAGTTCTTAAGTGATGGGCTACCGAAAAGAAGATGCATCTTGTTTTCGGAAGCCCATCACTTAAGAACTCCACAGTTAAGCGTGCTTGACTTAGAGCAATTCTGGCATGGGTGACCTCCTGGGATCTTTTCCAGGAAGCGTGTGAGTGAGGACAAAGCATGCTGAAAAGACCCGTGTTGGTTTGTGGGGACAGTCGTCAATCCATAAAGCAGCCAGGGATGTTACATATTGCATTGCCTGAGGATGGATGGAACAATGATGTTTGAATTGTTTTTGGCTTGGACTCAGTGGGTTTTGGAGTGTTAAATAAATTTTGGTCAAACTATCCATGATAATTGTCAGTGAATATGGCACCATTTAGGTGTATCTGATTCTGGGTTTTTTATTCATGCTTTCCAAAGTCTTAGGGAATAGTGTGAGTTTGTGTTAGTTACTTGGAAATATCACATTCAGTTGGGTGTTTGTATGTGTGTTCTAATCTTTTACCTAGACATTCCCCTTTTTGCTTTTTGGGTTATGACGATATGGCTTTTTAATGTAAAAATGAAGGTCTAAGATTTGTAAAGAGAGTTGGGTAGAATGAACATTTGAAAATATCAATGCTTGACACACTTGTAGCACCGATTAAGGTTGAATACATGTATATATATGACTGAAAGAAAACGCAATCTGGGTTTATGGTGGCTTATTTAATGTGGAAGTTGGATCAAAGTTTCAAACAGATGACAGTGTCTTATTCATCTGATCATATCCCTGTGTCATTTAAATGGTGAAACCTTTGGTCATGCTAAGAAGAAATGCAAGACATGCATGTATATTAATTAGCATGTGGTTGAATTGTTGTTTTCAAATATATTATCGTATCAAGCTATTGGTTTCTCTAATTGCTTAATATATTATTATGCATATAGAAAGAAATTGTTGTAGCTGACTGACTTTTTTAACATGCCTAAATCTATTAACAATTCGACTAAATTACCGTTTCAAATATATTACCGTTTATTGCAAGAGATGATGACAAATATTTCGGGCATGTGCGCATGCATATCAAGCAGGTAGGTTCACGTGAACAACTTTTTTTAAAATATTTTTCCATATCAATCTATCAACAATTCGACTAAAAAAATGATAGGATCACGACTGTCAAAAACTATGGAAAATATTGAAGGCTGAGCAATCAATCGCATCTATATGCCTAGTTGACAACAAGGTGAATTATAAATTTATATTAGATACTTCATATTATGTCGTTGTATAAAAAACCATATTCTAATCTTTTGATAATCAGGTACATCATCTAAAGATATACTCTTTTGGGTGGGGTTCGACAGTAACAACAGATAAGACTCAGCTTTGGAAGATGGTAAAAAGAGAATTGTGGGCTCAAAGGTTAGAAAGGTAATGTATTATGTATTGCATTCGATATGATAATATACATATTTACTATATATATAATAAGTTGTATTATTTCCACAATTTATTAAAATACTATCTTTTTTTAAAAAAACTTATTAGGAAACTTGAAGCTACATTACCAAGCAAAAGAAGTCGTGATAGCTCAATACATTTGAAACAAAAAATGGTCTTACTTGAGAATGTAATATTTTATTTTAATAATACATAATATTTGTTATGAATGATTACGATAATGATTGTTCCAAATTTTAGTCTTACATTTTTTATTTAATTTGTAGTTTATTAAACAAAAAAACATTAAAGATAAAAAAAAAGTACGAAGATTTTTTGAGAATCGTGACAAGCTAAGCAACCATTAAAAGTAAACGATGTTTTTTTAAAAAAATTTGATATGCTTTGTTACTTTTTATCTAACAAAAATTAACATTATAAATTTATTTTGTTTGTAATACAGGGAAATGCAAAAAGCTCCTGAAAATAATCATTACTTAATCTCTTTATAAATCTAAATGCTGAGATATCGATGTCAAATAATAGTTGTAACTAAATTATATTTGGTATCTTTGATTTGTTTTTTATTAAAATATGTATCTTATTTATTGTTACATTTATTTGTAACATGATATTATTAACGCAGTGATGTATATAATGGGTGTTTACATTATTATGTCACATTGTAAAGTTGGATAAATCTATACAATAAAGACGAGTAAAAGCATTAGAAATGCGGCCAGACAGGCACGTGAGTGCCTGTCTTGCCGCTAGTAAATGATAAAGATAAAGATAAAGATAAAGATATTAATTATTTCCATATTCATTTAATTTTTTATGATGAAATAAATACTGAAAATAACAAATGTAATTAACAATAATATCTACGTGATATATCTCTCCCATAATTAGTGATATTTAATTTCAATATAAAGCCCATATTTTGAATTTCAATTTTTTTTCGAAGAATTTGAATTTCAAATATTGAGAAACATATTCTTGACAAAAAAAATTATATTGAGAAACATATCATAAATTATATTATATTATATTACATACATTTCAAATTACGTTGAGTGTGAGTTTAAGAAGATTCTCATGAATGAAAACATAAATTTGCTTTTTTTTTTGTATCATTATTTATTTCTTAATATAAAATATCTTATATTATTAATAAGTTATTGAATTAAATTTGTCTCATTGGTTTTTTTTTTTTGAAGGAGGATTTGTCTCATTGTTATTATTATTATTGTTTTACAGTGCCAATATTATATTTGAATGATTAGTAATATTAATTTAAATAATAAAGTATAAAAGTTGAAAGTAGAAAAACAAGCTCAATTGTCAAATTTGATTATTCTTAACATTATTTCATTATATTTTCTCAAAAAAAATTCATTATTTATTATGGGTATAACAATCATAATCATTAATCATTTACATATTCATTTGATTTTTTATGATGAGCTAAATATCGAAAATATCAAATGTAATTAACAATAATATCTACATGATATATCCCTCCCCCTAATTAGTGATATTTAATTTCAATATAAATCCCATATTTTGAATTTCAAATATTTTTTTCGATAGACTTCAATTTCAAATATTGAGAAACATATCATATCATAAATTACATTAAGTTCAAATTATTTTTATCTAACTATTGGATAATCTTATCACGGGTACAAATATTAGTTTACATATTCTCAAAGAGTTGTGTTATTTGAACACAAAATTTAGACATCGTATGTGACACCGTATTATTTATTTCTATCTCTTACTTATTTTTTATCATCTTTGTATACACGTATTACAAAAATAAAATAAAAAACCAAAGGGGGATTGTATGAATTACAGAGTTGGCACTTCGGGGAAGACTTTACCTAACAACACATCGATCCAAGGGCTAGTCTCACAGTTTTAAATGTAGGATACCCGATTAAATAAAAAAATTAATTTATCTATATAAGTACGAATGAATATCAAATCTTAAGTATCGGTTATAATGAATTATTACTAAAAAACACATATATGTTTTTTTTTTGTTTCTCAGGGTATCCTCCATGCGCAACTACGGAGACTAATCCCTCGAGACATATATGTTTATTTTGATTATTTGTTATAATATTATGAACGTATAATATGAATATAATTAATTATATAATATTATATTATTTTTATATAAACGTAAGTTATTCATATGCTATATCTATATTGTTTTTTACCAGAGTGTCCTCCCATCTAATAGGTGAGAGACTAATCTCCTGCATACTGTCACGCGTCTAAGCGGGTGACCCCTCTAAAGAATGTTTTTTTTCCATATACATGGATCGCGGAAAAAATTGTAAATAATATTATTTTCTTATAATATAAAAAATACTATATATTATTTTATTATTTTCATATAAACATTAGTTTTCCATATTTTTCTACTTAACTCAAAATAAAGATACCTTGAAACAATTATGGATAATTGCATACTCTTTTTAAATTTTTTAATATAAATTATCTTAATCATTTACTATAGTAGGTAAGACCACAAGGGATACACAACACTTGCCATTGCAGCTGAAGTGACATATGACAAGAAAATGGCAGAGTATATCGTCAACAAAGGAGGGAATGAGCTCTTTATTACAAGAACCAATCTAGAGAACATCCCGTTAATTCTGGCCCTAGACAAGGGTCATACAGAAATGACTAGATATCTCTTCTCTGAGACTCCCTGGTCCTTCTTGCTTGAACATAAAAATGATTACGGCCCCAAGATAATATCAGGATGCATCTCTGCCAGATTATTTGGTAAAGTTTGCTTTGGAGCTTGTTTTTCTTTTCTTGTATAACTCACGTGATTTAATTGGTGGTATATATAATATCTGGTTACATATGTTACCGCAACACTACTCCAACACCAAGTTGGCTTAGAATTACCCCTTAATGACAATTGTGTTCAACTGCGACCCTTATATGCATTAGCAAACATGCCTTCTGCATTCCGTAGTGGGACCAAAGTTGGACATTTTTCACGGTTGGTTTACAAAAGTAAGTTCACCTTTTATTTTTCAAAAATATTTTACTGTAGATAATACAACTATTCGAATGCATTATATTTTCGTTATAGTTTTGATCCTACGGGGAGACATAAACTTGAAGGACAAATGTATTAAGATTGGATCACACGTTGAACCAATAAATTCTTTAGCAGGTTTGGACAAAGAATTTATCCTCAATGAATTATGAAATGCATCTGCTATATAATTATGTTGGATATTTTATTTCAAAATATTTTATTTTGAGTTTAAAATTAAGAGTTTTAATCTTTACTTTTTAGTATTATAATTAATTTTTTTCCTATTATTGTTTAAAAATTCCCTTATATTCATCTTATTGCTTTTGATTACATTTTATTGTATTTTAATGCCTTGTTTTTCATGTAAAAAAACGGGCGTTACGTTGGGACATGTTTTTAGTTTTTATGGTTTTTATTCATTTAGAAGTTGTACATGAGTTTTCGAAAATCAAGTCAAGGCTTTTGCTGCTATTATGGTTCAAAACTAAAAATACATATTTTTTGAGTGATAGAACAAATGGTGTTTTCTCTAGAACATATAAATCATATTCAAAACTAAAAATCATAGAAAGTGAGCGTGTTGTTTTCTCACTTTTAAAACTTCTTTCTCACTTTAGAGGAGAATATGTGAGAGACATAAGGAAACAATTTAAATGTTTATATACTTGAACAAAAATTGATATTAGAAATGTCTGACTCTTCAATGTCATATTCAGTCAATTTTTTGAACGATTTCATTTGTTCATTCAACCTTACCTTCTAAAGATTCCAAGTATGTATAATCATATGTGTTCATATCTTTTCTTTGCTTCAATTATCAATTATGTTGAAATGCATTGTATAAAGTCGTTTCCCTGTCTCCTATTTTGTCTTCTATTTAATAAAGTCTCATTTTGAACTTTCTAATGTTTTCAGGAATTGAGAGGATATATTTGATGAAAATGAATCATCACTGAGTACTTGATATTCTACAATCTTTGTGTGGAAGAATATCAACTAATAACAAGCGAATCAGATCTACATGCGTGTTCAACTTACGATGCTATGTTGCAAGCTGTCAAGTACGGGATTGTTGAGTTCATAAATTCAATGCGGCTGGCAAATTCTGACCTTTTGTGGGCCATTGACAAAGATGAAAGGGGCGTATTCTCACATGCAATTATAAATCGTCAGGAAAAGGTGTTCCAACTCATACACGACATAGAGGGGCTGAAAGAGTTTATTCTATCCCAAGAAGATGTGTATGGCAATAAC
Organism: Sophora flavescens; assembly: GCA_030762895.1. Taxonomy (NCBI): domain Eukaryota; kingdom Viridiplantae; phylum Streptophyta; class Magnoliopsida; order Fabales; family Fabaceae; genus Sophora; species Sophora flavescens. The sequence continues at coordinate 147,287,185 of CM061069.1, forward strand.
ATGTTGCACCTTGCCGCAGAATCAGGGCCTTCTTTTGTCCTTGGTGACATATCTCATGGGGTTCTACAGATGGAAAGAGAAGTTGAGTGGATTAAGGTATTCCATTATCTACTTAATTATATGTTATTATTGTTTCTCTTAAAAAAAGTGTTAAAGTATTAATTATTACTACATGAAGGTGGTTGAGAGAATTGTGACTCTCAAGTACAAGGAAGCCATGAATAAAAATGGGGAAAAGCCTCGAGAAGTATTTACCAAAACCCATAAGGAGCTACTAAAAGATGGTGGGGAATGGTTAAAAGGCTCGGCAAGTACTTTGACAGTTGTGGCTTCTCTCATCATTGGGATCATGTTCACGGTGGTCTTCACTATCCCAGGAGGATATAATCAAGTCACTGGCGTACCCTTGTTAGCTGATGAAGAGGGATTCACTATCTTCATTGTAGCAGTTCAATGCTCTTTTATAACATCTTTGTCTTCACTGGTCACTTGTCTTGGCCTCCTTACATCACGTTACATCGAGGAACACTTCTGCCAAAAAAGGATCTCAAAGTTAGTCTATAGCTTCCAAATCCTATGTTTGTCTATGATATTCATGATGACTGCCTTTGCTACTGGAATTGATCTGATGCTTAAAGGAAATAGTGGGCATGATTCAGTTTTATCTTGGCCCATGGTCATTCTCGTTTTTTCGGTTTGTCTAACCTTATCTGCACTAATGGATCCTTTTATTGAGACGAGGGAATATGTCAAAAGACTTCCTTTTCTCGCTAGTAAGAAGCAAAGAAGTCATTTTTCTCACCATTAAGAAGAAAAGAAGTCAGTTCTTGGGTTTTTCAATTAGTACTTGATTTCAATCTGTCTGGGCTCATGGTTGGTATTACCGTGTTGTCTTTTTTTTTTGTCTTGCTTTCTTTTATAGCAAGCCTCTTGTAAGGTTTTGTTTTTCTTGGCAATGTGTATTTGCTTGTGGTCACTTGTGCAGGTTTTCTAAACTCTCTACTGTGGCTTGTATTTGTCATGCTTTAGTTAGCCTTCCTATTTCAGTGAACTTTTAGTTTATCAAAATAATGTATCTTGAGCCTAAATTAATAATTAAAAAAGGAAGAAAAAAAGTAGAGTGACTCACATGGAAAAAGGTTAACAATGTCACGATAAATTCAAAATTATAAAGTACCATAATATTATCCAAAAGATGAACATGAATTTGCCAAAATCAGTCAAATATGGAATAAGTATATTTAAATGTGAAGAAACATATACTGTAGTCATGCACCATGTTCTTATGCTAATTGACTTGATAGTTGGTGGTTAAGGTAATCAAAATAGTTTCACAAATTACTGCATTGTGAACCAATAATGCCATTTGATTTCGATAACCTACTAACTAATTATTTCTACAATTTTCTCACCCGTGAACTTAAAAAAAATTGAAACTGTTATAAGTTACAAATCTCTTCCTCTGAAGAAGGAAGTGAAGAAATTGATACACCTTGTTCTCCACGCCATCGCATTAATACTTGGAATAATTGAAATTTATGCTGCCTTCAAGTATCATAATGAAAGTGGGATTGCCAATTTGTACAGTTTGCACTCATGGCTTGGAATTGGGGTTATTGTCCATTATGGCATTCAGGTAGACCAATGAAAAGGATGGTGATATAGAACTGCCCAAATTGAACATGGCAAGGAAGTGAGTCACGTCTAATGGCTGAAGTCCCACCAGGTTTGAAAAAGATCACAAACCCATATATCCACTGAAAGTGAGGTAACCAATACAATGTTAGACAAAGTTAGAGGACAACACAGTGAGATATCTGATAATTAAGTGTGCATAGGACCAGATTAACATACACTGTAAGATCAACTGAGTCAAATACACTGTAAAGAAACATGAACCAATTTAACTCCTCAAATTACATTTCATATATGGGAAAAAATCAACAGGCTCAGTTACTGATTTGATCTAACAAATGAGCATGCTGCACAAAGGTCAAATTTGCTTCAACTATTGAAAATCTCTTGCAATGCCCGTAATTGATCACTCTAATTCTTAGCTTCATTTCCCAAAGCCCAAAATCAGAATTTTAAAACTTTCCGGGTTTTTCCTCTCAAAATTACCATTCAACCAAAGAAAAATAAGAATAGGGCCATCTCCATCATAAACTCGTCTGCCATCCAGCCTTGTAATAGACATTGAAAACAAACTATACCCATTACTAAATGTTAAAGTAATAGACACATTATCAACTCATTCAATATTTTGAAGTCATGGACTACTAAGCGCGCTTTAAAGTTGGTACAGACAAATGTTTGATGCAGCAAATTTTCTATTTTCACATGCCTTGGGTTAGCTTGTTCTACAACTGAACTTAATATTCAAACTCTAATGATTGTGTTGATGGTTTTACTGGGTTGAGGGTGGTACTGCCTAGTGTTGTAATTTTATGGACTACTTTCATGTTTTTTTTTATGATAAGCATATGTGAATCCTTGATATTCCGAATCTGTTTGAGGTTGCCTCTAGCTTGTAATGCAAATAAAGAATGATACTATATTAAGGCTTTAAATCTTTGATCCATCAGAAGTGGCTGCTCAACTCTGATGGCATATTAATCTCACTATTCATATCACTATTAAGAAGATATTGACATGTAAGTTTGACAAAGTAACATATGCTCTAGATGAAAGAAGTCCTTATAAAATTGATTATTCTATTTCTATAGTTCTTCATGAAAAACCTTGGTAAACTGCTTAATTAATATTAACTAAACATAGCAGGGCATAAAAGAGGAGGATTAGGTGAACTACCTTTTGGCAACTCGTAGTTCTTCAAGCACATCAAGTGTTTAAAGTTCTTTTACTATCAAATCCTTCTCCAACTTTGCTGCTTGTTTCTCCACTTTCCTTATGTTAAAGTCTACTCATCTTTTGCCTTTATCTTGGTTTCTTCAGATTTGACAATTAAGCATTCTTTCTTTTTATTTTTTTTGTTAGGTTAAAGCTCAAGAATGATTTTATATCTAACACCATTGCTTTCAATATTTCAAGTAAAACATTTGCCACTTGTTGATCTATGAGAACACTAAACACTAAAAATTAAAGCTCTACACTAACCTGCAATCCTTTTGTGTACGGTCCCAAGGTCCATGTGTCTTGAGCCACTGCTTGGCAAATACATAATTTTCAATGACATCCTTGGAAATCGTACCACTACTTGAATATCATGACCTGTAAATTTTTCTCCAATCAGTTTAATGATTTCTACGGATCAAGAAACTGGGATTGAAGCATTATAAACATCATATTGGAAGGTCAAAGTTTATCAATAAAATCAAGCCGGTACAAAGAGCGAGATAAGAGTAAAAAGAAAAGGAACAACAACTTGGTAATCAAAATCAATCCCAAAAGAAAGACTAAATTGTTAGGATTAGTTAGTTGATTTGATCAAAATACAGTTGTAAAGTTAGTTAGGAGTTAGTTGAGTTAGTTATCAAGCAAGACAGTTTGTTAGCTATTCTACTCATGTATATAAACACTATAATACACAAGTTGATCAATGAGAAAAGTTATTCATTGCCCTCTAATATGGTATCAGAGCTATACCTCCCTTCTCTCGCGATTCTCAGCTCTGTGCCTCCGAGCTTTCTTGTTCCAACCCTTGTTTCCATGGCTGCTTCAAACTCGATGATTCAGCGATTTCTGCTCCAACTAATGGTGGTGGAGTTGATCCCTGCCAAAATCCTTCCTCTCCTTATTATCTTCATCCTGGAGAAAATCCAGGTATGGTCCTCATTTCTCCTCCACTAAATGGTGCGAATTACTATTCCTGGAGCAAAGCAATGCGACGAGCGCTTGTGTCAAAGAACAAATTGAAGTTCATCAATGGAAGCATTTCGGTCCCGCATGAAAATGACCCTGTGTATGAGGCCTGGGATCGCTGCAATAGTACCGTAATTTCTTGGATTCACCGAACCCTAATTCCCCAAATCGTACAGAGTATAGTTGATATCGATGATGCAAAAGCACTATGGGATGAGCTCCGCGTGCGTTTTACCAAAGGGAATGCTTATCGTTTATCAAGTCTTCTTCAAGACGTGAATTCGATCAAGCAAGGTGAACGATCTCTTGACTGGTTCATCTTTTGGAGATCAGAAGATAATGTTCAATACTAGTGATAATCACAAGCAACAAGGTAGAGGCAATGGTGGAAGAGGAAGGGGAAGGTCCAATCCAGGAAGAGGCTCTGCCAAACAATGTACCTTTTGTGAAAGATTTGGCCATACAATTGAACAATGTTACTTCAAACATGGCTTTCCACCATGGTACACTCCAGGGTACAAGAAAAATCAGCATACAATCCACAACTCGCTTTTCGGTGAAGGATCAGACCCACATGCACCCGAGCAGTCCTTGCCTCAAGCAAATCAAGTGGTTGCCACACCTCAGTTCAGCCCTGATCAAATGCAACAATTGATTTCCATGCTGCAGCAATCCCAACTTTCTCAGCCACATAGTATTAACCAAACTGGTAAATCATTTGTTAGTGAGTCTTCTACTCACCAACAACATTCAACCCCGGATTCAGGTAAAACAGGTTTTCCTCTAAACATGTGGATTCTTGACACTGGTGTAACTGACCATGTCACCAATTCCATGTCTAATTTTGTTAGTTTCCATGCTATTAGACCCATCCATGTCACCTTACCCAATGGGGCTGTAGTTATTGCTAAGTATTCTGGTCTAGTTTCCTTTTCAAAACATTTTAAACTCTACAATGCCCTAAACATCCATGAGTTTACCATTAACATTATTTCTGTTCAACAACTCATTTCCTCTCTGAATTGTCAACTAACCTTTGGCAATTCTTCTTGTCAAATCCAGGATACCAGCACATTGAAGATGATTGGGCTTGCTGAACTTCACAGTGGGTTGTACCATCTCAAAGAACCTGTCTTCAAACCGATTCTTTGTAATAACCTTGTAAACAACCTTCATACTACCTTTACAAATTCTGCCTTTGATCTTTGGCACTACAGATTAGGCCACCCCTCAAATAAAGTACTTGACACAATTTGTACACACTCCCCTTTTGTAAAATACAATGCAAATAAGATTTGTGATTTCTGTCACTTAGCAAAACAAGCATGATTACCGTTTTCCCTTAGTAATACTATTTCCTCCCAACCCTTTGATTTAATTCATATGGATATATGGGGACCTCTTGCCATACCATCCTTGCATGGTCACAAGTATTTCCTCACTGTTGTGGATGATCACACACACCATACTTGGTTGTTTCTGATGAAAGCCAAATCTGAAACAAGGAAACTCATGCATGATTTTGTTACCTTTGTCAAAACTCAGTTTCATTTCTGCATCAAGGTTATAAGATCTGACAATGGAGACCTTCATGAGGAGGTATACATGGAGCTTCCTCCAGGCCTTCACTCCACCATCTCCGTTCAAGTGTGCAGACTAACAAAGTCCCTATATGGCTTGAAGCAAGCTAGCCGCCAATGGTTTGCTAAACTCTCTTACGCTTTGCTCTCCATCGGATTCACACATTCCCAACATGATCATTCTCTGTTTATCAAGCGGCAAGCTGATTCCTTTATAGCCTTACTCATCTATGTTGATGATGTGATCCTAATGGGTAATTGCTTAACTGAGATTGACTCATAAAACAGTTTCTGCACTCAACATTCCAAATTAAAGACCTTGGGGACCTCAAATATATTTTAGGACTTGAGGTATCTCGTTCGAAGCTTGGAATCCATCTTTGTCAACGAAAATATGCACTTGATATTCTTTCCAATGCAGGATTACTTGCTGCCAAACCAGCTAGCACTCCAATGATCAAAAACACCAAATTGCTCTTTGACCCTGATGCTGCACCGCATGATCCTACTTCTTATAGGCGCTTAATTGGGCGCCTCTTGTATCTCACAACCACAAGGCCTGATATAACTTTCGCGGTTCAACAATTAAGTCAATTTATGCAAGCTCCTACTATTCATCACTTTGAGGCAGCTATGCGGATTATTCGCTACATTAAAAAGGCACCTGCTCAAGGCCTGTTCTTTTCCTGCAAGTCGCAGCTACAGTTAAAGGCCTTTAGCGATTCAGATTGGGCATCATGTCCTTCCACTCGCAAGTCAGTCACTGGATTCTGCATATTCCTTGGTAATTCTTTAGTTTCTTGGCGTTCCAAGAAGCAAACAACAGTTTCCCGTTCTTCCTCCGAAGCAGAATATCGTGCCCTTGCATCTACCACATGTGAAATCCAGTGGCTGACTTATCTTCTAAAAGACTTTGCTGTGCCCTTCACTTCCCTTGCCCTATTGTATTGTGATAGCCAATCGGCTAGACATATTGCCTCCAATCCCAGTTTCCATGAATGCACAAAGCACATAGACATTGATTGTCACATAGTCAGAGAAAAACTCCAGGCAAATCTGTTTCACTTGCTCCCCATCGCTTCTGCTCAACAGCTAGTTGATTGTTTCACTAAACCTCTTGAACCAGCCCTGTTTTCCAGCTTTCTTTCCAAGCTGGGAGTTCTGAACATCCACTCTCCATCTTGAGGGGGGGTGTTAGGATTAGTTAGTTGATTTGATCAAAATACAGTTGTAAAGTTAGTTAGGAGTTAGTTGAGTTAGTTATCAAGCAAGACAGTTTGTTAGCTATTCTACTCCTGTATATAAACACTGTAATACACAAGTTGATCAATGAGAAAAGTTATTCATTGCCCTCTAATATAAATCCATAATAAACCAACAAACTATATTGACTTTGATTAATTTGATTAATCTATAATAAAACTATAATAATTAAGCACAAATGTACATTTATCTATACTAAAAGATAATGGCAGAGTTCAAAAAAGTACAGTTATTTGGTGTCAACCTTTTAATATTACAGATTTAACCTTTATACTTTAGCTTATTTTTTAATTTTTCCACCAACCGCACAATTCCTCCCACATAACCAACCCCATGACCCCATCTCCTTATTTTGATTAACCATACTCAGTAAAACCAATAGTGAACGATGAATAGTGGACGCACATAGAGGAAGACGGAAGACGGTGGAGCAGAGGAGGGTGAGGCGGCGTCACGGTAGAGTCTGGGCAGCAAATTTAATTGTCCTAAGTCGCGACTGAGGCGGGGCGCGATAGGGAGTGGATCTGGTAAATTTCCAACGCTCTTTTCCCTATTTTTTATTTATTTGTTCCTACCCCTTCTCGCTGGCACTTGCCACAGAAGACCAACAAAAGAAAAGAAAATAAAAACTCACATACAAACACTCTCAAACACACTCTCTTCAGTTTCATTGATTTTTTGTTTTTTTGTTTTTTTCTGTTTCATTCAGTTTCATAGTTGTGACCGATTAAGGAACGGAAATACGAACCCGGTTGAAATTCAGATACAGATGCAACAGTCGTAAATTGCAGAGAGTGATGAATCTGTGTATAGGAGTATAGTGTATACGAGTATAGTGCTGCCGAATACGCAGCGCTTAGTGCTACATACGATGCAGATTTCCGGTGATGGTTTTCCGATGACAGCGGCTCCCGGGGAGTGGATCAACAGGTATACGTGGTGAGAAGAACTAATAATGCAATATATATTTATGTGACCTCCTTCCATCTCTCTCTTTATCTTTAGTTCAGCTAAATTTATCATTTGAAGGCAAATTGATGTTTTTGTTATATGAGTTTTCGTAACTATTATGGGTTCAACTTTATAAGAGTTAAGGTCAAGCATTTTACTTTTGATTGTTAATGTTAAGGAAAGTTATTGGTTGATTTGGTTCTATTCAATAGATTTTGAACATTAAATGGTTCAACGAATAGGTGTTCATTATTTGTTTGTTTGTTTGTTTTAATTAAAAGGATGGACATTCCCAAAAACTGTAAACTTTTCCAGTTTTTTAGTCATCATAAGAAACAATTATTAAAAATACTTTAGGCATGTCTCAAACTTGCTTTATTATTGGGGAATGTAACAAAGGGAAAACAACAACATCTGTCTCTTCAATGATTGTGTAGTTGTTGATGCGGAAATTTTTTGGCCTCTTCTCATTAGATGTATATTTTTCCATTGATTTAATAACATTAAGTATGAGAAGGTAAAAAAAAGCTTTCATCTTTTTCTTTTTTATTTAACCTTCATTGCATTTTTTGTAAGAAGCACATGGTTGAATATTGAGTTTTTTTATGTCTAAATTTGCTTAATTAAATTCTGGAGATGGAAGCCTCTATATTAGATGGAAATGGGACAGAAAAAGGACATATAATTGTTACTACCATTGGTGGTAAAAATGGACAGACCAAGCAGAAGCAGGTATGAGTCTGAATTCTTATCATTGATAATTAGTATACAGTTATATATATGGTTTGTGGACTTACATGGTTATTTTCGTGATTATAGACAACAAGTTACATGGTTTCGTGTGTTGTTGTATATCGATCTTTCGGTGTAATGTTCCAGGGTTAGCTCTTTGTAGTATTCCTTAGTTCCTAGCTTTTGATTGGATATGTTTGAAGCTTTGCTTATATAAAGATGTTTATTTGTTGTGTCATTGAAGCGTTGTTTCTTACAACAACCGAAAAGTATGAGCTTTATCTTAGTACTTGGTTATGATCCTGGAACTGTCAACAGGGTGATCTGACAATACAACACAATGAATCACATGTTGCCGTTGATTCATGTGCAGGCAAATACCTTATAAAGGTGGGGGGATAACTCAGGAACCAAATATTATTCATATGCTTGATTAGCTGCCATTATCATTTTTGTTGCCACTCTATCTCGATTACTCTTTCGCTTATGTAAATTTTCATGTTCCTTTCACTTGATGTATAATATTCTTTCACATTTACCCTCAAATAGGATAGGCTGCTTGAGTAATGACAACCAAAGGCTCAATTGTTTTTTTCTTTTCGAATGTTTTACTGTTGTGCGAAGCTTCCATAAAAGGGTAGTGGCTATGGCAAAGGCACAAGAACATTCCTGGGGATACAAAGTGGCTAGACAAATATATGGAAATGTATGGGCTGTTAAATTTTTTTCACCTTCTTAACTTGAAGATAAAAGGAAAATATTGCTTCTATTTAACATCAAACAGCAAAACATGTATGTTAATCCTTTTTGTTCCCTTCTAATTTCTACAAATTCATGGTAGAACATGTATCATGGATTAATGGTTTTGCTAATTGCATTGAGGACTGATACATGCGTAGTTTGTTATAAATTGTTTTATGAATAATAGATGTTTGGTTGCAAGGAATAAATGAGCAAAGCTCTAAAGATAAAACTATTGGTCACTCCTTTGACACTACACAGGAAGCAAGCATGGATTGTAAATAAGAAGAAAATTGTTAAGGCAAAATCAAAAGCAGTAGTGGATCAGAAACTCCTTGCTTCCAGGTTGAAGGAACAATGACAACACCATGGTGAGAGCTCGGCGAAGAGGAGATCCAAACTTTCAAGTGCGTCGAAGCCAACTGTCACGACATAGCCTTCTTACAAAGATAGAGAGTAGAGATATGAAGTTTAACATTCAGCCCGATTATAGATTGTCTTATTCCATTTAGGGAGTGTTTAAACACTTTTCACAAATATTAATTAAGGAGTAGCTAAATTAGGAACCAAGACATGAAGAGTGTGTTTAACATTTAAAAAAAAATAGAGAAACAGGAGAGAAAGGTGTTTAACATTTTAAAAAAAACAAAGAAACAGGAGAGAAGGATGGAGGGAAGAAAGACAGGGAGAACACAATAGAGTTGGGAAAAGACAACTCATTATTTATGTTTTATAAGATACATTATGCAACTTGCAATCTTTATCTTTGTTTGGAAGAACCGATCGAGTTCTTATTGATTTAGTTTTACTATTATTTCTTTTGTATAGGTTACAAATTTCATCATGCACCTAACTTTCTCTTAGCAAGACACAAGTGAAAAAGCCATACATTCTTTTGAAATTTATTGTAATCGAGAGTCAAACTATTGGTTCTTTGAAACAAAGGTTTGTTCCTCGAAGTACTATATAATTTGAAGATTTTTCCAATATGTCACATTTTAGAGTTGACCCATATTTTGATCGATAGAACATAATATTTCATCCACAACTACGGTTGGGGGTTGGGATGGATCACTTTGAAGGTTTAAAGAAATTGGTGTACATCCATCTTGGTTTTTGGGTAAGAAGAATTTTTGTGAGCCAAGATTGTTTTATAAAAAAAATAGATGGTGGAGGATCGAGTGTTGATGCTGGTGTTGATCACCACTTGCATTCTGACACTACTACAGAAAAGGGTTTTAGTAGCGCACTTTCAATAGCACTTCAATAAAAAACGCTACTTAAAAATAGGCGAAAGGTTTTTAATAGCGCTTCCTCAAGGGAGCGCTATCTATTCCTTATTCTAAGACAGCGCTCCTTCAAGGAAACACTATTGAATGTTGATTGATAGGAATAGATAGCGTTTTCTTGAGAAAGCGCTATTATAATTAAGAGAATATATAGCACTTTCTCAAGAAAACGTTATCATAAGTAAGTAAATAGATAGCGCTTTCCTAAGGGAGTGCTATCTATTCCCCTTTTACTAAATATTTCGCTTTGCTCACTGCGTGACGACTCTTTCTCTCGTGCGGCTCTCATTTTCCTTCCCTCCACGACCTAAGTTCTCATTCGGATCTCACTCACTATTATTTTTCTCCTCCCTCGACCTAAGTCCTCATTTGGTTCCCACTCACCAGTCACCACCGCCATCGTCCTGCACCGCGAGGACCAACGCCACCATCCTGCACCCATTCGCGCGGCCTATCTGTCTCCGATTCACTCGGCCTCTCTGTCGCCCATTTGCGTAGCGCCGGCCCTCGGTTCTCACTCACCACCGCCACGCCGGCCCTCTGTCAACCCTAAGTTCCCTCTTTCTTCTTCGTGCTACCTCCTTTGGTCTGAAATCCCTCACCACTCTCTCTCCATTGTTCTCCTCCTTCGTTTTGCTTTGTCTTCGTGCTTTCTCTCACTCGGCCAAGGAATTTCATTGTCGTCCTCTGCTTGTCCACCACCATCCACCGCTCATCCGCCACCTCAGCAGTCGGTCGTCCTCTACCCCCAGCCCAGGTACGATTCATCTCTTTCGATTGATAACCCTAACCACTGTGACCTCACTAGAGAGATATTCAGAGGATATGAGGGAGGCAGTAATTTCAATTGTGAAGTTCATTACTATGGCTCTGGGGCTTAAGGATACACATATATCAGAAAGTTTCAGAGAAGGACTATATGATATAAGGATGAATTGTTACCCGCCTTGTCTGGAACCTGAAAGAGTTCTTGGGATTGTGCCCCATGCTGACAATTCCGGGATCACTCTCTTGCTTGACTCTGGCGATTTTCCAGGGTTGCAGTTCCTCAAAGATGAAAAATGGGTCAATGTTGAACCTATAGAAGGGGCCATTGTTGCAAACATTGGCCATATTATTGAGGTTTGTACTTGTGACACATTAGGCTACAAGTTCAACCTCAAATAATGATTGGTTGCAAGCTAATTTGTTACGGAACACATAGATAGATAAAGCAATAGGATCAAAGCATTATATTTGAATAGGAATTGCCATTGTATTCTTTCATTTGGAAAATGAGTTTTACACGAGGATAAATTTATATAAAATAAAAAGCATGATTTTGATTATTACCAAAAAAAGAGTTTAATCCTGCTTGTTTTTCTATCGCGTAGGTAATGAGCAATGGGATATACAAAGTGCCAAAGCACAGAGCTATAGTAAATAAATGGAAGGAGAGGTTCAAGTAAGGAGGGTAGATTAGATGAATGGTAGCTCAATAGTTAGAGGTAGAAGGAGATCAACAAAAGCTATAGAGGAAATCACTGAGAAGGATTTAGCTTTAGATGGTTTGCCTATAGACATGATTTATGACTGAATATTATGATGTTGTTTGATCCATGTAGCCGACCCAACCTAGCAGGAAAAGGCTTGGTTAATGTTGTTACATGGTTTCAATAGAAACTGAAATAGGCTTATATTTTATAGATATTGACTAAAAAGGTGAATGGGTAATTGCTTTCACACCATCTCACATTCAATGACAACTCTGGTTTTCCTTTTTTTTTCTTTCCAGATATCAATTGCTTTTCCCGATGATGGTGCTTGGAAACGATTTCATATGCAATTGCAGCATTTTCCAACGGTATTGCATATAGTTATCTAACAAGGTTTATCAAATTTTGCACAACTCATTGCTAGTCCAGCATCTGCTAGGGTGAACATACACGTAACTTGCAAATGATGCTTCCATTTTATAACACTTACACAATGCACATGGCAGATTGTTTGTGCAAAAGTTCGGTAAAGAGATCAACGCATAGTTCGGATTAAGGAGGGAGAACCTAAGAGTCGGCATGTTGTGATTGTTGATGATTTGGTTCAATCAGGTGGAACTCGGATAGAATGCTAGGTATAGACATCTATGTATGTGGATTCTTACATTGATCCAAAGGTAGAAATGTTATGCTATAGCAAAGTTGTCAGTTTCGATAACTAATCAATTTGTCATCTTTCAGAAAGTCTTGGCAGCTCATGGAGCGACAAAGATCAGTGCTTATATGACTCATGGCATTTTTCCAGATAAATCACGGGCACACTTTGGGCATGATAATGGGGGTAGTGTTTGCTTTACTTTGCTCATTAAGCCATGTTCTTTGCTTCTCTTTTGTTATAAAGGAAAATAAGTTCATCTGAGATATTTATAAATTTTTCATACTAATTCATGAACTTATGCTGACATCAACTAGGCACCATCGTTTTCTTATTTTCAGCACAAAGATGCCAAACCTAGAAGGGATGTCCAATCATTTTTATTTTAGATTTCTTATTATGCTCCACCTTATACTTTCTAGTTTTTGCCGAGGTCTGACACATTTCAGTACCTTCACTGTTTCCACTCATGAGTGGAATAGTCATTTAGCTGGATTTTCACTGGCTTGTGGTTTTTTATTTATTTGGAGGAGATTCAATATTTTGGGAGCAGATATCCTCGCCGTTTTTATGAAACCGTTGTTTTGTATTCTTTCCTCAAAAGTCACAAAATTTAGTTTTGCTTTCAGCAATTGCTGTTGAATATTGAGTACTGTACTCAGTTAAAAGGAATGAATAGAATTTTATTTTTCATGTGTTAACAAAAGGAATTCTTCTCTTGCATTAATCCAATATTAATTAAATGGCTTATAGTTTAGACTTTCCTTTCTCCCATTTCTGACTTTTCTAATCCATGCACAGGGCATCCAGAGTCTGCATTCACTTACTTCTGGATCACAGATTCATGCCCTTGACAGTGAAGGAGGTGATGAATAGGCCTCCATTTGAGATTCTCAGCCTCGCGAGCTCCATATCAGCCAGTCTACAAATCTGACAGGAGCATAATGTTATTTTCTTCTCATCCTCAAAATAAAATACACAAAAGAATGGATCCGCTTAATATTGATAGTGAAAGTTGAGCTCTTTCATGTGCGGCTTAAGGTAACAGAATACTTGCAAGGGAGTAAAAGATGGCAAAAATTGGATGATTCTTAATGCTCTCTCCCCCCCTCCAACTTTTTCATGGAGTTTTGCTAAGGGTATTACTCCAACATCTACCTCAGTTGCTTTCTTGCAGGAACTGATGCTTAGTGATAGTTCATAGAATATTGTTGTGGTAAAAATAATCATGTAATTTAGACCACATGGATTTTGGTAGTTTGAATCGAAGTGTTTGATCCTTGATATATGAGGTACAACTTTATGAGCCTCAATCCATCTTTTCAAACTGAAAAAAAAAATGATAATTGCAAATGTGGATCCTTCGTTGCTTAAAAAATAACAGTTGAGTAATACCTAAACTCTTAAGCGCCAAAAACAGTTTCCAAGAGCAATAACTAAGACTTTTCAAAGAGCATGATAGGCATTCTATTATGCACCTCTGCATTCACCGCCAAGTATGATTTAACCAAGTTGTTCCCTATAGCTTCGTCGTGCGTGGAGCCGTGCCGCAGGTACCCCTATTTTCTTCTTCTTCTTCTCTCTTTTGTTCTTCTTATCCTTTCTCTTAGGGTTTGGGAATTGGGGGAATAACTGGTATGACTCTGTTCTCACTTACTCTTTTCTTTCTTTTCTCCATTCAACATCAAATTGGTGAAATTACTAATTTTTTTAACTTTATGATTAGTTTGACAAATGTGATAATGTCTCAAGATATATGATTTTGATGCCTTTGTACATGATTTCAGTATTAAGATATTTGGAAACTTACATTTATACCGATTAAACATGTAGATGTTGATGGATTGGACTCATGGAAGAAACATTGTATTTTCAAGTGCAGCTCCTTCGGTCAACAGGTTTAGAGGACCTTGTGATGTTTCAACTTGTTGTCATTATTGGGGCTCTCCAAGGAGCGAGCTAAAGAAGCTATTTCTAAAAACTCTAGGTATGGATACTTGCTAAAATCCTTAAATGTTTTTGGTTCTTCGGGACAACTGGTTTGTAGGATTCTTTTAGCCAATTCTATATCTGTATGTGTATCTTTTTTTCTTAGGTTATAGTAGAATTTTGAGGTAGGACTTGGAAGTTTATTTTTAACCTTTGTTTTGATACTATGGTAGTGTGAAGGGAAGACTCTCAAGATTAGTGAATTATCGGATAAATGTCAAAATTCGACAGAGTCAAACGTGTGTAAACAATAAATTTTCCCTTTTTGTCTTTATTCCGGCTCTGGTAAGTTAGTGCTTTCCTTTTATTTAAATGAAGTATGAAATTTGACATTTTCATCCTATTGTATCCTCAAACCCTTTGTTTGGTACAGTGTATGTTCGTTGTGCCACTTTGGATATATTCGGATGGGTGATTGCGGGTGTGGCGGGGTTCATGTCAAAGCAACATTTGTTGCACTTAACCTTTGGGCACATATCAAGTCAACACGTGAAAGGTGATTTTTGATTGTTGCTTTGGCATTTTTCTATTGCAGCTGGCCCTTCTTTGTTGTACTAAAGATATACCTCTTCACAAAGTGTCGAGTTTAAGAGATATATAACAAAGAAATAGCTTTTTGGATTCTTAGGTTATACAAATTTATTTATTTCTGTTCCTAGGTGGATTTGTGTAAGGACTCTAATGGCAATGTTGGGCAATTTGGAGTGTAGCATTTTAGTTTGAAGTGGTTCTTCCTTATGTTGCTGGGTTATTATTGTATACGGGTTGGGGTACCCCTTGTACCCTTTAATCAATATACTTTTAGCTTATCGAAAAAAAATGTATTTAAGCTTTTGTATGTAAATGTTTGGTTTGTTGAGTCTTGCTAAGTGCAATGGGATGGATAAATTGTTTAATGTCTTAGTTTTGCTGAGTGCATGTGGGAAATATATAAAAACAATGTAAATAATTAAAGGGGGGGGGGCATAGGTAGCATTTTCTTTAAAAAACGTTGTCTAAATTTAAAAATAGATAGCGCTTCCTTGAGAAAGGGCTATCAATTGCAAACTTTAGACAGCGCTTCCTTGAGAAAGCGCTGTCTAAAGTATGTAACAGATTGCCTTATTACGAACTTTAGACAGCTCAAGGAAGCGCTACCTATTCCTACTTTCAGTAGCACTTTTTTAAGCGCTATTGAATCTCTCCCACCTTCAGTAGCGGGTGAATAGATAGCGCTTGGAAGCGCTACTAAAGGCTAAAATAAGCGCTAATAAAGCCCTTTTCTGTAGTAGTGTGGGTTTAATGCCTATTGCCACCTATGGTGACACATTTTCAAATGATGGTTAGTGACACATTCTGGGTTATATATGTGGCGTAAATACAAGTCCACCAGGATTTATTGCAGGTCTTAAAGAATAGCAAATGTTTTTATTTGTGAAAAATAGCTACATATTATAGATACATCCTATCGTATTAGAAACAGTTAGGGAAGGTGCATGAATATGACCAAAGAGGAAGCACAACAAATGAATGAAAGAAGCAAAGAGTTTTTAGAGGACTAAAAGGATGTGCAAGTTTAAATAATATATAATATTGTCTTTCTTTTGCAGTTCTACCTATAAGAACATAAAGCTTTTACAGAGGATTGAAAGGAGAAGACAAAGGACATATGTGCAAGTTTTTGCTGCATTGGGTATGTACCCTGATGTTCTGCATTTATTTATTTTGACATGAGTTTGAAATTTTTTCCAAACTCCACACTTTTGTACTAGACGATGATGCTCATTGTTCTATTTGTTTGTTTTGTTTGACTAAATTAACAAGAAAACCTATTCAAACATGACAGATTGCATTGCCTGAGGATGGATGGAACAATGATGTTTGAATTGTTTTTGGCTTGGACTCAGTGGGTTTTGGAGTGTTAAATGCTTGATGGTGGTGACTGTTTTCACCACTTTCCTTTTCATTTCCAAGAATCACCCCACTAACTCATGGCTTCTACTTTTGCTGATCTTCCTTCTATTACTGAACAACTTAAATGTAATCTACATGCCTTCTTTGATCTTTTTATCTTCTTTTATTTGCTCTGCTTTTGTTGGTTTTTTTCATTTCCTTCAATTAAGTCTGAAGATAGATTCATTATTTTTATTTTTGAAAATTTAGGTGTATATGATTCTAGGTTTTTTATTCATGCTTTCCAAAGTCTTAGGGCATGGTGTGAGTTTGTGTTAGTTAATTGGAAGTATCACATTCAGTTGGGTGTTTGTATGTGTGTTCTAATCTTTTACCTAGACATTCCACTTTTTGCTTTTTGGGTTACGATGATATGGCTTTTTAATGTAAAAATTAAGGTCTAACATTTGTAAAGAGATATGGGTGGAATGAGCATTTGAAAATATCAATGCTTGACACCCTTGCAGCACCGATTATGTAACACCCTGTTTTTCATATGCTTCTTTATCAGTAAATACATGCTTTAATGTGTTTATTTTTGATAAAATCCAGAGGATGATTTTATTTAAAATAAAATCATTTCCTTGTGTCGTTTTACCGCATGAAGTCACACTAATTTTCGATCGAAAATTCAGACGAAAATCGGTCTGGGTTCTAACTGCCAGTACAAGTTTACTGAGCCAGAGACAAAATTTTAATTCGTGAACGAGACGGTTAGTGTTTTTATGGTGTTTTGTGTGGGTTTGGAGTTTTTCGAAAAATCTTGTTCGGGGCCAAATCTCAGGGATTTCCCAGGCGAAATCGTCGGGAAATATGATCGGGGAAGTCATCTGATACGCAATGGAGCAGAGCATCAAGAGGATGAAGTGACATGGAGTGACTTGATGTGAAGGCTGTGACACACCTCAAAAAGTGAATCTTGACTTTATTTCAAAATCTCACTTTTCATCTTTCTCTCTCCAATCACATCACATCACCTAAACTCCTTATCCTCTCTACAAGCAACTCACCTTCTTTCTTCTTCTTTCTTCTCTTCTTCATCTCCAAAACCGTGCCACTCTCCCTCACACTCTATAAATACTTTTCATTTCCACACTTCATCATTTTACCCCATTTTCTCACCTTTACACTTCACTACATTTCTTTTCTTCTTCTTCTCTCTTACAAAGTTTACATTTTTATCAAGCTTTTCACTTAAAGTTCTTCATCAAAGTTGTTCATCTTGTTAAGGTTAATACTTCTATGTAGTTCTTTTTTCAAAGTTTCATCTTTTATTTCAAAGTTTTCTTCATATGTCATTTATGTGCTTTTAACCTCTAAAATCTCTTAAAAATGGTAGAAAACTCCGTTTGAGTTGAAACCAATTTCTATGTTCTTATTTTTACTCCTACTACAACATACTAAAAGGTTGTGTAAAACAAAAATTTCTAACCCTATTTTCTTGATGAGGCTGAAACCATTCTTTTTGGTTTTGGTGGGTTTTGTTTAACTTTGCTTGTATGGACTTGTATTTGAGTTCTATTACAAGATGATCATGACCAAGGGCTCCTTTGTACTAAAGGATGTTAGGTTTAAGTGATTGTAAAAGGTTAGATATTTTACACATTTTCATGTAAAGACCTACACTTTAAGTAGTTTGAGACATTGGTGCTTAGTTGATGTTTCTCCAAAGTGATCATGGATTAAGGCTTCTTGATGTATAAGGATGCTAAATCCAAGGGATTGGAAAGTTTGAAAATTTCTAACCTTTATTTTGTATCAAGGCCGAGCTTTAAAGGTTTTTGGCAAAAATATTAAGTTTTGTTTTCTTCCAAAATGATCATAGATTAAAGCTCCTTTTAATAAAGGATGCTATGTCTAAAGTGATTGGAAAGTTTAAAATATTTTCTTGCTTTATTTTCCTATGATGTCCGAATGTAACATTTGACCTAGGATGTGTTACTTTATTTTGTTTTCCAAGATGATTATGGATTAAAGCTCCTTCATGTTAAAGGATGCTATGTCCAAAAGCTTGGGTGATTTAAAGATCTCTAACCTCACAAACTTGTTAAGGCCGAACCTAAGAGTTCATGGTCTAAGACTTTTGATTTTTCCATTTTCCGCAATGATCATGTTTTCAAGATCCTTACTATGTATGGATGCTAACCTAAAGAGATTGGAACGTTTAGAAATTGCTAGCCTATTTATCTATGCTTGGCCGAAACCCTAAGTCAAGTACTTAGTGGGATTTTTAATTCAACTTTGTTAAAAGATCATTGTTTATGAACTCCTAACACTTAAGGATCATAAATCCACGAGTTGTATAATTTTCGGGAATCTCTAACCCTAAGAACTAGTCTTGGATGAACCTATACCTTGTGGTTTAGTGTTCTTGTTTGATTTTAACTTGTGATTTTGTGTTCATAACCTTAGACTTTCATCGCGGAGGAAACAGGGACGTTCGTGGTTTACCTCTCCAAGCATCTAATCTCCTTACCTTCACAGAAGGCAAGAGGGGATTGCCTAGGGATATTCAATGACTATATGCATGTGTGTATGTGTTTACTTGAGTGATTTGAATATTATTGTGATACTGAGCCAATACTTGAATAACTTGTTTACTTGAACTATTATGGTTATTACTTGAAGTTGAACATTACTTGCTTTAAAGTGTTATGAATTATATATATGTGATGAACTGTCGTTAACTGCGATATTATTGTTGAGAATATATTACTGTTGATTGAAGTTTAAGAAGCCGGACTCGAGTGTGTGCACAATGATTATAAAGGAATAAAAGCCTTAATAAGCCTTGAATAGAACTTTGAAAGTGTTGGTTTCATTTATAAAAGTTCCTTGTTTAAAACGCTTACTTCAAGAAAATGAGATTCTTATTTTGAAAAGAAACGTTGAAGTGTTTTTAAGACGATAGAAACTACCCTTTTTATGATCCAAAGTTGGTACGAGAGAAAACCTTTTTCAAACTATGTGTTTTATGAAGGAAAAACCCTTGAAAATATTTGACTTTATTCCATCAAGGAATTTCAAATACAAACGAATTTCCTAAATGTTTAAGAAAAGATTTTGCTAACGAAAAGGATGTTCTCCTAAATGATTTGGAAACGTTCCGGTTACTTGGATAAGTGACCGAGGTTTTGTTTTGGATTTGATTTTCACTGAGCGAAAAGTAAACACATGTGAATTGAATCTAGTTCGCGAGACGTCGCTTCTAGTATTCTGTAATATGCACGTTGATCCTTGATCCGTGCCACGTTGTTGTGGAATGTGTGTCCTAATCACATTGTTGTGGACTGTGTGTCCTGATCATGTTGTTGTGGACCGTGTGTCCTAACCACGTTGTGATGAACATTGTTAAAGGTGAATGTTGTTTTCTACGACCACAAGCCTAGGACTGGTGCATCGGTCTAAGGTGTTGTGATTGAGCACTCGGACTGGGTGTCCCGTGTTGATGTTGGTAATTTCAAAATGATGAAATTTATGAATAGCCGCTAGCCTTTGAGCTTCGACAATGAATGAGAATGAACACAAAGAAAGCATCGGGAACTAAATGTTTTACATTTGCATTTACGGCAGACGTGCCCGACATGGTTTTATCTTGAGACCTTAACAAGAAAGGTATCATGTGACGGTGTATTATCGTTGTTCTTAAATTGGACAATGAGATGGTGTATGTGTATCGTTGTGCCTAAATGGACAATGAAACGGCGTGCATAATCGTTGTGCCTAAATGGCCAATTAGACGGTGTATTATCGTTGTGCTTAGCTAGCCAATGAGACGGTGTATTATCGTTGTACTTAGCTAGCCAATGAGACGGTGTATCGAGCCTGATCAACTCATTTGGAGGATGTTGGGATCTCCGGAGATTAAGATTAGAGCCTGATGATAGAAGTATCATGCATTATCTTTATAAAATTGATTGATTCGGGTATGAGACCCACTGAAATAGTACTTGTTGTTTACCTATGAGTAATGGTTAGAATGTTAATATGCCAAGGTGTTGTATGTATCATGTGTATGGTTGTTGTATGATATATCCATTTGCCGGTGTCTCACTCTTACAATTATATCAGGTCTCTTCGGGTTTTGCTGTAGTACCTTGGTACTCCAGTACCGATGTTGCAGAGGGATCTTTCTAAGTCGCTTGAAGACCTAGTGTTAGAGGTTGGGAAAGTATTCGGATTGGGGGTATCTCCAAATGAATATTTGATAGAATGACCAGCTTAGGAGTCTGAGTTGGGTTGTATATCTAAAGAGGTCGATAAATGTAGTGTTATATACATCCATCTGTAGTTTGAACTTTTCTTTCGAAAGTGGAAACTTAGAGAAATGTTGTATGTCATGGTAACTTTGTTACGAACGTGACTTTACGTTTTAAATGTATGTATGATGGATTTTAGAGTTATCCCTATAGAAGAAAATTGTATACCCCAGTTTTCTGACTTAAGAGAAAACAAATTTTCCGAAAGCAACCAGCAAATTATCTTTTAATTTACTTCCGCATGTGTTACGTAGTAATACCCTAAGGGGGGGTGTTACAGGTGGTATCAGAGCTGGTCGAGTCTTTCGGGATCTTTGGGAAATAGGTATGTTGTGTTGACGTTGTGTTTTCTCAGAATTAAGTTTTATTTGGATTACTTCTTTGAAGTAATGTGTGTTGATATGCTTTTACACGTCTCATTTTCTGGTCGTGGCCTGACTGATTTGTTCGACATGTCACTTATGGAAGCAGCACCAGAAGGTGGGCGTGGATGGGGACGTGGACGCGGTCATGGACGTGGTCGTGAACATGGTCGCAGAGGTGGTCCTATTGGCGGTCGTGCCAACATGAATGTGAATTATGACGGCGGGATGGACTTCGCTGCCCAAGCTTTGGCTGACATTGCTGCTGCCATAGCTCTTCAGACGGCTAATGCTGCTGCCCAGAACCAACAGGAGCAACAGAGGGCAGAACAAGCTGTAGAGGGAAGGCATCTGGAGGCTTTCCAACATCAGAATCCATCACAGTTTGATGGAGACGTGGATCCAATAAAGGCTGACCTTTGGATTCAAGAGCTGGAGAAGATCTTTGAGCTGGTGCACACCCCAGAAGGAGTAAAGGTGCCTTATGCAACATTCCAACTGATTGGAGATGCTGAATACTGGTGGGAGGGCACCAGACAACTACTGGTAGCTGAGCATCATGCAATCACTTGGGGCGTATTTCGCAAGAAATTTCTGGACAAATATTTTCCCCAGAGTGCTCGGACAGAGAAAGAGCAGGAATTCCTGAGGCTGAGTCAGCGGGACATGACAGTGGGGGAATATGCGGCAAGGTTTGAGTCCCTTGCCAAATATTTTTGCTTTTTCTAGAACAACCCCGATGAGGAGTGGAAGTGCGAAAGGTTCGAAGCCGGTCTTCACTTCGAGATCAAGGAATCTGTGATGCCATTGGAAATCTAGAATTTCCAAGCCTTAGTAGAGAAGCGTAGAAAAGTGGAACTAATGAGGAAGGAAGGAGGTAACAGAGAAAATGTTACAGGACCCACTCGTTCCAAAGACCAATATCAAAATCAGAATCAGAAAGGGAAGCAACATCGGAGGGAACCTTATTTCCGGCCACAAGGGAATGACCAGAATCAACAAAAGCATCGTTCTAATAATTATGATTCGGGAAGGGGAAGTCAACAGAACCAAAACCGAGACCAAGTTAGGATATGTTACAAGTGTGGAGACCCAGACCACATGGCTAATGTTTGCCCACGCAAAGGAGTGAAGTGTTTCAATTGTGGACAATTAGGACACTTCTCAAGGGATTGTAATGCACCGAGGTTTGAAAAGGCTGTCAACACCTCAGGGACTGGTAGACCCACGGTGAAGGGAATAGTCTACACCATGACTGGCGCTGGAGCTTCACAATCTGATGATCTTTTACAATAGAAGTAATGTTGAAAATTTCACAATTTGAAGGTCTTATGGCAGTGGTCTATAATTCTAAGTATAATCACGTTTTGACGCCCTTAAGTATTTGACTCTCTAGGGTCTCCTATGTTACTAGTCTTTCCAGTGAATGTATGTTTCTTATGACTTTTGGGAATAAAAGTCTCCTTAAGAAATTTATTCTAGTTCCCTTCTCTTTTGATTGTTGTGCTAAGTTTAGACTTTGGATCCAATCTTTCTTTTCCTAGAGTTATGAATTGCCTTGTTGTTGCACGGGATGGGTATGTTTATAAAAGAAGTTTCTTGATGAAACTTAATCTAATAGCTTTTACTTTTGGTGGAAATGATTCAGTTTGAATTCTTATCAAACTATTACTCTTTTAAATTGTTGACCAGGAAATTCTAGGAAAGGGGAAACTTTTTAGATTCATGATTGTAAAAGTGTACCGATCATACATTTTTACCTCCCTGAATATACTAAAGGATCTTCGTACACTAGATGTTTCTATATTCTTTTGGATCGATGAAATTCTTTTAGATACATTCTTCTGAAAGTATGATCTAGACGGTGAGAGATCCTGTTAAGTTTCTAGTTACATAATTTCGAGGACGAAATTCTTTTAGAGGGGTAGAGTTGTAACACCCTGTTTTTCGTATGCTTCTTTATCAGTAAATACGTGCTTTAATATGTTCATTTTTGATAAAATCCAGAGGATGATTTTATTTAAAATAAAATCATTTCCTTGTGTTGTTTTACCGCATGAAGTCACAGTAAAATTTTCGATCGAAAATTCAGACGAAAACCGATCTGGGTTCTCACTGCTAGTACAAGTTTATTGAGCCAGAGACAAAATTTTAATTCGTGAACGAGACGGTTAGTGTTTTTATGGTGTTTTGTGTGGGTTTGGAGTTTTTCGAAAAATCTTGTTCGGGACCAAATCTCAGGGATTTCCCGGCTGAAATCGTCGGGAAATATGATCGGGGAAGTCATCTGATACGCAATGGAGCAGAGCATCAAGAGGATGAAGTGTTTTACATCGAGTGACTTGATGTGAAGGCTATGACACACCTCAAAAAGTGAATCTTGACTTTATTTCAAAATCTCACTTTTTCATCTTTCTCTCTCCAATCACATCACATCACCTTAACTCCTTATCCTCTCTACAAGCAACTCACCTTCTTTCTTCTTCTTTCTTCTCTTCTTCATCTCCAAAACCGTGCCACTCTCCCTCACTCTCTATAAATACTTTTCATTTCCACACTTCATCATTTTCTTCCATTTTCTCACCTTTACACTTCACTACATTTCTTTTCTTCTTCTTGTCTCTTACAAAGTTTACATTTTTATCAATCTTTTCTCTTAAAGTTCTTCATCAAAGTTGTTCATCTTGTTAAGACTAATACTTCTATGTCATTTATGTGCTTTTAACCTCTAAAATCTCTTAAAAATGGTAGAAAACTCCATTTGAGTTTAAACCAATTTCAATGTTCTTATTTTTACTTCTACTACAACATACTAAAAGGTTGTGTAAAACAAAAATTTCTAACCCTATTTTCTTGATGAGGCTGAAACCATGCTTTTGGTATTGGTGGGTTTTGTTTAACTTTGCTTGTATGGACTTGTATTTGAGTTCTATTCCAAGATGATCATGACCAAGGGCTCCTTTGTACTAAAGGATGTTAGGTTTAAGTGATTGGAAAAGTTTAGAGATTTTACACATTTTCATGTAAAGGCCTAAACTTTAAGTAGTTTGAGACATTGGTGCTTAGTTGATGTTTCTCCAAAGTGATCATGGATTAAGGCTTCTTGATGTATAAGGATGCTAAATCCAAGGGATTGGAAAGTTTGAAAATTTCTAACCTTTATTTTGTATCAAGGCCGAACTTTAAAGGTTTTTGGCAAAAATATTAAGTTTTGTTTTCTTCAAAAATGATCATAGATTAAAGCTCCTTATAATAAAGGATGCTATGTCTAAAGTGATTGGAAAGTTTAAAACATTTTCTTGCTTTATTTTCCTATGATGGCCGAATGTAACATTTGACCTAGGATGTGTTATTTTATTTTGTTTTCCAAGATGATTATGGATTAAAGCTCCTTCATGTTAAAGGATGGTATGTCCAAAAGATTGGGTGATTTAAAGATCTCTAACCTCACAAACTTGTTAAGGCCGAACCTAAGAGTTTATGGTCTAAGACTTTTGATTTTTCCATTTTCCGAAATGATCATGGTTTCAAGCTCCTTACTATGTATGGATGCTAACATAAAGAGATTGGAAAGTTTAGAAATTTCTAGCCTATTTATCTATGCTTGGCCGAAACCCTAAGTCAAGTACTTAGTGGGATTTTTAATTCAACTTTGTTAAAAGATCATTGTTTATGAACTCCTAACACTTAAGGATCATTAATTCCTGAGTTGTTTAATTTTCGGGAATCTCTAACCCTAAGAACTAGTCTTGGCTAAACCTATACCTTGTGGTTTAGTGTTCTTGTTTGATTTTAACTTGTGATTTTGTGTTCATAACCTTAGACTTTCATCGCGGAGGAAACAAGGACGTTCTTGGTTTACCTCTCCAAGCATCTAATCGTCTTACCTTCACGGAAGGTAAGAGGGGATTGCCTAGGGATATTCAATGACTATATGCATGTGTGTATGTGTTTACTTGAACTATTGTGGTTATTACTTGAAGTTGAACATTACTTGCTTTAAAGTGTTATGAATTATATATATGTGATGAACTGTCGTTAACTGCGATATTATTGTTGAGAATATATTACTGTTGATTGAAGTTTAAGAAGCCGGACTCGAGTCTGTGCACAATGATTATAAAGGATTAAAAGCCTCAATAAGCCTTGAATAGAACTTTGAAAATATTGGTTTCATTTATAAAAGTTCCTTGTTTAAAATGCTTACTTCAAGAAAATGAGATTCTTATTTTGAAAAGAAACGTTGAAGTGTTTTTAAGACGATAGAAACTACCCTTTTTATGATCCAAAGTTGGTACGAGAGAAAACCTTTTTCGAACTATGTGTTTTATGAAGGAAAAACCCTTGAAAATATTTGACATTATTCCTTCATGGAATTTCAAATACAAACGAATTTCCTAAATGTTTTAGAAAAGATTTTGAAAAGGAAAAGGATTTTCTCCTAAATGATTTGGAAACGTTCTGGTTACTTGGATAAGTGACCGAGGTTTTGTTTTGGATTTGATTTTCACTGAGCGAAAAGTAAACACATGTGAATTGAATCTAGTTTGCGAGACGTCGCTTCTAGTATTCTGTAATATGCACGTTGATCCTTGATCCGTGCCACGTTGTTGTGGACTGTGTGTCCTAATCACGTTGTTGTGGACTGTGTTTCCTAATCACGTTGTTGTGGACTTTGTGTCCTAATCACGTTGTTGTGGACCGTGTGTCCTAACCACGTTGTGATGAACGTTGTTAAAGGTGAATGTTGTTTTCTACGACCACAAGCCTAGGACTGGTGCATCGGTTTAAGGTGTTGTGATTGAGCACTCGGACTGCGTGTCTTGTGTTGTTGTTGATAATTTCAAAATGATGAAATTTATGAATAGTCGCTAGCCTTTGAGCTTCGACAATGAATGAGAACGAACACAAAGAAAACATCGAGAACTAAATGTTTTACATTTTCATTTACGGCAAACGTGCCCGTCATGGTTTTATCGTGAGACCTTAACAGGAAATGTATCATGTGACGGCGTATTATCGTTGTTCTTAAATTGGACAATGAGATGGTGTACGTATATCGTTGTGACTAAATGGACAATGAAACGGCATGCATAATCGTTGTGCCTAAATGGCCAATGAGACGGTGTATTATCGTTGTGCTTAGCTAGCCAATGAGACAATGTATTATCGTTGTGCTTAGCTAGCCAATGAGACGGTGTATCGAGCCTGATCAACTCATTTGGAGGATGTTGGGATCTACGGAGATTAAGATTAGAGCCTGATGATAGAAGTGTCATGCATTATCTTTATAAAATTGATTGATTCAGGTATGAGACCCACTGAAATAGTACTTGTTGTTTACCTATGAGTAATGTTTAGAATGTTAATATGCCAAGATGTTGTATGTATCATGTGTATGGTTGTTGTATGATATATCCATTTGCCGGTGTCTCACTCTTACAGTTATATCAGGTCTCTTCAGGTTTTGCTGTAGTACCTTGGTACTCCAGAACCGATGTTGCAGAGGGATCTTTCTAAGTCACTTGAAGACCTAGTGTTAGAGGTTGGGAAAGTATTCGGATTGGGGGTCTCTCTAAATGAATATTTGATAGAATGACCAACTTAGGAGTCTGAGTTGGGTTGTATATCTAAAGAGGTCGGTAAATGTAGTGTTATATACATCCATCTGTAGTTTGAACTTTTCTTTCGAAATTGGAAACTTAGAGAAATGTTGTATGTCATGGTAACTTTGTTACGAACGTGACTTTACGTTTTAAATGTATGTATGATGGATTTTAGAGTTATCCCTATAGAAGAAAATTTTATACCCCAGTTTTCTGACTTAAGAGAAAACAAATTTTCCGAAAGCAACCAGCAAATTATCTTTTAATTTACTTCCGCATGTGTTACGTAGTAATACCCTAAGGGGGGTGTTACAGATTAAGGTTGAATATATGTATATATATGACTGAAAGAAATCGCAATCTGGGTTTATGGTGGCTTGTTTAATATGGAAGTTGGATCAAAGTTTCAAACATATGACAGTGTCTTATTCATCTGATCATATCCCTGTGTCATTTAAATGGTGAAACCTTTTGGTCATGCTAAGTAGAAATGCAAGACATGCATGTATATTAATTAGCATGTGGTTGAATTGCTGTTTTCAAATATATTATCGTATCAAGCTATTGGTTTCTCTAATTGCTTAATATATTATTATGCATATAGAAAGAAATTGTTGTAGCCGACTGACTTTTTTAACATGCCTAAATCTATTAACAATTCGACTAAATTACCGTTTCAAATATATTACCGTTTATTGCAAGAGATGATGACAAATATTTCGGGCATGTGCATATCAAGCAGCTAGGTTCACGTGAACAACTTTTTTAAAAATATTTTTCCATATCAATCTATTAACAATTCGACTAAAAAAATGATAGGATCACGACTGTCGAAAACTATGGAAAATATTGAAGGCTGAGCAATCAATCGCATCTATATGCCCAGTTGACAACAAGGTGAATTATAAATTTATATTAGATACTTCATATTATGTCGTTGTATAAAAAAACCAATATTCTAATCTTTTGATAATCAGGTACATCATCTAAAGATATACTCTTTTGGGTGGGGTTCGACAGTAACAACAGATAAGACTCAGCTATGGAACATGGTAAAAAGAGAATTGCGGGCTCAAAGGTTAGAAAGGTAATATATTATGTATTGTATTCGATATGATAATATACATATTTACTATATAATAAGTTGTATTATTTCCACAATTTATAAAATACTATCTTTTTTTTAAAAAACTTATTAGGAAACTTGAAGCTACATTACCAAGCAAAAGAAGTCGTGATAGCTCAATATATTTGAAACAAAAAATGGTCTTACTTGAGAATGTAATATTTTATTTTAATAATACATAATATTTGTTATGAATGATTACGATAATGATTGTTCCAAATTTTAGTCTTACATTTTTTTTTCATTTGTAGTTTATTAAATAAAAAAACATTAAAGATGAAAAAAAGTATGAAGATTTTTTGAGAATCGTGACAAGCTAAGCAACTATTAGAAGTAAATGATGTTTTTTTTAAAAAAAATTGATATGCTTTGTTACTTTTTATCTAACAAAAACTAACATTATAAATTTATTTTGTCTGTAATGCAGGGAAATGCAAAAAGCTCCTGAAAATCGATCATTACTTAATCTCCTTATAAATCTAAATGCTGAGATGTCGAGGTCAAATAATAGTTGTAACTAAATTATATTTGGTATCTTGGATTTGTTTTTTATTAAAATATGTATCTTATTTATTTTTACATTTATTTGTAACATGATATTATTAACGCAGTGATGTATATAATGTGTGTTTACATTATTATGTCACATTGTAAGGTTGGATAAATCTATACAATAAAGACGAGTAAAAGCATTAGAAATGCGGCCAGACAGGCACGTGAGTGCCTGTCTTGCTGTAACACCCTAGTTTTTACACATATGATTAATTATTTTATTTGGGTGTTTATGTTTATTTTGTTATGTGGTTTAGTTTGAGTAATTAAATTACCCTCTTCAAATTATTTTATTTTATTGGGTGCGTTAGCACTGACTTATTTCAGTGAATGCACGCTTACTAGACAATAAATTACATTATTGTCACTATTATTACCAGTATAGAAAAATATTTTAAATAATAGGATTAAGAGAAAATAATTTTCATATTTTCATTCAACTTAATTTTAAAGTTGAAAATAAACTGGTTTGACCTTAATCGGAGTTTAAATTTTGGACCGAGTATTTTCTTAGTTGATCAGTTCTACTATTAATCTTTACTCTAATTTGAATTTCGAAATCATATATTTATCAATCTTTATTTTTAGATTCCAAAAAGTAAAAAACATGTTTATTTTAGGTCTAATATTTTATCACTCATTTTTGTACCTATCACTAAATGTTAAGTTTAAAACATAAAAACTCTCTCCTTCCCTCATCAGACCCATAAACCTCCCTTTTTCTCTTGCTTTCTTTTTCTTCTTCTTTCTCCTTCTTTCTCTCTTATTCTTCTTCCTCCCACTTCAACTTCATCTTTCTCCTTCCTCTCACCATAGCAGCGCCGCCCACACCGCCAGGGAGCTCGCCGGCCGCCGCTCAACGTAGGGAGGAGAAGACGCGATGGCGCCACCGCCTGCACGTGTTGCTGCCGCGTGAAAACGCGTCCGCCGTCTCGCGATCGTCGCTCCACCGCGGTATGCACCACGCGCCGCCGTCTCCATGGTGGTTCCCACTATGTGAGTCATCTTAATCTCTTCCTTCTTCCTTGGTCTTACTCTATCTCTCTTGTTGGAACAGAACTACCACGAACTGCCACTGGCCGCCACGTCGCTGCCGTCCGCCGTCGCATCACAGCACCACCACAACTTCTTCTTCTTCCTTGGGTGAGTCAAAACCCTCTCTTGTGTCTCAGATTCAAAACCCCCAAATTGATTTTGAAACCCTAACCCTAACCCTTTGATTTCATATTTTAATCTTAAAATTAAAGCTTGTTTTATGAAATTGGGATTGTGAATTAGTGTTTCCCTAAACCAATTTCATTATTCTTTAGTTAAAATGAGTTTTCCGCAAATTGTATTTAGGAGCCCTAAACCCCAATTTGATTTTATTTGAATTTTGTTATATTTTTGTGAAATTAATTATGATTTAGTGCAATTAGGACTCTTAATTGATGATTCCCAAGTTCTTTTTCATGATCCTTTAATCAAAACAAAGTTTCCTCAAAGGGTATTGTGAAGCGTAAGCTCCAAACATGATTTTCTTTGAAAATAACCTTGTTTGGTAATAAGATTAAGTGTTTAGATCAAATTAGAATGTGTGCTTGGTCATGTGTGATTGATTTCTTGATTTCTGGTTGTTGTGCATTGTTGGATTCCCTCTCTGAGACGTTTGGCACGGCTATGCTTGCTTGATGGAGTAGATATGAGCTAACGTGAGCATTAAGACGAGGATCCTTTACTTGTCTTCAAAGGTAAGGGGAGCTTACCTGAGGGATTTTCTCAATAACTATTTGCTTTTAGTGTGGTTTATATGATTTATATGTGGTTGTGGTTGTTTGTTTATGTTGTTTACGTTGTGTTGTTTATCTGTGTATCGGTGTTTGTTCTGCTTTTAATTTATTTAATTATCTGTAGTTGTATATTATATTGCTATGATGCATGATCTGCCTGGTGATATAATTCTGATAATTGTCGTTGAATTTTGTTTGTGAGTGTTGTTTGAGAAGCATAACAGTGGTCAGTGCACAACCGATTAATCAGATAAAAGCTTTAATAAGTTGTGAAAAGATTATATTCAATGTTTTATGGGAAATGTTGGAATATAATAGTGGTGGAAAATATTATTTTGGAAAAATAATGAGTTTTGAGAAATATTATTATTTTAATGATTTATTAGTGTAAAAGTAATTTATGAGTCACAACGAGAGCGAAACCGTGAAAATATTTTTTTACTGCTAATTTTTACGTAAGAAATTCCACAATATTATAAAAAGTTATTTTATGAAATTAATTGTTGAAAATAAGTTAATTATGATTTTAGAAAATTGTTTAAGTGGAAAAAGCTAAGTTTTGGCTTAAAAAGTCTTAAAAGTGATAATTGACGGTAAATTTGGAAAAGTGTCGACGGCAAGTATCTTGAAACGGCAATTCGTATTTTAAGTAAGTTTAAAATCTCAAGTGACTCACCTTTGTGAAAACTAAATTTTATTATTTAAAAATTTTATTGAAGAATTTCCCATTTGAAAAGATTTCTCGAAAGCAAAATTATTTCAACTGTGTTGAAAGTGGTGTGGAACTTAGTAACCGAGACGTCGGGGTACTAAGGTTGTGTTGTTATGGACTTGGGGTCCTTTGGACTTTGAGGTCCTGTACTGTGTACGTGGTGTATACCGTATTTAAACATTTGAGATGTTTTATTACCCCGAACCTATGACTGGTGCATCGGTCGAGAGGTGTCGTGATTGAGCACTCGGACTGTGAGGTCTTGTGTTGTAATGAAAGTTTTAAAGATGTTAAAACTATGTGAGTCGTAAGCCATTTTGAGCTTCGGCGAAGAAAGATTGAACACAAAGAAAAGAGTTATGAGCAAAAGTGTTTTGCATGCATTTGGCAGACGTGCCCGCGGTTCTATGTGTGATTACCTTGCGGCGTCATGTATTTCATACTGTGTGTTTCTCATTGTGCCTAGGGTGGACATTGAGACCCCATCTTCGTTGCTATCACTGGTGCCCTGGGTGTGGATAGTGTGCAATGTGTTTTGGCTGTGTGCCTGAGGCTGTGTGCCTGTGTGGCTGTGTGCCTGTGTGGAAATGGAGCCTGATCAACTCACATGTGTTGGGATATCTCATGAGATTAGGACGAAATTAGATGATGTATAGAAGTGTTCATGCATAGTTTTCCAATGTTGATGTTTGGGGTGTGAAACCCATTGATAAACTGTATGCTATAATATGGATGCTTATGTTGTTATAAACATGTAAATGTGCATGTGCCTTCTTTTGTGTCGCGCATTTAGTTATTGCGTTAAATCCATATATTGGCGTCTCACCCTTACAGATATATCAGGTTTCTTCTGGTTCGCTATCGTACCCTGGGTACTTTAGTACATATGGTGCAAAGGAGTCTTCCTAAGTCACCCAGAGACTTAGATCTAGTTACTTGATGAAGTACTTGATTGTGGAATCATCACGTGAGTTTTCCTCAGGAATAACTTTTAGAATGACCAGCTTAGGGTTTGAAACTTAGATTATTTTTGATAGTATGTATGAGTATGGCTCGGAGAGTATTTGTTTTAAAATGGAATGTTTATTGCTCAGAGAGCATGTCTTTTGAATAAAAACCTAAGATGTTCCTTTTTGGTCTTGTAAAACTTATTGTTATAACTATATTTTTTTGTATATTACTACCTGGTGGTAATTGGTGTCTCTGGAATTCTGGAATGAAAATGTAATTATTTTAGCAGGTGTTCTTTTACCTGGGATGTCCAAATTACAGAGGAGATTCTGTCGAAATTTTTGTAAAAATACTAGCTTTTATTCAAGTATATTCTTTCAATTAAATAGGATTGTCAGGCTATTATAGTAAGTCTGTGTGCCGATCAAGGCTTAGGTGTGGAGTCGTGACAAAATTTTTATACTCAATTTCAGACACTTCTATACTTATATAAGTTATTTTCCGAAAGCACCAACAACTTATCTTTTAATTAAATTCCGCATGTGTTACGTAAGTAATGCCCAAGGGGGTGTTACACTTGCCGCTAGTAATAATAATAATAATAATAATAATAAAATAAAAGATAAAGATAAAGATAAGGATATTAGTTATTTCCATATTCATTTAATTTTTATGATGAAATAAATACTGAAAATAACAAATGTAATTAACAATAATATCTACGTGATATATCTCTCCCATAATTAGTGATATTTAATTTCAATATAAAGCCCATATTTTGAATTTCAATTTTTTTTGAAGAATTTGAATTTGAAATATTGAGAAACATATTCTTGACAAAAAAAATTATATTGAGAAACATATCATAAATTAAATTATATCATATTACATACATTTCAAATTACGTTGAGTGTGAGTTTAAGAAGATTCTCATGAATGAAAACATAATTTTACTTTTTTTTGTATCATTATTTATTTCTTAATATACGATATCTTATATTATTAATAAGTTATTGAATTAAATTTGTCTCATTGGTTTTTTTTTTTGAAGGATGATATGTCTCATTGTTATTATTATTATTATTGTTTTACAGCGTCAATATTATATTTGAATGATTAGTAATATTAATTTAAATAATAAACTATAAATATTGAATGTAGAAAAACAAGCTCAATTGTCAAATTTGATTATTCTTAACATTATTTCATTATATTTTCTATAAAAAAAATTCATTATTTATTATGGGTATAACAATCATAATCATTAATCATTTACATATTCATTTGATTTTTTATGATGAGCTAAACATCGAAAATATCAAATGTAATTAACAATAATATCTACATGATATATCCCTCCCCCTAATTAGTGATATTTAATTTCAATATAAATCCCATATTTTGAATTTCAAATATTTTTTTCGATAGACTTGAATTTCAAATATTGAGAAACATATCATATCATAGATTACATTAAGTTCAAATTATTTTTATCTAACTATTGGATAATCTTATCACGGGTACAAATATTAGTTTACATATTCTCAAAGAGTTGTATTATTTGAACACAAAATTTAGACATCGTATGTGACACCGTATTATTTATTTCTATCTCTCACTTATTTTTTATCATCTTTGTATACACGTATTTCAAAAATACAATAAAAAAGCAAAGGGGACACTTGTGTTCAAAAATCATAATTGATTCCCAAAAGTTGGTTGCAGTAGTAGCGGAGGCTTGTATATCTTGACGATCAATTGTATGAATTACAGAGTTGACATTTCGGGGAAGACTTTACCTAACAACACATCGATCCAAGGGTTAGTCTCACAGTTTTAAATGTAGGATACCCGATCAAATAAAAAAAATTAATTTATCTATATAAGTGCGAACGAATATCAAATCTTAAGTATCGGTTATAATGAATTATTACTAAAAAACACATATATGCTTTTTTTTGTTTCTCAGGGTATCCTCCATGCGCAACTGCAGAGACTAATCCCTCGAGACACATATGTTTATTTTCATTATTTGTTATAATATTATGATCCTATAATATGAATATAATTAATTATATATTATTATAATATTTTTATATAAACGTAAGTTATTCATATGCTATATCTATATTGTTTTTTACTAGAGTGTCCTCCCATCTAATAGGTGAGAGACTAATCTCCTGCATATTGTCACACGTCTAAGCGGGTGACGCCTCTAAAGAATTTTTTTTTCCATATACATGGATCGCGGAAAAAATTGTAAATAATATTATTTTCTTATAATATAAAAAATACTATATATTATTTTATTATTTTCATATAAACATTAGTTATCCATATTATTCTACTGAACTCAAAATAAAGATACCTTGAAACAGTTATGGATAATTGCATACTCTTTTTAAATGTTTTAATATAAATTATCTTAATCATTTACTATAGTAGGTAACGAGACGAATCAAAATCATTTACTAGAAATATCATATCATGATATTATTTTCCGCTAAATCTCACTCCGATATTTCACCCAAAATTTACGCATTTCATATCCCAAAAGCTTCTCCATTTAATTTAAATTTCTTTCACTCACAAATCACCATAAATAATTAAATATAACGTCTCTGCAAATTTTTCCCTCTATTAAAGTTACACTCACTCAACATAAGCTATCACTTTCTCCCTCACAAAAATTCAGCCGTCATTCACTCTTCTCCTCTCTATCGGAGACCCATCTCCTCTCTCTTTTCCCTGCTCGCTCTCTTCCACCATAACATCGCCCATCCTCAGCCACGCTGCCACGGTAAGCTTTTTTTTTTTTGAGGTATTCCTTTTCTTTTTTCTTTTCCGAGTTCTTCTTTTCTGTGGTATCACTTAGATTTTCTGAAGTGCAAGGAACCCGATTTTCTAATATTTCTCTCCCTCTCAATAACTCAGCTCTCATTCCCTCTTCTCCTTTCTTCTGCTCTTCATTCATTTTGTTTGTTGCTTCAACGCTCAGGTATGTTTCTCTTTAAATCTCACATTGCTAAGGTTTTACGGGATTTGAGGGAAAGATTAGATCAAAAACTTAAAATATGTGTAGTGAGCAGATAATGGCGGCTATTGATATTCAAGTACTTACAAGTGATAGTGATATTTACAAGCTCCACATTAACGTAAAAAAAGGGTGTTGTATTGAAGTAAAATCTTACTTATTGAGTGTTCCTGGTGCGATTTCTTGGACTTCATCCTCTACAAGGAGGACAGTTCTCCATGTTGCGGTTGCTGCAGGGCAAGTGGAGATGGTAAAAAAGTTAACTGAGTTAGGAAATGTAGAATTTCTCAAGATGCAAGAGCACAAGGGATACACAACACTTGCCATTGCAGCTGAAGTGACAGATGACAAAAAAATGGCAGAGTATATGGTCAACAAAGGAAGGAATGAGCTCTTGAGTACAAGAACCAATCTAGAGAACATCCCGTTAATGCTGGCCCTAGACAAGGGTCATACAGAAATGACTAGATATCTCTTCTCTGAGACTCCCCGGTCCTTCTTGCTTGAACATAAAAATGATTACGCCCCCAAGATATTATCAGGATGCATCTCTGCCGGAATATTTGGTAAAGTTTACTTTGGAGCTTATTTTCCTTTTCTTGTATAACTCACATGATTTAATTGGTGGTATATATATTATCTGGTTACAGATGTTGCCGCAACACTACTCCAACACCAAGTTGGCTTAGAATTACCCCTTAATGACAATTGTGTTCAACTGCGACCCTTATATGCATTAGCAAACATGCCTTCTGCATTCCGTAGTGGGACCAAACTTGGACATTGTTCACGGTTGGTTTACAAAAGTAAGTTCACCTTTTATCTTTCAAAAATATTTTACTATAGATAATACAACTGACCGAATACATTATATTTTCATTATAGTTTTGATCCTATTGGGAGACATAAACTTGAAGGACAAATGTAATAAGATTGGATCACACGATGAACCAATAAATTCTTTAGTAGGTTTGATAGCAATTTATCCTCAATGAATTATGAAATGCATCTGCTATATAATTATGTTGGATATTTTATTTCAAAATAATTTATTTTGAGTTTAAAATTGAGAGTTTTAAACTTTCCTTTTATTATTATAATTAATTTGTTTCCTATTATTGTTTAAAAATTCCCTTATATTCATTTATTGCTTTTGATTACAGTTTATTGTATTTTAATGCCTTGTTTTTCATGTAAAAAAACGTGTGTTAAGTTGGGACATGTTTTTAGTTTTTATGGTTTTTATTCATTTAGAAGTTGTACATGAGTTTTCGGAAATCAAGTCAAGGCTTTTGGTGCTATTATGATTCAAAACTAAAAATACATATTTTTTGAGTGATAGAACAAATCATGTTTTCTCTATAACATATAAATCATATTCAAAACTAAAAATCATAGAAAATGAGGGTGTTGTTTGAACGATTAGAATTTGATATTATAAATGTCTGACTCTTCAATGTCATATTCAGGTCAATTGTTTGAACGATTTCGACTTCATTCAACCTTACCTTCTAAAGATTCCAAGTATGTATAATCATATGTGTTCATATCTTTTCTTTGCTTCAATTATCAATTATGTTGAAATGCATTGTATCAATTTTGTCTTCTACTTAATAAAGTCTCATTTTGAACTTTCTAATGTTTTCAGGAATTGAGAGGATATATTTGATGAAAATGAATAATCACCTAGTACTTGAAATTCTACAATCTTTGTGTGGAAGAATATCAGCAATAACAAGCGAATCAGATCTACATGCGTGTTCAGCTTATGACGCTATGTTGCAAGCTTCCAAGTATGGGATTGTTGAGTTCATAGATTCAATGCGGCTGGCAAATCCTGACCTTTTGTGGGCCAATGACAAAGATGAAAGAGGCGTATTCTCACATGCAATTATAAATCATCAGGAAAAGGTGTTCCAACTCATACACGACATAAAGGGGCTGAAAGAGTTTATTCTATCCCAAGAAGATGTGTATGGAAATAACATGTTGCACCTTGCCGCAAAATCAGGGCCTTCTTTTGTCCTTGGTGACATATCTCATGGGGTTCTACAGATGGAAAGAGAAGTTGAGTGGTTTAAGGTATTCCATTATTTACTTAATTATATGTTATTAATGTTTCTCTTAAAAAAAGTGTTAAAGTGTTAATTATTACTACATGAAGGTGGTTGAGAGAATTGTGCCTCCCAAGTACAAGGAAGCCATGAATAAAAATGGGGAAAAGCCTCGAGAAGTATTTACCAAAACCCATAAGGAGCTACTAAAAGATGGCGGGGAATGGTTAAAAGGCTCGGCAAGTACTTTGACAGTTGTGGCTTCTCTCATTATTGGGATCATGTTCATGGTGGTCTTCACAGTCCCAGGAGGATATAATCAAGTCACTGGCGTACCCTTGTTAGCTGATGAAGAGGTATTCACTATCTTCATTGTAGCAGCTCAATGCTCTTTTATAACATCTTTGTCTTCACTGGTCACTTGTCTTGGCCTCCTTACATCACGTTACATCGAGGAAGACTTCTGCCAAAATTAATAATGTATCTTGAGCCTAAGTTAATAATAAAAAAAAACAAAGAAAGAAAGAAGAGTGACTCATATGGAAAAAGGTTAACAATGTCACGATAAATTCAAAATTATAAAGTACCATAATATTATCCAAAAGATGAACATGAGTTTGCCAAAATCAGTCAAATATGGAATAAGTATATTTAACTGTGAGGAAACATATACTGTAGTCATGCACCATGTTCTTATGCTAATTGACTTGATAGTTGGTGGTTAAGGTAATCAAAATAGTTTCACAAATTACTGCATTGTGAACCAATGCCATTTGATTTCGATAACCTATTAACTAATTATTTCTACAATTTTCTCACCCATGAACTTAAAAAAATTGAAGCTGTTATAAGTTACAAATCTCTTCCTCTGAAGAAGGAAGTGAAGAAATTGATACACCTTGTTCTCCACGCCATCGCATTAATACTTGGAATAATTGAAATTTATGCTGCCTTCAAGTATCATAATGAAAGTGGGATTGCCAATTTGTACAGTTTGCACTCATGGCTTGGAATTGGGGTTATTGTCCATTATGGCATTCAGGTAGACCATTGAAAAGGATGGTGATATAGAACAGCCCAAATTGAACATGTCAAGGAAGTGAGTCACGTCTAATGGTTGAAGTCCCACCAGGTTTGAAAAAGATCACAAACCCATATATCCACTGAAAGTGAGGTAACCAATACAATGTTAGACAAAGTTAGAGGACAACACAGTGAGATATCTGATAATTAAGTGTGCATAGGACCATATTAACATACACTGTAAGATCAACCGAGTCAAATACACTGTAAAGAAACGTGAAGCAATTTAACTCCTCAAATTACATTTCATAGATGGGAAAAAATCAACAGCTCAGTTACTGATTTGATCTAACAAATGAGCATGCTGCACAAAGGTCAAATTTGCTTCAACTACTGAAAATATCTTGCAATGCCCGTAATTGATCACTCTAATTCTTAGCTTCATTTCCCAAATCCCAAAATCAGAATTTTAAAACTTTCCGGGGTTTTCCCCTCAAAATTACCATTCAACCAAAGAAAAATAAGAATAGGGCCATCTCCATCAGAAACTCGTCTGCCATCCAGCCTTGTAATAGACATTGAAAACAAATTATACCCATTACTAAATGTTAAAGTAATAGACACATTATCAACTCATTCAATATTTTGAAAGACTACTAAGCGCGCTTTAAAGTTGGTACAGACAAATGTTTGATGCAGCAAATTTTCTATTTTCACATGCCTTGGTTTAGCTTGTTCTACAACTGAACTTAATATTCAAACTCTAACGATTGTGTTGATGGTTTTACTGGGTTGAGGGTGGTATTGCCTAGTGTTCTAATTTTATGGACTACTTTCATGTTTTTTTTATGATAAGCATATGTGAATCCCAGATATTCCAAATCTGTTTGAGGTTGCCTCTAGCTTGTAATGCAAATAAAGAATGATACTATATTAAGGCTTTAAATCTTTGATCCATCAGAAGTGGCTGCTCAACTCTGATGGCATATTAATCTCACTATTCATATCACTATTAAGAAGATATTGACATGTAAGTTTGACAAAGTAACAAATGCTCTAGATGAAAGAAGTCTTTATAAAATTGATTATTCTATTTCTATAGTTCTTCATGAAAAACCTTGGTAAACTGCTTAATTAATATTAACTAAACACAGCAGGGCATAAAAGAGGTGGATTAGGTGATCTACCTTTTGGCAACTCGTAGTTCTTCAAGCACATCAAGTGTTTAAAGTTCTTTTACTGTCAAATCCTTCTCCAACTTTGCTGCTTGTTTCTCCACTTTCCTTATGTTAAAGTCTACTCATCTTTTGCCTTTATCTTGTTGAAAACTAATCTGTCCCACATGAGAGATGGGTTCTTGCCTGAAATAGATGACAACATGGACACAATAGGGATATAGAGTAGGCAAGGCACACAACCTTGATTCAAGTGCACAAAAAAATTGGCAACAATGAGACTTAAAACCCCAAGAGAAAATATCAAAGAACCCGAATTGTACAATAGATGAGAAGCAAATTTCAGATTTGACAATTAAGCATTCCTTCTTTTTTTTGTTAGGTTAAAGCTCAAGAATGATTTTATATCTAACACCATTGCTTTCAATATTTCAAGTAAAACAATTGCCACTTGTTGATCTATGAGAACACTAAACACTAAAAATTAAAGCTCTACACTAACCTGCAATCCTTTTGTGTACGGTCCCAAGGTCCATGTGTCTTGAGCCACTGCTCGGCAAATACATAATTTCAATGACATCCTTGGCAATCGTACCACTACTTGAATATCATGACCTGTAAATTTTTCTCCAATCAGTTTAATGATTTCTACAGATCAAGAAACTGGGATTGAAGCATTATAAACATCATATTGGAAGGTCAAAGTTTATCAATAAAATCAAGATGGTACAAAGAGCGAGATGGGAGTAAAAAGAAAAGGAACAACAACTTGGTAATCAAAATCAATCCCAAAAGAAAGACAAAATCCATAATAAACCTATAAAGTATATTGACTTTGATTAATTTGATTAATCTATCATAAAACTATAATAATTAAGCACAAATGTACATTTATCTATACTAAAAGATAATGGCAAAGTTCAAAAAAGAATAGATATTTGGTGTCAATTTTTTAATATTACAGATTTAACCTTTATACATTAGCTTATTTTTTAATTTTTCCACCAACCACACAATTCCTCCCATGTAACCAACCCCATGACCCCATCTCCTTATTTTGGTTAACCATACTCAGTAAAACCAATAGTGAATGATGGATAGTGGACGCGCATAGTGGAAGATGGTGGAGCAGAGGAGGGCGAGGCGGCGTCACGGCGGAGTCTGGACAGAGAATTTAATTGTCCTGAGTCACGACTGAGGCGGGGCGCGATAGGGAGTGGATCTGGTAAATTTCCAACGCTCTTTTCCCCATTTTTTCTTTATTTCTTCCTACCCCTTCTCGCCGACACTTGCCACAAAAGACCAACAAAAGAAAAGAAAATAAAAAACTCACGCACAAACACTCTCAAACACACTCTCTTCAGTTTCATTGATTTTTTGTTTTGTTTTTTTTTTGTTTCATTCAGTTTCATAGTTGTGACCGATTAAGGAACGGAAATGCGAACCCGGTTGAAATTCAGATTCAGATTCAACAGTCTCAAATTGCGGAGAGTGATGAATCTGTGTATAAGAGTATTGTGTATAGGAGTATAGTGATGTCGAATACGCAGGGCTTAGTGCTGCATGCGATGCAGATTTCCGGTGATGGTTTTCTGACACTAGTGCACAAAAGGGATTCCACGTCGGTTATTTTTGGCTTTCCACATCGGTTTTGAAACTGATGTGGAAACGACCGATGTGGTTTATTGCCACTTTACACATCGGTTTTAAAACCGATGTGTAAAGTATATTTTAAACATCGGTTTTATACTAACCGATGTGTAAAATTAATTTAGCAATTGATAAGCAGTTGTAAATTTAACTTTCTACATCGGTTTTGCTTAAAACCGATGTGTAAAATTGACTTTCTACATCGGTTTTCTAAAGAACCGATGTGTAAAGTTAAATTTACACATCGGTTTTAAGCAAAACCGATGTAGAAAGTTAAATATACACATCGGTTATTGAGAACCGATGTGTAAAATCTCATTTTTTTTAAATTATTATTTACATTTCAATCATTCCTGTTTCACTAATGCAGATCAATAAACAAACCAGCAGTACCCTGATCAAACAAGAAACAACAACAGAACACCAAACCAGTTTTGACACAATCATTCAAAAGCAAAACATACTTCATTCAATTTTCTTAGCACAACCAATTAGCTCTTACACATATGGTTAAAAATACTGACATTTCATCAAATGACTAGTGAGCACAGAATCTGAAAACAGAGGGCATCAGGCCTAATTAATTTCGAATGAATGAAAACAACACTTTATCAAAGCTACATCAAAACACGAGAGAAGAAGAATTGAACCAGACCTGAGCACTAATACATATCATCAGTCAAAGGTACGTACACTATAGCTAGTATATGATAAGTTTTTAAACTAACTACATATATACAAACTATGGGTGGTACACTTCAAGAAAGAAAGTTGCCCAACGCCTCTTTATGATGTTGATGTCAGAATCAGACAATGGAGATGGATTGTTGAATATCTGCAAGTTTAATTGGACAAAAGATTATATCTTTTAAGTAATAAACTAACATAAAACATATAACGAATCTATACTATTACTTCTAATTGTGTCAATTAACATTTACCTTACTCCATCTTTCAGTGATCCCGGAGGAGATAATTTCCAACATCCACTGCATCACATAGTAGCCACATTCCCATGACCCACGTTGTATACGTGACTACGTACAAATGAAACCCAATTAGAATATGATGAATTAAATAAAATAGAAATCAATTATTGTACCCACTGCATTTGATGCATTTGAACTAATAAATATCTTACGCTGGGAATAATCCATCTGATAGCCCGAGTACGCCTTTCACCACGCTGCATGTGGGATGCATTAATAGACCTATCATGACAAAAACATTAATTAAAGTATATATAATAGATTTCAGATAATTAAAACAACTGTATTACTGATTATAAAGTATTTTAACGCTTACGTTTCGATGATCGTCTTCAGTTGATTCGCCGGCTTATGTCCCAATGAGCAGAAGAAGACCACGACGTTCATTCTTGGGTACAAGAGCAACAGTTGCCAATGCTTGCAGTATTTGCGGAACAATTAGTGACTGTAAGTCATATATAGTTATACTTAAATTAATAACCGGTACTTACTTATTGAGATAAGGCGCAAGATAGAATTGATGATCGTCTCGGGCAAGTATATCACGTATGGTAGTGACCGGGTCTTCCGATGCTACGAGAACATCACCCTGAATGAACATGGGGTCAATGAACCCATAAAGGGAGAGGTTACCCTGATTGACTAACATACGATGCAGATACCTAATATATTGGAAAAACATGTTAATTATCATTGTATTTAAAAATTAATTACGTACTTAACTTATAAATAAAATGTACTTACGTGCACCAAAACGATATGTGTGCAGAACTGGCCATTTCTTTATTGAGTGCCATCTCCATAAGTTCTTTCTTTGGTATATACTGATTCACCGGGCTGGCATCATGTTCCAACGTTACCAATCTTGCATCATCCTCCATGGTGACAACCTCGTATAGCAAGATCTTTGAAAACATCACCATGGCCAGGTGCCCCTTTGTCGATCCCCTAAACAACATAGATATATATTAGTAATCACGGATAATTAAGTTATTTAATTCGTTATGAACTAAATGGTCAAATGAATACCTTGACAGGAGCATACATCTCTGGTCTTCCTAGATCCGACCTTTTAGGCACAATATCATTTCCAACATCCTATAACAAATACAAATAAAGCATTATCTTTAAACAATAATAAATATATTTCAACTATGAATATAGAAAAACATAACTAACCGAATACCTCAGATGCAACAAGAAAGCTGACCAGTCTTCTTGGCCAGAGGATGAAGTTACCAGGGGCCTGACCCACTGTTTGAACCTCCTCAGTGGGCACAGGGACTCGAGCATCAGCATCTCGAATAATCTCAACAGACACCCTCAGATGATCATCCGGTAATAACCGATGGTGTATGGTATTACCTAACTTATTATATGCCCTACCCAATGCCACTAAGCGGCGATGATGATGATGATCATCAACATACAGCTCACACCTATCAGGGTCGTCATCATCATCATCATCATCATCATCATCATCAGCAGCAGCATCATCATCATTTTCAGGATGATGAGGAGGATCACATGAGCCCTTAGTGCTCACATGGACAGAGGGTTGGACAGAGGGTTGGACACCGGCTGTCATCTGCTGGGACAAAGAAGTAAATATTGCCATCTGCTGGGCAAACTGCTCGGCCATCTCCTGTCGAAGCTCAGCTGCAATCTCCTGTTTTAGTTGTGCTCTATCTGCAACCGAATCCCTGTGGCATTGGTGTGAAGATGAACCATGGTATTGGCGAATGCCGACTCCCCATCCAACACCAATGACACGGCCCGGGTGGTCTGGTTTCTGGATGGCGATAGATAAGATATCATTGCGTCCTCTAGGAACAAAGGTTCCTTGGGTTAGCTGATCATCCAAGGCATCCTATCACATAAAAATATCAGGTCACATTACAATTCGGTAACAATCTTAAAATGACAATTACAACAAACTATACTTACAATCCTCTCAGCTACTTGGCGGGCCTCCTCGGATGTATATTGTCCCGTTTTTCTTTGTCGGCCCCTCTTCCATGAACGATGGCGTGGGGGTGGAGGTGGATCAACAACCTCTGGAAGATTTTCAGCATTAGGATCCGCCTGAGATGCTTTGTCGACGTGTGCTTTCTTTTCCTCTTCAACCATTTTCTTAACAAGCTTTTTATATCCCCCACGAGACATGACATGGGGGTAGACATTCTTGCTTTGGTTTTCCTGCCCCTTTTTCCTCTTCTCCTGTTATAAATAAAAGACAATTAAATTACATAAGTAAATGAAATTAATGCAATTACATAAATTTAGAGACAAATCAAATAAGTTAACCTTGAAAGATGGGATCACGTCGGCTCACGAACAAAGCGATCCCACGTCGCCTTGTCAAGAAACGGATACACCTCAAGTGGGTTCTTTTTACTTTTTGGACCGAATATATAGTATCCGCCCGGTCGACCTTAAAACCCCTCCAACGCTCTCCAAAGATACTTGAC
Source organism: Sophora flavescens (assembly GCA_030762895.1). Lineage (NCBI taxonomy): Eukaryota > Viridiplantae > Streptophyta > Magnoliopsida > Fabales > Fabaceae > Sophora > Sophora flavescens. The sequence continues at coordinate 147,331,347 of CM061069.1, forward strand.
AAACGCTTCTTCATAGCGTATGTATCCGGTATGTCAACTGTCAACTACATTAAGACCAAAAGAATCAACGAATTACTGTATGATATTATTAAGATAAAAATAAAGTAGATACAGACAAACACAGGACGTAGAAGTATAGATACCAGAATACTCTCCCATATCTCCTCCTTCACGTCCGCCGGTACATCTCTCCACCTATCAATGAGTATACTAGGCCTGTTCCTAGCAAGGGTCGCCACAAAACTGAACTGATCTTCCATTGGCCCAATAGGTTTGAGGTTATCATCAAAATCTACTCTTATCCTCTGATTTGACCCACGTTTGGCAGTCAAATGGCTCATCCGTGTCGCACGTCTACCCTTTCTACTGGGTGAGATGGGGTCTCCGACCATTTGCATGAAGGAGGTGTATCCTCATGATCAGCCATGTATACTGTTTAAACACAAAACAAAAAAAAAACTTGTTAGTATGTCGGGATAAATATCAAACATAACTTATAAATATCGATCAACGTACATAAACATAACTTATAAATATCAACGTAAACACATAATATGCCAAACTTGATGGTAATATCAAACTAAACTTACTTTGTGGTCAATTAGTAAAGTTCTCCCATAACCCTTCTTGGTGATCATTACGAGTAGCATGTACATCATCCACTTCATTTTCCTCATTGAAATTAGGCACTCGTGTTGATAAAGAAGGAGTAACAGAAATATCAAGAGTTGAATCGTGATTTCCCTCACTACCGTTATACATGTTTTTTCCCTGGAGAACCACTGACCACCTTTTGTTAGAAGGATCACGGATATAAAACACTTGTTTTGCTTGGGATGCCATGATGAAAGGTTCCTCTTTATTACCTACCTTACTAAGGTCCACCAATTTGAATCCTAACTCATCGGTTTGCACACCATTGTTCTTGTCGACCCATCGACATTTAAAAACAGGTACTCTAAACTTCGTGTAATCAACCTCCCATATCTCTTCAATGATTCCAAAGTATGAAACTGATGCCATAACAGGGTTTTTATCTTTCGAACTAGAGAAATGCATGGACTCAACTGACGACCATAACCCCAAATTTTGCATAGTACTTTTGTCATCCTGGGACTTTGTATAGAAGGAAAACTTATTGATATCGTACCCACTCCAGCATATGACATCAAAGTTAGGCCCCTGTGCTAGCCATTTTAATGTAGTAGAAGCAGTACCATCCTTTGCAATTTTTTCTTTAAACCAGTTCAAGAAAGTCTTGTTATGCTTGTTCAAACACCATTTTTCATTCATTCTAGGGTAAGTTTCATTGATGATGCTTTTATGCTCACATAAGTATGGTTCAACCTCATCAGTGTTATTCAATATATACAAATGTGCTTGAAGCACTTCCTCCCGATCCATGCTCTTAACAGTGATACCTCGTGTACCCCTTACCATCATATCTTCCTTCGTGACGAGACTTCGGAAGCCCTACGAGTTCCGCTTCCGACATGTAGTCTGTACAAAACTCAATAGCTTCTTCGCAACATACCTTTCAACAATAGATGCTTCGGGACGGTGTGGATTTTTCATATATCCTTTCAGGATCTTCATGTATCGCTCAATCGGGTACATCCACCTTAAATAAACGGGACCGCACAATCTAATCTCCCTCACTAGATGAACAATCAAATGAACCATGATGTCAAAAAATGAAGGTGGAAAATACATCTCCAATTGGCACAATACAATGGCTGCCTCATTTTCCAACTCATCCAAATTTTTAGTGTCAATGACCTTGCTACATATAGCATTGAAGAATAAGCATAACCTAGTAATGGCATGTCTGACTTTTTTAGGCAATATGTCACGAATGGCCACCGGTAGTAGTTGTTGCATCAAGACATGACAATCATGAGACTTTAAGCCAACTAATTTGAGATCTTTCATTGAGACAAGTCTTCTGATATTTGAAGAGTAACCCTGTGGCACTTTGACTCCCGTAGACATTCACGTAAACTTCTTTTCTCTTTTTTTTGATCAAGTATGACATCTTTGGGGCAAATAAGTCTTCTTGTCCCCCACTTTAAGTGGAGCTAACTGCTCTCGTATACCCATCACAACTAGATCCAGACGAGCATTCACACCATCCTTTGTCTTGCCTTGAATGTTGAGAAGCGTTCTGATTAAACTGTCACACACATTTTTCTCTACATGCATCACATTAATACAATGTCTTACATCAAGCTTGCACCAAGATGGAAGATCAAAGAAGATCAACCTCTTCTTCCATATTTTCTTCTCTCGTAGCCTTCTTCCGGGTCTTCCCATAGATAACATTAGTGTTGTTCACCCTTTCATAAACTTGCTCTCCGAGTCAAGGCCACGGAGCAATTTCATTCTCCGGAAGTCCATTGAAAGCTTTCCTCAATCTACGATAAGGATGATTACGTCGGAGAAATCTCCGATGCCCAAGGTAGACCGTCTTCCTTCCATGTTGCAGTTGATGGTAACATGTGCCTTCTTCACATATTGGACATGCTTTATGCCCCTTAACACTATACCCACACAGGTTCCCGTATCTTTGGAAAGTCATTGATGGTGCAAAATAACATGGCACGCAATCTGAATGTCTCACGGCAATACCCGTCGATCACATCAATGCCTTCATCCCACATCATTCTCAAGTCTTCAATCAAGGGACTCAGATAAACATCAATATCATTTCCTGGCTGTTTAGGACCGAAATCATCATACTTAACATAATGTATTTGCGCTTCATGCACAACCAAGGAGACAGGTTGTAAATTACAAGGAGAACAGGCCATGAACTATGAATACTACTTAAGTTTCCATATGGATTCATTCCATCGGTAGCAAGTCCAAGCCTGAGGTTTCGGGCTCATTGCCGAAAATCCGGAAACAAACTATCAATTCTCTTCCATTGCAAAGAATCGGCCGGATGGCGAAGCTGTCCATCACACTTCCTCTCATCTGCATGCCATCTAATGTTCTTTGCGTCATTTACATTAGCAAACAATCGCTTGAACCGCGGAATCACGGGAAGATACCATAACACCTTCGCAGGAGGACCTTTGGTGACCACATCACAACTAGAATCACCATCCTTCACTTTGTAGCGTGATACCCCACACCTGGGACACTCGTGCATCTCTTCAAACTCTTTCCTGTACAATATACAATCATTGGGGCAAGCGTGTATTTTCTTATACTCCATACCCATCGGACACAATATCTTCTTCACCTCATAGTTTCGAGATGGCAATGTGTTGCCTTCGGAAGCATTTCTTTCAACAACTCAAGCAATTCGGTAAAGCTTTTATCGCTCCACCCATTTCTCGCCTTCACATTGAACAATCTTAACACCGCTGACAACCGTGTGAAATTAGTGCACCGGGATACAAAGTCACTTGCGCATCACTGCACAAAGTATCATACACATGTGCGCGCCGAAAAGACTCTTGCCCAACATCACGGATCATGTCCTCTAGTCCATCGTCCATTTCCACGTCATCAACTTCCTCTCTATCCGACACCCTCGGCCTGTCTAACGATTCACCATGGCATATCCATGTTGTATAACTCTTGCAAATCCCCTCACAAATAAGATGATCACGTATCTCCTCAGCTTCTAGTCGTCTCTCATTCAAACAGTTAACACAAGGACAATAAAACCTTCCATTACCACTATCAGGAGCATTTGTTTTTGCAAACTGTAGAAAATCTTCCACTCCATTCTCATACTCATCACTTGTCCGTCTAGCATTCATCCAACCGCGATCCATGACTAAACCAATACCTTCGTACTTAGTCCAACATATTCATCAACCACTTCTTATGACAGGGTATGGCCCTATCCCATTCGAGAAGAAACTTTTTCAACATTCGGTTAACAGTTAGTCCTTAACTCTCATGCTCATACTCGACAAAATTTCGGCAGCATTTCCCTGCGGTCTCCGACGTACACTACTTGAACGCGATGACATCCACCACGATAAAGTATGCACCCGGAGAACGAAAGGAAATGTATCAATCCGAACTTTCATCAAGTATATAACATTAGAATCAATGAATAACTATTATAACTGAATTAAGAAAAAGTTTTTTCCCAAACTGTCCAACTTTGGACAATTCAAGATCCAACACAATGAGCGGTACATTAAGCACGTACACGTACACGTACGCTCATTAGTATTGCATCTCAAACGGAAACTAAGGCTTTACTAAATAATTAACATTAAGAAAAATAATAAAACACTCCAATCCCCAAGTCCAATGCAAGGGGAGATTGGAAAAGCGCACTAGTATTTGAAAAACTAACAACCATATATTTCTTAATTGAGTAATTGGCTAAAACATCATCCTAATATATGTTAATCATCATTTTAATGCCAACAATAAGCCTATTACCTAGTAAACTAGAAATCCAACCCCAACAAAAAACTATACCCATGTGGACCTCAAATGGAGATGATCCTCACATCAAGTGTTTCTAATGACTTGCCTACTTTATAATGAAACCAAAGACAATATTCATCATTCCATTGATTGATGTCCAACATGCTTAGCATTTTTCTCCTAAAAATGAGGTTCTTATCCCTCTCTAGTGAGCTACGAAAGAATGTAGGAGACCAATAAATTTGACCGAGCATTAATTAGCTTCATAATTTTTCAGTTTTCAAACATCAATAAACATAATGCTTCAATTAATAAATGTTAACAGAACTATTTATAGATGTAGAAGAGAGTGGTAATTCCTTCATTCCCTGAAACTAGTGTCAAGAACATAATGTTTTCTTCTCATGAAATCTAGTAACTAGAAAGTGATCTTAAAACATTATGAGAAGAAAACATTATGTTCTTGACACTAGTTTTCAAACATTATGTTCAAGGGAAACACCTAGCACTTAGCATCTACCTAATACAATGAACTACTCGGTATGTAGCACTTAACACCTTAATATATATGAGAACTAACCAGCAATAACCACCAATTAGAGAACTAACCAGCAATAACCACCAATAACAAGTGAAGGAAAGAAACCTACCTCTAAAGGATGCGGCCGCTAAAGGTGACTTGTGAGAAGAGGAGGGCACAGACGTTGAAGGGGTTGCCGAAGTGGTTAGCAACAAATTAGTACCCTAGCCCTACCAACTCCAAAACCTTTGGAAGCTGAAACATAAATAAGATTATTTCAGATTAGTTCACCAAGCTTTCTATAGTATAATTAATGAAGCATATATGCATGCTAGCCAATGGCGCTACCATCGGAGGTGTTGACAAAATATGAGAAAAGTGAATAATATTCAACAAGAATGATGACTTACCAAGGGATCTGAGTCGATGGCACTCACAAGAATCGAAGATAGCCAAACAAAAACTATAGCCCCACCACCATAAAGCGATCTTGTGGACTTGTTTTCAACAAAGATCCCACTGATAATGATAAATGGAGGATTTTATTTCACTTGGTTAAAAGAAAGGCTGCCAAAGAGAATATTGGAATCGCAAGATTGTGGATTTGCCAAAAAGAAGTTCAGGAAAAAATTAAATTGGACTTGCCTTTTCCTTCAAATCTGTGAACAACTCGTTAGCATCTACAGAAGTAGAAGTTTCTTCTGAAGAAGCTCAGGTCTGAAGCAGAGAAGATTTCCGGGATTCTTAAAGGTAGGAAACAAGAATACAAGTTAGAATTGTTAAAAGAAAAATAAAAAGAAACAGATTAAAAACAATATGACTGAGCTGAATAACAAGAACATTGAAAACATAAACCAACTGAACTACTACACTTAAGGGTAGGGAATTGGGAAGACCTAATGCCAAAACTACTCTCTGTTAAGGTTCACGCGGTTAGGGTTCTTATTGCGCAACTGAGCGGAGTGGAGAAGGGAAGAGAAGTGGCGGCCGAAGCTTCAATGAGACAGATAGCTTCAATGAGAAAGGAGAGAATGACATTGAAGCTTCAAAGATAGAGTAGATAGATGAGAGAAGATCAGAGTAGAAAGAGAAGAGACTCACCAGAGATTATGGTCGCGACGATGAAGGTATGAGAGAGGCACACACGGTGGTGGTGCAAAGGGCTGCACGAAAAATGCAGGTCAGGTTAGGGTTGTGGTGGTGCTCGCGGCGGTAGTGGTGAGTTGATGTTTGGGGGAGGAGGGGAACTAGGTCGCGGAGGAGGAAAGAATGGGGTTTTCTGAAAGAATGGGATAATGCGCGGAAGCGAAGGAGGGAAAAGGAAAAATTGGGACTATTACACATCGGTTATACCTAAAACCGATGTGTTAAACATCTTATACACATCGGTTATTCAGAAACCGATGTGTAAACATTAAACTTTTAAATTCTGATTTTTTTCTTTTAAATTTTATACATCGGTTACTTAAAACCGATGTGTAAAAGTAATATTTATTTTCTTTTTTTTTTCTTTATAATTTTCTACATCGGTTATAAGGAACCGATGTGTAAAAGTAAGATTTTATTTTCTTTTTTTTTCTTTCTACATCGGTTATATAGAAACTGATGTGTAAAAGTAAGATTTTATTTTCTTTTTTTTTCTTTATACTTTTCTACATCGGTTATATAGAAACCGATGTGTAAAAGTAAGATTTTATTTTCTTTTTTTTTTCTTTGTACTTTTATACATCGGTTATTTATAAACCGATGTGTAATAATTTGGTTTTAATTTCAAAAATGCCACCGCCTCGTTTTACACATCGGTTTCTTAAAAACCGATGTGTAAACTCCGATGTAAAATCCCTTTTCTGCACTAGTGTGATGACGGCGGCTCCCAGGGAGTGGATCAACAGGTATACGTGGTGAGAAGAACTAATAATGCAATATATATATTTCTGTGACCTCCTTCCATCTCTCTCTTTATCTTTAGTTCATCTAAATTTATCATTTGAAGGCAAATTGTTGTTTTTGTTATCTGAGTTTTCGTAACTATTATGGGTTCAACTTTATAAGAGTTAAGGTCAAGCATTTTACTTTTTATTGTTAAGGTTAAGGAAAGCCATTGGTTGATTTGGTTCTATTCAATAGATTTTGATCATTAAATGGTTCAACAAATAGGTGTTCATTGTTTGTTTATTTTTTTTAATTAAAAGGATGGACATTCCCAAAAACTGAAAACTTTTCCAGTTTTTTAGTCATCATAGGAAACAGTTATTAAAAATACTTTAGGCATGTCTCAAACTTGCTTTATTATTGGGGAACGTAACAAAGGGAAAACAACAACATCTGTCTCTTCAATGATTGTGTAGTTGTTGATGCGGAATTTTTTGGCCTCTTCTCATTGGATGTATATTTTTCCATTGATTTAATAACATTAAGTATGAGAAGGTAAAAAACAAAGCTTTCATCTTTTTCTTTTTTATTTAACCTTCATTGCATTTTTTGTAAGAAGCACATGGTTGAATATTGAGTTTTTTTATGTCTAAACTTGCTTAATTAAATGCAGGAGATGGAAGCCTCTATATTAGATGGAAATGGGACAGAAAAAGGACATATAATTGTTACTACCATTGGTGGTAAAAATGGACAGACCAAGCAGAAGCAATATGAGTTTGAATTCTTATCATTGATAATTAGTATACAGTTGTATATATGGTTTGTGGACTTACATGGTTATTTTCGTGATTATAGATAACAAGTTACATGGTTGCGTGTGTTGTTGTATATGGATCTTTCGGTGTAATGTTCCAGGTTAGCTCTTTGTAGTATTCCTTAGTTCGTAGCTTTTGATTGGATATGTTTGAAGCTTTGCTTATATAAAGATGTTTATTTGTTCTGTCATTGAAGCATTGTTTCTTACAACAACCGAAAAGTATGAGCTTTATCTTAGTACTGTCAACAATGTAACGCCCTTCATTACATTAGTAACCCAAATTAATTTCAATAAAAATCCTTCAAAACACTTAATTAAAAAACACAAGTCATAAAAATTTTCTCAAATAACTAAGTAGGAAAATACCTCATATTAAATAAAATAGTATTTACAAGGTATTTAGAAATATTAAATAAAATAGCTTTGGCTTCAAACAGACTCTATCCTAGTGGTGAAAGCTTTTAAATCCTTGGATTTGGTTCCTTGGACAATCAGAACTCGCTGGCGGAATAGCTTGGAATATGTTAAGAGTATGAGCTTTTTAGCTTCTCACATTTTTAGAGAAGGGAACTCTTGTGCCGACAAGCTTGCTTCTTTTGGAATCTCTTCTAGGTGCTATACTTGGTGGAATTTGATCCCCGACTTTGTAAAGGAAGACTTTTCGAGAAATAGATTAGGCCTTCCTAGTTATAGATTTAGATGACTTGTTCTTCTTCATGGGTTTGGTCTTCGTCCCCGCATGCTCTTTGTTTTCTTTATTCTTCTTTTTTTAATATATTCAGGGTATGCTGCATATGATTGATGGGGGTTTAGGTGCCAACCTAGTTGGGATCCTCTCTCCTATAGTGATGCCTTTGCATACCTAGCCCTTTTATTTAAAAAATCATTTGAATAAAAACTAAAAGCCTCAAAATCGGGCGTCTAATTACAATCTGAGAAAAATAGTACATAAACCAAAGAACGTCGTCCGCATAATACTATAAACCGTACTACATTACTAACCAACTAGCTAATCAAAGATAACTCTTCAGATCTCTGGATCCTCAACAGTGATGTCCTCGGGCTCTGAAAACAACACTTATAATGAGATATAAAATCCCAGTGCACAACAATACAGTTATAAAATGTTTCGAAAATAGTGTTGTTCTCAGCCGGCGCGGTAACCGGAAAAACTGTCCATGATATCCGCTAATTTTTGAAAAATAATATATTAAAATTACACTTAATAACAACAGTAATATCAACAATTCAAAAACATATAACATAAGGACAAATCACTTCGATACATCACATTCCACATACCAAATAATCTCGAAAATAATCAAAGTGGCTTGGAGACCTCAATCTTAAATTGGTCTCTTGCCGGCATGCCATAAATCTCACACATCACACGACAAGGGCATCCCATTGCCCACCCCTACTCATGAGGAATGTTTCGATGTCACCCTCCTGTCGGGGACATTTATATTTCGATACCTCATATGTGCACATGGCGGTATTTCTCCCTTTTCGACACCCCAACGTGTGGCGGTGTTACTTTCGATACCCCTTTTTAGGCGGTATTGCTCTTTTTCGACATCCCAATTATATGGCGATGTTAATTTCGATACCCCATTACGGTGGTATTACTTTTCGATACCCCTATCATAGGTGGTATTGCGGCAAACATCATACAACATATTATAACTCAAATATGTCATGTCTCATACATGTAACAAACTATTTCCCCCCATTTTAAACATATAAACTTCCACCGATAACAAACAATCATGAATATCACAATATATCATACATGAATAAGTGATGAGCCTCTGGTTGACTGATTTTATAACTAATAAAAACCTTGGCTTTGTGCTAATCTTATATCATTTTCACCCAAATTAGACTTGATTGTCCTTAAGCAGTATTTTGAGTCTGTAAAGTATTTTTAAGTTAATTTAGTTGATTTAGAGTTAAATAAAACACTTATTCTATTTTCTGTTTTCAGGTTAATAAAAAGAAATAAATCTGGAGCTTTCGCCCCGCGAGAAAGGCATTCGCCTCGCGAACCAAAAGGTGACTGTGCCAGAGAAATTGCAATTTACCCGTGTGAAAGGTCACGGGCGTTACAGTTTGGAATTTGAAGAGTTCGCCTTGCGAATCCAATCCTCGCCTCGCGAGAGTGAAGCCCAGAAGTCATGACCTTTCCATTCCTCGCCACGCGAGCTGTGCTTCGCCTCGCGAGAATACCAAACGCTGCAAGATTCGCCTCGCGAATATGTGCTCGCCTCGCGAGTCCGCGTAGTCCAAAAGTTGTATATAAGTCAGTTTTAGACAGAACTGAAAGGTTGGCTAATAGGCTGGTTAGTTTTAGTCAGAATAGGAGCCAGTAGTTAGTCTTTTATTTTCTCCTTAGTTTATTGTTTGCTTTTGTAATGGAGAACTAGTCTCCTAGATTAATCTACTGTGATTGGTTTCAATTACACTTGAGGTTATGTATTTCCTGTTTTAATTGCTTTTCTCTTTTCAATACGATGCTATATGTTTCTGTTTGTTATTTCAGGAATGTATAGTGTTGTGTTGATTCATTTCGGTGATGCCATGTTCTTATACTTAATCGCGTTTGTTATTTCGCGTGTGTTCATTCATGTTCGTTTGTTCATGAGAGCTTAACCCCGTTTGTTATTTCGGGAATAGGAACATACATCCGTAGTAGTGATTGCGTTGTTAATTGTTGCTACAACCGGGAGGGGATTAGAATCTGCTTAGGGATTGGATTTATATGAACCGATGATAGTGGGAAACCAAAGAACAGTAGGTTAATCGTTCTTTAGCTTATTTGGTAATTGCTTTTTATTGCGTTGTTTTTCTATTTTGTTTTCTTTATTTAGTTTTCAATATCAAAACCCCCCAATTCTGACTTTTACTGATTTTCTGTTAATAACAACAACACCTAAGAGTCCTTGAGAGACGATACTCGAGTTGTCGCTTCCCTATCTACATTATTTTGTAAAAGCTCGTTCTTTTTGGCGCGTGGCGACAACGCGTCCAATAAGCACATTACAACATCAATTAATCAATTAATTCCCCTTTTAAACAAAACCCCAATTTTGGAATTTAGGTTACTAACAATATGCATCAAGTCAATTAAAGACTCCCAAAACCACATGGTAATCCCTTATCAACAAAAAAACAATCATATATATCATGGAAAGGGTTCACAAAAAGTATTGTTACTCACCTCTTGAAGACCTCCAAATAGCTCTAAGCGTTTCCTACTGCGAATCCTAACGTTTGCCAAGAGTTATCATCATCTTCCTCTTCCTAGACTCCCTCTTCCACAACTATCTCTTCTTAATCCTTGAATTTCTTCTCTTCTTAGCCGTTTATGAGTTTCTAGTTGTAATTAGGGTTCAAAAATGCACCCTAAGAGTGTTAAGATTCTATTTATAGAGCCCCCAATAGCCCAAAACGTGTAAAAACGCGCTAAGCCCGCTTACTCTGCATATGGTGCTGTATTTCGCACATATCTTGAGTTATAGACATTCAAAAATTATAAATTTTATATAGTTGAAAAGATAAAATAATTGTCTACAACCTTTATGAAGACCACAAAATCTGAAACTGACGTTTAGATAGTCAAAACGTGGATAGAATTTAAAAAAACGGTTCTGGCGCTGGAACATGAATAGTGTGTACGAATTTGGTCATAACTTGAGTTACAAGAATCCAATTTGGACGAATTTGGTGTCTATGGAAAACTAAGAGACATGGATATATTTCTTATGCAGATCTCGAATTCAAACAAGTTCTCTTTGGTTACGAAATATCCATCTGAAGTTAGGTATCTAGTCATATTATACGAAATTGAGCTTAAAACACTCAAACTATCTATTTATAATGGGTAACACAGCACGGGCCTTGATATGCTTGTATTTTCTATCATTATTACCGCAATAATTTAGTCCAGGGTAGGTTCTTATCCTTCTTTTTTTTTTTAAAAAAAGGAAAACATGAAATTTGGCTAATGCCAAATTTTTTATATTGCTAACAAAGAATCCTACGTGCTATTCATGTAGGTTTCTTAATTAATTTATTTATTTTTATATTATTTTTTAAAATCAATTTTACATTATTGTGGAACCCATTGGATTTTTATTATAAAGAAAACAATTATAATAAACTCTTACACTACCCTTTTTTTATTAAAATAATTATATTTGAATTTTTAGGATGTTACATGTACTGGCCGAGGTTACTAACCCGGCCACCGAGCTCAAGTACCCGGCCCAGTCCGGAAATTAAGGATAATAATAAATCAAAGATCACTTAATTAAAGGAATAAGATATTGATATTAAATCCTGATATTATCTAAAATAACCTTATCTGGTTAAAAGAGATAATATCCCTTAAATTAAGGAATCATATCTCAAAAAGATATAAATCAGATCTCAAAAGAGATATTAAGAGACAAATCAAATCTCTAAAAGATATTAAGAGATAAATCAGATCTCTAAGAGATAGGGGAATCCTATTATAAAAGGAGGAGTACCCCTCATAAGAAAGACACTTTTCACTAAACACAGGTGACTCTCTCTTGAGCGTATTAGAGAAACTAGCGTCGACCAAGAGACTATCAGAGAGTCCTTGCTCCCTAGTATTCGTCCGATACAAAATTAAGAGATCGAGATCACCACGACCAAGGGTTGAATCAAGAACTACGTCCGACTTTGATTCCCTTCGGGATACGTAGGACCGGAATTACTGAATTCTGTCAAGCCAAATCCTAAAACAACCCCAATTATTCATCCTTGGTTTGACGTTTACGGCAGGGCTCCGGTAAACCGGATCTCGGCAGGAACATTTGGCGCCCACCGTGGGGCCAAGGTGAAACTTTCCCCGGTTCCACAAGAAAAGCTCGATGGTGACCACACGGAATGGACTGCGAGGAGGGGGGAGCAGCATGAATCATGAGGACCATGAGGCTTCGGACGCCCAGAACCACGACAATCATCTTTTCTCCCACCTCAGTGAAGATAACCCTCGGTTGGAGGAAATTATGGAGCAACTCAAGCAGCTTCGGAAGGAGAACGAGGAGATACGGGCGCAAAATCAGAAGCTTTTGAAAGCCCGAAAAAGGGGAAGGTCCCTAACACCTTCAGACGGAGAGCAATCCTCACCCGAGGCCGGCCAGAAAGATCCTCCGGCGCACTCTCCTCGGGGCACTAACCGAGCATCCAAGACCAAACCCCATCCCGGGGCATCGGAAGTCAAGTCCCACGCAGAGAGGACTAGCCAGAAAGAAAGGACATCAGACCGACGTCCGAGGCTCCCCTTCACCGAGGACATTAATGAGGTAAATGTGCCAACCCATTTTAAGCCCCTTAACATAGACAAATTCAATGGCACCACTGATCCAACCGAGCACGTGGAGTCCTTCATATCCTCTATTTACTTGGTGACTGATTCGGAGGCCGTCATGTGCAAAGTTTTTCCAACTACCCTGCAAGGCCCAGCTCTGACTTGGTTAACAAATCTGTCGCCTCGGTCCATTGATTCCTTTGATGCGCTCATAACCAAGTTCACTACACAATTTGCGGCAAGCCGAAGGCACAGAAGACACTCAGTCTCATTGGTAAATTTCAAGCAGGAAAGGAATGAATCACTCAGAGATTACATGGCCCGCTTCAATGCAAAGCAGATCCTAATTCCTAATATGAGCTCGTAACTCTGCCTCCACACCATCATGGCTGGTCTTAAGCCAGGACCATTCTTTGAGTACCCATCTCGGAAGCCACCGAGAGATTTTGAGGAGCTACGGGAAATGGCTACAGGTTTCTTGAACTCGGAAGAGATGCTGGAGTTTAAAAGGAAAGAAAGAGGTTACAAGGACAAGAGCTCAGCCTCGAACAAAGACAGAAACAGGGGATCTGACTCACAAAGGACCCAAAAAACCAATGAAAGAGAATTCCCGCAGAGGCACCCCAGGTATTCATCTTACACACCGCTGAACCGATCTCGGGCAGCCATCCTTCAGGAAGTGTGCCGCATGCTTGCTTACCTTACCTGAACCATCCAAAACACCGGACAAGGCCGACAGAAGCAAAGAATGCATGTGGCATCAGAACTATGGGCACTCCACTGAAGAGTGCAAAACACTCCAGAAAAAGATTGAGGATTTGGTGTAAGCAGACCGTCTGGATCGTTTCGTCCGTCGAGATGACAACGGAGGCAGGCGAACCGGTCGGAGACAACGAAGACACGGTCATGATGACCGAGACCGAGATGCAAACTATCGAAGAAATCATTAGGGCGGAGATCACCTGAACAACCAAAGGCCCCTATCGAAGAATCAGAGGGAGGAATCAAGGGGGTCATCAATACCATCTTGGGGGGATTTGCAGGAAGAGGAACAACAAGCTCAGCTCGGAGACGTCATGTCAAAGCCCTCCGATCTGTTTGTACGGTGTCTGGAAGGCCTCCAAGAACAAGGCCCCCCATAACATTCACAGATGATGATTTCCAAGGGGTAGATCCAAACCAGGATGACCCAATGGTGATAACGGTCGAGCTGGCCAACTTCTCAGTCAGACGAACGCTTATTGACCAGGGGAGCTCGGCCGATATCCTCTACCTGGCAACCTTCAAGAAGCTCGGAATCCCTGAAAAGCTGATAAAAGAGCAGGAGGACAAGCTGGTAGGGTTTGCCGAGGAACAAGTCAAGACCCGAGGATATATAGATCTCTTAACAACGTTCGGGGAAGGCAGACTCTCCAAGTCTATATCAGTCAGGTATGTCATTGTAGATGCCACCACGTCGTACAATATCCTTATCGGAAGACCGACGTTGAATGAACTCGGGGCAATTGTCTCTACCCCACACCTGACAATGAAATTCCCAACCGACTCAGGGGAGATAGTTTCAGTCCAAGCTGACCAAAAGCTAGCAAGGCAGTGCTATGTGGACAGCCTGAAGGTTACCCGTCACCAGGGATGCCCAAAGAAAACAGAGGATGGTAAAGCAGGTGGTAAGCTCGGTCAGCTCAAGAAATTCAGCAAGTTCGACCAAGATGTGTGAGCTGGACCCAAGGGCGGAGATGTATGAGACCAGAGCCGAACCAACGGAGTCTTTAGAGAGGTTCCAGTTGGGAGCCCACCCTGAACAGTGCACCCACGTCGGTAGTCAGCTGGACCCCTCACTCAGAGAGAAGATTCACATGGTACTAATAAAGAATGCTGACTGTTCGCTGAAGACATCGGATATGCCGGGCATAGATCCTAACTTTATGTGCCATAAGTCGTCTATATGTCCCGAAGCTAAACTCGTAACTCGAGAGAAAAGGAAACTGGGTGAAGAAAGGCGTCGAGCCATGGCCGAGGAGACTTCTAAACTACTCAGAGCAAATTTCATCCGAGAGGTGAAATACACCACTTGGCTAGCCAACGTGGTATTAGTCAAAAAGGCCAATGGTAAGTGGCGCATGTGCACCGACTATACCGACCTCAACAAGGCATGCCCAAAGGATTCCTATCCCTTACCCAACATTGACAGGCTGGTGGATGGGGCCTCAGGGTACAAGGTTTTGTCCTTCTTGGATGCATATTCCAGTTACAACCAGATCAGGATGTACCCTCCCGACGAGGAAAAAACAGCGTTCATGACTGATGGGGCTAATTACTGTTACCGAGTAATGCCTTTCAGCCTAAAAAATGCCGGGGCGACATATCAGAGGCTTATGGACAAGGTTTTCGCCGGCCAAATCGGAAAGAACTTGGAAGTGTATGTCGATGACATGGTAGTAAAATCCGATGATCCGAGCCAGCACCCTGCCGACCTCGAGGAAATCTTCGACCAACTCAGAAAGTACAACATGAAGCTGAATCCAGAGAAGTGCTCTTTTGGTGTACAGGGAGGAAAATTCTTGGGGTATATGCTAACACACCGGGGCATCGAAGCCAATCCAGATAAATGCAGAGCCGTCATGGAAATGCGGAGTCCTCAGAATGTGAAGGAAATTCAGAGGCTAGCCGGTCGATTAGCCTCCCTATCCCGCTTTCTACCAAAGTCTGCAGAAAAGGCAAGACCTTTTTTCCAGCTCCTGAAAAAGTCAAAGGATTTCATTTGGACTGAAGAATGTGAGAAGGCATTTGAAGATCTGAAACTCTTCTTGGCATCTCCCCCAATCCTCACTCGGCCTCAGCTCGGCAAAGAACTGTATCCAGGAAGAGCAGGAGCAACAAATGCCGGTATACTATGTCAGTAGAATCTTGAAAGATGCGGAAACGCGATACCAAGTAATTGAAAAACTGGCTCTTGCCTTAGTTATGGCAGCTCGGAGGTTACGGCCCTATTTCCGATCTCATCAAGTCATCGTCAAGACGGATCATCCGATAAAGCATGCTGGTACTCAGGAAACCTGATCTAGCCGGACGAATGATAACTTGGTCAGTGGAGTTGTTAGAGTTCGGTCTACGGTATGAACCAAGGGGGCCAATGAAAGCCCAATGCGTCTCTGATTTTATTACCGAGCTTTCTTCCAAACCAAGGTCGGAATCCTACCTCTTGCTCCTATATGTTGATGGATCATCTAACCTGAAAGGAAGCGGGGCTGGAATAATTCTGGAGGGACCCGATGATCTGATCCTCGAACAATCTTTGAAGTTTGGGTTCACTGCTTTGAACAACCAAGCAGAATATGAAGCCCTAATTGCTGGGCTATTGTTAGCTAAAGAAATTGGGGTTCGGGAGCTGAAATGCAGAAGTGACTCACAGCTCGTAACGGGACAAGTCTCGGGCAATTATCAGACAAAAGACCCCCAATTAACCAGATATCTCTACAAGGTCAATAGTCTCATCTCAGAGTTTGAGCATTTCTCCATTGAGCACATACCTCGAGAAGAAAACTCCAGAGCAGATCTGTTTTCCAAGTTAGCGAGCACAAAGAGGGCTGGCCAACTCAGAACTTTTATTCAAGAAAACCTCCTCGAGCCGAGCATTAAGAGTGCCGAAGTGATAGTGACCGAGCACTATGACCGGGGCTGGATGACTCCAATCTGGGAGTACCTAGCCTCGAACAAACTACCGGATGACCAAAGGGAGGCAATAAGAATCCGTCTGAAGTCTTCTCACTACACCATCCTCGACGGTGAGCTGTACAAAAGGGGATTCTCCAGGTCGTCATTAAAATGCCTCACAAAAGAGCAATCCGAGTATGTCATGGATGAGATGCATCGAGGAATCTGTGGAATGCATTCAGGCGGCCGATCTCTGGCAGCTCGGATCTTACGAGCAGGGTTTTATTGGCCAACCATGAGACTCGATTGTTCTGCCTGGACCAATAAATGTGACCCTTGTCATAAGTTCGCCAACATAGCCCGTGCTCCAGGAGAGGAGCTCCACTCCATGTTCTCTCCGTGGCCCTTTACCATGTAGGGGATGGACAAAGTCGGACCTTTCCCAGTAGCCAAGGGTCAAGTCAAGTTCCTTATGGTAGGAGTAGACTACTTCACCAAGTGGATTAAAGCAGAGCCATTGGCTACGATAAATGCCAAGAAGGTCCAGAATTTTGTATGGAAAAACATTATATGCAGACATAGCCTTCCCTATGCAGTTGTTACAGACAACGGGAAGCAATTCACCGACAAGGAGCTCAGAGAGTTCTATTCAAACCTCGGAATTAAACACAGAGTGACCTCGGTTGAGCATCCTCAAACGAATGGCCAGGCAGAGGCTGCCAATAGGGTTATTCTAAACGAGCTCAAAAGAAGGCTGGGACAATCAAAAGGAGCTTGGGTTGAGCAGTTGCCAAGCATTTTGTGGGCTTACCATTGCTCGCCACAATCCTCAATGGGAGAGACACCGTTCAAACTAACCTATGGAACCGACGCAATGATTCCAGTTGAACTCGGTGAGCTCTCATTTCGAAGGCAGCATCACGATGAAAGCAAAAATGATGAAGAACTCCGAGTTGAGCTCGACATGGTCGAAGAAGCCCGAGATACAACGAGAATCAGGGACGAGCTGTGCAAGCAAAAAGCAACTCAGAGGTACAACTCAAGGCTGCGCCTAAGGGAATTTGTGCAGGGCGACTTGGTGCTGAGACTGCAAAGCGACGCGAGAAAAGACTCCAGGGAGGGTAAGCTCGCGGCAAACTGGTCAGGCCCATTCAGGATAGCAGAAAATCTAGGAAATGGTACCTACAGGCTAGAGGAATTGTCACGAAAGTCGGTTCCCAGAACATGGAACACTTCCCACCTCAAATTTTATTTTAGCTGAAGTTAGAAGTGAAGTGATGCACTCTTTTTCCTATCTCGGTCTTTTTCCCACGAGGTTTTGGCCGAGAAGGTTTTAACGAGGCACACTAGGAAAAATAAATGAATAAAAATTTTATTTTCCTTCAGTTGACCTATTATGTTAAAACTGCTTAAATCCTAAAGAGGTCAACCGAAGCCTATAAAGGTGCTTAAATCCTAAGAGGCCAACCGAAGCCTCTAAAGGTGCTTAAATCCTAAAAAGGCCAACCGGAGCCTATAACGGTGCTTAAATCCTAAGAGGCCAACCGAAGCCTCTAAAGGTGCTTAAATCCTAAAGAGGCCAACCGAAGCCTCTAAAGGTGCTTAAAGCCTAAAGAGGCCAACCGAAGCCTATAAAGGTGCTTAAATCTTAAAAAGGCCAACCGAAGCCTATAAAGGTTGGTCGCATTATTTCACAAGACGCGCCAAAAAGTGAGCGTTTTATAAAAATGTAGTATAGGAAGCGACAACTCGGATGTCGTCTCACAAGGACTCTTAGGTTGTTGTTATTAACACAAAAATCAGTTTTGGGGGGGTTTGGATTTGAGATAAAATAAAGAAAACAAAGCAATAAAAACAGAGCAGTTAAGAGATTAACAAATATGCTAAAGACGATTAATCTACTGTTCTCGATTTCCCAACTATCATCGGTTCATGCAAGTTCCAAGCCCTAAGCAGATTCTAGTCCCCTCCCGGTTGTAGCAACAATTTACAAACGAAACCACTACTACAGATATATGTTCCTATTCCCGAATTAAGCAAACGGGGTTAAGCCCTCATGAACTAAGCGAACATGAATGAACACACGTGAATTAAGCAAACGCGATTTGATATAGGAACATAACATCACCGAAATAAATCAATACAACACTATACACTCCTGAATTAAGCAAACAGAAATATATAGCATAGTATTGAAAAGAGAAAAGCAAACAAAACAGGAATTACATAACCTCAAGTGTGATGAAAATCAATTACAGTAGACTAATCTAGGAGACTAGCTCTCCATTACAAAACGAAAACAAAAGAAAAGAAAAGAAAATAAACTACTGAAACTACTGACTACTAAAGCTAACTCCTCAGTTCTGCCTTCAAACAGGTTTATATACATGTTCTGGATTCCGCTATCTCGCGAGGCGAACACTGCCTCGCGATGCGAATATTATAAACAGTCTACATCGTTTGGTCTTCTCGCTAGGCGAAGCACGGCTCGCGTGGCGAGGAATGGAAAAGTCATGGCTTCTGGTCTTCAGTCTCGCGAGGCGAGTAATGTATTCGCGGGGCGACACAGAAAGGATTGCAAATTTTATGGCACAGTCACCTTCAGGTTCGCGAGGCGAATGCCTCTTCGCCGGGCGAAAGCTCCAGATTTATTTCTTTTTATTAACCTGAAAACAGAAAATAGCATAAGTGCTTTATTTAACTCTAAATCAGCTAAATTAACCTAAAAATACTTTACAGACTCAAAATGCTGCTTAAATACAATCTAGTCTAATTTGGGCGAAAATGATATAAAATTAGCACAAAACCACGGTCATACTAGCTATAAAACTAGATGAGCCAGCGGCTGATCAAAAATACCCCAAACTTAAACTATGCTTGTCCCCAAGCAAACTAAAACTCAAAAACTTAAAAAGACTCAAGACATGGCAAGCTTAAAAGATTCAATCAACCTTGCACAAATTTCAAGCAATTTCATCAAAACAGTTTTCTTCAATGTTCCCCCCTTTCAAACAAACAATCCCCACAATCATTTATTCTAAACAATTGAGAATTTCATCATTCAAACAATTATTAATCTAAGCAGGGGATCCAAGTTACACACAAGAGGGAGATCACCAAATTCAAACAACTGCCTTCCTCACAAGGGCATTTAGTGTTCACTCAATCACTCAGTTTTTGTCAGGCTAACAACATTTCACTCAATTTCACTTTTAAGAGCACTTCCCATAAATTTGATTTTCATTTCAAAATGGTTCCCACAGAAAACATGCATGCAACATCAAAAGGTCTTTTATGAGTTGTAATGGGGCCTGGCTAAGGGTAGGATATACAAAGGAACTAAGCTGAAGACCCTAGGAACTAAGAGAGCATGAAACCTTTCAAAACATTTTGAATTTCCACTCAAGTTCCTTTTTCCATTTTTCTTTATGCTTTGGGTGACTACAACCATTCCTTTTTTTTTCTAATACTTTTATTTTTAACATTTTTACACTTTTCTTTTTTTCTTTTCTTTTCTTTTTTTTTTCTTTTTCTGCTTTCTTTTCTTTCCCTTTTTTTTTTCAATCCCAAACAACACATTACACCTTGTAGCCACCCCAAACTTAGTTTATTGCACCCTTTCTCTTTCTAAGATTCCATTCTCTCCTAATCCTAAGACCGGGTTAACATGGTTTTCCAGATTTTTGGGCTTATAACATTAGGTTATCAAGAATTAACAGGCTAATCAGGCTCAATGGGGCTAACTAAGGAACATGCATTAGGGATGGTTATTTTAGGCTAAGTAGTTAATTACAAAGAAAATGCCTAAATCATCTGAAGCAAACACATAAACATGCAAACCATAAAGAGATTCAAGCAAATTCGGGAAAGTGCAACTTAAAAGTGATTTCGCACAGTTTAAAACATGTTGGAGGCTCAAATCCTCACCTGGACATTCATGCAAATTGTTTGACAGAGATTCTATCCCTAGTGTGTGCTTCCTATCACCCCAAACTTATCATAAATCATGCAATCACAACAAAATCCCAAAGTTCAGTTTTCAAAATTTTTTCACACGGGGATTAAATTTTCAAAACCTAGGGGGAAAACAGTCAACAATTAACATGCAATTCATCTATGCAAAAATTAATCAAATCCCATCAAACTTGCCAACACAAGGCTTAACACAACTCCTGAGCTTCTCAAATTATTCAGGAGATTTATTGAAAACAAAACAGAAATAAAGCAAGGAAAATAAAATTAATAGAGCAAGGTTCAGAAAAACTCATTGGAGGGCGATTCCACCAGGATCCCACTGTCTGTGACATAAGGCCCAAGTGATAGCCAAAGGGTGGAAGTTCATTCCATGCTTCCATAACTTGCAGCCTTGATATGGGAGTGAGTGCTTGACAGTTACGGTGACTCCTTCCAGTGCGGCGGACTTCTCACTCCCTCTTGGGTCAAAGATGACCGCTTTCTCAACAAAATCCTCCCAATAAAATTGGGGTTCAACCTCTTGAACTGGCCATGGTGCAAAATCCAGAGGCTTGAACTCCATCACTAGTGGTTCCACAGTGGGAGGTGGTAAACAGGTAGAGAGTGTTACTGGTGCTGCTTCAACTTCTGCACGTTCTTCATTCACTGTACTATCAAATCCATCACCTGCTAAACCTGCAGAAATCTCAGCACACACCACACAAAGGTTAGTGTTAGTAGAGTCAATACATATATCACAATAAACTGAATCACTAAAGGTCTGAATGTCTGGAAATTCAGCACACAGCTCATCCACCCCATTACTTTCAACACATGCATTTGATTTAATTGGATCATCTACTTCCAAAGGTTCTTCATCATCCTCAGGCATGGTGAAGCAGATGTCCTCCTGATCCTCATTCTCTATGTGAACATGGCCCTCAACCTCATAGGTCTCCTGTTCCATATGGATGTTTTGCTCTTCATACCTTTCAAAACATGCTATACATAAAGCGATGTCGAAGACAATCAAGACATGAATTATAATAGATAGAATCAGGGGATTCAACACACAGTTCATCAACAATAACATTATCAAAATTATCATCAGAAGAATCTTCAAGAATAACTATCTGTGAATCTGTATGTTCTTTAAGGGGATGTGGAGTTTGCAGTGTAGCCGAGGTGGAAACGGTGAAAGCATTTTGAGTGGCAAAGTCTCGCTGACTTAACTCCATCCTCTCTGCTGAAATTCAAGATTTTGCTCCGCCATCCGTTGATTTTGCTCTGCCGTCCGTTGCACCAATTCTTCCAAACTGAGCTGGGCTAGTGTAGGGTCAGGTTGATATTGCTGGCTTATTGCCATTTGATGCACCAAAGAGGCAATCTCATCCAAGCTGCTGCGTTCTCCTCCATGTTGGCTATGAGAAAAAGGTTGCTCTTCATTCACTCCAATTATGTCAAAACCATTGCTAAACTCATAACCTCCAACAAAATTAGGATAATTTATGCATGGTGGTGGTTTACTAAAATCAGGATAATACATACAAGGTGGTGGCTTATAATTAACATTAGGCAAATACCCATACATGTAATTATCCATGGCAAGCAAACAACCAGACAAAGCAGCCAAACTAATTCAACAAAGAGATTTTTTTTAACTGTTAATAACAACAAGAGTCCCCGGCAATGGCGCCAATTTTTGGTCGCGCTGTCGCGCACGCGTCAAAAAGCGAGCGTTTTATAAAAATGTAGTATAGGAAGCGACAACTCGGATGTCGTCTCACAAGGACTCTTAGGTTGTTGTTATTAACACAAAAATCAGTTTTTGGGGGGGGGGGGATTTGAGATAAAATAAAGAAAACAAAGCAATAAAAACAGAGCAGTTAAGAGATTAACAAATATGCTAAAGACGATTAATCTGCTGTTCTCGATTTCCCAACTATCACCGGTTCATGCAAGTTCCAAGCCCTAAGCAGATTCTAGTCCCCTCCCGGTTGTAGCAACAATTTATAAGCGAAACCACTACTACAGATATATGTTCCTATTCCCGAATTAAGAAAACGGGGTTAAGCCCTCATGAACTAAGCGAACATGAATGAACACACGCGAATTAAGCAAACGCGATTTGATATAGGAACATAACATCACCGAAATAAATCAATACAACACTATACACTCCTGAATTAAGTAAACAAAAATATATAGCATAGTATTGAAAAGAGAAAAGCAAACAAAACAGGAATTACATAACCTCAAGTGTGATGAAAATCAATTACAGTAGACTAATCTAGGAGACTAGCTCTCCATTACAAAAGGAAAACAAAAGAAAAGAAAAGAAAAGAAAAGAAACTACTGAAACTACTGACTACTAAAGCTAACTCCTCAGTTCTGCCTTCAAACAGGCTTATATACATGTTCTGGATTCCGTTGTCTCGCGAGCCGAACACTGCCTCGCGACGCGAATATTATAAACAGTCTGCATCGTTTGGTCTTCTCGCGAGGCGAAGCACGGCTCGCGTGGCGAGGAATGGAAAAGTCATGGCTTCTGGTCTTCAGTCTCGCGAGGCGAGTAATGTATTCGCGGGGCGACACAGAAAGGATTGCAAATTTTCTGGCACAGTCACCTTCAGGTTCGCGAGGCGAATGCCTCCTCGCGGGGCGAAAGCTCCAGATTTATTTCTTTTTATTAACCTGAAAAAAGAAAATAGCATAAGTGCTTTATTTAACTCTAAATCAGCTAAATTAACCTAAAAATACTTTACAGACTCAAAATGCTGCTTAAAGACAATCTAGTCTAATTTGGGCGAAAATGATATAAAATTTGCACAAAACCACGGTCATACTAGCTATAAAACTAGATGAGCCAGCGGCTGATCAAAGGTGCTTAAATCCTAAAGAGGCCAACCGAAGCCTCTAAAGGTGCTTAAATCCTAAAAAGGCCAACCGGAGCCTATAAAGGTGCTTAAATCTTAAAAAGGCCAACCGAAGCCTATAAAGGTGCTTAAATCCTAAAGGGGCTAGCCGAGCCACAATCGACCGACTAGGGTCGAAGTGTCGAGCCTGTAAAGATATATCAGATTAACGTTGATTAATCAGGGTCAACGTATCGAATCCATAAAAGCATCAGAAAATTTACCAAGAGCAAATAGATCCACAAGTAAAATAAGAAATTACATTAAGATAAAAGGGGCAAGTCCCCAAATACATAAAGGTTTCGCAAAAAACGACATTTCCTAAACTACTTATACAACTTCAGGAATCGAGGTCCTCCTCGGCATTGGGAGCGGTGATGTCAATCTGGCTAGGTTGGCCCACTTCACCTTCCGGTCCCTCCTCATCCAATTGGTCCTCGCCCTCTTCTCCATGAGTTGCGGCCTCCTCATCCTCATCCTCAAGCTCGGCCAATGGCACAAGGATCCCGTCTCGATTGAAATCCTTATCCACATCGGCACCGGAGAAGTCAGCAGTAGGGTTGAACTGCTGGAGTTGCTTCACGGCTCGGGAGAAACCGTTAACATGCTCCCTCATGATTGAAGTCTCAGCTTCAGCTAGATCAGCACGGAGCCTCCGACTCTCCTCCTTCTCGGCCTCCAGCAACTTCCGCAACTCCTGGATGGCTCCTTTCTCGGCTTCCAGCCCTTTCACTACGTTCTGAAGATTAAGTTGGTCAGTTCTCTCCGCTTCTAGCTCGGCCGTAAGAGTAGCTCAGCCTTCTTCCAGCTGCATCTTCTGGGCCTTCAGCTGACCGATGACCCGGCCTTGCTCCTCACACTTGGCCAGGGCCTGAGCAAGCTCATCTCTCACCCTCAAGGCTCGGGCCGCATCCGCCCTCATCATCTCCATCTTCTTCGCGTTATCAATAAGATGCTGGCTCCAGAAGCGTGTGATTGAGGCAACACGGAGGGCATAGGCGCCAGCTGCCTCCATACTTTCCTCAGGGCCCTGTTCTAGCAACAACCGGGCATCGGATGGCTTTAGCACCTGGCCATCAATTAGGCCAGCAGGATCGAACTCATTACCCCAGAACGAGCTGATCCCCGGATTGCAATTACCGTTGTACCATTTGGTGTCCGAGGAGAGATCGGTCACCAGAGGAGCGTTGCTCGGCAGACTACCGGAAGGAGGAGTCCCTCCGATCATCAGCTGCGGAGGAGAGTTTCCGATTGGCACCTCGGGCTCCAGGTCAGCCCTCGTCCTCTTCGGAGGACGAATGTTCAACTCAGAAGCTTCAGTAAACTTCTTCTTTTTCCCCTTAATATTGGCAGCGGCAGCCGATCCGCCAGCAACCGACTTCTTCATCAAGGCCTTGTAGTTGAATTTTCCCATTATCACTGCAGAAAGAAGAATAGGTTAGATACAAAGACACGGCTGAACAAGTAAAGCACCCAACAACAACTACTTACAATCAAAATCGGCTTGTCGACTTGATGACTTAGGAAGCAACAAAAGTCTACCACAGGGCAACGGCCGAGGATAGAGTTTTAAGAACTCGACGTCGGATCTCTCTTGCGTTGTCATGCAGCCGACGTCATAACTATTGAATTTAGTGGGGTGGGGTTGCCAGTAGAGGGGAAATATGGAGACTCCATCCGAGTCATAGAATAAAGACTCGTTCCCGGCAGTGGGACGGACTTTGAAAAAGTCCGACTTGAAGAACTTATACGAACTCTTATAGAGTCCAATAATACCCGCCGACTCGGCCCCACTAAGGGAAATCCAACCGACCCGGTCCCCAAACCTGACCTTGTAAAAATAGAGGAAGACTGGAGCAGTGGCCACTACGCCTATCTGTTCACACAGGATCTGGAAGGCCTTCAAAAAGGCCCAGCTGTTCGGGTGGAGCTGGGTAGGAGCGACATTCATAATTTTTAGCACATCACACTCAAACTGGGAAAAAGGGAGACGGACTCCAATTTGTGCAAATAGGGTTTTATATACATAGGTGAAAGAGGGCTGCCCTGGAGCAGGATGAAGAAACACATGTTCATCCCCAGAACATGGAAGACACTCCACACCGCCTTCAAGGGAAGAAATTTTGTTTCGTAATGAGGAGAGGGATTCAAAATTCCTAAAGTTGGAGTGAAAAGCCCCTACATCTGGCCTCACCCAGAAATACCCAGGAATAATGATATCTGGGTATGGCACCCTGGGCGTTTTGGTAGTACGCTTGCGATGTTTGGGAATGGGAACTGCATCAGCCGTGGCTGAGCTGTTCCCGTCGGAGGAGGAAGAACCACCAACGACACCACCACCACCATGAGAAGAGGATGGGGAAGAATGGGGAGAACCCCCAATTAGATGAATTTCAGGCTCTATGACCTGAACCCCAGAAGAGACATCCTGGGATACCTCAAATGAAGATTCCATGGAGGAGTAATCATGAAAGTAAAAGTCAGGGAGCTTGGAAGAGAGAAATAGGGCGTACCTGCAGCAGAAGGGAAGTATAAACGCTCGGGCTAGAAATGACACGATAAAGAGGTCTAGGGTTCACGGAAGCACAAAGACCTATGGCCTCGTCCTAACTTATGAAAAACGAGAGCAACACTTCCCCCTTGCATTAATGAGGGTTATTGGGAGAGAGCAGGGAAACGTCCCCTCGCATCTCTGACCGAATTCACCAACCAAATGGGAAAGCCACACGTGGCAGTAATGTCAGGGTATAAACCGCCCTCACGGGAAACTAGGAGCACACCAAGGAGCACGCCACAATCCATAAATCTCGGGAACAGTACCACGAGGGCCACATGTCACACAAGGTAACGTTTCTTTTTCCATCTCGAGGCTCGAGAAAGTATGGCGTCAACACAAAACAAGTAATCACCTCCACCTCGGCTAACCTCGACTCCAACAGAAAAGCTTCCACGTCGTTAGCTCGAAGCTTGGGGGGCTTGTGTATTAGCCGAGATACAGAGTGACGCAGGCTCGGCCACCCGAAGGCTCGGCCACCCGAACCGCTCACCGAGTTGGAGGACGTATATATATAAGCAGAGTATAAAGCTCGACCAAGGGCCTCACTTGGCCTAAAGACAAAATATGAAACCGAGTTCCTAAGCTCGGCTAACATCATGAAAGCTTTTACACTTGATCAGCTCAAAGCTTGGGGGGCTTGTGTACTGGCCGAGGTTACTAACCCGGCCACCGAGCTCGAGTACCCGGCCCAGTCCGGAAATTAAGGATAATAATAAATCAAAGATCACTTAATTAAAGGAATAAGATATTGATATTAAATCCTGATATTATCTAAAATAACCTTATCTGGTTAAAAGAGATAATATCCCTTAAATTAAGGAATCATATCTCAAAAAGATATAAATCAGATCTCAAAAGAGATATTAAGAGACAAATCAAATCTCTAAAAGATATTAAGAGATAAATCAGATCTCTAAGAGATAGGGGAATCCTATTATAAAAGGAGGAGTACCCCTCATAAGAAAGACACTTTTCACTGAACACAGGTGACTCTCTCTTAAGCGTATTAGAGAAACTAGCATCGACCAAGAGACTATCAGAGAGTCCTTGCTCCCTAGTATTCGTCCATACAAAATTAAGAGATCGCGATCACCACGGCCAAGGGTTGAATCAAGAACTACGTCCGGCTTTGATTCCCTTCGGGATACGTAAGACCGGAATTACTGAATTCTGTCAAGCCAAATCCTAAAACAACCCCAATTATTCATCCTTGGTTTGACGTTCACGGCAGGGGTTCGGTAAACCGGATCTCGGCAGGAACATTACATTTCTCCCCTCCTTAGAGAATTTCGTCCCCGAAATTCATCACATACTCACACACATATTGTAACATATGATGAAAACCAAACATAAAGGTTACCTTACCTTAAACAACAAGATTTGGGTATTGACATACGATATCATCTTCCATCTTTCAAGTAGTTTCCTTCGGAGTTAATCCTTTCCCATAACACTTTCACCAATGGAATTGTCTTGTTCCTTAGAGTCTTTGTGCCCTTGTCCAAGATTTGACTAGGCCTAGGCTTATAGATCAAATTATCCTTCAATTGTAAAGACTCGGGAGCTACCACATGAGACTCATCAGGTACATATTTTCTAAGTTGCGACACATGGAAAACATCATGAAGATTTGCCAATTGTGGCAGAAGAGCCAATTGATAAGCATTGGGCCCGATAAAACACTTTTTATCTATTCTGCGCAATGCGCATCTTTCCCTCAATTATTAATCCTAATTGCGATCTCTTTGATTAAATCTGATCTTAACAATATCTTCTCACCTACTTCGCACTATCATAAAAGGGGATCTACATTCCTAATCACATCATTAATATATATATATATATATATATATATATATATATGTATATGTATGTATATATATATATGTATAGTCATTAAATATTCCACCAGATAATAAATGTACAATTCATGGCCCCTTAACAAAAAAAATTATTTTTTTAAAGAAAAAAAATTTAATTTTAAAATGAAGTCAATAATAACGTTTATATAATAAAATCATGAACTTATGCATTTGTTTCTATCCATCCGCCTATAATTAGAACGCCTTCACTTCATTTCATCTTTATAAGCATTCTCACAAATTAAATTTAACAAACAATCCATAAAAGAAATTGATGTAATATTTTATATCATCCATACGTAGATATAATATCTCTTACGAACTATATACCAAATTTATTATATTCTACACGTAATCGAGGAATTTTATAAATGTTATAAATAAAGAAATGTGAAGCAGTAGCATGTTCACTTACTAATTTTTAGCTATCACAAAATGATAATTTCAAAAGAGGAAGAAATAGTTTCACTTTATGTTAATAAGAAGATCTTACTAAAAAGAAAAATATGTGATAACAAAATGGAGAATAATGTTTAACAAAATTACAATTTAACTGTGTAGACATTATTCAAAAACAACTGTAAAAATTAACACCACAATAGTATAAGAAACCAATTCAATCTCGATACCCTCCTCTAAGGCTCCCCTTCTTAGGGACAATGATCCTATTCTTAAACAATACTACACCATTATTATATAACACATAATTCTCTTGATCCAAAAGATATTTCAAATCCTTGTTTAAAAACCACAATCGCTTAATCTATTTTCTGAGGTCACTACAAATTTTCAACCTATTCAATTTCAAGTTTAAAGCCTTAAAAAGATATCCAAATTCATGTCTCTAGACTCTTCTATTAGGTTTATCTCTTGCAACTTCAAGTTAGACTTGTGCGGAAATCTCCTACTCCGAGTACCGACCACTACATTAGCCTTTCCCAGACTATACTTCAACTCAAAATTATAGTTCCTAAGAAAATTCATCCACCTTCTTTGCCTTATATTTAACTCTTCGTCTATGTCCCTGTCTCTATCTCTTAACAACTGTTTAAGGCTCTACTGATCATTAAAAACTTCAAGTTGTATCCCATACAAGAGATTTTCCTTTCCTAATCAGGTTGGTGAGAGGTAAGGCTAGTCTAGAGAACTCGTTTATAACTTCCTATAATACTTCTCCAATTCTAGGAAACTTCTCACACTTGTCATTGTCTTAGGCTTCTTTCACCCTATCCCTGCATCTACTTTACTAGAATCAACCACTACTCTACTACATTGATCTAAGCTCATCTATCATAGGTAAAAGATACCTATCCATAATAGTTACTTTGTTCAATTACATATTGCCCACATATAACCTCATACTCCCATCATCTTTTCCCACTAAAAGCACTCAAAACTTAATACAAAATCAAACATATTTTTAAAATTTATAAAGTGAACCATAATTTAATTTAAATATTAAATATATATAATTCGATTCAAACTAACAAAAAATAGAATTCATGCCACAATTAAATCCATGAGTCAGAGGAAGTTAGAAATATAATTATAATTCAATAAATTGGCCTCGACGCGATGGAGGTGAACTTCACGCACAGGAGGAATGAAAAAAAAAATTAATAGGACATTTCAATTAGATATGGAAATGGGTTTTGACAGTGTTGGCATAAGTATAGATGATGAGAATAGTGTAAATGAGAAAAGACCAGCATGAACGCACATACAAAACTACCATTAGTAGTAATTCCTTATAGATTCAAGGAAAATAAATTTATTAAAATCAATTCATCATCAACATTCAAAAATCTCATATAAAGAATCAAGTACCCTAAATTCCAATTTTTATTTTTATTTTTATAATAGACTGATCTACATGTAAAAATCCAAAATTAAACGTACCAAGGAAGGGTAAGCAAAATTTATTTTTACTCTCACACTCCAGGTATTACTGCCACATCACTATAAATCTCTACCTTACCAAAAAAAAAGAGAGTATATATCGATCCTTGAGCTCTCTCAACTAAGCATTTATTACAGGAAACAACAAATGCAATATGGTTCGACACCAAAGGATCAATCGACGTTGGTTGTGAAGAAGCAAAAAAAGAAGAAGTTCTATCAGAGTGCTTTATGACAACAAGTCTCGACGACAATCAGTCTTTACCAATAATAGCATCCAACCCAGACATAGATGACAAATAAGATCGATGGCATAAAGAACATCCCGATGCATAGGAAGACGATTTAAACAAGCACTATAAGCAATAAGATTATCCCCATAGAAGTAGAAACACATGACTCAAAGGACAAACGAAAGATAGGCAACTCAAATTTCACACTTGAAGCATATATCAAAGAAAGTGCTGCTCCTGAATCAAACAATATAGTAACTTCTTCCCCTATACGAGTTAAAGAAATCAAGTCTCCTCCGGATTCTAAGCTACCTCGGAATAATAGCGGATCATTCTTCTTGAATTCAAAAAGTCCCACATGCTAAGGGTCCTAGGTAGACACCACTCCATCAGTGATTGGCCTCCATTCCCCTACAGTTGCTGCAAGTGCAATGTTCATCCCTCGCCTATTAGTCCTATAAATCTGCTCACTACCTATGAAATATTGGGTTGATCATGTCCAATATCCCAAATAATAACATGCAGTATTGATTACTCTAACAAGCATCCTATGCGCCCAAGTTTTGTTTTAGAAAAGTCCCAATGCCACAGTCCGATTTAGAATCGAACTGCTCTGATACAAAAAATGCAACGCCCTTCGTTACATTAGTAACCCAAATTAATTTCAATAAAAATCCTTCAAAACACTTAATTAAAAAAACACAAGTCAAAAAAATTTTCTCAAATAACTAAGTAGGAAAATACCTCATATTAAATAAAATAGTATTTACAAAGTATTGAGAAATATTATTAAATCCAATCATTTGAATAAAAACTAAAAGCCTCAAAACCGGGCGTCTATTTACAATCTGAGAAAAATAGTACGTAAACCAAAGAACGTCTTCCGCATAATACTATAAACCATACTACATTACTAACCAACTAGCTAATCAAAGATAACTCTTTATATCTCTGGATCCTCAACAGTGATGTGCTCGAGATCTGAAAGCAATACTTATAATGAGATATAAAATCCCAGTGCACAACAATACAGTTATAAGAAGTTTCGAAAATAGTGTTGTTCTCAGCTGGCGCGGTAATCGGGAAAACTGTCCATGATATCCGCTAATTTTTGAAAATAATATATATTAAAATTACATTTAATAACAACAGTAATATCAACAATTCAAAAACATATAGCATAAGGACAAATCACTTCAATACATCACATTCCACATACCAAATAATCTCAAAAATAATCAAAGTGGCTCGGAGACCTCAATCTTAAATTGGTCTCTTGCCGGCATGCCATAAATCTCACACATCACACGATAATGGCATCCTATTGCCCACCCCTACTCATGAGGAATGTTTCGATGTCACCCTCCTGTCGGGGACATTTCTATTTTAATACCTCCCATGTGCACATGGCGGTATTTCTCCCTTTTTGACACCCCAAAGTGTGGCGGTGTTACTTTCGATACCCCTTTTTAGGCAGTATTGCTCTTTTTCGACATCCCAATTATATGGCGATGTTACTTTCGATACCCCATTACGGTGGTATTACTTTTCGATACCCGGCCCTATCATAGGTGGTATTGCGGCAAACATCATACAACATATTATAACTCAAATATGTCATATCTTATACATGTAACAAACTATTTCCCCCCATTTTAAACATATAAATTTCCACCAATAACAAACAATCATGAATATCACAGTATATCATACATGAATAAGCACATTACAACATCAATTAATCAATTAATTCCCCTTTTAAACAAAACCCCAATTTTGGAATTTAAGTTACTAACAATATGCATCAAGTCAATTAAAGACTCCCAAAACCATATGGTAATCCCTTATCAACAAAAAAACAATCATATATATCATGGAAAGGGTTCACAAAAAGTATTGTTACTCACCTCTTGAAGACCTCCAAATAGCTCTAAGTGTTTCCTACTGCGAATCCTAACGTTTGCCAAGAGTTATCATCATCTTCCTCTTCCTAGACTCCCTCTTCCACGACTATCTCTTCTTAATCCTTGAATTTATTATATTCTTAGCCGTTTGAGTTTCTAGGTGTAATTAGGGTTGAAAAACGCACCCTAAGAGTGTTAAGATTCTATTTATAGAGCCCCCAATAGCCCAAAACGTGTAAAAACGTGCTAAGCCCGCTTACTCTGCATATGGTGATGTATTTCTGATGCGTGTATTTTTAGAATTAAAGGCAAGTGCACCTCGTCGCAATCAAGTAATACGGTGGTGAGACCGGTTATCGTATCCACAGGGATTGGTTGTCAATTACCAATTCACAAACTTAACAACTATCTAGACTAAAATAAAGTATGAGAGATTAAACAGAAAATAAAGAAACAAAATATTTTTTTGCCTTTTTAGAATTTTGTCGAACACTTGGTATGCAAACAGGGATGTGGCTAGAATTGTCAGGGTTAGACTACACTAATCCTCCCTTAATTGCAACGAAATGGTTATCAACATAAGTCCTACTTCAATTATGACAATCAAGCCTTTTCTAAAATACTCAAGCCTAATTCCTTAGGTGCATTGAGCCTAAAACCCCAAATTAAACCCTAATTCCTTAGGTGGATTAACCTGTGATTTTGCATTAAGTCAAGACTTATAAGATTGCAAGCATTCAACACCTATTCCTAGATTCTTGAACTACTTGGCATGTGATTCATGAGCATGCCTTAACACCAACCTTCCAAATCATCTATCAAAGCAACAAATCATTCCTATGGGTAGCTAATCCAAGGAAAGCATTAAGAACAGAATCACATGCTCATAAGAAAATAGAGACTTGCATTAAAACACCAATTCAAATACAACAAGTTCAAACAAGTTTCATCTAACCCCAACAAGGGGGATTTAACTACTCATGATAAAAGGACATACAAAACAGAATGAGAAAAGGGATGGAGAACACTCATAGACAAGCTTCCTCCATCTTCTCCCCATCCAAGAGCAGAGAAAAACGCCCCCTATTTGGGTAGAAACCTCTCCACCGCCAGCCTCCTCCGCCTCCAAGTGCAGATCCCTAATTCTCGGTGCGGGTTTATTTATAGGTCTGCCGCCCACGTCACGGCGTGACAGCCATCACGGCCAGGCCGTGATGGTCTCCCGACTTGGGCGCCTCTTCATTCACTTATTCATCACTGCCGTGATATCCATCACGGCTAGGCCTTGATCGTTTCTGACTTTTCCAACTAGCAGGTCACGGCCGTGATAGCCATCACGGCTAGGCCGTGACAGCTTCTGACTTTTGGCTCAATTCTTTCTTCAGCTACTGCTCCCTCACGGCAGTGAGGTCCATCACGGCTAGGCCGTGATACTCTCTGTTTGGCTCATAACCTTCACTTTTCAAGCTCTTTTTCAGCAAAGCTCTACCAAGGCTGATTTCTGGGCAATTTTCCATTAAATCCTGCAAAACAACACACAGAAACCACCTCATCCGTTCCAAAGGAAAAACTATACAAAATCAACACTAAATTGGCCTAACTATATGCAAATGCATGCAGAAATGTACATGAAAAATGAGGTGAAATCACACTCATCAAATCACCCCAAGCTTAAGACTTTGCTTGTCCTCAAGCAAAAACTAAGGCCAGAAGAGATAATCAGTCAAAGCATGGATAGTGAACCAAGAACCCGAGTAAAATGATTCAAGTAACAGGCAATTCAAACAAGTCAGCAAGAGACAATCAATTCAAGTCCAATTAGGGGCTTAAGTTTCCTAGACTCACATTCTCACTGATTCGGGCACTCTTGCTCACTTGAAGCTCACCCCAAGCTTGTTTATTTGCTTGGCTCTCTTTCTTGCCTCACTCACTCAAGTGTTCAAGTATATATACAATTCGCTCTATTTCCCTCAAGGAATGATTCCTACCATATGCTTGACTATCAACCAAATCTCCACTTTATTTATGAAAACACCTAAGAATCAAGAGGTCTTTATTTGGTTGTAACATGGCCATGGGATTAATCTTTAGGTGGGGATAACAAGAAAGGGATATTTCAAAAGGCTAAACCAAGTATCAAACATTTCAACACAAGACACCTTCTAAAATACCTTCTTGGGTTTTCAATATATTTTTCCACCTTTCTTTTCTTTCTTTTTCTTTTATTTCTCACTTCTCTTTTTTTTTTTGTCATCCCCTTCTCTATTTATTTT
This sequence comes from Sophora flavescens, assembly GCA_030762895.1. NCBI lineage: Eukaryota > Viridiplantae > Streptophyta > Magnoliopsida > Fabales > Fabaceae > Sophora > Sophora flavescens. Next base: position 147,365,552 of record CM061069.1, read on the forward strand.
TATTTTTATTTTTTTTATTTTTTTTATTTTATTTTTTATTTATTTATTTATTTTTTATTTGGAGAAGGGGAGATTTTTTTTTTGATTCTTATCCCAAACTCTCAACTACCTTTTTCACCCTTTTTATGATACTTTAGAAGGTCCCTTATCAAGTATATGTATCAAAATTTTTCAGGGTACCAAAAAAACCATTTTTTTTTCTTTCGGGCTCAAAATTGGGCAACTAATGGTAGCATTTACACATTCAAAGCTCAGAAGGCCCGAAGAATGCCTATTGCCTCAATCATTTTCAAAAATGTTTCCAAAAAATTTTAAGCTTTAAAATGGTTTTAAGTCAAGTTCTAGAGAAAACAAACCAAGAGGAATAACACTCTACACAAAGAATGGGGGCAGATTTAGTGAGTACCCCCTAATGGCTCAAAAGCTCACATTTATCAGTTCAAGAACCAGTGAAAAGCACAAGTCTATAGAAACATATGCTAATCATCAACTATCCAAGATCATCTCAAGCATATTCATTTGCAGCCATATCACAAGAATAAACAGAATTGGGTTCAAAAATTCACTGTCACAAAAAAAAATTGGCACTTAGCTCTCACAATCATAAGCTCAATCTAAGCAGGGGTAACCGAATCATGCGATCATGCAAATTTAAGCCTATATGAATGCAATATTCACAATGCAAGCAAAAAGATTACCCCTACCCCAAGCTTAAAGATTTACATTGTCCCCAATGTAAACAATCAAGTTGGAGAGGGTAGAAGAAAAATAAAATAAAGCAAAAATTGGAACGGCTTACCGAGGCGGTAGCGGGTGTTGGCTCACATGCTTTTTGGCTTTGTTTCTCCCTGCTCTTTTTCTCCTTCCTTTATTCGAAATCTGAAGACACTTAACAGGATTATTAACAAACCTCTTGAGCTTCTCAAATTATTCAAGAGGTTAAAGCAAAAACAAAATTAGCTAAAGAGAAGGGTTAAGAAAAGTTGGGTTGCCTCCCAATAAGCGCTTCTTTAACGTCACTAGCTTGACTTATTAAGAAGCATCCACCTGGATCCCATAACCTGTGGTATAAGGACCAAGGGATGCTAACCATGTGAGATCCTTCACCTGGATCCCACAGTTTGCAGCAAAAATGTGGAAGTGAGCGCTCGAAATTCATGCCGACTTCTTCGAATGGGAAGCGCTTTTCAATTCCTTTCGGGTCAAAGATGACCCCTTTATCAACAAAATCTTCCCAATAAAAATGGGGTTCAACCTCAGGCAGAGGCATGAACTCCATTGTTGACTGCTTTAAAATGTGAGGTGGCAAACAATTCGAGAGGATCATTGGTGCTGTTAAAGCTTCAGACAATCTTCACTCTCAGCATTGCCAAATCCATCACTTTCCAAATATGCAGAAATCTCCGCACAAACCACACAAGTGTTTCTCCCATCACATTCCACACATGCATAGGAACCAATAGCACCATCTAATTCCAAAAGTTTTTCATCATCTCCAAGCATGGTGAAATAGATGTCCTCCAATTGCCTCTTCCTTTCAGGCTCTTTAGTCAAGGGTTCAATGGGGAGTGGTGCAACTATGTTCTCCAAAACAGGGTCTTCACTTCTTGACTCGGTTGCTCCCACTTCTTCTTCTTCCTCCTCATCCATCATTGCATCATCTTCATCATCATCCATCAAGTCCTCATTTGGCATTTTGGACAGAAGGTTAGAGAGTTCCTCAATACGTACCCCGAGACTTCGAATGGCATCTTCTTGATTCTTTAATTCTTCCATTGTTGTTGCCATGAAGTTCTCCAAAACAGCCTCTAAGTGAGGTTGACTATCCGGGATAGGTTGCTCAACCTCGATTGGGAATGCGGATTTGAAGTTCTCCCAAGCAACTTCCAATGGGGATGGCTCATCATACCAAGGTGTGGAAGATTCCCAATGTTCCCCTTCATCCATCAAAGTATTGTTTGGAGGGTTCCCCCACCATGGATTAGAAGTGTTGGGAAATTGATTTCCCCATTCAGAACAACCTACCATTGGTGGAGGAGAGATTTGTGCCCTTGACAGCTCATTACTCACTTGTTGGATGTTTACGGCTAATTGCAAAGATATCTACCCGCAATGCAACTCGGATATCTCCAATTCTGCATCGTGGGTTGATACCAATTGTAGTCCATGATCCTATCTAATCAATTTTTCACCTCACAAACAATTAAGCCCAAGATCAAAGAAACACAAAAACAAATATATACAAAACTAACAAAAGAAAGATATAAAATATATACATAAAAATAAAATAACAAAATGTCTAAACTAGTTGTCTCATTTGTTACTACGATATTGACAAAACCAATCCCCCAAGAACGGCGCCAAAAACTTGATGCGTGTATTTTTAGAATTAAAGGCAAGTGCACCTCGTCGCAATCAAGTAATACGGTGGTGAGACCGGTTATCGTATCCACAGGGATTGGTTGTCAATTACCAATTCACAAACTTAACAACTATCTAGACTAAAATAAAGTATGAGAGATTAAACAGAAAATAAAGAAACAAAATATTTTTTTGCCTTTTTAGAATTTTGTCGAACACTTGGTATGTAAACAGGGATGTGGCTAGAATTGTCAGGGTTAGACTACACTAATCCTCCCTTAATTGCAACGAAATGGTTATCAACATAAGTCCTACTTCAATTATGACAATCAAGCCTTTTCTAAAATACTCAAGCCTAATTCCTTAGGTGCATTGAGCCTAAAACCCCAAATTAAACCCTAATTCCTTAGGTGGATTAACCTGTGATTTTGCATTAAGTCAAGACTTATAAGATTGCAAGCATTCAACACCTATTCCTAGATTCTTGAACTACTTGGCATGTGATTCATGAGCATGCCTTAACACCAACCTTCCAGTCATCTATCAAAGCAACAAATCATTCCTATGGGTAGCTAATCCAAGGAAAGCATTAAGAACAGAATCACATGCTCATAAGAAAATAGAGACTTGCATTAAAACACCAATTCAAATACAACAAGTTCAGACAAGTTTCATCTAACCCCAACAATGGGTATTTAACTACTAATGATAAAAGGAAATACAAAACAGAATGAGAAAAGGGATGGAGAACACTCATAGACAAGCTTCCTCCATCTTCTCCCCATCCAAGAGCAGAGAAAACGCCCCCCTATTTGGGTAGAAACCCTCTCCAGCCGCCAGCCTCAGCCTGCCTCCAAGTGCAGATCCCTAATTCTGTTCAGTGCAGGTTTATTTATAGGTCTGTCGCCCGTCACGGCCGTGACAGCCATCACGGCCAGGCCGTGATGGTCTCTGACTTGGGCGCCTCTTCATTCACTTATTCATCACGGCCGTGATATCCATCACGGCTAGGCCGTGATCGTTTCTGACTTTTCCAACTAGCAGGTCACGGCCGTGATAGCCATCACGGCTAGGCCGTGACAGCTTCTGACTTTTGGCTCAATTCTTTCTTCAGCTACTGCTCCCTCACGGCAGTGAGGTCCATCACGGCTAGGCCGTGATACTCTCTGTTTGGCTCATAACCTTCACTTTTCAAGCTCTTTTTCAGCAAAGCTCTACCAAGGCTGATTTCTGGGCAATTTTCCATTAAATCCTGCAAAACAACACACAGAAACCACCTCATCCGTTCCAAAGGAAAAACTATACAAAATCAACACTAAATTGGCCTAACTATATGCAAATGCATGCAGAAATGTACATGAAAAATGAGGTGAAATCACACTCATCAATTTCGCACATATCTTGAGTTATAGACATTCAAAAATTATAAATTTTATATCGTTGGAAAGATAGAAGAATTGTCTACAACTGTTATGAAGACCACAAAATCTGAAACCTACGTTTAGATAGTCAAAACGTGAATAGAATTTAAACTGTTCTGGCGCTGGAACATGAATAGTGTGTACGAATTTGGTCATAACTTGAGTTACAAATATCCAATTTGGACGAATTTGGTGTCTATGGAAAGCTAAGAGACAGGGTTATATTTCTTATGCAGATCTTGAATTCAAACAAGTTCTCTTTGGTTAGGAAATATCCATCTGAAGTTGGGTATCTAGTCATATTATGCGAAATTGAGCTTAAAACACTCAAACTATCTATTTATAATGGGTAATACAACATGGGCCTTGATATGCTTATGTTTCCTATCATTATTGCCACAATAATTTAGACTAGGGTAGGTTCTTATCCTTCCTTTTTTTTTAAAAAAAAAAAGAAAAACATGCAATTTGGCTAAAGCCAAATTTTTTATATTGCTAACAAAGAATCCTACGTGCTATTCACGTAGGTTTCTTAATTAATTAATTAATTTTTATTTTTTTTAAATCAATTTTACATTATTGTGGAACCCACTGGTTTTTATTATAAAGAAAACAATTATAATAAACTCTTATACTTCCTTTTTTATTAAAATAATTATATTAGAATTTTTAGGATGTTAGAAACAGGGTGATCTGACACTACAACACAATGAATCACAGGTTGCCGTTGATTCATGTGCAGGCAAATACCTTATAAAGGTGGGGGGATAACTCAGGAACCAAATATTATTCATATGCTTGATTAGCTGCCATTATCATTTTTGTTGCTACTCTATCTTGATTACTCTTTTGCTTATGTAAATTTTCATGTTCCTTTCACTTGGTGTATAATATTCTTTCACATTTACCCTCAAATAGGATAGGCTGCTTGAGTAATGAAAACCAACGGCTCAATTGTTTTTTTCTTTTCGAATGTTTAACTATTGTGCGAAGCTTCCATAAAAGGGTAGTGGCTATGGCAAAGGCACAAGAACCTTCCTGGGGATACAAAGTGGCTAGATAAATATATGGAAATGTATGGTCTGTTAAATTTTTTTCACCTTCTTAACTTGAAGATAAAAGGAAAATATTGCTTCTATTGAACATCAGACAACAAAACATGTATGTTAATCCTTTTTGTTCCCTTCTAATTTCTACAAATTCATGGTAGAACATGTATCATGGATTAATGGTTTTTCTAATTGCATTGAGGACTAATACATGCGTAGTTTGTTATAAATTGTTTTATGAATAGCAGATGTTTGGTTGCAGGGAATAAATGAACAAAGCTCTAAAGATAAAACTATTGGTCACTCCTTTGACACTACACAGGAAGCAAGCAAGGATTGCAAATAAGAAGAAAATTGTTAAGGCAAAATCAAATGCAGCAGTGGATCAGAAACTCCTTGCTTCCAGGTTGAAGGAACAATGACAACACCATGGTGAGAGCTCAGCGAAGAGGAGATCAAACGTGTGGCGGTATTTCTCCCTTTTCGACATCCCAACGTGTGGCGGTGTTACTTTCGATACCCCTTTTTAGGCGGTATTTCTCTTTTTCGACATCCCTATTATATGGCGATGTTACTTTCGATACCCCATTACGGTGTTATTACTTTTCGATACCCCTATCATAGGTGGTATTGTGCCAAACATCATACAACATATTATAACTCAAATATGTCATGTCTCATACATGTAACAAACTATTTCCCCCCATTTTAAACATATAAACTTCCACCGATAACAAACAATCATGAATATCACAATATATCATACATGAATAAGTGATGAGCCTCTGGTTGACTGGTTTTATAACTAATAAAAACCTTGGCTTTGTGCTAATCTTATATCATTTTCACCCAAATTAGACTTGATTGTCCTTAAGCAGCATTTTGAGTCTGTAAAGTATTTTTAAGTTAATTTAGTTGATTTAGAGTTAAAAAAAAACACTTATTCTATTTTCTGTTTTCAGGTTAATAAAAAGAAATAAATCTGGAGCTTTCGCCCCGCGAGAAAGGCATTCGCCTAGCGAACCAAAAGGTGATCGTGGGGAGAAATTGCAACCATTCCGTCTCGTCCCGCGAAGACTTGACTCGCCTCGCGAGTAATCCAGCCCTGGAAGTCAGAAAGCATCACGGTTTACCCGTGTGAAAGGTCACGGGCGTTACAGTTTGGAATTTGAAGAGTTCGCCTTGCGAATCCAATCCTCGCCTCGCGAGAGTGAAGCCCAGAAGTCATGACCTTTCCATTCCTCGCCACGCGAGCTGTGCTTCTCCTCGCGAGAATACCAAACGCTGCAAGATTCGCCTCGCGAATATGTGCTCGCCTCGCGAGTCCGCGTAGTCCAAAAGTTGTATATAAGTCAGTTTTAGACAGAACTGAAAGGTTGACTAATAGGCTGGTTAGTTTTAGTCAGAATAGGAGCCAGTAGTTAGTCTTTTATTTTCTTCTTAGTTTATTGTTTGCTTTTGTAATGGAGAACTAGTCTCCTAGATTAATCTACCGTGATTGGTTTCAATTACACTTGAGGTTCTGTATTTCCTGTTTTAATTGCTTTTCTCTTTTCAATGCGATGCTATATGTTTCTGTTTGTTATTTCAGGAATGTATAGTGTTGTGTTGATTCATTTCGGTGATGCCATGTTCTTATACTTAATCGTGTTTGTTATTTCCCGTGTGTTCATTCATGTTCGTTTGTTCATGAGAGCTTAACCCCGTTTGTTATTTCGGGAATAGGAACATACATCCGTAGTAGTGATTTCGTTGTTAATTGTTGCTACAACCAGGAGGGGATTAGATTCTGCTTAGGGATTGGATTTATATGAACCGATGATAGTGGGAAACCAAAGAACAATAGGTTAATCGTTCTTTAGCTTATTTGGTAATTGCTTTTTGTTGCGTTGTTTTTCTGTTCTGTTTTCTTTATTTAGTTTTCAATATCAAAACCCCCCAATTCTGACTTTTACTGATTTTCTGTTAATAACAACAACACCTAAGAGTCCTTGAGAGACGATACTCGAGTTGTCGCTTCCCTATCTACACTATTTTGTAAACACTCGTTCTTTTTGGCGCGTGGTGACAGCGCGGCCAAAAATTGGCGCCGTTGCCGGGGACTCTTGTTTGTTGTTATTAGCAGAAAATAATTAATTAAAAAAAAATCTTTGTTGAATTAGTTTTGTCTGCTTGTCTGGTTGTGAATTTTATTTTTCCCCATGGATAATTATATGCAAAATTATGTGCCTAATGTCTATTATGAGCAACCATGCATGTATTATCATAATTTTAGTGAGCCACCACCATGCTATTATGAGCCACCACCATGCACATATTATCCTAATTTTACTGGAAGTTATGATTCTAATAGTGATTGTGGCATGTTTGGAGTGAATAATCATTTTAGCCAACAGGGTAGAGATCAAGGCAGCCTGGATGAGATTGCTTCTATGATACAACAATTTGCCGAGAACAATCAACGGATGGCAATAAGCCAGCAATATCAGCTTGATCCTACACTAGCCCAACTCAGTTTGGCAGAGATGATACAATAAATGGAAGAGAACAATCAACGGTTAGCACAGCAAAATCTTGAATTCCAACAGAGCATGGAGGCCGAATATCAGAGGGGTGAAGCTGAATCTCAGAAGTTGTCCATTCTAATTGATCAAATAGTCGCCAACTCGGCTGCACTGCTAACTCCACAGCCCCTTGCAGAACATACAGAGTCACAAGTTATTCTTGAAGACACTTCTAATGATAATGTTGATAATGTTTTTGTTGATGAACTGTGTGTTGAATCCCCTGATTCTAATTCATGCGCTGATTGTTATTGTGATGGCACTGCTTTGTGTATAAACTGTTATGCAGGTTTATTCTGTTCAGGAAACATAGAAAATGAGGATCAGGAGAATCAGGAGGACATCTGCTTCCCCGTGCTTGAGGATGATGAAGAACCTTTGGGAGTAGATGATTCAATTAAATCAAATGCATGTGTTGAGAGTGATGGGGTGGATGAATTAATTGTTGAATTTCCAGACATTCAGAACTTTACTGATTCAGTCTATTGTGAAATATGTATTGACTCTACTAACACTAACCTTTGTGTGGTGTGTGCTGAAATTTCTGCATGTATAGCAGGTGATAACTTTGTTAGTGCAGTGAATGAAGAAAGTGCAGAAAATGAAGCAGCACCAGTAACCCCAGCTAACTGTGTACCACCTCCCCCTGAGGAGCCACCAGTGAAGGAGTTCAAGCCTCTGGAATTTGCACCATGGCCAGTCCAAGAGGTTGAGCCCCAATTTTATTGGGAGGATTTTGTTGAAAAAGCGGTCATCTGTGACCCAAAAGGGAGTGAGAAGTCCACCGCACTGGAAGGAGTCATCATAATTGTCAAGCACCCACTTCAATATAAAGGCTGCAAGTTAGGGGACCATGGAACAAGCTTCCGTCCCTTTTCTATCACGTGGGCTTTATGCTGTATGCCATGGGATCCGGGAGGATCATATCACAATTTGAGCATCCTGTGGCCACTGTATCACAAGCAATGGGATCCTGGTGGAACCGCCCCTCAATGAGTTTTCCTGAACCCTCTCTTTTTAATTTTCTTTTCCTTGCTTTATTTTTGCTTTGTTTTCAATAAAGCTCCTGAATAATTTGAGAAGCTCAGGAGTATTAGTGTGTCTTTTATTGGCAAGTTTGTTGGATTTGATTAATTTGCATAGATGGATTGCATGTTTTGTGTTGACTGTTTCCCCCTAGGATTTGAAAAATTTTTGAAAATTTGATCCCCATATGATTGAAAACTGAACTTTGAGATTTTATTATGATGACATGATTTATGATAAGTTTGGGGTGATAGGGAGCACACACTAGGGATAGAATCTCTGTCAAACAATTTGCATAAATGTCCAGGTGAGGTTTTGAGCCTCCAACATGTTTTTGACTGTGTGAAAATCACTTTCAAGTTGCACTTTCCTGAATTTGCTTGAATCTCTTTTTGGTTTGCATGATTATGTGGTTGCTTCAAATGATTTCGGCATTTTCTTTGTAAATAGCTACTTAGCCTAAAATAACCCTCCCTAATGCATGTTCCCTAGTTAGCCCCATTGAGCCTATTAGCCTATTGTTAATTCTTGTTAACCTTATGTTACAAGCTAAAATCTGGAAAAACCCATGTTAACCCGATCTTAGGATTAGGAGAGCATGGAATCTTGACAAGAGAATGGTTGCAAGAAATTAAGTTTGGGGTGACTGCAAGGTGATGTGTTGGTTGGAATTGAAAAAAAAAACGGGTTGGAGCCAAGAAAAGAAAAAAAAAGAAAAAAAAAAGAGAAAGAAAAAAAAAATAAAAAGTGGAAAAATGCCAAAAAGGCTGTTTGAATAAAGAGGCTGTAGTCACCCAAGGCAAAAAGATGAATGAGAAAAGGAACTTGAGTGGAATTTCAAAGTGTAAATAATGTTCATGCTCTCTTAGTTCCTAGGGTCTTCAGCCTAGTACCTTTGTATATCCTACCCTTAGACAGGCCCCATTACAACCCATAAAAGACCTTTTGATGTTGCTTGCATGTTTTCTGTGGGAATCATTTAGAGATGAAAATCAAATTTATGGGAAGTGCTTCTGAAAAGTGAAATTGAGTGAATTGTTGATAACCTGACACAAACTGAGCGAATGAGTGAACACTAAATTTCCCTTGTGAGGAAGGCAGTTGTTTGAATTTGGTGATCTCCCTCTTGTGTGTAACTTGGACCCCATGTTTAGAATAATGATTGTTTGAATAATGAAATTCTCAATTGTTTAGAATAAATGAATGTGGGGATTGCTTTGTTTGAAAGGGGGGAACATTGAAGAAAAAAATATTTTGGTAAATTGCTTGAAATTTGTGCGAAAGTTAATTGAGTCCTTAAGCTTGCCATGTTTTGCCAGGTCTTGAGTCTTTTTAAGTTTTAAGTTTTAGTTTGCTTGGGGACAAGGAAAATTTAAGTTTGGGGTATTTTGATGAGCCTCTGGTTGACTGGTTTTATAACTAATAAAAACCTTGGCTTTGTGCTAATCTTATATCATTTTCACCCAAATTAGACTTGATTGTCCTTAAGCAGAATTTTGAGTCTGTAAAGTATTTTTAAGTTAATTTAGTTGATTTAGAGTTAAATAAAACACTTATTCTATTTTCTGTTTTCAGGTTAATAAAAAGAAATAAATCTGGAGCTTTCGCCCCACGAGAAAGGCATTCGCCTCGCGAACCAGAAGGTGACTGTGCCAGAGAAATTGCAACCATTTTGTCTCGCCCCGCGAAGACTTGACTCGCCTCACGAGTAATCCAGCCCTGGAAGTCATAAAGCATCACGGTTTACCCGTGTGAAAGGTCACAGGCGTTACAGTTTGGAATTTGAAGAGTTCGCCTCGCGAATCCAATCCTCGCCTCGCGAGAGTGAAGCCCAGAAGTCATGACCTTTTCATTCGTCGCCACGCGAGCTGTGCTTCACCTCGCGAATATGTGCTCGCCTCGCGAGTCCGCGTAGTCCAGAAGTTGTATATAAGTCAGTTTTAGACAGAACTGAAAGGTTGACTAATAGGCTGGTTAGTTTTAGTCAGAATAGGAGCCAGTAGTTAGTCTTTTATTTTCTCCTTAGTTTATTGTTTGCTTTTGTAATGGAGAACTAGTCTCCTAGATTAATCTACTGTGATTGGTTTCAATTACACTTGAGGTTATGTATTTCCTGTTTTAATTGCTTTTCTCTTTTCAATGCGATGCTATATGTTTCTGTTTGTTATTTCAGGAATGTATAGTGTTGTGTTGATTCATTTCGGTGATGCCATGTTCTTATACTTAATCGCGTTTGTTATTTCGCGTGTGTTCATTCATGTTCGTTTGTTCATGAGAGCTTAACCCCGTTTGTTATTTCAGGAATAGGAACATACATCCGTAGTAGTGATTGCGTTGTTAATTGTTGCTACAACCGGGAGGGGATTAGAATCTGCTTAGGGATTGGATTTATATGAACCGATGATAGTGGGAAACCAAAGAACGGTAGGTTAATCGTTCTTTAGCTTATTTGGTAATTGCTTTTTATTGCGTTGTTTTTCTGTTCTATTTTCTTTATTTAGTTTTCAATATCAAAACCCCCCAATTCTGACTTTTACTGATTTTCTGTTAATAACAACAACACCTAAGAGTCCTTGAGAGACGATACTCGAGTTGTCGCTTCCCTATCTACATTATTTTGTAAACGCTCGTTCTTTTTGGCGCATGGCGACAGCGCGGCCAATAAGCACATTACAACATCAATTAATCAATTAATTCCCCTTTTAAACAAAACCCCAATTTTGGAATTTAGGTTACTAACAATATGCATCAAGTCAATTAAAGACTCCCAAAACCACATGGTAATCCCTTATCAACAAAAAAACAATCATATATATCATGGAAAGGGTTCACAAAAAGTATTGTTACTCACCTCTTGAAGACCTCCAAATAGCTCTAAGCGTTTCCTACTGCGAATCCTAACGTTTGCCAAGAGTTATCATCATCTTCCTCTTCCTAGACTCCCTCTTCCACAACTATCTCTTCTTAATCCTTGAATTTCTTCTCTTCTTAGCCGTTTATGAGTTTCTAGGTGTAATTAGGGTTCAAAAATGCACCCTAAGAGTGTTAAGATTCTATTTATAGAGGGCCCAATAGCCCAAAACGTGTAAAAACGCGCTAAGCCCGCTTACTCTGCATATGGTGCTGTATTTCGCACATATCTTGAGTTATAGACATTCAAAAATTATAAATTTTATATAGTTAGAAAGATAAAATAATTGTCTACAACTTTTATGAAGACCACAAAATCTGAAACTGACGTTTAGATAGTCAAAACGTGGATAGAATTTAAAAAAAGGGTTCTGGCGCTGGAACATTAATAGTGTGTACGAATTTGGTCATAACTTGAGTTACAAGAATCCAATTTGGACGAATTTGGTGTCTATGGAAAACTAAGAGACAGGGATATATTTCTTATGCAGATCTCGAATTCAAACAAGTTCTCTTTGGTTATGAAATATCCATCTGAAGTTAGGTATCTAGTCATATTATACGAAATTGAGCTTAAAACACTCAAACTATCTATTTACAATGGGTAACACAGCATGGGCCTTGATATGCTTGTATTTTCTATCATTATTACCGCAATAATTTAGTCCAGGGTAGGTTCTTATCCTTCTTTTTTTTATAAAAAAGGAAAACATGCAATTTGGCTAATGCCAAATTTTTTATATTGCTAACAAAGAATCCTACGTGCTATTCATGTAGGTTTCTTAATTAATTAATTTATTTTTATATTATTTTTTAAAATCAATTTTACATTATTGTGGAACCCATTGGATTTTTATTATAAAGAAAACAATTATAATAAACTCTTATACTACCCTTTTTTTATTAAAATAATTATATTTGAATTTTTAGGATGTTACATGTACTGGCCGAGGTTACTAACCCGGCCACCGAGCTCAAGTACCCGGCCCAGTCCAGAAATTAAGGATAATAATAAATCAAAGATCACTTAATTAAAGGAATAAGATATTGATATTAAATCCTGATATTATCTAAAATAACCTTATCTGGTTAAAAGAGATAATATCCCTTAAATTAAGGAATCATATCTCAAAAAGATATAAATCAGATCTCAAAAGAGATATTAAGAGACAAATCAAATCTCAAAAAGATATTAAGAGATAAATCAGATCTCTAAGAGATAGGGGAATCCTATTATAAAAGGAGGAGTACCCCTCATAAGAAAGACACTTTTCACTAAACACAGGTGACTCTCTCTTAAGTGTATTAGAGGAACTAGCGTCGACCAAGAGACTATCAGAGAGTCCTTGCTCCCTAGTATTCGTCCGATACAAAATTAAGAGATCGAGATCACCACGACCAAGGGTTGAATCAAGAACTACGTCCGAATTTGATTCCCTTCGGGATACGTAGGACCGGAATTACTGAATTCTGTCAAGCCAAATCCTAAAACAACCCCAATTATTCATCCTTGGTTTGACGTTTACGGCAGGGCTCCGGTAAACCAGTTCTCGGCAGGAACATTTGGCGCCCACCGTGGGGCCGAGGTGAAACTTTCCCCGGTTCCACAAGAAAAGTTCGATGGTGACCACACGGAATGGACTGCGAGGAGGGGGGAGCAGCATGAATCATGAGGGCCATGAGGCTTCGGACGCCCAGAACCACGACAATCATCTTTTATCCCACCTCAGTGAAGATAACCCTCGGTTGGAGGAAATTATGGAGCAACTCAAGCAGCTTCGGAAGGAGAACGAGGAGATACGGGCGCAAAATCAGAAGCTTTTGAAAGCCCGAAAAAGGGGAAGGTCCCTAACACCTTCAGACGGAGAGCAATCCTCACCCGAGGCCGGCCAGAAAGATCCTCCGACGCACTCTCCTCGGGGCACTAACCGAGCATCCAAGACCAAACCCCATCCCGGGGCATCGGAAGTCAAGTCCCACGCAGAGAGGACTAGCCAGAAAGAAAGGACATCAGACCGACGTCCGAGGCTCCCCTTCACCGAGGACATTAATGAGGTAAACGTGCCAACCCATTTTAAGCCCCTTAACATAGACAAATTCAATGGCACCACTGATCCAACCGAGCACGTGGAGTCCTTCATATCCTCTATTTACTTGGTGACTGATTCGGAGGCCGTCATGTGCAAAGTTTTTCCAACTACCCTGCAAGGCCCAGCTCTGACTTGGTTAACAAATCTGTCGCCTCGGTCCATTGATTCCTTTGATGAGCTCATAACCAAGTTCACTGCACAATTTACGGCAAGCCGAAGGCACAGAAGGCACTCAGTCTCATTGGTAAATTTCAAGCAGGAAAGGAATGAATCACTCAGAGATTACATGGTCCGCTTCAATGCAAAGCAGATCCTAATTCCTAATATGAGCTCGTAACTCTGCCTCCACACCGTCATGGCTGGTCTTAAGCCAGGACCATTCTTTGAGTACCTATCTCGGAAGCCACCGAGAGATTTTGAGGAGCTACAGGAAATGGCTACAGGTTTCTTGAACTCGGAAGAGATGCTGGAGTTTAAAAGGAAAGAAAGAGGTTACAAGGACAAGAGCTCAGCCTCGAACAAAGACAGAAACAGGGGATCTGACTCACAAAGGACCCAAAAAACCAATGAAAGAGAATTCCAGCAGAGGCACCCCAGGTATTCATCTTACACACCGCTGAACCGATCTCGGGCAGCCATCCTTCAGGAAGTGTGCCGCACAGAATTGCTTACCTTACCTGAACCATCCAAAACACCGGACAAGGCCGACAGAAGCAAAGAATGCATGTGTCATCAGAACTATGGACACTCCACTGAAGAGTGCAAAACACTCCATAAAAAGATTGAGGATTTGGTGTAAGCAGACCGTCTGGATCGTTTCGTCCGCCGAGATGACAACGGAGGCAGGCGAACCGGTCGGAGACAACGAAGACACGGTCATGATGACCGAGACCGAGATGCAAACTATCGAAGAAATCATTAGGGCGGAGATCACCTGAACAACCAAAGGCCCCTATCGAAGAATCAGAGGGAGGAATCAGGGGGGTCATCAATACCATCTCGGGGGGATTTGCAGGAAGAGGAACAACAAGCTCAGCTCGGAGACGTCATGTCAAAGCCCTTCGATCTGTTAGCACGGTGTCTGGAAGGCCTCCAAGAACAAGGCCCCCCATAACATTCACAAATGATGATTTCCAAGGGGTAGATCCAAACCAGGATGACCCAATGGTGATAACGGTCGAGTTGGCCAACTTCTCCCGATCAGACGAACGCTTATTGACCAGGGGAGCTCGGCCGATATCCTCTACCTGGCAACCTTCAAGAAGCTCGGAATCCCTGAAAAGCTGATAAAAGAGTAGGAGGACAAGCTGGTAGGGTTTGCCGAGGAACAAGTCAAGACCCGAGGATATATAGATCTCTTAACAACGTTCGGGGAAGGCAGACTCTCCAAGTCTATATCAGTCAGGTATGTCATTGTAGATGCCACCACGTCGTACAATATCCTTATCGGAAGACCGACGTTGAATGAACTCGGGGCAATTGTCTCTACCCCACACCTGACAATGAAATTCCCAACCGACTCAGGGGAGATAGTTTCAGTCCGAGCTGACCAAAAGCTAGAAAGGCAGTGCTATGTGGACAGCCTGAAGGTTACCCGTCACCAGGATGGCCCAAAGAAAACAGAGGATGGTAAAGCAGAGGTGGTAAGCTCGGTCAGCTCAGTAAATTCAGCAAGTTCAGTCAGCATGTTTGAGCTGGACCCAAGGGCGGAGATGTATGAGACCAGAGCCGAACCAACGGAGTCTTTAGAGAGGTTCCAGTTGGGAGCCCACCCTGAACAGTGCACCCACGTCGGTAGTCAGCTGGACCCCTCACTCAGAGAGAAGATTCACATGGTACTAATAAAGAATGCTGACCTGTTTGCCTGGAAGACATCGGATATGCCGAGCATAGATCCTAACTTTATGTGCCATAAGCTGTCTATATGTCCCGAAGCTAAACCTGTAACTCAGAAAAAGGAAACTGGGTGAAGAAAGGCACCAAGCCATGGCCGAGGAGACTTCTAAACTACTCAGAGCAAATTTCATCCGAGAGGTGAAATACACCACTTGGCTAGCCAACGTGGTATTAGTCAAAAAGGCCAATGGTAAGTGGCGCATGTGCACCGACTATACCGACCTCAACAAGGCATGCCCAAAGGATTCCTATCCCTTACCCAACATTGACAGGCTGGTGGATGGGGCCTCAGGGTACAAGGTTTTGTCCTTCTTGGATGCATATTCCGGTTACAACCAGATCAGGATGTACCCTCCCGACGAGGAAAAAATAGCGTTCATGACTGATAGGGCTAATTACTGTTACCGAGTAATGCCTTTCAGCCTAAAAAATGCCGGGGCGACATATCAGAGGCTTTGGACAAGGTTTTCGCCGGCCAAATCGGAAAGAACTTGGAAGTGTATGTCGATGACATGGTAGTAAAATCCGATGATCCGAGCCAGCACCCTGCCGACCTCGAGGAAATCTTCGGCCAACTCAGAAAGTACAACATGAGGCTGAATCCAGAGAAGTGCTCTTTTGGTGTACAGGGAGGAAAATTCTTGGGGTATATGCTAACACACCGGGGCATCGAAGCCAATCCAGATAAATGCAGAGTCGTCATGGAAATGCGAAGTCCTCGGAATGTGAAGGAAATTCAGAGGCTAGCCGGCCGATTAGCCTCCCTATCCCGCTTTCTACCAAAGTCTGCAGAAAAGGCAAGACCTTTTTTCCAACTCCTGAAAAAGTCAAAGGATTTCATTTGGACTGAAGAATGTGAGAAGGCATTTGAAGATCTGAAACTCTTCTTGGCATCTCCCCCAATCCTCACTCGGCCTCACTTTCGGCAAAGAATCGTACCTATATCTCTCTCACAATGATTATGCAATCGGTCGCAATTATCCAGGAAGAGCAGGAGCAACAAATGCCGGTATACTATGTCAGTAGAATCTTGAAAGATGCGGAAACGCGATACCAAGTAATTGAAAAACTGGCTCTTGCCTTAGTTATGGCAGCTCGGAGGTTACGACCCTATTTCCGATCTCATCAAGTCATCGTCAAGACGGATCATCCGATAAAGCATGCTGGTACTCAGGAAACCTGATCTAGCCGGACGAATGATAACTTGGTCAGTGGAGTTGTTAGAGTTCGGTCTACGGTATGAACCAAGGGGGCCAATGAAAGCCCAATGCCTCTCTGATTTTATTGCCGAGCTTTCTTCCAAACCAAGGTCGGAATCCTACCTCTTGCTCCTATATGTTGATGGATCATCTAACCTGAAAGGAAGCGGGGCTGGAATAATTCTGGAGGGACCCGATGATCTGATCCTCGAACAATCTTTGAAGTTTGGGTTCACTGCTTTGAACAACCAAGCAGAATATGAAGCCCTAATTGCTGGGCTATTGTTAGCTAAAGAAATTGGGGTTCGGGAGCTGAAATGCAGAAGTGACTCACAGCTCGTAACGGGACAAGTCTCGGGCAATTATCAGACAAAAGACCCCCAATTAACCAGATATCTCTACAAGGTCAATAGTCTCATCTCCGAGTTTGAGCATTTCTCCATTGAGCACATACCTCGAGAAGAAAACTCCAGAGCAGATCTGCTTTCCAAGTTAGCGAGCACAAAGAGGGCTGGCCAACTCAGAACTTTTATTCAAGAAAACCTCCTCGAGCCGAGCATTAAGAGTGCCGAAGTGATAGTGACCGAGCACTATGACCGGGGCTGGATGACTCCAATCTGGGAGTACCTAGCCTCGGACAAACTACCGGATGACCAAAGGGAGGCAAGAAGAATCCGTCTGAAGTCTTCTCACTACACCATCCTCGACGGTGAGCTGTACAAAAGGGGATTCTCCAGGCCGTTATTAAAATGCCTCACAAAAGAGCAATCTGAGTATGTCATGGATGAGATGCATCGAGGAATCTGCGGAATGCATTCAGGCGGCCGATCTCTGGCAGCTCGGATCTTACGAGCAGGGTTTTATTGGCCAACCATGAGACTCGATTGTTCTGCCTGGACCAATAAATGTGACCCTTGTCATAAGTTCACCAACATAGCCCGTGCTCCAGGAGAGGAGCTCCACTCCATGTTCTCGCCGTGGCCCTTTACCATGTAGGGGATGGACAAAGTCGGACCTTTCCCAGTAGCCAAGGGTCAAGTCAAGTTCCTTATGGTAGGAGTAGACTACTTCACCAAGTGGATTAGAGCAGAGCCATTGGCTACGATAAATGCCAAGAAGGTCCAGAATTTTGTATGGAAAAACATTATATGCAGGCATGGCCTTCCCTATGCAATTGTTACAGACAACGGGAAGCAATTCACCGACAAGGAGCTCAGAGAGTTCTATTCAAACCTCGAAATTAAACACAGTGACCTCGGTTGAGCATCCTCAAACGAACGGCCAGGCAGAGGCTGCCAATAGGGTTATTCTAAACGAGCTCAAAAGAAGGCTGGGACAATCAAAAGGAGCTTGGGTTGAGCAGTTGCCAAGCATTTTGTGGGCTTACCATTTCTCGCCACAATCCTCAATGGGAGAAACACCGTTCAAACTAACCTATGGAACCGACGCAATGATTCCAGTTGAACTCGGTGAGCTCTCATTTCGAAGGCAGCATCACGATGAAAGCAAAAATGATGAAGAACTCCGAGTTGAGCTCGACATGGTCGAAGAAGCCCGAGATACAACGAGAATCAGGGACGAGCTGTGCAAGCAAAAAGCAACTCAGAGGTACAACTCAAGGCTGCGCCTAAGGGAATTTGTACAGGGCGACTTGGTGCTGAGACTGCAAAGCGACGCGTGAAAAGACTCCAGGGAGGGTAAGCTCGCGGCAAACTGGTCAGGCCCATTCAGGATAGCAGAAAATCTAGGAAATGGTACCTACAGGCTAGAGGAATTGTCACGAAAGTCGGTTCCCAGAACATGGAACACTTCCCACCTCAAATTTTATTTTAGCTGAAGTTAGAAGTGAAGTGATGCACTCTTTTTCCTATCTCGGTCTTTTTCCCACGAGGTTTTGGCCGAGAAGGTTTTAACGAGGCACACTAGGAAAAATAAATGAATAAAAATTTTATTTTCCTTCAGTTGACCTATTATGTTAAAACTGCTTAAATCCTAAAGAGGCCAACCGAAGCCTATAAAGGTGCTTAAATCCTAAGAGGCCAACCGAAGCCTCTAAAGGTGCTTAAATCCTAAAAAGGCCAACCGGAGCCTATAACGGTGCTTAAATCCTAAGAGGCCAACCGAAGCCTCTAAAGGTGCTTAAAGCCTAAAGAGGCCAACCGAAGCCTATAAAGGTGCTTAAATCTTAAAAAGGCCAACCGAAGCCTATAAAGGTTGGTCGCGCTGTCGCGCACGCGCCAAAAAGTGAGCGTTTTATAAAAATGTAGTATAGGAAGCGACAACTCGGATGTCGTCTCACAAGGACTCTTAGGTTGTTGTTATTAACACAAAAATCAGTTTTGGGGGGGTTTGGATTTGAGATAAAATAAAGAAAACAAAGCAATAAAAACAGAGCGATTAAAGAGATTAACAAATATGCTAAAGACGATTAATCTCATCGTTCTCGATTTCCCAACTATCATCGGTTCATGCAAGTTCCAAGCCCAAAGCAGATTCTAGTCCCCTCCCGGTTGTAGCAACAATTCACAAGCGAAACCACTACTACAGATATATGTTCCTATTCCCGAATTAAGCAAACGGGGTTAAGCCCTCATGAACTAAGCGAACATGAATGAACACACGCGAATTAAGCAAACACGATTTGATATAGGAACATAACATCACCGAAATAAATCAATACAACACTATACACTCCTGAATTAAGCAAACAGAAATATATAGCATAGTATTGAAAAGAGAAAAGCAAACAAAACAGGAATTACATAACCTCAAGTGTGATGAAAATCAATTACAGTAGACTAATCTAGGAGACTAGCTCTCCATTACAAAAGGAAAACAAAAGAAAAGAAAAGAAAATAAACTACTGAAACTACTGACTACTAAAGCTAACTCCTCAGTTCTGCCTTCAAACAGGCTTATATACATGTTCTGGATTCCGCTGTCTCGCGAGGCGAACACTGCCTCGCGACACGAATATTATAAACAGTCTGCATCGTTTGGTCTTCTCGCTAGGCGAAGCATGGCTCGCGTGGCGAGGAATGGAAAAGTCATGGCTTTTGGTCTTCAGTCTCGCGAGGCGAGTAATGCATTCGCGGGGCGACACAGAAAGGATTGCAAATTTTATGGCACAGTCACCTTCAGGTTCGCGAGGCGAATGCCTCCTCGCGGGGCGAAAGCTCCAGATTTATTTCTTTTTATTAACCTGAAAACAGAAAATAGCATAAGTGCTTTATTTAACTCTAAATCAGCTAAATTAACCTAAAAATACTTTACAGACTCAAAATGCTGCTTAAAGACAATCTAGTCTAATTTGGGCGAAAATGATATAAAATTAGCACAAAACCACGGTCATACTAGCTATAAAACTAGATAAACTAAAACTCAAAAACTTAAAAAGACTCAAGACATGGCAAGCTTAAAAGATTCAATCAACCTTGCACAAATTTCAAGCAATTTCATCAAAACAATTTTCTTCAATGTTCCCCCCTTTCAAACAAACAATCCCCACAATCATTTATTCTAAAAAATTGAGAATTTCATCATTCAAACAATCATTAATCTAAGCAGGGGATCCAAGTTACACACAAGAGGGAGATCACCAAATTCAAACAACTGCCTTCCTCACAAGGGCATTTAGTGTTCACTCAATCGCTCAGTTTTTGTCAGGCTAACAACATTTCACTCAATTTCACTTTTAAGAGCACTTCCCATAAATTTGATTTTCATTTCAAAATGGTTCCCACAGAAAACATGCATGCAACATCAAAAGGTCTTTTATGAGTTGTAATGGGGCCTGGCTAAGGGTAGGATATACAAAGGAACTAAGCTGAAGACCCTAGGAACTAAGAGAGCATGAAACCTTTCAAAACATTTTGAATTTCCACTCAAGTTCCTTTTTCCATTTTTCTTTATGCTTTGGGTGACTACAACCATTCCTTTTTTTTTCTAATACTTTTATTTTTAACATTTTTACACTTTTCATTTTTTCTTTTCTTTTCTTTTTTTTTTCTTTTTTTGCTTTCTTTTCTTTCCCTTTTTTTTTCAATCCCAAACAACACATTACACCTTGTAGCCACCCCAAACTTAGTTTCTTGCACCCTTTCTCTTTCTAAGATTCCATTCTCTCCTAATCCTAAGATCGGGTTAACATGGTTTTCCAGATTTTTGGGCTTATAACATTAGGTTATCAAGAATTAACAGGCTAATCAGACTCAATGGGGCTAACTAAGGAACATGCATTAGCGATGGTTATTTTAGGCTAAGTAGTTAATTACAAAGAAAATGCCTAAATCATCTGAAGCAAACACATAAACATGCAAACCATAAAGAGATTCAAGCAAATTCGGGAAAGTGCAACTTAAAAGTGATTTCGCACAGTTTAAAACATGTTGGAGGCTCAAATCCTCACCTGGACATTCATGCAAATTTTTTGACAGAGATTCTATCCCTAGTGTGTGCTTCCTATCACCCCAAACTTATCATAAATCATGCAATCACAACAAAATCCCAAAGTTCAGTTTTCAAATTTTTTTCACATGGGGATTAAATTTTCAAAACCTAGGGGGAAAACAGTCAACAATTAACATGCAATCCATCTATGCAAAAATTAATCAAATCCCATCAAACTTGCCAACACAAGACTTAACACAACTCCTGAGCTTCTCAAATTATTCAGGAGCTTTATTGAAAACAAAACAGAAATAAAGCAAGGAAAATAAAATTAAAAGAGCAAGGTTCAGAAAAACTCATTGGAGGGCGATTCCACCAGGATCCCACTGTCTGTGACATAAGGCCCAAGTGATAGCCAAAGGGTGGAAGTTCATTCCATGCTTCCATAACTTGCAGCCTTGATATGGGAGTGAGTGCTTGACAGTTACGGTGACTCCTTCCAGTGCGGCGGACTTCTCACTCCCTCTTGGGTCAAAGATGACCGCTTTCTCAACAAAATCCTCCCAATAAAATTGGGGTTCAACCTCTTGGACTGGCCATGGTGCAAAATCCAGAGGCTTGAACTCCATCACTGGTGGTTCCACAGTGGGAGGTGGCAAACAGGTAGAGAGTGTTACTGGTGCTTCTTCAACTTCTGCACGTTCTTCATTCACTGTACTATCAAATCCATCACCTGCTAAACCTGCAGAAATCTCAGCACACACCACACAAAGGTTAGTGTTAGTAGAGTCAATACATATATCACAATAAACTGAATCACTAAAGGTCTGAATGTCTGGAAATTCAGCACACAGCTCATCCACCCCATTACTTTCAACACATGCATTTGATTTAATTGGATCATCTACTTCCAAAGGTTCTTCATCA
The DNA here is from genome assembly GCA_030762895.1 of Sophora flavescens. NCBI lineage: Eukaryota > Viridiplantae > Streptophyta > Magnoliopsida > Fabales > Fabaceae > Sophora > Sophora flavescens. The sequence goes on from CM061069.1 coordinate 147,387,384, forward strand.
TCCTCAGGCATGGTGAAGCAGATGTCCTCCTGATCCTCATTCTCTATGTGAACATGGCCCTCAACCTCATAGGTCTCCTGTTCCATATGGATGTTTTTCTCTTCATACCTTTCAAAACATGCTATACATAAAGCAGTGTCAGTACAATCAGCACATGAATTATAATAGATAGAATCAGGGGATTCAACACACAGTTCATCAACAATAACATTATCAAAATTATCATCAGAAGAATCTTCAAGAATAACTATCTGTGAATCTGTATGTTCTTCAAGGGGATGTGGAGTTTGCAGTGTAGCCGAGGTGGAAACGGTGAAAGCATTTTGAGTGGCAAAGTCTCGCTGACTTAACTCCATCCTCTGCTGAAATTCAAGATTTTGCTCCGCCATCCGTTGATTTTGCTCTGCCGTCCGTTGCACCAATTCTTCCAAACTGAGCTGGGCTAGTGTAGGGTCAGGTTGATATTGCTGGCTTATTGCCATTTGATGCACCAAAGAGGCAATCTCATCCAAGCTGCTGCGTTCTCCTCCATGTTGGCTATGAGAAAAAGGTTGCTCTTCATTCACTCCAATTATGTCAAAACCATTGCTAAACTCATAACCTCCAACAAAATTAGGATAATTTATGCATGGGGGTGGTTTACTAAAATCAGGATAATACATACAAGGTGGTGGCTTATAATTAACATTAGGCAAATACCCATACATGTAATTATCCATGGCAAGCAAACAACCAGACAAAGCAGCCAAAGTAATTCAACAAAGAGATTTTTTTTTAACTGTTAATAACAACAAGAGTCCCCGGCAACGGCGCCAATTTTTGGTCGCGCTGTCGCGCACGCGCCAAAAAGCGAGCGTTTTATAAAAATGTAGTATAGGAAGCGACAACTCGGATGTCGTCTCACAAGGACTCTTAGGTTGTTGTTATTAACACAAAAATCAGTTTTGGGGGGGGTTTGGATTTGAGATAAAATAAAGAAAACAAAGCAATAAAAACAGAGCAGTTAAGAGATTAACAAATATGCTAAAGACGATTAATCTACTGTTCTCGATTTCCCAACTATCATCGGTTCATGCAAGTTCCAAGCCCTAAGCAGATTCTAGTCCCCTCCCGGTTGTAGCAACAATTTATAAGCGAAACCACTACTACAGATATATGTTCCTATTCCCGAATTAAGAAAATGGGGTTAAGCCCTCATGAACTAAGCGAACATGAATGAACACACGCGAATTAAGCAAACGCGATTTGATATAGGAACATAACATCACCGAAATAAATCAATACAACACTATACACTCCTGAATTAAGCAAACAGAAATATATAGCATAGTATTGAAAAGAGAAAAGCAAACAAAACAGGAATTACATGAAAATCAATTATAGTAGACTAATCTAGGAGACTAGCTCTCCATTACAAAAGGAAAACAAAAGAAAAGAAAAGAAAAGAAACTACTGAAACTACTGACTACTAAAGCTAACTCCTCATTTCTGCCTTCAAACAGGCTTATATACATGTTTTGGATTCCGCTGTCTTGCGAGGCGAACACTGCCTCGCGACGCGAATATTATAAACAGTCTGCATCGTTTGGTCTTCTCGCGAGGCGAAGCACGGCTCGCGTGGCGAGGAATGGAAAAGTCATGGCTTCTGGTCTTCAGTCTCGCGAGGAGAGTAATGTATTCGCGGGGCGACACAGAAAGGATTGCAAATTTTCTGGCACAGTCACCTTCAGGTTCGCGAGGCGAATGCCTCCTCGCGGGGCGAAAGCTCCAGATTTATTTCTTTTTACTAACCTGAAAACAGAAAATAGCATAAGTGCTTTATTTAACTCTAAATCAGCTAAATTAACCTAAAAATACTTTACAGACTCAAAATGCTGCTTAAAGACAATCTAGTCTAATTTGGGCGAAAATGATATAAAATTAGCACAAAACCACGGTCAAACTAGCTATAAAACTAGATGAGCCAGCGGCTGATCAAAGGTGCTTAAATCCTAAAGAGGCCAACCGAAGCCTCTAAAGGTGCTTAAATCCTAAAAAGGCCAACCGGAGCCTATAAAGGTGCTTAAATCTTAAAAAGGCCAACCGAAGCCTATAAAGGTGCTTAAATCCTAAAGCGGCTAGCCGAGCCATAATCGACCGACTAGGGTCGAAGTGTCGAGCCTGTAAAGATATATCAGATTAACGTTGATCAATCAGGGTCAACGTACCGAATCCATAAAAGCATCAGAAAATTTACCAAGAGCAAATAGATCCACAAGTAAAATAAGAAATTACATTAAGATAAAAGGGGCAAGTCCCCAAATACATAAAGGTTTCGCAAAAAATGACATTTCCTAAACTACTTATACAACTTCAGGAATCGAGGTCCTCCTCGGCATTGGGAGCGGTGATGTCAATCTGGCCAGGTTGGCCCACTTCACCTTCCGGTCCCTCCTCGTCCAATTGGTCCTCGCCCTCTTCTCCATGAGTTGCGGCCTCCTCATCCTCATCCTCCAGCTCGGCCAATGGCACAAGGATCCCGTCTCGATTGAAATCCTTATCCACATCGGCACCGGAGAAGTCAGCAGTAGGGTTGAATTGCTGGAGTTGCTTCACGGCTCGGGAGAAACCGTTAACATGCTCCCTCATGATTGAAGTCTCAGCTTCAGCTAGATCAGCACGGAGCCTCCGACTCTCCTCCTTCTCGGCCTCCAGCAACTTTCGCAACTCCTGGCTGGCTCCTTTCTCGGCTTCCAGCCCTTTCACTACGTTCTGAAGATTAAGTCTGTCAGTTCTCTCCACTTCTAGCTCGGCCGTAAGAGTAGCTCGGCCTTCTTCCAGCTGCATCTTCTGGGCCTTCAGCTGACCGATGACCCGGCCTTGCTCCTCACACTTGGCCAGGGCCTGAGCAAGCTCATCTCTCACCCTCAAGGCTCGGGCCGCATCCGCCCTCATCATCTCCATATTCTTCGCGTTATCAATAAGATGCTGGCTCCAGAAGCGTGTGATTGAGGCAACACGGAGGGCATAGGCGCCAGCCGCCTCCATACTTTCCTCAGGGCCATGTTCTAGCAACAACCGGGCATCGGATGGCTTTAGCACCTGGCCATCAATTAGGCCAGCAGGATCGAACTCATTACCCCAGAACGAGCTGATCCCCGGATTGCAATTACCGTTGTACCATTTGGTGTCCGAGGAGAGATCGGTCGCCAAAGGAGCGTTGCTCGGCCGGCTACCGGAAGGAGGAGTCTCTCCGATCATCAGCTGCGGAGGAGAGTTTCCGATTGGCACCTCGGGCTCCAGGTCAGCCCTCGTCCTCTTCGGAGGACGAATGTTCAACTCAGAAGCTTCAGTAAACTTCTTCTTTCTCCCCTTAATATTGGCAGCGGCAGCTGATCCGCCAGCAACCGACTTCTTCATCAAGGCCTTGTAGTTGAATTTTCCCATTATCACTGCAGAAAGAAGAATAGGTTAGATACAAACACACGGCTGAATGATGAGTGTGATTCCACCTCATCTTTGTCCATCATTTTGCATGCATTTTCATGTAGTTTAGGCATATTTTTATTAGATTTTAGGTTAATTTTCCTTTGGAACGGGTAAGGCGGTTTTCGTGTGTTGTTTTGCAGATATCAAGGGTAAATTGCTCAAGATCAACCATGATGAAGTTTGGATGAAGATGGAGCTTTAAAACTGAAGAAAATGAGCCAAACAGAGCCCATCACGGCCTAGCCGTGATGCTCATCACGGCCATGATCGAGCAAAACTGAAAAAGAAGAAAGGTCAAGTCGAGTCACATCACGGCCGGCCGTGATAACCATCACGGCCGTGACCCAAAACCACCACAAGTCAGAGCACATCACGGCATAGCCGTGATATTCTTCACGGGCCATGAAGCTGAGGACTCGCGTCGCGAGTCATATCTCGCGTCGCGAGAATTTGAATTTTGCAAAGCAGCCAGAGGCAGAGACCGTCACGGCCTGGCCGTGATGGCCATCACGGCCGTGACGCGCTTTACTTGGACCTGAAGAAACCGAAATAGATCAGATTTTGAGTTGGTTTGGGACTCTAACTTCCCCATTTCTATAAATATGGACCAGGGCATCAGATCTGAGGATTATCAACACATTAGGGGCTACTACTCTAGGCTTAGATCTCCTCTTCTTCTCCTCTCTTGTCTTTTCTGATTTTTATTATGTTGTCAACCCAGCTTGTCATCTCCATGGCAAGACTGGAGTAGTAGCATAGTTTCTAGGGATTAGGGCTCTGCCCAAGTTTGTTTATGATGTAAATTTGATGTAAACTCTTTGTTAATTACGATTTGCTTTAGATCTGATTTCTAGTGTGTTAATCACTCATAAATTTCGGCAACCGTTTATTTACATGACATAGACGTTCTAAGGAGGAACCTAATGGTGAACTTAGGATCTCTAGGGTGATTCACTCGTAAAGCCCGGCAGCCACTGGTTTGTGAGATGTGAATGATCCAAGGAGGAACCTAGCGGTGAACTTAGGTTATTTGCATGACCGAGACATTTCAAGGAGGAACCTAGCGGTGAACTTGGGTGTCGGACCTATAGAAGTCAGACTTGGGACTGAAATCACGAGAGTTAGAAGCCGTCCCTCGAGGAGCAAAGAGTTGTCTATGAACGAAAAGGGTCCAATCTGGGATCGACTACCACGAGAGTAGGGGTCGGGTCAATTGGGCACGGCTTTTGTAACCCGAGAGGGAGCTTAAGCTATCAGAGGATAAACTCGCCTTCAAGGCAATTTCGGTAATCAACAAAGGTAAATCTGTTAGCAACATAAACAGCCTCAAAGGTAACCCAAATCCCTAGGAATCCGTTTTAGATAAAAACCCCATAAACAATTGTTTTCTGTTTTAATTGTTCTCTGCTCATCTATCTTTCAATTCAAAAACCAATTTCAAAACCCTCTTTAAAACTGTCCAGATATAATCGATTAGAATTTAATTGCGATTCGAGAACACAGTCTCTGTGGGTTCGATATCTTTTATTACTTGACGGCAGTCCGGTACACTTGCCGGAATCGCACGTGCATTCGCACGACATCACTGAACAAGTAAAGCACCCAACAACAACTACTTACAATCAAAATCGGCTTGTCGAGTTGATGACTTAGGAAGCAACAAAAGTCTACCACAGGGCAACAGCCGAGGATAGAGTTTTAAGAACTCGACGTCGGATCTCTCTTGCGTTGTCATGCAGCCGACGTCATAACTATTGAATTTAGTGGGGTGGGGTTGCTAGTAGAGGGGAAATCTGGAGACTCCATCCGAGTCATAGAATAAAGACTCGTTCCCGGCAGTGGGCCGGACTTTGAAAAAGTCTGACTTGAAGAACTTATACGAACTCTTATAGAGTCCAATAATACCCGCCGACTCGGCCCCACTAAGGGAAATCCAACTGACCCGGTCCCCAAACCTGACCTTGTAAAAATAGAGGAAGACTGGAGCAGTGGCCACTACGCCTATCTGTTCACACAGGATCTGGAAGGCCTTCAAAAAGGCCCAGCTGTTCGGGTGGAGCTGGGTAGGAGCGACATTCATAATTTTTAGCACATCACACTCAAACTGGGAAAAAGGGAGACGGACTCCAATTTGTGCAAATAGGGTTTTATATACATAGGTGAAAGAGGGCTGCCCTGGAGCAGGATGAAGAAACACATGTTCATCCCCAGAACATGGAAGACACTCCACACCGCCTTCAAGGGAAGAAATTTTGTTTTGTAATGAGGAGAGGGATTCAAAATTCCTAAAGTTGGAGTGAAAAGCCCCTACATCTGGCCTCACCCAGAAATACCCAGGAATAATGATATCTAGGTATGGCACCCTGGGCGTTTTGGTAGTACACCTGCGACGTTTGGGAATGGGAACTGCATCAGCCGTGGTGAGCTGTTCCCGTCGGAGGAGGAAGAACCACCAACGACACCACCACCACCATGAGAAGAGGATGGGGAAGAATGGGGAGAACCCCCAATTAGACGAATTTCAGGCTCTATGACCTGAACCCCAGAAGAGACATCCTGGGATACCTCAAATGAAGATTCCATGGAGGAGTAATCATGAAAGTCAAAGTCAGGGAGCTTGGAAGAGAGAAATAGGGCGTACCTGCAGCAGAAGGGAAGTATAAACGCTCGGGCTAGAAATGACACGATAAAGAGGTCTAGGGTTCACGGAAGCACAAAGACCTCTGGCCTCGTCCTAACTTATGAAAAACGAGAGCAACACTTCCCCCTTGCATTAATGAGGGTTGTTGGGCGAGAGCAGGGAAACGTCCCCTCGCATCTCTGACCGAATTCGCCAACCAAATGGGAAAGCCACACGTGGCAGTAATGTCAGGGTATAAACCGCCCTCACGGGAAACTAGGAGCACGCCAAGGAGCACGCCACAATCCATAAATCTCGGGAACAGTACCACGAGGGCCACGTGTCACACAAGGTAACGTTTCTTTTTCCATCTCGAGGCTCGAGAAAGTATGGCGTCAACACAAAACAAGTAATCACCTCCACCTCGGCTAACCTCGACTCCAACAGAAAAGCTTCCACGCCGTTGGCTCGAAGCTTGGGGGGCTTGTGTATGAGCCGAGATACAGAGTGACGCAGGCTCGGCCACCCGAAGGCTCGGCCACCCGAACCGCTCACCGAGTTGGAGGACGTATATATATAAGCAGAGTATGAAGCTCGACCAAGGGCCTCACCTGGCCTAAAGACAAAATATGAAGCCGAGTTCCTGAGCTCGGCTAACATCATGAAAGCTTTTACACTTGATCAGCTCAAAGCTTGGGGGGCTTGTGTACTGGCCGAGGTTACTAACCCGGTCACCGAGCTCAAGTACCCGGCCCAGTCCGGAAATTAAGGATAATAATAAATCAAAGATCACTTAATTAAAGGAATAAGATATTGATATTAAATCCTGATATTATCTAAAATAACCTTATCTGGTTAAAAGAGATAATATCCCTTAAATTAAGGAATCATATCTCAAAAAGATATAAATCAGATCTCAAAAGAGATATTAAGAGACAAATCAAATCTCAAAAAGATATTAAGAGATAAATCAGATCTCTAAGAGATAGGGGAATCCTATTATAAAAGGAGGAGTACCCCTCATAAGAAAGACACTTTTCACTGAACACAGGTGACTCTCTCTTAAGCGTATTAGAGAAACTAGCGTCGACCAAGAGACTATCAGAGAGTCCTTGCTCCCTAGTATTCGTTCGATACAAAATTAAGAGATCGCGATCACCACGGCCAAGGGTTGAATCAAGAACTACGTCGGGCTTTGATTCCCTTCGGGATACGTAGGACCGGAATTACTGAATTTTGTCAAGCCAAATCCTAAAACAACCCCAATTATTCATCCTTGGTTTGACGTTCACGGCAGGGCTCCGGTAAATCGGATCTCGGCAGGAACATTACATTTCTCCCCTCCTTAGAGAATTTTGTCCCCGAAATCCATCACATACTCACACACATATTGTAACATATGATGAAAACCAAACATAAAGGTTACCTTACCTTAAACAACAAGATCTGGGTATTGACATACGATGTCCTCTTCCATCTTTCAAGTAGTTTCCTTCGGAGTTAATCCTTTCCCATAACACTTTCACCAATGGAATTGTCTTGTTCCTTAGAGTCTTTGTGCCCTTGTCCAAGATTTGACTAGGCCTAGGCTTATAGATCAAATTATCCTTCAATTGTAAAGACTCGGGAGCTACCACATGAGACTCATCAGGTACATATTTTCTAAGTTGCGACACATGGAAAACATCATGAAGATTTGCCAATTGTGGCAGAAGAGCCAATTGATAAGCATTGGGCCCGATAAAACACTTTTTATCTATTCTGCGCAATGCGCATCTTTCCCTCAATTATTAATCCTAATTGCGATCTCTTTGATTAAATCTGATCTTAACAATATCTTCTCACCTACTTCGCACTATCATAAAAGGGGATCTACATTCCTAATCACATCATTAATATATATATATATATATATATATATATATATATATATATATATATGTATAGTCATTAAATATTCCACCAGATAATAAATGTACAATTCATGGCCCCTTAACAAAAAAAATTATTTTTTTAAAGAAAAAAAATTTAATTTTAAAATGAAGTCAATAATAACGTTTATATAATAAAATCATGAACTTATGCATTTGTTTCTATCCATCCGCCTATAATTAGAACACCTTCACTTCATTTCATCTTTATAAGCATTCTCACAAATTAAATTTAACAAACAATCCATAAAAGAAATTGATGTAATATTTTATATCATCCATACGTAGATATAATATCTCTTACGAACTCTATACCAAATTTCTTATATTCTACACAGAACGAGGAATTTTATAAATGTTATAAATAAAGAAATGTGAAGCAGTAGCATGTTCACATACTAATTTTTAGCTATCACAAAATGATAATTTCAAAAGAGGAAGAAATAGTTTCACTTTATGTTAATAAGAAGATCTTACTAAAAAGAAAAATATGTGATAACAAAATGGAGAATAATGTTTAACAAAATTACAATTTAACTGTGTAGACATTATTCAAAAACAACTGTAAAAATTAACACCACAATAGTATAAGAAACCAATTCAATCTCGATCTTTGAGTAGGCACATACAAATAAGAAATAACATTTTTTCACTTTTTGTTAAGAAATATAAGTCTGTTAGGATTAGACATGCCATTAATCTATATGGAAAACAAATAATAGGGGAATATCAATAGCGATTAATACTTTGTCACTTGAGAAGCAATTTGAAATTTCAAGGAAAGTGATCCTCTAAAAATTATATAACAAAATTATTATAAAATTTGAACATATGTATAAAATTATTTAATACCACTTCCATTTTTATTCCCGTCAACTAATACTTCTTTAAATCTTGATGCTTCTTGGTTATTCCTAGACACATAGTTAACGTTCTTTTATGTGTCTCTTCTAAAATCCCCCCCCCCCCCCCCTCTAAGGCTCCCCTTCTTAGGGACAATGATCCTATTCTTAAACAATACTACACCATTATTATATAACACATAATTCTCTTGATCCAAAAGATATTTCAAATCCTTATTTAAAAACCACACTCGCTTAATCTATTTTCTGAGGTCACTACAAATTTTCAACCTATTCAATTTCAAGTTTAAAGCCTTAAAAAGATATCCAAATTCATGTCTCTAGACTCTTCTATTAGGTTTATCTCTTGCAACTTCAAGTTAGACTTGTGCGGAAATCTCCTACTCCGAGTATCGACCACTACATTAGCCTTTCCCGGACTATACTTCAACTCAAAATTATAGTTCCTAAGAAAATTCATCCACTTTCTTTGCCTTATATTTAACTCTTTGTCTATGTCCCTGTCTCTATCTCTTAACAACTGTTTAAGGCTCTACTGATCATTAAAAACTTCAAGTTGTATCCCATACAAGAGATTTTCCTTTCCTAATCAGCTTGGTGAGAGGTAAGGCTAGTCTAGAGAACTCGTTTATAACTTCCTATAATACTTCTCCAATTCTAGGAAACTTCTCACACTTGTCATTGTCTTAGGCTTCTTTCACCCTATCCCTGCATCTACTTTACTAGAATCAACCACTACTCTACTACATTGATCTAAGCTCATCTATCATAGGTAAAAGATACCTATCCATAATAGTTACTTTGTTCAATTACATATTGCCCACATATAACCTCATACTCCCATCATCTTTTCCCACTAAAAGCACTCAAAACTTAATACAAAATCAAACATATTTTTAAAATTTATAAAGTGAACCATAATTTAATTTAAATATTAAATATATATAATTCGATTCAAACTAACAAAAAATAGAATTCATGCCACAATTAAATCCATGAGTCAGAGGAAGTTAGAAATATAATTATAATTCAATAAATTGGCCTCGACGCGATGGAGGTAAACTTCACGCACAGGAGGAATGAAAAAAAAAATTAATAGGACATTTCAATTAGATATGGAAATGGGTTTTGATAGTGTTGGCATAAGTATAGATGATGAGAATAGTGTAAATGAGAAAAGAACAGCATGAACGCACATACAAAACTACCATTAGTAGTAATTCCTTATAGATTCAAGGAAAATAAATTTATTAAAATCAATTCATCATCAACATTCAAAAATCTCATATAAAGAATCAAGTACCCTAAATTCCATTTTTTTTTATTTTTATAATAGACTGATCTACATGTAAAAATCCAAAATTAAACGTACCAAGGAAGGGTAAGCAAATTTTATTTTTACTCTCGCACTCCAGGTATTACTGCCACATCACTATAAATCTCTACCTTACCAAAAAAGAGAGAGTATATATCGATCCTTGAGCTCTCTCAACTAAGCATTTATTACAGGAAACAACAAATGCAATATGGTTCGACACCAAAGGATCAATCGACGTTGGTTGTGAAGAAGCAAAAAAAGAAGAAGTTCTATCAGAGTGCTTTATGACAACAAGTCTCGACGACAATCAGTCTTTACCAATAATAGCATCCAACCCAGACATAGATGACAAATAAGATCGATGGCATAAAGAACATCCCGATGCATAGGAAGACGATTTAAACAAGCACTATAAGCAATAAGATTATCCCCATAGAAGTAGAAACACATGACTCAAAGGACAAACGAAAGATAGGCAACTCAAATTTCATACTTGAAGGATATATCAAAGAAAGTGCTGCTCCTGAATCAAACAATATAGTAACTTCTTCCCCTATACGAGTTAAAGAAATCAAGTCTCCTCCGGATTCTAAGCTGCCTCGGAATAATAGCGGATCATTCTTCTTGAATTCAAAAAGTCCCACGTGCTAAGGGTCCTAGGTAGACACCACTCCATCAGTGATTGGCCTCCATTCCCCTACAGTTGCTGCAAGTGCAATGTTCATCCCTCGCCTATTAGTCCTATAAATCTGCTCACTACCTATGAAATATTGGGTTGATCATGTCCAATATCCCAAAGAATAACATGCAGTATTGATAACTCTAACAAGCATCCTATGCGCCCAAGTTTTGTTTTAGAAAAGTCCCAATGCCACAGTCCGATTTAGAATCGAACTGCTCTGATACCAAAAATGCAACGCCCTTCGTTACATTAGTAGCCCAAATTAATTTCAATAAAAATCCTTCAAAACACTTAATTAAAAAAACACAAGTCATAAAAATTTTCTCAAATAACTAAGTAGGAAAATACCTCATATTAAATAAAATAGTATTTACAAAGTATTGAGAAATATTATTAAATCCAATCATTTGAATAAAAACTAAAAGTCTCAAAACCGGGCGTCTATTTACAATCTGAGAAAAATAGTACGTAAACCAAAGAACGTCGTCCGCATAATACTATAAACCATACTACATTACTAACCAACTAGCTAATCAAAGATAACTCTTTAGATCTCTGGATCCTCAACAGTGATGTCCTCGAGATCTGAAAGCAATACTTATAATGAGATATAAAATCCCAGTGCACAACAATACAATTATAAGAAGTTTCGAAAATAGTGTTGTTCTCAGCCGGCGCGGTAACAGGAAAAACTGTCCATGATATCCGCTAATTTTTGAAAATAATATATATTAAAATTACATTTAATAACAACAGTAATATCAACAATTCAAAAACATATAGCATAAGGGCAAATCACTTCAATACATCACATTCCACATACCAAATAATCTCAAAAATAATCAAAGTGGCTCGGAGACCTCAATCTTAAATTGGTCTCTTGCCGGCATGCGATAAATCTCACACATCACACGACAATGGCATCCCATTGCCCACCCCTACTCATGAGGAATGTTTCGATGTCACCCTCCTGTCGGGGACATTTCTATTTTAATACCTCCCATGTGCACATGGCGGTATTTCTCCCTTTTCGACACCTCAAAGTGTGGCGGTGTTACTTTCGATACCCCTTTTTAGGCAGTATTGCTCTTTTTTGACATCCCAATTATATGGCGATGTTACTTTCGATACCCTATTACGGTGGTATTACTTTTCGATACCCGGCCCTATCATAGGTAGTATTGCGGCAAACATCATACAACATATTATAACTCAAATATGTCATATCTTATACATGTAACAAACTATTTCCCCCCATTTTAAACATATAAACTTCCACCAATAACAAACAATCATGAATATCACAATATATCATACATGAATAAGCACATTACAACATCAATTAATCAATTAATTCCCCTTTTAAACAAAACCCCAATTTTGGAATTTAGGTTACTAACAATATGCATCAAGTCAATTAAAGACTCCCAAAACCATATGGTAATCCCTTATCAACAAAAAAACAATCATATATATCATGGAAATGGTTCACAAAAAGTATTGTTACTCACCTCTTGAAGACCTCCAAATAGCTCTAAGCGTTTCCTACTGCGAATCCTAACGTTTGCCAAGAGTTATCATCATCTTCCTCTTCCTAGACTCCCTCTTCCACGACTATCTCTTCTTAATCCTTGAATTTCTTATATTCTTAGCCGTTTGAGTTTCTAGGTGTAATTAGGGTTGAAAAACGCACCCTAAGAGTGTTAAGATTCTATTTATAGAGCCCCCAATAGCCCAAAACGTGTAAAAACATGCTAAGCCCGCTTACTCTGCATATGGTGATGTATTTCGCACATATCTTGAGTTATAGACATTAAAAAATTATAAATTTTATATCATTGGAAAGATAGAAGAATTGTCTACAACTGTTATGAAGACCACAAAATCTGAAACCTACGTTTAGATAGTCAAAACGTGGATAGAATTTAAAAAAACGGTTCTGGCACTGGAACATGAATAGTGTGTACGAATTTGGTCATAACTTGAGTTACAAATATCCAATTTGGACGAATTTGGTGTCTATGGAAAGCTAAGAGACAGGGTTATATTTCTTATGCAGATCTTGAATTCAAACAAGTTCTCTTTGGTTAGGAAATATCCATCTGAAGTTGGGTATCTAGTCATATTATGCGAAATTGAGCTTAAAACACTCAAACTATCTATTTATAATGGGTAATACAACATGGGCCTTGATATGCTTATGTTTCCTATCATTATTGCCGCAATAATTTAGACTAGGGTAGGTTCTTATCCTTCCTTTTTTTAAAAAAAAAAAGAAAAACATGCAATTTGGCTAAAGCCAAATTTTTTATATTGCTAACAAAGAATCCTACGTGCTATTCACGTAGGTTTCTTAATTAATTAATTAATTAATTTTAATTTTTTTTAAATCAATTTTACATTATTATGGAACCCACTGGATTTTTATTATAAAGAAAACAATTATAATAAACTCTTATACTCCCTTTTTTATTAAACTAATTATATTTGAATTTTTAGGATGTTAGAAACAGGGTGATCTGACACTACAACACAATGAATCACAGGTTGTCGTTGATTCATGTGCAGGCAAATACCTTATAAAGGTGGGGGGATAACTCAGGAACCAAATATTATTCATAAGCTTGATTAGCTGCCATTATCATTTTTGTTGCTACTCTATCTTGATTACTCTTTTGCTTATGTAAATTTTCATGTTCCTTTCACTTGGTGTATAATATTCTTTCACATTTACCCTCAAATAGGATAGGCTGCTTGAGTAATGAAAACCAATGGCTCAATTGTTTTTTTCTTTTCGAATGTTTAACTATTGTCCGAAGCTTCCATAAAAGGGTAGTGGCTATGGCAAAGGCACAAGAACATTCCTGGGGATACAAAGTGGCTAGATAAATATATGGAAATGTATGGTCTGTTAAATTTTTTTCACCTTCTTAACTTGAAGATAAAAGGAAAATATTGCTTCTATTTAACATCAGACAACAAAACATGTATGTTAATCCTTTTTGTTCCCTTCTAATTTCTACAAATTCATGGTAGAACATCTATCATGGATTAATGGTTTTACTAATTGCATTGAGGACTAATACATGCGTAGTTTGTTATAAATTGTTTTATGAATAGCAGATGTTTGGTTGCAGGGAATAAATGAACAAAGCTCTAAAGATAAAACTATTGGTCACTCCTTTGACACTACACAGGAAGCAAGCAAGGATTGCAAATAAGAAGAAAATTGTTAAGGCAAAATCAAATGCAGCAGTGGATCAGAAACTCCTTGCTTCCAGGTTGAAGGAACAATGACAACACCATGGTGAGAGCTCAGCAAAGAGGAGATCCAAACTTTCAAGTGCTTACAATCCAACTATCACGACATAGCCTTCTTACAAAGATAGAGAGTAGAGATATGAAGTTTAACCTTCAACCCGATTATAGATTGTCTTATTCCATTTAGGGAGTGTTTAAACACTTTTCACAAATATTAATTAAGGAGTAGCTAAATTAGGAACCAAGACATGAAGACATAGCCTTCTTACAAAGATAGAGAGTAGAGATATGAAGTTTAACCTTCAACCCGATTATAGATTGTCTTATTCCATTTAGGGAGTGTTTAAACACTTTTCACAAATATTAATTAAGGAGTAGCTAAATTAGGAACCAAGACATGAAGAGTGTGTTTAAAATCTAAAAAAAAAAAATAGAGAAACATGAGAGAAGGGTGTTTAACATTTAGAAAAAAAAAAGTGAGAAACAGGAGAGAAGGGTGGAGGGAAGAAAGACAGGGAGAACACAATAGAGTTGGGAAAATACAACTCATTATTTATGTTTGATAAGATACATTATGCAACTTGCAATCTTTATCTTTGTTTGGAAGCACTGATCGAGTTCTTATTGATTTAGTTTTACTATTAATTCTTTTGCATAGGTTACAAATTTCATCATGCACTTAACTTTCTCTTAGCAAGACCCAAGTGAAAAAGCCATACATTCTTTTGAAATTTATTGTAATCGAGAGTCAAACTTTTGGTTCTTTGAAACAAAGGTTTGTTCCTTGAAGTACTATATAATTTGAAGATTTTTCCAATATGTCACATTTTAGAGTTGACCCATATTTTGATCGATAGAACATAATGTTTCATCCACAACTACGATTGGGGGTTGGGATGGATCACTTTGAAGGTTGAAAGAAATTGGTGTACATCCATCTTGGTTTTTGGGTAAGAAGAATTTTTGTGAGCCAAGATTGTTTTATAAAAAAATAGATGGTGGAGGATCGAGTGTTGATGCTGGTGTTGATCACCACTTGCATTCTGGGTTTAATGCCTATTGCTACCTATTGTGACACATTTTCAAATGATGGTTAGTGACACATTCTGGGTTATATATGTGGCGTAAATACAAGTCCACCAGGATTTATTGCAGGTCTTAAAGAATAGCAAATGTTTTTTTTTGTGAAAAATAGCTACATATTACAGATACATCCTATCGTATTAGAAACAGTTAGGGAAGGTGCATGAATATGGCCAAAGAAGGAGTACAACAAATGAATGAAAGAAGCAAAGAGTTTGTAGAGGATTAAAAGGATGTGCAAGTTTAAATAATATATAATATTGTCTTTCTTTTGTAGTTCTGCCTATAAGAACATCAAGCTTTTGCAGAGGATTGAAAGGAGAAGACAAAGGACATATGTGCAAGTTTCTGCTGCATTGGGTATGTACCTTGATGTTATGCATTTATTTATTTTGACATGAGTTTGAATTTTTTTTCCAAACTCCAAACTTAATACTAGACGATGATGCTCATTATTTTATTTGTTTGTTTTGTTTGACTGAATTAACAAGAAAACCTATTCAAACATGACATATCGCATTGCTTGAGGATGGATGGAACAATGATGTTTAAATTGTTTTTGGCTTGGACTCGGTGGGTTTTGGAGTGTTAATGCTTTTTGGTCAAACTATCCATGATAATTGTTAGTGAATATGGCACCATTTTGGCATTCTGAAGGTCTAAGATTTGTAAAGAGATATGGGAGGAATGAGCATTTGAAATTATCAGTTGATGGTGGTGACTGTTTTCACCACTTTTCTTTTCATTTCCAAGAATCACCCCACTCACTCATGGCTTCTACTTTTGCTGATCTTCCTTCTATTACTGAACAACTTAAATGTAATCTACATGCCTTCTTTGATCTTTGTATCTTCTTTTATTTGCTCTGCTTTTATTGTTTTTTTTTCATTTCCTTCAATTAAGTCTCAAGATAGATTCATTATTTTTATTTTTTAAAATTTAGGTGTATCTGATTCTGGGTTTTTTATTCATGCTTTCTAAAGTCTTAGGGCATAGTGTGAGTTTGTGTTAGTTACTTGGAAGTATCACATTCAGTTGGGTGTTTGTATGTGTGTTCTAATCTTTTACCTAGACATTCCCCTTTTTGCTTTTTGGGTTACGATGATATGGCTTTTTAATGTAAAAATGAAGGTCTAAGATTTGTAAAGAGAGATGGGTGAAATGAGCATTTGAAAATATCAATGCTTGACACACTTACAGCACCGATTAAGGTTGAATACATGTATATATATGACTGAAAAAAATCACAATCAGGGTTTATGGTGGCTTATTTAATATGGAAGTTGGATCAAAGTTTCAAACAGATGACAGTGTCTTATTCATCTGATCATATCCCTGTGTCATTTAAATGGTGAAACCTTTTGGTCAAGCTAAGAAGAAATGCAAGACATGCATGTATATTAATTAGTATGTGGTTGGATTGTTGTTTTCAAATATATTACTGTATCAAGCTATTGGTTTCTCTAATTGCTTAATATATTATTATGCATATAGAAAGAAATTGTTGTAGCTGACTGACTTTTTTAACATGCCTAAATCTATTAACAATTCGACTAAATTACCCTTTCAAATATATTACCGTTTATTGCAAGAGATGATGACAAGCAGCTAGGTTCACGTGAACAACTTTTTTTAAATATTTTTCCATATCAATCTATTAACAATTCGACTAAAAAAATGATAGGATCACGACTGTCAAAAACTATGGAAAATATTGAAGGCTGAGCAATCAATCGCATCTATATGCCCAGTTGACAAAAAGGTGAATTATAAATTTATATTAGATACTTCATATTATGTCGTTGTATAAAAAACCAATATTCTAATCTTTTGATAATCAGGTACATCATCTAAAGATATACTCTTTTGGGTGGGGTTCGACAGTAACAACAGATAAGACTCAGCTATGGAACATGGTAAAAAGAGAATTGTGGGCTCAAAGGTTAGAAAGGTAATGTATTATGTATTGTATTCGATATGATAATATACATATTTACTATATCATAAGTTGTATTGTTTCCACAATTTATTAAAATACTATCTTTTTTTTAAAAAAAACTTATTAGGAAACTTGAAGCTACATTACCAAGCAAAAGAAGTCGTGATAGCTCAATACATTGAAACAAAAAATGGTCTTACTTGAGAATGTAATATTTTATTTTAATAATACATAATATTTGTATACATGTATTTCAAAAATACAATAAAAAAGCAAAGGGGACACTTGTGTTCAAAAATCATAATTGATTCCCAAAAGTTGGTTGCAGTAGTAGTGGAGGCTTGTATATCTGGATGGTCAATTGTATGAATTACAGAGTTGACACTTCGGGGAAGACTTTACCTAACAACACATTGATCCAAGGGTTAGTCTCACAGTTTTTAAATGTAGGATACCCGATCAAATAAAAAAATTAATTTATCTATATAAGTGCGAACGAATATCAAATCTTAAGTATCGGTTATAATGAATTATTACTAAAAAGCACATATATGCTTTTTTTTTGTTTCTCAGGGTATCCTCCATGCGCAACTGCGGAGACTAATCCCTCGAGACACATATGTTTATTTTGATTATTTGTTATAATATTATGTCCTATAATATGAATATAATTAATTATATATTATTATATTATTTTTATATAAACATAAGTTATTCATATGCTATATCTATATTGTTTTTTACCAGAGTGTCCTCCAATCTAATAGGTGGGAGACTAATCTCCTGCATACTGTCACGCGTCTAAGCGGGTGACCCCTCTAAAGATATTTTTTTTTACCATATACATGGATCGCGGAAAAAATTGTAAATAATATTATTTTCTTATAATATAAAAAATAATATATTTTATTTTATTATTTTCATATAAACATTAGTTATCCATATTTTTCTACTGAATTCAAAATAAAGATACCTTGAAACAGTTATGGATAATTGCATACTCTTTTTAAATTTTTTAATATAAATTATCTTAATCATTTACTATAGTAGGTAATGAGACGAATCAAAATCATTTACTATAAATATCATATCATATCATGATATTATTTTCCGCTAAATCTCACTCCGATATTACACCCTAAATTTTTGCATTTCATATCCCAAAAGCTTCTCCGTTTAATTTAAATTTCTTTCACACACAAATCACCATAAATAATTAAATATAACATCTCTACAATTTTTTCCCTCTATTAAAGTTACACTCACTCAACATAAGCTATCACTTTCTCCCTCACAAAAATTCAGCCTTCATTCCCTCTTCTCCTCTCTTCCAGAGACCCTTCTCCTCTCTCTTTCCCCTTCTCGCTCTCTTCCACCATAACATCACCCATCCTCAGCCATGCTGCCACGGTAAGCTCTTTTTTTTTTTTGAGGTATTCCTTTTCTTTTTTCTTTTGAGTTCTTTTCTGTGGTATCACTTAGATTTTCTGAAGTGCAAGGAGCCCGATTTTCTAATATTTCTCTCTCTCTCAACAACTCAGCTCTCATTCCCACTTCTCCTTTCTGCTGGTCTTCATTCATTTTGTTTGTTGCTTCAACGCTCTGGTATGTTTCTCTTTAAATCTCACATTGCTAAGGTTTTACGGGATTTGAGGGAAAGATTAGCTCAAAAAGTTAAAATATGTGTAGTGAGCAGATAATGGTGGCTATTGATATTCAAGTACTTACAAGTGATAGTGATATTTACAAGCTCCACATTAACGTAAAAAAAGGGCGTTGGAATGAAGTAAAATCTTACTTATCGAGTGTTCCTGGTGCGATTTCTGGGACTTCATCCTCTACAAGGAGGACAGTTCTACACGTCGCGGTTGCTGCAGGGCAAGTGGAGATGGTAAAAGAGTTAACTGAGTTAGGAAATGTAGGATTTCTCGGAATGCAAGACCACAAGGGATACACAGCACTTGCCATTGTAGCTGACAGATGACAAGAAAATGGTAGAGTATATGGTCAACAAAGGAGGGAATTAGCTCTTGAGTACAAGAACCAATCTAGAGAACATATCGTTAATTCTGGCCCTAGACAAGGGTCATACATAAATGACTAGATATCTCTTCTCTAAGACTCCCTAGTCCTTCTTGCTTGAACATAAAAATGATTACGGCCCCAAGATAATATCAGGATGCATCTCTGCCAGATTATTTGGTAAAGTTTACTTTGGAGCTTGTTTTTCTTTTCTTGTATAACTCACGTGATTTAATTGGTGGTATATATATTATCTGGTTACATATGTTGCCGCAGCACTACTTCAACACCAAGTTGGCTTAGAATTACCGCTTAATGACAATTGTGTTCAACTGCGACCCTTATATGCATTAGCAAACATGCCTTCTGCATTCCGTAGTGGGACCAAACTTGGACGTTGTTCACGGTTGGTTTACAAAAGTAAGTTCACCTTTTATCTTTCAAAAATATTTTACTGTAGACAATACAACTGACTGAATACATTATATTTTCGTTATAGTTTTAATCCTACGGGGAGACATAAACTCTAAGGACAAATGTATTAAGATTGGATCACACGTTGAACCAAGAAATTCTTTAGCAGGTTTGACAGCAATTTCTCCTCAATGAATTATTAAATGCATTTGCTATATAATTATGTTGGATATTTTATTTCAAAATAATTTATTTTGAGTTTAAAATTGAGAGTTTTAAACTTTCCTTTTTATTATTATAATTAATTTGTTTCCTATTATTGTTTAAAAATTCCCTTATATTCATCTTATTGCTTTTGATTACAGTTTATTGTATTTTAATGCCTTGTTTTTCATGTAAAAAAACGTGCGTTACGTTGGGACATGTTTTTAGTTTTTATGGTTTTTATTCATTTAGAAGTTGTACATGAGTTTTCGGAAATCAAGTCAAGGCTTTTGGTGCTATTATGATTCAAAACTAAAAATACATATTTTTTGAGTGATAGAACAAATGGTGTTTTCTCAGAGAACATATAAATCATATTCAAAACTAAAAATCATAGAAAGTGAGGGTGTTGTTTTCTCACTTTTAAAACTTCTTTCTCACTTTAGAAGAGAATATATGAGAGACATAAGGAAACAATTTAAATGTTTATATACTTGAACAAAAATTGATATTAGAAATGTCTGACTCTTCAATGTCATATTCAGGTCAATTTTTTGAACGATTTCGACTGTTCATTCAACCTTACCTTCTAAAGATTCCAAGTATGTATAATCATATGTGGTCATATCTTTTCTTTGCTTCAATTATCAATTATGTTGAAATGCATTGTATAAAGTCATTTCCTTGTCTCCTATTTTGTCTTCTACTTAATAAAGTCTCATTTTGAACTTTCTAATGTTTTCAGGAATTGGGAGGATATATTTGATGAAAATGAATCATCACCTAGTACTTGATATTCTACAATCTTTGTGTGGAAGAATATCAGCAATAACAAGCGAATCAGATCTACATGTGTGTTCAGCTTAGGACGCTATGTTGCAAGCTGCCAAGTACGGGATTGTTGAGTTCATAGATTCAATGCGGCTGGCAAATCCTGACCTTTTGTGGGCCAATGACAAAGATGAAAGAGGCGTATTCTCACATGCAATTATAAATCGTCAGGAAAAGGTGTTCCAACTTATACACAACATAGAGGGGCTGAAAGAGTTCATTCTATCCCAAGAAGATGCGTATGGCAATAACATGTTGCACATTGCCGTAGAATCAAGGCCTTCTTTTGTCCTTGGTGACATATCTCATGGGGTTCTACAGATGGAAAGAGAGGTTGAGTGGTTTAAGGTATTCCATTATTTACTTAATTATGTTATTATTGTTTCTCTTAAAAAAAGTGTTAAAGTGTTAATTATTACTACATGAAGGTGGTTGAGAGAATTGTGCCTCTCAAGTACAAGGAAGCAATGAATAAAAATGGGGAAAAGCCTCGAGAAGTATTTACCAAAACCCATAAGGAGCTACTAAAAGATGGTGGGGAATGGTTAAAAGGCTCGGCAAGTACTTTGACAGTTGTGGCTTCTCTCATCATTGGGATCATGTTCACGGTGGTCTTCACTGTCCCAGGAGGATATAATCAAGTCACTGGAGTACCCTTGTTAGCTGATGAAGAGGGATTCACTATCTTCATTGTAGCAGCTCAATGCTCTTTTATAACATCTTTGTCTTCACTGGTCACTTGTCTTGGCCTCCTTACATCACGTTACATCGAGGAAGACTTCTGCCAAAAAGGGATCTCAAAGTTAGTCTATAGCTTCCAAATCCTATGTTTGTCTATGATATTCATGATGACTGCCTTTTCTACTGGAAATGATCTGATGCTTAAAGGAAATAGTTGGCATGATTCAGTTTTATCTTGGCCTATGACCATTCTTGTTTTTCCGGTTTGTCTAACCTTATCTGCACTAATGGATCCTTTTATTGAGACGAGGGAATCTGTCAAAAGACTCCTTTTTCAAGCTAGTAAGAAGCAAAGAAGTCATTTTTCTCACCATTAAGAAGAAAAGAAGTCAGTTGTTGGGTTCTTCAATTAGTACTTGATTTCAATCTGTCTGGGCTCATGGTTGGTATTACCGTGTTATCGTTTTTTTTTTGTCTTGCTTTCTTTTATAGCAAGCCTCTTGTAAGGTTTTGTTTTTCTTGGCAATGGGTATTTGCTTGTGGTCACTTGTGCAGGTTTTCTAAACTCTCTGTTGTGGCTTGTATTTGTCATGCTTCAGTTAGCCTTCCTATTTCAGTGAACTTTTAGTTTATCAAAATAATGTATCTTGAACCTAAATTAATAATTAAAAAAACAAAGAAATAAAGAAGAGTGACTCACATGGAAAAAGGTTTACAGTGTCACGATAAATTCAAAATTATAAAGTACCATAATATTATGCAAAAGTTGAACATGAGTTTGCCAAAATCAGTCAAATATGGAATAAGTATATTTAAATGTGAAGAAACATATACTGTAGTCATGCACCATGTTCTTATGCTAATTGACTTGATAGTTGGTGGTTAAGGTAATCAAAATAGTTTCACAAATTACTGCATTGTGAACCAATGCCATTTGATTTCGATAACCTACTAACTAATTATTTCTACAATTTTCTCACCCTTGAACTTAAAAAAATTGAAGCTGTTATAAGTTACAAATCTCTTCCTCTGAAGAAGGAAGTGAAGAAATTGATACACCTTGTTCTCCACGCCATCGCATTAATACTTGGAATAATTGAAATTTATGCTGCCTTCAAGTATCATAATGAAAGTGGGATTGCCAATTTGTACAGTTTGCACTCATGGCTTGGATTTGGGGTTATTGTCCATTATGGCATTCAGGTAGACCATTGAAAAGGATGGTGATATATATCAACCTAAATTGAACATGGAAAGGATGTGAGTCACGTCTAATGGCTGAAGTCCCACCATGTTTGAAAAAGATCACAAACCCATATATCCACTGAAAGTGAGGTAACCAATACAATGTTAGACAAAGTTAGAGGACAACACAGTGAGATATCTGATAATTAAGTGTGCATAGGACCAGATTAACATACACTGCAAGATCAACCGAGTCAAATACACTGTAAAGAAACATGAAGCAATTTAACTCCTCAAATTACATTTCATAGATGGGAAAAAATCAACAGGCTCAGTTACTTATTTGATCTAACAAATGAGCATCCTGCACAAAGGTCAAATTTGCGTCAACTATTGAAAATCTCTTGCAATGCCTGTAATTGATCAATCTAATTCTTAGCTTCATTTCCCAAAGCCCAAAATCAGAATTTTAAAACTTTCCGGGTTTTTCCCCTCAAAATTACCATTCAACCAAAGAAAAATAAGAATAGGGCCATTTCCATCAGAAACTCGTCTGCCATCCAGCCTTGTAATAGACATTGAAAACAAACTATACCCAATACTAAATGTTAAAGTAATAGACACATTATCAACTCATTCAATATTTTGAAGTCAAGGACTGTAAAATAACTAGACCCTTGTTAACTGAATCACTTCTCATTATATTTGATGTGTTTGTGGATGTATATACTCACAATGTGTTACAAAGAGTCCTATTCAACATCTATATATAACAATGAATAGGATAACAAATAGGAGCTGTTAGTTATAGAATAACTAACATCCCAGAAAACTAGCTAACTGAAATAACAGAATAACTAACATTCCTTCACTCCCCCTCAAGTTGGTGCATGTATGTTCTTAATGCCCAATTTGCTGACCAGAAATTCAAATTTCTCTCTGGCTAGTGGCTTAGTAAAAGCATCTGCCACTTGATCCTTTGTTCCAATTTTCAAAGCTTCTATATCACCCGATTGTATTCTTTCTCTTACAAAGTAGCAATCCATTTCTACATGTTTTGTTCTTTCATGGTAGACTGGATTCATTGCTATATGCAATGCAGCTTGGTTGTCACAAAACATGCGAGTTGGTTCTGTTTATGTTGATCCTAATTCACTCAGCAGCCACCTGAGCCAGACTAATTCACTCACTGTTGATGCCATTGACCTATACTCTGCCTCTGCTGATGACTTAGCCACAACTGATTACCTTTTAGTCCTCCAGGAAATGGGTGAGTCTCCCAACATGATGAAGTATCCAGTGCAAGATCTTCGAGTGAGGGGGCAGCCTCCCCAGTCTGCATCACAGTAGGCTTGCAATCTCAAGTCATCTTTGCTTGTCAGTAAAATTCCCTATCCGGGTGTAGTTTTGAGGTACCTAAGAATTCTTTCCACAGCATCCATGTGAATTTGCTTGGGTGTATTCATAAATTGGAACAGAGTATTCACTGCATAGGTGATATCTGGCCTTGTAATGGTTAAATACAACAGCTTTCCCAACAGTCTTCTATACCTTGATGCATTAGTATCAGGATCCTTTTCAATCACCTTGAGGTTGCAGTTTTGTTCCATAGGGAACTTACTTGGTCTGCTATTCTCCATCTTAGTCTCATGGAGGATGTCCATACTATATTTTCTCTGACTTAGAACAATTCCATCAGCTGATCTTGCAACTTCTATGCCCAGGAAATACTTCAAGGTTCCAAGATCTTTTATGCTAAATGATCGATCAAGATAGTTTTTGACTTCTGTCATAAACTGAAAGTTATCTCCTGCTAAAATGACATCATCTACATAGATGAGTGCAGTGAGGAAAACTCCTTTTGCCTTGTAAATGAAAAGATAGTGATCTGCCTTTGATTGTGTGAAGCCTATGGCATGGAGGGCTGTGGTGAACTTTTGATACCAGTTCCTAGAGGCTTGTTTCAGGCCATAAAGAGACCTTTTCAAATTGCAAACTCTTGTATCTCCTTTCTTTGCAAATCCTTGAGGAATCTTCATGTAGATGTCTTCTTTCAAGTCCCCATGAAGGAATGCATTATTCACATCTAATTGGTGAATAATCCACCCTTTCTTGGCTGCAATTGTCAATAAGCACCTTATTGTAACAAGTTTAGCAACTGGAGCATAAGTCTCATGAAAATCTTCCCCTTCTTTCTGAGTGAAACCTCTTGCAACTAATCTGGCCTTGTACCTTTCTATTTCTCCATTTGGCTTATATTTTATTTTGTAAATCCACTTTGAATCCGCTGTACTTTTTCCTTCTGGTAGGGACTCCAAAGTCCAGGTTCCATTGCTTTCTAAGGCTTCAACTTCTCTTTGCATCGCATCTCTCCAATGTTTGTGTCACAGCCTGTCTAAAAGATTTTGGCTCATCTTTTGCAGAGATGGCAGCTAGAAAAGCTTGGTGAGAATGAGACAATTTATCATAAGTAATATAGTTAGAGATAGGATACAGAATTGCGTTACCTGAGGAACAATTGGATGTAGGGGGGATAATAGAAGATGGCAAATCAATTTCATAATCATTTAAATGTCTAGGTAAGTGTCTTACACTTTCGCTATGCCTTTGATTGTTCTGAGTGCCATTTTCTAAGTTCTTAGTCTCATCATTATTAGTAGTTAGGTCCATAGTGTCGATGACCTGTAGATCCTGATTTTGATCTGTTTCATTGTTATGGATATTCTTCATGCAATCTATGTTATCTTCCCAAAATATATTATTTTCATTTAAGCTTTCATTAGTCTCATGCACTGTCTTAAAAGGAAATTCAGTTTCAGAAAATATGACATCTCTGGATACAAAGACTTGTTTGGTTATGAGATCATAAACCTTATAGCCTTTCTGTCCAGTAGGGTATCCTAGAAACACACAAGCTCTCCCCCTTTCATCAAACTTCCCTTCCCTCCTAGTTTTCAAAGTATAAACAAGGCAACCAAAAACTCTTAAGTGGTCATAACTTGGCATTCTTCCAAAAATGATATCATAAGGGGTTTTGCCACCAATGACCCTAGAGGGAAGTCTGTTGATAATGTGTACAGCAGTTTGCACACATTCACCCCAAAATTGAATGGGAAGTCCAGAGTGGAATCTAATAGCTCTAGCTATTTCTAGGATATGTCTGTGTTTTCTCTCCACAACTCCATTTTGTTGTGGAGTGTAAGTACATGAAAGTTCCATTAAGATTCCATTTTTCTCATAAAACCTTTGCATGCTACTGGCAGTGAATTCTAGGCCATTATCTGATCTTACCCTCTTAACTTTCTTATGAAATTGAGTTTCAATCATGCATATAAAAGCTTGCAGGCAATGTTCTACCTTAGACTTATGTTTCATGAGGTACACCCACACCCCTCTACTAAAATCATCAACTATAGTTAGGAAATAATGAGCCCCTATAGTGGAACCAGTTGCATACCTTCCCCATATATCACAGTGCAGTAATTCAAAGCAAGAACTAGTTTTTATAGAACTTAAAGGAAAAGGAAGCCTTGTTTGTTTGGCCCTTATACAAGAATCACAAGGAATGCTATCATTATTACTAACTACAACAGGTATAGATCCTATACTAATGATTTTGGCTGCAGAAGTGTGTCCTAGCCTAGAATTCCACAGTTTTGAATCAGTCGGTTTTCCAACCTTCATGGGCATTCCTCCATCCTTAGTGGAATCTAGGAAGTAAAGACCATGTTGATGCCTACTCTTCCCAATCTGCTTCTTCAAGGGTAAGTCCTGTATAAAACAAGATTCACTCACAAAGGTTATGGAGCAATTATATTCTTTTGTGAGTTTACTAACAGAAAGGAGATTGCAATGAAACTCGAGGATGTACAAAACATTACTAATGTTCATGCCATTGGGAAGAATAGTCTTTCCCACTCCCTTAACCGGCACACTAATGCCATTTGGGATTTTGACAGATTGTTCATTGCAATTCAAAATATCTTTCAACATGGTTTTATCACACGCAATATGCTCAGTTGCTCCAGTATCAATTATCCACAGCTTATGATTATTAAGATTACCTACCATGTTTACTGTTGGTGAAGATTTCTGCTTTCCAATGATTGGCTCTGTATCTCCTTGCAGTTGTAGCATCAGCTTTTCATACTGCTTGAATGAGAGGCCTGGGATAGGACTTTCTTCTGTGCTCACCTGAGATGCCTTGGATCCCGACTTCTTGTTGGTCCAAGATGCATTATTTTCTTTTCTTTCTCTAGGTGGCTTTCTCCAATCTTGAGGGTAGCCAATAATTTCCCAGCACTCTTCCTTAATGTGTCCAATCTTTTGGCAATGGTCACATGTAGGTCTATCTTTCTTGTTTACCTTGCGATCAGTTTGAGATTGAAAGGCAGAAGTCTCAGCTGCTGGCTTATGCATGGCCGAAATTATTCTTTGTTTTTCATCCTCTGCCACCAAGTGATAAGCATGCCCGAGAGTCAATTTTGGTGCCATGCTTAGGATTTGAGTCTTCACTGTGTTAAAGACTTCATCAAGACCCATGAGGAAATCATACAAGTGCTCTGTTTCACGCATTTCAACAAGCTGTTTCTGTACATCACACTCGCAGCCACCACATTTACATTCAGGCCAGGGTGAAATAGATTGAATTTCATCCCACAGTCCCTTTAGTTTTGTGTAATATGTGGGAATTGACTGCTTATCTTGCCTAAGATGTGTGATTGCTCTGCGTAATTCACAAACTCTTGGAGCACTTCCCTTGGCAAATCTTTCTTCCAATTCTTTCCAAATTTCTCTAGCTGTGGCTGCATATCGAACACTTCTTCTGACTTCTTTGTCCATTGCATTCTTTAGCCAGCCTTTAACCATGGCATTGCAACGCATCCAATGAGCTAAATTTAGTGAATCTACTTCTGGCATGGGGAGGGTACCATCTACAAAGCCAATCTTGTTCTTGGCATACAGTGCATTACTCATGTCTGCGACCCATTCACCATAGTTTCCATCGTTGAGGAGCTCACTCACGAACAATTGTCCCGGCTGATCCGAAGCATGGAGAAAGAAGGATGACATAATGTCAATACCTCCATCATTTCCTTTCTTTTGTGGAGATGATGGTGAATCAATATGTTTCTTCCCCTTTTTGGGTGAGGATGATGAATCTTCATTCTTGTTGGAAGAGCTTTCATCATCTTTAGCCATGATTGACAGCAACTTTCAAGAAAACGATTTTCAGGATTTGGCTCTAGATACCATGTAAAATAATTAGACCCTTGCTAACTGAATCACTTCTCATTATATTTGATGTGTTTGTGGATGTATATACTCACAATGTGTTACAAAGAGTCCTATTCAACATCTATATATAACAATGAATAGGCTAACAAACAGGAGCTGTTAGTTATAGAATAACTAACATCCCAGAAAACTAGCTAACTGAAATAACAGAATAACTAACATTCCTTCATGGACTACTAAGAGCGCTTTAAAGTTGGTATAGACAAATGTTTGATGCAACAAATTTTCTATTTTTCACATGCCTTGGTTTAGTTTGTTCTACAACTGAACTTAATATTCAAACTCTAATGATTGTGTTGATGGTTTTACTGGGTTGAGGGTGGTACTGCCTAGTGTTCTAATTTTATGGAATACTTTCATGTTTTTTTTTTATGATAAGCATATGTGAATCCCAGATATTCCAAATCTGTTTGAGGTTGCCTCTAGCTTGTAATGCAAATAAAGAATGATACTATATTAAGGCTTTAAATCTTTGATCCATCAGAAAATATCAAAGAACTCGAATTGCACAATAGATGAGAAGCAAGTTTCCGATTTGACAATTAAGCATTCCTTTTTTTTTTTGTTAGGTTAAATCTCAAGAATGATTTTATATCTAACACCATTGCTTTCAATATTTAAAGTAAAACATTTGCCACTAGTTGATCTATGAGAACACTAAACACTAAAAAGCTCTACACTGACCTGCAAACCTTTTGCGTACGGTCCCAAGGTCCATGTGTCTTGAGCCACTGCTCGGCAAATACATAATTTCCAATGACATCCTTGGCAATCGTACCACTATTTGAATATCATGACCTGTAAATTTTTCTCCAATCAGTTTTGTTAGTTTTATGGCAGAACAGAGCAATAGAAAAACAGAGGAGCAAGAGTAGATACATTGAAATTGATTGAAGAAGGGAATACACTTTTATTCATCAGCAACAATTACATTTATAATATTCAAATGAAACAGAAAAACTATTTGTTACCAAGATTTCAGTAACATTGGATAACAACCTAACTTGATCCTAAAATGTAGGAACCACTTATTGACTAAAACAATAACTGAAACATTAAAAGATAAACATAAATAAAAAACACGTTGTAGTTCAAAAAGCAGATAATTAACACTTCTCCTTGCTTTAGGATCTGCAAACTCCAATCTTCTGCCTTAAAAACTCAAACTTGCTAACAGGAAGTGGCTTTGTAAACAAATCTGCTAGTTGATCTTCTGACTTGCAATAGACTAAAGCCACTTCTCCATTTTGATGCATCTCTCTTAAGAAGTAGAGCTTGATGATAAAATGTTTGGTCTTCCCATGATACACTGGATTCTTTGAGATTGCAATTGCTGCCTGGTTGTCAATGAAAATTTCTGTGTTATAATTCTGCTGCATATGTAAATCACATAGAACCTTTTTTAACCACAAAACTTGATTTACAGCAGCAGTTACTGCTATGAATTCAGCTTCTGCAGTGGATTGTGCTACAATTTCCTGCTTCTTTGTGCAGCATGAGAAAATTCCTGAACCTAGACTGAAACAATATCCTGAAGTACTCTTCATGTCATCAATGGATCCAGCCCAGTCACTATCAAAAAATCTATACAACTTGAATTCTTGACATTTCTCAAATTTAACACCATAATAAACCGTGCCTTTAATATACCTCAGTACTCTTTTTGCTGCTCTTAAATGCATTTCACTACCACAATGCATAAATCGAGATAGGAGACTTACAACAAATAGAATGTCTGACCTTGTTGCAGTGAGATACATTAAACAACCAATCAAGCTCCTATAATATCCTTCATCAACTTTTTCAGCACCATCTTCCTTGATCAGCTTCTCCTTTTGATTCATTGGTGTGCTAACTACTTTGCACTCCTCCACTAGAAATTTCTTCAATATTTCCTTTGCATATTTTTTCTGGCAGATGAACACATCATTCTCACTTTGTTTGATCTCAATTCCTAGAAAATAAGTCATAAGACCAAGATCTGTCATTTCAAAAGCTTGCATCATGTCTTGTTTGAACTCCTCAACCAGCCTTATATCATCTCTGGTCACTAAAAGATCATCAACATAGAGGGAAACTATGAGAAAATTATTTCCCTAATGTTTCACATAAAGAGTGGACTCAGATAAGCTTTTTACAAAGCCTATGCTCAATAGGTGATCATTTATCCTGCTGTACCAGGACCTTGGTGCTTGTTTTAGGCCATATAGGGCCTTTTTGAGTATATAGACTTTATCTTCTTCACCTTCCTTCACAAATCCCTCTGGTTGCTCCACATATATTTCTTCTTGTAAAACTCCATTTAGAAAAGCTGACTTGACATCTAATTGGAATACTTTCCAACCCTTTTGAGCAGAAACTAACAGCACCAATCTGATTGTGTCTAATCTGGACACGGGAGCAAAAGTGTCATAATAATCAACACAAAAAATTTGTGCATACCCTTTAACTACAAGCCTGGCCTTGTATTTGTTGACTGAGCAATCTGCATTAAACTTTGTCCCGAAAATCCATTTAACTCCAATGACTTTTCTATCTTTAGGCCTGTCAACCAGCTCCCATGTTTTATTTTTCTGAATCATTGACATCTCCTCCTCCATTGAAATTTTCCATTTTGGGTCTTTTAG
Source organism: Sophora flavescens (assembly GCA_030762895.1). Classification (NCBI taxonomy): domain Eukaryota; kingdom Viridiplantae; phylum Streptophyta; class Magnoliopsida; order Fabales; family Fabaceae; genus Sophora; species Sophora flavescens. The sequence continues at coordinate 147,417,811 of CM061069.1, forward strand.
TGCTTCCTCACAGCTAGCAGGTTCGCATATTGCTACATTACATCTTTGATAGATGTCTAACAACAACCTTGTGCCTCAAATTGAAGGGTCATCTTCTAATTCACTATGACACAACTCTGTTGTTTGTTCTTCGGGATAATTATCTTCACTGTTGTTTAAGGATCCAATTGCCTTTTGTGGATTCTTCCAATCCCATTGCTGATCTTCATTGAAATGCACATCTCTAGTGACAGTCATCTTTACGGTTTGAGGATGATACACTTTATAGGCTCTTGAAACTGAACTATAGCCCACAAAAATGCCCGGAATTGCCTTCTTGTCAAGTTTGTCACGTTTAACCTTTGGAACATGTGCAAAACAAACACAACCAAACACTTTAAAGAAGGTTAGTGAAGGCTTATATCCATACCAAACCTCAAAAGGAGTTTTATCTTTCAAGGCCTTGGTTGGAAGTCGATTTTGAAGAAAGACCGTTGTGTTGGTTGCTTCTGCCCAAAATTGTTTAGGCAAACCCTTCTCATGCAGCATACATCTAGCCATCTCCATTACCGACCTATTTCTCCTTTCACTAACTCCATTTTTCTCTAGAGTGCATGGAGCTGTGAGTTGATGTTGAATGTCAGATTCTTCACAAAATAAATCAAATTGTACTGAGGCATACTCCTTCCCATTATCGGATCTTATACATTGAATCTTACAACCACTTTGAGTTTCCACCATCTTCTTGAACTTCATAAATACTCCAGCTACTTCATGCTTGAATTTCAAGAAAAAAATCCAGCACATTCTTGTATAATCATCTATGAAAAGAATAAAGTAAAGACTACCTTGTAATGATGGTGTTCTTTGAGGTCCTGCCACATCAGTATGAATTAGCTGTAGCTTTTGAGAGGCTCTCCAAGCTGATTTTGGAAATGGCACTCTGTTTTGTTTACCAAACTGACAAGCATTGCAATTTGGGAAATGTTCAGAAAGTACTGGCAGACCTCTTGTCATATCTTTCTTCTTCATGTTCAGCATTCTTTGAATATGACAGTGACGAAGTCTCTTGTGCCAGAGTTCTGTGGGACTGACTTGAGTGAAATAGGCTGCTTGTTCCTCCTCGGTTGGATCAAATGAGAAGCTTTTACCTCTCATTTTAACCCTTAGAATCTCCCGACCAGTAGTATCAAAGATAAGGCAATGCTGATTTTCAAAGGATACTTTAAATCCTTTCTCTATCAACTGACCTACACTAAGCAAATTTTGGTCAATCTCGGGTACATAAAGAACATCTGAGATTACCTTTGTACCTGAACTCGTTGAAATTAGGATGGTTCCTTTTCCTTTTGCAGAAATATAGCCGCCATTCCCAATTCTGACTTTTGAGACTTTAGTGGGCTTCAAATCCTTGAAGAGAGTTCTGTCATATGTCATGTGGTTTGTACAACCACAGTCAATCAACCAGCATTCTGAACTACTCCTAGTTGAAAAACATGTTGCCACAAAAATCTGATCTTCTTCGTCTTGCTCAACAACCTGGGCATTGACTTCATACTGTTGGGTTTTGCTTTTGCAAATGACAGCTTCATGTCCAAGCTGATTGCAGTTGCTGCACTTTGTATCTGGTCTTCTCGAACATCTGAATGGCGACAAGGTGGGTAATTTTTCTTTTTACCTTTGCCTTTGCTTTGGTTGTCTGCAGTACTTCCAGCTTCATGATGCTTGGTTGGTAAAGCACCCTCAACCACATACTCTTGTCTCATAAGTCTTCGTTGCTCTTGGGCCTGCAAGGCATGTAACACTCCCACCAAAGTGATCTTGGACAGATCCTTTGTGTTCTCCAAGGTGGTTATTGATGCTTCACATCTCTTAGGCACTGTAACCAGAATTTTTTCAATGATTCTGGAATCAACAAATGTAGTGCCCAATAACCTTACCTTATTAGCAATGCCAAGCAATCTGTCTGAGTATTCTTTGATTGTCTCAGACTCTTTCATTTTCTGCAACTCGAATTCCCTCATTAAATTAAGCACTTGCATGCTTCGTATCCTTTCGTCTCCTGCATATTATTCCTTTAGATAATCCCAAATTTCCTTTGCTGATTTTAGAGTCATGATCCTTGTGAAGACTATTGCCGAAACACCAGCAAAGAGACATGTTTTTGACTTTGCCTTCCTGGTTTTTCTCTCCTTGTGACTTTTTATTTGGGCCATGGTAGGATTGTGCGGCAGTGGAGGAACTTCATAATCCTCTTCCACAGCTTCCCAAAGATCTAAAGCCTCCAGGTGAGACTCCATTCTTACTTTCCAAAGATCATAGTTTTCTCCATCAAAGACGGGAGGAGCAATTTGTGAAAAACTTGCTTCAGCTTCCATTTTCACAGGTCCCGTAAGAAGTAAGCTCTTGATACCAATTTGTTAGTTTTATGGCAGAACAGAGCAATAGAAAAATAGAGGAGCAAGAGTAGATACGTTGAAATTGATTGAAGAAGGGAATACACTTTTATTCATCAGCAACAATTACATTTATAATATTCAAATGAAACAGAAAAACTATTTGTTACCAAGATTTCAGCAACATTGGATAACAACCTAACTTGATCCTAAAATGTAGGAACCACTTATTGACTAAAACAATAACTGAAACACTAAAAGATAAACATAAATAAAAAACACGTTGCAGATCAAAAAGCAGATAATTAACAAGTTTAATGATTTCTACAGATCAAGAAACTGGGATTGAAGCATTATAAACAGCATATTGTAAGGTCAAAGTTTATCAATAAAATCAAGCTGGTACAAAGAGCGAGATAAGAGTAAAAAGAAAAGGAACAACAACTTGGTAATCAAAATCAATCCCAAAAGAAATACTAAATCCAGAATAAACCTATAAACTATATTGACTTTGATTAATTTGATTAATCTATAATAAAACTATAATAATTAAGCACAAATGTACATTTATCTATACTAAAAGATAATGGCAGAGTTCAAAAAAGAATAGTTATTTGGTGTCAATTTTTTAATATTACAGATTTAACCTTTATACTTTAGTTTATTTTTTAATTTTTCCACCAACGGCACAATTCCTCCCACGTAACCAACCCCATGACCCCATCTCCTTATTTTCATTAACCATACTCAGTAAAACCAATAGTGAACGATGGATAGTGGACGCGCATAGAGGAAGACAGAAGACGGTGGAGAGGAGGAGGGCGAGGCGGCGTCACGGTGGAGTCTGGCCAGTGAATTTAATTGTCCCGAGTCGCGACTGAGGCGGGGCGCGATAGGGAGTGGTGCTGGTAAATTTCCAACGTTCTTTTCCCCATTTTTTCTTTATTTCTTCATACCCCTTCTCGCTGGCACTTGCCACAGAAGACCAACAAAAGAAAAGAAAAGAAAACCTCACGCACAAACACTCTCAAACACACTCTCTTCAGTTTCATTAATTTTTTGTTTTTTTGTTTTTTTTCTGTTTCATTAAGTTTCATAGTTGTGACTTGCGACACCCCATTTTCAGGTATCACATTTACGTAACGTGTTTCAAACGTCAAACCTAATAAAAATATTAATTTGCTGGTTTCCTTCAGAAAACAAGATTCGTTTTCTAATTCCCTATACTTCTCAAAATTTGTGATAAATTTTTTTATTTTTCTTATTATTGAACACAAAACAAACACTCGTAAAATAATATCTATCACTATATATATTTTACATATGCTTCAACATTTTACACCATACCCTTTTCTTACCAGGTCACCATCTACTTGACACGTATTTTAGACTAACTGAAATATCATAACTATGACATAGTGGGAGTCTGAAAATACTCCTCAAAAGATGGCTCTCAGTAGCCACTAAGTCAGACTAACCTAAAATTCCCACTCTTTCCTAAAACTACATCCTAAGCTGGTCACCACTACAGAAATCCATTGTGGGAGTCCAGTGTAAACTCCCCCACCTCCGGAAGATGTATCTGGAGAGGATACAACAGCCCCCTCTCCAACAGCTGAAGACCCTTCGTCCCCTAAAGGAATATGATCTGGATATTCCATCGGATCCTCCTCTGGATCCTCCTCCATCTCCTCAGGGACATCCTCTGGAATCAGTACTATGGGTGCAGGAGGTGATCCCGGTGCTACTTGCTGTAACGGTTGAACAAAGTGAGGCGGTTGATGCTCCAGATTTCCGTGTTGTACCAGATATCGTAAGATCATCCAAATAGGCGGTAACGAAACTTCAATTGTCTTTCTGCTATGAATCAATTGTTGTGGTCCATCTGCTATGGTACCTCGGAGCGTCCTCATGGGACCAGTGTAAGTGGCACTCCGAGCTCCTGGGTTAATCACCCAGGCGTCCCCTCGGTCAGCATTATCGAACATCAGGGCTCGAACCCCTGAGTAGTTCAGATCAGCTGCGCCCGGATCCATCTAAACTCCAGTATATATATATAGATTCCACATAGTAGAGGAAATTACAAAGAAATGTGCAAGGGTGAGTTTCCAATATATGAGTTTTCATAAGACAACCCCATGCACGACACTCAAATAGCAAATACCGTATATTCACAGCATAATAAAATTAATTCGAAACAGCAGAATAATTTAATTCACGGGGTTTCATACCCGGCAGTCAACGTCCTTTTCTAAAAATGCATGGCACTTCAATATTCAGGCTCTATTTTGATACCTAATCTCCGGAGATCCCACAACTTTTTGTTTCGTTTCGAGCTGATCAAGCTCCGCACATGGCGCATTGTAAAAACGAATAAAACAATGCCCAAGAAATCACATAACACACTGGCCACACACAGTTTCACCAGGGTTATTATTCAAAAGTTTTGACTCATTGTCTCACTGTACAGAGGCACAATGGTCGCTGCGAATTATGGAGTTCATTGTCCATAACCTATTGTGTCACACAGATTACAATAGTTAACGCATAAACTTGGACACACAGTCCTATAAATATATATTGGCTCACACATGTACAGAGGCCCAATATTTAAATGGAACATAGTCCATTACAGATACATTGATCCACTTCGGACTCAATGATCACATCTCCTGACACGTCTGCCATATACATTGATCCATTCCGGACTCACTGATCATAATCACATGACACAACTGCCATTTATGCATGAGAAAATTTTTATTCTCAGTTTGTTTTCTTTGTCGTAAAAATCTTTCCTTGTCGATGCACAAAGCTTAACGACAGCCCTTAATTTCTTATTAAGGTTTTCCCCCTTAAACAAAACACAGGACACACAATCCGAGTGCTCAATCACGAAGCCCTTAAACCGATGCACCAGTTTTAGGCTCGCGGATATGGAACTCACACTTTCCACATCAATTTAGGACACACAGTCCATAAACAAAAACTTTGCAGGACACTCCGTCCCATGACACAGATCCCTGATCTACGTGTTAATAGAACACTAGAACCCCTACGTCTCGGTTTCTAGGCTTTATTTATCTGCTTGTAAAACATTTCGCTCAGTGAAAAACAAATACAAAACAAAAGCTCCGAAAACTTATCCAAGTTTAACGGAATAATTTCACTGAATAAAATATTTTTACAGAAATCCTTTTTCTGTTAAAATGTTGATAAAATCTGAAAATCATTGATAAATTCCTTTCATTTCTAATTGTTTCACTTCAAAAATTAATTCTCAATAAAGGCCAACTTTAAAAAGAAATTAATAAATTAATTTATAATATTTAAATAATTAAATATTTAATAATATTTAATATTTAATAATATTAAACAATATTAAATAAATAATATTAAATAACTTATATCACTTCTCTGTCAGAAGTAATTGTTCTGACTGCTATAAAATATTATTTTCGGAACTTAATCACTTTAAATAACATTTTATAATAAAATTGAATCTATTTTATAAAAATTAGAGCATGTAAAAAATTTCACGGTTTCGCTCTTACTATTGCTTATTTACACAGTTTCCACAAAATATTATTAAAATAATATTTTTTTTGTTATTTTTCTCAAAATCTCTCAAATTAATCCCTCTGATTAATTATCCAAGCTTATTTAGTTTTTTATCCTTAATTAAAATTTTAACACTGATCAAGGTCAGGTTACTCAGTCCAACACTCAACAGCAGATAAATTCCAATCACAGAATAACATGGCATATATCAATTCATCACATGCATCACAATTATAGTATAAACAAATAATTATAATCATGTAAATCCACACATCACATCAATTCAGTTACTCAGATAAACATCACATCAATCTAGCAGTTAATAGTAAACAATACAAGATAATAAAATATTTCTTACAGAAAATTAATAAATGACTCCAACAATAAGCATGTGATTATCTTAAACTCCTCAGGCATACTCCCCTTACCTCTTTGAGGATTGAACTAACAGTTCCGGTTAATCTCCTTATCCTGATCCGATTTTTCCTCCGTCAGCTTAAATCATTTAACTTGGATATTTCCTTCAAACGAATTGCAACCAAAATAAATCAAATCAAACAACAACATACTTGGCTCATGAAGTTAGGTTTCGGCCTCAACAATTTTTCTAGGTCGGGAAAAATTAAAATTTTGATAACTTAGGGATTTATGATCCATAAGTAACTTAAACATGATTAAGCACTTAAACCAAGATCATGAACCAAGAACATGGATTAAAACTCATCTAGTTCCAAGAACTAGGGTTTCGGTTTTCTCAATATCATAGGCTAGAAGTTTTTAAAATTTCCTTAACTCTTGGATTTAATCAACATACAAAACTTAGAGTTGGATTCAAGTGTCACAAGACAACTTTTGAATCACAAATCCATCAAGTGTTCATAGCTAGGGTTTCGGCCTTTATGAAACCAATAGGTTAGAGTTTGATTTTTGATCTTCTATTTACTCACATACAAGAACTCAAGATACTAAAAGATTGAATCATGAATCAAGACATGAAAATGAAACAAAACCCATGAACATCACTTTTCAATGGATTCGGCCCAGTTCATAAAGTTGGGAAAGAAATTTCTCATGATCGTATGCTTCTATATAATGAAAATAGAGATGATTATGAGATCATAGCAATTGGTTTCATGTCAAAAGGATTTTTCTAGAATTAGTTATGAATTTTTGAATCTAGTTTCATGAACTTTGAGTGAAATGAAGAACATGATGATTCATGTCATAAATCTACAAAAGTTGTGAAGAGAAAGGCTTTAAATGACAAGATAAATAGTTTTTACCTCTTGATGATCAAAGAAAAGAAGGATTTTGATGATGTTCTTCACAAACTCTTATGGTGTTCTTATGAGTTCTTAAGGCAAAAAGCTTAACTTGGAGAGAAAATGGCATGAAGTATGAAATGAAGAATTGCCTAAGTGAGGGTGATAATGGTGGAGCCGTGGGTTTTAGGGTTATTTTTGTCAAAATTCTCAATGGCATGGCATGAAATATTCATGAAGAGCCAAGGGTAAAATTGTCGTTTCCAGGCAAAAGATTCCTTTGTCATAAATGTGCCATTATGGCCATTATGACGCGGATAAACTCGTCATAAATGCCGGTCACATCGGTCAAATCCATCACTTCAGCCCTGTTGCTGACTCCCAAGTTCATCTGACGCAGGTTTCTCCTAGAGATATCTCGACGTATTCGCCCGTAGCAAATATAATATTTTAATTTTTACGCTAAATTTTTCAAAACCTCCAGTATCATAGTAAATACGATAAAAACATTTTTCATCTCGTTCACGAATTAAAATTAGGTCTTCTGAGCAGTAAAATTTTCTTTGTCACAAGAAAACGTGACGGGTTCCGTCTGAATTTTCAACCCAAAATTTCAGCGTAACCCTAAGATATAAAACATGACGTAAAAATAACAGTATTTTACCCAAAATCATTTTCTAAGTCTCGAATAAAAATATATTTATATATATTAATTACCGATACTAGAAAGCAGCGAAAAATCGGGGTGTTACATTACTACCCCACTAAAAAAAAATTTCGTCCTCGAAATTATGTACCTGTAAAAAGTTCAGGATACCGTAATCTCATTTTGTCCTCGGCTTCCCACGTTGCTTCTCCAGTAGTTTCATTCCAAATAACTTTGACTAATGAAATTTGCTTACCCCTGAGTTGCTTAATCAACTTATCTTCGATTCGTACAGGCGAAGTCTCATAAGACAATTTTTCTTTTAATTGTACTTCATCGGGTTCGATTACGTGTGATGGATCAGGAATATACTTCCTTAGTTGTGAAACATGGAATACATCATGAATATTTGAAAGGAAAGGCGGCAAAGAAATTTGATAGGCTACTAGACCAATACGACGAAGAATTTGGTAAGGTCCAATGAATTTAGGAGTAAGCTTTCTGGATCTCATAACCCTACCTACCCCAGTCGTTGGTGTGACTCTCAGAAATACATGTTCACCTTCTTCAAACTCGAGAGGTCATCTCCTTTGATCTGAATAACTCTTCTGTCTACTTTGTGCCGTTTTCATCTTTTCATGGATTTGTTTTACTTTTTCCGTCGTCTGTTGCATGATTTCAGGACCTAAAATCATGCTTTCCCCATCTTGGTACCAACACACAGGGGTTTGACATTTCCTTCCATACAAAGCCTCATAGGGTGCCATCCCTATACTTGAATGAAAACTGTTGTTATAGGTGAATTCAATCAGCGGTAACAAGTCATCCCAACTCCCTCGGTGATCTAAAACACATGCTCTCATTGAATCGTTCTTTCTGTTTGTCCATCAGTTTGAGGATGATAAGCTGAACTTAACCTTAACCTAGTTCCTAAAGCTTGATGTAAACTTCCCCAGAAACGTGAAGTAAACTTTGGATCTCTATCTGACACAATACTCGATGGTATTCCATGTAATCTAATCACTTCCTTGACATAGATATCAGTCAATTTCTCTACTGTATAATTGATCTTAACAGGTAAGAAATGTGTCGATTTCGTTAGCCTGTCAACAATCACCCAAATTGAATCAAACCCTTTAGAAGTGCGCGGTAAACTTACCACAAAATCCATTGATATGTTGTCCCACTTCCATTCTGGTATATCTAGTGATGTAAGCATACCTCCTGGCCTTTGATGTTCCACCTTTGCTTTTTGACATGTTAGACAAGATGCAACGTACTCTGCTACTTGCTTTTTCATGCATGGCCACCAAAATCTGTTTCAAGTCTTGGTACATCTTCTTCGATCCGGGATGAATAGTTAACTTACTCTTATGTGATTCATCTAAAATCATATTTTTCATCTCAGGATTATTAGGTACACATATTCGTCCATTGCACCTTAAGATATGATCTGATCCCAAACTAAATTCTGCAACTTTTCCTTGTCTCATTAACTTCCTCTTTTCTTGAAGATAAGCATCCATAATTTGTCGTTCTTGGATTTCTTCCATTAATCCACTAGAAATTTTAATCATTCCTACACAGATCTTCTCCTTATCAATTTCCATAATCAAATTGAGATCACGGAACTCTTCTATTAACCTTAGTTCCCTTACCATCATAGCTGAGATATGAATGGCTTTTCGACTAAGTGCATCAGCTACAACGTTAGCCTTTCCAGGATGATACTGTAACTTGGAATCGTAATCTTTCAGAAATTCCATCCAACGTCTTTGTCTCATGTTGAGCTCCTTCTGATCAAACAGATACTTTAAACTTTTGTGGTCACTAAAGACATCGAACCTTGCTCCATACAAGTAATGCCTCCATATCTTTAGTGCAAAAACCACTGCAGCTAATTCCAGATCATGCGTCGGATAATTTATTTCATGTGTTTTTAACTGACGGGATGCGTAAGCTACGACTTTCCTATGTTGCATTGATACGATTTCGGCAAGTATACCTAGTCGCAAACAAGTAATACGGTGGTAAGACCGGATATCATTCTCAGGGATCACGGACAAGTACCACTTCACAAATCGGACTACTATCTAGGCGATCGTTTGGATGGAAGGGAGTTCTAACATGTAAAAAAACAAACAAAAATAAAATGTTTTTGTTCTTTTAGGAATTTTGACAAACACTTAACAAGCAATAGAGATGAGATAAACAAATGAATGAAATTGTCTGGGTTAGACTACGCTAATCATCCCTTAATTGCAATGACATGATTAATAACACAATTCCTAATTCAATTATGACAATCAAATCTTCTGAAATACTCAAACCCTAATGGCTTAGGAGGAATGAGCCTAAAACCCCAAATTAAACCCTAATGTCTTAGGTGGATTAATATGAGATTTTACATAAGGAATCAAGATTTATAAGATTGCAAGCACCCCAAGACCTATGTCTAGGTTCATGAACTACTTGGCATTTGATTCATGAGCATGCCTTAATATCAATCTTTCAATTGTCTATCAAAGCAACAAATCATTCCTAGGATGATCAAACCAAGGAAAGCATTAAGCATGGAATCAAATACTCATAAAGAAAGAGGAAATTGTATTACAATCAAATCATATTACAACCAAGTTCAAAAAAGCCATATCTAACCCCAACAAAAGGGGGTTTAGCTACACATAATCAAAGGGAAAAACAAAAGAAAAGAAATAGAGATGAAGGAAAGAATGAAGTCCATGGGAGGATCCATAGCAGCCACAGCAGCCAGAGAGTATGTTTTAGGGTTCAGGGTCCCTTTTCTGTTCTGCCCAGAGGTCTTTTTATAACTTAGGCGCGCGTCATCGCCGTGATGGCCATCACGACCAGGCCGTGACGAGTTCTGCCTTGGGCAAGCTTTCAAAAACTTGTCGTCACGGCTTTGACACTCATCACGGCTAGGCCGTGATCGGTTCTGTCTGGTCCAACTAGCAGGTCACGGCCGTGATGGGCATCACGGCTAGGCCGTGACCAGTTCTTACTTTTGGGGGTCTGGTACAGCTGACAGGTTATGGCCGTGATAGCCATCACGGCTAGGCCGTGACAGCTTCTGACTTTTGGCTCTTTCTCTTCAGTTATTGCTCCATCACGGCCGTGATGGGCTCTTCTTGGCTCATTTTCTTCTCTTTTCAGGCTCTATCTTCATCCAAGCTTCATCATGGCTAAATCTTGGGCATTTAATCATAATTTCCTGCAAAACAACACACAAAACCGCCTCACCCGTTCCATGATAAAAACTAACTAATAATCAAATTAAATATGCCTAAAATATACGAAAATGCATGAAAACTGTACATGAAATATGAGGTTAAATCACACTCATCATGCATCAATACACATCCTAAACCTTGATGAGAAGCATCACAGTACACTTCGTAAGGTTCGTTCGGTTCAGGTAATATTAAAACTGGTGAGGTTGTCAATTGTTCCTTAATCCTCTGAAAACTTTCTTCACATTTGTCTATCCATACAAAAGGTTGATCTTTCCTCATAAGCAAGGTTAACGGCGCAACTATCTTGTAAAATCCTTCAATAAATCTTCTATAGTAACCGGCTAGACCCACAAAACTTCTGATCTCCGTTACTGTCTTTGGTCTTTCCCAAGAAAGTACCGCTTCTACTTTTGCAGGATCGACAACAATACCTTCCTCGGTAATCACATGTCCTACGAACTTTACTTCCTTAAGCCAAAATTCGCACTTAGACAATTTCGCATACAGAATTTTCTCACGCAGAATCTGTAAGACTTGTCGCAAGTGTTCTTCATGTTCCTCGTTACTCTTAGAGTAAATAAGAATATCATCAATGAACACCACAACAAACTTATCAAGGAACGGACGAAAAATCTGGTTCATGCAGTCCATGAAAATAGCAGGTGCATTCGTCACTCTGAATGGCATTACGAGATATTCATAATGTCCGTAACGATTTCTGAATGCAGTTTTTGGAATATCTTCACTTTTTACTCTAATCTGATGATAACCTGTTCTCAAGTCAATCTTTGAGAACACAACAGCTCCTCGCAGTTGATCCATCAGATCATCTATACGCGGTAACGGGTACTTATTCTTAATCGTTACTTTATTAAGTTGTCGAAAATCCATGCAAAGCCTTGAACCTCCGTCTTTCTTTCTCACTAGAAGAACTGATGCTCCCCATGGAGAAACACTTAGTCCAATGAATTGTTTTGACAAAAGGTCCTCTAGTTGAGTTTTCAATTCCACAAGCTCTGTAGGCGCCATCCTATATGGAGCAATAGAAATTGGTCCTGTTCCTGGTATCAAATCGATGGAGAATTCAATTTCTCTTACTGTCGGCAATCCAGCGACGTCATTAGGAAACACATCCGGAAATCCTCTTACTATTGGCATCGTACTCAAATCGATCTCTCCCTCGACTTCTAAGTTAGTTAAAAGCATGTATCACTGATCTCTTTCTCTCGAAAAAGTTCTTATATGGTTGGTAGATAAGATTCCAGAAATCTCAGGATTAGGAAAAATTAAAGTCTTATTAGCACAATCTAACATAATATGTTTGGAAGATAACCAATCCATGCCTAAAATTACATCTAACTGTATTAAAGGCAGGCATATCAAATCAACAAGAAAATGTCTATCCTGAATAACGATAGGACAGTTTAGACATATAGAATTCACAATAACTGGCTTAGCAGTTGGAGTTGAAACAATCAAGTCATAGGATAAAGAAGAAATAGGCAATTTCAAATGTTTCACAGAATCCATTGCACTAAAGGAATGTGTCGCACCCGAATCAAAAAGTACAGTTAAGAGATTACCAACTATGTCGCAACTACCTTGTATGAGATCGTCATAATCAGAAGCCTCAGCACCACTCATGGTGTAAACTCTCCCCTTAGCCGTCGATTTATTGGTCTTAACAGTATCGACAACTGGTGCAGTCCTTGGTCTACCACAGTCTTTAGCTACATGTCCCATCTGACCACAATTGAGACACTTGGGTCCTCTCACTGGACAATTGTTCGCCATATGATTTGGATCTCCACACTTATAACATTTTTTGATTTTGATTCTTCTGGCCTACAACACTCGATGCAGTAGCTACAGGATGATAGGGTTGTTGATAGCGATTATTCCCCGGTGCTCGATAATACGGTTTATTCTGGGCCTGTGTTGAGTCACCGGCAAGTGTACCGGGTCGTCGTAAGTAATAAACACGGTAAGTAATTACCAAGGCCGGACACAGGGATTGGGCTACCAATTCTACCAATTTGCAAGAAATTCGATACGTTTGACCAAGTAAAAGCAAGTGGTTGAGAAGAGAGAGGAAATAGGATAACAATTTAAATCAACAAATCAATTAGAGATAAAGTAGGTAGCGATAAGATAAGATAAGAATTAAAATCTGGATTAAACATCTAAGGTCACAAATCCACCTACCCAATCATGCATAGCACCCAAGTGATGATGATCCCCTCCCTAAGTTCAATTGTAATGTCAACCAGGACCCCCAAATTCTCCTAATGACACTATCGTGCTCAATAGGACGTATTCAACGATTGAGTTAATTACTTGCTACGGTCTCATAACCCAATCATCAAACTCTATTAAATCTTGTTCCCTATAAGGTTGCACTGATCTCCTACTCACTCTCGTGCAATATTCAATCAGTGATCCCAATTCAAGTTCTAAACGCGAATTACCTATCAAGCCTCATCACGTTAACTAGTCAATCATGCATGCTTATGATCAACGCAATAAATTCAGAATTGGAAAACATGAATTGAGGTAAAGGAGGGAAACATACATCACATTGAACGCTACACCGTCATGGGTCATTGATCCCTTAGACAAGGGAATTAGTTCCTCATGCTTGTAACAACGCACAAACAATTGGAGTTCATCATAATTGTAAAATAGGAAAAGAACATAGGGAGACGCAGCTCCAGAGAATAAGGATTTGTCTCAAAAATGATCTAAAAAAAGTGGTGAACAAAAGGTATCTCTAATCTACCCTAAAACAGCCTATAAATAGAGGTTCTAAGTCTCGCCCGCTCGCGGGGCGAGACCTGGTTTGCGAGGTGAATCTTATGAATTAGATCTTCAGATATTGGTTTTCTCGTGAGGTGAGATGGTGATTCGTGAGGCGAGACAGAAAGGGTGACATCTCTGGCACAGTCAGGCCTTCAGGCTTGCGAGGCGAGATGGTGATTCGCGAGGCGAGATAGAAAGTGTAACATCGAATGTTTGGGGAAATTAAATATTTTAATTAGATGGGAGTGAGGGATAGATAAATCAAAAATTTATTTAAGAATCCAAACACATAAGTAAGTTCAAAATAAAATTCAGGCAACCCAAATTTTTCAATAGGTAAACATCTCAAGCAAGTACGTCAAAAACCCCTATTGGAAAGTACCTCAATTTAAATTCTTAATTTAGGGTGGTTTATCATCAACAACATTAAAAGATAATTAGCCATAGATATAAATCTTAATCATAGCTAGATGGTTATAATTAATTTCTTCAAGTTTTACTCATTATGATTAATTAGTACTAGTCTTAATTAATTATGCCATAGTTAAAAGTTCTAACCTAAATTAATTTAATTAAACTAACTTGTATCCTTGTGATTGTTTTGGCACGGCAGATTTAAGCAAGACACCTCCTCCTTGTTATTTTCTTTCTGCATGTAAATTTCTTGCTCACCAATGAACACGTAGCTGCTTGCCTTGTAGTGGATAAGTTCCTTCATTTCTAATTAAATGCTCCACGCCAATTTGCAGCAGCATGTCACATGGACAAGTTCCACTCCAAAATACATTCATTCTTCCTTCTAACTTGATTTCTTTTTCAGATTTTTTAGTTAGTTAGCGTATAAAAAAAAGGAAGAAAGAAAAGAGATAATAGAACGATAGAGAGAGGAACCGTTAAGAGAGTTAGAGAGAGAGAGACCGTGAGAGGAACAAAAATTCCGGAGAGAGTTTTGGTCAATCCGTTCGTCCTATCGAGAAACTGATTATACCGTTGTGATCTTCGCGACGTCTACTTCATTACCCTATCTTTCTTTTCTTGATTAGGCTAAGGTAAGCCTATGTCCTTTTTATGTCTAAATGCCGTCGGCGACGGTATTGAGGTTATCTTTCAATTCATTTATCGGTTTCCAATTCCGTCTTCAGATTTGGACTACACGTAACGTGTGCTTCACAATGATGTGTTCAGGTGAATTTTTGGAGCCCCGGAGGGTGTAGAACTGTGCGGGGCAGATTTGAGGGAATATAGGGAGTGTCCGTTTCGTTACCCCAGAGCTAGCCTAAGACATTCCAGGTGGGGGAAAGAAACTATTTAACGTCGGAAACGGCATGGTTATATTTAATTAGATAATGGTGTAGGGCGACCCAAACCCTACATGAGAGCGAGTAACGGACAATGTCTATACCACATTGGGAACTACTCAATGGTACCGATGATGATATAGAAATTTTGCGTTTATCGTTGTTACGCTACATTAATTATCTTATTGCGTGATGATTGTCTCTTTGACTGGTTGATGTGAATTTGATACTTGATAGATGATAGCGTGAGTGTGGTAATTATTTTAGAAGTGTTTATACTTATTATTATTATTATTATTATTATTATTATTATTATTATTATTATTATTATTATTATTATTATTATTATTATTATTATTATTCTCACTACTACTACAGTGATTATTACTATTATTATTATTATTTTAATATTGTACTACTACTACTGTGATGATAATTATTATTATTATTATCATTATTATTATTATTATTATTATTATTATTATTATTATTATTATTATTGTTATGATTATGTTTATTATGAGTATTGTTATTATTGTCATTATTATCATTATTATTATTATCATTATTATTAGTATTATTGTGATTATTATTATTATTATTATTATTATTATTATTATTATTATTATTATTATTATTATTATTATATTTCGGTATTTATTGTTCGGAAAGGATATTATGATATGAGGATATATGATGATGATTTTGGATAACATGATGATGATGATAATGATGATGATGATAGGATGAGTGTAATGATTGTGCTTAGAGGATTGAGTAAATCATAAGTTATGTTGAGACACGAGGATGTATTTGGAGATTGCATACTATATGTGATAGCAGTGCCCAACCGAGATAAATATCGTGAAATGAGGTTGAGATGAATGAGATGAGATTATTTTGAGGTGATATATGAGATTAGGATGACTGGTTAGGGCACTAGGGGGTCACCTGAAACATGGTCTGTGATATGAGGGACCTGAAACATGGCCGAGTGGACCTGAAACATGGTCGATTGGGGTCTATGCCACGGAGGGAAAATTCCAGGGAATAGGCTAACGGCAGACCGTCCAGAGATTATTTCATTTTAGTCGCAGCTATAGTTCATGCATTGCATGAGCATCCTGGATTGTGGTCCAGAGGTTTGCACCGGGTTGTGCGGCTATAGTGCCATTGCTTTGCGTGGGCACTCTCCATCCGCGGACGAGGGTGTGTGCCGGGGACTCTGGGACGTGTCAATTATATTATTGTGATATCCGGATATGGCCGATACCTGAGGAGACTATTCATACAGCATTTGCATTGCATCATGATGGAGGGTAGAGGAAAGATCCTAGATGTGGATTGAGGATGATTGTGTTATATATATATATATATATATATATATATATATATATATATATATATATATATACACACCCGGACTTTGGAGACGTATGTTTAGTGTGCGGTTATTTAATTAAATGTTGCTAAACCCTTTCCACGTTTGATGTTATATGGTTTCTTATCCCTGTTTTCTCTATGTTACATATGTTTCGTTTTGTGATCGTGATGAGAAGATCCTACAGAGATTCCAGCCATGGAGGAACTTGATGGGACCTCGTATGAGCCTGACGTTGGAGGACGAGCAGTGGATCCTCATAGTTGAGTATAGAGTCTATGACCAGTGCGTCTCATCTCTTTAGGATGTTGTTTTTATTTTCTGTTTGATTATCAGTTTTGTACATTTTGGGATCCGACTGATGGGATTCCCTCTACTGTACTGTGTCAGGATTTGAGATGTATATATTATGTATGAATGTTACGTTTTAAAATTTTTTCGCTGTTTTAATATATTCGCTTAACGCTAATTAGGTTTTAATATTTTGGGTTTTCTTTAATGGGACGTCGGGGCGTCTCAGAAAGGGTGACTGTTGCTGTTCAGGCTGGTCTTCAGGCTCGCGAGGCGAGATCCTGTCTCGCGAGGCGAAACTTCCAGAATTGCTTTTCCACTGTTTTCTTCATTTTCCTTGACTCTAAGAGCTTCACTTTTAACCTGAAACAATAAAAGGAAACGAAAAGCGTAATTCTACTCAAAATAAATTAAAAACTACTAAAAATGCATTAAACGAATCAAATTCTATCTTTGGAACAAAACAAGGCCAATTTGGGAGATTAGCGAGGTTGACTCGCCCGATTAGGCACAAAATCTACCCCTTTTCTAGCTGGAAACTAGATGAGCCAGAGGCTTATCAAAACACCCAAAACTTAAACCTTGCTTGTCCCCAAGCAAGTTAAACAAACAATACAATCATATGGATTTAACTGAGTTAACCGAGCTTCCTACAGTTATCCACAATTTATATCTTGCAAATTCAATGTCCCCTCCCCTTATTCTTTATAGCTACCCCACTCATCAAGTGAACAAAGAGAGATCAGTCATGAATGCAGTCAATACGACTAAGCTAGGGATCCAGTAGTGTGCAAAGGAAGATCACCAAATTCAAATAATTGTCTTCCTCTCTAAGGGTATTTAGTAAACACTCTTGCGCTCAATTTGTCTACGTTAGCAACATTCACTCTATTTCACAATTCAAAAGCACTTTCCATGGATTTAATTTTCATCTAAACAAAGTTCCCACAAAAATATGTATGCATCATCAAAAGGTCTTTCATAGGTTGTAATGAGGCCTGGCTCAAGGTAAGATATGCAAAGGATAGAGGCTTAGTCCCTAGGATCAATGAGAGCATGAAACTAGCATTGAAACAATTGAATTTACTCTCATATTATTATTCTATTCCTTGCATTGGGTGGCTACAAACCTCTTCCTTTTTATACTTTTGTACTCTGCCCTTTTTGGCATATATTCAATACTTTTCATCACATTTTTTTCTCAAGCCTTCGACCTTTAATTTTACCTTTCTTTTTCTCAACTATGATTCATGAACTTTGTAGCCACCCCAAACTTAGTTCCACAACAACACTCACAAAGTTAAAATTCCATGATCTCCTACATCCTAGGATAGGGGAAAATCATGGTTTTTCTGAGTTAATGGCTTGTAATGTAAGGTCATCAAGAACAATAGGCTTCAAGGCTTAATGTGGCTAACTAGGGATCATTCATCAAGGTTGGTTCAATTTATGGCCAAGTAGTTATTTCAAAGAAAAATTGCCTAGATCATTTGATGCAACATATAAATATGCAAACCATGCACAGATTCAAGCAAATCCGAGAAGGTGCAACTTAAAAGTGATTCACACAATTAAAACAGTGTTGGAGGCTCAAATTCCTCACCGGGTTATTTTGCAAATTATTTTACCGAGATACAATTCCCAAGCATGCACCCCTTCAACCCCAAACTTATTGTATATCATGCATTCACAATAATCAAACTAAGTTCAACCTCTTTATTTTCACTAGGGGCTTTTCAACATTCAAAGCATCGAGAGGGGTTCATTGAATTTCTATTTTTGGTTAGTTCATGCATTCAACTTGAGATTTTGCTCAATTAAATCCATTTTTTTATTAACATGCATTCACAAGTGAAATTACTAATAAGATTAGAAGGAGAAGGAATAGAAAAAGAGAAAGGATAAGAAATTTTTATCTCAAGGGGGTCCGAGCGGACCCCGTGCTTTCAGTTGACTGCCTTGCCTCTTTTCATCTCTCTACTACCCCGCTTCACAGTGCAGCTAGCTTCGGCCTCATCCTCATCCAATTGGTTGGCCCATGATATTCCGGGCTCTCCATGTTGATCCATTCACAAGCAAACACGAAAGTTAAAGCAATAACATAAAATAAATAAATATATACAACTATCCAAGTTTGTCAGTAAAAGGTCAGTAGACAGAGTTTCTAGCTAGCTATCAGTGTACAACCATATCGAAACTACTATCTAGAACTCTAAATAAATTAATGCGGGGGCCCGGATCATTGGTCAAAATCAATGTCGTCCGCCGGGTCACCCTGGTCCTCCGGTGCCTCCTCATCCTCTGGTCCCTCGGGCACCCCCCCTGTGGCATAGCACCCTGGTCCCCAAGGTAGTCCTGCCACCCAATCCGAGGGGACAGCTCCTCCTCGGAGGGGTATACGGGCACCCGACCCTCCTGCTAGGCCAATGACATCTCCCGGAAGAACTCCCGCAGCACCTCCTGATCCCGCCTCATCGCCTGCTGGTTCTGCAAGAGCAGAGCCATGTCCATTGATCGTGGCCTCTGAGTGGGTAGGGGTGGTGGCCTCCTAGGTAGGGCCGGGGCTAAGTAACAGAAATGCCGGATGTACTCCCGGTCGATGGGCTGCCGCGAGACCTTCTCCATCACTGTACTCACCGGCACCCCCGCCCGGCGGATGCGCTCGGTGATCAGCAGCCCATGCCCTAGGCTCTCCTTCAGCACCCGAGAGTTCACCTTCATCTGGATATCTGTGGCGATGACTCCCCCGATGTTGATCGTGCGGCCCGTCAGTATGCCGTAGAGGATATGGGCTCTGGCGGCGGTGACTGTGGACTCATGAGAGCTCACTCGAAGGTTGTCGTGTAAGAACGCCGACCAGACCTTGGCATTCGGGGTGAGGTGCTGCCTCCTCAACCTCAAGAGGTTCCCCGATGTTACCATCTCCCAGGCAGCTCCTTGGACACAGCAGGTTTCGACGATGGCCTGAGCTAGGTCCTGCACCGCGGGGAGCTGCTCGTACTCGTATGCCTCCTCTCCGATGGGGATCCCCAAGCATGAGTTAATATCCGATGCAGTGAATGTAATGGGGACCCCCTGAACCTCCGTCATACAACTCGGGTCTGAAACCTCGAGTTTGAGAGCGTTGGCGTAAAATTCCTGCACCAGTTTGATATCATACCGATGAGGAAGATCAGCCAACACCTCCTAACCTCGGTTGCATATCTGCTCGGAGACACTGGCGTAGTTGTTGCCCACCAGGGACACACGCCCCTCTAAGACCATCTCCTTTCTCACCACTAGGTCCCAATGCTTCCTGTGATCAGGAGAGCGGAACCTGGGAGAGTAGGAGGTGGCCCTAGAGGAGGCGCCCGACCCTGAAGGCAACTCTATGTCATCCCCCTGAGAAGATGCGCGCTTCTTGCGCTTAACCGGCTGCTTTTTGGCAGCGGTGTTCTTAGGCGGGGCCATAACCTGAAAATCAGAAAAATCCCAGTACAGTTCATAAATCAGTATTGCAGAATATGTATAACAGAGGTACAAATTCAGTGTAATTCTTTCCTGCTAAACATCCCAATTGCTCACCCCACTGTCCCACTAACATACAAATATGCAACGAATACCCGGACAACATCCCAACTATATTCCTAACACAACTAACCATAATACTCAGATCAATCATTAGGCAGTTAGTTTCAAATTGCATTCGTGGAATATTAAAGGACTCTAAGCCTTCATGATCAACATTCATCGTTTTACTCAGATCAGATGTCAATAAGAAGCAACACTCCCTAGACTAGACAAGGTCATGATCATGGCGTCTACCCTACTACCAGTTATAACAGACAGTTAGTGCACAATGTGTGGTCATGACTATTTGAATTCAACAAAGCATAAACAAGCGAAGAGTGAAGTCAAGTGAGATGTTACTTACCTTGTAGAGATGAAGGAATGTGAATGCGTGAG
This sequence comes from Sophora flavescens, assembly GCA_030762895.1. Lineage (NCBI taxonomy): Eukaryota > Viridiplantae > Streptophyta > Magnoliopsida > Fabales > Fabaceae > Sophora > Sophora flavescens. Next base: position 147,438,623 of record CM061069.1, read on the forward strand.
GGTGAGAGTGTGAGAGTGAGTGAGGCAATGAAATGAGTGGGAATGAAGTTGAACCCACACGAGAGAGGGAATGAACAGTGAAGGGTCGCGAAAGTGCTTCGCGATCCGCTCGCGGGGCTGATAAACTTTTCAGCTTTCGCGAGGCGGGAGACTCCTCGCGATGCGAATTTTAAATTTTCCCCCAAATTGAAAACCCTAATTACAGATTCGCGAGGCGATACATCACTCGCGAGGCGAATCTGGAAAAATTGTTCTTCACACTTTCCAGAATCGCGAGGCGAGTAATAGCGTGCGAGGCGAATCTGGAATTCTAACAGCTGATGATGCCCAGATTCGCGAGGCGAAAGTGGCTCTCGCGACGCGAGACAGAAGTGTGAGCAAGCCTCTGAGATTCAGGGCTTCTGTCTCACGAGGCCACTGTGGATTCGCGGGGCGAATCTGGTTTTTTTTTTTTTCAGAAGAGAAAATGATAGAAACTTAAAAAAATAAAGGATATCTAGCTTGGGTTGCCTCCCAAGTAGCGCTTGTTTAACGTCTAGAGCCTGACTCAAGTCACCCCTAAGGGTTAATCCAGAAGAAGAACTTGCTTGCCATTTGGGATTGATTCCCCATGGTAATGCTTTAGCCTTTGCCCATTTACCTTGAAGTTGTCAGAGGCCCCTTCTAGTTCTACTGCTCTGTGTGGAAAAACTTGGAGGACCTTGAATGGTCCCGACCACCTTGATTTTAGCTTTCCAGGAAAGAGTCTCAACCTTGAATTATAAAGAAGTACCATTTGTCCGGGCTCAAACCTCCTAGGCAAGATGTGTTTGTCATGCCATGCCTTAGTCCGCTCTTTGTAGATTCTTGCATTTTCATATGCTTGCATGCGGATCTCGGACAACTCATTTAAGTCCAACAACCTTTTTTCACCGGCCTTCGTCAAATCAAAGTTGAGTTCTCGAATTGCCCAATATGACTTTTCCTCCAATTCCACCGGCAAGTGGCATGCCTTTCCAAACACCAAATTATAAGGAAACCTTCCAATTGGAGTCTTGAAGGCGGTCCTATAAGCCCATAAAGCATCATCTAACCTTTTTGACCAATCCTTCCGTGAGGAGTTAACGGTTTTCTCAAGAATATGCTTCAACTCACGGTTGGATACGTCCTTTTGCCCATTTGTTTGGGGATGATAAGGAGTAGAGACCCTATGCTTGACCCCATACTTCTCAAGAAGCTTGTGCATTTGATTGTTGCAAAAGTGGGTTCCCCCATCACTAATCAACACTCTAGGGACCCTTAACCTCGAGAAGATATTGCGCCTTAGGAATTACATGACTACCCGCGCATCATCCGTAGTTGTTGGGATTGCTTCTACTCACTTTGACACGTAGTCCACCGCCACCAAAATGTATTGATAGGAGAAGGTGGGAATGGTCCCATGAAATCTATCCCCCACACATCAAAGAGCTCTACTTCAAGCATGCAATTCAAGGGGAGTTCATGCCGCTTAGAGATGTTGCCAACTCTTTGGCAACGATCACAGTTCTCAACAAAGGTGCGGGCATCCTTGAAGAGCGTTGGCCAATAAAACCCGCTTTGGAGGATTTTTTCTACGGTCTTCCTTCCCCCATAATGCCCACCATAATCCGAGCTAAGACAATGCCACAACACGTTTCCGATTTGGTCATGGGGAATACACCTTCTTAGGATCCCATCCGAGCATTGCTTGAAAAGATAGGGGTCCTCCCACACATAATACTTTGCATCCGAGAAGAACTTCTTCCTTTGTTGATTAGTCCAACCTTGCGGAACCACATTTGAAGATTTGAAGTTGGCCATGTCTGCGAACCAAGGAGAGAAATTTTCAATGAGTGCAAACAATTTTTCATCAGGAAATTCTTCCTTGATGTCTAACAATTCCTCCTCGGTGTCGGGATTGACCAACCTAGATAAGTGGTCTGCCACACCATTGTCGGATCCCTTCCTGACCTTAATCTCTAGATCAAATTCCTGCAAAAGAAGAATCCACTGAATTAATCTAGGTTTGGCCTCTTGTTTTGTCATCAAGTGTTTTATGGCCGCATTATTGGTGAAAACAACAATCTTAGACCCCACAATATAGGATCTAAACTTATCTAAAGCAAAAACCACAGCAAGTAGTTCCTTTTCAGTGGTGGAATAATTAGCTTGTGTCTCATTCAAAACTTTACTTGCGTAATAAATGACATGAGCTAACTTTTCCACCCTTTGTCCCAAAACAGCCCCCACCGCATAATCACTAGCATCACACATGATTTCAAATGGTAAAATCCAATTAGGTGCAGTGATTATGGGTGCGGTGACAAGCATATTTTTCAAAATAGTGAAAGCATTTAAACAAGAAGCATTAAACTCAAAGGATACATCCTTCGCAAGAAGGTCACAAAGCGGCTTTGCGATTTTGGAGAAGTCTTTGATGAATCTCCGGTAGAACCCGGCATGACCCAAGAAGCTCCTCACCCCCTTTACATTGGTTGGTGGGGGAAGCTTCTCAATCAACTCAATCTTGGCTTTATCAACCTCAATCCCCCTTTGGGAGATTTTGTGCCCCAAGACTATACCTTCCTTGACCATGAAGTGGCATTTCTCCCAATTGAGCACAAGGTTAGTCTCTTGGCACCTTTTAAGCACCAAAGTCAAGTTCTTCAAGCAATTGTCATATGAGGTCCCAAAGACCGAGAAGTCATCCATGAACACCTCAATGTATTTCTCCACCATGTCCGAGAAAATAGAAAGCATGCACCTTTGGAAAGTAGCAGGAGCGTTGGACAATCCAAAGGGCATCCTCCTATATGCAAAGACTCCATAGGGACAAGTGAAGGCCGTCTTCTCTTGGTCTTGAGGATCCACCACAATTTGATTATAGACGGAGTAACCATCTAAGAAACAATAGTACTCATATCCGGCTAACCTTTCAAGCATTTGATCAATGAAGGGAAGAGGGAAGTGATCTTTCCTTGTTGCCTCATTTAGCCTTCTATAATCGATACATACTCTCCACCCCGTGATGGTCCTTGTTGGGATCAACTCATTGCTTTCATTGACCACCACGGTTGTGCCACCTTTCTTTGGGACCACATGAATTGGACTAACCCAATTGCTATCCGAGATTGGATAGATGATTCCGGCATCTAAAAGTTTAATCACTTCCTTATGCACAGCTTCTTTCATGATGGGATTTAACCGTCTTTGTGGTTGAACCACCGGCTTATAATCATCCTCCATCAAAATCTTATGCATGCATAGGGAAGGGCTTATACCTTTTAGGTCAGAAATCTTCCACCCAATGGCGGATTTGTGTTCCCTAAGAACTCTCAATTGCTTTTCTTCTTCATACTTTTTCAAGGCATTGCTAATGATTACCGGAAGTTGTCCCTTCTCCCCCAAGAATGCATACTGTAACACCCTAGTTTTTACACCTATGATTAATTATTTTATTTGGATGTTTAAGTTTATTTTGTTATGTGGTTTAGTTTGAGTAATTAAATTACTCTCTTCAAATTATTTTATTGGGTGCGTTAGCACTGACTTATTTCAGTGAATGCACGCTTACTAGGCAATAATTTACGTTATTGTCACTATTATTACCAGTACAGAAAAATATTTTAAATAATATGATTAAGATGAAAGAATTTTCATATTTTCATTCCATTTAATTTTAGAGTTGAAAATAAATTGGTTTGACCTTAATCGGAGATTAAATTTTGGACCGAGTATTTTGTTAGTTGATCAGTTCAATTATTAATCTTTACTCTAACTTGAATTTCGAAAACATATCTTTATCAACCTTTGTTTTTAGAATCCAAAAAGTAAAAACATGTTTATTTTAGGCCTAATATTTACCACTCATTTTGTACCTATCACTAAGTAACTAGTTTAAAAACTCTTTTTCTCTCTTTTCTCTCTCTCTTTCTCGACGCTATCTCTCTCATTTTCTCTTTTCTTTCTCTGCTTCTTTCTTTTTCTTTCTTCTTTCTCTTTTCTCCTTCCTCCCTCAACTCCATATTCTTCCTTCTTCTCTCCTCAACACCAGCCGCACACCACCGCTAGGGAGGAGCTCCGACCGTCGTGTGTCACGCCTGGAGCACGGCTCGTCGAGCCACTCGCCGCTGGGCTGGGGAAGACCACCACATCGCTGTCCCTGTCTGTTACAGCGCGCCTCCACCGCGGGTGAGCTTCCCGCCATCGTGTAGCGCCGTCCGGCCACCGTTTGAAGGGGAGACACCGATCATACGTCTAGGCTCGTAGATCTGTATGTTTTGGGTTCCATGAGAGTCCGTGTGGCCACTGTACCACCGCCTGCCGCCGTCCCTCCAGCATGGTCGCTGCCGTTCTACCTCCATAACACCACCACAAGCCCATCTTCTTCACCTTGGGTAAGAGTTTTACCTCTAACCTCTTCTCTTTTGTAAATCCCCAAATTGATTTTGAAACCCTAACCCTAACCCTCTGATTTCATATTTTAATCTTAAGATTAAAGCTTGGTTTATGAAATTAGGACAGTGAATTTGTGTTTCCCTAAACCAATTTCATTATTCTGAGTTTTCCCTAAATTTTAATAAGGAGCCCTAAAACCCCAATTTGATTTTATTTGAATTTGGGTATGTTTTTGTGAAATTAATTATGATTTAGTGCAATTAGGACTCTAAATGGATGATTTCCAAAGTTCTTTTCATGATCTTTTAATCAAACCAAAGTTTCCTTAAAGGGTATTGGGAAGTGTGAGCTTCAAACATGATTTTCTTTAAAAATAACCTTGTTTGGTAATTGGATTAAGTGTTTAGATAAAGTTAGAATGTGTGTTTGATCATGTGAAATTGATTTCTTGATTTTTGGTTGTTGCGCGTTGTTGGATTCCCTCTCTGAGACGTTTGACACGGCTATGCTTGCTTGATGGAGTAGATAGTTACACTCTTGGAGCTAATGTGAGTATTAAGACGAGGATCCTTTACTTGTCTTCAAAGGTAAGGGGAGTTTGCCTAGGGATATTCAATAACTGTATGCATGTGTGTATGTGTTTAACTGGATATTTATATGTTAATTGAGCTTACTTGGATATCTGATGTACTTGAACTGTTATGCTATTATCTGATGTTGAACTGTACTTGTTCTAAATGTTATAATGCATATATGTGATGAACTGCTTTCAACTGTGATATTAGCATTGAACTGATGATATATACTGTTGTTGATTGAAAGTTTGCTAAGCCAGACGTGCGTTTGTGCTCAACCGTTATAAGGATTAAAAACCTTAATAAGCTTTGAAGATGAAGGGATTGGTGTTCTTTTCCAAAAGCTCTTTAAACTTAAAGTACTTGTTTTAAATGTTGAAATGGTTTTGGTGAACTATTGTTATACAAGAGAAAAATCCTTTTCGAACTATGTGTCTTCAAGTGAAAACTTTCAAGATTATTTGGCAATATCCTATTGGGGGAAATATTTCAAAGATAAAAGAATTTCAAAGATGCTTTATAAAATATTTTCAAAGAAAAGGTTTTCCTAAGTATTTTAGAAACTTTCCGATAACCTGGATAGGTTATCGAGGATTCGGTTTTGAATTTGTTTTTCACTGAAAGAAAAATAAGTACTTAAGAAAGAGAATCTAGTACGCGAGATGTCGCCTCTAGTATTCAGTGATGCGCACGTGATCTTGTATCAGTGTTAATTCAGGACTACGAGTCTTGGTTATGATGTTATGGCACGTGATCTTGGATCAGTGTTAATTCGGGACTACGAGTCCTAGTTATGATGTTATGGCACGTGATCTTGGATCAGTGTTAATTCGGGACTACGAGTCCTGGCTATGATGTTATGGACTGAGAGTCCAATTCTCGAAATTGAGGACAGTTCGTTCTGATTTCGTTGTGATGGACTTAGGTCCTAATCACGTTGTGTTGGACTGTGTATTCTAACCGCGTGTGATGAACATGATTAAAGGTGAAGGTTGTTTTCTACGACCACAACCCTTGACTGCGGCCACGGTCTTGGGCATTGTGATTGAGCATTCGGACTATGAGTCCTATGCTTCTAAGTTTTCAAGTGATGGGGAAATGATGATTAAGTCGTTAGCTTTGAGCTGCGACAGCGAAAAAGAATGAACACAAAAAAAACCTTTTAAATAAAATATTTTCTCATGAGCATTTCCCCAAGCAGACGTGCTATTGATATAAATCATATACAAAGATGGTATCTGGGAGTCTGTCCATGTAAACCGAGTGAAGAGGCACATGTGACGTTGCTCGTCCTGAGACCTTAATGCATGAGGGTAAGGAGGCAACTGCCCGGTAGGCTAGAGATTGACCAACTCTAATTCTTCTCCAGTGAAAAACGGTGTTGATATCTCATGAGATTAAGTTAGAGCCTGATATTGAAGTGCCATGCATATTTTCAAAAGATTGACTGCGCGGGTTTGAGACCCTTTGATATAACACTGTTATGTTATGTATATGCATGATTTAACTGCTTATACGATTATGTGATGTATGTATCATGTATATGGTTGTTGTGTGATATATCCATTTGTCGGTATCTCACCCTTACAAACATATCAGGTTTCTTCTGGTTTGCTATTGTACCCTGGGTATTTTAGTACAGATGTGCAGAGGAGTCTTCCTAAGGCACTCAGAGACTTAGATCTAGTTGCTTGATGAAGTATTTGATTGTGAAACGACAACGTGAGTTCTTCTCAGGAATAACTTTTAGAATGACCGGCTTAGGGTTTGAGACTTGGATTTTTGATAAGTATGTATGAGTATGACTCGGAGAGTCTATATTTTAAAATAGAATGTTTATGGCTCGGAGAGCGTCTCTTTTGAATGAAAACTTAAACTTTTCCTTTTGGGTCATGAATAGCTAATTGATATAACTATCTTTAGCATATTAATGCCTTGTTGTATTTAGTGTAACTGGAATTCTGGAATGAAAATGAAATTATTTTAGCAGGTGTTCTTTTACCTAGGATGTCCGAATTACAGAGGAGACTCTGTCGAAATTTTCGTAAAATACTAGCTTTAATTCAAGTATATTCTTTAAATTAAATAGGCTTGCCATACTATGATAGTAAGTCTGTGTGCCGATCAAGGCTTAGGAGTCGTGACAAAATTTTTATACCCAATTACAGACACTTATGTACTTATATAAATTATTTTCCGAAAGCACCAGCAAATCATCTTTTAATTTAAATTCCGCATGTGTTACGTAAGTAATGCCCCAAGGGAGGGCGTTACAAGGTGGTATCAGAGCTGGTCGAGTCTTTCGGGATCTTTGGGGAATAGGTCTGTTAAGTTTTTGTTGTGTGATCTCTGGTTTGCTCTTGTTTGGATTGTTTCTTTTTGAAGCAATGTGTGTTGACGCACAAGTATATGTTTTCTTGATGGTTTTCCAAGGGCTTTATGTCCTGGGATACCTTAGATCTTGAATTTTACTTGGGTTCGAATATGACATTCGATTATCCTTGCGAATCGTGTCTGATATTCGAAACAAGGTGCTTGTGTAAAGGGTTTTTCCGGGAGTGTTCCCTGGAAATATTCTAGGTTTATGGTTAGCAAAGGACATTGATTTTTTATTGATCTAGTTTCTGGATTCGGTCAGATCTCTGTCGCTTTGTGTAGGATGTTGCCTATAAAGATTGAAAAGGGTTCGACGACTCGATTCAACTGAAAGATCGGTGGTCTGAATCGTTTGTTAGACTGAGTGTTTTCCTTGTGAAGCACCAACGTTGTGTGGAGGCTCGTGTCACCGTCTAGATTTCTGACAGCTAGGTAAAAGGACGAATTATGAACAAGTATTCTCTAACTTGTGCAGTTGATTTGGTAAATTAAATTGCGAGGAGTTGTCATCTACTCAAAGATTGACTTGAAGATGAGTTATTACCCGACTGGAGTGATGACCTATCTAAGGTTTTGCATCGTCAACTCAGTTTATGAGGAAAGATCAACCTTTTGTATGTTGGATCGATTGGTTAAGTCATCCGGGATCGTACCCAATTCAAGGTGGTCATACAAAGCTTGGCTAGAAAGATGTGTATGTTGGTTGGAACCAAGATGAATCGAGTGGATCTTCGATCTTGGGTGAGTGTCTCATGATTGAGGAATTCTTCATTGTACCCTTTGATTCTCTTGTGTTTGTCAGTTGACAATTATTTCTCAAATCCTGTGATTGTATTAGATAATCACAACGGTGAAGTTGGTATGTGTCAGACATATTTTCTGATTTTAATTTGCAGCCTGTCAGGACTCATGAATTAGTTATGATGATTCATAAATTTCAAGTTATTCATTTCTTTGTTGTGAGAAGTCGTACTCACACTTCCAAATGATCCTTGATGTATTAGACATTTGAGTGAATTGGTTTAAAGGGATCGATTGGTATGGATACTTTCACATTTTGTTGAGAGAAGTGGTTATGACTATTTCTTGAGTTATAACACAAATAATTTCGTGATAGCAGAAGTTTCTTGGTAAAACTCAGTTTCGTCACTTGTATTTTTGATAGAGGTGAAAGTCATCATTTTGTAAATTCTTTGTATTAAGAATAAGAATTAATCCTCTTGGTATTAGACATTATTCACCCCTTGATTCTTTGAATCCGTCGGAAGATTCTTGTGGAAGAATGAACTTTATTAGATTCATGTTTGTAAATGTGTATTGATCATGCATTTTTACATCCACGAACCTGATGGAATGATCTTTTTCCATACTGGATGTTCCAATATCCTTCAAATTAATGAAATTCTTTTCTATGCTTATGTGAACGTGAAATCCAGAAAAATTTTCTTTTCTTGAGAAATTCTTTTATGATCACCAAGGTCTGGTCTTATTGCGGTTCGACCGTACTTTTCATCATTGATCATTTTAGTTCTACGTATTTTCCAAATGTCGTCGATGTGTGACCTATCTCATCAGTCATGAGTTGGATATCTCCACATCAAGATGTACAATTGAAACCTTCCTTGTTAAGATGTTGACATTCCTTCAATTCTTGTTATGAGTTTGCTGAAGACTTACACGAGTCTTGATTGAATTCAAGTGATCGTTGATCGACTGGTGAAGTCTACATCTTCTTACAAGTTACGATCCACAAGCAGAGTAGTGAACCGAATAATGTATCAGAGGATTGTTCAGACTTCATGGAGTATCTTTAAGTGTTGTTTCAGATGAAAAACAAAAGTTTATCAATGTGTACCGGCTAAGTTTACTTTTAGTGTTAAGGACTAAGTTGAGACTAAGTCCAACTGATCATCCTCAGTGGGATGGATAAGTAATGAGATTACCTATCCTTAGCAGGTTAGTTGGGAGATAGTGTGGTACCTAAGTTTTTGTCATCTCTATGGTAGGATAAACCAGAATTGATAGGAGCTTTGTTAATGTATAGATGTGAATGGTATTATGAGAACCCTTAAGTTCAACATTATTGAGTGAGATGAGTACAATGGATCTTATCATGATCGAGGCAGATATATCATTAAAGGAATTTAGAGTAGTGATCAATGTTTATGGTTAATGTTGACTTAGTGAGTCCGAGGATTAATGGAAAAATATATGGTAGTTTTCCTTAAGCTGAACGGACGTAGTAAAGAGGAGTTATTGAGTGAAACTAAGTTGTTAGAAAAGTTTAAGAATTATGATTTTGGATAATTCAAACTGAAGTGATTCCCTTTGGTTGTAGTTGCATGGAGAAATGTAATCGTATTCTTTAAGATTGAAATGAATGACCATGATATAATTTGGAGTGGTGGAATATGTTCAAAGGAAACTAAGACTACAATTGTGTGCTTTGGGTTGAGAGTTAATATCTGTAGTAGAGTAAAGTTAGTGTTGAACTTGATATTCGTTGTGAGGATAAGGTGTTGAAGAAGTTTTGATTATGTCTTTCGAGTGTGATAAACTTTGGCGAAATGTTTATAATCTTTGAGGTCTTATTCTGGTAAATATGTGGTTGATGATCCATAGTAGAAATTGGACATTTTAAATTCAAGATTGCCATTGGGGAGTGTCCACCTAGATTTCTTGGCTTTGTTTTGGTGCAACTCCTAGGGGTTATGGCCTTAGAGAAACTTTGTTTTATAATCTCTTTTCTCGGCTGCAAATAAATAAGATAAGGGCAGATATGATACAAGCACTTCCTTGCATAAGTGATAGAGCTATGTCTTCAGATGGAGGAATTGTTAGGAGTTGTGTATTTTCCTTGGACAATAGGGTAAAGGTGCATAGGAAATTTCTTAAACTAGGGATACTAACGGGGCTTGAGAACCAAATTGAAAATGAAAGGCAAATGAAGGATATGAAATCGAAGTAGGTAAAAGATTCGAGAGGAATTAAGAAGAGAACGGATTATGTTGGATGTGGTAAGATTCAATTTTAATAAGATTGAATTTCTTAGGTTCTTGGAGCAAAGTTTATCATGTGCAACTCAAGAATGTTATGACGTTTTGATTGGAGACTTAAAAAGTGTGAATTTGATATGACTAGAAGAGTAGACTAAGCTCAATTGGACTAAGACTATGATTGCATCTTTTGAGTAGAAGGTTAATTGATGTTATGTAAAGTTAGTGTTGGTTTTGGTGTTAGCTGTGAAAGTTAGATATTGGAGGAAGTTTTTCCTAATGGATTTGTATTGAGAAAGTTAAATGAAGAGATTAAGCGTTGATTTTGTTCTTTGAAGTGTAATAGACTAAGATGAAATGTCAAAGGTAGTGGAGCTAAAGCGGTAGTGAAAAATCTCGAGGATAAATAAAATGGTATAAGAATCGATCTTGTTATAAAGTTATAGATAAAAGGAATGAAGCGAAGAGAATACAAAGTAAGATTTTAGGGTTAAGGTGTGATTACAAAATCCTGTGTAGTTTTGAGCTACGAAATTTCGAGGACGAAATTTTTTTAAGAGGGGTAGTAATGTAACACCCTAGTTTTTACACCTATGATTAATTATTTTATTTGGATGTTTAAGTTTATTTTGTTATGTGGTTTAGTTTGAGTAATTAAATTACTCTCTTCAAATTATTTTATTGGGTGCGTTAGCACTGACTTATTTCAGTGAATGCACGCTTACTAGGCAATAATTTACGTTATTGTCACTATTATTACCAGTACAGAAAAATATTTTAAATAATATGATTAAGAGAAAAGCATTTTCATATTTTCATTCCATTTAATTTTAGAGTTGAAAATAAACTGGTTTGACCTTAATCGGAGATTAAATTTTGGACCGAGTATTTTGTTAGTTGATCAGTTCAATTATCAATCTTTACTCTAACTTGAATTTCGAAAACATATCTTTATCAACCTTTATTTTTAGAATCCAAAAAGTAAAAACATGTTTATTTTAGGCCTAATATTTATCACTCATTTTGTACCTATCACTAAGTAACAGTTTAAAAACTCCTTTTTCTCTCTTTTCTCTCTCTCTTTCTCGATGCTATCTCTCTCATTTTCTCTTTTCTTTCTCTGCTTCTTTCTTTTTCTTTCTTCTTTCTCTTTTCTCCTTCCTCCCTCAACTCCATATTCTTCCTTCTTCTCTCCTCAACACCAGCCGCACACCACCGCTAGGGAGGAGCTCCGACCGTCGTGTGTCACGCCTGGAGCACGGCTCGTCGAGCCACTCGCCGCTGGGCTGGGGAAGACCACCACATCGCTGTCCCTGTCTGTTACAGCGCGCCTCCACCGCGGGTGAGCTTCCCGCCGTCGTGTAGCGCCGTCCGGCCACCGTTTGAAGGGGAGACACTGATCATACGTCTAGGCTCGTAGATCTGTATGTTTTGGGTTCCATGAGAGTTCATGTGGCCACTGTACCACCACCTGCCGCCGTCCCTCCAGCATGGTCGCCGCCGTTCTACCTCCATAACACCACCACAAGCCCATCTTCTTCACCTTGGGTAAGAGTTTTACCTCTAACCTCTTCTCTTTTGTAAATCCCCAAATTGATTTTGAAACCCTAACCCTAACCCTCTGATTTCATATTTTAATCTTAAGATTAAAGCTTGTTTTATGAAATTAGGACTGTGAATTTGTGTTTCCCTAAACCAATTTCATTATTCTGAGTTTTCCCTAAATTTTAATAAGGAGCCCTAAAACCCCAATTTGATTTTATTTGAATTTGGGTATGTTTTTGTGAAATTAATTATGATTTAGTGCAATTAGGACTCTAAATGGATGATTTCCAAAGTTCTTTTCATGATCTTTTAATCAAACCAAAGTTTCCTTAAAGGGTATTGGGAAGTGTGAGCTTCAAACATGATTTTCTTTAAAAATAACCTTGTTTGGTAATTGGATTAAGTGTTTAGATAAAGTTAGAATGTGTGTTTGATCATGTGAAATTGATTTCTTGATTTTTGGTTGTTGCGCGTTGTTGGATTCCCTCTCTGAGACGTTTGACACGGCTATGCTTGCTTGATGGAGTAGATAGTTACACTCTTGGAGCTAATGTGAGTATTAAGACGAGGATCATTTACTTGTCTTCAAAGGTAAGGGGAGTTTGCCTAGGGATATTCAATAACTGTATGCATGTGCGTATGTTTTTAACTGGATATTTATATGTTAATTGAGCTTACTTGGATATCTGATGTACTTGAACTGTTATGCTATTATCTGATGTTGAACTGTACTTGTTCTAAATGTTATAATGCATATCTGTGATGAACTGCTTTCAACTGTGATATTAGCATTGAACTGATGATATATAATGTTGTTTATTGAAAGTTTTCTAAGCCAGACGTGCGTCTGTGCTCAACCGTTATAAGGATTAAAAACCTTAATAAGCTTTGAAGATGAAGGGATTGGTGTTCTTTTCCAAAAGCTCTTTAAACTTAAAGTACTTGTTTTAAATGTTGAAATGGTTTTGGTGAACTATTGTTATACAAGAGAAAAATCCTTTTCGAACTATGTGTCTTCAAGTGAAAACTTTCAAGATTATTTGGCAATATCCTATTGGGGGAAATATTTCAAAGATAAAAGAATTTCAAAGATGCTTTATAAAAGATTTTCAAAGAAAAGGTTTTCCTAAATATTTTAGAAACTTTCCGATAACCTGGATAGGTTATCGAGGATTCGGTTTTGAATTTGTTTTTCACTGAACGAAAAATAAGTACTTAAGAAAGAGAATCTAGTACGCGAGACGTCACCTCTAGTATTCAGTGATGCGCACGTGATCTTGGATCAGTGTTAATTCGGGACTACGAGTCCTGGTTATGATGTTATGGCACGTGATCTTGGATCAGTGTTAATTGGGTAGTACGAGTCCTGGTTATGATGTTATGGAACGTGATCTTGGATCAGTGTTAATTCGGGACTACGAGTCCTGGCTATGATGTTATGGACTGAGAGTCCAATTCTCGAAATTGAGGACAGTTCGTTCTGATTTCGTTGTGATGGACTTAGGTCCTAATCACGTTGTGTTGGACTGTGTATTCTAACCGCGTGTGATGAACATGATTAAAGGTGAAGGTTGTTTTCTACGACCACAACCCTTGACTGCGGCCACGGTCTTGGGCATTGTGATTGAGCATTCGGACTATGAGTCCTATGCTTCTAAGTTTTCAAGTGATGGGGAAATGATGATTAAGTCGTTAGCTTTGAGTTGCGACAGCGAAAAAGAATGAACACAAAGAAAACCTTTTAAATAAAATATTTTCTCATGTGCATTTCCCCAAGCAGATGTGCTATTGATATAAATCATATACAAAGATGGTATCTGGGAGTCTGTCCATGTAAACCGAGTGAAGAGGCACATGTGACGTTGCTCGTCCTGAGACCTTAATGCATGAGGGTAAGGAGGCAACTGCCCGGTGGGCTAGAGATTGACCAACTCTAATTCTTCTCCAGTGAAAAATGGTGTTGATATCTCATGAGATTAAGTTAGAGCCTGATATTGAAGTGCCATGCATATTTTCAAAAGATTGACTGCGCGGGTTTGAGACCCTTTGATATAACACTGTTATGTTATGTATATGCATGATTTAACTGCTTATATGATTTTGTGATGTATGTATCATGTATATGGTTGTTGTGTGATATATCCATTTGTCGGTATCTCACCCTTACAAACATATCAGGTTTCTTCTGGTTTACTATTGTACCCTGGGTATTTTAGTACAGATGTGCAGAGGAGTCTTCCTAAGTCACTCAGAGACTTAGATCTAGTTGCTTGATGAAGTATTTGATTGTGGAACGACAACGTGAGTTCTTCTCAGGAATAACTTTTATAATGACCAGCTTAGGGTTTGAGACTTGGATTTTTGATAAGTATGTATGAGTATGACTCAGAGAGTCTATATTTTAAAACAGAATGTTTATGGCTCGGAGAGCGTCTCTTTTGAATGAAAACTTAAACTTTTCCTTTTGGTTCATGAATAGCTAATTGATATAACTATCTTTAGCATATTAATGCCTGGTTGTATTTAGTATAACTGGAATTCTGGAATGAAAATGAAAATATTTTTGCAGGTGTTCTTTTACCTGGGATGTCCGAATTACAGAGGAGACTGTCGAAATTTTCGTAAAATACTAGCTTTTATTCAAGTATATTCTTTAAATTAAATAGGCTTGCCATACTATGATAGTAAGTCTGTGTGCCGATCAAGGCTTAGGATTCATGACAAAATTTTTATACCCAATTACAGACACTTATGTACTTATATAAATTATTTTCCGAAAGCACCAGCAAATCATCTGTTAATTTAAATTCCGCATGTGTTACGTAAGTAATGCCCTAAGGGGGGCGTTACATTTGTAACATCCCTGGTTGCTTTATGGATTGACGACTGTCCCTACAAACCAACACGGGTCTTTTCAGCGTGCTTTGTCCTCACTCACACGCATCCTGGGAAAACTTCCCAGGAGGTCACCCATCCCAGAATTGTTCCAAGTCAAGCTCGCTTAACTGTGGAGTTCTTCAGTAATGGGCTACCGAAAAGAAGATGCATCTTGTTGGTATAGGTAGTACCAATCAATTCATATAAGTCATCCTCAACTGTATAGTCCCATACCTACACAGTCTCAGGATCCCTCTCATTCGGGTGTGTGATCGGTTCATTCATGTGCCCCTCCACCTAGAAGCCTGCCAGGAGCCGCTCCTTGTCCGTGCCTTCTTGCACCGGCGATCACTCCCCGCCCTTGTCAGCACCCGGGTGTTACACATACCTTAAGTGGGTTGGGAGTTGCTTCAACTCCAGTGCTTTGTTATCTTCTTCCATTCCTTCGTTGTTGAGATTTTCCTTTGCACATTCATCCTTTGGGAGACTCGGTAAGTGATATCCGTGCGACGCGCGTGTTTTGCGCGCCACGCTCTGCAATTCCGGCAAGTGTACCGGATTGCCGCCAAGTAATAAAAGATATCGAACCCACAGAGACTGTGTTCCCGAATCGCAATTAATTTCGAATTGAGTGAATCTGGACTTTTTAGAGGATTTTTATGTTTTGAGTGAAAAGGGTTTTGAATTTGAAATTAAAAGATAGATGAGCAGAAAACAATTAAAATAGAAAACAAATGTTTTTGGGGTTTTGATCTAAATGGATTCCTAGGGATTTGGGTTACCTTTGAGGCTGTTTATGTTACTAATATGATTTACCTTTGTTGATTAACGAAATTGCCTTGAAGGCGAGTTTATCCTCTAATAGCTTAAGCTCCCTCTCGGGTTACAAAAGTCGTGCCCAATTGACCCGACCCCTACTCTCGTGGTAGTCGATCCCAGATTGGACCCTTTGTGCTTCGTGACAACTCGTTGCTCCTCGAGGGACGGCTTCTAACTCTCGTGATTTCAGTCCCAAGTCTGACTTCTATAGGTCCGACACCTAAGTTCACCGCGAGGTTCCTCCTTAGAATATCCGCATCTCGCAGATAAGCGGCCGCCGGACTTTACGAGTGAAACACACTAGAAATCCTAAGTTCACCGCTAGGTTCCTCCTTAGAACGTCTACGTCACGCAAATAAGCAGTCACCGAATTTACGAGAGATTAACACACTAGAAATCAGATCTAAAACAATAACGAAATCAACAACGATTTTACATCAAATCAACAACATTTACAAAACTCGGGCAGAGGCCCAATCCCTAGAAACAAACTACTACTCCAGTCTTGCCATGGAGATGACAAGCTGGGTTGAGAACATAATGAAAATACAAAAATCAGAGAAGAGAGGATGAAGAAGAAGAAGATCCTAAAATGTAGCCAAAAGTTTCCTAGATGATCTCTCTCCCTGTGATCTGTATATCATGATTCTGCATCTGACTGGTCCATATTTATAGAAATTGGGAAGTTAGAGTCCCAATCCAACTCAAAATCTGATCTATTTCGGTTGCTTCTGATCCAAGTAACGTACGTCACGGCCGTGATGGCCATCACGGCCAGGCCGTGACGATCTCTGTTTCTGGAACTTCTGGAAATTTTGGTCCCTCGCGACGCGAAGGGAGTCTCGCGACGCGAGCCCTCAGATTTTGCCCGTGATCTTCATCACGGCTAGGCCTTGATGTTCTCTGACTTGTGGTAGTTTTGGGTCACGGCCGTGATGGCTATCACGGCCAGGCCGTGACAGACTCTGACATCAGCCTTTGTTCTTTTTCAGCTTTGCTCGATCATGACCGTTATGGGCATCACGGCTAGGCCGTGATGGGTTCTGTTTGGCACATTTTCTTCACTTTTAAAGCCCTATCTTCATGCAAACTCCATCATGGTTGATCTTGAGCATTTTACCCTTGATATCTGCAAAACAACACACGAAAACCGCCTTACCCGTTCCAAAGGAAAATTAACCTAAAATCTAATAAAAATATGCCTAAACTACATGAAAATGCATGCAAAATGATAGACAAAGATGATGTGAAATCACACTCATCAAATCACCCCAAGCTTAAAACTTTGCTTGTCCTCAAGCAATTACTCAGGCCATAAGATAAATCAATTAAAACATGGATAGTGAACCAAGAACCCTAGAAGCTAATCCAAGTGACAGGCATATTTAATAAGCACTCAAGAGATAATCAAGTTCAAGTCCAATTAGAGGCTTAGGTTTTTCAAATTCATATTCTCACTGATTCGGGCACTCTTCTCACCTCACTCAAGTATTTTAGGGTATATGACAATTCACTCAATTTCCTCAAGGAAAGTATTCTACCATAGGCTTGAGTATTAACCAAATCTCTACTTTATTTATGAAAACACATAAGAATCAAGAGGTCTTTCACTTTGGTTGTAATGTGGCCATGGGATTTATTGTTAGGTGGGAAAATCAAGGAAAGGGAATTTCAAGAAGGTTTAAACAAATTATCAAACATTGCAAAGCATGACACCTAAAAATACCTTTTAGGGGCTTTGATTCACTTCTCCACCTTTCTTTCTTCTTCTTCTTCTTTTTTTCTTTTCATTTCTCACTTTCTTTGTCATCCCCTTCTCCATTTTTTTCTTTGTGTTTATTTCATTTTTATTTGTTTGGAGAAGGGGAGATTTATAGCTCAAGAGAAATTATTTTCTAGCTTTTTCATCCCATACTTTTTCCAACTACCATTTACCCTTTTTGTAATACTTTAAAAGGTGCCATACCAAGCATTATTTATCAAAGTAATTCAAGGTACCAAGAAAAGTTTTTTTTTTCTTTTAGGCTCAAAATTGGGCAACTAAGGGGTAGCATTTAAACATTCAAAGCTCGGGAGGCCGGAAAAATACCTAGTGCCTCAATCATTTTCAAAAGTGTTTTCAAAAATTTTTAAGTTTCGAAACGGTTTCAAGTCAAGTTCTAGAAAATACAATCCAAGAGGAATTAAATCACTCTATCACAAGAAATGGGGTAGATTTAGTGAATACCCCTATTTTGGCTCAAAATTTTACATTTAGTAGTTCAAAACTCAGTGAGAAACACAAATCTAAGGAACCACATGCTAATCATCAACTATCAAAAGATTATCTCAAGAAATTTTATTTTTAGCCATGTCACAAGAATAATGAAAAATTGGGTTTCAAAAATTCATTATCTCAATTCATTTGGCTCCAAGTTCTCACAATTGGATGCATGTTCTAAGTGAGGGGCAATCTAGAGAATGTGATCATACCAATCTATGCCTATGTGAATGTAATATGAATGCAACAATTCAAATTCAAAAATACCCCCACCCCAAGCTTGATTACTTACATTGTCTCCAATGTAAATAATCAAGTCGGAGAGAGGAGGAAAATTGGAACAACTTACCGAGGTGGTACCGGGTGTTGGCTCACATTCCAGTCAAAACTTGGGTGGAAATTTCATCACGGCCGTGAGACGTATCACGGGCAGGCCGTGATGCTCTCTGATCTTGGCATCCTACTCATCACGCCTGTGATGGTTGTCACGGCTGGGTCGTGATCCTTTCTGGTGCTCTTGTTTAGTTCATCACGGCCGTGACCACTGTCACGGCCAGGGCGTGATGGATTCTGACTTTATTTTTTTTCTCTGCTCTTCTTCCCTTCTCAACCTGAAAACACTAGACAAACCTATTAATGATATTTTTGCCTCTTGATCTTCTCAAATTATTCAAGAGGTGAATTCAAAAACAAAAGGAAAAGGGAAAGAAAACTTGGGTTGCCTCCCAAGAAGCGCTTATTTATGGTCTTAAGCTTGACCATACTTCCTTCAATCAACCGGGGTCGACTGGGCGTAGATGTGCCGGAACACTTCTCTTCCAAGGAACTCCTTCAAAAAGTTGTTTCTGCTCATACGGCCAATAATGCTTCCGCTTCGCTCTTTTCTCTCGGAGCTTCCTAGCCTTCCTTTCTTCCGGCGGAAGTTTTGTTTCCGCATGGTCAGCAACTCCAACTCCATCACTGCTGGGTGCATCATTAGCCATGCATATCTTCGGAGTTGCTTCCATGTTGAGCGCTACCTTTACCACAGGAGACGTGATACCTATCCTGCACACATGGCTCTCAAAAGGAGGGTTGTTATAAGAGTTAGTCAACCGAAAATCCACCCTACCTTCCTCTACATTCAGAGAGAGTTTACCATTCCTTACATCTATTACCGCTCCAGCAGTTGCCAAGAATGGCCTTCCTAAAATGATGGGGAATTCAGAATTCTCTTTCATGTCTAATACCAGGAAGTCGGTAGGGATGAAGAATTTCCCTACCTTCACAGGAACGTTCTCTAGTATGCCTAGAGGAGTCCTAGTTGAGCAGTCCGCAAATTGTAAGGAGAATTTGAACGGTCTCAACTCTTTACTTTCCAACCTTTCCATGATAGTGAGGGGCATCAAGCTCGCACTAGCCCCTAGGTCACATAAGGCTTGGTCAATTTGCACTTGTTCGATAGAGCAAGAGATAGAGAAACTACCTGGGTCTTTCAGTTTAGTAGGCATTTTAGCTTCTATAACTTCTTGCTTTTTCCTGACCAACCTTTGTGGGAAAGGTATCGGGGGTTGGTACGGTGGTGGAGGGACATACTTCGGTTCTAGGTCTTCCTTTTTGCTCGTGTCCTCCTCCGGTTCCACCTCCATTTCAGCTACCCCCACCCCAAGCTTATTATCCCTTAAGTGTATGGCATTGCAATGCTCAATGGGATTTACTTCGGGTTGCCCCGGGAATGTACCCTTAGGTCTCGAGTACGTGCTGGCTTGTTCGGCAATTTGGGTTTCTAGCATCTTGCTATGAGTTGCTAAGTTGTCTACCTTAGATGCTAGCTCCTTTATTGCTTCACTCACTGCCCTTCCTTGTTGTCTAAACTCCTCATTCTGTTTTGTCTGAGTTTCAACAAAACTTTCAAATAAAGTCTCGAGTTTAGATCTTTGTACCTGAGGATACCCCGGTGCTGCTCTCTTATTACCTTGACCCTCTTGGAACTCATGGTTGAGTGTGTTGTTGTAGTTGCCGTAGGAGAGGTACGGGTTGTTCTTCCTTTGGTTGTAGGGATTTGGGGGAGCATAGTTGGGCAGCTTCGGGTTCGTGTCGTAGAAGTTGTGACAAGAGTTCACTTGCTCACCCAAAGCGCCGGATCCATGTGGGCATTCCATCATGTCATGTCCCTGCATTCCACAAATCTCACAAACAAGGTTAGTAGCACCTAATGCACTCACATTAGCTCTTTCAAGCCGATCAAAACGTTTATTAAGTGAGTTTATCTTTGACATGATGAGATCAGTACTATTTACCTCAAACTTACCCCCCGAAATCTTGTTCGGGTTATTACCTCTTTCGGATCCCCATTGGTGGTAGTTGGTGGCGACATTCTCAATGATGTTGAATGCCTCAGTCAGAGGCCTATTCATAAATGCTCCACCGGCTGCAGAATCTAGTGACACCTTCGAAGAGTAATCCAATCCGTTATAGAAGGTGTGCACTATTAACCACCTCTCGAGTCCGTGATGTGGGCACGACTCCAGCAGTCCCTTGTAACGATCCCAAGCTTCTGACAATGATTCTCTGTCTTTCTGGAAGAAGCCGGTGATCTGGGTTCTTATGTAGGCCGTCTTGGATGGAGGGAAGAATTTCTCCAAGAACACCTGCTCCAGTTGGTCCCAAGTAGTCAAGGTATTAGCGGGAATTTTCTTAAGCCAGGCTTTCGCCTTTCCAGTGAGAGATGAGGGGAACAATCTCAAACGCACAACATCAACCGAGGCTCCATTAATCCTGATTGCATCGGTGAACTCTAAGAATGTCTCTATGTGATCGGTCGGGTCCTCCGAAGGCAATCCTCTGAATTGATGTTGCCTGATCATGTTGATTAGCATGGGCGGTATAGTGTAGTTCTCTGCCTCAATCTCTGGCCTTGCAATCCCAGTTCGCAAGCCTCTCGCATTTGGGGCTGCGTAGTCCTTCAAAGGTTTTGTATCCGGGAGATTCGCCATGAGTGGAATGGGAATCGACCTTTCTCCCTCTCTTTGTAGTCTTCTACGTCTATGGAAGGTCCTCTCGATCTCCGGATCAACATCACCAAGGCTCCCAAGAATTAGGGATCTTTGCATATAACACACAGAGATGGATACAATAGAAGGAAAATAATTTTTTGATTTTTTTTTTTTGAAATTAAAAATCAAATAAAAAGAAAATTTCAAGAAAAATCAATTTAAAAACTAATTGAAATTCGAAAAGGCACAGTCCCCGACAACGGCGCCAAAAACTTGATATGCGTGCGACGCGCGTGTTTTGCGCGCCGCGCTCTGCGATTCCGGCAAGTGTACCGGATTGCCGTCAAGTAATAAAAGATATCGAACCCACAGAGACTGTGTTCCCGAATCGCAATTAATTTCGAATTGAGTGAATCTAGACTTTTTAGAGGATTTTTATGTTTTGAGTGAAAAGGGTTTTGAATTTGAAATTAAAAGATAGATGAGCAGAAAACAATTAAAATAGAAAACAAATGTTTTTGGGGTTTTGATCTAAATGGATTCCTAGGGATTTGGGTTACCTTTGAGACTGTTTATGTTACTAATATGATTTACCTTTGTTGATTAACGAAATTGCCTTGAAGGCGAGTTTATCCTCTAATAGCTTAAGCTCCCTCTCGGGTTACAAAAGCCGTGCCCAATTGACCCGACCCCTACTCTCGTTGTAGTCGATCCCAGATTGGACCCTTTGTGCTTCGTGACAACTCGTTGCTCCTCGAGGGACGGCTTCTAACACTCGTGATTTCAGTCCCAAGTCTGACTTCTATAGGTCCGACACCTAAATTCACCGCTAGGTTCCTCCTTAGAATATCTGCATCTCGCAGATAAGCGGCCGCCGGACTTTACGAGTGAAACACACTAGAAATCCTAAGTTCACCGCTAGGTTCCTCCTTAGAACGTCTACGTCACGCAAATAAGCAGTCACCGAATTTACGAGAGATTAACACACTAGAAATCATATCTAAAACAATAACGAAATCAACAACGATTTTACATCAAATCAACAACATTTACAAAACTCGGGCAGAGCCCCAATCCCTAGAAACAAACTACTACTCCAGTCTTGCCATGGAGATGACAAGCTGGGTTGACAACATAATGAAAATACAAAAATTAGAGAAGAGAGGATCAAGAAGAAGAATATCCTAAAATGTAGCCAAAAGTGTCCTAGATGATCTCTCTCCCTGTGATCTGTATATCATGATTCTGCATCTGCCTGGTCCATATTTATAGAAATTGGGAAGTTAGAGTCCCAATCCAACTCAAAATCTGATCTATTTCGGTTGCTTCTGATCCAAGTAATGCGCGTCACGGCCGTGATGGCCATCACGGACAGGCCGTGACGGTCTCTGTTTCTGGAACTTCTGGAAATTTTGGTCCCTCGCGACGCGAAGGGAGTCTCGCGACGCGAGCCCTCAGATTTTGCCCGTGATCTTCATCACGGCTAGGCCGTGATGTTCTCTGACTTGTGGTGGTTTTGGGTCACGGCCGTGATGGCTATCACGGCCAGGCCGTGACAGACTCTGACTTCAGCCTTTGTTCTTTTTCAGCTTTGCTCGATCATGGTCGTGATGGGCATCACGGCTAGGCCGTGATGGGTTCTGTTTGGCACATTTTCTTCACTTTTAAAGCCCTATCTTCATCCAAACTCCATCATGGTTGATCTTGAGCATTTTACCCTTGATATCTGCAAAACAACACACGAAAACCGCCTTACCCGTTCCAAAGGAAAATTAACCTAAAATATAATAAAAATATGCCTAAACTACATGAAAATGCATGCAAAATGATAGACAAAGATGATGTGAAATCACACTCATCAGTAAGGCTTCCATGTTTTTTAAGCACTCAAGATAGTCCTCATCCCCCAAAGGGTATTCTTCCTCACTATCATCATCATGGGATTCTACCAACACTTGTGCAAGTGAAGAACCATGGGCTTCTCTAGTGGCCTTTGCCTTGACAATTGTGTCCACCATATCCACTCGATACACATCCGACCTCTCAGCGGGGTGCTTCATTGCTTCACAGACATTGAATACTACATTCTCATCTTGCACCCTTAGGGTGAGTTTCCCTTGTTGCACATCTATCAAAGCACGCCCAGTGGCCAAGAAGGGCCTACCCAATACGAGAGGGATCTCGGCGTCTTCATCCATATCAAGCACCACAAAATCCGCCGGAAATATGAACTTGTCCACCTTCACTAACAAATCTTCGACCACCCCATAAGGATATTTTATAGAACGATTGGCTAGTTGGAGTGACATCCGTGTATCTTTGGCTTCTTTGATCCCCAACTTCTTCTTCATAGAGAGGGGCATCAAGTTGATGCTTGCCCCTAGATCACACAACGCCTTTCCTAGAGTCATCTCCCCAATGGTGCATGGTATAGAAAAAGAACCGGGATCCTTCAACTTTGGAGGTAGTTTTCTTTGAAGAATGGCACTACACTCCTCGGTCAAATCAACCGTTTCCTCATCCACTATTTTCCGCTTCTTGGAGAGAAGCTCCTTCATAAACCGGGCATAAGATGACATTTGTTCCAAGGCTTCCGCAAATGGAATGTTAATTTGAAGTTTGCGAAAGACGTCAAGGAATTTATTGAACTGTTTATCTTGTAGAGGCTTCTTCAATCTTTCAGGATATGGTACCTTCATGAAGGTCGGGAGGTCTTTGGGTTCAACCCACCTCTTTCTTCAGAACTCTTCATCTACAAGTTTTAACCTTCACCCTTGCTCCGGTGCCTTGTCACTTGCCAACTCCTCTTTCTTGGGTTGCTCTTCCTCAACATGTGGTTGTTCCGAGGCCTCAGCTTCCTGAGAACTAGTTGCACCCCTGTTAGATCCCAACACCCTACCGCTTATAGTTGATACGACATTGCATTGGTTCTTAGGGTTTTTCTCGGTATCACCTGGGAAAGTGCCTGGGAGACGCTCATTTAGTTGCTTTGCGAGCTGAGCCATCCGCATCTCTAGATTCTGAATTGCCGACCCTGTATGAGTTGCCAACTTGTCAATGGCTGTGCTTGTATCGATTGACAACTTCTCAATTGCCGCATTCGTCTTTTCTATAGCCAACTCCCAAGGTTGCCTTCCACCATCTGTTGTTTGCAATTGATTAGACCCTGGAAGAGCCTGCTGAGTATTGCGTTGATGGATTCCATAGATTGGCCTCTGATTCTGTTGAGGTTGTTGTTGCCCGGCTAGACCACCACTAGCATTACTCCAAGCGAAACCCGGATGGTCTCTCCTCATATAACCCCTATTCTGATTCTCGATCAGTAATCATTCATGCATTCCTCTGATTGTTGGTCTGGGGCACACTGTCATAGAAATTGTGGCATGAGTCCACATGTTCTTGAGAGAAGTTGAACGGACAACTCTGAATGTCATGATCTCCATTACAATTATCACAACCCGGAGGCATTCCTTCGTGTATCACATTAACCTTTTTGTTCCCAGACAATGCCGCATTTTGCATCTTCAACAGTTTATTTTGCTCTAGAATGGCTTCTATTGTTGCAGAACTGACTCCACTTGAGGTTTCCCTACCACTGTTGTAATCATTGTTCGACATCTTCTCCAATAACGCCCATCCATCCTCAGCTGATAAATAAGAAAAAGAACTGCCCGCTGCGGCATCATAATTCATCTGGTAGCGCCCCTTTAACCCGTTAAAGAAATGTTGAACCTTGGAGACCGGATCAAAGAAGGCCGAAGGACATCTTCTCAAGAGCACATTATACCTCTCCCAAGCTTCATTATAAGATTCATCTTCTTTCTGCCTGAAAGATGTGACGGCTACTCTTGCTTGTGTCGCTTTCTGAGAAGGAAAATATTTAGTGAGGAACATTTGGGCCATTTGCTCCCATGTTGTGATACTGTTGCGATCCAAGCTGTCAAACCAATCGCGAGCGGTATCCCTAAGATAGAGAGGGAATAGCCGCAAGCGAAACTCATCTTGAGAAACTCCTCTTGTCTTCTGCATGTCACAAGCTTCAAGGAACTGAGTGATGTGTCTATAAGGGTCTTGTTTGCCACCCGCATCAAATTGATTTTCACGGATATGGGCTGTGACACATCCTTCCACTTTGAAGGAATCTGTATTGTGGTTGCCCCTCACGATAGAAGAAGCACAATCATCCAAATTGGGTAGATTGTACTCGAAGAGAGGCTTGTAAGGAGGAGGAGGAGGAGGGTTTGCTTCGGCCATCCCCTCAAAATTAATTGCTTCAAGCCTCTTTCGTTCTCTGGCTTCTTTCCTTAATCGCTTCTCGGTCTTGGTGATCTCCGAATCAAATAGCAAGTCCTCTTGTGAAAGGGTACCTCGCATACAGAAACTAGGCAAGACCAAGTGGAATCAAAGATGTAGAGAGAAATAATAGTAAATGAATAACAGAGAATAAAAATAAAAATAGCTTAACCAAATAATCAAACTTCCCAAAAATTAGGAAAATTGGTTGTGCCAATCCCCGGCAACGGCGCCAAAAACTTGTTGAGTCACCGACAAGTGTATCGGGTCGTCGTAAGTAATAAACACGGTAAGTAATTACCGAGGTCGGACACAGGGATTGGGCTACCAATTCTACCAATTTGCAAGAAATTCGATACGTTTGACCAAGTAAAAGCAAGTGGTTGAGAAGAGAGAGGAAATAGTATAGCAATTTAAATCAACAAATCAATTAGAGATAAAGTAGGTAGCGATAAGATAAGATAAGAATTAAAATCTGGATTAAACATCTAAGGTCACAAATCCACTACCCAATCATGCATAGCACCCAAGTGATGATGATCCCCTCCCTAAGTTCAATTGTAATGTCAACCAGGACCCCCAAATTCTCCTAATGACACTATCGTGCTCAATAGGACGTATTCAACGATTGAGTTAATTACTTGCTACGGTCTCATAACCCAATCATCAAACTCTATTAAATCCTGCTCCCTATAAGGTTGCACTGATCTCCTACTCACTCTCGTGCAATATTCAATCAGTGATCCCAATTCAAGTTCTAAACGCGAATTACATATCAAGCCTCATCACGTTAACTATTCAATCATGCATGCTTATGATCAACTCAATAAATTCAGAATTGGAAAACATGAATTGAGGTAAAGGAGGGAAACATACATCACATTGAACGCTACACCGTCATGGGTGGTTTCATTGATCCCTTAGACAAGGGAATTAGTTCCTCATGCTTGTAACAACGCACAAACAATTGGAGTTCATCATAATTGTAAAATAGGAAAAGAACATAGGGAGACGCAGCTCCAGAGAATAAGGATTTGTCTCAAAAACGATCTAAAACAAGTGGTGAACAAAAGGTATCTCTAATCTGCCCTAAAACAGCCTATAAATAGAGGTTCTGAGTCTCGCCCGCTCGCGGGGCGAGACCTGGTTTGCGAGGCGAATCTTATGAATCAGATCTTCAGAGATTAGTTTTCTCGCGAGGCAAGATGGTGATTCGCGAGGCGAGACAAAAAGGGTGACATCTCTGGCACAGTCAGGCCTTCAGGCTCGCGAGGCGAGATGGTGATTCGTGAGGTGAGACAGAAAGGGTGACTGTTGCTGTTTAGGCTGGTCTTCAGGCTCGCGAGGCAAAACTTCCAGAATTGCTTTTCCACTGTTTTCTTCATTTTCCTTGACTCTAAGAGCTTCACTTTTAACCTGAAACAATAAAAGGAAACGAAAAGTATAATTCTACTCAAAATAAACTAAAAACTACTAAAAATGAATTAAACGAATCAAATTCTAACTTAGGAACAAAACAAGGCCTATTTGGGAGATTAGCGAGGTTGACTCGCCCGATTAGGCACAAAATCTACCCCTTTTCTAGATGGAAACTAGATGAGCCAGAGGCTGATCAACCTGCTTCCCTTTCTGGTTCTGATATTGGCCTTTGGATTTTGATGGTCCTCCCACATATCCTCTGTTATCTTTTCCCTTCCTCATTTGTTCTATCTTCCTACACTTCTCAACCAAATCTTAGAAATTCCTTATTTCCAGCGGAAGTACAGATTCCTTAATCTCGAATTGTAATCCTGCTTCAAAACGTTGACACTTCCAATCTTCATCCGGATTGTTTTGTAAAAAGCGAAAGTACTTGGCCAATGACTCAAATTTGGCTGCATACTCTCCTACAGATAAATCCCTTTGAGACAGGCGTAAAAACTCCTGCTCCTTCTCTGCTCGGGCACTCTGTGGAAAATACTTATTTAGAAACATATTCTTAAATATCGCCGAAGAAATTACTTGATTCTCTGCTTCTAGTAGTTGCTTAGTGCCTCTCCACCAATACTCAGCATCTCCTAACAGCAGATGTGTAGCATACGGTACCTTCACTCCTTCTGGACTATTGATCAACTCAAAAATCTTCTCCACTTCCTGAATCCATAAGTTAGCCTTGATAGGATCCACATCTCCATGGAATTGTGGAGGATTATGGCGTCTAAAACCCGTAAGACCTCTGCCTTTAGCAGCCTGTTCCGCTCGAATTTGTTCCTGCAAATTCTGGGCAGCCATTGTTGCAGTTTGTTGTATAATAGCAGCAGCTACATCCGCCATTGCTTGTGCAGCAAAGTCCATACCTCCTTCTTCATAATTTTCCTCAAAATTCCCTCGACCGTTAACACGACCACCTCTACGACCTCTTCCACGACCGCGTCCACGTCCATGCATACCTTCTGGTTCCATAACTGACCTACAAGACACAATCGGTTAAATGGCAACCAGAAAATAAAACATCAATCTAATAACTATCACACATTACTTCTAAGAAGTAATTCAAACAATTCCCTTCAGAGATCACACAACATCAACACAACAGACCTAATCCCAAAGATTTCCCGAAAGACTCGACCAGCTCTGAGACCACTGATGCGACACCCCATTTTCAGGTATCACATTTACGTAACGTGTTTCAAACATCAAACCTAATAAAAATATTAATTTGTTGGTTTCCTTTGGAAAACAAGATTCGTTTTCTAATTCCTTATACTTCTCAAAATTTGTGATAATTTTTTTTTCTTATTACTGAACACAAAACAAACACTCGTAAAATAATATACATCACTATATATATTTTATATATGCTTCAACATTTTAAACCAGACCCTTTTCTTACCAGGTCACCATCTACTTGACACACGTATTTTACACTAACTGAAATATCATAACTATGTCATAGTGGGAGTCTGAAAATACTACTCAAAAGATGGCTCTTAGTAGCCACTAAGTTAGACTAACCTAAAATTCCCACTCTTTCCTAAAACTACATCCTAAGCTGGTCACCACTACAGAAATCCATTGGGGGAGTCCAGTGTAAACTCCCCCACCTCCGGAAGATGTATCTGGAGAGGATACAACAGCCCCCTCTCCAACAGCTGAAAACCCTTCGTCTCCTAAAGGAATATGATCTGGATATTCCATCAGATCCTCCTCTGGATCCTCCTCCATCTCCTCAGGGACATCCTCTGGAATCAGTACTATGGGTGCAGGAGGTGATCCCGGTGCTACTTGCTGCAACGGTTGAACAAAGTGAGGCGGTTGATGCTCCAGATTTTCGTGTTGTACCAGATATCGTAAGATCATCCAAATAGACGACAACGAAACTTCAATTGCCTCTCTGCTATGAATCAATTGATGTGGTCCATCTACTATGGTACCTCGGAGCGTCCTCATGGGATCGGTGTAAGTGGCACTCCGAGCTCCTGGGTTAATCACCCAGGCGTCCCCTCGGTCAGCATTGTCGAACATCAGGGCTCGAACCCCTGAGTAGTTCAGATCCGCTGCGCCCGGATCCATCTAAACTCCAGTATATATATAGATTCCACATAGTAGAGGAAATCACAAAGAAATGTGCAAGGGTGAGTTTCCAATATATGAGTTTTGATAAGACAACCCCATGCACGACAGTCAAATAGCAAATACCATATATTCACAGCAAAGTAAAATTAATTCGTAATAGCAGAATAATTTAATTCACAGGGTTTCATACTCGGCAGTCATCGCCCTTTTCTAAAAATGCATGGTACTTCAATATTGAGGCTCTATTTTGATACCTAATCTCCGGAGATCCAACAACTTTCTGTTTCGTTTCGAGCTGATCAAGCTCCGCACATGGCGCATTGTAAAAACGAATAAAACAATGCCCAAGAAATCACATAACACATTGTCCACACACAGTTTCACCAGGGTTATTATTCTAAAGTTTTGACTCATTGCCTCACTGTAAAGAGGCACATTGGTCGCTGCGAATTATGGAGTTCATTGTCCATAACCTATTCTGTCACACAGATTACAATAGTTAACGCATAAACTTGGACACACAGTCCTATAAATATATATTGGCTCACACATGTACATAGGCCCAATATTTAAATGGAACATAGTCCATAACAAATACATTGATCCACTCCGGACTCAATGATCACATCTCCTGACACGTCTGCCATATACATTGATCCATTCCGGACTCAGTGATCATAATCACATGACACAACTGCCATTTATGCATGAGAAAATTTTTATTCTCGGTTTGTTTTCTTTGTCGTAAAAATCTTTCCTTGTCGAAGAACAAAGCTTAACGACCACCCTTAATTTCTTATTAAGGTTTTCCCCCTTAAACAAAACATAGGACACACAGTCCGAGTGCTCAATCACGAAGCCCTTAAACCGATGCACCATTTTTAGGCTCGCGGATATGGAACTCACACTTTCCACATCAATTTAGGACACACAGTCCAAAAACAAAAACTTTGCAGGAAACTCCGTCCCATGACACAGATCCTTGATCTATGTGTCCATAGAACACTAGAACCCCGATGTCTCGGTTTCTATGCTTTATTTATCTGCTTGTAAAACATTTCGCTCTGTGAAAAACAAATACGAAATAAAAGCTCCGAAAACTTATCCAAGTTTAACGGAATAATTTCACCGAATAAAATATTTTTACAGAAATCCTTTTTCTGTTAAAATGTTGATAAAATCTGAAAATCATTGATAAATTCCTTTCATTTCTAATTGTTTCACTTCAGAAATTAATTCTCAATAAAGGTCAATTTTAAAAAGAAATTAATAAATTAATTTATAATATTTAAATAATTAAATAATTAATAATATTTAATATTTAATAATATTAAGCAATATTAAATAAATAATATTAAATCACTTATATCACTGCTCTGTCAGAAGTAATTGTTCTCACTGCTATAAAATATTATTTTCGGAACTTAATCACTTTAAATAACATTTTATAATAAAATTGAATTTATTTTATAAAAATTAGAGCATGTAAAAAATTTCACGGTTTCGCCCTTACTATTGCTTATTTACACCGTTTTCACAAAATATTATTAAAATAATAATTTTTTTCATTTTTCTCAAAATCTCTCAAATTAATCCCTCTGATTAATTATCCAAGCTTATTTAGTTTTTTATCCTTAATTAAAATTTTAACACTGACCAAGGTCAGGTTACTCAGTCCAACACTCAACAACAGATAAATTCCAATCACAGAATAGCATGGCATATATCAATTCATGACATGCATCACAATTATAATATAAACAAATAATTATAATCATGTAAATCCACACATCACATCAATTCAGTTACTCAGATAAACATCATATCAATCTAGCAGTTAATAGTAGACAATACAAGATAATAAAATATTTCTTACAGAAAATTAATAAATGACTCCAACAATAAGCATGTGATTATCTTAAACTCCTCAGGCATACTCCCCTTACCTCTTTGAGGATTGAACTAACAGTTCCGGTTAATCTCCTTATCCCGATCCGATTTTTCCTCCGCAGCTTAAATCATTTAACTTGGATATTTCCTTCAAACGAATTGCAACCAAAATAAATCAAATCAAACAACAACATACTTGGCTCATGAAGTTAGGTTTCGGCCTCAACAATTTTTCTAGGTTAGGAAAAATTAAAATTTTGATAACTTAGGGATTTATGATCCATAAGTAACTTAAACATGATTAAGCACTTAAACCAAGATCATGAACCAAGAACATGGATTAAAACTCATATAGTTCCAAGAACTAGGGTTTCGGTTTTCTCAAGATGATAGGCTAGAAGTTTTTAAAATTTCGTTAACTCTTGGATTTAATCAACATACAAAACTTAGAGTTGGATTCAAGTGTCACAAGACAACTTTTGAATCACAAATCCATCAAGTGTTCATAGCTAGGGTTTCGGTCTTTATGAAACCAATAGGTTAGAGTTTGATTTTAGATCTTCTATTTACTCACATACAAGAACTCAAGATTCTAAAAGATTGAATCATGAATCAAGACATGAAAATGAAACAAAACCCATGAACATCACTTTTCAATGGATTCGACCCAGTTCATAAAGTTGGGATAGAAATTTCTCATGATTATATGCTTCTAGATGATGAAATATAGATGATTATGAGATCATAGCAATTGGTTTCATGTCAAAAGGATTTTTCTAGAATTAGTTATGAATTTTTGAATCTAGTTTTATGAACTTTGAGTGAAATGAAGAACATGATGATTCATGTCATAAATCTACAAAAGTTGTGAAGAGAAAGGCTTTAAATGACAAGATAAAGAGTTGTTACCTCTTGATGATCAATGAAAAGAAGGATTTTGATGATGTTCTTCTCTTATGGTGTTCTTATGAGTTCTTAAGGCAAAAAGCTTAACTTGGAGAGAAAATGGCATGAAGTATGAAATGAAGAATTGCCTAAGTGAGGGTGATAATGGTGGAGCTGCGGGTTTTAGGGTTAGTTTCGTCAAAATTCTCAATGGCATGGCTTGAAATATTCATGAAGAGCCAAGGGTAAAATTGTCTTTTCCAGGCAAAAGATTCCTTTGTCATAAATGCGCCATTATGGCCATTATGACGCGGATAAACTCATCATAAATGCCGGTCACATCAGTCAAATCCATCACTTCAGCCCCGTTGTTGACTCCCTGGTTCATCTAACGCAGGTTTCTCCTAGAGATATCTCGATGTATTCGCCCGCAACAAATATAATATTTTAATTTTTACGCTAAATTTTTAAAAACTTCCAGTATCGTAGTAAATACGATAAAAACATTTTTCATCTTGTTCACGAATTAAAATTAGGTCTTCTAAGCAGTAAACTTTTACTGTCAGTAAAAACGCAAACCGGGTTCCGTCTGAATTTTCAACCCAAAATTTCATCGTAACCCTAAGATATAAAACATGACGTAAAAATAACAGTATTTTACCCAAAATCATTTTCTAAGTCTCAGATAGAAATATATTTATATATATTAATTACCGATACTAGAAAGCAGCGAAAAATCGGGGTGTTACATGACCGATTAAGGAACGGAAATACGAACCCGGTTGAAATTCAGATACAGATACAACAGTCGCAAATTGCGGAGAGTGATGAATCTGTGTATAGGAGTATAGTGTATAGGAGTATAGTGTTGTCGAATACGCAAGGCTTAGTGCTGCATGCGATGCAGATTTCCGGTGATGGTTTTCCGATGACGGCGGCTCCCGGGGAGTGGATCAACAGGTATACGTTGTGAGAAGAACTATAAATGCAATATATATTTCTGTGACCTCCTTCCATCTCTCTATCTTCAGTTCATCTAAATTTATCATTTGAAGGCAAATTGTTGTTTTTGTTATCTGAGTTTTCGTAACTATTATGGGTTCAACTTTATAAGAGTTAAGGTCAAGCATTTTACTTTTTATTGTTAAGGTTAAGGAAAGCCATTGGTTGATTTGGTTCTATTCAATAGATTTTGATCATTAAATGGTTCAACGAATAGGTGTTCATTGTTTGTTTGTTTTTTTTAATTAAAAGGATGGACATTCCCAAAAACTGTAAACTTTTCCGATTTTTTAGTCATCATAAGAAACAATTATTAAAAATACTTTAGGAATGTCTCAAACTTGCTTTATTATTGGGGAATGTAACAAAGGGAAAACAACAACATCTGTCTCTTCAATGATTGTGCAGTTGTTGATGCGGATTTTTTTGGCCTCTTCTCATTGGATGTATATTTTCCCATTGATTTAATAACATTAAGTATGAGAAGGTAAAAAAAAAGCTTTCATCTTTTTCTTTTTTATTTAACCTTCATTGCATTTTTTGTAAGAAGCACATGGTTAAATCTTGAGTTTTTTTATGTCTAAACTTGCTTAATTAAATGCAGGAGATGTAAGCCTCTATATTAGATGGAAATGGGATAGAAAAAGGACATATAATTGTTACTACCATTGGTGGTAAAAATGGACAGACCAAGCAGAAGCAAGTATGAGTCTGAATTCTTCTCATTGATAATTAGTATACAGTTATATATATGGTTTGTGGACTTGCATGGTTATTTTCGTGATTATAGACAACAAGTTACATGTTGCGTGTGTTGTTGTATATGGATCTTTCGGTGTAATGTTCTAGGTTAGCTCTTTGTAGTATTCCTTAGTTCCTAGCTTTTGATTGGATATGTTTGAAGCTTTGCTTATATAAAGATGTTTATTTGTTGTGTCATTGAAGCATTGTTTCTTACAACAAACGAAAAGTATGAGCTTTATCTTAGTACTTGGTTATGATCCTGGAACTGTCAACAGGGTGATCTGACACTACAACACAATGAATCACAGGTTGCCGTTGATTCATGTGTAGGAAAATACCTTATAAAGATGGGGGGATAACTCAGGAACCAAATATTATTCATATGCTTGATTATCTTCTATTATCATTTTTGTTGCTACTCTATCTCGATTACTCTTTCGCTTATGTAAATTTTCATGTTCCTTTCAATTGATGTATAACATTCTTTCACATTTACCCTCAAATAGGATAGGCTGCTTGAGTAATGACAACCAAAGGCTCCATTGTTTTTTTATTTTTGAATGTTTTACTGTTGTGCGAAGCTTCCATAAAAGCGTAGTGGCTATGGCAAAGGCACAAGAACATTCATGGGGATACAAAGTGGCTAGACAAATATATGGAAATGTATGGGTTGTTAAATTTTTTTTCAGCTTCTTAACTTGAAGATAAAAGGAAAATATTGCTTCTATTTAACATCAGACAACAAAACATGTATGTTAATCCTTTTTGTTCCCTTCTAATTTCTACAAATTCATGGTAGAACATGTATCATGGATTAATGGTTTTGCTAATTGCATTAAGGACTGATACATGTGTAGTTTGTTATAAATTGTTTTATGAATAGTAGATGTTTGGTTGCAGGGAATAAATGAGCAAAGCTCTAAAGATAAAACTATTGGTCACTCCTTTGACACTACACAGGAAGCAAGCCAGGATTGCAAATAAGAATAAAATTGTTAAGGCAAAATCAAATGCATCAGTGGATCAGAAACTCCTTGATTCCAGGTTGAAGGAACAATGACAACACCATGGTGAGAGCTCGGCGAAGAGGAGATCCAAACTTTCAAGTGCTTCCAAGCCAACTGTCACGACATAGCCTTCTTACAAAGATAGAGAGTAGAGATATGAAGTTTAACCTTCAGCCCAATTATAGATTGTCTTATTCCATTTAGGGAGTGTTTAAACACTTTTCACAAATATTAATTAAGGAGTAGCTAAATTAGGAACCAAGACATGAAGAGTGTGTTTAACATCTAAAAAAAATAGAGAAACAGGAGAGAAGGGTGTTTAATATTTTTAAAAAAAAACAAAGAAACAGGAGAGAAGGGTGGAGGGAAGAAAGGCAGGGAGAACACAATAGAGTTGGGAAAAGACAACTCATTATTTATGTTTGATAAGAAACATTATGCAACTTGAAATCTTTATCTTTGTTTGGAAGAACCGATCCAGTTCTTATTGATTTAGTTTTACTATTAATTCTTTTGCAAAGGTTACAAATTTCATCATGCACTTAACTTTCTCTTAGCAAGACCCAAGTGAAAAAGCCATACATTCTTTTGAAATTTATTGTAATCGAGAGTCAAACTTTTGGTTCTTTGAAACAAAGGTTTGTTCCTTGAAGTACTATATAATTTGAAGATTTTTCCAATATGTCACATTTTAGAGTTGACCCATATTTTGATCGATAGAACATAATATTTCATCCACAACTACGGTTGGGGGTTGGGATGGATCACTTTGAAGGTTGAAAGAAATTGGTGTACATCCATCTTGGTTTTTGGGTAAGAAGAATTTTTGTGAGCCAAGATTGTTTTATAAAAAAATAGATGGTGGAGGATCGAGTGTTGATGCTGGTGTTGATCACCACTTGCATTCTGGCACTACTACAGAAAAGGGTTTTAGTAGCGCACTTTCAATAGCACTTCAATAAAAAACGCTACTTAAAAATAGGTGAAAGGTTTTTAATAGCGCTTCCTCAAGGGAGAGATATCTATTCCTTATTCTAAGACAACACTCCTTCAAGGAAACGCTATTGAATGTTGATTGATAGGAATAGATAGCATTTTCTTGAGAAAGCACTATTATAAGTAAGAGAATAGATAGCGCTTTCTCAAGAAAACGCTATCATAGGTAAGTAAATAGATAGCGCTTTCCCAAGGGAGTGCTATCTATTCCCCTTTTACTAAATATTTCCCTTTGCTCACCGTGTGACAACTCTTTCTCTCGCGCGGCTCTCATTTTCCTTCCCTCCGCGACCTAAGTTCTCATTCAGATCTCACTCACTATTCTTTTTCTCCTCCCTCGACCTAAGTCCTCATTTGGTTCCCACTCACCAGTCACCACTGCCACCGTCCTGCACCGCGAGGACCAACGCCACCGTCCTGCACCCATTCGCGCGGCCTATCTGTCTCCGATTCACTCGGCCTCTCTGTCACCCATTCGTGCGGTGCCAACCCTCGGTTCTCACTCACCACCGCCACACGAGGACCACCACCACGTCGGCCCTTTGTCAACCCTTAGTTCCCTCTTTCTTCTTCGTGCTACCTCCTTTGGTCTAAAATCCCTCACCACTCTCTCTCCATTGTTCGCCTCCTTCGTTTTGCTTCGTCTTCGCGCTTTCTCTCAATCGGCCAAGGAATTTCATCATCGTCCTCTGCTTGTCCACCACCATCCACCGCTCCTCCGCCACCTCAACAGTCGGTCGTCCTCTACCCCCATCCCAGGTACGATTCATCTCTTTCGATTGATAACCCTAACCACTGTGACCTCACTAGAGAGATATTCTGAGGATATGAGGGAGGCAGCAATTTCAATTTTGAAGTTCATTACTATGCCTCTAGGGCTTAAGGATACACAGATATCAGAAAGTTTCAGAGAAGAACTATATGATATAAGGATGAATTGCTACCCGCCCTGTCCGGAACCTGAAAGAGTTCTTGGGATTGTGCCCCATGCTGACAATTCCGGGATCACTCTCTTGCTTGACTCTGGCGATTTTCCAGGGTTGCAGTTCCTCAAAGATGAAAAATGGGTCAATGTTGAACCTATAGAAGGGGTTATTGTTGCAAACATTGGCCATATTATTGAGGTTTGTACTTGTGACACATTAGGCTACAAGATCAACCTCAAATAATGATTGGTTGCAAGTTAATTTGTTATGGAACACATAGACAGATAAAGCAATAGGATCAAACCATTATATTTGAATAGGAATTGCCATTGTATTCTTTCATTTGGAAAATGAGTTTTACACGAGGATAAATTTATATAAAATAAAAAGCATGATTTCGATTATTACCAAAAAAGAGTTTAATCCTGCTTGTTTTTCTATCGCGTAGGTAATGAGCAATGGGATATACAAAGCGCCAGAGCACAGAGCTGTAGTAAATAAATGGAAGGAGAAGTTCAAGTAAGGAGAGTAGATTAGATGAATGGTAGCTCAATAGTTAGAGGTAGAAGGAGATCAACAAAAGCTATAGAGGAAATCACTGAGAAGGATTTAGCTTTAGATGGTTTGCCTATAGACATGATTTATGATAGAATATTATGATGTTGTTTGATCCATGTAGCCGACCCAACCTAGCAGGAAAAGGCTTGGTTAATGTTGTTATATGGTTTCAATAGAAATTGAAACAGGCTTATATTTTATAGATATTGACTGAAAAGTGAATGGGTAATTGCTTTCACACCATCTCACATTCAATGACAACTCTGGTTTTCCTTTTTCTTTTATTTCCAGATATCAATTGCTTTTCCCGATGATGGTGCTTGGAAACGATTTCATATGCAATTGCAGCATTTTCCAATGGTATTGCATATAGTTATCTAACAAGGTTTATCAAATTTTGCACAACTCATTGCTAGTCCAGCATCTTCTAGGGTGAACATACACGTAACTTGCAAATGATGCTTCCATCTGTTAACACTTACACAATTCACATGTGGTTAGTGTTCTTTGATTGAGTTTTATCTCATGATTTCATGTTTTGTAACCTTAGACTTCTATCGCCGAGCGGAGCGAGGACGTTCGTGAGCTTTTCTCTTCGAATCCGAGACTCTTAACTTCCACGTGAGGTAAGAGGGGATTGCCTAGGGATATTCAATGACTATATGCATGTGTGTATGTGTTTACTTGAGTGATTTGAATATTATTGTGATATTGAGCCAATACTTGAATAACTTGTTTACTTGAACGACTATTGTGGTTATTACTTGAAGTTGAACATCACTTGCTTTAAAGTGTTATGAATTATATATATGTGAAGAAATGTCGTTAACTGTGATATTATTGTTGAGAATATATTACTGTTGATTGAAGTTTGAGACGCCGGACTTGAGTCTGTGTACAATGATTATAAAGGATTAAGGTGGCGTTTGGAAGAGCTTATTTAAGCTCCTTTTGACTTATCTGATGACATAAGCTCTTATGCAGTGTGTTTGGAAGAGCTTATAAAAATAACTTATGCCATCCCATAAGGAGTTTTTGACTTATTTTCATAAGTCACTGGGAGAAGCATATGGAATTATCACAAGAGCTTATGCACTAAACACCCTCTCCGTGTTTTTCACTATTCGAATCCTCTCATGCCCCTTTCTTTCTTTTTCTTTCTTTAAGCGCATATGGCACAAGCTCTCATGCGATAAGGTCTTATGTGATAAGTTCTTAATTAAGTTGTTTACCCAAACGCACCCTTATAGCCTTAATAAGACTTGAATAGAACTTTGAAAGTATTGGTTTCATTTATAAAAGTTCCTTGTTTAAAACGCTTACTTCAAGAAAATGAGATTCTTATTTTGAAAAGAAACGTTGAAGTGTTTTTAAGATGATAGAAACTACCCTTTTGATGATCCAAAGTTGGTACGAGAGAAAACATTTTTCGAACTATGTGTTTTATGAAGGAAAAACCCTTGAAAATATTTGACTTTCTTCCATCAAGGAATTTCAAATACAAACAAATTTCCTAAATGTTTTAGAAAATATTTTGCAAAGGAAAAGGATTTTCTCCTAAATGATTTGGAAATGTTCCGATTACTTGAATAAGTGACCGAGGTTTTGTTTTTGATTTGATTTTCACTGAGCGAAAAGTAAACACATGTGAATTGAATCTAGTTCGCGAGATGTTGCTTCTAGTATTCTGTAATATGCACGTTGTAACATCCTAAATTTTAAATAGAAACATTAAGCTATTATGAGGTTTACTGTAGAAATTGGTAGTATGAGAATGTATCAGAATTTTCTTTAATAATTACAAAAGAATACTAATTTGGATTAAGAAAAAGAAGAAATAATAGAAACAAAGATATATAATAAAAGATGAAAATAAATGAAAAGTTGGTGGGAGCCACCTACTATCTTTCATTTATAAGAATTGGATTAGTCAAATGCAACTCCTGGAGTTGCAGCAAGAAACGTGACTTCTTAGAAAAAAATAATTAAAGGAAAGGTCCCAATTAGTCACGGTGCTGTCACAGGCCATTGGGCCATAACAATTTAATATAAAATAGGGCCTAAGTAGATATTTAAGAGGAGGGTAATTTCTTAATTGGCAGAACTAAAGATATCTAGTAGCGCCGCACAGGAGACGTGAAGGGTATTTCCATTCCTTGCCAGTACAACCGTAACAACACAGATCCAAGAACGCCACCAAATGAGAGGGGAATTTTTAGGGGAGCACAAATCCTTATCATAGGTAATTTTTAGAGCACATTGGAGGTCTGCAAAAGGTGAGTAAAAATATTTTTTTCTCACACTTTCATGGTACGATTAATTTGAAGCTTTGTCATATAGATTTGTTAATCACAAAAATTAAGATTTTAGAGTGCATGATTTTTATTTGGAATTGTGAAATATTTTCATATCACTTGATGAATTGATTTAGTGGGTGTCATTTTCTTGTTATTCATTTTATGTTTGATGGCAATAAAATAATAGAAATAAAGAAAATAAATAGATATATAAATACCCAAATTCGCACTATGCATAACCTTGCAGTGGCATAATATTTTTCTGCATCATGTGTTTCTTTCATGGATTCATTTATTTATGTATTTATAATTGTTCCAACTTTGATAATAGATTTCTATTAATACATATATGACATGCCCCTGTTAGTTAATACATGTACTATAACAAGCATAAATTATATTAAGGACTTATGTGTCATGGTTGCGTTTGTGTTTTAAATCCTGTTATAGTGCCTATGTAATTGATGCATGGAGGTTGAGAAAATATTTGGTAGTCATCTGGGATGGCATATTGCATAGTGTATATGAGTTGGTCATCACCTTCCGGGAAGGGATGACGGTATACATTCTATTCCGAGAATAGGATGAGAGATATCACCATCCGGGATGGGATATCAATCTATTAAAATATTCACATCTGGGATGGAATATTAGATACCCCCATCTGGGATGGAGGAGGCAGTGGGACGCCATTGCATGGATATGAGCTCATAGACCTTAGTGGATCTGGGATTCACACTGGTTCTGGGAACCAAAGAGTCAAGTTAAGTGATTTTGGGAATCACCGAGTCATGTTCATGGAGTTGCATTGTGTAGAGTTTGCATGGTGAATCTGATTAAATGCAATGAGATGTGACCGTTGCGGAGCCTGTGAGTTGTACTTTA
This sequence comes from Sophora flavescens, assembly GCA_030762895.1. NCBI lineage: Eukaryota > Viridiplantae > Streptophyta > Magnoliopsida > Fabales > Fabaceae > Sophora > Sophora flavescens. Next base: position 147,478,482 of record CM061069.1, read on the forward strand.
AATGTTTGACATTAATTTTATTTATATATATTTAGTATTTTGGAGGTTTATTATATTCGATATTTTAAAAATTAGCGGGTACCATGAATGTTTTTCCGGTTATCGCGTCGGCTGAAAACAACACTATTTGCGAACCTTTTTATCAAACGATTATTTTTATTCACTGGGATTATATCTCATTAAAAGTGTTGTTTTCATTGCACGAGGACGACATCACTGGGACTGGAGAGGATTGAAGACCTAGTGAATTTTCTTAGTTATTATTCCTAGCTTGGTTAGTATTTTCTCAAATAAGGAGCCGTATGCAGCTAGACATTTTTATTTATTTATCGTTGGGCTTATTAGTAGACGTCCGGTTTTGAGGCTTGTGGTTTTTATTTGGATGTATGGATTTATTATTATATTATCGCTTGGATACTTTATATCTATTTTAATTAATATGAGGTATTTTCAGACCCGATTAAGTCGCGAAATTTTTATGACATGTTTGTTTAATTTAAAACTATTTAAAGGATTTTTCATTGATTTTGTTTTGAGTTACTAATGTAACGAAGGGCGTTACATTTATGGTATTAGAGCAGTTCGATTTTATATCGGACTGTGGTATTGTGGCTTTTTCTAAAACAAAACTTGGGCGTGTAGGATGCTTGGTTGAGTTATAATTCTGCATTCTATTCTTTTGGATATTGGACTTGATCAACCCACTCTTTGATTGGTGGTATGCAGATTATGGCGGCAAACAGGCGAGGGAGAAATGATGCACTTGCAGCGACTTTGGCTCGAATGGCCAGAGTTATGCAGGAGCAGACGGAGACTCTCCGTCAGATGAGGGATATTGGGGACGTGCTTAACATGGTGCCGGTTGCAGCTCCAGATCCACAGTACAGGGGTATGTCAGAATTCAAGAACAATAACCCGCCTGCTTTTTGAGGTACCACCGATCCTATTGAGGTAGAGGAATGGATGATGAAATTAGAGAAGATCTTCCGGGCCATGAGGTGCTCTGATGCTGAGAAGGTGGATTTTGCCACCTATATGCTAGAGTCGGATGCAGAGCACTGGTGGGACTGTGCTAGGGGCGGGTTGCTTGCTTCGGGCGCCCCTATCACATGGGACCGATTCAAGGAGGTTTTTCTGGAGAAATACTTTCCGCACAGTGTCCGGATACAGAAGGAGATGGAGTTTCTACAGTTTCGTCAGGGGAGTATGACAGTGGCTGAATATGTGGCCGAGTTTGAGTGCCTTGCAAGGTTCTCTGTTCAGGTGAGGGATAATCCTGACGGTCAATGGAAAGCAATTAAGTTCGAGCAGGGTTTGAGGCCAGAGCTGCAGAGCCTTATCGGACTCCGAGAAATTTGGGACTACCCCACTCTTGTGAACAAGTGTAGGGTGGCAGAGCATAATATGCAAGTTGTGCTGGCAGAGAGGCAAAAGGAGAAAATTCTTAGAGATGGAAAGAGATTTCAGGGCAAGGATGGGAAATTTCAGAAGCATTTGCGACCAGTCTCCTCCATCAACAAAGGGAAGCAAGTGCATGGAGCCCAGACTGACAAGGGCACCGGGTGTCATAGGTGTGGGTTGAATCATGGAGATCGTACATGTCCAGTGGCGCAGACCACTTGCTACAAGTGTGGTAAAGTGAGACACTATGCCAGAAACTGCAGGAGTGGAGGACCAGTCCAACCTAGACCACTGACTCAAGGGAGAGTCTTTACGCTCCAAGGGGAAAAGGTGAAGGAGTCAGATGGCCTGATACAAGGTATGGGTTTAATTAAAGAGAGAAAAATCAATTTATTATTTGATTCAGGAGAAACTCATTCATTTATATCTTTAGAGTGTGTGAAAAATCTATCCTTGCCTGTTTCTAAGTTGCCATATGATTTGAGTGTCGCTACTGCTGCAAATGATAAACTTGTTACCTCTATTGCTTGCCTGAGCTGTCCCTTGGTGTACCAAGGTGTACCTTATTTTGTTGATCTTATATGCTTGCCCATGTCTGGATTAGATGTCATTCTTGGTATGGATTGGTTGTCTGCAAATCATGCTGTCATAAATTGCTCATATAAAACTATCTTCATTCCTATACAACCAATGTCTAATGACTTTCCCGTACCCAGTTCTATTGTTTTTGCTGTCGCTTGTCATAAGTTCTTAGTTGAGGGAGCTCAAGGATATGTACTCTTATTCTCTGCTAAGATAGAGGCTGACAGTGATGTGACGGCTATACCTGTGGTGTGTGAGTTCTAGGATGTTTTCCCTAAGGATGTTACTAGTTTGCCTCCGAATAGAGAAGTTGAGTTTAACATAGATCTAGTGCCAGGGAGTGGACCAGTATCGGTAGCGCCTTATAGAATGGCACCTTTAGCGTTGAGCGAGCTTAAGAAACAGTTAGAGGATATGCTAGGGAAGGGGTTTATTAGGCCTAGTGTGTCACCCTGGGGAGCACCTGTTCTACTGGTGAAAAAGAAGGATGGGAGCATGAGGCTATGTGTTGACTATAGGAAGTTGAACAAAGTGACCATCAAGAATAAATACACTTTGCCTAGGATAGATGACCTCTCAGACCAGCTGAGGGGAGCGTCAGTGTTTTCCAAAATAGATCTAAGATCAGGATACCATCAAATTAGAGTCAAGAATGAAGACATTCCTAAGACAGCCTTTAGGACAAGGTATGGGCACTACGAGTATGTAGTGATGCCCTTTGGAGTGACCATTGCTCCAGCCGTTTTCATGGACTACATGAATCGGATCTTTAGGCCGTTCTTGGATAGCTTTGTGGTGGTGTTCATAGATGATATTTTGATATACTCTAGGACACCAGAGGATCATGAGGAGCATTTGAGGTTAGTGTTGCAGATTCTGAGGGAAGAACAACTGTATGCAAAGCCAGAAAAGTGTGAATTTTGGCTTGATGAGGTGAAGTTTTTAGGACATACCATATCTAGGAGTGGTGTAGCGGTTGACTCTAGTAAGGTGGATGCAGTGCTTGGATGGGAGCAACCTAAGTCAATGACGGAAGTGAGGAGTTTCCTGGGACTGGCAGGTTACTATAGGAAGTTCATAGAGGGGTTCTCTAGACTAACTTTACCTCTCACCAAGTTGACTAGGAAAGGAAAATCTTTTGAGTGGGATAAGGAATGCGAAGAGAATTTTGAGGAGCTTAAGAGAAGATTGGTGTCATCACCGGTCTTAACCATTCCAGATCCCTCAGTGAGTTTTGTGGTATATTGTGACGCTTCTAAGAATGGTTTAGGTTGTGTGTTGATGCAGGAAGGCAAGGTAGTGGCTTATGCATCTAGGCAGCTTAGGACACATGAGGTGAATTATCCTACTCATGACCTTGAGTTAGCAGCAGTAGTCTTTGCTCTTAAGATTTGGAGGCACTATTTGAATGGTGCAAAGTTTGAGGTTTTTAGTGATCATAAGAGCCTTAAGTATTTGTTTGACCAAAAAGAATTGAATATGAGGCAAAGGAGGTGGATGTAATTCCTTAAGGACTATGATTTTGAGTTGAAGTACCATCCAGGGAAAGCCAATGTGGTGGCTGATGCACTCAGTAGGAAAACCTTGCATGTGTCTAGTTTGATGGTCCGAGAGATGAATATGTTAGAGGAGTTCAGGGACATGAATCTAAATATGTCTCTTAGTGCTCTAAGCTTGAAGTTGAATAGGCTGGAAATTTGCAGTGACCTTAGAGAAATGATTAGGCGAGAACAGCTTTTAGACCAGGAGTTACAATATCTTTTAGATCAAGAGAATTATGTGTTGTCTACTGATGGTCTGGTGTTGTTTAAGAATAAAATCGTTGTTCCTAAGGAGGGGAACCTTAGAGAGAAAGTTTTAGAGGAAGCGCATAAGGGGAAGTTCACCATACATCCAGGGATAACCAAGATGTACCAAGATCTAAAGAAGATGTATTGGTGGCCAGGAATGAAACGGGATGTGGCTAGCTTTGTAGCCAAGTGTTTAGTATGTCAAAAGGTTAAGATAGAACATCAGAGACCTTCGGGTTTGTTTCAGCCTTTAGAAATTCCTCAATGGAAATGGGAGAGGATTTCTATGGATTTTGTGATGGGGTTACCTAGGACTCGTTTGGGTTTAGATGCCATATGGGTAATTGTGGATAGGTTGACCAAGTATGTTCACTTCTTGCCAATTAAGGCAACCTATAGTTTGAGTAAGTTAGTAGACTTATACATTAAGGAGATAGTGAAGCTTCATGGCATACCTACCTCTATAGTGTTAGATAGGGACCCACGGTTTACCTCTAGATTCTAGAGGGCTTTCCAACAGGCTTTTGGTTCTAAGTTGAGTTTTAGCACAGCCTATCATCCCCAAACGGACGGTCAGTCAGAAAGGACCATTCAGACCCTTGAGGACATGCTTAGAGCATGTGTTTTAGATGAAGGTGGGGGTTGGGATAAATTTTTACCTCTTATAGAGTTTGCTTATAACAACAGTTATCACGCTAGCATCGGCATGGCACCCTATGAAGCTCTTTATGGGAGGAAGTGTAGGTCCCCTTTATGTTGGTGTGAGGTGGGTGAGAAGACACTGCTAGGACCAGAGTTTGTCTAGGAGACCACCGAGAGGATTAAAGTCATTAGGGAAAGGAAGCACACTGTAGAGTAGGCAAAAGAGTTATGCCGACAAGAGAAGGAAGCCTTTAGAATTTCAGGAAGAGGAACATGTATTCTTGAGAGTCACTCCTAAGACTGGGGTTGGGAGGTCAATGAAAGTCAAAAAGCTCAACCCTCGTTTCATGGGTCCGTTTCAAATCCAAAAAAGAGTCGGGCCTGTTGCTTACCAATTGGCTCTTCCACCACAGTTGTCGAATCTCCATGACGTCTTCCATGTGTCTCAACTCCAGAAGTACGTACCAGATATTTCACACGTGATAGCTCCTGAGTCAATACAATTGAAGGATAATTTAATCTTTAAGCCCAGACCTATTCAGATCATTGACAAGAGCACAAAAACTTTAAGGAACAAGATGATTCCATTGGTGAAAGTGATTTGGGAAGGGTTGACTCCAGAGGAAGCTACCTGGGAACTTGAGGAAGATGTTAGACAACATCATCCAGATCTTTTCGGCACAGGTACATAACTTAGTATTGCATTACCTTTAATGTTGTGTAGTTTGGGTGAGACGTGAGAATTTCGTGGATGAAATTCATTAAGGAGGGGAGAAAATGTAACATCCTAAATTTTAAATATAATTTTTAAATAGAAACATTAAGCTATTATGAGGTTTAGTGTAGAAATTGGTAGTATGAGAATGTATCATAATTTTCTTTAATAATTACAAAAGAATACTAATTTGGATTAAGAAAAAGAAGAAATAATAGAAACAAAGATATATAATAAAAGATGAAAATAAATGAAAAGTTGGTGGGAGCCACCTACTATCTTTCATTTATAAGAATTGGATTAGTCAAATGCAACTCTTGGAGTTGCAGCAAGAAACGTGACTTCTTAGAAATAAATTAATTAATTAATTAATTAAAGGAAAGGTCTCAATTAGTCACGGTGCTGTCACAGGCCATTGGGCCATAACAATTTAATATAAAATAGGGCCTAAGTAGAGATTGAAGAGGAGGGTAATTTCTTAATTGGCGGAACTAAAACCTAAAGATATCTAGTAGCGCCGCACAGGAGACGTGAAGGGTATTTCCATTCCTTACCAGTACAACCGTAACAACACAGATCCAAGAACGCCACCAAACGGGAGGGGAATTTTTAGGGGAGCGCAAATCCTTATCATACGTAATTTTTAGAGCATATTGGAGGTCTGCAAAAGGTGAGTAAAAATATTTTTTCTCACACTTTCATGGTACGATTAATTTGAAGCTTTGTCATATAGATTTGTTAATCACAAAAATTAAGATTTTAGAGTGCATGATTTTTATTTGGAATTGTGAAATATTTTCATGTCACTTGATGAATTGATTTAGTGGGTGTAATTTTCTTGTTATTCATTTTATGTTTGATGGCAATAAAATAATAGAAATAAAGAAAATAAATAGATATATAAATACCCAAACTCGCACTGTGCGTAACCTTGCAGTGGCATAATATTTTTCTGCATCATGTGTTTCTTTCATGGATTCATTTATTTATGTATTTATAATTGTTCCAACTTTGATAATAGATTTCTATTAATACATATATGCCATGCCCCTGTTAGTTAATACATGTACTATAACAAGCATAAATTATATTAAGGACTTATGTGTCATGGTTGCGTTTGTGTTTTAAATCCTGTTATAGTGCCTATGTAATTGATGCATGGAGGTTGAGAAAATATTTGGTAGTCATTTGGGATGGCATATTGCATAGTGTATATGAGTTGGTCATCACCTTCCGGGAAGGGATGACGGTATACATTCTATTCCGGGAATAGGATGAGAGATATCACCATCCGGGATGGGATATCAATGTATTAAAATATTCACATCTGGGATGGAGGAGGCAGTGGGACGCCATTGCATGGATATGAGCTCATAGACCTTAGTGGATCTGGGATTCACACCGATTATGGGAACCAAAGAGTCAAGTTAAGTGATTCTGGGAATCACCGAGTAATGTTCATGGAGTTGCATTATGTAGAGTTTTCATGGTGAACGTGATTAAATGCAATGAGATGTGACCGTTGCTAAGCCTATGAGTTGTACTTTAAATTCTTGACATTAATTTTATTTATATATATTTATTATTTTGGAGGTTTATTATATTCGATATTTTAAAAATTAGCGGGTACCATGAATGTTTTTCCGGTTATCGCGTCGGCTGAAAACAACACTATTTGCGAACCTTTTTATCAAACGATTATTTTTATTCACTGGGATTATATCTCATTAAAAGTGTTGTTCTCAAAGCACGAGGACGACATCACCGGGACTGGAGAGGATTGAAGACCTAGTGAATTTTCTTAGTTATTATTCCTAGCTTGGTTAGTATTTTCTCAAATAAGGAGCCGTATGCGGCTAGACGTTTTTATTTATTTATCATTGGGTTTATTAGTAGACGCCCGGTTTTGAGGCTTGGGGTTTTTATTTGGATGTATGGATTTATTATTATATTATCGCTTGGATACTTTATATCTATTTTAATTAATATGAGGTATTTTCAGACCCGATTAAGTCCCGAAATTTTTATGACATGTTTGTTTAATTTAAAACTATTTAAATGATTTTTCATTGATTTTGTTTTGGGTTACTAATGTAACGAAGGGCATTACACACGTTGATCCTTGATCCATGCCACGTTGTTGTGGACTGTGTGTCCTAATCACGTTGTTGTGGACTGTGTGTCCTAATCATGTTGTTGTGGACTGTGTGTCCTAATCACGTTGTTGTGGATCGTGTGTCCTAACCACGTTGTGATGAACATTTTTAAAGGTGAATGTTGTTTTCTACGACCACAAGCTTAGGACTGGTGCATCGGTCTAAGGTGTTGTGATTGAGCACTCGGACTGCGTGTCCCGTGTTGATGTTGATAATTTCAAAATGGTGAAATTGATGAATAGTAGCTAGCCTTTGAGCTTCGACAACGAATGAGAATCAACACAAAAAAAAAAACATCGAGAACTAAATGTTTTACATTTGCATTTACAGCAGACGTGCCCGACATGGTTTTAACGAGATACCTTAATAGGAAAGGTATCATGTGACGGTGTATTATCGTTGTACTTAAATTGGACAATGAGACGGAGTACGTGTATCGTTGTTCCTAAGTGGACAATGAAACGACGTGCATAATCGTTGTGCCTAAATGGCCAATGAGACGGTGTATTATCGTTGTGCTTAGCTAGCCAATGAGATGGTGTATTATCGTTGTGCTTAGCTAGCCAATGAGATGGTGTATCGAGTCTGATCAACTCATTTGGAGGATGTTGGGATCTCCGGAGATTAAGGTAGAGCCTGATATTGAAGTGCCATGCATATTTTCAAAGATTGACTGTGCGGGTTTGAGACCCTTTGATATAACACTGTTATATTGTGTGTATGCATGATTTAACTGCTTATATGATTATGTGATGTATGTATCATGTATATGGTTGTTGTGGGATATATCTTATGATGGTATCTCACTCTTACAGTTATATCATGTCTCTTCGGGTTTTGCTATAGTACCTTGGTACTCCAGTACCAATGTTGCAGAGGAGTCTTTCTAAGTCACTTGAAGACCTAGTGTTAGGGGTTGGGAAAGTATTCTGAGGGGGTCTCTCCAATGAATATTTGATATAATGACCAGCTTAGGAGTCTGAGTTTGGTTTTATATCTAAAAAGGTCGGTAAATGTAGTGTTATATACATCCATCTGTAGTTTGAACTTTTCTTTCAAAAGTGGAAATTTAGAGAAATGTTGTATGTCATGGTAACTTTGTTACCAACTTGACTTCACGTTTTAAATGTATGTATGATGGATTTCAGAGTTATCCCAATAGAATAAAATTTTATACCCTGGTTTTCTGACTTAAGAGAAAACAAATTTTCCGAAAGCAACCAGCAAATTATCTTTTAATTTACTTCCGCATGTGTTACGTAGTAATGCCCAAGGGGGGGCGTTACAGACTCCCTGGTCCTTCTTGCTTGAACATAAAAATGATTACGGCCCCAAGATAATATCAGGATGCATCTCTGCCGGAATATTTGGTAAAGTTTACTTTGGAGTTTGTTTTTCTTTTCTTGTATAACTCACATGATTTAATTGGTGGTATATATATTACCTGGTTACAGATGTTGCCACAGCACTACTCCAACACCAAGTTGGCTTAGAATTACCCCTTAATGACAATTGTGTTCAACTGCGACCCTTATATGCATTAGCAAACATGCCTTCTACATTTCGTAGTGGGACCAAACTTGGATGTTGTTCACGGTTGGTTTACAAAAGTAAGTTCACCTTTTATCTTTCAAAAATATTTTACTGTAGATAATTCAACTGACTGAATACATTATATTTTCGTTATAGTTTTGATCCTACGGGGAGACATAAACTTGAAGGACAAATGTATTAAGATTGGATCACACGTTGAACCAATAAATTCTTTAGCAAGTTTGACAGCAATTTATCCTCAATGAATTATGAAATGCATCTGCTATATAATTATGTTGGATATTTTATTTCAAAATAATTTATTTTGAGTTTAAAATTGAGAGTTTTAAACTTTCCTTTTTAGTATTATAATTAATTTGTTTCCTATTATTTTTTAAAAATTCCCTTATATTCATCTTATTGCTTTTGATTACAGTTTATTGTATTTTAATGCCTTGTTTTTCATATAAAAAAACATGCGTTACGTTGGGACATGTTTTTAGTTTTTATGGTTTTTATTCATTTAGAAGTTGTACATGATTTTTCGGAAATCAATTCAAGGCTTTTGGTGCTATTATGATTCAAAACTAAAAATACATATTTTTTGAGTGATAGAACAAATGGTGTTTTCTCTAGAACATATAAATCATATTCAAAACTAAAAATCATAGAAAGTGAGGGTGTTGTTTTCTCACTTTTAAAACTTCTTTCTCACTTTAGAGGAGAATATATGAGAGACATAAGGAAAAAATTTAAATGTTTATATACTTGAACAAAAATTGATATTAGAAATGTCTGACTCTTCAATGTCATATTCAGGTCAATTTTTTGAACGATTTCGACTGTTCATTCAACCTTACCTTCTAAAGATTCCAAGTATGTATAATCATATGTGTTCATATCTTTTCTTTGCTTCAATTATCAATTATGTTGAAATGCATTGTATAAAGTCGTTTCGTTGTCTCCTATTTTGTCTTCTACTTAATAAGGTCTCATTTTGAACTTTCTAATTTTTTCAGGAATTGAGAGGATATATTTGATGAAAATGAATCATCACCTAGTACTTGATATTCTACAATCTTTGTGTGGAAGAATATCAGCAATAACAAGCGAATCAGATCTACATGCGTGTTCAGCTTACGACGCTATGTTGCAAGCTTCCAAGTACGGGATTGTTGAGTTCATAGATTCAATGCGGCTGGCAAATCCTAGCCTTTTGTGGGACAATGAAAAAGATGAAAGAGGCGTATTCTCACATGAAATTATAAATCGTCAGGAAAAGGTGTTCCAACTCATACACAACATAGAGGGGCTGAAAGAGTTCATTCTATCCCAAGAAGATGTGTATGGCAATAACATGTTGCACCTTGCCGTAGAATCAGGGCCTTCTTTTGTCCTTGGTGAGATAACTCATGGGGTTCTACAGATGGAAAGAGAAGTTAAGTGGTTTAAGGTATTCCATTATTTACTTAATTATATGTTATTATTGTTTCTCTTAAAAAAAAGTGTTAAAGTGTTAATTATTACTACATGAAGGTGGTTGACAGAATTGTGCCTCTCAAGTACAAGGAAGCCATGAATAAAATGGGGAAAAGCCTCGAGAAGTATTTACCAAAACCCATAAGGAGCTACTAAAAGATGGTGGGGAATGGTTAAAAGGTTCGGCAAGTACTTTGACAGTTGTGGCTTCTCTCATCATTGAGATCATGTTCACGGTGGTCTTCACTGTCCAAGGAGGATATAATCAAGTCACTTGTGTACCTTGTTAGCTGATGAAGAGGGATTCACTATCTTCATTGTAGCAGCTCAATGCTCTTTTATAACATCTTTGTCTTCACTGGTCACTTGTCTTGGCCTCCTTACATCACGATACATCGAGGAATACTTCTGCCAAAAAGGGATCTCAAAGTTAGTCTATAGCTTCCAAATCCTATGTTTGTCTATGATATTCATGATGACTGCTGACCGCGCTGTCGCCACGCGCCAAAAAGATCGAGCGATTATTAAAATAATGCAGTATAGTGCGACAACTCGGATCGTCTCTCAAGGACTCTTTAGGTGTTGTTATTATTAACAGAAAATTAGTAAAAGTTAGAAATGGGGGTTTTGAGATTAAAACTAAATTAACAAAACAAATCAAAAACAGAGAAAAGAAACAAAGCAGTTTAAGAAATTAGCAAATAAACAAAAGCGATTAACCTACTGTTCTTGGTTTCCCACTATCATTGATTCATGCAAATCCTAAGCAGATACTAATCCCCTCCCGGTTGTAGCAACAATTAACAAACGAAAACCGCTACTACAGATGTATGTTCCTATTCCCGAAATAACAAACGGGGTTAAGCTCTCATGAACAAACGAACATGAATGAACACACGCGAAATAACAAACGCGATTATATATAGGAACATAGCATCACCGAGATGAAACAATACAACACTATATATTCCTGAAATAACAAACAGAAACATACAGCATGGCATTGAAAAGAGAAAAGCAAATGATCATGAAATACAGAACCTCAAGTGTTAACAGAAACCAATTACAGTAGATTAATCTAGGAGACTAATTCTCCATTACAGAAATAAAACAAAAGAAGAGAAAATAAGACTAAAACTAATTAACTACTAACTGAGACTTAGCCAAAACTGACTAGCCACAGCCTAAAACTACTACTCTTCAGTTCTGCCTAAACAGGCTTTTATACACGTTTCTGGAATCCAAGTCCTCGCGAGGCGAAGCACTGCTCGCGAGGCGAATTACATGAAAGGTCTGCAACTCTTTGTCTTCTCGCGAGGCGAGCACATCCTTCGCGAGGCGAACTCTTCAGCTTCCAACTGTTACGCCCGTGGCATTCAACACGCCCAAACCGTGATGGCTTCTGATCTTCCAAAACTCGCGAGGCGAAGGAATTCTCGCGAGGCGAACGCTTCAACTTCAGAATTGCCACGGCTGTGATCTTCAACACGGGCAAGCCGTGATCGTCTCTGACTTTTTCATGGTTGCAATACTCGCGGGGCGAGAGATTATTCGCGGGGCGAGCGGCTCCAGATTTATTACTTTTTATTAACCTGAAAATAGAAAATAAAAGTAAATAATTATTCAACTCTAAAACAACTAAATTAACTTAAAAACAATTTACAGACTCAAAATACTACTTAGGAACAATCAAGTCTAATTTGGGTAAAAATGATATAAAATAAGCACAAAGCCAAGGTCTTTACTAGTTATAAAACCAGTCAAACAGAGGCTCATCAAAATACCCCAAACTTAAACTTTGCTTGTCCCCAAGCAAACTAAAACTTAAAAACATAAAAAGACTCAAGACCTGGCAAGCTTAAGAATTGAATCAACTTTCCACAGATTTCAAGCAATTTAACAAAACAATTTTTCTTTCAATGTTCCCCCCTTTTAAGCAAAGTAATCCCCACATTCAATTATTCTAAACAATTGAGAATTTCATTATTCAGGCAATCAGAAATCTAAGCAAGGGATCTAAGTTACACACAAAAGAGAGATCACCATATTCAAACAACTGCCTTCCTCGCAAGGGAAATTTGTGTTTCTCTCATCGCTCAGTTTTTGTCAGGCTAACATTTTCACTCAATTTTCACTTTTAAGAGCACTTCCCTTAAATTTGATTTTCATCTCAAAATGATTCCCACAGAAAACATGCAAGCAACATCAAAAGGTCTTTATGGGTTGTAATGGGGCCTTGCTAAGGGTAGGATATACAAAAGGAAGTAGGCTGAAGACCCTAGGAACTAAGAGAGCATGAACATTATTTACACTTTGAAATTCACTCAAGTTCCTTTTTTAATTTTTTTCTTTATGCCTTGGGTGACTACAACCTTTTTATTTCTTTTTGGCATTTTTCACTTTTTATTTATTTTTTTCTTTTTTTTCTTTTCTTTTTTTTTCACATTTTTTTTTCATTTTTACACTTTTCTTCTTTCTTTTTTTTTTCTTTTTCTTTTTCCCAATCCCAAACAACACATTGCACCGGGTAGCCACCCCAAACTTTTGTTTCTTCCACCCATTCTAAGATTACATGCTCTCCTAATCCTAAGATCGGGTTAACATGGTTTTCCAGATTTTTGGGCTTATAACATTAGGTTATCAAGAATTAATCAGGCTAACAGGCTCAATGGGCTAACTAAGGAACATGCATTAGGATTGGTTATTTTTAGGCTAAGTAGTTATTTACAAAGAAAATGCCTAAATCATCTGAAGCAAACATATAATCATGCAAACCAAAAAAGAGATTCAGGCAAATTCAGGAAAGTGCAACTTAAAAAGTGATTTTCACACAGTTTAAAAACATGTTGGAGGCTCAAAACCTCACCTGGACATTTTTTTGCAAATTATTTGACAGAGATTCTTTCCCTAGTGTGTGCTTCCTATCACCCCAAACTTATCATTCATCATGCCATCATAAAAAAATCCCAAAGTTCAGTTTTCAATCATATGGGGATCATATTTTCAAAAATTTTTTCAAATCCTAGGGGTAAACAGTCAATACTATCATGCAATCAATCTAATGCAAATTCAACCAAATCCAATAAACTTGCCAACACTAGACTCAAACAACTCCTGAGCTTCTCAAATTATTCAGGAGCTTTATTAAAAACAAAACAGAAATAAAGCAAGAAAAAGAAAATTAAAAGAGATAAGGGTAAGAAAAACTCATTGAAGGGCGGTTCCACCAGGATCCCACTGCCTGTAACATAAGTCCCACGTGGTAGTCCAAGGACTGAAATTCATTCCAAGCCTCCCTAACTTGCAGCTTTGATGCGGAGGTGAGCACTTGACAACCATGATAACTCCACCCAGTGCGGCGGACTTCTCACTTCCTCTGGGGTCACAGATGACCTCCTTCTCAATAAAGTCTCCCCAATAGAAGTGGGGCTCAACCTCTTGGACTGGCCAGGGTGCCAAATCCAAGGGTGCAAAATCCAGAGCTGGTTCCTCATGGGGAAGTGGTAAACAGTTAGAGAATGTTACTGGTGTTGCTTCAACTTCTGCAATGTCTTCATCCACTGCACTAACAAAATTTTCACCTGCTATACATGCAGAAATTTCAGCACACACCACACAAGGGTTAGAGTTAGTACATATATTACAAGAAAATGAATCAGAAAAATCTACAATGTCTGGAAATTCTGCAATTAGTTCATCATCCACCCCTCTACTCTCAACACGTGCATCTAAGACCAAAGAGTCTTCTTTATCCTCAAGCACGGTGGAGCAAATGTTCTCCTGATCCATATGGATGCTTTGCTTAACATACCTTTCAAAATAGCAATCTACACACAAAGCATTTCCATCACAATAACAATCATCAGGGGATTCAACACACAATTCAAGAATGAAGTATCGATGATCGGACTCATCCTCAGAGGTATTTTCAAGAATAAATTGTGCCTCTGTAGGTTCTTCAATGGGCTGTGGAGCTAGCATTGCAGCTGAGTTGGCGGTAACTTGATCAATTAGAGCCCACAACTTTTGAGATTCAGCTTGGTCCCTCTGTTGGGCTTCAAGATTACTTGCCTCCATTGCCTCCATCCTCTGTTGAAATTCAAGATTGTATGCTTCCGTTTGTGCAGCCATTTGTTGCAGCATTTCTTCCAAACTGAGTTGGGCTAGTGTAGGGTCAGGTGGTATTGCTTTGGCTTACTCGCCATCCGTTGATTGTTCTCTTCCATTTGTTGTATCATAGAAGCAATCTCATCCAAGGTGCTCTGTGAAGGTTCGGAAGGTGCAGAGGTGGTCACTTGGCTAGGATAGTATGGTGGTGGGTCATTAAAACTAGGATAATACATGCAAGGTGGTTCATAATAAACATTAGGCAAATATCCATACATGTAATTATCCATGGCAATCAAACATCCAGACAAGCAGACAGAACTAATTCAGAAATGCAAAAGGTTTTTTTTTCTTTTCTTTTTTTTTAATTAAATGTAACTTTCTGCTAATAACAACAAACAAGAGTCCCCGGCAACGGCGCCAATTTTTGAACGCGCTGTCGCCACGCGCCAAAAAGAACGAGCGATTATTAAAATAATGCAGTATAGTGCGACAACTCGGATCGTCTCTCAAGGACTCTTTAGGTGTTGTTATTATTAACAGAAAATTAGTAAAAGTTAGAAATAGGGGTTTTGAGATTAAAACTAAATTAACAAAACAAATCAAAAACAGAGAAAAGAAACAAAGCAGTTTAAGAAATTAGCAAATAAACAAAAGCGATTAACCTACTGTTCTTGGTTTCCCACTATCATTGATTCATGCAAATCCTAAGCAGATACTAATCCCCTCCCGGTTGTAGCAACAATTAACAAACGAAAACCGCTACTACAGATGTATGTTCCTATTCCCGAAATAACAAACGGGGTTAAGCTCTCATGAACAAACGAACATGAATGAACACACGCGAAATAACAAACGCGATTATATATAGGAACATAGCATCACCGAGATGAAACAATACAACACTATATATTCCTGAAATAACAAAAAGAAACATACAGCATGACATTGAAAAGAGAAAAGCAAATGATCATGAAATACAGAACCTCAAGTGTTAACAGAAACCAATTACAGTAGATTAATCTAGGAGACTAATTCTCCATTACAGAAATAAAACAAAAGAAGAGAAAATAAGACTAAAACTAATTAACTACTAACTGAGACTTAGCCAAAACTGACTAGCCACAGCCTAAAACTACTACTCTTCAGTTCTGCCTAAACAGGCTTTTATACACGTTTCTGGAATCCAAGTCCTCGCGAGGCGAAGCACTGCTCGCGAGGCGAATTACATGAAAGGTCTGCAACTCTTTGTCTTCTCGCGAGGCGAGCACATCCTTCGCGAGGCGAACTCTTCAGCTTCTAACTGTTACGCCCGTGGCATTCAACATGCCCAAACCGTGATGGCTTCTGATCTTCCAAAACTCGCGAGGCGAAGGAATTCTCGCGAGGCGAACGCTTCAACTTCAGAATTGCCACGGCTGTGATCTTCAACACGGGCAAGCCGTGATTGTCTCTGACTTTTTCATGGTTGCAATACTCGCGGGGCGAGAGATTATTAGCTTGGAGTTCGTCTCCAGATTTATTACTTTTTATTAACCTGAAAATAGAAAATAAAAGTAAATAATTATTCAACTCTAAAACAACTAAATTAACTTAAAAACAATTTACAGACTCAAAATACTACTTAGGAACAATCAAGTCTAATTTGGGTAAAAATGATATAAAATAAGCACAAAGCCAAGGTCTTTACTAGTTATAAAACCAGTCAAACAGAGGCTCATCAACTGCCTTTGCTACTGGAATTGATCTGATGCTTAAAGGAAATAGTGGGCATGATTCAGTTTTATCTTGGCCCATGATCATTCTCGTTTTTCCGGTTTGTCTAACCTTATCTGCACTAATGGATCCTTTTATTGAGACGAGGGAATCTGTCAAAAGACTTATTTTTCTCGCTAGTAAGAAGCAAAGAAGTCATTTTTCTCACCATTAAGAAGAAAAGAAGTCAGTTCTTGGGTTCTTCAATTAGTACTTGATTTCAATCTGTGTTGTCTTTTTTTTTTTTGTATTTCTTTCTTTTATAGCAAGCCTCTTGTAAGGTTTTGTTTTTCTTGGCAATGGGTATTTGCTCGTGGTCACTTGTGCAGGTTTTCTAAACTCTCTGTTGTGGCTTGTATTTGTCATGCTTCAGTTAGCCTTCCTATTTCAGTGAACTTTTAGTTTATCAAAATAATGTATCTTGAGCCTAAATTAATAATTAAGAAAAACAAAGAAAGAAAGAAAAGTGACTCACATGGAAAAAGGTTAACAATGTCACGATAAATTCAAAATTATAAAGTACCATAATATTATCCAAAAGATGAACATGAGTTTGCCAAAATCAGTCAAATATGGAATAAGTATATTTAACTGTGAAGAAACATATACGGTAGTCATGCACCATATTCTTATGCTAATTGACTTGATAGTTGGTGGTTAAGGTAATCAAAATAGTTTCACAAATTACTACATTGTGAACCGATGCCATTTGATTTCGATAACCTACTAACTAATTATTTCTAGAATTTTCTCACCCGTGAACTTAAAAAAATTGAAGCTGTTATAAGTTAAAATCTTTTCCTCTGAAGAAGGAAGTGAAGAAATTGATACACCTTGTTCTCCACGCCATCGCATTAATACTTGGAATAATTGAAATTTATGTTACCTTCAAGTATCATAATGAAAGTGGGATTGCCAATTTGTACAGTTTGCACTCATGGCTTGGAATTGGGGTTATTGTCCATTATGGCATTCAGGTAGACCATTGAAAAGGATGGTGATATAGAACAGCCCAAATTGAACATGGCACGGAAGTGAGTCACGTCTAATGGCTGAAGTCCCACCAGGTTTGAAAAAGATCACAATCCCATATATCCACTGCAAGTGAGGTAACCAATACAATTTTAGACAAAGTTGGAGGACAGCACAGTGAGATATCTGATAATTAAGTGTGCATAGGACCAGATTAACATACACTTTGTAAGATCAACCGAGTCAAATACACTTGTAAAAGAAACACGAAGCAATTTAACTCCTCAAATTACATTTCATAGATGGGAAAAAAATCAACGAGGCTCGATTCTTGATTTGATCTAACAAATGAGCATGCTGCACAAAGGTCAAATTTGCTTCAACTATTGAAAATCTCTTGCAATGCTCGTAATTGATCACTCTAATTCTTAGCTTCATTTCCCAAAGCCCAAAATCAGAATTTTAAAACTTTCCGGGGTTTTCCCCTCAAAATTACCATTCAACCAAAGAAAAATATGAATAGGGCCATCTCCATCAGAAACTCGTCTACCATCCAGCCTTGCAATAGACATTGAAAGCAAACTATACCCATTACTAAATGTCAAAGTAATAGACACATTATCAATTCATTTAATATTTTGAAGTCATTGACTACTAAGCGCGCTTTAAAGTTGGTACAGACAAATGTTTGATGCAGCAAATTTTCTATTTTCACATGCCTTGGTTTAGTTTGTTCTACAACTGAACTTAATATTCAAACTCTAATGATTGTGTTGATGGTTTTACTGGGTTGAGGGTGGTACTGCCTAGTGTTCTAATTTTATGGACTACTTTCATGTTTTTTTTATGATAAGCATATGTGAATCCCAGATATTCCAAATCTGTTTGAGGTTGCCTCTAGCTTGTAATGCAAATAAAGAATGATACTATATTAAGGCTTTAAATCTTTGATCCATCAGAAGTGGCTGCTCAACTCTGATGGTATATTAATCTCACTATTCATATCACTATTAAGAAGATATTGACATGTAAGTTTGACAAAGTAACAGATGCTCTAGATGAAAGAAGTCTTTATAAAATTGATTATTCTATTTCTATTCTTCATGAAAAACCTTGGTAAACTGCTTAATTAATATTAACTAAACATAGCAGGGCATAAAAGAGGTGGATTAGGTGAACTACCTTTTGGCAACTCGTAGTTCTTCAAGCACATCAAATGTTTAAAGTTCTTTTACTATCAAATCCTTCTCCAACTTTGCTGCTTGTTTCTCCACTCTCCTTATGTTAAAGTCTACTCATCTTTTGCCTTGGTTTCTTCAGATTTGACAATTAAGCATTCCTTCTTTTTTTTTTTTTTTGTTAGGTTAAAGCTCAAGAATGATTTTATATCTAACACCATTGCTTTCAATATTTCAAGTAAAACATTTGCCAATTGTTGATCTATGAGAACACTAAACACTAAAAAGCTCTACACTGACTTGCAATCCTTTTGTGTACGGTCCCAAGGTCCATGTGTCTTGAGCCACTGCTCGGCAACTACATAATTTCCAATGACATCCTTGGCAATCGTACCACTACTTGAATATCATGACCTGTAAATTTTTCTCCAATCAGTTTAATGATTTCTACAGATCAAGAAACTGGGATTGAAGCATTATAAACAACATATTGGAAGGTCAAAGTTTATCAATAAAATCAAGCTGGTACAAAGAGCGAGATAAGAGTAAAAAGAAAAGGAACAACAACTTGGTAATCAAAATCAATCCCAAAAGAAATACTAAATCCATAATAAACCTATAAACTATATTGACTTTGATTAATTTGATTAATCTATAATAAAACTATAATAATTAAGCACAAATGTACATTTATCTATACTAAAAGATAATGGCGAGTTCAAAAAAGAACAGTTATTTGGTGTCAATTTTTTAATATTACATATTTAACCTTTATACTTTAGATTATTTTTTAATTTTTCCACCAACCGCACAATTCCTCCCCACGTAACCAATCCCATGACCCCATCTCCTTATTTTGATTAACCATACTGGGTTACAACCAATAGTGAACAATGGACCAGTGCGGGCAAATCTTGATAAAGGTGGGGGGGATAACTCAGGAACCAAATATTATTCATATGCTTGATTAGCTGCCATTATCATTTTTGTTGCTACTCTATCTCGATTACTCTTTCGCTTATGTAAATTTTCATGTTCCTTTCACTTGATGTATAATATTCTTTCACATTTACCCTCAAATAGGATAGGCTGCTTAAGTAATGAAAACCAAAGGCTCAATTGTTTTTTACTTTTTGAATGTTTTACTGTTGTACGAAGCTTCCATAAAAGGGTAGTGGCTATGGCAAAGGCACAAGAACATTCCTGGGGATACAAAGTGGCTAGATAAATATATGGAAATGTATGGGCTGTTAAATTTTTTCACCTTCTTAACTTGAAGATAAAAAGAAAATATTGCTTCTATTTAACATCAGACAACAAAACATGTATGTTAATCCTTTTTGTTCCCTTCTAATTTCTACAAATTCATGGTAGAACATGTATCATGGATTAATGGTTTTGCTTGTAGATGTTTGGTTGCAGGGAATAAATGAGCAAAGCTCTAAAGATAAAACTATTGGTCACTCCTTTGAAGGATTGCAAATAAGAAGAAAATTGTTAAGGCAAAATCAAATGCAGCAGTGGATCAGAAACTCCTTGCTTCCAGGTTGAAGGAACAATGACAACACCATGGTGAGAGCTCGACGAAGAGGAGATCCAAACTTTCTAGTGCTTCCAAGCCAACTGTCACGACATAGCCTTCTTACAAAGATAGAGAGTAGAGATATGAAGTTTAACCTTCAGCCCGATTATAGATTGTCTTGTTCCATTTAGGGAGTGTTTAAACACTTTTCACAAATATTAATTAAGGAGTAGCTAAATTAGGAACCAAGACATGAAGAGTGTGTTTAACATCTAAAAAAACAGAGAAACAGGAGAGAAGGGTGTTTAACATTTAAAAAAAAAAACAAAGAAACAGGAGAGAAGGGTGGAGGGAAGAAAGACAGGGAGAACACAATAGAGTTGGGAAAAGACAACTCATTATTTATGTTTGATAAGATACATTATGCAACTTGCAATCTTTATCTTTGTTTGGAAGAACCGATCGAGTTCTTATTGATTTAGTTTTACTATTAATTCTTTTGCATAGGTTACAAATTTCATCATGCACTTAACTTTCTCTTAGCAAGACCCAAGTGAAAAAGTCATACATTCTTTTGAAATTTATTGTAATCGAGAGTCAAACTTTTGGTTCTTTCAAACAAAGGTTTGTTCCTTGAAGTACTATATAATTTGAATATTTTTTCAATATGTCAAATTGAAAGGTGGAACAAAACAAATATTTTCTGAATTGCTTGTGTTACTTTCACACAGCGTAGAGGTATTCTATTTATACACTAGAAAAATTAAATACAACTGATAATTTACAATGGCTATTTCCTAAACTATTAATGACAGTCCATGAACCTTTGGACGGTGGATTCCAACATTAATGACAGTCCATGAACCTTTGGACGGTGGATAATCTTTGGACGGTGGATTATCTTTGGACGGTGGATTCCAACACTCCCCCTCAAGCTGGGGAATGGATATCAATCATTCCCAGCTTGCAAGTAAGTTGGTTGAATCGATCCATTGGCAAACCCTTTGTTAACACATCTGCTAGCTGCTGCCCAGAGGGAATGTAGGTTGTTGTTATCAATCCACTATCCAATTTTTCCTTGATGAAGTGTCGATCTATCTCAATGTGTTTTGTCCTATCATGCTGAACCGGATTATGAGCAATACTGATAGCCGATTTATTATCACAAAACAATTTCATAGGACCTTCACACTTTATCTTCAAGTCATCGAGCACAATTTTCATCCATAACAGTTCACAGATTCCTTGTGCCATAGCTCTAAATTCTGCCTCTGTGCTTGATCGAGCCACTACATTTTGTTTCTTACTTCTCCAAGTAACAAGGTTCCCACATAGGAACATGCAATAGCCTGATGTGGATCTTCTATCACTTACTGAACCTGCATAGTCGGCATCTGTATAAGCCTCCATAGTCAAGTTTCCACCTTTTTTGAACAAGAGTCCTCTTCCTGGAGTAGCTTTGAGATACTGCAGTATACGTTCTACTGCCTGTAAGTGTCTCTCCCTCGGATCATGCGTGAACTGACTCACAACACTGACCGCATATGCTAGATCTGGTCTAGTGTGTGCCAAGTAAATCAACTTCCCCACAAGTCTCTGGTATTGGATTTTGTCAACCTTGGCACTCTCCTCTTCAGTGCTCATCCTGTGATTTTGCTCGATGGGAACACCTGTAGGTTTACATCCAAGTTTCCCTGTTTCGTTCAAAAGATCAAGCACATACTTCCTTTGAGAGATGAAAATGCCTTGTTTTGAGTAGGCCACTTCAATCCCCAAGAAATACTTCAGTTTCCCAAGGTCCTTCATCTCAAATTCTGCAAATAATTTTTCCTTAAGCAATTGCCTCTCAACTAGGTCATCTCCTGTAATAATTATATCATCAACATAAACAAGAAGTACAGTCAGTTTTCCTCCTTGTGAATGTTTAAAGAAAAGTGTATGATCTCCTTGGCTTTGTTTGTAACCCAGCAACACCATAGCTTTTGTAAATCTTCCAAACCATGCTCGGGGAGACTGTTTTAGCCCATATAAAGCCTTCCTCAATCTGCAAACTTTGTTTGTTCCACTTGTGGGACCAAACCCTGGGGGAATCTCCATGTACACCTCCTCCTCTAAGTCTCCATGCAAGAAAGCATTTTTGACATCAAACT
This sequence comes from Sophora flavescens, assembly GCA_030762895.1. Taxonomy (NCBI): domain Eukaryota; kingdom Viridiplantae; phylum Streptophyta; class Magnoliopsida; order Fabales; family Fabaceae; genus Sophora; species Sophora flavescens. Next base: position 147,500,464 of record CM061069.1, read on the forward strand.
GGTGTAGTTCCCATCCAGAGTGGGCAGCAAGAGAGAGTAAAATACGAACAATGTTCATCTTTGCCACTGGAGCAAATGTCTCCTCATAATCAATGCCATAGGTCTGAGTGTATCCCTTTGCCACTAGTCTTGCTTTATACTGTCTAGGGTACCATCGGACCGGTGCTTTCTGATGTAGATCCATCTACTCCCCACTTTGGTTTCTTTTCCTTTGGTTTCTCAACAATTTCCCATGTTCCATTTCTTTCCAGAGCTTGCATCTCCTCATTCATGGCTTGAACCCAGTTCTTGTCCTTCAATGCTTCTTGTCTTGTTCTAGGGATTACGATAGAGTCAATGGCTGCAATAAAGCTTTGGTGCTGCAAAGAAAGGTTTGTGGTGGAAACAAATTTGGAAATAGGGTACTTAGCACAAGATCTTTTTCCTTTTCTTAAAGCAATAGGTAAGTCATCATCAATGTTAGGATCACAATTATCCAAAGGAATAGGTTCATAATGAATGAAAGGAATAGATTCAACATGAATGGGACTAGTGTTTTCAATACTTACCATGGGTTCAGATATTTGGGGTTGCGGCTGGACCAGGGAGGGGTGTTTCTTCCTTTGATAGACCAGTTTTGGCGAGCTTGCTCTAGTCTGAGGAGCTAATTCCTGTGTATCTGAGAGCATATCATAAGATTGGAGCAAGGGAATGCTGCCTTATGAAAAAATCTCAGCTTCCAAATCAGAAGTATTATTCTCCCCCTGAAGCTGAGAGGAACTAAAGAATGATTGATTTTCTTGGAAGGTGACATCCATGGAGACATACACTCGACGAGAGGAAGGGTGATAACATTTGTATCCTTTCTTGTTAGGGGCATAACCAATGAACAAACATTTAATAGCACGAGGGTCAAGTTTGCCCCGATGCTGACGATGGACATGAACAAAAGCAACACAACCAAAAACACGAGATTCAAGACTTTGCATAATAGGAACAGATGGAAAAAATGTTTTCATGACATGAACAGGACTCAAACCACCAAGGATTCTAGAGGGTATTCTATTTATTAGATAAGCAGCAGTTAAAACAGCTTCCCCCAATATGAATTTGGAGCAGGACATACGAAACAATAAAGCTCTAGTAATTTCAAGCAAGTGTCGATTTTTCCTTTCAAAGAACCCCGTTTTGTTGGGGGGTATCAACACATGTAAGTTCATGAACAATGCCATGTTGTTTAAGAAAGGTGGAGAAATTTTGGTTCACATACTCTCTACCATTATCAGACCTCAGACGTTTAATTGTTTTATCAAATTGAGTTTTAATCATATGATAAAACTGGATAAACAAATGGTACAAATCTGATTTATTTTTCATTAGAAAAATCCAAGTAACACGAGTGCAATCATCAATAAATGACACAAACCAGTTTGCACCGGAAATATTAGGAACAGCAGCTGGACCCCAAACATCAGTATGAATAAGAGAAAAAGGTTCATCACTTTTCTTAGCACTTGAAGGAAAACTTACCCGATGATGTTTGGAAAATTCACAAACATCACATTGAAAGGACTCAACCGATTCATTCAAAAACAAAGAAGGAAACATGGACTTAAGTAGAGTGAATGGGGGATGCCCAAGATGATTATGTTGGAACCAAATTTGGGAGGAACAAGACTTGGATTGATGACAGGAATGTTGCAACTTCACACCAGATTCACCTGAAGTTTCCATCTCAAGGTAGTACAACCCTCCCTGTTCCTTGGTAACTCCAATAGTCTTCCCCGTAGTATTGTCCTGGAATACATAATGAGAAGGGAAAAATGTTACAGCGCAATTAAGATCTTTGGTAAGTTTATGTATAGAAAGAAGGTTAGATGACAGTTTAGGAACATGAAGCACATTTTGCAAATTTAGAAAAGGACTAATTTTAACGTTACCAAATCCTGCAACTGATGTATGAGAGCCATCAGCTACAATTATGTGATGACTACCGATTGGGATTTGATAGGATGAAAAATGAGAAGAACAAAAGGTCATGTGATCGGTGGCACCAGAATCAATAATCCAAAAATCCTCGGGGACAGTGCCAGAAGCATGAGAAAATAAAGAACATAGATTCTTACCATTTACACCATTTGAAGAAGTGCAAGACTGCTTACTATAGTAATGGGTGATAGCTGAGATGTTGGTAATCTCAGTGTTAGACATGATGGTTAGGTGTGATAACAACCAAGAGTGCGATGAAGGTGTAAAAAACACAAGCTGCAATGAAGGCAGCAACAAAGAAGAGGGTTTGTGGTGAAGATGACTTTGGGTACTGTAACTAAGAAAGATAAAGCACAATGAAGGTGCTGAACATGTAATGAAGGCACAAGACAAACAGGTCCTGCAATGAAGGCAAGGCACCTAAGGTCACTTCGGCAAATGAAGGCCGAGGCAGCGGAAAAGCAAAGGCAGAGACTCCCAAGGTCGGGAGCTCTGATACCAAATTGAAAGGAGGAACAAAACAAATATTTTCTGAATTGCTTGTGTTACTTTCACACAGCATAGAGGTATTCTATTTATACACTAGAAAAATTAAATACAACTGATGATTACAAGACAAATAAATGAGGCACCTATTTCCTATAGACACTTCCTAAATTTATGACTAGAGAATACATGAACCTCATTAATTTACAATGGCTATTTCCTAAACTATTAATGACAGTCCATGAACCTTTGGACGGTGGATTCCAACATTAATGACAGTCCATGAACCTTTGGACGGTGGATAATCTTTGGACGGTGGATTATCTTTGGACGGTGGATTCCAACATGTCACATTTTAGAGTTGACCCATATTTTGATCGATAGAACATAATATTTCATCCACAACTACGGTTGGGGGTTGGGATGGATCACTTTGAAGGTTGAAAGAAATTGGTGTACATCCATCTTGGATTTTGGGTAAGAAGAATTTTTGTGAGCCAAGATTGTTTTATAAAAAAATAGATGGTGGAGGATCGAGTGTTGATGCTGGTGTTGATCACCACTTGCATTCTGGGTTTAATGCCTATTGCCACCTATGGTGACACATTTTCAAATGATGGTTAGTGACACATTCTTGGTTATATATGTGGCGTAAATACAAGTCCACCAAGATTTATTGCAGGTCTTAAAGAATAGCAAATGTTTTTATTTGTGAAAAATAGCTACATATTACAGATACATCCTATCGTATTAGAAACAGTTAGGGAAGGTGCATGAATATGTCCAAAGAGGGAGCACAACAAATGAATGAAAGAAGCAAAGAGTTTGTAGAGGATTAAAAGGATGTGCAAGTTTAAATAATATATAATATTATCTTTCTTTTGCAGTTCTGCCTATAAGAACATCAAGCTTTTGCAGAGGATTGAAAGGAGAAGACAAAGGACATATGTGCAAGTTTTTGCTGCATTGGGTATGTACCTTGATGTTCTGTATTTGTTTATTTTGACATGAGTTTGAATTTTTTTCCAAACTCCAAACTTTTGTACTAGACGATGATGCTCATTATTCTATTTGTTTGTTTTGTTTGACTGAATTAACAAGAAAACCTATTCAAACATGACATATTGCATTGCCTGAGGATGGATGGAACAATGATGTTTGAATTGTTTTTGGCTTGGACTCAGTGGGTTTTGGAGTGTTAAATGCTTTTTGGTCAAACTATCCATGATAATTGTCAGTGAATATGGCACCATTTTGGCATTCTGAAGGTCTAAGATTTGTAAAGAGAGATGGGAGTAATGAGCATTTGAAATTATCAGTTGATGGTGGTGACTGTTTTTGTAACGCCCCCTCCCTTGGGGCATTACTTACGTAACACATGCGGAATTTAAATTAAAAGATAATTTGCTGGTGCTTTCGGAAAATAATTTATATAAGTATATAAGTGTCTGAAATTGGGTATAAAAATTTTGTCACGACTCCTAAGCCTTGATTGGCACACAGTCTTACTATCATAGTATGGAAAGCCTATTTAATTTAAAGAATATACTTGAATAAAAGCTAGTATTTTACGAAAATTTAAATGAGTCTCCTCTCGTAATTCGGACATCCCGGTAAAAGAACACCTGCTAAAATAATTACATTTTCACTCCAGAATTTCAGGTTACACCAAATCCAACAGGACAACAATATATATAAAAATAACAGTCATAACCATAAGCTTTACAAGACCAAAAGGAAAAGTTTAAGTTTTCTTTCAAAATAACGCTCTCCGAGTCATAAACATTTCATTTTAAAATAAAGGCTCTCTGAGCCATACTCATACATACTTATCAAAATAATCTAAGTCTCAAACCCTAAGCTGGTCATTTTAAAAGTTATTCCTGAGAAGAACTCACGTGATCGTTCCACAATCAAATACTTCATCAAGCAACTAGATCTAAGTCTCTGAGTGACTTAGGAAGACTCATCTGCACATCTGCACTAAAATACCCAGGGTACAATAGCAAACCAGAAGGAACCTGATATGTTTGTAAGGGTGAGATACCGACAAATGGATATATCACACAACAACCATATACATGATACATACATCACATAATCATATAAGCGGTTAAATCATGCATATACATAACATAACAGTGTTATATCAAAGGGTCTCAAAACCGCACAGTCAATCTTTTGAAAATATGCATGACACTTCAATCATCAGGCTCTATCCTAATCTCATGAGATCACAACACCATGTTATCACTGGAGAAGATAGAGTTGGTCAAGCTCTGCCCACCGGGCTGTTGCCACCGCATCCTGATGCACCAGGCCTCTTGGTCAGACAACGCCACATGCCCTTAACGAAACAGCTAGCAATGTGACTGACTCTCAGATACCCCATGGGTATCCTCAATAAGCAAAGGCACGTCTGCCAGGGGAAATGCATATGAATAAAAACTTTCCTTTTAAGGTTTTTCTTTGTGTAAATATTTCACAGTCAAAGCTCAAAGCTAATGACTTAAAATTATTTCCCCATCACTTGAAAACTTAGAAACATAGGACACACAGTCCGAATGCTCAATCACAATGCCCAAGACCGTGGCCGCAGTCAAGGTTTGTGGTAATGGAAATCAATATACTTTTAGTCATGTTTTACTTATCATGCTAAGGACAATAGCCCACAACAACGGAAATCAGAACGAACTGTCCTCGATTCCGCAAATTGGACTTGAAGTCCATAACATTACGAATAGGACTTTACGGTCCCGAATTAACACTGATCCAAGATCACGTGCTAAGCATGGAAAACTAGAGGCGACGTCTCACGTCTAGATTCCTATTCTTTTAGTACTTATCTTTCATTTGACGAAAACAGTTTTCGAAATCGAAAGCCTCGATAACCTATGCTGGCTATCGGAAAGTTTCTAAATCATTTGGGAGAAAACCTTTTCTTTTGAAAATCCTTTATAAAACGTTTTTGAAACACTTTTAACTTTGAAAATCCCCAATAGGATATTGTAAAATATTTTCGAAAGTTTTCACTTAAAACACATAGTTCGAAAAGGATTTTTCTTTTGTATAACAATAGTACACCAAAATCATTTCAACATTTAAAACAAATATTTTAAGTTTAAAGAGCTTTTGGAAAAGAACACCAATCCCTTCATCTTCAAAGCTTATTAAGGTTTTTAATCCTTATTATGGTTGAGCACAGACGCACGTCTGGCTTAGCAAACTTTCAATCAACAACGGTATATATAACATCAGTGCAAAGCTAATATCACAGGTTGAAAGCGATTTATCACATATATGCATTATATCATTTAGAACAAGTACAGATCAACATCAGATAATAGCACAACAGTTCAAGTACATTAGATAATCAAGTAAGCCCAATCAACATATAAATATCCAGTTAAACACCTACACACATGCATACAGTTATTGAATATCCCTAGGCAAACTCCCCTTACCTTTGAAGACAAGTAAAGGATTCTCGTCCTAATGCCCACGTTAGCTCATATCTACTCCATCAAGCAAGCATAGCCATGTCCAAACGTCTCAGAGAGTAAATCCAACAATGCGCAACAACCAGAAATCAAGAAATCAATTTCACATGATCAAACACACATTCTAACTTTATCTAAAGGTTATTTTTAAAGAAAATCATGTTTGAAGCTCACGCTTCCCAATACCCTTTAACAAAACTTTGTTTTGATTAAAAGATCATGAAAAAGAACTTTGGAAATCATCCATTAAGAGTCCTAATTATACTAAATCATAATTAATTTCACAAAAACATACCCAAATTTAAATAAAATCAAATTGGGGTTTTAGGGCTCCTAAATACGATTTGGGGAAAACTCATTTTAACTAAAGAATAATAAAATTAGTTTAGGGAAACACAAATTCACAGCCCCAATTTCATAAAACAACCTTAAATTTCAAGATTAAAATCTGAAATCAAAGGGTTAGGGTTAGGGTTTCAAAATCAATTTGGGGGTTTTGAATCTGAGACACAAGAGAGGGTTTTGACTCACCCAAGGAAGAAGAGAGGACATGGTGGCTGAGGGTGGTCCGGTGCGGCGGAGCTCTGTTTCGTGGCGGCGTCAACGACCATGCATGACCCAAAACGGACTAGCACTTGCAGCGGCGATCTGAAGGTCATGTGTTCGTCTCTTCCTCCCAGCGTGGCCGGACGACGACCGGTGACCAGGTGTAGGAAGAGCTCGCGGCGTCGAATGGTGGAGAACGACCGGGACGCGTGCATAGTCGTCCCCCCTTGCTCCGTGCGGCGGTCGGACGAGCTCTGGAGTGGAGGCGCACGGCTGTGTTCTTGTGAGGTGGCTAGAGGGTGGTTGATGAAGATGGAGGCCAAGAGAGATGTGAGTCAGGAGGAAGAAGAGAAAAAGAAAGAAGAAAGGAGAAAGAAGAAGAAAGAAGAAAAAGAAAAGAAAGGGAGAAGGGGGGCTACGGGTCAGAGAGAGAGAGAGATTACGGGTCTGATGATAGAAATGAGAGAAAATTTTAGTTTTGTTGTATTAGTGGGTACAAAATGAGTGATAAATGTTAAGCCTAAAATAAACATGTTTTTACTTTTTGGAATCTAAAAATAAAGATTGATAAAGATATGATTTCGAAATTCAAATTAGAGTAAAGAATTAATATTTGAACTGATCAGCTAAGAAAATACTCGGTCCAAAATTTAATCTCCGATAAAGGTCAAACCAATTTATTTTCAACTCTAAAATTAAATAGAATGAAAATATGAAAATTCTTTTCTCTTAAACATATTATTTAAAATATTTTTCGGTACTGGTATAATAGTGACAATAACGTAAATTATTGTCTAGTAAGCGTGCATTCACTGAAATAAGTCAGTGCTAACGCACCCAATAAAATAATTTGAAGAGAGTAATTTAATTACTCAAACTAAACCACATAACATAATAAACATAAACATCCAAATAAAATAATTAATCATAGGTGTAAAAACTAGGGTGTTACAGTTTTCACCACTTTTCTTTTCATTTCCAAGAATCACCTTACTCACTCATGGCTTCTACTTTTGCTGATCTTCCTTCTATTACTGAACAACTTAAATGTAATCTACATGCCTTCTTTGATCTTTGTATCTTATTTTATTTGCTCTGCTTTGTTGGTTTTTTTCATTTCCTTCAATTAAGTTTGAAGATAGATTCATTATTTTTATTTTTGAAAATTTAGGTGCATCTGATTCTGGGTTTTTTATTCATACTTTCCAAAGTCTTAGGGCATAGTGTGAGTTTGTGTTAGTTACTTGGAAGTATCACATTCAGTTGGGTGTTTGTATGTGTGTTCTAATGTAAAGAGAGATGGGTGGAATGAGCATTTGAAAATATCAATGCTTGACACACTTGCAGCACCGATTAAGGTTGAATACATGTATATATATGATTGAAAGAAATAGCAATCTGGGTTTATGGTGGCTTATTTAATATGGAAGTTGGATCAAAGTTTCAAACAGATGGCAGTGTCTTATTCATCTGATCATATCCCTGTGTCATTTAAATGGTGAAACCTTTTGGTCATGCTAAGAAGAAATGCAAGACATGCATGTATATTAATTAGCATGTGGTTGAATTGTTGTTTTCAAATATATTACCGTATCAAGCTATTGGTTTATCTAATTGCTTAATATATTATTATGCATATAGAAAGAAATTGTTGTAGCTGACTCACTTTTTTAACATGCCTAAATCTATTAACAACTCGACTAAATTACCGTTTCAAATATATTACCGTTTATTGCAAGAGACGATGACAAATATTTCGAGCATGTGCATATCAAGCAGGTATGTTCACGTGAACAACTTTTTTTAAAATATTTTTCCATATCAATCTATTAACATTTCGACTAAAAAAATGATAGGATCACGACTATCAAAAACTATGGAAAATATTGAAGGCTGAGCAATCAATCGCATCTATATGCCCAATTGACAACAAGGTGAATTATAAATTTATATTAGATACTTCATATTATGTCGTTGTATAAAAAACCAATATTCTAATCTTTTGATAATCAGGTACATCATCTAAAGATATACTCTTTTGGGTGGGGTTCAATGATGAATGATGAGATAAGACTCGGTTATGGAACATGGTAAAAAGAGAATTGTGGGCTCAAAGGTTAGAAAGGTAATGTATTATGTATTGTATTCGATATGATAGTATACATATTTACTATATAATAAGTTGTATTATTTCCACAATTTATTAAAATACTATCTTTTTTTTAAAAAACTTATTAGGAAACTTGAAACTACATTACCAAGCAAAAGAAGTCGTGATAGCTCAATACATTTGAAACAAAAAATGGTCTTACTTGAGAATGTAATATTTTATTTTAATAATACATAATATTTGTTATGAATGATTACGATAATGATTGTTCCAAATTTTAGTCTTACATTTTTTATTTAATTTGTAGTTTATTAAACAAAAAAACATTAAAGATGAAAAAAAAGTATGTAGATTTTTTGTGAATCGTGACAAGCTAAGCAACTATTAGAAGAAAATGATGTTTTTTTTTTTAAAAAATTTGATATGCTTTTTGTTAATTTTTATCTAACAAAAATTAACATTATAAATTTATTTTGTTTGTAATGCAGGGAAATGCAAAAAGCTCCTGAAAATCGATCATTACTTAATCTCCTTATAAATCTAAATACTGAGATGTCGAGGTCAAATAATAGTTGTAACTAAATTATATTTGGTATCTTGGATATGTTTTTTTATTAAAATATGTATCTTATTTATTTTTACATTTATTTGTAACATGATATTATTAACGCGGTGATGTATACAATGTGTGTTTACATTATTATGTCACATTGTAATGTTGGATAAATCTATACAATAAAGACGAGTAAAAGCATTAGAAATGCGGCCAGACAGACACGTCTCGCCTGTCTTGCCGCTAGTAAAAGATAAAGATAAAGATAAAGATATTAATTATTTCCATATTCATTTAATTTTTTATGATGAAATAAATACTGAAAATAACAAATGTAATTAACAATAATATCTACGTGATATATCTCTCCCATAATTAGTGATATTTAATTTCAGTATAAAGCCCATATTTTGAATTTCATTTTTTTTTTGAAGAATTTGAATTTCAAATATTGAGAAACATATTCTTAACAAAAAAAATTATATTGAGAAACATATCATAAATTATATTATATTATATTACATACATTTCAAATTACGTTGAGTGTGAGTTTAAGAAGATTCTCATGAATGAAAACATAATTTTACTTTTTTTTGTATCATTATTTATTTCTTCATATACAATATCTTATATTATTAATAAGTTATTGAATTAAATTTGTCTCATTAGTTTTTTTTTGAAGGAGGATTTGTCTCATTGTTATTATTATTATTGTTTTACAGCGCCAATATTATATTTGAATGATTAGTAATATTAATTTAAATAATAAACTATAAAGATTGAATGTAGAAAAACAAACTAAATTGTCAAATTTGATTATTCTTAACATTATTTCATTATATTTTCTCAAAAAAAATTCATTATTTATTATGGGTGTAACAATCATAATCATTAATCATTTACATACTCATTTGATTTTTTATGATGAGCTAATTATCCAAAATATCAAATGTAATTAACAATAATATCTACATGATATATCCCTCCCCCTAATTAGTGATATTTAATTTCAATATAAATCCCATATTTTGATTTTCAAATATTTTTTTCGATAGACTTGAATTTCAAATATTGAGAAACAAATCATATCATAAATTACAATAAGTTCAAATTATTTTTATCTAACTATTGTATAATCTTATCACGGGTACAAATATTAGTTTACATATTCTCAAAGAGTTATGTTATTTGAACACAAAATTTAGACATCGTATGTGACACCGTATTATTTATTTCTATCTCTCACTTATTTTTTATCGTCTTTATATACACGTATTTCAAAAATACAATAAAAAAGCAAAGGGGACACTTGTGTTCAAAAATCATAATTGATTCCCAACAGTTGGTTGCAGTAGTAGAGGAGGCTTGTATATCTGGACGGTCAATTGTATGAATTACAGAGTTGACACTTCGGGGAAGACTTTACCTAACAACACATCGATCTAAGGGTTAGTCTCAAAGTTTTAAATATAGGATACCTGATCAAATAAAAAAATTAATTTATATATATAAGTGCGAACGAATATCAAATCTTAAGTATCGGTTATAATGAATTATTACTAAAAAACACATATGCTTTTTTTTTGTTTCTCAGGGTATCCTCCATGCGCAACTGCGGAGACTAATCCCTCGAGACACATATGTTTATTTTGATTATTTGTTATAATATTATGATCCTATAATATGAATATAATTAATTATATATTATTATATTATTTTTATATAAACATAAGTTATTCATATGCTATATCTATTTTGTTTTTTACAAGAGTGTCCTCCCATCTAATAGGTGAGACTAATCTCCTGCATACTGTCATGCGTCTAAGCGGGTGACCCCTCTAAAGAATATATTTTTTTCCATATACATGGATCGCGGAAAAAAATGTAAATATATTATTTTCTTATAATATAAAAAATACTATATATTATTTTATTATTTTCATATAAACATTAGTTATCCATATTTTTCTACTGAACTCAAAATAAAGATACCTTGAAACAGTTATGGATAATTGTATACTCTTTTTAAATTTTTTAATATAAATTATCTTAATCATTTACTATAGTTGGTAACGAGACGAATCAAAATCATTTACTATAAATATCATATCATATCATGATATTATTTTCTGCTAAATATCACTCCGATATTTCACCCAAAAATTTCGCATTTCATATCCCAAAAGCTACTCCATTTAATTTAAATTTCTTTCACTCACAAATCACCATAAATAATTAAATGTAACGTCTATGCAATTTTTTCCCTCTATTAAAGTTACACTCACTCAACATAAGCTATCACTTTCTCACTCACAAAAATTCAGCCTTCGTTCCCTCTTCTCCTCTCTTCTAGAGACCTTTATCCTCTCTCTTTCCCCTGCTCGCTCTCTTCCACCATAACATCGCCCATCCTCAGCCACGCTGCCACGGTAAGCTTTTTTTTTTTGAGGTATTCCTTTTCATTTTTCTTTTCTGAGTTCTTCTTTTCTGTGGTATCGGTTAGATTTTCTGAAGTGCAAGGAGCCAAATTTTCTAATATTTCTCTCTCTCTTTAACTCAGCTCTCATTCCATGTTCTCCTTTCTGCTGCTCTTCATTCATTTTGTTTGTTGCTTCAACGCTGAGGTATGTTTCTCTTTAAATCTCACATTGCTAAGGTTTTACGGGATTTGAGAGAAAGATTAGCTCAAAAAGTTAAAATATGTGTAGTGAGCAGATAATGGCGGCTATTGATAGTGATATTTACAAGCTCCACATTAACGTAAAAAAAAAGGGCGTTGGAATGAAGTAAAATCTTACTTATCGAGTGTTCCCAGTGCGATTTCTTGGACTTCATCCTCTACAAGGAGGACAGTTCTCCATGTTGCGGTTGCTGCAGGGCAAGTGGAGATGGTAAAAGAGTTAACTGAGTTAGGAGATATAGGATTTCTCAGGATGCAAGACCACAAGGGATACACAGCACTTGCCATTGCAGCTGAAGTGACAGGTGACAAGAAAATGGCAGAGTATATGGTCAACAAAGGAGGGAATGAGCTCTTGAGTACAAGAACCAATCTAGAGAACATCCCGTTAATTCTGGCCCTAGACAAGGGTCATACAGAAATGACTAGATATCTCTTCTTGCTTGAACATAAAAATGATTACGGCCCCAAGATAATATCAGGATGCATCTCTGCTGCAATATTTGGTAAAGTTTACTTTGGAGCTTGTTTTTATTTTCTTATATATATTACCTGGTTACAGATGTTGCCGCAGCACTACTCCAACACCAAGTTGGCTTAGAATTACCCCTTAATGACAATTATGTTCAACTGTGACCCTTATATGCATTAGCAAACATGCCTTCTGCATTCCGTAGTGGGACCAAATTTGGACGTTGTTCACGGTTGGTTTACAAAAGTAAGTTCACCTTTTATCTTTCAAAAATATTTTACTGTAGATAATACAACTGACCGAATACATTATATTTTCGTTATAGTTTTGATCCTACGGGGAGACATAAACTTGAAGGACAAATGTATTAAGATTGGATCACACGTTGAACCAATAAATTCTTTAGCAGGTTTGACAGCAATTTATCCTCAATGAATTATGAAATGCATCTGCTATATAATTATGTTGGATATTTTATTTCAAAATAATTTATTTTGAGTTTAAAATTGAGAGTTTTAAACTTTCCTTTTTAGTATTATAATTAATTTGTTTCCTATTATTGTTTAAAAATTCCCTTATATTCATCTTATTGCTTTTGATTACTGTTTATTGTATTTTAATGCCTTGTTTTTCATGTAAAAAAACATGCGTTACGTTGGGACATGTTTTTAGTTTTTATGGTTTTTATTCATTTAGAAGTTTTACATGATTTTTCGGAAATCAAGTCAAGGCTTTTGGTGCTATTATGATTCAAAACTAAAAATACATATTTTTTGAGTGATAGAACAAATGGTGTTTTCTCTAGAACATATAAATCATATTCAAAACTAAAAATCATAGAAAGTGAGGGTGTTGTTTTGTCACTTTTAAAACTTCTTTCTCGCTTTAGAGGAGAATATATGAGAGACATAAGGAAACAATTTAAATGTTTATATACTTGAACAAAAATTGATATTAGAAATGTATGACTCTTCAATGTCATATTCAGGTCAATTTTTTGAACAATTTCGACTGTTCATTCAACCTTGCCTTATAAAGATTCCAAGTATGTATAATCATATGTGTTCATATCTTTTCTTTGCTTCAATTATCAATTATGTTGAAATGCATTGTATAAAGTCGTTTCCCTGTCGCGTATTTTTTCTTCTACTTAATAAAGTCTCATTTTGAACTTTCTAATATTTTCAGGAATTGAGAGGATATATTTGGTGAAAATGAATCATCACCTAGTACTTGATATTCTACAATCTTTGTGTGGTAGAATATCAGCAATAACAAGCGAATCAGATCTACATGCGTGTTCAGCTTACGATGTTATGTTGCAAGCTGCCAAGTACGGGATTGTTGAGTTCATAGATTCAATGCGCCTGGCAAATCCTGACCTTTTGTGGGCCAATGACAAAGATGAAAGAGGCGTATTCTCACATGCAATTATAAATCGTCAGGAAAAGGTGTTCCAACTCATACACGACATAGAGGGGCTGAAAGAGTTCATTCTATCCCAAGAAGATGTGTATGGCAATAACATATTGCACCTTGCCGTAGAATCAGGGCCTTCTTTTGTCCTTGGTGACATATCTCATGGGGTTCTACAGATGGAAAGAGAAGTTGAGTGGTTTAAGGTATTCCATTATTTACTTAATTATATGTTATTATTCTTTCTCTTAAAAAAAGTGTTAAAGTGTTAATTATTACTACATGAAGGTGATTGAGAGAATTATGCCTCTCAAGTACAAGGAAGCCATGAATAAAAATTTGGAAAAGCCTCGAGAAGTATTTACCAAAACCCATAAGGAGCTACTAAAAGATGGTGGGGAATGGTTAAAAGGCTCGGCAAGTACTTTGACAGTTGTGGCTTCCCTCATCATTGGGATCATGTTCACGGTGGTCTTCACTATCCCAGGAGGATATAATCAAGTCATTGGCGTACCCTTGTTAGCTGATGAAGAGGGATTCACTATCTTCATTGTAGCAACTCAATGCTCTTTTATAACATCTTTGTCTTCACTGGTCACTTGTCTTGGCCTCCTTACATCACGTTACATCGAGGAAGACTTCTGCCAAAAAGGGATCTCAAAGTTAGTCTATAGCTTCCAAATCCTATGTTTGTCTATGATATTCATGATGACTGCCTTTGCTACTGGAATTGATCTGATGCTTAAAGGAAATAGTGGGCATGATTCAATTTTATCTTGGCCAATGATCATTCTCGATTTTCTGGTTTGTCTAACCTTATCTGCACTAATGGATCCTTTTATTGAGACGAGGGAATCTGTCAAAAGACTTCTTTTTCTGGCTAGTAAAAAGCAATGAAGTCATTTTTCTCACCATTAAGAAGAAAAGAAGTCAGTTATTGGGTTCTTCAATTAGTACTTGATTTCAATGTGTCTGGGCTCATGGTTGGTATTACTGTGTTGTCTTTTTTTTTTGTCTTGCTTTCTTTTATAGCAAGCCTCTTGTAAGGTTTTGTTTTTCTTGGCAATGGGTATTTGCTCGTGGTCACTTGTGCAGGTTTTCTAAACTCTCTGTTGTGGCTTGTATTTTTCATGCTTTAGTTAGCCTTCCTATTTCAGTGAACTTTTAGTTTATCAAAATAATGTATCTTGAGCCTAAATTAATAATTAAAAAAAACAAAGAAAGAAAGAAAAGTGACTCACATGGAAAAAGGTTAACAATGTCACGATAAATTCAAAATTATAAAGTACCATAATATTATCCAAAAGATGAACATGAGTTTGCCAAAATCAGTCAAATATGGAATAAGTATATTTAACTGTGAAGAAACATATACTGTAGTCATGCACCATATTCTTATGCTAATTGACTTGATAGTTGGTGGTTAAGGTAATCAAAATAGTTTCACAAATTACTACATTGTGAACCGATGCCATTTGATTTCGATAACCTACTAACTAATTATTTCTAGAATTTTCTCACCCGTGAACTTAAAAAAATTGAAGCTGTTATAAGTTAAAATCTTTTCCTCTGAAGAAGGAAGTGAAGAAATTGATACACCTTGTTCTCCATGCCATCGCATTAATACTTGGAATAATTGAAATTGATGCTGCCTTCAAGTATCATAATGAAAGTGGGATTGTCAATTTGTACAGTTTGCACTCATGGCTTGGAATTGGGGTTATTGTCCATTATGGCATTCAGGTAGACCACTGAAAAGGATGGTGATATAGAACAGCCCAAATTGAACATGGCAAGGAAGTGAGTCACGTCTAATGGCTGAAGTCCCACCAGGTTTGAAAAAGATCACAAACCCATATATCCACTGCAAGTGAGGTAACCAATACAATGTTAGACAAAGTTAGAGGACAGCACAGTGAGATATCTGATAATTAAGTGTGCATAGGACCAGATTAACATACACTGTAAGATCAACCTTGTCAAATACACTGTAAAGAAACATGAAGCAATTTAACTCCTCAAATTACATTTCATAGATGGGGAAAAATCAACAGGCCCAGTTACTGATTTTATCTAACAAATGAGCATGCTGCACAAAGGTCAAATTTGCTTCAATTATTGAAAATCTCTTGCAATGCCCGTAATTGATCACTCTAATTCTTAGCTTCATTTCCCAAAGCCCAAAATCAGAATTTTAAAACTTTCCTGGTTTTTCCCCTCAAAATTACCATTCAACCAAAGAAAAATAAGAATATGGCATCTCCATCAGAAACTCGTTTGCCATCCAGCCTTGTAATAGACATTGAAAACAAACTATAACCATTACTAAATGTTAAAGTAATAGACACATTATCAACTCATTCAATATTTTGAAGTCATGGACTACTAAGCGCGCTTTAAAGTTGGTACAGACAAATGTTTGATGCAGCAAATTTTCTATTTTCACATGCCTTGGTTTACTTGTTCTACAACTGAACTTAATATTCAAACTCTAATGATTGTGTTGATGGTTTTACTGGGTTGAGGGTGGTACTGCCTATTGTTCTAATTTTATGGACTACTTTCATGTTTTTTTTTATGATAAGCATATGTGAATCCCAGATATTCCAAATCTGTTTGAGGTTGCCTCTAGCTTGTAATGCAAATAAAGAATGATACTATATTAAGGCTTTAAATCTTTGATCCATCAGAAGTGGCTGCTCAAATCTGATGGCATATTAATCTCACTATTCATATCACTATTAAGAAGATATTGACATGTATGTTTGACAAAGTAACAGATGCTCTAGATGAAAGAAGTCTTTACAAAATTGATTATTCTATTTCTATAGTTCTTCATGAAAAACCTTGTTAAACTGCTTAATTAATATTAACTAAACATAGCAGGGAATAAAAGAGGTGGATTAGGTGAACTACCTTTTGGCAACTTGTAGTTCTTCAAGCACATCAAGTGTTTAAAGTTCTTTTACTATCAAATCCTTCTCAAACTTTGCTGCTTGTTTCTCCACTTTCCTTATGTTAAAGTCTACTCATCTTTTGCCTTTATCTTGTTGAAAACTAATCTGTCTTGTAACGCCCTCCCTCGGGGCATTACTTACGTAACACATGCGGAATTTAAATTAAAAGATAATTTGCCGGTTGCTTTCGGAAAATTTGTTTTCTCTTAAGTGAGAAAATTGGGGTATAAAATTTTCTTCTATAGGGATAACTCTGAAATCCATCATACATACATTTAAAACGTAAAGTCACGTTTGTAACAAAGTTACCATGACATACAGCATTTCTATAAGTTTCCATTTTCGAAAGAAAAAGTTTAAACTTCAGATGAATGTATATAACACTACATTCACGAACCCCTTTAGATACACAACCCAACTCAAAACTCTTAAGCTGGTCATTCTATCAAATATTAATTGGAGAGACCCCCAATCGGAATAATTTCCCAACCTCTAACACTAGGTCTTCAAGGGACTTAGAAAGACTCCTCTGCAACATCGGTACTAGAGTACCAAGGTACTACAGCAAAACCCGAAGATACCTGATATAATTGTAAGAGTGAGATACCATCATAAGATATATCCCACAACAACCATATACATGATACATACATCATAGAATCATATAAGCAGTTAAATCATGCACATACTCAATATATCAGTGTTATATCAAAGGGCATCAAATCCGCACAGTCAATCTTTCGAAAATATGCATGGCACTTCAATATCAGGCTCTAACTTAATCTCATGAGATCTCAACACCGTTTTCCCTGGAGAAGTATTAGAGTTGGTCAATCTCTAGCCCATCGGGCAATTGCATTCTTACCCTCATGCATAAGGTCTCAGGACGAGCAACGTCACATGTGCCTCTTCACTCGGTTTACATGGACAGACTCCCCAGATACCACCTTGTATCTGTTATATATCAAAAGCACGTCTGCTCGGGGAAATGCACATGAGAAAATATTTTTATTTAAAAGGTTTTCTTTGTGTGTTCATTCTTTTCACTGTCGCAGCCCGAAGCTAACGACTTAAATCATCATTTCCCCATCACTTGAAAACTCAGAAGCATAGGACCCATAGTCCGAACGCTCAATCACAATGCCCAAGACCGTGGCCACAGTCAAGGGTTGTGGTCGTAGAAAACAACCTTCACCTTTAATCATGTTCATTACACGTGGTTAGAATACACAGTCCAACATAGCGCGATTAGGACCTAAGTCCATAACATCATAACCAGGACTCGTAGTCCCGAATTCACACTGATTCAAGATCACGTGTACATCACTGAATACTAGAGGCGACGTCTCGCGTACTAGATTCTCTTTCTTAAGTACTTATTTTTCGTTCAGTGAAAAACAAATTCAAAACCGAATCCTCGATAACATATCCAGGTTATCGGAAAGTTTCTAAAATATTTAGGAAAAACCTTTTCTTTGAAAATCATTTTATAAAGCATCTTTGAAATTCTTTTATCTTTGAAATATTTTCCCCAATAGGATATTGCCAAATAATCTTGAAAGTTTTCACTTGAAGACACATAGTTCGAAAAAGATTTTTCTTTTGTATAACAATAGTACACCAACATCATTTCAACATTTAAAACAAGTACTTTAAGTTTAAAGAGCTTTTTGGAAAAGAACACCAATCCCTTCATCTTCAAGGCTTATTAAGGTTTTTAATCCTTATTATGGTTGAGCACAGACGCACGTCTGGCTTAGCAAACTTTCCATCAACAACAGTATAGATATATCATCAGTGCAAAGCTAATATCAAAGTTGAAAGCAGTTCATCACATATATGCATTATATCATTTAGAACAAGTACAGATCAACATCAGATAATAGCACAACAGTTCAAGTACATTAGATAATCAAGTAAGCTCAATCAACATACAAGTATCCAGTTAAACACCTACACACATGCATACAGTTATTGAATATCTTTAGGAAATCCCCTCTTACCTTAAGAAGGTAAGAGAATGTGAGAAAATAAACGGTTTCGTGGATGTTCTTCAAGGTTGCTTAGGAGGCAAATCTACGTTTCAAGACACAAGGTTCAAAGGATTAGAACTCAATCGAGAACTTAGGGCTAGAAGTTTCCAAAGCACATGCAACTTAGGGATTTATGATCCTTAAGTGCTAGGAGTTTAAAACATGATTACTTTAAACAAAGTTGAACAAAAATCCCACCAAGTTACACTTGATGGAGATTCGGCCTTGGCCAATAAAATAGGCTAGGGACATTTAAACTTTCCAATCTCTTTGGTTTAGCATCCATTAATAGTAAGGAGCTCAAAACCATGATCACTTTGGATAAATGAAAAACGAAACACCCTAGGTCCATAACATTTAAGATTCGGCCATCCTTGGGTTTTTATGATAAAAATCTTTAAATTCTTCCAATCTCTTAGACCTTTTAGCATCCAATAACCTATGGAGCTCAAGTCTATGATCATCTTGAAAGCAACATAGTATTTTAAATAACAAAACTCATAAGCACATAAAGTAAGAACAACATAGGCTTTTAAAGTATAATGACATAAGTAAATGAATCATAAATGGCACAAACATAAATGACATAAAGTAAATGACATAATGTAAATGACATAAAGTAAATGGCATAAATATAAATGACATAAAAGTAAATGACATAATGTAAATGACATAAAGTAAATGACATAAAGTAAATGGCATAAATATAAATGACATAAAAGTAAATGACATAATGTAAATGACATAAATATAAATGGCATGAAAGTAAATGACATAAAAGTAGAGTAAAAATCTTTAAACTTTCCAATCACTTTAGACATAGCATCCTTTAACATAAAGGAGCCTTGGTCCATGATCATTTTGGGAAAACAAATCTTTAAACTTTCCAATCACTTTAGACATAGCGTCCTTTAACATAAAGGAGCCTTGGTCCATGATCATTTTGGGAAAACAAATCTTTAAATACAAACTCATATTTGTAAAAGTTGAAACAAGATCCCTCTAAACCATATGCATGGTTCGGCCTCATTAGAAAGTAGAGGTTAGGGAACTTTGTTTTACACAAACTTTTAGTATGTTAAACTACAAGTAAATACAAGGCCATAGAATTTGGTTTCAACTCAAAAGGAGTTTTCTACCATTTTTGAGAGATTTTTGAAGATAAAAGCTCATAAATGACATAAAGAAGAAACTTTAGAAAAAGATGAAGTTTTTAAAGAAAAGAATACATGAGAGTATTAACCTAAGCAAGAGG
The DNA here is from genome assembly GCA_030762895.1 of Sophora flavescens. Classification (NCBI taxonomy): domain Eukaryota; kingdom Viridiplantae; phylum Streptophyta; class Magnoliopsida; order Fabales; family Fabaceae; genus Sophora; species Sophora flavescens. The sequence continues at coordinate 147,520,440 of CM061069.1, forward strand.
AACAACTTTGATGAAGAACACTTAGTGAAAAGAAGAAGAAAAACTAGAGCTTTGGAAGGTTGAAGTTAAGAAAAAGATGAAAACTTAAGGGTTTTAATGGAGTAGGAGCAAGGAAAGTGATGAAGTGAAGTTGATGAGTGATATTTATAGAAGGAAAGGGGAAGTGCACGGCCTTGAGAGGGAGAAGAAGAAAGAAGATGAGTTTCTTGAAGAGTGGTTTAAGAGTTAATGTGATGTGAGGTGATTGGAGAGAGAAAGTTGAAAAGTATGATTTTGGAATGACATAAGGATTTTCTCTTTCCTCAGGTGTGTCATAGGCATTAAATGAGACTTCCCATCAAGCCTTTTATCCTCCTTTAGGGTTCCTTTAACTGCTTAAATACGTAACCGGGTGCACATCCGATCGTATTTTCTGAAGGTTTCGCCCGGATAAAATACTATATTTTATTCCCGGACAACAAAATTAGAAAATTTCCCAAACCCACACAAAACATCATAAAAACACCAACTGTCTCGTTCACGAATTAAAATTTTGTTTCTAGCTCAGTAAACTTGTACTGGCAGAGAAAACGCAGACCGGTTTTCGTCTGAATTTTCGACCGAAAATTTTACTGTGACTTCATACGGTAAAACAACACAAGAAAATGATTTTATTTTAAATAAAATCATCCTCTGGATTTTATCAAAAATAAATACATTAAAGCATGTATTTACTGATTAAGAAGCATACGAAAAACAGGGTGTTACAACTCTACCCCTCTAAAAATAATTTCGTCCTCGAAATTACGTAACTATAAACTTAACAAGATTTCTCACCATCCAGATCATACTATCAGAAGATAGTATCTAAAAGAATTTCATCGATCCAAAAGAATACAGAAACATCTAATGTATGAAGATCCTTTAGTATATTCAAGGAGGTAAAAATGTATGATCGGTACACATTTACAATCATGAATCTAAAAAAGTTTCTCCTTTCACTAGAATTTCCTGGTCAACAATTTAAAAGAGTAACAGTTCGATAAGAATTCAAACTGAATCACTTCTACCAAAAGTAAAAGTGATTAGATTAAGTTTCATCGAGAAACTTCTTTTATAAACATACCCATCCGGTGCAACAACAAGGCAATTCATAACTCGAGGAAAAGAAAGATTGGATCAAAAGTCTAAACTGACCACGACAATCAAAAGAGAAGGGAACTGGAATAAATTTCTTAAGGAGACTTTTATTTCCAAAAGTCATAAGAAACATACATTCATTGGAAAGACTAGTAACATAGGAGACCCTAGAGAGTCAAATACTCAAGGGCGTCAAAACGCGATTATACTTAGAATCCTATTACAACTTAGAATTATAGACCACTGCCATAAGACCTTCAAATTGCGAAATTTTTCAACACTACTTCTATTGTAAAAGATCATCAGATTGTGAAGCTTCAGCGCCATTCATGGTGTAGACTATTCCCTTCGCCGTGGGTCTACCAGTTCCTAAGGTGTTGACAGGCTTTTCAATCCTTGGTGCATTACAATCCCTTGAAAAGTGTCCAAAATTTCCACAATTGAAACACTTCACTCCTTTGCGTGGGCAAACATTAGCCATGTGGCCTGGGTCTCCACACTTGTAACATCTCCTAACTTGGTCTCGGTGTTGGTTCTGTTGACCTCCACTTCCCGATTCAAAATTATCAGAACGATGCTGTCGTTGATTCAGGTCATTCCCTTGTGGCCGGAAGTAAGGTTCCCTCCGATGTTGCTTCCCTTTTTTATTATGATCTTGATATTGGTCTTTGGAACGAGTGGGTCCTGCAACAGTTTCTCTATTGCCTCTTTCCTTCCTCATTAGCTCCACTTTTCAACACTTCTCTACTAAGGCCTGAAAATTCTGGATTTCCAATGGCATCACCTATTCCTTGATCTCGAAGCGAAGACCGTCTTCGAACCTTTCACATTTCCATTCCTCATCGGGGTTGTTCTGGAAAAAGCGAAAATATTTGGCAAGGGACTCAAACCTTGCCGCACATTCCCCCACTGTCATGTCCCGCTGTCTCAGCCTCAGGAATTCTTGCTCCTTCTCTGTCCGAGCACTCCGGGGAAAATATTTGTCCAAAAATTTGTTGCGGAATACTCCCCAAGTGATCGCCTGATGCTCAACTACCAGCAGTTGTCTGGTGCCTTCCCACCAGTATTCAGCATCTCCAATCAGTTGGAATGTTGCATAAGGCACCTTTGCTCCCTCTGAGGTGTGAACCAGCTCAAAGATCTTCTCTAGCTCTTGAATCCAAAGATCAGCCCTTATTGGATCCATGTCTCCATCAAACTGTCATGGATTCTGACATCGGAAAGCAGCCAAATGTCTTCCCTCTGCAGCTTGTTCTGCCCTCTGTTGCTCCTATTGGTTCTGGGCAGCAGCATTAGCCGTCTGAAGAGCTATGGCAGCAGCAACGTCAGCCAAAGCTTGGGCAGCGAAGTCCATCCCACCGTCATAATTTGCATTCATGTTGGCACGACCGCCAATAGGACCACCTCTGCGACCACGTCCACGACCGCGTCCACGTCCTCGTTCACGTCCACCTTCTGGTGTTGGTTCCATAACTGACCTACCGAACAAATCAGTCAAGCCACAACCAGAAAATGAAACGTGTAAAAGCGTATCAACACACATTACTTCTAAGAAGTAATCCGAATAAAACTTAATTCAGAGAAAACACAACGTCAACACAACAGACCTATTTCCCAAAGATCCCGAAAGACTCAACCAGCTCTAATACCACCTTGTAATGCCCTCCCTCGGGGCAATACTTACGTAACACATGCGGAATTTAAATTAAAAGATAATTTGCTGGTTGCTTTCGGAAAATTTATTTTCTCTTAAGTCAGAAAATTGGGGTATAAAATTTTCTTCTATAGGGATAACTCTGAAATCCATCATACATACATTTAAAACGTAAACTCACGTTTGTAACAAAGTTACCATGACATACAACATTTCTATAAGTTTCCATTTTCGAAAGAAAAAGTTTAAACTTCAGATGAATGTATATAACACTACATTCACGGACCCCTTTAGATACACAACCCAACTCAAAACTCCTAAGATGGTCATTCTATCAAATATTAATTGGAGAGACCCCCAATCGGAATACTTTCCCAACCTCTAACACTAGGTCTTCAAGGGACTTAGAAAGACTCCTCTGCAACATCGGTACTAGAGTACCAAGGTACTACAGCAAAACCCGAAGATACCTGATATAATTGTAAGAGTGAGATACCATCATAAGATATATCCCACAACAACCATATACATGATACATACATCACAGAATCATATAAGCAGTTAAATCATGCACATACTCAATATATCAGTGTTATATCAAAGGGCATCAAACCCGCACAGTCAATCTTTCGAAAATATGCATGGCACTTCAATATCAGGCTCTAACTTAATCTCATGAGATCTCAACACCGTTTTCCCTGGAGAAGTATTAGAGTTGGTCAATCTCTAGCCCATCGGGCAGTTGCCTCCTTACCCTCATGCATAAGGTCTCAGGACGAGCAACGTCACATGTGCCTCTTCACTCGGTTTACATGGACAGACTCCCCAGATACCACCTTGTATCTCATTATATATCAAAAGCACGCCTCTGCTCGGGTAAATGCACATGAGAAAATATTTTTATTTAAAAGGTTTTCTTTGTGTGTTCATTCTTTTCACTGTCGCAGCCCGAAGCTAACGACTTAAATCATCATTTCCCCATCACTTGAAAACTCAGAAGCATAGGACCCATAGTCCGAACGCTCAATCACAATGCCCAAGACCGTGGCCCACGGTCAACGGTTGTGGTCGTGAAAAACAACCTTCACCTTTAATCATGTTCATTACACGCGGTTAGAATACACACCAACATAGCGCGATTAGGACCTAAGTCCATAACATCATAACCAGGACTCGTAGTCCCGAATTCACACTGATTCAAGATCACGTGTACATCACTGAATACTAGAGGCGACGTCTCGCGTACTAGATTCTCTTTCTTAAGTACTTATTTTTCGTTCAGTGAAAAACAAATTCAAAACCGAATCCTCGATAACCTATCCAGGTTATCGGAAAGTTTCTAAAATATTTAGGAAAAACCTTTTCTTTGAAAATCTTTTTATAAAGCATCTTTGAAATTCTTTTATCTTTGAAATATTTTCCCCAATAGGATATTGCCAAATAATCTTGAAAGTTTTCACTTGAAGACGCATAGTTCGAAAAAGATTTTTCTTTTGTATAACAATAGTACACCAACATCATTTCAACATTTAAAACAAGTACTTTAAGTTTAAAGAGCTTTTTGGAAAAGAACACCAATCCCTTCATCTTCAAGGCTTATTAAGGTTTTTAATCCTTATTATGGTTGAGCACAGACGCACGTCTGGCTTAGCAAACTTTCCATCAACAACAGTATATATATATATATCATCAGTGCAATGCTAATATCAAAGTTGAAAGCAGTTCATCACATATATGCATTATATCATTTAGAACAAGTACAGATCAACATCAGATAATAGCACAACAGTTCAAGTACATTAGATAATCAAGTAAGCTCAATCAACATACAAGTATCCAGTTAAACACCTACACACATGCATACAGTTATTGAATATCTTTAGTAAATCCCCTCTTACCTTTAGAAGGTAAGAGAATGTGAGAAAATAAACGGTTTCGTGGACGTTCTTCAAGGTTGGTTAGGAGGCAAATCTAGGTTTCAAGACACAAGGTTCAAAGGATTAGAACTCAATCGAGAACTTAGGGCTAGAAGTTTCCAAAGCACATGCAACTTAGGGATTTATGATCCTTAAGTGCTAGGAGTTTAAAACATGATTACTTTAAACAAAGTTGAACAAAAATCCCACCAAGTTACACTTGATGGAGATTCGGCCTTGGCCAATAAAATAGGCTAGGAACATTTAAACTTTCCAATCTCTTTGGTTTAGCATCCATTAATAGTAAGGAGCTCAAAACCATGATCACTTTGGATAAATGAAAAACGAAACACCCTAGGTCCATAACCTTTAAGATTCGGCCATCCTTGGGTTTTTATGATAAAAATCTTTAAATTCTTCCAATCTCTTAGACCTTTTAGCATCCAATAACTTATGGAGCTCAAGTCTATGATCATCTTGAAAGCAACATAGTATTTTAAATAACAAACCTCATAAGCACATAAAGTAATAACAACATAGGCCTTTAAAGTGTAATGACATAAGTAAATGGATCATAAATGGCATAAACATAAATGACATAAAGTAAATGACATAATGTAAATGACATAAAGTAAATGGCATAAATATAAATGACATAAAAGTAAATGACATAATGTAAATGACATAAAGTAAATGACATAAAGTAAATGGCATAAATATAAATGACATAAAAGTAAATGACATAATGTAAATGACATAAATATAAATGGCATGAAAGTAAATGACATAAAAGTAGAGTAAAAATCTTTAAACTTTCCAATCACTTTAGACATAGCATCCTTTAACATAAAGGAGCCGTCCATGATCATTTTGGGAAAACAAATCTTTAAACTTTCCAATCACTTTAGACATAGCATCCTTTAACATAAAGGAGCCTTGGTCCATGATCATTTTGGGAAAACAAATCTTTAAATACAAACTCATATTTGTAAAAGTTGAAACAAGATCCCTCTAAACCATATGCATGGTTCGGCCTCATTAGAAAGTAGAGGTTTGGGAACTTTGTTTTACACAACCTTTTAGTATGTTAAACTACAAGTAAATACAAGGTCATAGAAATTGGTTTCAACTCAAAAGGAGTTTTCTACCATTTTTGAGAGATTTTTGAAGATAAAAGCTCATAAATGACATAAAGAAGAAACTTTAGAAAATGATGAAGTTTTTAAAGAAAAGAATACATGAGAGTATTAACCTAAGCAAGAGGAACAACTTTGATGAAGAACACTTAGTGAAAAGAAGAAGAAAAACTAGAGCTTTGGAAGGTTGAAGCTAAGAAAAAGATGAAAACTTAAGGGTTTTAATGGAGTAGGAGCAAGGAAAGTGATGAAGTGAAGTTGATGAGTGATATTTATAGAAGGAAAGGGGAAGTGCACGGCCTTGAGAGGGAGAAGAAGAAAGAAGATGAGTTTCTTGAAGAGTGGTTTAAGAGTTAATGTGATGTGAGGTGATTGGAGAGAGAAAGTTGAAAAGTAGGATTTTGGAATGACATAAGGATTTTCTCTTTCCTCAGGTGTGTCATAGGCATTAAATGAGACTTCCCATCAAGCCTTTTATCCTCCTTTAGGGTTCCTTTAACTGCTTAAATACGTAACCGGGTGCACATCCGATCGTATTTTCTGAAGGTTTCGCCCGGATAAAATACTATATTTTATTCCCGGACAACAAAATTAGAAAATTTCCCAAACCCACACAAAACATCATAAAAACACCAACTGTCTCGTTCACGAATTAAAATTTTGTTTCTAGCTCAGTAAACTTGTACTGGCAGAGAAAACGCAGACCGGTTTTCGTCTGAATTTTCGACCGAAAATTTTACTGTGACTTCATACGGTAAAACAACACAAGAAAATGATTTTATTTTAAATAAAATCATCCTCTGGATTTTATCAAAAATAAATACATTAAAGCATGTATTTACTGATAAAGAAGCATACGAAAAACAGGGTGTTACATGTCCCACATGAGAGATGGGTTCTTTCCTGAAATAGATGACAACATGGGCACAATAGGGATATAGAGTAGGCAAGGCACACAACCTTGATTCAAGGGAACAAAAACATTAGCAACAATGAGACTTAAAACCCCAAGAGAAAATATCAAAGAACCCGAATTGCACAATAGATGAGAAGCAAATTTCAGATTTGACAATTAAGCATTCCTTATTTTATTTTTTTTGGTAGGTTAAAGCTCAAGAATAATTTTATATCTAATACCATTGCTTTCAATATTTCAAGTAAAACATTTGCCACTTGTTGATCTATGAGAACACTAAACACTAAAAAGCTCTACACTGACCTGCAAATACATGTGTCTTGAGCCACTGCTCGGCAAATACATAATTTCCAATGACATCCTTGGCAATCGTACCACTACTTGAATATCATGACCTGTAAATTTTTCTCCAATCAGTTTAATGATTTCTACAGATCAAGAAACTGGGACTGAAGCATTATAAACAGCATATTGGAAGGTCACAGTTTATCAATAAAATCAAGCTGGTACAAAGAGCGAGATAAGAGTAAAAAGAAAAGGAACAACAACTTGGTAATCAAAAACAATCCCAAAAGAAATACTAAATCCATAATAAACCTATAAACTATATTGACTTTGATTAATTTGATTAATCTATAATAAAACTATAATATATTAAGCACAAATGTACATTTATCTATACTAAAAGATAATGGCAGAGTTCAAAAAAGAACATTTATTTGGTGTCAATTTTTTAATATTACAGTTTAACCTTTATACTTTAGCTTATTTTTTAATTTTTCCACCAACCGCACAATTCCTCCCACGTAACCAACCCCATGACCCCATCTCCTTATTTTGATTAACCATACTCAGTAAAACCAATAGTGAACGATGGATAGTGGACGCGCATAGAGGAAGACGGAAGATGGTGGAGCAGAGGAGGGCGAGGCGGCGTCACGGCGGAGTCTGGGCAGCGAATTTAATTGTCTTGAGTCCCGACTGAGGCGGGGCGTGATAGGGAGTGGATCTGGTAAATTTCCAACGCTCTTTTCCCCATTTTTTCTTTATTTCTTCCTACCCCTTCTCGCCGGTACTTGCCACAGAAGACCAACAAAATAAAATAAAAGAAAAACTCACGCACAAACACTCTCAAACACACTCTCTTCAGTTTCATTGATTTTTTGTTTTTTTTTTTTTGTGTCATTCAGTTTTTCTTAGTTGTGACCGATTAAGGAACGGAAATACGAACCCGGTTGAAATTCAGATACAGATGCAACAGTCGTAAATTACGGAGAGTGATGAATCTGTGTATAGAAGTATAGTGTATAGGAGTATAGTGTTGTCGAATACACAGGGCTTAGTGCTGCATGCGATGCAGATTTCCGGTGATAGTTTTCCGATGACGGCGGCTCCCGGGGAGTGGATCAACAGGTATACGTGGTGAGAAGAACTAATAATTCAATATATATTTCTGTGACCTCCTTCCATCTCTCTCTTTATCTTTAGTTCATCTAAATTTATCATTTGAAGGCAAATTGTTGTTTTTGTTATCTGATTTTTCGTAACTATTATGAGTTCAAATTTATATGAGTTAAGGTCAAGCATTTTAATTTTATTGTTAAGGTTAAGGAAAGCCATTGGTTGATTTGGTTCTATTCAATAGATTTTGATCATTAAATGGTTCAACGAATAAGTGTACATTGTTTTTTTTTTTTAATTAAAAGGATGGACATTCCAAAAAACTGTAAACTTTTCCAGTTTTTTAGTCATCATAAGAAACAATTATTAAAAATACTTTAGGCATGTCTCAAACTTGCTTTATTATTGGGGAATGTAACAAAGGGAAAACAACAACATCTGTCTCTTCAATGATTGTGTAGTTGTTGATGCATAATTTTTTGGCCTTTTCTCATTGGATGTATATTTTTCCATTGATTTAATAACATTAAGTATGAGAAGGTAAAAAAAAAGCTTTCAACTTTTTCTTTTATATTTAACCTTCATTGCATTTTTTATAAGAAGCACATGGTTGAATATTGAGTTTTTTTATGTCTAAACTTGATTAATTAAATGCAGGAGATGGAAGCCTCTATATTAGATGGAAATGGGATAGAAAAAGGACATATAATTATTACTACCATTGGTGGTAAAAATGGACAGACCAAGCAGAAGCAGGTATGAGTTTGAATTCTTATCATTGATAATTAGTATACAGTTATATATATGGTTTGTGGACTTACATGGTTATTTTCGTGATTATAGACAACAAGTTACATGGTTGCGTGTGTTGTTGTATATGGATCTTTCGGTGTAATGTTCCAGGTTAGCTCTTTGTAGTATTCCTTAGTTCCTAGCTTTTGATTGGATATGTTTGAATCTTTGCTTATATAAAGATGTTTATTTGTTGTGTCATTGAAGCATTGTTTCTTACAACAACCGAAAAGTATGAGCTTTATCTTAGTACTTGGTTATGATCCTGGAACTGCCAACAGGGTGATCTGACACTACAACACAATGAATCACAGGTTGCCGTTGATTCATGTGCAGGGAAATACCTTATAAAGGTGGGGGGATAACTCAGGAACCAAATATTATTCATATGCTTGATTAGCTGCCATTATCATTTTTGTTGCTACTCTATCTCGATTACTCTTTCCCTTATGTAAATTTTCATGTTCCTTTCACTTGATATATAATATTCTTTCACATTTACCCTCAAATAGGATAGGCTGCTTGAGTAATGAAAACCAAAGGCTCAATTGTTTTTTTCTTTTCGAATGTTTTACTGTTGTGCGAAGCTTCCATAAAAGGGTAGTGGCTATGGCAAAGGCACAAGAACATTCACGGGGATACAAAGTGGCTAGATAAATATATGGAAATGTATGGGCTGTTAAATTTTTTTCAGCTTCTTAACTTGAAGATAAAAGGAAAATATTTCTTCTATTTAACATCAGACAACAAAACATGTATGTTAATCCTTTTTGTTCCCTTCTAATTTCTACAAATTCATGGTAGAACATGTATCATGGATTAATGGTTTTACTAATTGCATTGAGGATTGATACATGCGTAGTTTGTTATAAATTGTTTTATGAATAGTAGATGTTTGGTTGCAGGGAATAAATGAGCAAAGCTCTAAAGATAAAACTATCGGTCACTCCTTTGACACTACACAGGAAGCAAGCAAGGATTGCAAATAAGAAGAAAATTGTTAAGGAAGATCAAATGCAGCAGTGGATCAGAAACTCCTTGCTTCCAGGTTGAAGGAACAATGACAACACCATGGTGAGAGCTCAGCGAAGAGGAGATCCAAACTTTCAAGTGCTTCCAAGCCAATTGTCACGACATAGCCTTCTTACAAAGATAGAGAGTAGAGATATGAAGTTTAGCCTTCAGCCCGATTATAGATTGTCTTATTCCATTTAGGGAGTGTTTAAACACTTTTCACAAATATTAATTAAGGAGTAGCTAAATTAGGAACCAAGACATGAAGAGTGTGTTTAACATCTAAAAAAAAGAGAAACAGGAGAGAAGAGTGTTTAACATTTTTTAAAAAAAAACAAAGAAACAGGAGACAAGGGTGGAGGGAAGAAAGACGGGGAGAACACAATAGAGTTGGGAAAAGACAACTCATTATTTATGTTTGATAAGATACATTATGCAACTTGCAATCTTTATCTTTGTTTGGAAGGAGAAGACAAAGGACATATGTGCAAGTTTTTACTTCATTGGGTATGTACCCTGATGTTCTGCAATTATTTATTTTGACATGAGTTTGAAATTTTTTCCAAACTCCAAACTTTTGTACTAGATGATGATGCTCATTGTTCTATTTGTTTGTTTTGTTTGACTGAATTAACAAGAAAACCTATTCAAACATGACATATTGCATTGCCTGAGGATGGATGGAACAATGATGTTTGAATTGTTTCTGGCTTGGACTCGGTGGGTTTTGGAGTGTTAAATGCTTTTTGGTCAAACTATCCATGATAATTGTCAGTGAATATGGCACCATTTTGGCATTCTGAAGGTCTAAGATTTGTAAAGAGAGATGGGAGGAATGAGCATTTGAAATTATCAGTTGCTTTTTGGGTTACGATGATATGGCTTTTTAATGTAAAAATAAAGTTCTAAGATTTGTAAAAAGAGATGGGTGGAATGAGCATTTGAAAATATCAATGCTTGACACACTTGCAGCACCGATTAAGGTTGAATACATGTATATATATGACTGAAAGAAATCGTGAGACGCCCCGACGTCCCATTAAAGAAAACCCAAAATATTAAGACCTAATTTCGTTATTGTCATTAAGCGAGTATATTAAAACAGCGAAAGATTTAAAACTTAAAAATATACACAACATATATACATACATACATACATAACATATACACCTCAAGTCTGGATACAGTACAGTAGAAGGAATCCCATCAGTCGGATCCCAAAATGTACAAATCGATAATCAAACAAAATAAAAACAACATCCTAAAGATACAAGACGTGCTGACCATACACTCTGTACTCAACTATGAGGATCCACTGCTCGTCCTCCAACGTCTGGCTCATATAATGTCCCATCAAGCTCCTCCATAGTTGGCTCCCTCGTAGGATCTTCTCATCACGATCACAAAAAGAAACATATCCAATATAGAGAAGACAGGGATAAGAAACCATATAACATCAAACGTGGAAAGGGTTTAGCATCATTTAATTAAATAACGGCACACTAAACATCCGTCTCCCAAGTATAAATATATGTAACACAATCACCCTTAATCCACATCTAGGATCTTTCCTCTACCCTCCATCATTATGCAATGCAAATGCTGTATGAATAATCTCCTCAGGTATCGGCCATATCCAGATATCACAACAATATAATCGACACGTCCCAGAGTCCCCGGCGCACACCCTCGTCCACGGATGGAGGGTGCCCACGCAAAGCAATGGCACTATAGCTACACAACCCGGTGCACACCTCTGGACCACAATCCAGGATGCTCATGCAATGCAAGAACTATAGCTGCGGCTAAAATGAAATAATCTCTGGACGGTCTGCCGTTAGCCTATCCCCGGGAATTTTCCCTCCAAGGCATAGACCCCACTCGACCATGTTTCAGGTCCACTCGACCAAGTTTCAGGTCCCTCACATCACAGACCATGTTTCAGGTCACCCCCTAGTGCCCTAACCGGTCATCATAATCTCATAGATAACCTCAAAATAATCTCATCTCATCAATCTCAACCTCATCTCATGATAATCATCTCGGTTAGGCACTGCTATCACATATCGTATACAATCCCCAAATACATCCTCGTGTCTCAACATAATTTATGATTTACTCAATCTTCTAAGCACAATCATTACACTCATCCTATCATCATAATCGTCATCATGTTATCCAAAATCATCATCATACATCATCATGTCATAATATCATTTCCAAATAATAAATACCAAAATATAATAATAATAATAATAATAATAATAATAATAATAATAATAATAATAATCACAATAATAATAATCACAATAATAATAATAATAATAATAATAATAATAATAATAATAATAATGATAATAATAATAGTAATAATAATAAGTATAAACACTTTCAAAAATAATTGCAACACTCATGATATCATACATCAAGTACCAAGTTTAAATCAACCAGTCAACCAGGCAATCATCACGTAATAAAATTATATATATATATATATATATGTATGTATATATGTATGTATGTATGTATGTATGTATGTATGTATATGTATGTATGTATGTATGTATGTATCGTAACGACGATAAACGCACAATTTTTATATCATCATTGGTACCACTGAGTAGTCCCTAATGTGGTGTAGACATTGTCCGTTACTCGCTCTCGTGTAGGGTTTGGGTCGCCCTATGCCATTATCTAATTAAATGTAACCGCACCGTTTCTGACGTTAAATAGTTTCTTTCCCCCACCTGGAATGTCTTAGGCTAGCTCTGGAGCAACGAAACGAACCCCCTCTCAACCTCTTAGTTGCTGCCACGTAAATAACTAAGGCCTCTAGGTATCCAAAAATTCAACTTAAAACATCATTGCGAAGCATACGTTATAGGGAATCCTAATCTGAAAACGGAATCGAAAACCGATAGACAGATTGAAAGATAACCTCAATACCGTAGCCGACGGCATTTCGGCATAAAAAGGACATGGGTTTACCTTAGCCTAATCAAGAAAAGAAAGACATTATGATGGAGTAGACGTCACGAGGATCACCATGGTATAATTGGTTTCTTGCTAGGACGAACTGATTGATCGGAAATCTCTCCAGAATTTTCTCCCACTCTCATGGTTGCTCTCTCTCTATTCTATCTCTCGGTCTTTCTTTATTTTGTGCTAACTCCGTGAGAAAGAAAAAGAACCAATTTGAAAGAAAACAAGTAGGAGGTGTGGCACTTTGATGATCATGCAATATGCTTCAAATTTGCGTGAAATTGAGTAGGAGGTGGTGTGATTGAGTCCTTTCCTTGAATGACCAATGACACTAAAGACTAAAATTAAAATAAGGCTTGTTCTATTTGCTTTGATTGCCACATAAAAATTTGGAGTGGTCACCATGAAAGTAGGAGGTGTCTAAGTAGGTGTCATTGTCCAAGCAAGTTACTTAAGCTCAAGGAAACTTCAATATATATATATATATATATATATATGTGTGTGTGTGTGTGTGTGTGTGTGTGTGTGTGTGTGTGTGTGTGTGTGTGTGTGTGTATGTATATATTAATACTTTAAATGTTTTGTTCACGGCTGCACTTCCCTTTTGTAAGCTGAATCATCAAGACTATTCCTTGGCTAGGTTGATACGGTGGGCAATAAGTGACAAGGGATGAGAACAAATCAAGTAGGAGGTGTTACTCATACAAACCTTGTCATCTTTTCACTAAGCATGAGGTGTCATGATAAACATTTTCAAGTTACCTCATAGTCAAATGTATAACCGTGCAAGCTGTCCAAAGAAATGTAAACTTACATTTCTTGTTTAATAAAATATAACTATGGTAATCTAGATATGGTGAAGTGATTTAATTAAGCTCAAGTATCATGAACTAGCTAAGAAATTGAGATTAGTATTAATTAATCATGATTAGTAAAACTTGAGTAAATTGATCACAATTAGTTAGATATGATTATGGTTTATCTCTATTGCTAATTATCTTTTAATTTTGTTAATGATAAACCACCTTAATTAAGAATTTAAATTGAGGTGATTCCAATAGGGGTTTTGACGTGCTTGTTTGTGGTGCTTGCCTAATGAAATTTTTTGAAGTGCTTGAATTTTATTTTAAACTTGCATATGTGTTTAGATTCTTAAATAATTTTAATTTATCTAACCCTCATTCCCATCCAATTAAAATATCTAATTTTTATTCCCGAAATATAGGATGTTACATTACTACCCCCTTAAAAGAAATTCCGTCCTCGGAATTTACGTACCTCAGAAAAGATGTCGATACTGCTGCTGTATATCCGCCTCACGCTCCCATGTAGCATCTCCAGTAATCTCATCTCAAATGACCTTAACCAAAGGAATCTGTCTATCACGGAGTTCTTTAATCCTTCTATCTGTGATCTTAACCGATAAAGCCTCATACTCTAGATTCTCTCGGAGTTGTATAGACTCAGGCTCAAGTACATGAGAAGGATTAGGGTAATATTTTCTCAACTAGGAAACATGGAAGACATCGTGAAGGTTGGAAAGGTAAGGCAGTAAGGCTATTTGGTAAGCTACTGGACCAATTCGTCGAAGAATCTGAAATGGTCCAATGAATCGGGGAGTGAGCTTTCTAGACTTTATAGCTCTGCCAATTCCGGACTTCGGGGTGACTCTAAAAAACACGTGATCACCTTCTTGGAACTATAAGGGTCTCCTCCTCTGGTTACTGTAGCTTCTCTGCCGATCCTGGGATTCCTTCATTTTGTCTTTTATTTTCCTAACTTGTTCTGTTGTTTATTGTACCACATCAGGACCCAACACTTGGCTTTCGCCAGTCTCATACCACCATAACGGATTCCTACACTTTCTCCCATACAGAGCCTCATACGGTGCCATCCGATGCTGTTGTGGAAACTGTTATTGTATGTGAACTCAATCAATGGTAGGAATTCATCCCAACTGCCAACATGTTCCAACACACAGGCTCTTAAAAGATCCTCAATTATTGAATTGTTCTCTCAGACTGTCCATCCATCTGAGGATGATAAGCAGAACTCATCCTCAACTTTGTTCCCAAAGCATCGTGTAACTGTCTCCAAAATCTAGATGTAAATCTAGGATCTCGGTCGGAGACAATACTCGATGGCACACCCTGCAACCTCACTACTTCCTTAATATAGATCTGGATCAACCTTTCAAGACTATAACTTTCACCAATAGGTAAGAAGTGGGCACACTTCGTCAACCTATCAATGATAACCCAAATCGCATCAAACCTCTTCGGAGTTCGTGGTAATCCAACCACAAAGTCCATCGCTATGCTATCCCACTTCCACTCTGGGATATCCAAGGACTGCAACAACCCGGTGGGCTTTTCATGCTCTATTTTAGCTTTCTGACATACCAAACATGATAGAACAAACTCCCACACCTTTTTCTTCATCTTTGGCCACCAAAACATCTTCTTCACGTCTTGGTACATCTTGGTGGCTCCTGGGTGGAAACTCAGCTTACTTTTATGTGCCTCCTCTAAGATCATCTTCCTAATCTCTAAGTTCTCTGGCACACATATCCGATCCTTAAACCTTAACACTCCATCTGATCCTCTCCTAAACTCTAAAACCTTACCCTTATCCATACCTCGATTCACATCCACCAAATATTCATCCTGACCCTGCTTAATCTTAAGGTCTCTCAAAAATTCACTACTGATGGTGATCATACCTAAGCATATTCTATCCTCAATCAAATCCATACCTAGGTTCAAATCTCTAAACTGTTCAAGCAACTCCATCTCTTTCACCATCATTGTGGATACGTGCAAGGATTTCCGACTTAGTGCATCAGCCACAACATTAGCCCACATCAAGATGACATATAACACTTGATAAGCCTCTGGCTCGACTAGTTTTATAAATAGTAAGACCATGGCTTTTGCACCAATTACTCGAGTTTAATCTCATTTTCGCCCCAAATTTGGATTTAATTGTCCTCAAGCATCATTTTGAGTTTCTTAAGTAGTTTAGGACATTTTAGTTAATTTTGAGTAAAATAAAGCATTTACTGCTATTTCATGTTTTTAGGTTAATAAGAAGAGCAAAAAGGGAAGGACTCTTGAAGCAGAAGCCATCACGGCCAGGCCGTGACACTGGTTACGGTCGTGATGAGCTACCCATGAAGATCAGAGAGCATCACGGCCCAGCCGTGATGCCCATCACGGGCGTGATGAGAAGACCCTGGAAGTCAGAAAGAATCACGGCCCAGCCGTGATACCCATCACGGGCGTGATGAGAGAATCCTGAAGAACAGAATTGATCACGGCCTAGCCGTGATGGAGGTCACGACCGTGACAGATCAGCACCCAAAGTCAGAATGCATCATGGCCTATCACGGCTGTGACAGACCAGAATTTGAATGCGCGCCTTTGGCAGAATTGGTCACGGCCGTGACGTGAATCCTGATTTATAAAAGGCACCAGGGCAGATGCAAATGAGAGAGAATTTTCACGGTTTACACTTTATTTTTAGGGTTTGTATTATGTTTGTGATGGAGAACTAATTACCAGGGATTAGTCTGCTGTAATCGGTTTCCGCCGACACTTGAGGTTCCATAATTCCCGATTGAATTGCTTATCTATTTCAATATTATTCTGTATGCCTTGTTTGCCTAATTCAAGTTGTATAGAGTAAGTATTGATTAATTTCGATGATTCTATGTTCCTACACCTGGATCACATTTTCTTAATTCGCGTGTGTTTGTCGTGTTTGCTTAATTCACGAGAGCTTCAATCCGTTTGCTTAATTCGGAAGTTAGGAATATATATCTCGTAGTGTCAATTGCGCTTGTCTAATTGCTGCTACAATCGAAAAGATATTAGAATCCGCTTAGGGCATGGAATTTATGTGAATCAATGATAGTTGGGAAACCGACACAGCAGATTAATCGTTTCAGTTTATTGATAATCACTAATCGTATTGTTTTCTTAATCAATTCTTCTTTCCTGGAATCTACCCCCCCCCCCCCCCCCAAATTGATTTCTAGGTTAATAACAATCCAAGAGTCCTTGAGATACGATACTCGAGTTGTCGTGCCCTAACTGCAGTTTTTTTATACCACTCGTTCTTTTTGACCCATGTGCGACAGCGTGTCAAAATTGGCGCCGTTGCCGGGGACTCTTGTTGTTATTAACGAATTTGCTGATTAATTTCTGAATTAGTTCTGGCTACTAGGTCTGGGTGCTCTGACTTGTTTGATTTCGATCCCGAAATTGAAAGAACTTTGCACACACGCCGTAGGGCAATTCAGGCTAGCACTAGTTCACCAACCAATAGTGATTCTGATTCTGTACTTGCTTTTGATAACATGGCTGATCAAAGAGCATTAAGACAGCTTGCTGCTCCTGATGTTAATTACAATGGTTTGTGTATTGAATATGCTGATGTCGTTGCTCCTTTTGAATTAAAATCTGGTTTAATACACTTGTTACCAAGGTTTAGTGGTCTTGCAGGTGAGGATCCACATAAGCATCTGAAGGAATTCCAGGTTGTGTGTTCTACACCCTTGAGACCGGAAGGAATAACAGAAGACCATATCAAGCTGAGAGCCTTCCCATTCTCACTTCAAGGTGCTGCGAAGGATTGGTTGTATTACCTTGAACCGAATTCTGTTACAACCTGGAATGATCTGAAGAAAGTCTTCCAAGAGAGATACTTCCCTGCCTCCAGAGCTGCATCAATCAGGAAGGAGATATGTGGTATTAGACAAGGCAATGAATCATTGGCCGAGTACTGGGAGAGATTCAAGAAGTTAGTGTCCAGTTGTCCTCAGCACCAGATTTCCGAGCAGCTGCTTATTCAGTACTTTTATGAGGGATTGCTACTGATGGACAGAAACATTTTAGATGCTGCTAGCGGGGGAGCACTTGTTGATAAGACTCCAACTGCCGCCAAGTCATTGATGGAGAACATGTCACTCAACTCCCAGCAGTTCACAACCAGGAACAATTCTGTCGAGACAAGGGGTGTGAATGAGGTCCATGTTTCCTCTTCCCACAAAGCCCTTGAAACCAGACTTGATGAGCTTACTTCTTTATTGAAATAGTTGGCAGTGGATAAAGTTCAAACAACAAGGTTGTGTGGTATCTGTACTTCCCCTGAGCACCTGACCGATACATTCCCCATTCTGAAAGATGAGTCGGTCACTGATTTGCCTCAAGCATATGCATCCAATCTTTACAATCAAGGCAACAATCAGAACAGGTACAACATTCCTGACCTTTCCACTAATAAGTACCACCCCAACTGGAGGAACCACCCGAACCTTCGGTATGGAAACTCATCCACACAACAATAGCTGATGTTACCACCACAGAATTCTCCCCAAGTGACCACCTCTGCACCCTCCGGACCTTCACTAGAGGACCTTGTCAAGCAAATGGCTGCAAACAATCTCCAGTTTCAGCAGCGAACGGATTCTAGTATTCATGCCTTGCAGACACAGATTGGACAGCTTGCCACTTCGATGAATGCCATGCAGCAAGCTCAAGGATCGAACCAACTACCTGCACAACCAGTGGTGAATCCTAATGTCCCAAATCCTAACGTGAGTGCAATTACTTTGAGATCCGGAAAGGTCGCAGAACCAGCCCCTGAAAACGAAAAAACTGCTGAGGTAACACCTGAACCTTCTGTTGTTGTTGAGGCTGAAAAGGAGTATGTGCCACCAATTCCCTTCCCGTAAAGAGTGCTGAAAAATAAAAAGGTTGAAGAGGAAGACAAGGATAGAGTGATTCTGGATGTGTTCAGAAAAGTGGCAGTGAACATTCCGCTCCTTGATGCGATTAAGCAGGTTCCGAAATATGCAAAGTTTCTGAAGGATTTGTGCACACACAAGAGGAGGCTGAAGGGTAATGAGAGAGTCAATTTGGGGCGAAATGTTTCAGCCCTCATTCAACCTAAGCCTGCACCTGAGAAGGTTACTGTATCAGCCCTCACTCAGGCAATGCCACAGAAATGCAAGGATCCGGGAACTTTTGCTATTCCATGTACCATTGGGGATAGTAAATTCGACAATTGCATGTTGGATTTAGGGGCCTCTATTAATGTCATGCCTACTTCTATTTTCAACAATCTTGATCTTGGTCCTTTGGAGCATACAAGTCTTACTATTCAGTTGCCAAACAAGACCAATGCTCGCCCCATTGGAGTAGTGGAAGATGTACTTGTTCAAGTCAATGACTTGATTTTCCCTACTGATTTTTACATCCTGGACATGGCAGGGGAAACAAATTCAAGCAAATCACCAATCATTCTAGGCAAACCGTTCATGAAAACGGCGAAGACAAAGATTGATGTCGACGATGGAACCATGTCCATGGAATTTGGTGACATTGTTGCGAAATTCAACATTTTCGATGCTATGAAGCATCCTTTGGAAGAGCACTCTGTTTTTCAAATAGAGTTGCTCTCTGAAATTGTTGATGACATTTATGATGATTTGGTTGCAGCTGCTGATTTTCCATCTATTTCTGGTTTTGATGATGTTTACTCATGTACTGATTGCACTAACACTGACCTTTGTGCTGTTTGTACTGAGATTGATGCTGCCTTGCAGGGTGACAGTGTGAATGAAGCTATTTATTCAGCTGTTCTGGACAGCCCGGCTACCCCAAACATACCATCTATTGAGCAGTCACCCTCCCTAGAGCTTAAGCCACTTCCTGGAAATATGAAATGTGCTTATTTAGAGAGGAATGAAAAACTTCCGGTTATAATTTCCTCTAACCTTGATTTTGACCAGGAAACTAAGCTCTTACAGGTTTTGAAGAAGCATAAGAAGGCGATTGGGTGGACCTTAGCCGACATACCAGGTATTAGCCCATCCAGGTGTATGCATAGGATTCTATTGGAGGATGGGGCTAAAACAGTTAGGCAGCCCCAAAGGCGGCTTAACCCCTTGATTCTTGATGTTGTGAAGAAGGAGGTAACAAAACTCTTGCATGCGGGTATCATATATCCCATCTCTGACAGTAATTGGGTAAGTCCAGTGCAAGTTGTACCTAAGAAATCTGGACTCACAGTGGTAAAGAATGAAAACAATGAACTTGTCCCCACTAGAGTTTAGAATAGCTGGAGGGTTTGCATTGATTACAGGAGATTGAACAAGGCTACTAGGAAGGATCACTTTCCTTTGTCGTTCATCGATCAGCTGCTTGAACGGCTAGCTGGTAAATCGCACTACTATTTTCTTGATGGTTTTTCAGGTTACTTCCAGGTCCACATTGCACCAGAGGATCAAGAAAAGACAACCTTCACGTGCCCTTTCGGCACTTTTGCTTACAAGAGGATGCCATTTGGTCTTTGTAACGCTCCTGGCACATTCCAGAGATACGTGATTAGTATTTTTACTGAGTATATTGAGAATTGCATGGAAGTGTTTATGGATGATTTCACTGTTTATGGTTCCTCGTTTGATGCATGCTTGCATAGTTTGAATCTGGTTTTGGAGAGATGCATTGAAATTGACCTTGTTTTAAATTATGAAAAATGCCATTTTATGGTTGAACAAGGAAGTGTTTTGGGGCATATTATTTTTGAAAATGGTATTTCAGTAGATCCTGCTAAGGTTGAGGTGATTTCTACACTGCCTTACCCATCTTGCGTTCGCGAGATTCGCTCTTTTCTTGGTCATGCAAGTTTTTACAAGCGCTTCATAAGGGATTTCAGCAAGATAGCTCTCCCCCTGTCAAACTTGTTGAAGAATGATGCCATTTTCAACTTTGATGACAACTGCAAAAAGGCGTTTGATTTCTTGAAGAAAGCACTGACCTCTACCCCTATCATCCAGCCTCCTGACTGGACCCTCCCTTTTGAGATTATGTGTGATGCTTCTAACTATGCCGTGGGGGCGGTCCTTGGACAAAGGGTGGGAAAGGCTTCCCATGTGATTTACTATGCTTCTAGGACTTTAGATGCTGCACAGGCTAATTACACTACTACTGAAAAGGAACTTCTAGCTATTGTTTTTGCTCTTGATAAATTCAGAGCATATTTGCTAGGTTCCAAGGTTGTTGTTTTCATTGACCATGCAGCTTTAAAGTACTTGTTGAAGAAAAACCGAGATTGATTCGGTGGATGTTGTTGCTCCAAGAGTTTAATGTGGAGATTAAAGACAAGAGTGGAGCTGAGAATTTGGTGACTGATCGCTTGAGCAGAATAGAGAGGAATGAAGATCCTTCCCCCATTCAGGATGACTTTCCGGATGAGCAGCTTTTACAGTTACATGGGGTAACTCCTTGGTTTGCTGATATTGTTAATTATCTTGTTGCTGGTGTTTTTCCGACAAGTGCAACTAGGTCACAAATTCACAAACTCAAGAGTGATGCCAAATATTATGTTTGGGATGATCCATATCTTTGGAAATTTGGCAGTGATCAGGTAATTAGGAGGTGTGTCCCCGACTATGAGATTGAATCTATTCTGCATTTTTCTCATGCTTCTCAAGTAGGGGGACACTTTGGGCCACAGAGGACTGCAAGAAAAATCCTAGATTCGGGTTTTTATTGGCCCACCATTTTTAAGGATGCTTATGAGGTTTACCGCACTTGTAAAGAGTGTCAGACAGCAGGTACAGCCATCACTCGTAAGAGTGAAATGCCTCAGCAACCTATGCTTTTCTGTGAGGTGTTTGATATGTGGGGAGTTGACTTTATGGGTCATTTCCCTGCATCTTTTGGTTTTCTCTATATTCTACTTGTTGTTGATTATGTTTCAAAGTGGGTGGAAGCTATCCCCACTAGGACTAATGATTCTAGAGTTGTTGCAAATTTTGTCAGGTCCAATATCTTCTGCAGGTTCGGAATACCTCGGGCTATCATAAGTGACCAAGGCACTCATTTCTGTAACCGCACCATGGAAGCTCTACTCTGAAAGTATGGAGTTGTGCACAGGGTCTCCACTGCATATCATCCCCAAACTAATGGGCAAGCTGAGATCTCAAACAGAGAGATCAAACAGATCTTAGAGAAAGTGGTGCAGCCAAATAGGAAGGACTGGAGCCGCCGTCTAGAAGACGCACTTTGGTCTCAAAGAACAGCTTTCAAGACACCAATAGGGATGTCTCCCTATAGACTTGTGTTTGGTAAGGCGTGTCATCTTGCTGAAGAGATTGAGCACCGAGCTTATTGGGCGGTCAAAAGCTGTAATTTGGAAATGCAAAAAGCAGGCATTGAAAGGAAACTCCAATTACAGCAGCTTGAAGAGCTCAGGTTGGAGGCCTATGAAAGCTCCCGAATCTACAAAGAGAAAACTAAGCACTTCCATGATAAGATGATTTCTAGGAAGGAAATCTCTGTGGGCCAACAGGTTTTATTGTTTAACTCCCGCCTGAAAGTGATGGCTGGGAAGCTTCGATCGAAGTGGATTGGCCCATTTATTGTTACTGATGTTTTCCCTCATGGTGCAGTGGAAATAAAAAGTGAAGGTAGCAACAAGGTTTTTAAGGTTAATGGGTAGCGCTTGAAGCTATTCCATGAGAGCTCGGTGCCTGAAGATGCAACTGTTGAAGAGCTCTCCTTGGGAGAGCCCACCTACACTACAACTTGATCAGGGAGCACCTTCTCCTTTCCCTCACTCTTGTTTTATATTTATGTTCTTTCATTGAGGACAATGTATGTCTTAAGTGTGGGGGAGGGAACCAATTGTTTTGTTTTTGTTTTGTTTTCCTTGTTTGTGTTGCTTTGAGTCGTATGTGTGTTGAGTCTTGTGTCGGTGAGCTTGTTGGATTCTAATCAAATTTTGCATAGATGGATTGCATGATATGTGTTGACTGTTGATGATTTCCCCCTAGGTTTTGAAAATTGATCCCCGTGTGAAAAATTGAAAATTAAACTTTGAGATATTCTATTGTGATTGCATGATTTATGATAAGTTTGGGGTGAAGGGATGCATACACTAGGGATTGAATCCCGGTCAAACAATTTGCGAAAAATGTCCAGGTGAGGATTTGAGCCTCCAACATGTTTTTAATTGTGTGAATCACTTTTAAGCTGCATTTTCCCGAATTTGCTTGAATCTCTTCATGGTTTGCATGTTTATATGGATGCATCAAATGATTTAGGCAATTTTCTTTGAAATAACTACTTGGCCTAAAAAGAACCATCTCTAATGAATGTTCCCTAGTTAGCCACATTGAGCCTAATAAGCCTATTATTTCTTGATGACCTTATGTTATAAGCCAAAAATCTGGAAAAACCATGTTAACCCGATCTTAGGATTATGAGAGCATGGAAGCTTAGCAAGAGAAGGGTTGCAAGAAAGTAAGTTTTGGGTGGCTACAAGGTCTGATATGTCATTCTGGGTTGAGAAAAAGAAAAATAAAGGTTGGAGCCAAAGGCAAAGAGAAAAAAAAAGTGAAAAAAAGGGGAAAAAAAAGAAAAATAAGAAAAGAACAAAATGTAATAAAAAAGGGTATTAGAAGAGAAAGGCTGAAGTCACCCAAGGCAAAAAGAAAAATGGAAAAAGGAATTTGAGTGGAAGTTCAATGTGTCAAAATGCTCATGCTCTCTTAGTTCCTAGGGATGTAAAGCCTAGTACCTTTGAATATCCTACCTTTAGCCAGGCCCCATTACAACCTTTAAAAGACCTTTTGATGTTGCATGCATGTTTTCGTGGGAACTTTGTTTGAGATGAAAATCAAATTCATGGGAAGTGCTCTTGAAATGTGAAATTGAGTGAAAAGTTGATAGCCTAGACAAATTGAGCGAATGAGTGAGTGAAATATTAAATGCTCTTGTGAGGAAGGCAACTGTTTGAAATTGGTGATCTCCCTTTTTGTGTGTAACTTGGATCCCTTGCTCAGATTACTGATTGCATGAATGATGGAATTCTCAACTGTTTAAAGTAAATGAATGTGGGGGTTACATTGTTACAAAGGGGGAAAACATTAAAGAAAAAAAAATTGTTTTGATAAGATTGCATGAAATTTGTGCGAAATTGGTTGAATCCTTTAAGCTTGCCAAGTTTGACTCTTTTTGAGTTTTAGTTTGCTTGGGGACAAGCAAAGTTTAAGTTTGGGGTATTTTGATAAGCCTCTGGCTCGACTAGTTTTATAACTAGTAAGACCATGGCTTTTGCACCAATTACTCGAGTTTAATCTCGCTTTCACCCCAAATTTGGATTTAATTATCCTCAAGTAACATTTTGAGTTTCTTAAGTAGTTTAGGACATTTTAGTTAATTTTGAGTCAAATAAAGCATTTACTGCTATTTCATGTTTTCAGGTTAATAAGAAGAGCAAAAAGGGAAGGACTCTTGAAGCAGAAGCCATCACGGCCAGGCCGTGACACTGGTCACGGCCGTGATGAGCTACCCATGAAGATCAGAGAGCATCACGACCCAGTCGTGATGCCCATCACGGGCGTGATGAGAAGACCCTGGAAGTCAGAAAGAATCACGGCCCAAACGTGATACCCATCACGGGCGTGATGAGAGAATCCTGAAGAACAGAATTGATCACGGCTTAGCCGTGATGGAGGTCACGGCCGTGACAGATCAGCACCCAAAGTCAGAATGCATCATGGCCTGGCCGTGATAGGCATTGATAGTGTGATTTTACATGATATTTTCTATATACTTTTGCATGCATTTTTCATATAGATTAGGCATTCTTAGTTTGATTTTTATTATATTTTCCCTTGGAACGGGTGAAGCGGTTTCTGTGTGTTGTTTTGCAGAAATTGAAGGAAAACTGTGCATATTTGGCTATAATTAAGCTTGGATGATTTTGGAGCTTGAAAAGAGAAGAAATTGAGCCAAGCAGAATTCTGGAGATTCGCCCCGCGAGACTGGATTCGCCTCGCGACCCTGAAAGCTGACTGTTGTAGAAAATGCAAGCCTTTCTCACTAGTGCAGAAAAGGGATTTTACATCGGAGTTTACACATCGGTTTTTGAGAAACCGATGTGTAAAACGAGGCGGTGGCATTTTTGAAATTAAAACCAAATTATTACACATCGGTTTTTAAATAACCGATGTAGAAAAGTACAAAGAAAAAAAAAGAAAATAAAATCTTACTTTTACACATCGGTTTCTATATAACCGATGTAGAAAAGTATAAATAAAAAAAAAGAAAATAAAATCTTACTTTTACACATCAGTTTCTATATAACCGATGTAGAAAGAAAAAAAAAGAAAATAAAATCTTACTTTTACACATCGGTTTCTTATAACCGATGTAGAAAATTATAAAGAAAAAAAAAAGAAAATAAAATATTACTTTTACACATCGGTTTTAAGTAACCGATGTATAAAATTTAAAAGAAAAAAATCAGAATTTAAAAGTTTAATGTTTACACATCGGTTTCTTTATAACCGATGTGTATAAGATGTTTAACACATCGGTTTTGCGTATAACCGATGTGTAATAGTCCCAATTTTTCTTTTTCCCTCCTTCGCTTCCGCGCATTATCCCATTCTTTCAGAAAACCCCATTCTTTCCTCCTCCGCGACCTAGTTCCCCTCCTCCCCCAAACATCAACTCACCACTACCACCATCTCTGCATCTGAACCACCGCGAGCACCACCACAACCCTAACCTGACCTGCATTTTTCGTGCAGCCCTTTGCACCACCACCGTGTGTGCCTCTCTCATACCTTCATCGTCGCGACCATCATCTCTGGTGAGTCTCTTCTCTTTCTACTCTGATCTTCTCTCATCTATCTACTCTATCTTTGAAGCTTCAATGTCATTCTCTCCTTTCTCATTGAAGCTATCTGTCTCATTGAAGCTTCGACCGCCACTTCTCTTCCCTTCTCCACTCCGCTCAGTTGCGCAATAAGAACCCTAACCGCGTGAACCTTAACAGAGAGTAGTTTTGGCATTAGGTCTTCCCAATTCCCTACCCTTAAGTGTAGTAGTTCAGTTGGTTTATGTTTTCAATGTTCTTGTTATTCAGCTCGATCATATTGTTTTTAATCTGTTTCTTTTTATTTTTCTTTTAACAATTCTAACTTGTATTCTTGTTTCCTACCTTTAAGAATCCCGGAAATCTTCTCTGCTTCAGACCAGAGCTTCTTCAGAAGAAACTTCTACTTCTGTAGATGCTAACGAGTTGTTCACAGATTTGAAGGAAAAGGCAAGAAGTTTACTAATTGGCTAATCTCAACAATTTAATTTTTTCCTGAACTTCTTTTTGGCAAATCCACAATCTTGCGATTCCAATATTCTCTTTGGCAGCCTTTCTTTTAACCAAGTGAAATAAAATCCTCCATTTATCATTATCAGTGGGATCTTTGTTGAAAACAAGTCCACAGTACTGCTTTATGGTGGTGGGGCTATAGTTTTTGTTTGGCTATCTTCGATTCTTGTGAGTGCCATCAACTCAGTTCCCTTGGTAAGTCATCATTCTTGTTGAATATTATTCACTTTTCTCATATTTTGTCATCACCTCCGATGGTAGCGCCATTGGCTAGCATGCATATATGCTTCATGAATTATACTATAGAAAGCTTGGTTAACTAATCTGAAATAATCTTATTTATGTTTCAGCTTCCAAAGGTTTTGGAGTTTGTAGGGCTAGGGTACTAATTTGTTGCTAACCACTTGGCAACCCCTTCAACGTCTGTGCCCTCCTCTTCTCACAAGTCACCTTTAGCGGCCGCATCCTTTAGAGGTAGGTTTCTTTCCTTCACTGGTTATTGGTGGTTATTGCTTGGTTAGTTCTATATTGCTAGTTATTTATTTGGAAAACGAGAGTTCATATAATGTTGTCCTGGTGGTTACTTGTTGGTTTGTTCTTCTCTAATTGGTGGTTATTGCTGGTTAGTTCTCATATTAAGGTGTTAAGTGCTACATACCGAGTAGTTCATTGTATTAGGTAGATGCTAAGTGCTAGGTGTTTCCCTTGAACATAATGTTTGAAAACTAGTGTCAAGAACATAATGTTTTCTTCTCATAATGTTTTAAGATCACTTTCTAGTTACTAGATTTCATGAGAAGAAAACATTATGTTCTTGACACTAGTTTCAGGGAATGAAGGAATTACCACTCTCTTCTACATCTATAAATAGTTCTGTTAACATTTATTAATTGAAGCATTATGTTTATTGATGTTTGAAAACTGAAAAATTATGAAGCTAATTAATGCTCGGTCAAATTTATTGGTCTCCTACATTCTTTCGTAGCTCACTAGAGAGGGATAAGAACCTCATTTTTTAGGAGAAAAATGCTAAGCATGTTGGACATCAATCAATGGAATGATGAATATTGTCTTTGGTTTCATTATAAAGTAGGCAAGTCATTAGAAACACTTGATGTGAGGATCATCTCCATTTGAGGTCCACATGGGTATAGTTTTTGTTGGGGTTGGATTTCTAGTTTACTAGGTAATAGGCTTATTGTTGGCATTAAAATGATGATTAACATATATTAGGATGATGTTTTAGCCAATTACTCAATTAAGAAATATATGGTTGTTAGTTTTTCAAATACTAGTGCGCTTTTCCAATCTCCCCTTGCATTGGACTTGGGGATTGGAGTGTTTTATTATTTTTCTTAATGTTAATTATTTAGTAAAGCCTTAGTTTCCGTTTGAGATGCAATACTAATGAGCGTACGTGTGCGTGCACGTACTTAATGTACCGCTCATTGTGTTGGATCTTGAATTGTCCAAAGTTGGACAGTTTGGGAAAAAACTTTTTCTTAATTCAGTTATAATAGTTATTCATTGATTCTAATGTTATATACTTGATGAAAGTTCGGATTGATACATTTCCTTTCGTTCTCCGGTGCATACTTTATCGTGGTCGATGTCATCGCGTTCAAGTAGTGTACGTCGGAGACCGCGGGGAAATGCTTGCCAAATTTTGTCGAGTATGAGCATGAGAGTTAAGGACTAACTGTTAACCGAATGTTGAAAAAGTTTCTTCTCGAATGGGATAGGGCCATACCCTGTCATAAGAAGTGGTTGATGAATATGTTGGACTAAGTACGAAGGTATTGGTTTAGTCATGGATCGCGGTTGGATGAATGCTAGACGGACAAGTGATGAGTATGAGAATGGAGTGGAAGATTTTCTACAGTTTGCAAAAACAAATGCTCCCGATAGTGGTAACGGAAGGTTTTATTGTCCTTGTGTTATCTGTTTGAATGAGAGACGACTAGAAGCGAGGAGATACGTGATCATCTTATTTGTGAGGGGATTTGCAAGAGTTATACAACATGGATATGCCATGGTGAATCGTTAGACAGGCCGAGGGTGTCGGATAGAGAGGAAGTTGATGACGTGGAAATGGACGATGGACTAGAGGACATGATCCGTGATGTTGGGCAAGAGTCTTTTCGGCGCGCACATGTGTATGATACTTTGTGCAGTGATGCGCAAGTGGCTTTGTATCCGGGGTGCACTAATTTCACACGGTTGTCAGCGGTGTTAAGATTGTTCAATGTGAAGGCGAGAAATGGGTGGAGCGATAAAAGCATTACCGAATTGCTTGAGTTGTTGAAAGAAATGCTTCCAGAAGGCAACACATTGCCATCTCGAAACTATGAGGCGAAGAAGATATTGTGTCCGATGGGTATGGAGTATAAGAAAATACACGCTTGCCCCAATGATTGCATATTGTACAGGAAAGAGTTTGAAGAGATGCACGAGTGCCCCAGGTGTGGAGAGATGTACCGGCGGACGTGAAGGAGCAGATATGGGAGAGTATTCTGGTATCTATACTTCTACGTCCTGTGTTTGTCTGTATCTACTTTATTTTTATCTTAATAATATCATACAGTAATTCGTTGATTCTTTTGGTCTTAATGTAGTTGACATTTGACATACCGGATACATACGCTATGAAGAAGCGTTTGCTTTGAAGTATCTTTGGAAGCGTTGGAGGGTTTTAAGGCCGACACAGGCGGATACTATATATTCGGTCCAAAAAGTAAAAAGAACCCACTTGAGGTGTATCCGTTTCTTGACAAGGCGACGTGGGATCGCTTTGTTCAGAGCCGATGTGATCCCAGCTTTCAGGTTGACTTATTTGATTTGTCTCTAAATTTATGTAATTGCATTAATTTCATTTACTTATGTAATTTAATTGTCTTTTATTTATAACAGGAGAAGAGGAAAAAGGGGCAGGAAAACCAAAGCAAGAATGTCTACCCCCATGTCATGTCTCGTGGGGGATATAAAAAGCTTGTTAAGAAAATGGTTGAAGAGGAAAAGAAAGCACGTCAGCAGGCAGCATCTCAGGCGGATCCTAATGCTGAAAATCTTCCAGAGGTTGTTGATCCACCTCCACCCCCACGCCATCGTTCATGGAAGAGGGGCCGACAAAGAAAAACGGGACAATATACATCCGAGGAGGCCCGCCAAGTAGCTGAGAGGATTGTAAGTATAGTTTGTTGTAATTGTCATTTTAAGATTGTTACCGAATTGTAATTTGACCTGATATTTTTATGTGATAGGATTCCTTGGATGATCAGCTATCCCAATGAACCTTTGTTCCTAGAGGACGCAATGAGATCTTTTCTACTGCCATCGGTAAACCATACCACCCGGGCCTTGTCATTGGTGTTGGATGGGGAGTCGTCATTCGCCAATACCATGGTTCATCTTCACACCAATGCCACAGGGATTCGATTTGCAAATAGAGCACAACTAAAACAGAGATTGCAGGTGAGCTTCGACAGGAGATGGCCGAGCAGTTTGCCCAAAGAGATGGCAATATTTACTTCTTTGTCCCAAAGAGATGACAAAGGTGTCCAACCCTCTGTCCAACCCTCTGTCCATGTGAGCACTAAGGGCTCATGTGATCCTCCTCATCATCCCGAAAATGATGATGATGTTGATCTTCTTAACTGCTTCTTTGCTGATGATGATGATGATGATGATGATGATGATGATGATGACGACCCGATAGGTGTGAGCTGTATGTTGATGATCATCATCATCATCGCCGCTTAGTGGCATTGGGTAGGGCATATAATAAGTTAGGAAATACCATACACCATCGGTTATTACCGGATGATCATCCGAGGGTGTCTGTTGAGATTATTCGAGATGTCGATGCTCGAGTCCCCGTGTGCCCACCGAGGAGGTTCAAACAATGGGTCGGGCCCCTGAAACTTCATCCTCCGGCCAAGAAGACTGGTCGCTTTTCTTGTTGCATCCGAGGTATTCGGTTAGTTGTGTTTTTCTATATTCATAGTTGAAATATATTTATTATTGTTTAAAGATAATGCTTTATTTGTATTTTTATAGGATGTTGGAAATGATATTGTGCCTAAAAGGTCGGATCTAGGAAGACCGAGAGATGTCTCGCTCTGTCAAGGTATTCATTTGACCATTTAGTTAATAACGAATTAAATAACTTAATTATCCATGATTACTAATATATATCTATGTTGTTTAGGGGATCGACAAAGGGCACCTGGCCATGGTGATGTTTTCAAAGATCTTGTTATACAGGTTGTCACCATGGAGGATGATGCAGCCTTGGTAACATTGGAACATGATGCCACCCGGTGAACTGTATATACCAAAGAAAGAACTTATGGAGATGGCACTCAATAAAGAAATGGCCAGTTCTGCACACATATCGTTTTGGTGCACGTAAGTACATTTTATTTATAAGTTAAGTACGTAATTAATTTTTAAATACAATGATAATTAACATGTTTTTCCAATATATTAGGTATCTGCATCGTATGTTAGTCGATCGGGGTAACCTCGCCCTTTATGGGTTCATTGACCCCATGTTCATTCAGGGTGATGTTCTCGTAGCATCGGAAGACCCTGGTCACTACCATACGTGATATACTTGCCCGAGACGATCATCAATTCTATCTTGCGCCTTATCTCAATAAGTAAGTACCGGTTATTTAAGTATATCTATATATGACTTAGTCACTAACCGTTCGCAAATTTACAGTGGCATTGGCAATCTGTTGCTCTTGTACCCAAGAATGAACGTCGTGGTCTTCTTACGCTCATTGGGAAATAAGCCGGCGAATAAATCAAGACGATCATCGAAACGTAAGCGTTAAAATACTTTATAATCAGTAATGCAGTTGTTTTAATTATCTCAAATCTATTATATATACTTTAATTAATGTTTTTGTCATGATAGGTCTATTAATGCATCCCACATGCAGCGTGGTGAAAGGCGTACTCGGGCTATCGGATGGATTATTCCCAGTAAGATATTTATTAGTTCAAATGCATCAAATGCAGTGGGTACAATAATTGATTTCTATTTTATTTAATTCCTCGTATTCTAATTGGGTTTCATTTGTACGTAGTCACGTATACAACGTGGGTCATGGGAATGTGGCTACTATGTGATGCAGTGGATGTTGGAAATTATCTCGTCCGGGATCACTGAAAGATGGAGTGAGGTAAATGTTAATTGACACAATTAGAAGTAATAGTATAGATTCGTTATATGTTTTATGTTAGTTTATTACTTAAAAGATATAATCTTTTGTCCAATTAAACTTGCAGATATTCAACAATCCAACTCCATTGTCTCATTCTGACATCAACATCATAAAGAGGCGTTGGGCAACTTTCTTTCTTGAAGTGTACCACCCATAGTTTGTATATATGTAGTTAGTTTAAAAACTTATCATATACTAGCTATAGTGTACCTTTGACTGATGATATGTATTAGCTATAGTTTAAAAACTTATCATATTGAATGAAGTATGTTTTGCTTTTGAATGATTGTGTCAAAACTGGTTTGGTGTTCTGTTGTTGTTTCTTGTTTGATCAGAGTACTGCTGGTTTGTTTATTGATCTGCAACCTGTGTCTCTGTCATTGGCATAAAATGATTCTTAATAATGTTTGATTCACTAAGGTAGTTCTCATGCTTCTTTTCTGTCTGGAAATTTTGAGATTATACATTAAATTGAACAGATTTTTAGCACTTCAATTCTGAGTATGGAGGAGCTGAGTCACTCTTGGTCATTCCTTTCATTTATACCTCTTCTTTTATGCAATCATTTAGTTCTACCAACTGAAATGCTTTTTGTTGTAAGTGCTAATCAGCGGTTTTGTTAATGCCCAGATGATGAGTGTAGAAGGGGGGTTTGAAAAAAATTTGTATAGACTTGTAATTTGGAAAATTTTGTACAAACTTGTAATTGTTTACTGCACATGGAGCTTGAAGCATTTGATACATTTTTTAACCAATATTTTTTAGTGAAACAGGGGAAAGGAATGATTGAAATGTAAATAACAGATTAAAAAAAAAATGAGATTTTACACATCGGTTCTCAATAACCAATGTGTATATTTAACTTTCTACATCGGTTTTCCTTAAAACCGATGTGTAAATTTAACTTTACACATCGGTTCTTTAAAAAACCGATGTAGAAAGTCAAATTTACACATCGGTTTAAAGAAAAACCGATGTAGAAAGTTAAATTTATAACTGCTTATTAATTGCTAAATTAATTTTCCACATCGGTTAATATAAAACCGATGTTTAAAATATACTTTACACATCGGTTTTATAACCGATGTGTAAAGTGGCAATAAACCACATCGGTCGTTTCCACATCAGTTTCAAAACCGATGTGGAAAGCCAAAAATAACCGACGTGGAATCCCTTTTCTGCACTAGTGTCTGGTTCGCCTCACGAATCTTGTTTCGCCTCGCGAGTCTGGAAACCAGAAGCCATCACGCCCAGGCCCTGATGCTCCTCATGGGCATATTGGAAATGCAACTTCTTCGGTCTCGCCTCGCGAGAGTTCCAATCCTGAAGACGAAAAGTTTAATATTCGCCTCGCGAGAGTACATTCGCCTCGCGAGCGAGCGCAGAACAGATTGGTATAAGTTGCTGTTTTAGGGCAGAATTGGAGAGACTCTTGGAGGATTGGAGGCAGACTTGGAGGCTGCGGCTGGAAGAGGGTTTCAAGCCCTGAAGGGGATGTTTTCCTTACTCTGGGACTGAAAGAAGATTGGAGGATGCTTCTATGGAGTTTGCTTCATCCCTTCTCTCTTTCTCTTTGTATTCTCTGTTTATGAGTAGTTAAATCCCTGTTGTTGGGATTAGATGTAGCCAAACTGATTGATTATGTATTTATCTTGACTGATTATTCTATGTTCATGTCTTCATATTAGTGATTAATTTTCTGTGCTTAATGCTTGTTGTGGCTAGCACCCCTATGACTCGATTAGTGTTTTGGTATGTAATGGAGACGTTCGTATCATAACCGGAATTGGAATTAATCACCTAGTAACCCTTACATCTAGAGATGGAGTTTGGTTTGCTAGTAATCGCGTAATCCCTAATCCTAATGCAATTTCATTAATCTAGGCCACCTAAGAGATTAGGGTCTATTAGTGGAATTAGGCTCTTGTCATCCGAGAGATCGGGACTTGAGTAGTTTAGTGGATTGATTTTAATATCTGAAGCATGAATGGGAGGTATCTAGTCCTGATATTGCATGAGATAGAGGTTTGGTGAAGTCTGGTCCCAACATATCATTTCTGCACTCCAAGTGTTCGATAAAAAGACAAAAAGATTTTATTTCTTTTCTTTTGTTTGTTTTACTTTCTCTTGATCAATAGTTTAGTCTAGATAGTTGATGAGTTTGCGAATTGGTAGTTGACATCCAATCCCCGTGGATACGATAACCGGTCTTACCACCGTATTACTTGCACGACTGGGTATACTTGCCCAGATTCGTCTAACAGACATCACGGCCGTGACAGACCAGAATTTGAATGCGTGCCGTTGGCAGAATTGGTCACGGCCTGGCCGTGATGGCCATCACGGTCGTGACGCGAATCCTGATTTATAAAAGGCACCATGACAGACGCAAATGAGAGAGAATTTTCACTGTTTACACTTTATTTTTAGGGTTTGTATTATGTTTGTGATGGAGAACTAATCACCAGGGATTAGTCTGCTGTAATCGGTTTCCGCCGACACTTGAGGTTCCATAATTCCCGATTGAATTGCTTATCTCTTTCAATATTATTCCGTATGCCTTGTTTGCCTAATTCAAGTTGTATAGAGTAAGTATTGATTAATTTCGATGATTCTATGTTCCTACACCTTGATCGTGTTTGCTTAATTCGCGTGTGTTTGTTGGGTTTGCTTAATTCACGAGAGCTTCAATCCGTTTTCTTGATTCAGAAGTTAGGAACATATATCTCGTAGTGTCAATTGCACTTGTCTAATTGCTGCTACAATCGAAAAAAGATTAGAATCCGCTTCGGGCATGGAATTTATGTGAATCAATGATAGTTGGGAAACCGACACAGCAGATTAATCGTTTCAGTTTATTGATAATCACTAATCGCACTGTTTTCTTAATCAATTCTTCTTTCCTGGAATCTAACCCCCCCCCCCCCCTCCCCCCCCCAAAAAATTGATTTCTAGGTTAATAACAATCCAAGAGTCCTTGAGATACGATACGATACTCGAGTTGTCGTGCCCTAACTGTAGTTTTTTTTAAACCACTCGTTCTTTTTGACCCGTGTACGACAGCGTGTCAACACTACATAAAACTGTAATATAAATACTACATGCCATAGAGATGTCGCGTCGGACTCACTACCCAACTTCTAAGCGTAGTTGTTATCCGATGTGGATTCAACTAAATGGCTAGTTCACCATAATCACAGTGCTCACAGTTCGTTCCAGAACCGAACTGCTCTGATACCACTAAATGAGACGCCCCGACGTCCCATTAAAGAAAACCCAAAATATTAAGACCTAATTTCGTTATTGTCGTTAAGCGAGTATATTAAAACAACGGAAAATTTAAAACTTAAAAATATACACAGCATATATACATACATACATAACATATACACCTCAAGTCCGGATACAGTACAGTAGAGGGAATCCCATCATTCGGATCCCAAAATGTACAAACTGATAATCAAACAGAAAATAAAAACAACATCCTAAAGAGACAAGACATGCTGGCCATAGACTCTGTACTCAACTATGAGGATCCACTGCTCGTCCTCCAACGTTTGGCTCATAAGAGGTCCCATCAAGCTCCTCCATAGCTGGCTCCCCCGTAGGATCTTCTCATCACGATCACAAAAAGAAACATATCCAATATAGAGAAGACAGGGATAAGAAACCATATAACATCAAACGTGGAAAGGGTTTAGCATCATTTAATTAAATAACGGCACACTAAACATCCATCTCCCAAGTATAAATATATGTAACACAATCACCCTCAATCCACATCTAGGATCTTTCCTCTACCTTCCATCATGATGCAATGCAAATGCTGTATGAATAATCTCCTCAGGTATCGGCCATATTCGGATATCACAACAATATAATTGACACGTCCCAGAGTCCCCGGCGCACACCCTCCTCTACGGATGGAGGGTGCCCAGGCAAAGCAATGGCACTATAGCTACAGAACCCGGTGCACACCTCTGGACCACAATACAGGATGCTCATGCAATGCATGAACTATTGTTGCGACTAAAATGAAATCATCTCTGGACGGTCTGCCATTAGCCTATCCTCGGGAATTTTCCCTTCGAGGCATAGACCCCACTCGACCATGTTTCAGGTCCACTCGACCAAGTTTCAGGTCCCTCATATCACAGACTTTAACTACCCGGGTGCCGACGAGGGCGGGGAGTGGTCGCCGGTGCAAGAAGGCACGGACAAGGAGCGGCTCCTGGCAGGCCTTCTAGGCGGAGGGGCACATGAATGAACCGATTACACACCCGAATGAGAGGGATCCTGAGACTGTATAGGTATAGGACTATACAGTTGAGGATGGCTTATAAGAATTGATTGATACTACCCATATCAACAAGATGCATCTTCTTTTCGGTAGCCCGTCACTTAAGAACTCCACAGTTAAGCGTGCTTGACTTGGAGCAATTCTGGGATGGGTGACCTCCTGGGATGTTTTCTCGGGAAGCGTGTGAGTGAGGACAAAGCACGCAAAAAAGACCCGTGTTGGTTTGTAGGGATAGTCGTCAATCCATAAAGCAGCCAGGGATGTTACAAATGGTATTAGAGCGGCACCTCTCCCAGTACGGTGTGGTTCGAGGACGAACCAAGCGGAAGCTGGTGGGCATGTAACACCCGGGTGCCGACGAGGACGGGGAGTGGTCGCACCGTGTTGGTGTAACACCCTAGTTTTTACACATATGATTAATTATTTTATTTGGATGTTTATGTTTATTTTGTTATGTGGTTTAGTTTTAGTAATTAAATTACTCTCTTCAAATTATTTTATTGGGTGCGTTAGCACTGACTTATTTCAGTGAATGCACGCTTACTAGACAATAATTTATGTTTTTGTCACTATTATACCGGTACAGAAATATTTTAAATAATATGATTAAGAGAAAAGCATTTTCATAATTTCATTCTATTTAATTTTAGAGTTGAAAATAAATTGGTTTGACCTCAATCGGAGATTAAATTCTGGATCGAGTATTTTCTTAGTTGATCAATTCAACCATCAAACTTTAATCTAATTCAAATTTTGAAATCATATTTTTATCACTCATTGTTTTTAGATCTGATAGTTAATATTATTTCTTTTTTCTAAAATCAATTTCAATCACACATTTTACATATTATTAACTAAATGGAAAGGAAAATACTATAACCACACAATTTTTCCCCTTTTCTTCCAGCAGAGCCCGATAACCCAAACCTCACTCTCTCAAACTTCATCTACTTCCTCCTCCCTCTCTCCAGCCGGCGTCACCCTCCAACTGCGGCCACCGTCCAGCCACGCACCAGCCACCATGGAGAGCCATCGTCGCTCATCGTTTGGACCAGAGAAGACGCCGCGCGGTTGTTGGGTTCGGTCCTCCTCCGTGCCACGCAGAAGCCGCGAGCTCCACTGCAACTCGCCGTCGGTCGTCGTCCGGCCACGCAGGTGGGGAGGAGACGAACGCACGACCTTCAGAACATCGCCACGAGTGCTGATCCATTTTGGGTCGTGCTTGGTCGCCGCCATCCCCACGAAATGGATCACCGCCGTTGCATCGGACCACCTTCAGCCACCATGACAGCTTCTCTCTTCTTCCTTGGGTAAGTGTTTACCCCTAATTTCTTCTAGTTTCAAAAAGCCCCAAATTGATTTTGAAACCCTAACCCTAACCCTTTGATTTCAGATTTTAATCTTGAAATTTAAGTTTGTTTTATGAAATTAGGACAGTGAATTAGTGTTTCCCTAAACCAATTTCATTATTCTTTAGTTAAAATGAGTTTTCCCTAAATTGTATTTAGGAGCCCAAAACCCCCAATTTGATTTGATTTGAATTTGGGTATGTTTTTGTGAAATTAATTATGATTTAGTGCAATTAGGACTCTTAATTGATGATTCCCAAGTTCTCTTTCATGATCCTTTAATCAAAACAAAGTTTCCTTAAAGGGTATTGTGAAGCGTAAGCTCCAAACGTGATTTTCTTTGGAAATAACCTTGTTTGGTAATAAGATAAAGTGTTTAGATCAAATTAGAATGTGTGTTTGATCATGTGTAATTGATTTCTTGGTCTCTAGTTGTTGCGCGTTGTTGGATTCCCTCTGTGAGACGTTTGACACGGCTATGCTTGCTTGATGGAGTAGATATGAGCTAATGTGAGCATTAAGACGAGGATCCTTTACTTGTCTTCAAAGGTAAGGGGAGTTTGCCTAGGGATATTCAATAACTGTATGCATGTGTGTATGTGATTAATTGGATATTTACATGTTGATTGAGCTTACTTGATTATCTAATGTACTTGAACTGTTATGCTATTATCTGATGTTGAACTGTACTTGTACTAAATGTTATAATGCATATATGTGATGAATCGCTTTCAAAGCGTGATATTAGCATTGAACTGATAATATATACTGTTGTTGATTGAAAGTTTGCTAAGCCAGACTTGTGTCTGTGCTCAACCGTTATAAGGATTAAAAACCTTAATAAGCTTTGAAGATGAAGGGATTGGTGTTCTTTTCCAAAAGCTCATTAACTTAAAGTACTTGTTTTAAATGTTGAAATGGTTTTGGTGAACTATTGTTATACAAGAGAAAAATCCTTTTCGAACTATGTGTCTTCAAGTGAAAACTTTCAAGATTAGTTGGCAATATCCTATTGGGGGAAGTATTTCAAAGATAAAAGTATTTCAAAGATGTTTTATAAAAGATTTTCAAAGAAAAGGTTTTTCCTAAATATTTTAGAAACTTTCCGATAGCCTGGATAGGTTATCGAGGATTCGGTTTTGAATTTGATTTTCACTGAACGAAAAATAAGTACTTAAGAAAGAGAATCTAGTACGCGAGACGTCGCCTCTAGTATTTAGTTATATGCATGTGATCTTGGATCAGTGTTAATTCGGGACCAGGAGTCCTATTCATGATGTTCTGGACTGAGGGTCCAATTCTCGAAATCGAGGACAGTGCGTTCTGATTTCATTGTTGTGGACTGTGTGTCCTAACCATGTTGTGATGAACGTTGTTAAAGGTGAAGGTTGTTTTCTACGACCACAAGCCCAGGACTGGTGCATCGGTCTCGGGCGTTGTGATTGAGCGTTCGGACTATGTGTCCTATGCTTCTAAGTTTTCAAGTGATGGGGAAATGACGATTAAGTCGTTAGCTTTGAGCTTCGACAACGAATGAGAACGAACACAAAGAAAACATCGAGAACTAAATGTTTTACATTTGCATTTACGGCAGACGTGCCCGACATGGTTTTAACGTGAGACCTTAACAAGAAAGGTATCATGTGATGGTGTATTATCGTTGTGCTTAGCTAACCAATGAGACGGTGTATTATCGTTGTGCTTAGCTAGCCAATGAGACGGTGTATTATCGTTGTGCCTAGCTAGCCAATGAGACGGTGTATTATCGTTGTGCTTAGCTAGCCAATGAGACGCTGTATTATCGTTGTGCTTAGCTAGCCAATGATAATGAGACGGTGTATTATTGTTGTGCTTAGCTAGCCAATGAGACGGTGTATTATCGTTGTGCGTAGCTAGCCAATGA
The DNA here is from genome assembly GCA_030762895.1 of Sophora flavescens. Classification (NCBI taxonomy): domain Eukaryota; kingdom Viridiplantae; phylum Streptophyta; class Magnoliopsida; order Fabales; family Fabaceae; genus Sophora; species Sophora flavescens. The sequence goes on from CM061069.1 coordinate 147,559,347, forward strand.
GACGGTGTATTATCATTGTGCCTAGCTAGCCAATGAGACGGTGTATTATCGTTGTGCTTAGCTAGCCAATGAGATGGTGTATCGAGCCTGATCAACTCACTTTGAGGATGTTGGGATCTCCGGAGATTAAGTTAGAGTCTGATGATTGAAGTGCCATGCTTATTTTCAAAGGTTGACTGTGCGGGTTTGAGACCTTTGATATAACACTGTTATGTTATGTATATGCATGATTTAACTGCTTATATGATTATGTGATGTATGTATCATGTATATGGTTGTTGTGTGATATATCCATTTGTCGGTATCTCACCCTTACAAACATATCAGGTTTCTTCTGGTTTGCTATTGTACCCTGGGTATTTTAGTACAGATGGTGTAGAGGAGTCTCCCTAAGTCACTCAGAGACTTAGATCTGGTGGTTTGATGTAGTACTTAATTGTGGGGTGATCATGTGAGTTTTCCTCAGGAATAACTTTTAGAATGACCAGCTTAGGGTTTTGAGACTTAGATTATTTTGATAAGTATGTATGAGTATGGCTCAGAGAGCCTTTATTTAAAATGGAATGTTTATGGCTCTGAGAGCATATCTTTTGAATGAAAATTTAAGCTGTTTTCTTTGGTCTTGTAAAGCTTATGGTTATAACTATTATTTTTATATATTGCTGTCTGGTTGAATTTGGTGTAATTGAAATTCTGGAGTGAAAATGTAATTATTTTAGCAGGTGTTCTTTTACCTGGGATGTCCGAATTACAGAGGAGACTCTGTCGAAATTTTCGTAAAATATTAGCTTTTATTCAAGTATATTCTTTAAATTAAATAGGCTTGCCATACTATGATAGTAAGTTTGTGTGCCGATCAAGGCTTAGGAGTTGTGACAAAATTTTTATACCCAATTTCAGACACTTATGTACTTATATAAATTATTTTTCGAAAGCACCAGCAAATTATCTTTTAATTTAAATTCCGCATGTGTTACGTAAGTAATGCCCCAAGGGGGGGTGTTACAAGGTGGTATCAGAGCTGGTCGAGTCTTTCGGGATCTTAGGGGAATAGGTCTGTTAAGTTTTTGTCGTGTGATCTCTGGTTTGCTCTTGTTTGAATTGTTTCTTGTTGAAGCAATGTGTGTTGACGCACAAGTATATGTTTTCTTGATGGTTTTCTGTTGTTACGCCGGCAAGTGTACCGGGTCGTCGCAAGTAATAAAAATAACACGGTAAGTAAATACCGAGGTCGAACTCAGGGATTGGGCTACCAATTCGACTAATCCGCGGGAAATCAGATATGTTCGGTCAAGTTACAGAAGGTGGTTGAGAGAGAGATTAATATCTAAAATTCAATTAACAAATCTAATGAAATAATTAACTAAAAATCAGAAATTAAAATATCCAAGGTCACAAATCCACCTACCCAATATGTACACCCAAGTGATGATGAATTCCTCCCTAAGTTCAATTACAATGTCAACCGGGACCCCCAAATTCTCCTAAATCCACTCTCGTGCTTATTAGGACGTATTCGACGATTGGATTAATTACTTACTAGGTCTCATAATCCTAATCTCGAATTTGGTTAATTCTTGTTCCCTATAAGGTTGCACTAATCTCCTACTCACTCTCGTGCAATATTCGATTAGTGATCCCAATTCAAGTTCTAAAACGCGAATCACCGTTCGGCCTCAAACACGTTTAACAAATCAATCACGCAAAACATATGATCAATGCAATCAAAACAGAATCGAAAAACAAGAATTGAATTAAAGGAGAAAGACATACATCATATCGGATTTACATTGCCATGGGTGGCTTCATCGTTCCCTCGGACGAGGGGATTAGTTCCTCATGCTCATAGACAAACAATCGGACATAATCTCCATAAGAAAAAGGGAGACGCAGCTCCAAAGAGAAAAGAAATTACCCTAAACGCTACTTTAAACAGTGGAAAACTACTAGGATTCGCGGCCCTCCAAAAGCCCTACAGCCTCCTCCAGTTCTCTTCCCAATCTGATCTGCAACAGCCTTTAAATAGGATTCCTGATCTGCGCTCGTTCGCGAGGCGAGCAGCCTTTCGCGAGGCGAGAATTAAAATTGGCGCGCTTTCAATTTGAACTCTCGCGAGGCGAAAGTGTGTTCGCGGGGCGAGTCTTCAATTCTAGGCTGTGACCTTCATCACGGCTGGGCCATGATGGTCTCTGACTTCCAGGGTCTTCAAACTCTCGCGGGGCGAGATGCTTCTCGCGAGGCGAGACTTCAAACCTTAAACTGCCACTGGCGTGGTCTTCATCACGGCTTGGCCGTGATGGTCTCTGTCTTGCAGGTCTTTATGATCTCGCGAGGCGAGACACCTCTCGCGTGGCGAGACTGAAGTGATGACTTGCTGCTTTGTTGGCTTTCAGGCTCGCGGGGCGAGCATACACTCGCGAGGCGAGTGTCTCCAGACTTGCAATTTCCACTGCTTTTCGACTTTCCTTGACTCCCGGAGCTTCACTTATTTAACCTGAAACAACAAAAGCACCCACAAGCGTAATTCTATTCAAAATAACATAAAAACTACACAAAATACGTAAAATGAGTCAAAGTCCAACTTAGGAACAAAACAAGGCAAATTTGGGCGAAAACGAGAGTGAACTCGAATAAATTGGCACATAAACCCTAGTTCATCTAGTCATAAAACTAGATAAGCCAGAGGCTTATCATTTTCCAAGGGCTTTATGTCTTGGGAGACCTTAGATCTTGAATGTTACTTGGGTTCGAATATGACATTCGATTATCCTTGCGAATCGTGTCAGACATATTTTATGATTTTAATTTGCAGTCTGTCAGGACTTATGAATTAGTTATACCGATTCATAAATTTCCAGTTATTCATTTCCTTGTTGTGAGAAGTCGTACTCACAATTTTAAATGATCCTCGATGTATTAGACATTTGAGTGAATTGAATTAACGGAATCCATTGGTCTGGATACTTTTACATTTTGTTGAGAAAAGTGGTTATGACTATTTCTTGGGTTATAACACAGATAATTTCATGATAGCAGAAGTTTCTTGGTGAAACTTAGTTTCGTCACTTCTATTTTTGGTAGAGGTGAAAGTCATCATTTTGTAAATTCCTTGTACTAAGAATAAGAATTAATCCTCTTTGGATTAGACATTATTCACCCCTTGATCCTTTGACTCCGCTGGAAGATTCTTGTGGAAGAATGAACTTTATTAGATTCATGTTTGTAAATGTGTATTGATCATGCATTTTTACACCCACGAACCTGATGGAAGGATCTTTTTCCATACTGGATGTTCCTGTATCCTTCAAATTAATGAAATTATTTTCTATCCTTGTTAAGATATTGGCATTGCCATGAATCCTTGTTATGAGTTTGCTGAAGGCCTACATGAGTCTTGCTTGAATTCAAGTGATCGTGGATCGACTGCTGAAGCCTACACCCTTCTTGCAAGTCAAGATCCACTATGCAGTGTTAGTGAACCGAATAATGTATCAGAGGATTGTTCAGACTTCATGGAGTATCTTCAAGTGTTGTTTCAGATGAAAACGGAAGTTTATCAACTTGTGTCGGTTAAGTTTACTTTTAGTGTTGAGGACTAAGTTGAGGCTAAGTCCAACTGATCATCCTCAGTGGGATCGATAAGTAATGAGATTACCTATCCTTAGCAGGTTAGCTGGGAGATAGTGTGGTACCTAATTTTTGTCATCTCTATGGTAGAACGAACCAGAGTTGATAGGAGCTTCGTTAATGTATAGGTGTGAATGGTACTATGAGAACCCTTAAGTTCAACATCATTGAGCGAGATGATTACAATGGACCTTATCATGATCGAGGCAGATATATCATTAAAGGAATTTAGAGTAGTGATCAACGTATTGGTTAATGTTGACTTCGTGAGTCCGAGGATTAACGGAAAAATATCTATAGTAGTTTCCCTTAAGCTGAACGGAAATAGTAAAGAGAAGTTCATGAGAAACTAAGTTGTGAGAAGAGTTTGAGAGCTCTGTTTTAAATTTTGAAAGGTATGACCGTGATGAGATTTGGGGTGGTGGAATAAGTTCAAAGGAAACTAAGACTATAATTGTGTACTTTGAGTTGAAGGTTGATATATGTGATAGAGTTAAGTGTTGAACCTGATGTTTGTCGTGAGGATAAGGTGTTGAAGAAGTTTTGCCAGCGGACAAATTTTGAGGCAATAAGTGATTAAGTTTTGATTATGTCATTCGTGTGTGGTAAGCTATGGCGAAATGTTATAATCTTTGAGGTCTTAATAAACTGGACATTTTTAAATTCAAGATTGCCATAGGGGAGTGTCCACCCGGATTTCTTGGTTTTGTTTTGGTGCAGTTCCTAGGGGTAATGGCCTTAGAGAAACTCTGTTTTATAATCTCTTTTCTCGGCTGCAGATATATAAGATAAGGGCATATATGATACAAGCACTTCCTTGCATAAGTGATAGAGCTCTGTCTTTAGATGGAGGAATTGTTAAGAGTTGTGAATTTTCCTTGGGCAATAGGGTAGATGTGCATGGGAAATTTCTTAAACCAGGGATACTAACGGGGCTTGAGAACCAAATTAAAAATGAGAGGCAAATGAAGGATATGAAATCGAAGTAGGCAAAAGATTCGAGAGGAATTAAGAAGAGAACGGACTATGTTGGATGTGGTAAGATTCAATTTTAATAAGATTGAATTTCTTAGGTTCTTGGCACAAAGTTTATCATGTGCAAGTCAGGAATGTTATGATGTTTTGATTGGAGATTTGAAAAGTGTAAATTTGATATGACTAGAAGAGAAGACTAAGCCCAAATGGACTAAGACCATGATTGCATCTCTTGAGTAGAAGGTTAATTGATGTTATGGTAAAGATAGTGTTGGTTTTGATGTTAGCTGTGAAAGTCAGATATTGGAGAAAGTTTTCTAATGGATCTATATTGAGAATTGAAGAGATTAAGCATTGATTTTGTTCTTTAAAGTGTAATAGACTAAGGTGAAATATCGAAGGTAGTGGAAATAATGCGATAGTGAAAAGTCTCGAGGATAAATAGAATGGCATAAGAATCGATCTTGTTATAAAGTTATAGATGAAAGGAATAAGCGATGAGAATACAAAGCAAGATTTTAGATTTAAGGTATGATTACAAAATCATGTTTAGTTTTGAGCTACGAAATTTCGAGGACGAATTTTTTTTTAAGAGGGGTAGTAATGTAACACCCTAGTTTTTACACATATGATTAATTATTTTATTTGGATATTTATGTTTATTTTGTTATGTGGTTTAGTTTGAGTAATTAAATTACTCTCTTCAAATTATTTTATTGGGTGCGTTAGCACTGACTTATTTCAGTGAATGCACGCTTACTAGACAATAATTTATGTTATTGTCACTATTATACCGGTACAAAAAAATATTTTAAATAATATGATTAAGAGAAAAACATTTTCATAATTTCATTCTATTTAATTTTAGAGTTGAAAATAAATTGGTTTGACCTCAATCGGAGATTAAATTCTGGACCGAGTACTTTCTTAGTTGATCAGTTCAACCATCAAACTTTAATCTAATTCAAATTTTGAAATCATATTTGTATCACTCATTGTTTTTAGATCTGATAGTTAATATTATTTCTTTTTTCTAAAATCAATTTCAATCACACATTTTACATATTATTAACTAAATGGAAAGGAAAATACTATAACCACACAATTTTCCCCCTTTTCTTCCAGCAGAGCCCGATAACCCAAACCTCACTCTCTCAAACTTCATCTACTTCCTCCTCCCTCTCTCCAGCCGGCATCACCCTCCAACTGCGGCCATCGTCCAGCCACGCACCAGCCACCATGGAGAGCCATCGTCGTTCATCGCTTGGACCAGAGAAGACGCCGCGCGGTTGTTGGGTTCGGTCCTCCTCCATGCCACGCAGAAGTTGCGAGCTCCACTGCAACTTGTCTATGGTCGTCGTCCGGCCACGCAGGTGGGGAGGAGACGAACGCACGACCTTCAGAACATCGCCACGAGTGCTGATCCATTTTGGGTCGTGCTTGGTCGCTGCCATCCCCGCGAAACGGATCACCGCCGCTGCATCGGACCACCTTCAGCCACCATGACAGCTTCTCTCTTCTTCCTTGGGTAAGTGTTTACCCCTAATTTCTTCTAGTTTCAAAAAGCCCCAAATTGATTTTGAAACCCTAACCCTAACCCTTTGATTTCAGATTTTAATCTTGAAATTTAAGTTTGTTTTATGATATTAGGACAGTGAATTAGTGTTTCCCTAAACGAATTTCATTATTCTTTAGTTAAAATGAGTTTTCCCTAAATTGTATTTAGGAGCCCTAAACCCCCAATTTGATTTGATTTGAATTTGGGTATGTTTTTGTGAAATTAATTATGATTTACTGCAATTAGGACTCTTAATTGATGATTCCCAAGTTCTCTTTCATGATCCTTTAATCAAAACAAAGTTTCCTTAAAGGGTATTGTGAAGCGTAAGCTCCAAACGTGATTTTCTTTGGAAATAACCTTGTTTGGTAATAAGATAAAGTGTTTAGATCAAATTAGAATGTGTGTTTGATCATGTGTAATTGATTTCTTGGTCTCTGGTTGTTGCGCGTTGTTGGATTCCCTCTGTGAGACTTTTGACACGGCTATGCTTGCTTGATGGAGTAGATATGAGCTAATGTGAGCATTAAGACGAGGATCCTTTACTTGTCTTCAAAGGTAAGGGGAGTTTGCCTAGGGATATTCAATAACTGTATGCATGTGTGTATGTGATTAATTGGATATTTACATGTTGATTGAGCTTACTTGATTATCTAATGTACTTGAACTGTTATGCTATTATCTGATGTTGAACTGTACTTGTACTAAATGTTATAATGCATATATGTGATGAACTGCTTTCAACTGTGATATTAGCATTGAACTGATAATATATACTGCTGTTGATTGAAAGTTTGCTAAGCCAGACTTGTGTCTGTGCTCAACCGTTATAAGGATTAAAAACCTTAATAAGCTTTGAAGATGAAGGGATTGGTGTTCTTTTCCAAAAGCTCATTAACTTAAAGTACTTGTTTTAAATGTTGAAATGGTTTTGGTGAACTATTGTTATACAAGAGAAAAATCCTTTTCGAACTATGTGTCTTCAAGTGAAAACTTTCAAGATTAGTTGGCAATATCCTATTGGGGGAAGTATTTCAAAGATAAAAGTATTTCAAATATGTTTTATAAAAGATTTTCAAAGAAAAGGTTTTTCCTAAATATTTTAGAAACTTTCCGATAGCCTGGATAGGTTATCGAGGATTCGGTTTTGAATTTGATTTTCGCTGAACGAAAAATAAGTACTTAAGAAAGATAATCTAGTACGCGAGACGTCGCCTCTAGTATTCAGTTATATGCACGTGATCTTGGATCAGTGTTAATTCGGGACCAGGAGTCCTATTCATGATGTTCTGGACTGAGGGTCCAATTCTCGAAATCGAGGACAGTGCGTTCTGATTTCATTGTTGTGGACTGTGTGTCCTAACCACGTTGTGATGAACGTTGTTAAAGATGAAGGTTGTTTTCTACGACCACAAGCCCAGGACTGGTGCATCTGTCTCGGGCGTTGTGATTGAGCGTTCGGATTGTGTGTCCTATGCTTCTAAGTTTTCAAGTGATGGGGAAATGATGATTAAGTCGTTAGCTTTGAGCTTCGACAACGAATGAGAACAAACACAAAGAAAACATCGAGAACTAAATGTTTTACATTTGCATTTACGGCAGACGTGCCCGACATGGTTTTAACGTGAGACCTTAACAAGAAAGGTATCATGTGATGGTGTATTATCGTTGTGCTTAGCTAGCCAATGAGACGGTGTATTATCCTTGTGCTTAGCTAGCCAATGAGACGGTGTATTATCGTTGTGCCTAGCTAGCCAATGAGACGGTGTATTATCGTTGTGCCTAGCTAGCCAATGAGACGGTGTATTATCGTTGTGCCTAGCTAGCCAATGAGACGGTTTATTATCGTTGTGCCTAGCTAGCCAATGAGACGGTGTATTATCGTTGTGCTTAGCTAGCCAATGAGATGGTGTATCGAGCCTGATCAACTCACTTTGAGGATGTTGGGATCTTCGGAGATTAAGTTAGAGCCTGATGATTGAAGTGCCATGCATATTTTCAAAGGTTGACTGTGCGGGTTTGAGACCTTTGATATAACACTGTTATGTTATGTTATGTATATGCATGATTTAACTGCTTATATGATTATGTGATGTATGTATCATGCATATGGTTGTTGTGTGATATATCCAGTTGTCGGTATCTCACCCTTACAAACATATCAGGTTTCTTCTGGTTTGCTATTGTACCCTGGGTATTTTAGTACAGATGGTGCAGAGGAGTCTCCCTAAGTCACTCAGAGACTTAGATCTGGTGGTTTGATGAAGTACTTAATTGTGGGGTGATCATGTGAGTTTTCCTCAGGAATAACTTTTAGAATGACCAGCTTAGGGTTTTGAGACTTAGATTATTTTGATAAGTATGTATGAGTATGGCTCAGAGAGCCTTTATTTTAAAATGGAATGTTTATGGCTCTGAGAGCATATCTTTTGAATGAAAATTTAAGCTGTTTTCTTTGGTCTTGTAAAGCTTATGGTTATAACTATTATTTTTATATATTGCTGTCTGGTTGAATTTGGTGTAATTGAAATTCTGGAGTGAAAATGTAATTATTTTAGCAGGTGTTCTTTTACCTGGGATGTCCGAAGTACAGAGGAGACTCTGTCGAAATTTTCGTAAAATATTAGCTTTTATTCAAGTATATTCTTTAAATTAAATAGGCTTGCCATACTATGATAGTAAGTCTGTGTGCCGATCAAGGCTTAGGAGTCGTGACAAAATTTTTATACCCAATTTCAGACACTTATGTACTTATATAAATTATTTTCCGAAAGCACCAGCAAATTATCTTTTAATTTAAATTCCGCATTTGTTACGTAAGTAATGCCCCAAGGGGGGGGTGTTACAGTTGGTTTGTGGGGACAGTCGTCAATCCATAAAGCAGTCAGGGATGTTACAAATGGTATCAGAGCGGTACCTCTCCCAATACGGTGTGGTTCGAGGATGAACCAAGCGGAAGCTGGTGGGCATGTAACACCCGGGTGCCGACGAGGACGGGGAGTGGTCGCCGGTATAAGAAGGCACGGACAAGGAGCGGCTCCTGGCAGGCCTTCTAGTCGGAAAGGCACATGAATGAACCGATTACACACCCGAATGAGGGGGATCCTGAGACTGTGTAGGTATGGGACTATGCAGTTGAGGATGGCTTATAAGAATTGATTGATACTACCCATATCAACAAGATGCATCTACTTTTCGGTAGTCCGTCACTTAAGAACTCCACAGTTAAGCGTGCTTGACTTGGAGCAATTCTGGGATGGGGACCTCCTGGGAAGTTTTCCCGGGAAGCGTGTGAGTGAGGACAAAGCACGCTGAAAAGACCCGTGTTGGTTTGTGGGGACAGTCGTCAATCCATAAAGCAGTCAGGGATGTTACAAATGGTATCAGAGCGGTACCTCTCCCAGTACGGTGTGGTTCGAGGACGAACCAAGCGGAAGTTGGTGGGCATGTAACACCCGGGTGCCGACGAGGATGGGGAGTGGTCGCCGGTACAAGAAGGCACGGACAAGGAGCGGCTCCTGGCAGGCCTTCTAGTCGGAATGGCACATGAATGAACCGATTACACACCCGAATGAGGGGGATCCTAAGACTGTGTAGGTATGGGACTATACAGTTGAGGATGGCTTATAAGAATTGATTGATACTACCCATATCAACAAGATGCATCTACTTTTCGGTAGCCCGTCACTTAAGAACTCCACAGTTAAGCGTGCTTGACTTGGAGCAATTCTGGGATGGGGACCTCCTGGGAAGTTTTCCCGGGAAGCGTGTGAGTGAGGACAAAGCACGCTGAAAAGACCCGTGTTGGTTTGTGGGGACAGTCGTCAATCCATAAAGTAGCCAGGGATGTTACAAAAGGCACGAACAAGGAGCGACTCCTGGCAGGCCTTCTAGGCGGAGGGGCATATGAATGAACCGATTACACACCCGAATGAGAGGGATCCTGAGACTGTGTAGGTATGGGACTATACAGTTGAGGATGGCTTATAAGAATTGATTGGTACTACCCATATCAACAAGATGCATCTTCTTTTCGGTAGCCCGTCACTTAATAACTCCATAGTTAAGCGTGCTTGACTTGGAGCAATTCTGGGATGGGTGACCTCCTGGGAAGTTTTCTCGGGAAGCGTGTGAGTGAGGACAAAGCACGCTGAAAAGACCCGTGTTGGTTTGTGGGGATAGTCGTCAATCCATAAAGCAGCAAGGGATGTTACACAGACCATGCTTCAGGTCACCCCCTAGTGCCCTAACCGGTCATCATAATCTCACAGATAACCTCAAAATAATCTCATCTCATCAATCTCAACCTCATCTCATGATAATCATCTCGGTTAGGCACTGTTATCACATATCGTATGCAATCCCCAAATACATCCTCGTGTCTCAACATAATTTATGATTTACTCAATCCTCTAAGCACAATCATTACACTCATCCTATCATCATAATCGTCATCATGTTATCCAAAATCATCATCATACATCATCATGTCATAATATCATTTCCAAATAATAAATACCAAAATATAATAATAATAATAATCACAATAATAATAATAATAATAATAATAACAATAATAATAATAATAAGTATAAACACTTTCAAAAATAATTACAACACTCATGATATCATACATCAAGTACCAAGTTTAAATCAACCAGTCAACCAGGCAATCATCACGTAATAAAATAATATATATATATATATATATATATATATATATATATATATATATGTAGCGTAACGACGATAAACGCACAATTTCTATATCATCATCGGTACCACTGAGTAGTCCCTAATGTGGTATAGACATTGTTCGTTACTCGCTCTCGTGTAGGGTTTGGGTCACCCTATGCCATTATCTAATTAAATGTAACCGCGCCGTTTCCGGTGTTAAATAGTTTCTTTCCCCCACCTGGAATGTCTTAGGCTACCTCTGGAGCAACAAAACGAACCCCCTCTCAACCTCTTAATTGCTGCCATGTAAAGAACTAAGGCCTCCGGGTCTCCAAAAATTCACCTGAACACATCATTGTGAAGCATACGTTATAGGGAATCCTAATCTGAAAACGGAATCGAAAACCGATAGGCAGATTGAAATATAACCTCAATACCGTCGCCGACGGCATTTCGGCATAAAAAGGACATGGGTTTACCTTAGCCTAATCAAGAAAAGAAAGATATGATGATGGAGTAGACGTCACGAGGATCACCACGGTATAATCGGTTTCTCGCTAGGATGAACGGATTGATCGAAAATCTCTCTAGAATTTTCTCCCACTCTCATGCTCTCTCTCTCTCTCTCTCTCTCTCTCTCTCTCTCTCTCTCTCTCTCTTCTATCTCTCGGTCTTTCTTTATTTTGTGCTACTCCATGAGAAAAAAAAGAACCGAGTTGAAAGAAAACAAGTAGGAGGCGTGGCACTTTGATGATCATGCAATATGCTTCAAATTTGCATGAAATTGAGCAGGAGGTGGTGTGATTGAGTCCTTTCCTTGAATGAACAATGACACCAAAGACTAAAATTAAAATAAGGCTTGTTCTATTTGCTTTGATGGCCGCATAAAAATTTGGAGTGGTCACCATGCAAGTAGGAGGTGTCTAAGTAGGTGTTATTGTCCAAGCAAGTTACTTAAGCTCAAGGAAACTTCAAAATATATATATATATATATATATATATATATATATATATATATATATATATGTATATATTAATACTTTAAATGTTTTGTTCACGGCTGCACTTCCCTTTTGTAAGCTGAATCATCAAGACTATTCCTTGGCTAGGTTGATATGGTGGGCAATAAGTGACAAGGGATGAGAAGAAATCAAGTATGAGGTGTTATTCATACAAACCTTGTCATCTTTTCACTAAGCATGAGGTGTCATGATAAACATTTTCAAGTTACCTCCTAGTCAAATGTATAACCGTGCAAGCTGTCCAAAGAAATGTAAATTTACATTTCTTGTTTAATAAAATATAACTATGGTAATCTAGATATGGTGAAGTGATTTAATTAAGCTCAAGTATCATGAACTAGCTAATAAATTGAGATTAGTATTAATTAATCATGATTAGTAAAACTTGAGTAAATTGATCACAATTAGTTAGATATGATTAAGGTCTATCTCTATTGCTAATTATCTTTTAATTTTGTTAATGATAAACCACCTTAATTAAGAATTTAAATTGAGGTGCTTCCAATAGGGGTTTTGACGTGCTTGTTTGTGGTGCTTGCCTAATGAATTTTTTTGAAGTGCTTGAATTTTATTTTAAACTTGCATATGTGTTTAGATTTTTAAATAATTTTAATTTATCTAACCCTCATTCCCATATAATTAAAATATCTAATTTTTATTCCTGAAATATAGGATGTTACAAATCGCAATCTGGGTTTATGGTGGCTTATTTAATATGGAAGTTGGATCAAAGTTTCAAACAGATGACAGTGTCTTATTCATCTGATCATATCCCTGTGTCATTTAAATGGTGAAACCTTTTGGTCATGCTAAGAAGAAATGCAAGACATGCATGTATATTAATTAGTATGTGGTTGAATTGTTGTTTTCAAATATATTACCGTATCAAGCTATTGGTTTCTATAATTGCTTAATATATTGTTATGCATATAGAAAGAAATTGTTGTAGCTGACTCACTTTTTTAACATGCCTAAATCTATTAACAATTCGACTAAATTACCGTTTCAAATCTATTACCGTTTATTGCAAGAGATGATGACAAATATTTCGGGCATGTACATATCAAGCAGGTAGGTTCACGTGAACAACTTTTTTAAAAATATTTTTCCATATCAATCTATTAACAATTCAACTAAAAAAATGATAGGATCACGACTGTCAGAAACTATGGAAAATATTGAAGGCTGAGCAATCAATCGCATCTATATGCCCAGTTGACAACAAGGTGAATTATAAATTTACATTAGATACTTCATATTATGTCGTTGTATAAAAAACCAATATTCTAATCTTTTGATAATCAGGTACATCATCTAAAGATATACTCTTTTGGGTGGGGTTCGACAGTAACAGCAGATAAGACTCAACTATGGAACATGGTAAAAAGAGAATTGTGGGCTCAAAAGTTAGAAAGGTAATGTATTATGTATTGTATTCGATATGATAATATACATATTTACTATATAATAAGTTGTATTATTTCCACAATTTATTAAAATACTATCTTTTTTTAAAAAAACTTATTAGGAAACTTGAAGCTACATTACCAAGCAAAAGAAGTCGTGATAGCTCAATACATTTGAAACAAAAAATGGTCTTACTTGAGAATGTAATATTTTATTTTAATAATACATAATATTTGTTATGATTGATTACGATAATGATTGTTCCAAATTTTAGTCTTACATTTTTTATTTAATTTGTAGTTTATTGAACAAAAAAACATTAAAGATGAAAAAAATTATGAAGATTTTTTGAGAATCGTGACAAGCTAAGCAACTATTAGAAGTAAATGATGTTTTTTAAAAAAAAAAAATTGATATGCTTTGTTACTTTTTATCTAACAAAAATTAACATTATAAATTTATTTTGTTTGTAATGCAGGGAAATGCAAAAAGCTCCTAAAAATCGATCATTACTTAATCTCCTTATAAATCTAAATGCTGAGATGTCGAGGTCAAATAATAGTTGTAACTAAATTATATTTGGTATCTTGGATTTGTTTTTTATTAAAATATGTATCTTATTTATTTTTACATTTATTTGTAACATGATATTATTAACGCAGTGATGTATATAATGTGTGTTTACATTATTATGTCACATTGTAAAGTTGGATAAATCTATACAATAAAGACGAGTAAAAGCATTAGAAATGTGGCCAGACAGGCACGTGAGTGCCTGTCTTGACGCTAGTAATAATAATAATAATAATAATAATAATAATAATAATAATAATAAAAGATAAAGATAAAGATAAAGATATTAATTATTTCCATATTCATTTACTTTTTTATGATGAAATAAATACTGAAAATAACAAATGTAATTAACAATAATATCTACGTGATATATCTCTCCCATAATTAGTGATATTTAATTTCAATATAAAGACCATATTTTGAATTTCAAATTTTTTTTGAAGAATTTGAATTTCAAATATTGAGAAACATATTCTTGACAAAAAAAATTTATATTGAGAAACATATAATAAATTAAATTATATTATATTATATTACATACATTTCAAATTACGTTGAGTGTGAGTTTAAGAAGATTCTCATGAATGAAAACATAATTTTGGTTTTTTTTTGTATCATTATTTATTTATTAATATACAATATCTTATATTATTAATAAGTTATTGAATTAAATTTGTCTCATTGGTGTTTTTTTTTTTGAAGGAGGATTTGTCTCATTGTTATTATTATTATTGTTTTACAGCGCCAATATTATATTTGAATGATTAGTAATATTAATTTAAATAATAAACTATAAAAATTGAATGTAGAAAAAAAAAGCTCAATTGTCAAATTTGATTATTATTAACATTATTTCATTATATTTTCTCAAAAAAAAATCATTATTTATTATGGGTATAACAATCATAATCATTAATCATTTGCATATTCATTTGATTTTTTATGATGAGCTAAATATCGAAAATATCAAATGTAATTAACAATAATATCTACATGATATATCCCTCCCCCTAATTAGTGATATTTAATTTCAATATAAATCCCATATTTTGAATTTCAAATATTTTTTTCGATAGACTTGAATTTCAAATATTGAGAAACATATCATATCATAAATTACATTAAGTTCAAATTATTTTTATCTCTCACTTATTTTATCTCTCACAAAATTTAGACATCGTATGTGACACCGTATTATTTATTTCTATCTCTCACTTATTTTTTATGATCTTTGTATACACGTATTTCAAAAATACAATAAAAAAGCAAAGGGGACACTTGTGTTCAAAAATCGTAATTGATTCCCAAATGTTGGTTGCAGTAGTAGCGGAGGCTTGTATATCTGACGGTCAATTGTATGAATTACAGAGTTGACACTTCGGGGAAGACTTTACCTAACAACACATCGATCAAAGGGTTAGTGATGAGTGTGATTTCACCTCATTCTCCATGTACATTTCTGCATGCATTTGCATATAGTTAGGCCATTTTAGTTGGATTTTGTTTAGTCTTTCCTTTGGAACGGATAAGGTGGTCTTGTGTGTTGTTTTGCAGGAATTCATGTTTAAATGCCCAAGGATTGGCCATGATGAAGCTTGGATGATTTAGAGCCTTAAAAGTGAAGAAAATGAGCCAAACAGAGCCCATCACGGCCTAGCCGTGATGCCCATCACGGCCATGATCGAGCAAAACTGAAAAGGAAGAAAGGCTGAAGTCAGAGCCTGTCACGGCCTAGCCGTGATGTACATCACGGCCGTGACCCAAAACCACCACAAGTCAGAATCCATCACGGCTTGGCCGTGATGGAGATCACGGGCATGAAAAAGAGGGCTTGCGACGCGAATGTTAGCTCGCCACGCGAGAGTCCTGAAGTCACAAAATCTGCCAGAAACAGAATCCGTCACGGCCTGGCCGTGATGGATATCATGGCCGTGACGGGCCACGAGTTATAAAAGAACCTCTGGGCAGAACAGAAGACACACTCAGAAAAACCTAAAAATAGACCCTCTGCTGCTGTGGCTGCTGTGCAACCTTCTATGGAGCCCCTTCCCTTGTTCATCTCTGTAACTCTTTCTTTGATTCTATCTTTGAATATGTGTAGCTAAATTCCCCTTTGTTGGGGTTAGATGATTGCTTCTCTGAACTTGATTGTAACATGACTTGATTTTAATGCAGTTTCCTTCTTCTTTATGAGTGTATGATTCCTTGCTTAATGCTTTCCTAGGCTTGATCATCTTAGGAATGATTAGTTGCTTTGATAGACAATTGAAAGGTTGATGTTAAGGCATGCTCATGAATCATATGCCAAGTAGTCCAAGAATCTAGACATAGGTGTTGGCTGCTTGCAATCTTATGAATCTTTATTCTTAATGCAATTTCTCCCGATTAATCCACCTAAGACATTAGGGTTTAATTTGGGATTTTAGGCTCATTCCACCTAAGACATTAGGGTTTGGGTATATGAGAAGATTCGATTGTCATAATTGAAGTAGGAACTGTGTTAGTTATCATTTCATAACAATCAAGGGAGGATTAGCTTAGTCTAACCCTAACAATTCTATCTAATTGTTATTCACATTTCTGTCTGCCTTTTAACTGTTTGATAAAATTCCAAAAAGAACAAAAACATTTTATTCTTGTTTGTTTCGTTAGATGATAGAGCTACCTTCACTCCAAACTTGATCGCCTAGATAGTAGTTCGATTTGCGAAGTGGTAATTGTCCACGATCCCTGAGGACGATAACCGGTCTTACCGTTTTATAACTTACAACGACCCGGTACACTTGCCGAGTTCGTGTCAGTTAGTCTCCCAGTTTTAAATGTAGGATACCCGATCAAATAAAAAAATTAATTTATCAAGTGCGAACGAATATCAAATCTTAAGTATCGGTTATAATGAATTATTACTAAAAAACACATATATGCTTTTTTTTTTATTTCTCAGGGTATCCTCCATGCGCAACTGGGGAGACTAATCCCTCGAGACACATATGTTTATTTTGATTATTTGTTATAATATTATGATCCTATAATATGAATATAATTAATTATATATTATTATATTATTTTTATATAAACGTAAGTTCTTCATATGCTATATCTATATTGTTTTTTATCAGAGTGTCCTCCCATCTAATAGGTGAGAGACTAATCTCTTGCATACTGTCACGCGTCTAAGCGGGTGACCCCTCTAAAGAATGTTTTTTTTCCATATACATGAATCGCGGAAAAAATTCTAAATAATATTATTTTCTTATAATATAAAAAATACTATATATTATTTTATTATTTTCATATAAACATTAGTTATCCATATTTTTCTACTGAACTCAAAAAAAAGATACCTTGAAACAGTTATGGATAATTGCATACTCTTTTTAAATTTTTTTAATATAAATTATCTTAATCATTTACTATAGTAGGTAACGAGACGAACCAAAATCATTTACTATAAATATCATATCATATCATGATATTATTTTCCGCTAAATCTCACTCCGATATTTCACTCAAAATTTTCGCATTTCATATCCCAAAAGCCTCTCCATTTAATTTAAATTTCTTTCACTCACAAATTACCACAAATAATTAAATATAACGTCTCTGCAATTTTTTCCCTCTATTAAAGTTACACTCACTCAACATAAGCTATCACTTTCTCCCTCACAAAAATTCGGCCTTCATTCCCTCTTCTCCTCTCTTCCAGAGACCCTTCTCCTCTCTCTTTCCCCTGCTCGCTCTCTTCCACCATAACATCGCCCATCCTCAGCCACGCTGCCACGGTAAGCTTTTTTTTTTTTTTTTGAGGTATTCATTTTCTTTTTTCTTTTCTGAGTTCTTCTTTTCTGTGGTTTCACTTAGATTTTCTGAAGTACAAGGAGCCCGATTTTCTAATATTTCTCTCTCTCTCAACAACTTAGCTGTCATTCCCTCTTCTTCTTTCTGCTGCTCTTCATTCATTTTGTTTGTTGCTTCAACGCTCAGGTATGTTTCTCTTTAAATCTCACATTGCTAAGGTTTTATGGGATTTGAGGGAAAGATTAGCTCAAAAACTTAAAATATGTGTAGTGAGCAGATAATGGTGGCTATTGATATTCAAGTACTTACAAGTGATAGTGATATTTACAAGCTCCACATTAACGTAAAAAAAGGACGTTGGAATGAAGTAAAATCTTACATATCGAGGGTTCCTGGTGCGATTTCTTGGACTTCATCCTCTACAAGGAGGACAGTTCTCCATGTTGCGGTTGCTGCAGGGCAAGTGGAGATGGTAAAAGAGTTAACTGAGTTAGGAGATGTAGGATTTCTCAGGATGCAAGACCACAAGGGATACACAGCACTTGTCATTGCAGCTGAAGTGGCAGATGACAAGAAAATGGCAGAATATATGGTCAACAAACGAGGGAATGAGCTCTTG
Source organism: Sophora flavescens (assembly GCA_030762895.1). NCBI lineage: Eukaryota > Viridiplantae > Streptophyta > Magnoliopsida > Fabales > Fabaceae > Sophora > Sophora flavescens. Next base: position 147,577,606 of record CM061069.1, read on the forward strand.
AGTACAAGAACCAATCTAGAAAACATCCCGTTAATTATAGCCCTAGACAAGGGTCATACAGAAATGACTAGATATCTCTTCTCTGAGACTCCCTGGTCCTTCTTGCTTGAACATAAAAATGATTACGGCCCCAAGATAATATCAGGATGCATCTCTGCCGGAATATTTGGTAAAGTTTACTTTGGTGCTTGTTTTTCTTTTCTTGTATAACTCACATGATTTAATTGGTGGTATATATATTATCTGGTTACAGATGTTGCCGCAGCACTACTCCAACACCAAGTTGGCTTAGAATTACCCCTTAATGACAATTGTGTTCAACCGCGACCCTTATATGGATTAGCAAACATGCATTCTGCATTCCGTACTGGGACCAAACTTGGACGTTGTTCACGGTTGGTTTACAAAAGTAAGTTCGCCTTTTATCTTTCAAAAATATTTTGCTGTAGATAATACAACTGACCGAATACATTATATTTTCGTTATAGTTTTGATCCTACGGGGAGACATAAACTTGAAGAACAAATGTTTTAAGATTGGATCACACGTTGAACCAATAAATTCTTTAGCAGGTTTGACAGCAATTTATCCTCAATGAATTATGAAATGCATCTGCTATATAATTATGTTGGATATTTTATTTCAAAATAATTTATTTTGAGTTTAAAATTGGGAGTTTTAAACTTTCCTTTTTAGTATTATAATTAATTTGTTTCCTATTATTGTTTAAAAATTCCCTTATATTCATCTTATTGCTTTTGATTACAGTTTATTGTATTTTAATGCCTTGTTTTTCATGTAAAAAAATGTGCGTTACGTTGGGACATGTTTTTAGTTTTTATGGTTTTTATCCATTTAGAAGTTGTACATGAGTTTTCGGAAATCAAGTCAAGGCTTTTGGTGCTATTATGATTCAAAACTAAAAATACATATTTTTTGAGTGATAGAGCAAATGGTGTTTTCTCTAGAACATATAAATCATATTCAAAACTAAAAATCATAGAAAGTGAGGGTGTTGTTTTCTCACTTTTAAAACTTCTTTCTCACTTTAGAGGAGAATATATATATGTATGAGAGACATAAGGAAACAATTTAAATGTTTATATACTTGAACAAAAATTGATATTAGAAATGTCTGACTCTTCAATGTCATATTCAGGTCAATTTTTTTGAACGATTTCGACTGTTCATTCAACCTTACATTCTAAAGATTCCAAGTATGTATAATCATATGTGTTCATATCTTTTCTTTGCTTCAATTATCAATTATGTTGAAATGCAATGTATAAAGTCGTTTCCCTGTCTCCTATTTTGTCTTCTACTTAATAAAGTCTCATTTTGAACTTTCTAATGTTTTCAGGAATTGAGAGGATATATTTGATGAAAATGAATCATCACCTAGTACTTAATATTCTACAATCTTTGTGTGGAAGAATATCAGCTATAACAAGCGAATCAGATCTACATGCATGCGTGTTCAGCTTATGACGCTATGTTGCAAGCTGCCAAGAACGGGATTGTTGAGTTCATAGATTCAATGCGGCTGGCAAATCCTGACCTTTTGTGGGCCAATGACAAAGATGAAAGAGGCGTATTCTCACATGCAATTATAAATCGTCAGGAAAAGGTGTTCCAACTCATACACGACATAGAGGGGCTGAAAGAGTTCATTCTATCCCAAGAAGATGTGTATGGCAATAACGTGTTGCACCTTGACGCAGAATCAGGGCCTTCTTTTGTCCTTGGTGACATATCTCATGGGGTTCTACAGATGGAAAGAGAAGTTGAGTGGTTTAAGGTATTCCATTATTTACTTAATTATATGTTATTATTCTTTCTCTTAAAAAAAGTGTTAAAGTGTTAATTATTACTACATGAAGGTGGTTGAGAGAATTGTGCCTCTCAAGTACAAGGAAGCCATGAATAAAAATGGGGAAAATCCTCGAGAAGTATTTACCAAAACCAACAAGGAGCTACTAAAAGTTGATGGGGAATGGTTAAAAGGCTCGGCAAGTACTTTGACAGTTGTGGCTTCTCTCATCATTGGGATCATGTTCACGGTGGTCTTCACTATCCCAGGAGGATATAATCAAGTCACTGGCGTACCCTTGTTAGCTGATGAAGAGGGATTCACTATCTTCATTGTAGCAGCTCAATGCTCTTTTATAACATCTTTGTCTTCACTGGTCACTTGTCTTGGCCTCCTTACATCACGTTACATCGAGGAAGACTTCTGCCAAAAAAGGATCTCAAAGTTAGTCTATAGCTTCCAAATCCTATGTTTGTCTATGATATTCATGATGACTGCCTTTGCTACTGGAATTGATCTGATGCTTAAAGGAAATAGTGGGCATGATTCAGTTTTATCTTGGCCCATGATCATTCTCGTTTTTCCGGTTTGTCTAACCTTATCTGCACTAATGGATCCTTTAATTGAGACGAGGGAATCTGTCAAAAGACTTCTTTTTCTCGCTATTAAGAAGCAAAGAAGTCATTTTTCTCACCATTAAGAAGAAAAGAAGTCAGTTCTTGGGTTCTTCAATTAGTACTTGATTTCAATCTGTCTGGGCTCATGGTTGGTATCCGTATTACTGTGTTGTCTTTTTTTTTTTTTTGTCTTGCTTTCTTTTATAGCAAGCCTCTTGTAAGGTTTTGTTTTTCTTGGCAATGGGTATTTGCTCGTGGTCACTTGTGCAGGTTTTCTAAACTCTCTGTTGTGGATTGTATTTGTCATGCTTCAGGTAGCCTTCCTATTTCAGTGAACTTTTAGTTTATCAAAATAATGTATCTTGAGCCTAAATTAATAATTAAAAAAAACAAAAAAGAAAGAAGAGTGACTCACATGGAAAAAGGTTAACAATGTCACGATAAATTCAAAATTATAAAGTACCATAATATTATCCAAAAGATGAACATGAGTTTGCCAAAATCAGTCAAATATGGAATAAGTATATTTAGCTGTGAAGAAACATATACTGTATTCATGCACCATGTTCTTATGCTAATTGACTTGATAGTTGGTGGTTAGGGTAATCAAATTAGTTTCACAAATTACTGCATTGTGAACCAATGCCATTTGATTTCGATAACCTACTAACTAATTATTTCTACAATTTTCTCACCCGTGAACTTAAAAAAATTGAAGCTGTTATAAGTTACAAATCTCTTCCTCTGAAGAAGGAAGTGAAGAAATTGATACACCTTGTTCTCCACGCCATCGCATTAATACTTGGAATAATTGAAATTTATGCTGCCTTCAAGTATCAAAATGAAAGTGGGATTGCCAATTTGTACAGTTTGCACTCATGGCTTGGAATTGGGGTTATTGTCCATTATGGCATTCAGGTAGACCATTGAAAAGGATGGTGATATAGAACAACCCAAATTGAACATGGCAAGGAAGTGAGTCACGTCTAATGGCTGAAGTCCCACCAGGTTTGAAAAAGATCACAAACCCATATATCCACTGCAAGTGAGGTAACCAATACAATGTTAGACAAAGTTAGAGGACAGCACAGTGAGATATCTGATAATTAAGTGTGCATAGGACCAGATTAACATACACTGTAAGATCAACGAGTCAAATACACTGTAAAGAAACATGAAGCAATTTAACTCCTCAAATTACATTTCATAGATGGGAAAAAATCAACAGGCTCAGTTACTGATTTGATCTAACAAATGAGCATGCTGCACAAAGGTCAAATTTGCTTCAACTATTGAAAATCTCTTGCAGTGGCCGTAATCGATCACTCTAATTCTTAGCTTCATTTCCCAAAGCCCAAAATCAGAATTTTAAAACTTTCCAGGTTTTTCCCCTCAAAATTACCATTCAACCAAAGAAATAAGAATAGGGCCATCTCCATCAACACATTCAATATTTTGAAGTCATGGACTACTAAGCGTGCTTTAAAGTTGGTACAGACAAATGTTTGATGCATCAAATTTTCTATTTTCACATGCCTTGGTTTAGCTTGTTCTACAACTGAACTTAATATTCAAACTCTAATGATTGTGTTGATGGTTTTACAGGGTTGAGGGTGGTACTGCCTAGTGTTCTAATTTTATGGACTACTTTCACGTTTTTTTTATGATAAGCATATGTGAATCCCAGATATTTCAAATCTATTTGAAGTTGCCTCTAGCTTGTAATGCAAATAAAGAATGATACTATATCAAGGCTTTAAATCTTTGATCCATCAGAAGTGGCTACTCAACCCTGATGGCATATTAATCTCACTATTCATATCACTATTAAGAAGATATTGACATGTAAGTTTGACAAAGTAACAGATGCTCTAGATGAAAGAAGTCTTTATAAAATTGATTATTCTATTTCTATAGTTCTTCATGAAAAACCTTGGTAAACTGCCTAATTAATATTAACTAAACATAGCAGGGCATAAAAGAGGTGGATTAGGTGAACTACCTTTTGGCAACTCGTAGTTCTTCAAGCACATCAAGTGTTTAAAGTTCTTTTACTATCAAATCCTTCTCCAACTTTGCTGCTTGTTTCTCCACTTTCCTTATGTTAAAGTCTACTCATCTTTTGCCTTTATCTTGTTGAAAACTAATCTGTCCCACATTAGAGATGGGTTTTTACCTGAAATAGATGACAACATGGACACAATAGGGATATAGAGTAGGCAAGGCACACAACCTTGATTCAAGTGCCCAAAAACATTAGCAACAAAGAGACTTAAAACCCCAAGAGAAAATATCAAAGAACCCGAATTGCACAATAGATGAGAAGCAAATTTCAGATTTGACAATTAAGCATTCCTTTTTTTTTTTTGGTTAGGTTAAAGCTCAAGAATGATTTTATATCTAACACCATTACTTTCAATATTTCAAGTAAAACATTTGCCACTTGTTGATCTATGAGAACACTAAACACTAAAAAGCTCTACACTGACCTGCAATTCTTTTGTGTACGGTCCCAAGGTCCATGTGTCTTGAACCACTACTCGGTAAATACATAATTTCCAATGACATCCTTGGCAATCGTACCACTACTTGAATATCATGACCTGTAAATTTTTCTCCAATCAGTTTAATGATTTCTACAGATCAAGAAAATGGGATTGAAGCATTATAAACAACATATTGGAAGGTCAAAGTTTATCAATAAAATCAAGCTGGTACAAAGAGCGAGATAAGAGTAAAAAGAAAAGGAACAACAACTTGGTAATCAAAATCAATCCCAAAAGAAATACTAAATCCATAATAAACCTATAAACTATATTGACTTTGATTAATTTGATTAATCTATAATAAAACTATAATAATTAAGCACAAATGTACATTTATCTATACTAAAAGATAATGGCAGAGTTCAAAAAAGATCAGTTATTTGGTGTCAATTTTTTAATATTACAGATTTAACCTTTATACTTGATAATCTTCTAGATTATGTGATTTTTGTGTGCTTATTAAATGGATTTTTGCTCTCAATTGTGTCGATTGATTGAGTTTTATCACTAAGTTTAGGTAATTTAGTTTTTAATAATGTTTGACATCTTTTAGTTTAATTTCATGATTTTAAAGATAACCTTTTATATATATATATATATATATATATATATATATATATATATATATATATATATATATTTAGTTGTTTCATTTTGTAGGAAATAATATAAATTTGCATTAATTTTGACATTGGGCTCCAACCAAAAATTGAACATGAAAAAGCCAAGCCCACGTGAAGCAAGAAAGAGTGCATCTGGACAATTGAAATGAATCCATGAAAATGCCAAAAGTTTATTTAGCTTGTGATTGAATTGGACAAGTTATTGAATTTGAAGACTTGGCCCACGTGAAAAGCTACTGGGTGGATAAAAATAAATGGCTTGGAGTCCATAAAAAAAACCCAAATAAATGTCATATGTTTTGAATTGGACTTCCATGTAACTTGCTGGACACCTTCTAGGAGGCTTATTGGAGCAAATAAATATAAACCTACGTGAAGAAGCCTGAATGAATGTGAAATGAAAGTGCATTATGAAAAGAAAGGGAAGGGGCCTGGACGTGAACAAAAAAAAGGCCATGTGGTCTTGAAAAGCATAACGTATAGGGGCAGTCACAGCATAAAAAAAAAAGGAGGGCAGCGCCGTACCATAGTAAAAAAAATGATTAGAACAGCAACGAGTTGCACAGCGTGAGAACAGTAGCCGCACATCAACGAAAGAAAAGAGGAGCTACGGAGTGAGAGACGCGTAGCAGCGAGAAGGAAAGAGAAGATGGCCCTCTTATCTTCATCTTCATCATTTGGTTCTTTCTTTTTAATTATGTCTAACTAATTTTCTTTTGTTAGAGACAGATGAAACTGCTTAGATAACTTGTTTTGATTGTGGAAAATTACTTGTTCTGGTTTGTTTAATTTTAAGAGTTTATTCACTATTTGCATGTTTATCTACTGTATGAATTTTACAATTGGGAAATTCGGATTCATAGTTGCTGTTGGTGAATAAATGATTTGCGCGTGTTACTTAGGAATAAGAACACAACCAAATTAATTTTTTTGAGTGGAAATCTTTCTTAATGCTTCTGCTACTTATCTAATACTCAAGGAATTGAATTAGTAACTTAGACAGATAGGTTTATTCACCTAAGGAATTAAGGAATAAATTACAAAACTCAGTTTCTTGAAATTGGATAAACTGTTCAATTTAATTTCCATGATTGAATAGGTAGGAAAGGCAGGGAAATCGATCCTCTAACAATTTTTTCTTGATTGTTAAAACCCAATTTTTCTGTTGCCTAATTTTCTCAATTGAAAATACCAAAAATATTTTCTGTTCCTTGTTAAATTTCTGTTCTTATTTATTGGTGAAAACCAATTTCAAACCATTCTGTTGCTCAAACGAAATTGAGTTGGTACGTTAGTAGTTAATGGTTCAATCCCTGAGGATGATATTTTTATTACTACAAAGCGATTTGGTGCACTTGCCAATTTCGCTCAACAAGTTTTTGGTGCCGTTGCCGGGGATTGATTTTCGTTAATATTAGTTGTGACAATGAAATCTCGATTTGAGCATTTTATTTTGTATATATTTGAATTTTTCTTTTGAGTTTTGTTTGTGTTAGGTGGATACAACACATGGACCATGACTACTGTTATTCCAAGAATGCAGAAAAGCTGCTGAGAAAGAATGCAGAATTGGTGCTGTGAAAGAAATTGCAGAAGTGGGGTTCTGCTGGTTTGCTTGTGGTGCTAGAAAACAAAAAAAAGAAGAGGTAGAGAAGAAGGAGACAGAAGAATTATCGTGGTTCAGGGCACAAATCAATAGCCCCTACATCCACACTGCAGTTGAGACTTTCATCCACTATGGCAAGACTTTACAGTACAAGATTCCTCAAGGTATGAACTCACACACTCCTATACTTGCACTCACTTGTGATTTGTGAATCACTCAACCTGCTCTTCTAACACATATCACTCATGGAGAGAATTCTATATATGCTAAATGCCTAGCTATGACTTTATATAAGCAGTGCATAGGGAGGCAGTTACATTCAGTTTATTTCTAACTGTCAAAACAGAAAATAAACTCCTAACTACTCTTCCTATCACAACTGTTATCACATAGCTAAATATGTACATGGCATAACTAACTAACTTAGCCAATTGGAGATTCACCCGAATTCTACAATTCTCCACCTTGAATCTTCAATATCAGTTGTTAGAGATGCCATCAGATCCGGACAGAATCTTAGCTGCTGCAGCAGGTTCCAACATTCACCAAATCTAGACAATGATGGAATTTGGTGTTTGGAACCACTTTGGTTAACATATCGACTGGATTATCTTCAGTAGAGACCTTCTTTACTTCGACCATCCCTTGTGCAATTATGTCTCGGATGAAGTGCAGTCTTACATCAATGTGCTTTGTCCTCTCATGGAATACTTGATTCTTTGAGAGAAATTGCACTTTGACTATCACACCAAATAGTTGAGGAAATATCCTTTCCTTCTAGCTCAGTTGTAAACCCTTTCAACCATATTGCTTCTTTGATTGCTTCGGTGAGAGCAATGTACTCGGATTCAGTGGTTGACAGTGCAACAATGGATTGTATATTTGCCTTCCAGCTTACTACATTCCCATATAGGGTGAAGATGTAGCCTGTTAGAGACCTTCTTTTGTCAATGTCCCCTGCAAAATCAGCATCTACAAACCCTTCAAGTTTCTGGTTTGTTGATTCTGTTTTTCCAAAGATCAATCCAAGGGATTTAGTACCCTTAAGGTATCTGAAAATCCATTTAACAGCAAGCCAATGCTCCTTGCCTGGATTTCCCATAAACCTGCTGACTAAGCTGGCAGCATGTGCTAAGTCAGGCCTTGAGCAAACCATAGCATACATTAGGCTACCTGTGGCATTAGAGTATGGTATGTTGCTCATGTATCTTAGTTCTTCATCACTCTTAGGTGATTGATCCGTTGACAATCTGAAGTGTCCTGCTATAGGAGTCACAACTGTTTTTGCATCATGCATTTTAAACTTGTGCAGAATCTTCTCAATGTAGGTGGACTGATTCAAGTAGAGAAGTTTTTCTGATCTCTTTCTCACGATTTCCATGCCTAGAATCTTCCTTGCAGCTCCCAGATTCTTCATTTCAAACTCAGTGTTTAAAAGATCCTTTAGCTTGCTTATTGCATTCATATCTGAACTTGCAATAAGCATATCATCTACATAGAGTAGAAGATATATGAAGCAACCAGATTCCAGCCTTTTGAAGTAAACACAGCTATCAAATGAGCTTCTGTCATAGTTGTTTAAGAGCATAAAGGAATCAAACCTCTTGTACCACTGCCTGGGAGATTGTTTCAAGCCATACAAAGACCTTTTCAGTAGACAAACCATATGCTCTTTCCCCTTTTCTTCAAATCCCTCAGGTTGCTTCATGTAGATCTTTTCTTCTAGCTGGCCATGTAAAAATGTTGTTTTCACCTCCATTTGTTCCAATTCTAGATCATAAACAGCAACAAGAGATAGAATGACTCTTATGCTTGTATGCTTTACTACAGGAGAGAAGATTTCATTGAAATCTATCCCTTCTCTGTGTGTAGCCTTTAGCTACAAGTCTGGCCTTGTGTCTGCTACTCTCTACTCCTGGAATTTCAGGTTTCTTCTTATATATCCACTTGCATCCAACAATTCTTTGCTTTGGAGGTTTTTCAACCAATTCCTAGGTGTTGTTCTTCCTCAAAGAGTCGATTTCTTCTGTCATGGCAACCTTCCACATCTCATGATCAGGGCCAGAAATTGCCTCCTTGAAACTGCCAGGATCAGAATCCTGCTGTTATGTTTCAACACTTAAAGCATATGCAATTAAATCAGCATAACCAAACCTTTGAGGTTCTCTAACTTGCCTTCTTTCTCTGTCTCTAGCTAGATGGTAGGAAGGTGATGCTGCTGTGGACTGAGAGGCTTCAACTTCTGGTTCAGTTTCTGGTTCAGCTTCTGGTTCAGGTGGGACTGCTGGCCTTTCTGTTTCAGTATGCTCCACCTCCAACTGAACACTCTTGTCTGTCTTGTCATTGTTCTGAGATTGGTTGGATTTATCTTCACCCTTTTCAAGCATAGCTTCTTCAAGGAACACAATGTCTCTGCTAATCACACACTTGCCTCCTCCTGGGCCAGTTAACCATACTTTGTAGCCTTTCACCCCATCAGGATATCCTAGGAAGACTTCTTTCTTTGATCTTGGCTCTAGCTTTCCTTGATTGACATGAATATATGCTGGACAGCCAAATATTCTAATGTTATCATAGCTAGGTGCCTTTCCAGACCACACTTCTTCAGGTGTTTTAAAACCTATGGCAGAAGAGGGTGACCTATTGATCAAGTAAGTAGTTGTATGGACAGCTTCTCCCCAGAAGCTTTTGTTCAGTTTTGCAAAAGAGAGCATGCACCTGACCCTCTCTAGGATGGTTCTGTTCATCCTTTCTGCCAAGCCATTCTGTTGTGGTGTATGCCTTACTGTCTTGTGCCTGATTATGCCATGATCCTTGCAAAATTCAGTGAATTCTTCACTTAGATATTCCAGACCATTATCTGTCCTTAGGACTTTCACCTTCTTACCTGTTTGATTTTCAACAAGTATTTTCCATTACTTGAAACACTTAAAAGCTTGGTTTTTATGTTTTAGCAAATAAACCCAAACCTTCCTTGAACAATCATCAATGAAAGTTATGAAATAGCTAGCTCCTCCCAATGAGGGGACCTGTATCTGAGTGAACATATTCCACTATGGCCTTGGTGGTGTGTGATGCAGTTAGAAACTTGACCCTTTTCTGTTTTCCATAAAGGCAGTGTTCACAGAATTCGAGTTTTTCAAAATCTCCATTCCCAATTAAGCCTTGTTTGTATAACTCTTCAAGACCCTTGCCACTTACATGAGCAAGTCTATAATGCCAAAGTGCAGTGGAGTTTATTTTTGATACAGAGACTAGGATAGCAGGGCTTAAAATGGTTTTACCTTGCAGTCTGTACAGGCCATGCTTCCCAGTTCCTTTCATGATCAGCAATGATCCTTTGCTGATCTTCAAGGTTCCATTTTCACCAGTAAAACAACATCCTGCTTGGTCTAGCATGCCTAGAGATATCAGGTTCCTTTTAAGCTCAGGTACATGTCTCACATCAGTGAGGACTTTGATGGTTCCATCACCTAGTTTGATCTTGACAGTACCAACTCCTATTACTTTGCAAGCAATGTTGTTACCCATCAAGACCTTTCCGGCATCAGCTTCCTTGTAAGAATCAAACCATTCCCGATTTGGAGTCATATGAAAGGAACATCCAGAGTCAAGAATCCACTCATCACTTCCCATTTCTTTAGTGATAGCCAAGACATCAGAGCTTTCATATCCATCTGCCACAACAGCCATGTCATTGGAAGTGTGATTGCTGTTTGTGCTGCCTCCATTCTTTCTTTTTCTTTCAGGACAGTTTTTCCTGAAGTGACCTTCCTTTTGACAGTAGTAGCACCTCTTCTTGGTCCTGGACTTTGATCTTGATCTATTCTTGCCCTTTCCTTCCTTTTTCTCTGATCTTCCTCGAGCATACAGACCTTTAGCATCACTTGTTTCTCCTCTATTCTCAGTGATCTTCCTCTTCATTTCTCTGGAATTTAAGGTTGCTTTAACCTCTTCCAGTGTGAGGGTATCTCTTCCATACAGCATTGTATCAACAAGGTTCTCAAAAGAAGGGGGTAGAGAACACAGAAGCATCACTGCCTGATCTTCTTCACTTATCTCGACATCAATACTTTTCAGAGCAAGAATGATTCTTGAAAAGGATGAGACATGATCCTTGATTGACATACCTTCTTCCATTTTGAGCTGATGAAGTTGCTTCTTCAAATATAGCTTGTTGGTTAAAGACTTGGTCATATAGAGACTTTCCAGTTTTAACCAAACACCTGCTGCAGTGGATTCTTGATCCACTTCCCTGAGGACTGCATCACCGAGAGAGAGGATGATGGTGCTATGGGCCTTGCTAAGCATGTCTTTCTTGTCTTTTTCAGAAAGATCCTCCGGAAGCTTAGCTGCTCCTAGTAATGCATCCTCGAGTCCTTGATGAACCAAGAGTGCCTTCATCTTGATTCGCCACAAGCTGAAATCGTTTTCACCATTGAACTTGTCTATGTCGAACTTGGCTGACCCCATTGCGGAAAACGCCTCCCAGTAGAGGCTCTAGATACCAGTTGTTATTCCAAGAATGCAGAAAAGCTGCTGAGAAAGAATGCAGAATTGGTGCTATGAAAGAAATTGCAGAAGTGGGGTTCTGTTGGTTTGCTTGTGGTGCAAGAAAACAGAAAAAGAAGAGGTAGAGAAGAAGGAGACAGAAGAATTATCGTGGTTCAGGGCACAAATCAATAGCCCCTACATCCACACTGTAGTTGAGACTTTCATCCACTATGGCAAGACTTTACAGTACAAGATTCCTCAAGGTATGAACTCACACACTCCTATACTTGCACTCACTTGTGATTTGTGAATCACTCAACCTGCTCTTCTAACACATATCACTCATGGAGAGAATTCTATATATGCTAAATGCCTAGCTATGACTTTATATAAGCAGTGCATAGGGAGGCAGTTACATTCAGTTTATTTCTAACTGTCAAAACAGAAAATAAACTCCTAACTACTCTTCCTATCACAACTGTTATCACATAGCTAAATATGTACATGGCATAACTAACTAACTTAGCCAATTAGAGATTCACCCGAATTCTACAACTACTATTCAAATCAGGAATATCGAATTGATTGGGTCGTGCTTGATTGTATCGTTGCTAACAATGTAAAGACATACTCCAATGAGGAATGGAGATCACATTTGTCATCTTTACCACCACCACCACACTTTAATCTGAATCCTGAGGTGCTGGAATTTCTTTGGGAGATAGATGCTCAACTGATGATCCAGAGCATAGAGCGTAACAAGGCAGAAATAAGTACCATGATTCAGGGGTTTGAAATGCAAGCTGGGAAACATTCTAAAGAGTTAGTAGCGCAACTAAGTGTCATGATGCAAATGTTAGAAGCGGAAACTATGGAACATTTGAAAAAGCTAGCTGAGGAGCCACTAGAAACCCATATTCAAGAGAATGTGGTTGCGGAGATGGATCAAAATAAAGATTAAGTGGTGATGGTAGATGAGTCACAAGAGGAAATATCTTTCACCATGCTGGCCAAGAAACCTGAAATTGCTGCATTGTATAAATATGTTGGCTTACTTGAATGTGTGGACACTGCAAAGTTGGTCCCTTCCACTTGTCTGTCAAATTTCTTTGTGAAAATAACATTTGACCCGGGAGGAAGTGGGTTCATTATTGTACCTAAAGAGGTCAATGGAGTTTTCACACACTTGCTATGAGGAATCAAGGGTAGATTCATCTTGCTTCTGCTATCGCCACTCCACAAGCTATGGGATCCGGGAGGAAACCTTTACATATTTAGCATCTCTTGGCCCTTATGCTACAAGCAATGGGACCCAGGTGGAAGCTTCTCAATGAGTTTTCTTAACCCTTCTCTTTAGTTTATTTTCATTTTCTTCTTAGTTTTTGTTGAAAAAAAAATAATAAATAAAAAGAAGAATATTTTTTGAAAATTTAGAAAATAGAAAAATAATTGATTCAGATATATATTTAGTTACTTTTTCTTGTATGACTTGCCTATCTTGTGCTAATGTTTTCTCTGTTTTGAGATATATATTTAGTTGTGCTTCATGGTATCTCATGACAAAAAGAAAGGATAGAAGGCACTAATGATGGTGACCTCAAGTTTGGACCAAATTTTGAAAGTGCAAGATAGGGGAGTTTTCTTTTCTTTTTCTTAGTTCTTATTTTCAGTTTGTGTGCTGTTTTATTTTTGAGTGTTTTTTTTAGTGTTTGTAAGTTAATGTCAGTACTCCTCTTAAAAAAAAATTGTAAGCTTGCTTGTGTGGACCCCCATTCTTAGAAATTTCATTGTATTGTGCACCCACCATGTTTGTTTTCCTTTGATGTGATGATGACACTTGTGGTTTAGTTTGTCATTTGAGTTTGTTCTTGACTGGATTTCATAACTTTGGTGCATTGTGTTAAACCTTGTTGAATAAAGTTCATGGCTATAAAATTTTGGTGAGAATTAATTGGATTGCTTAACTTTATCCTTGTGAGTCATTTGAGCCTATAATTGTAAATTCTTTATTGTGAGTGCACCATTGAAATTCATGCTCTCGAGTTTGCTTGGTTCTTGTTTGAAGTTCATGATTCACATTCATGTTATAAAAATGATTTGGGTCATTTTTCATATAGCCACTTTGACCAAATAGCCAACTGTGAATTTTTCCCTTTGCTTAGCCCATTTGAGCTTTAAATGTATATCTTTGTTTGTTTTACCCATGAGCCTTACCTTGAAAAATAATGTTTCTACCCAACCTTAGTGGATAGGAGAGCATTGAATTATTTTGTGTGGTTTTGACATAAGTATGGGGGAGAATATTGTGCCTATAAGTTGGTGAAAGGAAGGAATGTTTGAAAAAAAAAAAGAAAAGAAAAAGAAAAAAAAAAGTAAATTCAAAAAGAAAAAAAAAACATGAAAAATGGTATGAAATACTTAAGAAAAACAAAGTGGTGCTTTGAAAGAAAAGAAGGTGAAGGAAATCAAAAAGAAAGAGGTGGGAAAAAGGTTGTATGCAAAGCATGGTTCTTTAAAATAATTGTTGCTCTCCTATTTCCTTTGGTGCTAGCTTGTTTATCCTTCTCATTTACCTTGGCCACATTACATCCTAAATAAAGTCCCTTGGATTTATGCATGTTGTGAATTGTGGATGAATGATCGAGATGAAAATCAAACTTGAAGTTGCATGGTTTTGATGTGTGAATTTGAGTGATACACTTGCAATTATTACCCACATAAAATTGAGTGATTGAGTGAAATTGCACTTCCTGTGAGTAGTTGGGTGTCCAATAGTTCTTCCTTAATTGAATTAGCCATGTTCTTTAATTTTTCAAGTGTGGAAATATTGGAGCACCATTGTTATGATTTCTTCTTTGGAATATTCTTGGATGTGAACTTGTTATAAGGTGATTCTTTTGTTTTAGGATTTTTTTACATGGTTGGGTTGTGCATTACTTTGTTATTGTTAAGTTATGGTGTCCCTTGAGTCGATGTTTACTTGTCTATTGTCCTTAGTGTTTTGTGTGTTAGTTTGGGTTACTTTTACTTGGGGACAAGCAAAGTCTTAGGTTTGGGGGTGTGACAATCTTCTAGATTATGTGATTTTTGTGTGCTTACTAAATGGATTTTTGCTCTCAATTGTGTCGATTGATTGAGTTTTGTCCCTAAGTTTAGATAATTTAGTTTTTAATAATGTTTGACATCTATTAGTTTAATTTCATGATTTTAAAGATAACCTAATATATATATTTTTTTACTTCTTTAATTTTATAGGAAATAATATAAATTTACATTAATTTTGGCATTGGGCTCCAACCAAAAATTGAACATGAAAAAGCCAAGCCCACGTGAAGCAAGAAAGAGTGCATCTGGACAATTGGAAATGAATCCATGAAAATGCCAAAAGTTGATTTAGCTAGTGATTGAATTGGACAAGTTATTGAATTTGAAGACTTGGCCCACGTGAAAAGCTATTGGGTGGATAAAAATAAATGGCTTGGAGTCCATAAAAAAAACCAAATAAATGTCATATGTTTTGAATTGAACATGAAAAAGCCAAGCCCACGTGAAGCAAGAAAGAGTGCATCTGGACAGTTGGAAATGAATCCATGAAAATGCCAAAAGTTGATTTAGCTAGTGATTGAATTGGACAAGTTATTGAATTTGAAGACTTGGCCCACGTGAAAAGCTACTGGGTGGATAAAAATAAATGGCTTGGAGTCCATAAAAAAAACCAAATAAATGTCATATGTTTTGAATTGGACTTCCATGTAACTTGCTGGACACCTTCTAGGATGCTTATTAGAGCAAATAAATATAAACCTACGTGAAGAAGCCTGAATGAATGTGAAATGAAAGTGCAATATGAAAAGAAAAGGAAGGGGCCTGGACGTGAACAAAAAAAAAAGGCCATGTGGTCTTGAAAAGCATAATGTATAGGGGCAGCCACAGCGTAAAAAAAGGAGGGTAGCGCCGTACCATAGTAAAAAAAATGATTAGAACGGCAACGAGTTGCACAGCGTGAGAACAGTAGCCGCACATCAACGAAATAAAAGAGGAGCTGCAGAGTGAGAGATGCGTAGCAGCGAGAAGGAAAGAGAAGATGACCTTCTTATCTTCATCTTCATCATTTGGTTGTTTCTTTTTAATTATGTCTAGCTAATTTTCTTTTGTTAGAGGTAGATGAAACTGCTTAGATAACTTGTTTTGATTCTGGAAAATTACTTGTTCTGGTTTGTTTAATTTTAAGTTTATTCACTATTTGCATGTTTATCTACTGTATGAACTTTGCAATTGGGAAATTCGGATTCATAGTTGTTATTTGTGAATAAACGATTTGCGCGTGCTACTTAGGAATAAGAACACAACCAAATTAATTTTTTTGATTGGAAATCTTTTTTAATGCTTCTGCTATTTATTTAATACTCAAGGAATTGAATTAGTAACTTAGACAGATAGGTTTATTCACCTAAGGAATTAGGGGATAAATTACAAAACTCAGTTTCTTGAAATTCGATAAACTGTTCAAGTTAATTTCCAGGATTGAATAGGTATGAAAGGCAGGGAAATCGATCCTCTAACAATTTTTTCTTGATTGTTAAAACCCAATTTTTCTGTTGCTTAATTTTCTCAATTGAAAATACCAAAAATATTTTCTGTTCCTTGTTAAATTTTTGTTCTTATTTATTGGTGAAAACCAATTTCAAACCATTCTGCACTTGCCAATTTTGCTCAACAATACTTTAGCTTATTTTTTAATTTTTCCACCAACCGCACAATTCCTCCCACGTAACCAACCCCATGATCCCATCTCCATATTTTGATTAACCATACTCAGTAAAACCAATAGTGAACGATGGATAGTGGACGCGCATAGAGGAAGATGGAAGACGGTGGAGCAGAGGAGGGCGAGACGGCGTCACGGTGGAGTATGGGTAGCGAATTTAATTGTCATGAGTCGTGACTGAGGTGAGCCGCGATAGGGAGTGGATCTGGTAAATTTCCAATGCTCTTTTCCCCATTTTTTCTTTATTTCTTCCTACCCCTTCTCGCCGGCACTTGCCACAGAAGACCAACAAAAGAAAAGAAAAGAAAAACTCACGCACAAACACTCTCAAACACACTCTCTTCAGTTTCATTGATTTTTTGTTTTTTTCTGTTTCATTCAGTTTCATAGTTGTGACTGATTAAGGAACAGAAATGCGAACCCGGTTGAAATTCAGATACAGATGCAACAGTCGCAAATTACGGAGAGTGATGAATCTGTGTATAGGAGTATAGTGTATAGGAGTATAGTGTTGTCGAATACGCAGGGCTTAGTGCTGCATGCGATGCAAATTTCCGATGATGGTTTTTCGATGACGGTGGCTCCCGGGGAGTGGATCAACAGGTATACGTGGTGAGAAGAACTAATAATGCAATATATATTTCTGTGACCTCCTTCCATCTCTCTCTTTATCTTTAGTTCATCTAAATTTATCATTTGAAGGCAAATTGTTGTTTTTGTTATCTGAGTTTTCGTAACTATTATGGGTTCAACTTTATAAGTGTGAATGTCAAGCATTTTACTTTTTATTGTTATGGTTAAGGAAATCCATTGGTTGATTTGGTTCTATTCAATAGATTTTGATCATTAAATGGTTCAACGAATAGGTGTTCATTGTTTGTTTTTTTTTTAATTAAAAGGATGGACATTCCCAAAAACTTTTCCAGTTTTTTAGTCATCATAAGAAACAATTATTAAAAATACTTTAGGCATGTCTCAAACTTGCTTTATTATTGGGGAATGTAACAAAGGGAAAACAACAACATCTGTCTCTTCAATGATTGTGTAGTTTTTGATGCGGAATTTTTTGGCCTCTTCTCATTGGATGTATATTTTTCCATTGATTTAATAACATTAAGTATGAGAAGGTAAAAAAAAAGCTTTCATCTTTTTCTTGAGATGGAAGCCTCTATATTATATGGAAATGGGATAGAAAAAGGACATATAATTGTTACTACCATTGGTGGTAAAAATGGACAGACCAAGCAGAAGCAGGTATGAGTCTGAATTCTTATCATTGATAATTAGTATACAGTTATATATATGGTTTGAGGACTTACATGGTTATTTTCATGATTATAGACAACAAGTTACATGGTTGCATGTGTTGTTGTATATGGATCTTTCGGTGTAATGTTCCAGGTTAGCTCTTTGTAGTATTCCTTAGTTCCTAGCTTTTGATTGGATATGTTTGAAGCTTTGCTTATATAAAGATGTTTATTTGTTGTGTCATTGAAGCATTGTATCTTACAACAACCGAAAAGTAGGAGTTTATCTTAGTACTTGGTTATGATCCTGGAACTGTCAACAGGGTGATCTGACACTACAACACAATGAATCACAGGTTGCCGTTGATTCATGTGCAGGAAAATACCTTATAAAGGTGGGGCGATAACTCAGGAACCAAATATTATTCATATGCTTGATTAGATGCCATTATCATTTTTGTTGCTACTCTATCTCGATTACTCTTTCGCTTATGTAAATTTTCATGTTCCTTTCACTTGATGTATAATATTCTTTCACATTTACCCTCAAATAGGATAGGCTGCTTGAGTAATGACAACCAAAGTCTCAATTTTTTTTTCTTTTCGAATGTTTTACTGTTGTGCGAAGCTTCCATAAAAGGGTAGTGGCTATGGCAAAGGCACAAGAACATTCCTGGGGATACAAAGTGGCTAGACAAATATATGGAAATGTATGGGCTGTTAAATTTTTTTCACCTTCTTAACTTGAAGATAAAAGGAAAATATTGCTTCTATTTAACATCAGACAACAAAACATGTATGTTAATCCTTTTTGTTCCCTTCTAATATCTACAAATTCAAGGTAGAACATGTATCATGGATTAATGGTTTTGCTAATTGCATTGAGGACTGATACATGCGTAGTTTGTTATAAATTGTTTTATGAATAGTAGATGTTTGGTTGCGGGGAATAAATGAGCAAAGCTCTAAAGATAAAACTATTGGTCACTCCTTTGACACTACACAGGAAGCAAGCGGGATTGCAAATAAGAAGAAAATTGTTAAGGCAAAATCAAATGCAGTAGTGGATCAGAAACTCCTTCCTTCCAGGTTAAAGGAACAATGACAACACCATGGTGAGAGCTCGACCAAGAGGAGATCCAAACTTTCAAGTGCTTCCAAGCCAACTATCACGACATAGTCTTCTTACAAAGATAGAGAGTAGAGATATGAAGTTTAACCTTCAGCCCGATTATAGATTGTCTTATTCCATTTAGTGAGTGTTTCAACACTTTTCACAAATATTAATTAAGGAGTAGCTAAATTAGGAACCAAGACATGAAGAGTGTGTTTAACATCTAAAAAAAACAGAGAAACAGGAGAGAAGGATGTTTAACATTTTAAAAAAAAAAAGAAACAGGAGAGAAGGGTGGAGGGAAGAAAGACATGGAGAACACAATAGAGTTGGTAAAAGACAACTCATTATTTATGTTTGATAAGATACATTATGCAACTTGCAATCTTTATCTTTGTTTGGAAGAACCGATCGAGTTCTTATTGATTTAGTTTTACTATTAATTCTTTTGCATAGGTTACAAATTTCATCATGCACTTAACTTTCTCTTAGCAAGACCCAAGTGAAAAAGCCATACATTCTTTTGAAATTTATTGTAATCAAGAGTCAAACTTTTGGTTCTTTGAAACAAAGGTTTGTTCCTTGAAGTACTATATAATTTGAAGATTTTTCCAATATGTCACATTTTAGAGTTGACCCATATTTTGATCGATAGAACATAATATTTCATCCACAACTACGATTAGGGGTTGGGATGGATCACTTTGAAGGTTGAAAGAAATTGGTGTACATTCATCTCGGTTTTTGGGTAAGAATAATTTTTGTGAGCCAAGATTGTTTTATAAAAAAATAGATGGTGGAGGATCGAGTGTTGATGCTGGTGTTGATCACCACTTGCATTCTGGCACTACTACAGAAAAGGGTTTTAGTAGCTCACTTTCAATAGCACTTCAATAAAAAACGCTACTTAAAAATAGGTGAAAGGTTTTTAATAGCGCTTCCTCAAGGGAGCGCTATCTATTCCTTATTCTAAGACAGCGCTCCTTCAAGGAAACGCTATTGAATGTTGATTGATAGGAATAGATAGCATTTTCTTGAGAAAGCGCTATTATAAGTAAGAGAATTGATAGCGCTTTCTCAAGAAAACGCTATCATAGATAAGTAAATAGATTTCGCTTTCCTAATGGAGTGCTATCTATTCCCCTTTTACTAAATATTTCCCTTTGCTCACTGTGTGACGACTCTTTCTCTCGCGCAGCTCTCATTTTCCTTCCCTCCGCGACCTAATTTTCATTCGGATCTCACTCACTATTCTTTTTCTCCTCCCTCGACCTAAGTACTCATTTGGTTCCCACTCACCAGTCACCGCCGCCACCGTCCTGCACCACGAGGACCAACGTCACCATCCTGCACCTATTCGCGCGGCCTAACTGTCTCCGATTCACTCGGCCTCTGTCACCCATTCACGCAGCGTCGGCCCTCGGTTCTCATTCAACACCGCCACACGAGGACCACCACCACGCCGGCCCTCTGTCAACCCTAAGTTCCCTCTTTCTTCTTCGTGCTACCTCCTTTGGTCTGAAATCCCTCACCACTCTCTCTCCATTGTTCGCCTCCTTCGTTTTGCTTCGTCTTCGCACTTTCTCTCACTCGGCCAAGGAATTTCATCGTCGTCCTCTGCTTGTCCACCACCATCCACCGCTCGTCCGCCACCTCAGCAGTCGGTCGTCCTCTACCCCCAGCCCAGGTACGATTCATCTCTTTCGATTGATAACCCTAACCATTGTGACCTCACTAGAGAGATATTCTGAGGATATGAGGGAGGCAGCAATTTCAATTGTGAAGTTCATTACTATGGCTTTGGGGCTTAAGGATACACAGATATCAGAAAGTTTCAGAGAAGGACTATATGATATAAGGATGAATTGCTACCCGCCCTGTCCGGAACCTGAAAGAGTTCTTGGGATTGTGCCCCATGCTGACAATTTCGGGATCACTCTCTTGCTTGACTCTGGAGATTTTCCAGGGTTGCAGTTCCTCAAAGATGAAAAATGGGTCGATGTTGAACCTATAGAAGGGGCCATTGTTGCAAACATTGGCCATATTATTGAGGTTTGTACTTGTGACACATTAGGCTACAAGATCAACCTCAAATAATGATTGGTTGCAAGTTAATTTGTTATGGAACACAGAGACAGATAAAGCAATAGGATCAAAGCATTATATTTGAATAGGAATTGCCATTGTATTCTTTCATTTGGAAAATGAGTTTTACACGAGGATAAATTTATATAAAATCAAAAGCATGATTTCGATTATTACCAAAAAAGAGTTTAATCCTGCTTGTTTTTCTATCGCGTAGGTAATGAGCAATGGGATATACAAAGCGCCAGAGCAGAGCTGTAGTAAATAAATGGAAGGAGAGGTTCAAGTAAGGAGAGTAGATTAGATGAATGGTAGCTCAATAGTTAGAGGTAGAAGGAGATCAACAAAAGCTATAGAGGAAATCACTGAGAAGGATTTAGCTTTAGATGGTTTGCCTATAGACATGATTTATGATAGAATATTATGATGTTGTTTGATCCATGTAGCCGACCCAACCTAATAGGAAAAGGCTTGGTTAATGTTGTTACATGGTTTCAACAGAAACTGAAACATGCTTATATTTTATAGATATTGACTGAAAATGTGAATGGGTAATTGCTTTCACACCATCTCACATTCAATGACAACTCTGGTTTTCCTTTTTTTTTTTCTTTCCAGATACCAATTGCTTTTCCCGATGATGGTGCTTGGAAACAATTTCATATGCAATTGCAGCATTTTCCAACGGTATTGCATATAGTTATCTAACAAGGTTTATCAAATTTTGCACAACTCATTGCTAGTCCAGCATCTGCTAGGGTGAACATACACGTAACTTGCAAATGATGCTTCCATCTGTTAATACTTACACAATGCACATGGCAGATTGTTTGTGCAAAAGTTCGGGAAAGAGATCAACGCATAGTTCGGATTAAGGAGGGAGAACCTAAGGGTCGGCATGTTGTGATTGTTGATGATTTGGTTCAATCAGTTGGAACTCTAATAGAATGGCAGGTATGGACATCTATGTATGTGGATTCTTACATTGATCCAAAGGTAGAAATTTTATGCTATATCAAAGTTGTCAGTTTCGATAACTAATCAATTTGTCATCTTTCAGAAAGTCTTGGCAGCTCAAGGAGTGTCAAAGATCAGTGCTTATGTGACTCATGGTATTTTTCCAAATAAATCATGGGCACGCTTTGGGCATGATAATGGGGGTAGTGTTTGCTTTACTTTGCTCATTAAGCCATGTTCTTTGCTTCTCTTTTGTTATAAAGGAAAATAAGTTCATCTGAGATATTTACAAATTTTTCATACTAATTCATGAACTTATGCTGACATCAACTAGGCACCATCGTTTTCTTATTTTCAGTACAAAGATGCCAAACCTAGAAGGGATGTCTAATCATTTTTATTTTAGATTTCTTATTATTCTCCACCTTATACTTTCTAGTTTTTGCCAAGGTCTGACACATTTCAGTACCTTCACTGTTTCCACTCATGAGTGGAATAGGCATTTAGCTGAATTTTCACTGGCTTGTGGTTTTTTGTTTATTTGGAGGAGATTCAATATTTTGGGAGCAGATATCCTCACTGTTTTTATGAAACCGTTGTTTTGTATTCTTTCCTCAAAAGTCACAAAATCTAGTTTTGCTTTCAGCAATTGCTGTTGAATATTGAGTACTGTACTCGGTTAAAAGGAATGAATAGAATTTTATTTTTCATGTGTTAACAAAAGGCATTCTTCTCTTGCATTAATCCAATATTAATTAAATGGCTTACAGTTTATACTTTCCTTTCTCCCATTTCTGACTTTTCTAATCCATGCACAGGGCATCCAGAGTCTGCATTCACTTACTTCTGGATCACAGATTCATGCCCCTTGACAGTGAAGGAGGTGATGAATAGGCCTCCATTTGAGGTTCTCAGCCTCGCGAGCTCCATATCAGCCAGTCTACAAATCTGACAGGAACATAATGTTATTTTCTTCTCATCCTCAAAATAAAATGCACAAAAGAATGGACCCGCTTAATATTGATAGTGAAAGTTGAGCTCTTTCACGTGCGGCTTATGGTAACAGAATACTTGCAAGGGAGTAAAAGATGGCAAAAATTGGTTAATTCTTAATGCTCTCTCCCCCCTCCAACTTTTTCATGGAGTTTTGCTAAGGGTATTACTCCAACATCTACCTCGGTTGCTTTCTTGCAGGAACTGATGCTTAGTGATAGTTCATAGAATATTGTTGTGTTAAAAATAATCATGTAATTTAGACCACATGGATTTTGGTAGTTTGAATCAAGGTGTTTGATCCTTGATATATGAGGTACAACTTTATGAGCCTCAATCCATCTTTTCAAACTGAAAAAAAATATGATAATTGCAAATGTGGAACCTTCGTTGCTTAAAAAATAATAGTTGTGTAATACCTAAACTCTTAAGCGCCAAAATCAGTTTCCAAGAGCAATCACTAAGACTTTTCAAAGAGCATGATAGGCATTCTATTATGCACCTCCGCATTCGGCGCCAAGTATGATTTAGCCAAGCTGTTCCCTATAGCTTCGTCGTGCGTGGAGCCGCACCGCAGGTACCCCTATTTTCTTCTTCTTCTTCTTCTTCTTCTTCTCTCGTTTGTTCTTCTTCTCCTTTCTCTTAGGGTTTGGGAATTGGGGGAATAACTGGTATGACTCTGTTCTCACTTACTCTGTTCTTTCTTTTCTCCATTCAACATCAAATTGGTGAAATTACTAATTTTTTAAACTTTATGATTAGTTTGACAAATGTGATAATGTCTCAAGATATATGATTTTGATGCCATTGTACATGATTTCAGTATTAAGATATTCGGAAACTTACATTCATACCGATTAAACATGTAGATGTTGATGGATTGGACTCATGGAAGAAACATTGTATTTTCAAGTGCAGCTCCTTCGGTCAGCAGGCTTAGAGGACCTTGTGATGTTTCAACTTGTTGTCATTATTGGGGCTCTCCAAGGAGCGAGCTAAAGAAGCTATTTCTAAAAACTCTAGGTATGGATACTTTCTAAAAACCTTAAATGTTTTTGGTTCTTCGGGGCAATTGGTTTGTAGGATTCTTTTAGCCAATTATGTATCTGTATGTGTATCTCTTTTTCTTAGGTTATTGTAGAATTTTGAGGTAGGACTTGGAAGTTTATTTTTAACTTTGTTTCGATACTATGGCAGTGTGAAGAGAAGACTCTCAAGATTAGTGAATTATCGGATAAATGTCAAAATTCGACAGAGTCAAACTTGTGTAAACAATAAATTTTCCCTTTTTGTCTTTATTCCGGCTCTGGTAAGGTAGTGCTTTCCTTTTATTTAAACGAAGTATGAAATTTGACATTTTCATCCTATTGTATCCTCAAACCCTTTGTTTGGTACAGTGTATGTCCGTTGTGCCACTGGATATATTCAGATGGGTGATTGCAAGTGTGGCAGGGTTCATGTCAGCAACATTTGTTGCACTTAACCTTTGGGCACATATCAAGTCAACATGTGAAAGGTGGTTTTTGATTGTTGCTGGTATTTTCTATTGCAGCTAGCCCTTGCTGTTGTACTAAAGATCTACCTCTTCACAGTGTCAGTTTAAGAGATATATAACAAAGAAATAGCTGGATTTGTGTAAGGACTCTGTAATGGCAATGCTAGGCAATTTGGAGTGTAACATTTTAGTTACAGTGGTTCTTCCTTATGTTGTTGGGTTATTATTGTATACGGGTTGGGGTACCCCTTGTACCGTTTAATCAATATACTTTTAGCTTATCGAAAAAAAAAATATTGTATTTAAGCTTTTGTATGTAAATGTATGGTTTGTTGAGTTTTGCTAAGTGCAATGGGATGGATAAACTGTTTAATGTCTTAGTTTTTCTAAGTGCATGTGGGAGATATAGAAAAACAATGTAAATAATTCAAAAAAAAAAGGGAATAGGTAGCGTTTTCTTGAAAAAACGTTGCCTAAAGTTAAAAATAGACAGCGCTTCCTTGAGAAAGCGCTATCTATTGCAAACTTTAGACAGCGCTTCCTTGAGAAAGCGCTGTCTAAAGTATGTAATAGATTGCCTTATTACGAACTTTAGACAGCGCTTTCTCAATGAAGCGCTAATTATTCCTACTTTCAGTAGCGCTTTTTTAAGCGCTATTGAATCTCTCCCACCTTCAGTAGCGGGTGAATAGATAGCGCTTGGAAGCGCTACTAAAGGCTAAAAAAAGCGTTATTAAAGCCCTTTTCTGTATTAGTGTGGGTTTAATGCCTATTGCCACCTATGGTGACACATTTTCAAATGATGGTTAGTGACACATTCTGGGTTATATATGTGGCGTAAATACAAGTCCACCAGGATTTATTGCAGGTCTTAAAGAATAGCAAATGTTTTTATTTGTGAAAAATAGCTACATATTACAGATACATCCTATCGTATTAGAAACAGTTAGGGAAGGTGCATGGATATGACCAAAGAGGGAGCACAACAAATGAATGAAAGAAGCAAATAGTTTGTAGAGGATTAAAAGGACGTGCAAGTTTAAATAATATATAATATTATCTTTCTTTTGCAGTTCTGCCTATAAGAACATCAAGCTTTTGCAGAGGATTGAAAGGAGAAGACAAAGGACATATGTGCAAGTTTTTGCTGCATTGGGTATGTACCTTGAAGTTCTGCATTTATTTATTTTGACATGAGTTTGAAATTATTTCCAAACTCCAAACTTTTGTACTAGACGATGATGCTCATTGTTCTATTTGTTTGTTTTGTTTGACTGAATTAACAAGAAAACCTATTCAAACATGACATATTGCATTGCCTGAGGATGGATGGAACAATGATGTTTGAATTATTTTTTGGCTTGGACTCAGTGGGTTTTGGAGTGTTAAATGCTTTTTGGTCAAACTATCCATGATAATTGTCAGTGAATATGGCACCATTTTGGCATTCTGAAGGTCTAAGATTTGTAAAGAGAGATGGGAGGAATGAGCATTTGAAATTATCAGTTGATGGTGGTGACTGTTTTCACCACTTTTCTTTTCATTTCCAAGAATCACCCCACTCACTCATGGCTTCTACTTTTGCTGATCTTCCTTCTATTACTGAACAACTTAAATGTAATCTACATGCCTTCTTTGATCTTTGTATCTTCTTTTATTTTCTCTACTTTTGTTGGTTTTTTTCATTTCCTTCAATTAAGTCTGAAGATAGATTCATTATTTTTATTTTTGAAAATTTAGGTGTATCTGATTTTGGGTTTTTTATTCATGCTTTCCAATGTCTTAGGGCATAGTGTGAGTTTGTGTTAGTTACTTGGAAGTATCACATTCAGTTGGGTGTTTGTATGTGTGTTCTAATCTTTTACCTAGACATTCCCCTTTTTACTTTTTGGGTTACGATGATATGGCTTTTTAATGTAAAAATGAAGGTCTAAGATTTGTAAATAGAGATGGGTGGAATGAGCATTTGAAAATATGAATGCTTGACACACTTGCAGCACTGATTAAGGTTGAGTACATGTATATATATGACTGAAAGAAATCGCAATCTGGGTTTATGGTGGCTTATTTAATATGGAAGTTGGATCAAAGTTTCAAACAGATAACAGTGTCTTATTCATCTGATCATATCCCTGTGTCATTTAAATGGTGAAACCTTTTGGTCATGCTAAGAAGAAATGCAAGACATGCATGTATATTAATTAGCATGTGGTTGAATTGTTGTTTTCAAATATATTACCGTATCAAGCTATTGGTTTCTCTAATTGCTTAATATATTATTATGCATATAGAAAGAAATTGTTGTAGCTGAATGGCTTTTTTAACATGCCTAAATCTATTAACAATTCAACTAAATTACCGTTTCAAATATATTACCGTTTATTGCAAGAGATGATGACAAATATTTCGGGCATGTGCATATCAAGCAGGTAGGTTCACGTGAACAACTTTTTTTAAAATATTTTTCCATATCAATCTATTAACAATTCGACTAAAAAAATGATAGGATCACGACTGTCAAAAACTATGGAAACTATTGAAGGCTGAGCAATCGATCGCATTTATATGCCCAGTTGATAACAAGGTGAATTATAAATTTATATTAGATACTCCATATTATGTCGTGGTATAAAAAACCAATATTCTAATCTTTTGATAATCAGGTACATCATCTAAAGATATACTCTTTTGGGTGG
The DNA here is from genome assembly GCA_030762895.1 of Sophora flavescens. Taxonomy (NCBI): domain Eukaryota; kingdom Viridiplantae; phylum Streptophyta; class Magnoliopsida; order Fabales; family Fabaceae; genus Sophora; species Sophora flavescens. Next base: position 147,604,657 of record CM061069.1, read on the forward strand.
GGTTCGACAGTAACAGCAGATAAGACTCAGCTATGGAACATGGTAAAAAGAGAATTGTGGGCTCAAAGGTTAGAAAGGTAATGTATTATGTATTATATTCGATATGATAATATACATATTTACTATATAATAAGTTGTATTATTCCCACAATTTATAAAAATACTATATTTTTTTTAAAAAAATTTATTAGGAAACTTGAAGCTACATTACCAAGCAAAAGAAGTCGTGATAGCTCAATACATTTGAAACAAAAAATGGTCCTACTTGAGAATGTAATATTTTATTTTAATAATACATAATATTTGTTATGAAAGATTACGATAATGATTGTTCTAAATTTTAGTCTTACATTTTTTATTTAATTTGTAGTTTATTAAACAAAAAAACATTTAAGATGAAAAAAAGTATGAAGATTTTTTGAGAATCCTGACAAGCTAAGCAACTATTAGAAGTAAATGATGTTTTTTTAAAAAAAATGTGATATGCTTTGTTACTTTTTATCTAACAAAAATTAACATTATAAATTTATTTTGTTTGTAATGCAGGGAAATGCAAAAAACTCCTGAAAATTGATCATTACTTAATCTCCTTATAAATCTAAATGCTGAGATGTCTATGTCAAATAATAGTTGTAACTAAATTATATTTGGTATCTTGGATTTGTTTTTTTATTAAAATATGTATCTTATTTATTTTTATATTTATTTGTAACATGATATTATTAACGCAGTGATGTATATAATGTGTGTTTACATTATTATGTCACATTGTAAAGTTGGATAAATCTATACAATAAAGACGAGTAAAAGTATTAGAAATGCGGCCAGACAGGCACGCCGCTAGTAGTAGTAGTAGTAATAATAATAATAATAATAATAATAATAATAATAATAATAATAATAATAATAAAGATAAAGATATTAATTATTTCCATATTCGTTTAATTTTTTTATGATGAAATAAATACTGAAAATAACAAATGTAATTAGTGATATTTAATTTCAATATAAAGCCCATATTTTGAATTTCAAATTTTTTTGAAGAATTTGAATTTCAAATATTGAGAAACATATTCTTGACAAAAAAATTATATTGAGAAACATATCATAGATTATATTATATTACATTACATACATTTCAAATTACATTGAGTGTGAGTTTAAGATTCTCATGAATGAAAACATAATTTTGCTTTTTTTTTTGTATCATTATTTATTTCTTAATATACAATATCTTATATTATTAATAAGTTATTGAATTAAATTTGTCTCATTGGAATTTTTTTTTGAAGGAGGATTTGTCTCATTGTTATTATTATTATTGTTTTACAGCGTCAATATTATATTTGAATGATTAGTAATATTAATTTAAATAATAAACTATAAAAATTGAACGTAGAAAAACAAGCTCAATTGTCAAATTTGATTATTCTTAACATTATTTCATTATATTTTCTAAAAAAAAATCATTATTTATTATCGGTATAACAATCATAATCATTAATCATTTACATATTCATTTGATTTTTTATGATGAGCTAAATATCGAAAATGTCAAATGTAATTAACAATAATATCTACATGATATATCCCTCCCCCTAATTAGTGATATTTAATTTCAATATAAATCCCATATTTTGAATTTCAGATATTTTTTTTGATAGACTTGAATTTCAAATATTGAGAAACATATCATATCATAAATTACATTAAGTTCAAATTATTTTTATCTAACTATTGGATAATCTTATCACGGGTACAGAAGCAGGGGACACTTGTGTTCAAAAATCATAATTGATTCCCAAAAGTTGGTTGCAGTAGTAGCGGAGGCTTGTATATCTGGACGGTCAATTGTATGAATTACAGAGTTGACACTTTGGGGAAGACTTTACCTAACAACACATCGATCCAAGGGTTAGTCTCACAGTTTTAAATGTAGGATACCCGATCAAATAAAAAAATTAATTTATCTATATAAGTGCGAACGAATAACAAATCTTAAGTATCGGTTATAATGAATTATTACTAAAAAACACATATATGTTTTTTTTTGTTTCTCAGGGTATCCTCCATGCACAACTGCGGAGAATAATCCCTCGAGACACATATGTTTATTTTGATTATTTGATATAATATTATGATTCTATAATATGAATATAATTAATTATATATTATTATATTATTTTTATATAAACGTAAGTTATTCATATGCTATATCTATATTGTTTTTTACCATAGTGTCCTCCCATCTAATAGGTGAGAGACTAATCTCCTGCATACTGTCACTCGTCTAAGTGGGTGACCCCTCAAAACAATGTTTTTTTTTTCCATATACATGGATCGCAGAAAAATTGTAAATAATTTTATTTTCTTATAATATAAAAAATACTATATATTATTTTATTATTTTCATATAAACATTAGTTATCCATATTTTTCTACTGAACTCAAAATAAAGATACCATGAAACAGTTATGGATAATTGCATACTCTTTTTTAATTTTTTAATATAAATTATCTTAATCATTTACTATAGTAGGCAACGAGATGAATCAAAATCATTTCCTATAAATATCATATCATATCATGATATTATTTTCCGCTAAATCTCACTCCGATATTTCACCCAAAATTTTTGCATTTCATATCCCAAAAGCTTCTCCATTTAATTTAAATTTCTTTCACTCACAAATCACCATAAATAATTAAATATAACGTCTCTGCAATTTTTTCCTTCTATTAAAGTTACACTCACTCAACATAAGCTATCACTTTCTCCCTCACAAAAATTCGGCCTTCATTCCCTCTTCTCCTCTCTTCCAGAGACCCTTCTCCTCTCTCTTTCCCCTGCTCGCTCTCTTCCACCATAACATCGCCCATCCTCAGCCACGCTGCAACGGTAAGTTTTTTTTTTTGAGGTATTCCTTTTATTTTTTCTTTTCTGTGTTCTTCTTTTCTGTGGTATCGCTTAGATTTTCTGAAGTGCAAGGAGCCCAATTTTCTAATATTTCTCTCTCTCTCAACGACTCAACTCTCATTCCCTCTTCTCCTTTCTGCCGCTCTTCATTCATTTTGTTTGTTGCTTCAACGCTTAGGTATATTTCTCTTTAAATCTCACATTGCTAAGGTTTTACGGGATTTGAGGGAAAGATTAGCTCAAAAAGTTAAAATATGTGTAGTGAGAAGATAATGGCGGCTATTGATATTCAAGTACTTACAAGTGATAGTGATATTTACAAGCTCCACATTAACGTAAAAAAAGGGCGTTGGAATGAAGTAAAATCTTACTTATCGAGTGTTCCTGGTGCGATTTCTTGGACTTCATCCTCTACAAGGAGGACAATTCTCCACGTTGCGGTTGCGGTTGCTGCAGGGCAAGTGGAGATGGTTAAAGAGTTAACTGGGTTAGGAGATGTAGGATTTCTCAGGATGCAAGACCACAAGGGATACACAACACTTGCCATTGCAGCTGAAGTGACATATGACAAGAAAATGGCAGAGTATATGGTCAACAAAGGAGGGAATGAGCTCTTGAGTACAAGAACCAATCTAGAGAACATCCCATTAATTCTGGCCCTAGACAAGGGTCATACAGAAATGACTAGATATCTCTTCTCTGAGACTCCCTGGTCCTTCTTGCTTGAACATAAAAATGATTACGGCCCCAAGATAATATCAGGATGCATCTCTGCCGGAATATTTGGTAAAGTTTACTTTGGAGCTTGTTTTTCTTTTCTTGTATAACTCACATGATTTAATTGGTGGTATATATATTATTTGGTTACAGATGTTGCCGCAGCACTACTCCAACACCAAGTTGGCTTATTACCCCTTAATGACAATTGTGTTCAACTGCGACCCTTATATGCATTAGCAAACATGCCTTCTGCATTCCGTAGTGGGACCAAACTTGGACGTTGTTCACGGTTGGTTTACAAAAGTAAGTTCACCTTTTATCTTTCAAAAATATTTTACTGTAGATAATACAACTGACCGAATACATTATATTTTCGTTATAGTTTGATCCTACGGGGAGACATAAACTTGAAGGACAAATGTATTAAGATTGGATCACACGTCGAACCAATAAATTCTTTAGCAGGTTTGACAGCAATTTATCCTCAATGAATTATGAAATGCATCTGCTATATAATTATGTTGGATATTTTATTTCAAAATAATTTTTTTTGAGTTTAAAATTAAGAGTTTTAAGCTTTCCTTTTTAGTATTATAATTAATTTGTTTCCTATTACTGTTTAAAAATTCCCTTATATTCATCTTATTGCTTTTGATTACAGTTTATTGCATTTTAATGCCTTGTTTTTCATGTAAAAAAACGTGCGTTACGTTGGGACATGTTTTTAGTTTTTATGGTTTTTATTCATTTAGAAGTTGTACATGTGTTTTAAGAAATCATGTCAAGGCTTTTGGTGCTATTATGATTCAAAACTAAAAATACATATTTTTTGAGTGATAGAACAAATGGTGTTTTCTCTATAATATATAAATCATATTCAAAACTAAAAATCATAGAAAGTGAGGGTGTTGTTTTCTCACTTTCAAAACTTCTTTCTCACTTTAGAGGAGAATATATATATATATATATATATATATATATATATATATGAGAGAGAGACATAAGGAAACAATTTAAATGTTTATATACTTGAACAAAAATTGATATTAGAAATGTCTGACTCTTCAATGTCATATTCAGGTCAATTTTTTGAACGATTTTGACTGTTCATTCAACCTTACCTTCTAAAGATTCCAAGTATGTATAATCATATGTGTTCATATCTTTTCTTTGCTTCAATTATCAATTATGTTGAAATGCATTGTATAAAGTCGTTTCCCTGTCTCCTATTTTGTCTTCTACTTAATAAAGTCTCATTTTGAACTTTCTAATGTTTTCAGGAATTGAGAGGATATATTTGATGAAAATGAATCATCACCTAGTACTTGATATTCTACAATCTTTGTGTGGAAGAATATCAGCAATAACAAGCGAATCAGATCTACATGCGTGTTCAGCTTACGATGCTATGTTGCAAGCTGCCAAGTACGGGATTGTTGAGTTCATAGATTCAATGCGGCTGGCAAATCCTGACCTTTTATGGGCCAATGACAAAGATGAAAGAGGCGTATTCTCACATGCAATTATAAATCGTCAGGAAAAGGTGTTCCAACTCATACACGACATAGAGGGGCTGAAAGAGTTCATTATATCCCAAGAAGATGTGTATGGCAATAACATGTTGCACCTTGCCGTAGAATCAGGGCCTTCTTTTGTCCTTGGTGACATATCTCATGGGGTTCTACAGATGGAAAGAGAAGTTGAGTGGTTTAAGGTATTCCATTATTTACTTAATTATATGTTATTATTGTTTCTCTTAAAAAAAAAGTGTTAAAGTGTTAATTATTACTACATGAAGGTGGTTGAGAGAATTCTGCCTCTCAAGTAAAAGGAAGCCATGAATAAAAATGGGGAAAAGCCTTGAGAAGTATTTACCAAAACCCATAAGGAGCTACTAAAAGATGGTGGGGAATGGTTAAAAGGCTCGGCAAGTACTTTGACAGTTGTGGCTTCTCTCATCATTGGGATCATGTTCACGGTGGTCTTCACTGTCCCAGGAGGATAAAATCAAGTCACTGGCGTACCCTTGTTAGCTGATGAAGAGGGATTCACTATCTTCATTGTAGCAGCTCAATGCTCTTTTATAACATCTTTGTCTTCACTGGTCACTTGTCTTGGCCTCCTTACATCATGTTACATCGAGGAAGACTTCTGCCAAAAGGGGATCTCAAAGTTAGTCTATAGCTTCCAAATCCTATGTTTGTCTATGCTATTCATGATGACTGCCTTTGCTACTGGAATTGATCTGATGCTTAAAGGAAATAGTGGGCATGATTCAATTTTATCTTGGCCCATGATCATTCTCGTTTTTCCGGTTTGTCTAACCTTATCTGCACTAATTGATCCTTTTATTGAGACGAGGGAATCTGTCAAAAGACTTCTTTTTCTCGCTAGTAAGAAGCAAAGAAGTCATTTTTCTTACCATTAATAAGAAAACAAGTCAATTCTTGGGTTCTTCAATCAGTCGAATATGGAATAAGTATATTTAACTGTGAAGAAACATATATTGTAGTCATGCACCATGTTCTTATGCTAATTGACTTGATAGTTGGTGGTTAAGGTAATCAAAATAGTTTCACAAATTACTGCATTGTGAACCAATGCAGTAACATCCGGGTGTCGACGAGGGAGGGGAGTGATCGCCGATGCAAGAAGGCACGAACAAAGAGCGGCTCCTGGCAGGCTTCTAGGCAGAGGGACACATGAATGAACCGATTACACACCCGAATGAGAGGGATCCTGAGACTGTGTAGGTATGCATGGGACTATACAGTTTAGGAAGGCCTATATGAATTGATTGGTACTACCTATACTAACAAGAAGCCTCTTCTTTTCGGTAGCCCATCACTTAAGAACTCCACTGTTAAGCGTGCTTGACTTGGAGCGATTTTGGGATGGGTGACCTCCTGGGAAGTTTTCCCAGGAAGCGTGTGAGTGAGGACAAAGCATGCTGAAAAGACCCGTGTTGGTCTGTGGGGATAGTCGTCAATCCATAAAGCAGCCAGGGATGTTACAAGTGGTATCAGAGCTGGTCGAGTCTTTCGGGATCTTTGGGGAATTGGTCTGTTGTGTTGACGTTGTGTTTTCTCCGAGTTAAGTTTTGTTTGAATTACTTCTTAGAAGTAATGTGTGTTAATACACCAATGCACGTTTCATATTTTGGTTGCGGTCTAACTGATTTTGTTCTACAGGTCAGTTATGGAACCAGCACCAGAAGGTGGACATGGGCGAGGACGTGGACGTGGACGCGGTCATGGACGTGGTCAGAGAGGTGGTCCTATTGGTGGTCGTGCCAATGTGAATGAGAACTATAATGATGGAATGGACTATGCCGCTCAGGCTATGGAACATGTGGCAGCTGCAATTGCCAATCAAACTGCATCTATGAATGCCCAGAATCTACAAGTTGCGGAAGGCAAGGCTCTGATTGCGTTTCGAAGCCAAAAACCCATCACAATTTGGTGGGGATGCTGATCATGAGAAAGCTGATTTATGGATTCAGGAGCTGGAGAAAATCTTTGAACTAGTGGTTACTCCTACAGAAGTAAGGGTTATTTATGCTACTTTCCTGCTGATAGGAGATGCGGAGTATTGGTGGAAGGGTGTTCAACAACTGCTTGAAGCTGATCATTAGAAGATTACCTGGAACGTTTTCTGAACTGGATTCATGGATAAGTATTTTCCAGAGAGCGTTAGGATCGAGAAAGAGATGGAATTTCCAGGATTACAACAACAAGACATGTCTGTGGGAGAGTATGCGGCTAAGTTTGAATCGCTTGCCAAATACTTCCGTTTCTTTCAAGCACAACCAAATGAAAGCTGGAAATGTGAGAGGTTTGAAGTGGGCTTAAGGTTTGAGATTAAGGAATCTGTCTTACCTCTGCAACTTCGAACTTTTCAAGCTTTAGTCGAGATGAGTCGGGAGATTGAGCAGATGAGGAAAGGAAGAAATGATAAGGGAAATGTTGGAGGACCCTCTAGATCCAAGGATCATCTGAGAATCAGGGAGAAAAGCAAGTGCAGAGAAAACCTTATTTCCGACCACCAGGAAATGACCAGAATATACAACAACATCATTCAAATTTTGCTGCAACGGGGAGTAGTGGCCAAAATAATCAAAATCAAAGTCAAGTTAGAAGGTGTTTCAACTGTGGAGATACAAGACATATATTGGATACTTGCCTTGTAAGGGGAGCTAAGTGTTTCAACTGTGGTCAAGTGGGACATTGGGCGAAGGATTGCAATGCACCAAAGCATGGACCGTCTGTCAATAATACCAGAGCAAATAAGCTGACGGCTGCGGGTAGAGTTTTTCATGTGTAGAACGCCGAGACTTCAAACTAGGACGATAATCTCTTAACTAAACTATTTTAATTCGGGTACAATTCATACTTTGTTTCGATGGATTGTGTGTGGATGTGTTGAAATTACTTGTTTCTGTGATTATCATGAGATGATCGTTTCAAATTTCAACTATTCAGTTGGTCACTGTGACATTTAGTATGTTTGACTGTCCTATTTTGTTCGGGATAGACGCTTTCTTGACAAAACGAGTTTCTCGATGAGACTTAGTCTAGTTACTTCTACCATTAGGGAAAGTGACCCAATATGCATTTTATCGGATTGATATCCTTTTAAAATTGTTATGTTCTTGTGAGAGATGAAACTTTCTTAGATTCATGTTTGTAAAAGTGTACCGATCATACATTTTTACTTCCCTGAATTTGTTAAAGAATCTTTATGCACAGAATATTCTTGTATTCTTATCAGATTGATGAAATTCTTTTATATACTTTCTTGTGAAAGTAAGGCTTCGGGATCTTTCATTCCTGTCTAGCTTCGTGTCACGAAATTTTGAGGACGAATTTTTTTTAAGAGGGGTAGTCTGTAACACCTCGACTTTTCGGTGTTTTCTAATATCAGAAATTTATATAATTACGTTTATATTTTTGTCTGAGACTTAGAAAATTATTTTAATTATTCCAAAACCTTATTTACACTCTACTTTACCGTAGAGAATTACGATAAAAATTTAGGTTGAAAAGTCAGGCGAATCCCGACCCGCGAATTTCATCGATAGTATAATTATACTTCTCAAAAGACCTAATTTTTACCCGTGAATGAAAAACTTAAGGTTTTTATTTAATTTCCTACGATTTTGGTTATTTTGAAATATTTCACTAAAAAGTGAAATATTATATTTTATCTGGGCATCATGTTGAATCGGGTAAGCAACGGAGCAGATTTCGGAATTTCTGGGAGCCGCTAACGGATAATACCAATGAGTCAAATTTGGTGAGTCACCCATGTGAACACATTAATGGTGCACATGGCCTCATGATGACAATTTCTATGGAAATTGCATTTTGGTCCTTAAACTTATTCTTAATTGCACTTTGGTCCCTAAACTAGTTTCTATGATACACTAAGTGAAGTGGATTAGTTTTTCACTCATCCAAATCATGTTTGGCTGCAGTTTTGAGGCCCAATTTTCGTGGCCAAGAGTTATTCCATGAAAACCAATTTCCTACTCTTAATTTCCTAGATTATGTTTATGCCTTAAGCATTTTGGTGGGCCAAAACAATTGAATCCAAGCCCAAAACTCCATGGCCCATGTGCAAGCCCAAAGGGGAGTAGTGGCTGCCCTTAACTTGGATGAACCAAGCTCATTCTTGTTCATTCCACAACATTCTCCAATATTCTCAAAGGTTCTAAACTATTCTCAAAAGTTCCAAAGTATTCTAGCTTTTTCCTAGGAACATAGTAGCAAGTTGATGAAGAAGCTTCAAGGTAACTCACATGATGAGTCACAATGTGAACACATTAAGTGTTGCACATTGTCATCATTACAAACTATTGGGAATTTTCAAAATAGTCCCTATACTTTTGGAATTTTTGCAAAATGGCCCCTAGGAGTTATTTGCACCTAAATCCTTGAAGAAGCCACCTCCTTTCCACTTAGTCCCTCAAAAGTGGCGCAGCCCACACTCTCTAAAGGCATACTTTCACTTCATTATTTGCCATTTCACACTTTACATAAAAAACACCCAAAAGTTCTAAGTTCATACCATCATTTTGTGAAGAAAGTCCTTGGATCCTCACTTGTTTTTGATCTTCAAGAGGTGAATCCTATTCTCCTTCCATAATCATGTCTATGTTCTTCAATAAGTTTCATGATTCAAAGTCTATTTCATCTATGTTCATCACTTTTAAGTTTCTAGATCTAGAACTTTGAAAATTCATAACAAATTCTAGAAAAATCTCATGGTGTTGAAACCACTTCCTATGTTCTTATAATCATGTATATTGTCTGTATCTAAGAGTATGTGATGATCAAAAATTTTCTTCCCTTGAAACCCATCTTGGCCAAATCCTAGAGGAAAGGATGGATGGAGTTTTTGTTCTTGCTTTTGATGTATGATCATGTCTTTCATCATACATACTTGTATACTTGTTGAATCCTAGTTGGTTCATTAAATTAAAAACCCTAGCCTCATGAACATGTATTGGCCGAATCTACAATTTAGGGGGTTAGGATGGTTTTGATTCTTAACTTTGTTGTGTAGCCTTAATCCATTTCCTTAAGTATTCTAGAATCATTAATCCATGACTTAAACAACTTTGGAGTTTGTTTAGTCCTTAAACACTATGAGGCTGTGACCAACATAGGAGGATTTTGATGTTTTGTGATTGTTTATTTATGTGGTTGTCTGTTTGTATTGTTGAAGGTTAAGTATAAAGCGGTGTACGTGAGTTTCCGGCATCCGATGAATTAAATTCAACTTGTTGTGCATCTTCGAGAGGTAAGGGGAGCTTACCTGAGGGATTTTTCTCAATAACCATTTGTTTTTAGTGTAGGCTGTATAATTTATATGTGGTTGTGGTTATTTGTTTATGTTGTTTACGTTGTGTTGTTTATCTGTGTATCGGTGATTGATCTGCTTTTAGTTTATTTAATTATCTGCAGTTGTATATTATATTGCTATGATGCATGATCTTCCTGGTGATATAATTCTGATGACGTTGTTGAATGTTGTTTGAGAAGCCTGACAGTGGTCAGTGCACAACCGATTAATCAGATAAAAGCTTTAATAAGCCGTGTAAATTACATTCAATGTTTTATGGGAAACATTGGAATATAATAGTGGTGGAAAATATTGTTTTGGAAAAATAATGAGTTTTGAGAAATATTATTATTTTAATGATATATTAGTGTAAAAGTAATTTACGAGTCACGATGAGGGCGTAACCGTGAAATTATTTTTGTACTGCTAATTTTTACGTAAGAAATTTCGTAATATTAAAAAAAGTTATTTTATGAAATTAATTGTTGAGAATAAGTTAATTATGATTTTAGAAAATTATTTAAGTGCAAAAAGCTAAGTTTTGGCTTAAAAAGCTTTAAAAGTGATAATTGACGGCAAATTTGGAAAAGTGTCGACGGCAAGTATCTTGAAATGGTAATTCGTATTTTAAGCAAGTTTAAAATCTCTAGTGACTCACCTTGTGAAAACTAAGTTTTAGTATCTAAAGATTTTATTGAAGAATTTTCCATGTGAAAAGATTTTCCGAAAACAAAATTAATTCAACCGTGTTGAAAGTGGTGTGGAACTTAGTAACCGAGACGTCGGGGTACTAAGGTTTTTTGTTGTTATAGACTTGGGGTCCTTTGGACTTTGAGGTCCTGTAGACTTGGTGTCTACTGTATACAGGGTGTATAATGTGTTTAAACATTTAAGATGTTTTCTATTACCATGAACCTATGACTGGTGCATCGGTCGAGAGGTGTCGTGATTGAGCAATCGGACTCTGAGGTCCTGTGTTTTAATGAAAGTTTTAAAGATGTTAAAACGATGTGAGTCGTAAGCCATTTTGAGCTTCAGCAAAGAAAGATTGAACACAAAGAAAAGTGTCAAGAACAGAGTGTTTTTGCATGCATTTGGCAGACGTGCCCGTTAAGTTATGGCTGCGTGCCTGTATTCTGGCTGTGTGCCTGGTGTTCTGGTGTTCTGGCTGCGTGCCTGTGTTTTGGCTGCGTGCCTGGTGTTCTAGCTGTGTGCCTGTGTTCTGGCTGCGTGCCTGGTGTTCTGGCTGCGTGCCTGGAGTCTGATCAACTCATTACTGGTTGGGATATCTCATGAGATTAAGTGTGGATGTTTAGATGATGTATTGAAGTGTTGATGCATAGTTTTTCAACGTTGATGTTTGGGGTGTGGAACCCATTGATAAATTGTATGCTATAATATGGATGCTTATGTTGTTATAAACATGTATGTGTGCATGTGTCTTCTTTTGTGTCGCGCATTTATTTATTGTGTTAAATCCATATATTGGCGTCTCACCCTTACAAACATATCAGAGTCGCACAAGGGGTATCATGTCTACAAGAAGAAGAAGGCTGTCTAGTTCGGGGCATGCTGTTGCTGCTTCTATCGATTGTAGTGTATGTTAGTTACGACCAGCTTAGGTCCTATTGTGTTATATTATGTTTTGAGAATAGATTAAACTGATAATGATCTAGGTGTGAAAACATATGAGGCAGTATAGTTGTATGACTTATATACATTATGTATTTAAGTGTGATCTGATTATGTTGTTGTTGTTTTGAGGGTAAAAAGAAGAAAAAACTTATCACCATATTTTGAAAAGATAAACGTTGAGAAAACATTATTTTCCGAAAGCAACCAGCAAGTTAAGTTTTATTTCCTCAAACGGGTAACCATGTGATGACCCGAGTTAGGGTGTCATATTAGTGGTATCAGAGCGGCACCTCTCCCAGTACGGTGTGGTTCGGGGACGAACCAAGCAGAAGCTGGTGGGCGTGTAACACCCGGGTGCCGACGAGGGCGGGGAGTGATCGCCGGTGCAAGAAGCCACGGACAAGGAGCGGCTCCTGGCAGGCTTCTAGGTGGAGGGACACATGAATGAACCGAATACACACCCGAATGAGAGGGATCCTGAGACTGTGTAGGTATGGGACTATACAGTTGAGGAAGGCCTATATGAATTGATTGGTACTACCTATACTAACAATAAGCATCTTCTTTTCGGTAACCCATCACTTAAGAACTCCATTATTAAGCGTGCTTGACTTGGAGCGATTTTGGGATGGGTGACCTCCTGGGAAGTTTTCCCAGGAAGCGTGTGAGTGAGGACAAAGCATGCTGAAAAGACCCGTGATGGTCTGTGGGGATAGTCGTCAATCCATAAAGCAGTCAGGGATGTTACAAATGCCATTTGATTTTGATAACCTACTAACTAATTATTTCTACAATTTTCTCACCCGTGAACTTAAAAAAATTGAAGCTGTTATAAGTTACAAATCTCTTCCTCTGAAGAAGGAAGTGAAGAAATTGATACACCTTGTTCTCCACGCCATCGCATTAATACTTGGAATAATTGAAATTTATGCTACCTTCAAGTATCATAATGAAAGTGGGATTGCCAATTTGTACAGTTTGCACTCATGGCTTGGAATTGGGGTTATTGTCCATTATGGCATTCGGGTAGACCATTGAAAAGGATGGTGATGTAGAACAACCAAAATTGAACATGGCAAGGAAGTGAGTCACGTCTAATGGCTGAAGTCCCACCAGGTTTGAAAAAGATCACAAACCCATATATCCACTGCAAGTGAGGTAACCAATACAATGTTAGACAAAGTTAGAGGACAACACAGTGAGATATCTGATAATTAAGTGTGCATAGGACCAGATTAACATACACTGTAAGATCAACCGAGTCAAATACACTGTAAAGAAACATGAAGCAATTTAACTCCTCAAATTACATTTCATAGATGGGAAAAAATCAACGAGGCTCGATTCTTGATTTGATCTAACAAATGAGCATGCTGCACAAAGGTCAAATTTGCTTCAACTATTGAAAATCTCTTGCAATGCCCGTAATAGATCACTCTAATTCTTAGCTTCATTTCCCAAAGCCCAAAATCAGAATTTTAAAACTTTCCAGGTTTTTCCCCTCAAAATTACCATTCAGCCAAAGAAAAATTAAGAATAGGGCCATCTCCATCAGAAACTCGTATGCCATCCAGCCTTGTAGTACACATTGAAAACAAACTATACCCATTACTAAATGTTAAAGTAATAGACACATTATCAACTCATTCAATATTTTGAAGTCATGGACTACTAAGTGCGCTTTAAAGTCGGTACAGACAAATGTTTGATGCAGCAAATTTTCTATTTTCACATGCCTTGGTTTAGCTTGTTCTACAACTGAACTTAATATTCAAACTCTAATGATCGTGTTGATGGTTTTACTGGGTTGAGGGTGGTACTGCCTAGTGTTCTAATTTTATGGACTACTTTCATGTTTTTTTTATGATAAGCATATGTGAATCCCAGATATTCCAAATCTGTTTGAGGTTGCCTCTAGCTTGTAATGCAAATAAAGAATGATACTATATTAAGGCTTTAAATCTTTGATCCATCAGAAGTGGCTGCTCAACTCTGATGGCATATTAATCTCACTATTCATATCACTATTAAGAAGATATTGACATGTAAGTTTGACAAAGTAACAGATGCTCTAGATGAAAGAAGTCTTTATAAAATTGATTATTCTATTTCTATAGTTCTTCATGAAAAACCTTGGTAAACTGCTTAATTAATATTAACTAAACATAGCAGGGCATAAAAGAGGTGGATTAGGTGAACTACCTTTTGGCAACTCGTAGTTCTTCAAGCACATCAAGTGTTTAAAGTTCTTTTACTATCAAATCCTTCTCCAACTTTGTTGCTTGTTTCTCCACTTTCCTTATGTTAAAGTCTACTCATCTTTTGCCTTTATCTTGTTGAAAACTAATCTGTCCCACATGAGAGATGGGTTCTTGCCTGAAATAGATGACAACATGGACACAATAGGGATATAGAGTAGGCAAGGCACACAACCTTGATTCAAGTGCACAAAAACATTAGCAACAATGAGACTTAAAACCCCAAGAGAAAATATCAAAGAACCCGAATTGCACAATAGATGAGAAGCAAATTTCAGATTTGACAATTAAGCATTCCTTTTTTTTTTTGTTAGGTTAAAGTTCAAGAACGATTTTATATCTAACACCATTGCTTTCAATATTGAAGTAAAACATTTGCCACTTGTTGATCTATGAGAACACTAAACACTAAAAAGCTCTACAATGACCTGCAATCCTTTTGTGTACGGCCCCAAGGTCCATGTGTTAGTAAATGGGGTATGGATCTACAACAAAGAAGAAGAAAATAATGGTAATGCGCAATCTCCAAGGCGTGTGAGGACACTAGGCTTTAGGTTCGATTCGCCCCCACCAATCTCTCCTCGTAGATTGGATGCAACAGGTGTAACTGGCGAATCCCCTTCAGGATACAATGGAGAACCTTGGTTTGGTTTGCACACCCTAAACCAAGCGTATCGACAATGGCAGTTTACAGAACAATAGTCTCCTTAACTCTCTCTGCGCATAAGATAGAAAAGAAGGTGATTTGGAGTGAAGAATGGTTGAGAGATTCTGAGTTTTTCGTGTCAATTACTGCATGCAGATGGTTTTATTTATAGACCAACTCATGTCACTTGGTGAAAGGAAACAACTCTTCAAAAGTTTCAAAAACGATCAAATTCCATACATAAGTAGTATTAACGTTCATTAACTGTCACAAGACATCAGTTGGCCTAGTGGCCAACAGATGTGTCCCTTCCCTCACAGAGCCAGGTTCGAATCCGCTCAACAGCACTTTATCATTTTATTTTTCCGGAACGTTAAACAACAGTCATAATATTCAACAAAAATGAGGGACATAGGATTCGAACACTGACCAAGGCATCAAACCAATGAAGTCGCTACCGCTAGGCTACGCGACCAAGTAGTGACAATTAGGCGCCATTAATTAGATTCAACCGTTTAATAATTTTGAAAATTTCTCACAATCCCCCACCATTTTCAAAATAAATCCAAATCCCATTATTCCGGAAATCGCATGCTTTCAGACAAAGGTATCTTGGAGATTTGAACCTTTGCTTAGTAAACCATGCGTTTCACTCATCCCTGAATAAAATGGTAGACAAGCTTTGAACCAAATATTCCTTAGAACAAGCGTGCATGACTTACACATGAAATCTCGGTACCATTGAACGACGTGGTAGTGTGACACATTTGATAAGGCCTTGTGTCGTGTATCCTTTTCATGAGAGCTTACAGAGTCAAGCCCAACTCTAAGAAGCGGCCACACTTCACTCTCACATAGGTGGACTTTACCAGAAGCACCCCCATAAATTGGGCACCTCAGCACATATGTGCTATAGATCCATTAAGAGCAAAAGTTCACCCTTTTCTTTATTGTCCTTATGGTTTCCAAGTACTTTTAAACCTTGGGATGTATCTATTTGTCAAGTACTTGCAATCACTCTCATAGTGTACTTTGGCCCATTGAACTCAAGACTTGATGCTACTCAAGTGTGAGTCGGGTTTCCACCATTGGTGATCATGTAGATATGGGCTTGAGTCCCATCCCTAATGATGTTTTCAACACCATATCCCTTGTCAGTCCTTTCGTCAAAGGATCTGCAAGATTCCTCTCTGTTTTCACAAAGACTATGGATATTACTCCATTTGTAATCAAATCTTTTACATAGCTATGTCTTAGCCCAATGTGCCTGGACTTTCCATTATAAACCTGGCTATATGCCTTTGATAGTGTTGATTGACTATCACAATGTATGGATATTGGTGCTATTGGCTTTGGCCAAATTGGTATCTCATACATCAAATTTCTAAGCCATTCAGCTTCTTTGCTTCCTGCTGCCAATGCTATGAATTCTGCAGCCATGGTGGAGTCAGCAATGCAAGTTTGTTTCTTGGATCCCCAAGAAATAGCACCCCCACCAAGTGTGAAGACCCAACCGCTTGTTGAAGCATGATCTTCTGTATAAGTCACCCAACTGGCATCCGTATAACCTTCTAATACTGAAGGATATCCATCGTAGTTCAAACTATAATTCATTGTCCCCTTCAAGTATTTCAAAACTCTTCGGACAGCATGCCAATGGTCTTTGCATGGATTACTTGTATACCTACTTAGTATCCCTACAGCATATGCAATGTCTGGTCTAGTACATGTCATGGCATACATTAAGCATCCAATTACTTTTGAATATTCAAGTTGTGCTACTGGACAGCCTTTATTTGGTACTAAATTAGTGTTGTGATCAAAGGGAGTAACAACTGATTGACAATCAAATTCATTAAATTTCTTTAACACCTTTTCTATATAGTGAGATTGTGACAAACCTATGTTCTCACCATCTCTTATTATTCTAATCCCTAGTATCACATCGGCTTCCCCTAAGTCTTTCATATCAAAATTACTAGAGAGGAAACTCTTAGTTTTTTCCACCTCATCTAGATCAATACCAAATATTAACATATCATCAACATATAAACAAATCATAACACCTTTTCCATTATGGAATTTACTATAAATACACTTGTCAGATTCATTTATTTTATATCCATTAGCTAGCATAACTTGATCAAACTTTTGATGCCATTGTTTAGGAGCTTGTTTTAGTCCATACAATGCCTTATTCAATTTACACACCTTCTTTTCTTGACCATTAACCACAAACCCTTCAGGTTGTGACATATACACCTCTTCATCTAACTCCCCATTAAGAAATGCTGTTTTCACATCCATTTGATGAATGAAAAACTTATAGATGGATGCAAGTGCCAATAACACTCTAATTGAGGCAATTCTTGCCACAGGTGCATATGTATCAAAATAGTCAATGCCCTCTTTTGGTGTAAATCCCTTAGCAACTAGTCTTGCCTTAAACTTATCTATGGTTCCATCTACCTTCATTTTCCTTTTGAAAATCCATTTACAACCTATAGGTTTGGAACCAGGTGGGAGGTCTACTAATTTCCACGTTTTATTCCCCATTATTGAGTCTATTTCCTCTTGTATAGCTTCCTTCCAGAAAGCGGCATCTTGAGACTTTATTGCCTCTTCGAATGTTTCTGGATCACTTTCTGTATTATAACATATTGGTCCATAACTGTCTATGGACTCTCTTGTTCCTTCAACAAGGAACATGAAAAAGTCTGGTCCATACGTTTTCTCTTTCCTAGCTCTCTGACTTCTTCTAAGTTCTGAACTATCTAGAGTATCATTATTAAATACATTGGTTTCTAGATTATGTGCATTACTATGAACATCATTTTTGTGACTTGGAATTGAGTTAAACCTATCTTCTTGAAAGATAGCATCCCTAGACTCAATTACTGTATTTACAGGATATGAGTCATTAGATTCTATAACCATGAATCTATATGCTTTGCTATTTTTAGCATAGCCCAGGAACACACATTCAATTCCCCTTTCACCTAATTTCTTTCTTTTTGGTTCAGGAACTTTTACTATTGCCCTACAACCCCAAACTTTGAAATAGTCAAGGTTGGGCTTTCTATTTTTCCAAAGTTCATATGGGGTTATTTTGTTCCTTTTGTTTGGAACTCTATTCAAGATATAACAAGCCGTCAACAAGGCTTCTCCCCAATAACCCTTTGCTAGACCAGAATATGATAACATTGCATTTACCATTTCTTCTAATACTCTATTTTTCCTTTCAACTATACCGTTTTGTTGTGGGGAATAAGGTGCGGTTGTTTGGTGAATTATTCCAGTAGACTCAAAGTAACTAGGGTTATAGAACTCTCCTCCTCTATCACTCCTAAAACATTTAATAAATGTTTCATGTTGAAGTTCTACTTCTGTTTTAAATATCTTAAATTTATCTAACACTTCATCCTTTGAATGCATTAAATATACATAGCAATATCTAGTACAATCATCTATGAATGTCACAAAATATTTTTTACCACCTATAGTGGGCCAACCATGTAAATCACATACATCAGAATGAATCAAATCTAACACTTTAGAACTTCTTTCAACTCTAGGAAACGGAAATCTAGTTATCTTAGTTAGCATACAAGTTGTACATGCATCCGAAATCCTACTTGTTTTAGGAATTAAACATGAATTCATCATTTCATCCATTTTCCTAAAATTAACATGTCCTAAACGAGAATGCCATAAATTACAAGACTCAACAATATAAGCATAAATAAATCCATTATCATTAATAATATTGAGTTTGAACATATTCTCACAAAGGTATCCCTTTCCTACAAACATTCCTCCTTTAGAGAGGATAAACTTGTCTCCCTCAAATACACATTTGAACCCGTACTTATTAAGTAACGGTACAGAAATTAAATTCTTCCTAACATCTGGTACATAATAAACATCTGTAAGAGTGACTACTTTTCCCGAAGTGAATTCTAGTTCCACCGTCCCTTTGCCTTTAACTTGGACAGTTGATGCATTTCCCATATATAGAACGGTTCCATCTTCTTCATTAATTGTCTTGAAGAGATCCTTGTTCTTACACACATGGCGAGTTGCACCGGAGTCAATCCACCATGATCCAACATCTTCTATCATGTTGATTTCGGAAATGACCGCAACAAGATTGTCCTTTGTTGCACTAGATTCCTTCTCCTTTTCCTTTTTCAGGAGACGACAATTCCTCTTGAAATGTCCCGGTTTTCCACAATAGAAACAACCATTTTTCTTTTTCTTTTTCTTTTTCTTGTAGTCATTCTCATTGTTGTTTTCATGAGATTTTACAAAATCCCGATTCCTCTTTTTAGAGGACTTACCAGATTTCCCTTCCTCTACTACATGCACCTTCTCATGAACATAATGTTCTTTAGTATCATCTTGTTTACGATACTCTTCTTCTAAACGAAGGTGATTACCCAATTGTTCAAGAGAAATGTCATCTTTTCGATGTTTAAGACTTCTTTTAAAGTCTTTCCATGAAGGAGGAAGTTTGTCAATGATTGAGGAGACAATGATGGTTTCATCCATGTGCATATTATGTTGTTTGTAGTTATTGAGAATACGTTCAATTTCATGCATTTGTTCCATGATAGGCATACCATCACCCATTTTATAATTATTAAAACGACTAACAAGAAATTTCTTACTTGTTGCGTCCTCCATCATGTATCTTGCCTCAAGTTTCTCCCATAGTTCTTTGGAGGATCCCGCATTTTGATACACATCGAACAATGAGTCGGTCATGCCATTCAAAATATGCCCCATGCAAATGTAGTCATCATTAACCCACTTGTTCCTCTCACGAGTCTCATTGATGGTCTCATCTTCTCTTTCCTCTGGTCTTGGTGTGTTCAACACATAGGCCACCTTCAATGTTGTAAGAAGGAAGTGCATCTTCTTTTGCCAACGATGAAAGTTTCTGCCTTCGAACCTCTCAAGTTTCATAAACTCAGAAGTCATCTCCTTCAATGTTGCAGCCATTATTACAGAAATTCGAACCTAAAGATTGTTAGTAAATGGGGTATGGATCTGCAACAAAGAAGAAGAAAATAATGGTAATGCGCAATCTCCAAGGCGTGTGAGGACACTAGGCTTTAGGTTCGATTCGCCCCCACCAATCTCTCCTCGTAGATTGGATGCAACAGGTGTAACTGGCAAATCCCCTTCAGGATACAATGGAGAACCTTGGTTTGGTTTGCACACCCTAAACCAAGCGTATCGACAATGGCGATTCTGAGAACAATAGTCTCCTTAACTCTCTCTGCGCATAAGAGAGAAAAGAAGGTGATTTGGAGTGAAGAATGGTTGAGAGATTCTGAGTTTTTCGTGTCAATTACTGCATGCAGATGGTTTTATTTATAGACCAACTCATGTCACTTGGTGAAAGGAAACAACTCTTCAAAAGTTTCAAAAACGGTCAAATTCCATACATAAGTAGTATTAACGTTCATTAACTATCACAAGACATCAGTTGGCCTAGTGGCCAACAGATGTGTCCCTTCCCTCACAGAGCCAGGTTCGAATCCACTCAACAGCACTTTATCATTTTATTTTTCCAGAACGTTAAACAACAGTCATAATATTCAACAAAAATGAGGGACATAGGATTCGAACACTGACCAAGGCATCAAACCAATGAAGTCGCTACGCGACCAAGTAGTGACAATTAGGCGCCATTAATTAGATTTAACCATTTAAGAATTTTGAAAATTTCTCACACCATGTGTCTTGAGCCACTGCTCGGCAAATACATAATTTCCAATGACATCCTTGGCAACCGTACCACTACTTGAATATCATGCCTGTAAATTTTTCTCCAATCAGTTTAATGATTTCTACAGATCAAGAAACTGGGATTGAAGCATTATAAACAGCATATTGGAAGGTCAAAGTTTATCAATAAAATCAAGCTGGTACAAAGAGCGAGATAAGAGTAAAAAGAAAAGGAACAACAACTTGGTAATCAAAATCAATCCCAAAAGAAATACTAAATCCATAATAAACCTATAAAATATATTGACTTTGATTAATTTGATTAATCTATAATAAAACTATAATAATTAAGCACAAATGTACATTTATCTATACTAAAAGATAATGGCAGAGTTCAAAAAAGAACAGTTATTTGGTGTCAATTTTTTAAAATTACAGATTTAACCTTTATACTTTAGCTTATTTTTTAATTTTTCCACCAATCGTGCAATTCCTCCCACGTAACCAACCCCATGACCCCATCTCCTTATTTTGATTAACCATACTCAGCAAAACCAATAGTGAACGATGGATAGTGGACGCGCATAGAGGAAGACGGAAGACGGTGGCGCAGAGGAGGGCGAGGCGGCGTCACGGCGGAGTCTGGGCAGTGAATTTAATTGTCCCGAGTCGCGACTTAGGCGGGGTGCGATAGGGAGTGGATCTGGTAAATTTCCAATGCTCTTTTCCCCATTTTTTCTTTATTTCTTGCTACCCCTTCTCGTCGGTACTTGCCACAGAAGACCAACAAAAGAAAAGAAAAGAAAAACACACGCACAAACACTCTCAAACACACTCTCTTCAGTTTCATTGATTTTTTGTTTTTTTCTATTTCATTCAGTTTCATAGTTGTGACCGATTAAGGAACGGAAATGCGAACCCAGTTGAAATTCAGATACAGATGCAACAGTCACAAATTGCGGAGAGTGATGAATCTGTGTATAGGAGTATAGTGTATAGGAGTACAGTGCTGTCGAATACGCAGGGCTTAGTGCTGCATGCGATGCAGATTTCCGGTGATGGTTTTCCAATGACGGCGGCTCCCGGGGTGTGGATCAACAGGTATACGTGGTGAGAAGAACTAATAATGCAATATATATTTCTTTGACCTCCTTCCATCTCTCTCTTTATCTTTAGTTCATCTAAATTTATCATTTGAAGTCAAATTGTTGTTTTTGTTATCTGAGTTTTCGTAACTATTATCGCTTCAACTTTATAAGAGTTAAGGTCAAGCATTTTACTTTTTATTGTTAAGGTTAAGGAAAGCCATTGGTTTATTTGGTTCTATTCAATAGATTTTGATCATTAAATGGTTCAACGAATAGGAGCTCATTGTTTGTTTGTTTTTTTTTAATTAAAAGGATGGGCATTCCCAAAAACTGTAAACTTTTCCAGTTTTTTAGTCATCATAAGAAACAATTAATAAAAATACTTTAGGCATGTCTCAAACTTACTTTATTATTGGGGAATGTAACAAAGGGAAAACAACAACATCTGTCTCTTCAATGATTGTGTAGTTGTTGATGCGGAATTTTTTGGCCTCTTCTCAATGGATGTATATTTTTCCATTGATTTAATAACATTAAGTATGAGAAGGTAAAAAAAAAGCTTTCATCCTTTTCTTTTTTATTTAACCTTCATTGCATTTTTTGTAAGAAGCACATGGTTGAATATTGAGTTTTTTTATGTCTAAACTTGCTTAATTAAATGCAGGAGATGGAAGCCTCTATATTAGATGGAAATGGGACAGAAAAAGGACATATAATTGTTACTACCATTGGTGGTAAAAATGGACAGACCAAGCAGAATCAGGTATGAGTCTGAATTCTTATCATTGATAATTAGTATACGGTTATATATATGGTTTGTGGACTTACATGGTTATTTTCGTGATTATAGACAACAATTTACATGGTTGCGTGTGTTGTTGTATATGGATCTTTCGGTGTAATGTTCTAGGTTAGCTCTTTGTAGTATTCCTTAGTTCCTAGCTTTTGATTGGATATGTTTGAAGCTTTGCTTATATAAAGATATTTATTTGTTGTGTCATTGAAGCATTATTTCTTACAACAACCGAAAAGTATGAGCTTTATCTTAGTACTTGGTTATGATCCTGGATCTGTCAACAGGGTGATCTGACACTACAACACAATGAATCACAGGTTGCCATTGATTCATGTGCAGGCAAATACCTTATAAAGGTGGGGGGGATAACTCAGGAACCAAATATTATTCATATGCTTGATTAGCTGCCATTATCATTTTTGTTGCTACTCTATCTCGATTACTCTTTCGCTTATGTAAATTTCCATGTTCCTTTCACTTGATGTATAATATTCTTTCACATTTACCCTCAAATAGGATAGGCTGCTTGAGTAATGAAATCCAAAGGCTCAGTTGTTTTTTTCTTTTCGAATGTTTTACTGTTGTACGAAGCTTCCATAAAAGGGTAGTGGCTATGGCAAAGGCACAAGAACATTCCTGGGGATACAAAGTGGCTAGATAAATATATGGAAATGTATGGGCTGTTAAATTTTTTTCACCTTCTTAACTTGAAGATAAAAGGAAAATATTGCTTCTATTTAACATCAGACAACAAGACATGTATGTTAATCCTTTTTGTTCCCTTCTAATTTCTACAAATTCATGGGAGAACATGTATCATGGATTAATGGTTTTGCTAATTACATTGAGGACTGATACATGCGTAGTTTGTTATAAATTTTTTTATGAATAGTAGATGTTTGGTTGCAGGGAATAAATGAGCAAAGCTCTAAAGATAAAACTATTGGTAACTCCTTTGACACTACACATGAAGCAAGCAAGATTGCAAATAAGAAGAAAATTGTTAAGGCAAAATCAAATGCAGCAGTGGATCAGAAACTCCTTCCTTCCAGGTTAAAGGAACAATGACAACACCATGGTGAGAGCTCGACGAAGAGGAGATCCAAACTTTCAAGTGCTTCCAAGCCAACTGTCACGACATAGCCTTCTTACAAAGATAGAGAGTAGATATATGAAGTTTAACCTTCAGCCCGATTATAGATTGTCTTATTCCATTTAGGGAGTGTTTAAACACTTTTCACAAATATTAATTAAGGAGTAGCTAAATTAGGAACCAAGACATGAAGAGTGTGTTTAACATCTAAAAAAAAATAGAGAAACAAGAGAGAAGGGTGTTTAACATTAAAAAAAAAACAAAGAAACAGGAGAGAAGGGTGGAGGGAAGAAAGACAGGGAGAACACAATAGAGTTGGGAAAAGACAACTCATTATTTATGTTTGATAAGATACATTATGCAACTTGCAATCTTTATCTTTGTTTGGAAGAACCGATCGAGTTCTTATTGATTTAGTTTTACTATTAATTCTTTTGCATAGGTTACAAATTTCATCATGCACTTAACTTTCTCTTAGCAAGACCCAAGTGAAAAAGCCATACATTCTTTTGAAATTTATTGTAATCGAGACTCAAACTTTTGGTTCTTTGAAACAAAGGTTTGTTCCTTGAAGTACTATATAATTTGAAGATTTTTCCAATATGTCACATTTTAGAGTTGACCCATATTTTTATTGATAGAACATAATATTTCATCCACAACTACGGTTGGGGGTTGGGATGGATCACTTTGAAGGTTGAAAGAAATTGGTGTACATCCATCTTGGTTTTTGGGTAAGAAGAATTTTTGTGAGCCAAGATTGTTTTATAAAAAAATAGATGGTGGAGGATTAAGTGTTGATGCTGGTGTTGATCACCACTTGCATTCTGGGTTTAATGCCTATTGCCACCTATGGTGACACATTTTCAAATGATGGTTAGTGACACATTCTGGGTTATATATGTGGCGTATACAAGTCCACCAGGATTTATTGCAGGCCTTAAAGAATAGAAAATGTTTTTATTTGTGAAAAATAGCTACATATTACAGATACATCCTATCGTATTAGAAACAGTTAGGGAAGGTGCGTGAATATGACCAAAGAGGGAGCACAACAAATGAATGAAAGAAGCAAAGAGTTTGTAGAGGATTAAAAGGATGTGCAAGTTTAAATAATATATAATATTGTCTTTCTTTTGCAGTTCTGCCTATAAGAACATCAAGCTTTTGCTGTAACATCCTAAAAATTCAAATATAATTATTTTAATAAAAAAATGGGTTAGTATAAGAGTTCATTATAATTATTTTCTTTATAATAAAAATCCAGTGGGTTCCACAATAATGTAAAATTGATTTTAAAAAATAAAATAAAAATAGGGATAAGAACCTACCCTGGACTAAATTATTGCGGCAATAATGATATGAAACATAAGCATATCAAGGCCCATGCTGTGTTACCCATTATAAATAGATAGTTTGAGTGTTTTAAGCTCAATTTCGCATAATATGACTAGATACCTAACTTCAGATGGATATTTCATAACCAAAGATAACTTGTTTGAATTTGAGATCTGCATAAGTAATATAGCCCTGTCTCTTAGCTTTCCATAGACACCAAAGTCGTCCAAATTGGATTCTTGTAGCTCAAGTTATGACCAAATTCGTACATACTATTCATGTTCCAGCGCCAGAACCGTTTTTTTAAATTCTATCCACGTTTTGACTATCTAAACGATGGTTTCAGATTTTGTGGTCTTCATAACAGAAAATTCTTTTATCTTTCTAAAGATATAAAATTTATAATTTTTGAATGTCTATAACTCAAGATATGTGAGAAATACAGCATCATATGCAGAGTAAGCGGGCTTAGCGCATTTTTACACGTTTTGGTCTATTGGGGGCTCTATAAATAGAATCTTAACACTCTTAGGGTGCATTTTTGAACCCTAATTACACCTAGAAACTCAAATGGCTAAGAAGAGAAGAAATTCAAGGATTAAGAAGAGATAGTTGTGGAAGAGGGTGTCTTGGAAGAGGAAGATGATGATTACTCTTGGCAAACGTTAGGATTCGCAGTAGGAAACGCTTAGAGCTATTTGGAGGTCTTCAAGAGGTGAGTAACAATACTTTTTATGAACCCTTTCCATGGTATATATGATTGTTTTTGTTGATAAGGGATTACCATGTGGTTTTGGGAGTCTTTAATTGACTTGATGCATATTGTCACTAACCTAAATTATAAAATTGGGGTTTTGTTTAAAAGGGGGATTAATTGATTAATTGATGTTGTGACGTGCTTATTCATGTGTGATATGTTGTTATATTCATGATTGTTTGTTATTGGTGGAAGTTTATATGTTTAAAATTGAGGGAAATAGTTTGTTACATGCATGAGACATGACATATTTGAGTTATAACATGTTGTATGATGTTTGCCGCAATACCACCTATGATAGGGGTATCGAAAAGTAATACCACCATAATGGGGTATCGAAAGTAACATCCCCATATAATTGGGATCTCGAAAAAGAGCAATACCGCCTAAAAAGGGGTATCGAAAGTAACACCGCCACACGTTGGGGTGTCGAAAAGGGAGAAATACCGCCATGTGCACATGGGAGGTATCGAAATAGAAATGTCCCCGACAGGAGGGTGACATCGAAACATTCCTCATGAGTAGGGGTGGGCAATGGGACGCCATTGTCATGTGATGTGTGAGATTTATGGCATGCCGGCAAGAGACCAGTTTAGTTATGAGGCCTTCGAGCCACTTGGATTAATTTAGAATTTACTTTGTATGTGGAATGTGATGCCTTGAGACGAGTTGATCTTATGCTATATGCATATGACTTGATGAAATTTTTGTTGTTATTAAAAGTATTTTTTTATATTATTTTGGGAAATTAGCGGATACCATGGACAGTTTTTCCGGTTACCGCACCGGCTGAGAACAACACTATTTTTCGAAACATTTTATAAATGTATTATTGTGCACTGGGATTTTATATCTCATTATAAGTGTTGTTTTCAGAGCCCGAGGACATCGCTGTTGAGGATCCAGAGAGCTGAAGAGTTATCTTTGATTAGCTATTTGGTTAGTAATGTAGTATGGTTTAGAGTATTATGCGGACGTTGTTCTTTGGTTTACATACTATTTTTCTCAAATTGTAAATAGACGCCTGGTTTTGAGGCTTTTAGTTTTTATTCAAATGATTGGATTTAATAATATTTTTCAATACTTTGTAAATACTATTATTTTATTTAATACGAGGTGTACTGACCGAGAATATAAGGCCGGCTCAACCAAGCTTACTCCGGTAAATGGGCCTTGGCCCAAACTCCTCCAAAGCCAAGGACCCGTTAATACACTTGTTAGCCGAGGATAAATACTCGGACCTACCCCATCATAGACCGCAGACGAAGACATCTCGGTCCTGTGCAATCCAGTCACAACTGACTTGGTCAAACGTCTTACTCGATTACGCAAATATGTCTCCGTATAACTCGGAGCCTTATCCTTATCTAGTTATGGTAACAACATAATCTTATCAGGATATCAAAAGATAGATACGATCTCAATAACAGTCCAACTAAAACTGTTATACCTAAAAATCTCTATAAATAAGGGATCAACCCCCTCACTTAGAACTACGTTTGCTTTGATTCCCACTTGGGATACGTAGGAGCGGAATTTCAATTCTGTCAAGCTATTCCATAAACACTCCCACAGAGTTCCTCCGGACGAGTATCTCTCACCTGAGATATTTGGACGGAACATTGGCGCCGTCTGTGGGAATCGAAGCAAAATTTTCCCATACCACATACAATGGTGAGGACGAGGAGCGGGAACGGCAGGAGAGAGGGGCTAGAGAATGCCAACAATGAGGATAATGGAGAACGATCCGTAAACCCAGCGATGATGACCGACAATCCCATTATTCAAGAACTTCTCGCGCAGGTGGCAATGCTGAGAAGGGAGAATGAAGAGATTCATCGGCATAACAACCGTCGTGAACAAGAACAAAACAGAGAAAGATCTGCCTCTTCTCCTCATGAGAGAGAGCGCCAGACAGCTGGGAATGAAGGATCCAGGAACACGCGCAGAGAAGAAGGAATATCATAACCCCATGTTTCTCATCATGTTGACCGAGGAAACGAGGAGGAATTTCCTAGACAGGCCGCTGAACTTTCACTTCAGGTAAATAGGCCCAATGAAAGGACTGGAGCGTGGAGGCCGAGACATACCTTCACTGATGCCATCATGGAAGTTCCTCTACCAGCCAATTACAAATCAATAAACATTGACAGGTATGATGGCACCACGGATCCAGAACATCATTTAGATGCTTTTACCACCCGAATATATCTCTTTACCAATGATGATGTTGTTATGTGTAAAGTCTTCCCTACTACTCTGAAAGACACTGCGTTAAGCTGGTATACCCAGCTACCGCTAGTGTCAATTGACTCCTTTGACACGTTTATGAGTAAATTCAATGCTCAGTTTTCCATGAGCCTAGCTCATCAAAAAACCTCGGCCTCGTTGGTAAATTTTAAGCAAGAAAAAAAATGAGTCTCTGCGTGATTTTATGGCCAGGTTCAGCAAAGAGACTGTCCTGATCCGGAATCTCAGTGCTGATGTCGCACTACATACTATCTTGACCGGATTACGGCCCGGTCCTTTCGCCAGACACCTAGCTCGGAAGCCTCCATCCAGCATGGATGAGTTGAGGAGAAAAGCTGTTGGATTCATTAATATGGAGGAAATAGAAGAGTCAAAGAAGAGAGAAAGAACCTATGATTCCGATAGACGAGAAGGGAAAGAAAGAAGGAGAGCTGGAGGTGACAAGCAGAAATTCAAAAAGACATCCGAGCATTCATATAGGGGGCCAAAGTATGAGCACTATACACCGGATTACGGCCCGGTCCTTTCGCCAGACACCTAGCTCGGAAGCCTCCATCCAGCATGGATGAGTTGAGGAGAAAAGCTGTTGGATTCATTAATATGGAGGAAATAGAAGAGTCAAAGAAGAGAGAAAGAACCTATGATTCCGATAGACGAGAAGGGAAAGAAAGAAGGAGAGCTGGAGGTGACAAGCAGAAATTCAAAAAGACATCCGAGCATTCATATAGGGGGCCAAAGTATGAGCACTATACCCCCCTCAACACCAATCGAGCTCGGGTGTTTGAGGAAGCCTACAATGCAGAACTTTTGCCACTCCCCAACCGTGGTCACACGCCCAAGAACGCTGATCGACAGAAGCATTGTCGGTACCATCGTAACTACGGGCATACCACCGAGGAGTGATGGGTCTTGTGTGACAAGATTGAAGAGCTAGTGCAAGCTGGTCATCTGAATAATTTCGTTCAGAGAAGTCACAACAATGGTGAAGGGCGTGGCAGAGGTAGAAGAAGAGGAGGCGGTCAAAACCCGGGAAGGGGTGATGGTCGGCAAAATGATGAAAGAAGATAAAATAGGGAAGATCAGAATGAAAGGAGAGCGGAGGATAATACTGTCTGAGGTGTAATAAACACCATTTCAGGTGGATTTGCGGGAGGGGGCACAACGAGTTCAGTCTGGAGAAAACACATGCGGGCTATTCGGGCTATAAATTCGGTAGTTGGCAAACCCCCGAGAATTTCCCCGCCGATTATTTTCTCCGATGAAGACTTCTTGGGTGTGGATCCTAATCAGGACGGCCCAATGGTAATCACTGTGCAATTGTCCAACTTCTCTGTCAAGAGAACTCTCGTCGACCAGGGAAGCTCAGCTGATATTCTATATTATTCAACATTTCAGAAGCTCGGGATCCCAGAAAAATCTATTCAGCCATACGACAGTAAACTCGTCGGTTTTGCTGGAGAGCAGGTGGATACCCGAGGATACATAGACCTCCTAACTACTTTTGGAGATAGCAAAACGTCCAAAACTATTCTGGTCAGGTACGTGTTGGTTAATGCAGTAACATCGTACAATATCTTGATTGGAAGACCATCCTTGAACGAGTTGGGAGCCGTGGTCTCTACTCCCCATCTTACTATGAAATTCCCTTCCAACTCGGGAGACATAGTTACTATCTGGGCTGATCAAAAAATGGCCAGACAGTGTTATGCAGATAGCTTGTGTGTCAGCAAACTCAAACCTACACCTGAAGAAACACTAGAAAGAGGAAAAGACGAGTCTGTAAACTCGGTTAGTTCTGTTGAACTAGACCCGAGGATTGACATGCAAGAACAACGGCCACAACCCATCGAGGAATTGGAAAAATTCCAGCTCGGATTACAGCCCGATCAGTGCACTAAACTAGGAGGTCAACTCGAACCGAATTTAAAAGAAAAAATAATGGAAGTACTCCGGAGCAACGTCGATTTGTTCACCTAGGTAACATCAGATATGCCGGGGATTGACCCCAATTTCTTATGTCACAAACTGGCAATCTGCCCCGAGGCAAAACCGGTAGCTCAGCGGAAAAGGAGACTCGGTGAGGAAAGAAGAAAAGTCGTAGAAGAAGAAACAACAAAATTGGTCAAAGCCAACTTTATTCGAGAAATAGAATACACTACTTGGCTGGCCAACGTGGTTCTGGTTAAAAAAACAAACGACAAGTGGCGGATGTGCACTGATTATACAGACTTAAACAAAGCCTGTCCAAAGGATTCTTATCCTTTACCGAGTATTGACAGGTTGGTGGATGGTGCTTCCGGGTACATAATTTTGAGCTTCTTGGACGCATACTCGGGGTACAATCAGATACGAATGCATCCCCAAGACGAGGAAAAAACAGCCTTTATAACCGAAGGCTCAAACTATTGTTACCGGGTAATGCCATTTGGATTAAAAAATGCCGGAGCAACCTATCAAAGGCTCATGGACAAAGTGTTTGAAAAAAGATCGGGAAGAATATGGAGGTTTACGTAGATGATATGGTTGTAAAATCCGATGACCATAACAATCATCCGAGGGATTTGGAAGAAATTTTTCATCAATTAAGAAAGTACAATATGAGACTGAATCCAGAAAAATGTATTTTTGGTGTCCAAGGCGGAAAATTCCTCGGTTTTATGTTAACACACCGGGGAATCGAAGCCAATCCGGACAAATGCCGAGCCGTGATTGAGATGATAAGTCCACAAAATGTTAAAGAAGTGCAACGGCTTGCAGGGCGACTAGCATCATTATCTCGGTTTCTCACTAGATCTGCAGAGAAAGCTTGGCCTTTCTTTAAATTGTTGAAGAAACCTCAAACCTTCACGTGGACTGAGGAATGCGAGAAGGCCTTTGTTGACTTTAACACCTTTCTGTCTTCACCACCAATATTAACTCGACCTATCCCAGGGAAAGAATTGTATTTATACTTGTCGGCCACCGAGTATGCCATCAATGCAGTCATTGTTCAAGAAGTAGAGAAAACGCAAATGCTGGTGTATTTCATCAACAGAGTTCTTCATGACGCTGAAACCCGATACCAAGTTATAGAAAAGCTAGTTTTAGCTCTTATAACTGCAGCTCGGCGATTGCGTCCATATTTCTAGAGTCACCAGGTGATTGTCAAAACTGATCACCCTATTAAGCAAATCCTCAAAAAACCTGAGTTGGCAGGTCGCATGATTGCTTGGTCGGTGGAATTATCCGAGTTTGGCCTCAAGTACAAGTTGAGAGGTCCCCTGAAAGCTCAATGTATCTCTGACTTCGTAGCCGAGCTCCATTCGCCGTCGATTACTGAAGATTTATGGTGGAATTTATACGTGGATGGATCCTCCAATACGTGGAGCTGGGGTAATACTGGAGGGTCCGGGAGAGCTAATCCTAGATCAATCATTAAAGTTTGAGTTCAAAACCTCAAACAACCAAGCTGAATACGAAGCCTTGATAGCAGGGTTAATGCTGGCTAGGGAAATGGGAGCAAAAGCTGTTAGATGCCGAAGTGATTCACAGCTAGTCACAGGACAAATCTCTGGAGAATACCAAACAAAAGAACCTCAACTTACCAGAGAAGAAAATACTCGGGCCGATCTACTGTCAAAATTGGCCAGCACGAAGAGGCCAGGCCAGCATAAGACAATTATTCAGGAAACCATTAATGAACCGAGTATTACACTTGGAGAGGTGATGGCTAATGAATCAGCTGACCGAGAATGGATGACACCCATATGGGAATATTTATCCTTAGGTACTTTGCCCCCAGATCACGCCGAGGCCAGAAAAATCAGGCTCAGAGCGAGTCATTTTGCTATTATGTCTGGAGAGCTGTATAAAAGGGGATTCTCGGTACCGATGTTGAAGTGTCTAACTAAAGCCCAGTCAAATTATGTAATGGAAGAGGTTCACAAAGGAATCTGTGGTTTTCACTGCGGGGGCATATCGATGGCCTCCAAGGTAGTCCGAGCAGGATACTATTGGCCTACCATCCGAGCAGATTGTATTGAGTGGACGAAACAATGTGATGAATGTCAAAGATTTGCCAATATAAGTCGTGCCCCGCCCGAAGAACTTCACACATTGAACTCGCCTTGGCCCTTTACTATGTGGGGGATGGATATACTTGGACCATTCCCCAAAGCCAAAGGTCAAGTCAAGTTTCTTCTGGTAGGGGTAGACTACTTTACGAAATGGATCGAAGTAGAACCTTTGGCAAAAATTACTGCCCAGAAGGTATAGAAGTTCGTTTGGAAAAATATCATTTGCAGGCATGGAATTCCCTTCGCAATTGTCACCGATAACGGTAGGCAGTTTATAGATAAATCATTGCGATAATTCTATGATAATCTCGGTATTAAACATCATGTCACATCGGTGGAACATCCCCAGACCAATGGACAAGCCGAGGCAGTCAACAAAGTCATTCTCGGAGAGCTGAAGAAAAGAGTGGGAAAAGCTAAAGGAGCTTGGGCAGAAGAATTGCTGAGTATTCTTTGGGCCTACCACTGCACACCACAATCCACTACTCAAGAAACACCCTTCAGGCTAACATACGGAACGGATGCCATGATCCCAGTTGAGGTCGGTGAGTCGTCTTTTCAGCGAATGCAACATGCCCAGAATGAGAATGAAAGCAACCTAAGGGTTGACTTGGTGGAGGAGATCAGAGAAGAGGCTAAAATCAGAGAGGAAGCTTGCAAACGAAGAGCTACTCGGAGGTATAATTCAAAGCTAAAACCGAGGAGTTTTGTGCACGGGGACTTGGTGCTAAGAATGCAAGGAGAAGCAAGAAGAGATCATACCGAGGGCAAGCTAGCAGCAAATTGGGGAGGACCATTCCGAGTAGTAGAAAACTTAGGAAACGGAGCATACAGATTAGAAGAATTATCAGGGAAATCTATCCCGAGAACTTGGAATGCTTCCCATTTAAATTTTATTATAGTTGATGTATATAGTCTGGTGATGTACTCTTTTTCTTACCTCGGTATTTTATCCCAAAAAGGGTTTTGACCGAGAAGGTTTTAACGAGGCACACCGTAGACTTTTCTTCTAAAGAATTTATTATGAGCATTGGTCCATTTTCTTAT
Organism: Sophora flavescens; assembly: GCA_030762895.1. Taxonomy (NCBI): domain Eukaryota; kingdom Viridiplantae; phylum Streptophyta; class Magnoliopsida; order Fabales; family Fabaceae; genus Sophora; species Sophora flavescens. The sequence continues at coordinate 147,637,839 of CM061069.1, forward strand.
TTTGCCGATGTATTTACTATTATTCCGCGAATATTTAAATTTTTAAGTCCAAGTTTGAGCCTAAAGGCCGAGTACGAGCCATTAAATTGTTTAAGGCCAAGTTTGAGCCAAAAGGCCGAGTTCGAGCCAATTAAATTGTTAGGGCCAAGTTTGAGCCTAAAGGCCGAGTACAAGCCATTAAATTGTTTAAGGCCAAGTTTGAGCCAAAAGGCCAAGTTCGAGCCAATTAAATTCTTAGGGCCAAGTTTGAGCCTAAAGGCCGAATACGAGCCATTAAATTGTTTAGGGCCAAGTTTGAGCTTAAAGGCCGAGTACGAGCCATTAAATTGTTAAGGCCAAGTTTGAGCCTAAAGGCCGAGTACGAGCCATTAAATTGTTTAAGGCCAAGTTTGAGCCAAAAGGCCGAGTTCGAGCCAATTAAATTGTTAGGGCCAAGTTTGATCCTAAAGGCCGAGTACGAGCCAAGTTTGAGCCTAAAGGCCGAGTATGAGCCATTAAATTGTTTAAGGCCAAGTTTGAGACTGCAAGCCAAATCCGAGCTATTAAAATTATTAAGGGCGAGTTCGAGCCTTGAAATTGTTAAGAGAAATCGAATACGAGCATCAACTAAGAAGAACAAAGTTTGAATCCAAAGGCCAAATATGAGCCATGAAATTATTAAGGAAACCGAGTACAATGTTGAAATTAAAAACAAGGCATAGTTCGAGTATTAGAAAGTACTACGACTTAGTTACAAATCTGAAATAGAAAATAAGGCCGAGCCGACCTCAAAATCCTCGGAACCAGGGCAAGACCAAGTGGTCAGAACATTCTGGGTCTAGGAAGTAATCACTTCCCCCCTGAGAAAGCTGGATGATGAGGCACTCGGCCAGCTTCGGGAGGAGATGGTTGGTACCCCATTCTCATCTCCCGTAAACCGCTATTCTCCCAGTTAACATCCTTTTTAAAAGGATTAAATCACGAAAAGGATTTTGGATCCCATCTCCCGGTTACATCATTTTTGGCAGCTATAAAGCTCAAAAAAGGATGTTAACTGGGAGAGGGGAATGTAAACCCCTAGAAATATTATGAAAAGAATTACTCGGGTCAAAGGAGGACGAACTTCGCTGGTCGAAAAGATGAGGAATGAAGAAGCGAAGCAAACGAACAACCCTATTTGGTGAGGGAGATTAGATTATGTGGGCCAGTTTTTCTGAGATGGATGTACCCAGTTGAGCGCTACATGAAGATCTTGAAAGGGTACGTGAAGAATCCTCATCGTCCGGAAGCATCTATTGTTCAAAGGTATGTTGCAGAAGAAGCTATCGAGTTATGTTCGGACTACCTTCATAACACGGATCCTATAGGGGTTCCTAAGCCTCGGCATGATGAGATCAGATGTCAAGGTAAGGGTACACATGGCTTAAGAATTAATAGGAAGGATCGGGAGGAAGTGCTTCAAGCACATTTGTATGTATTGAACAACATCGAATGTGTTCAGCCTTTCTTATTTGAACATAAAAGAAAAGTCAATCAAGAAAACCCTCGAATGACTGAAAGGTGGTTGTTGAACAAGCATAACAAGAGTTTCTTACCATGGTTCAAGGAAGAAATGCTTAAGGATGGTAGTACTGCTTCTGATGACGTAAGATGGCTAGCACGTGGGCCTAGCTTCAAAGTCATATGTTGGAGCGGATACGACATAAATAACTTTTCCTTTTATACAAAGGAACAAGATAACAAGAGTACCATGCAAAATAGTGGGGTTATGATCGTGGCCGAAGCAATGCACTTCTCTAGTGCAAAGGACTCAAAAACCGTTAAAGCACCGACACCTTACTTTGGATATATTGAAGATATTTGGGTGCTCGATTACACTAAGCTTACGGTGCCGGTATTTAAATGTAAGTGGGTTGATAGTAACGGTGGTGTACAAACCGACGAATTGGGGTTCACATTGGTAGACCTCAACAAGTTAGGTCATATAAATGAGCCTTTCATAATGGCTTCCCAAGCAAAACAAGTGTCCTACATCACTGATCCTTCTAACAAAAGGTTGTCCGTGGTTCTCCAAGGAAAAAGCATGTATAATGGTAGTGATGAAAATGAAGATTCAAATCTTGATATTCCTGAGACTCCTTCTTTTTCAACAAACATGCCTACTATAATCGAGGAGACACAGGTGGACGATGTACATGGCACTCGTGATGATCATCACGAAGGGATATTGATATAGGTAGTTTAAACTTAGTATACATTTATTTTTATTTTTATTTCTATATTTATTTTGAGTTATAACCTATGTTAATAAATATATATTGTTTCTGAACAGACATACATATGGATCATTGTTCCATTTTTCCTTTGCAATTCTGTAATGTGTGTGATATTCTGTGTTATTGGGATATTTACTGAATGCAGGAATAGCTGAGGGGAGTGATATTTTAAAACTGAATTTAAAAAAAATTCTATTAACGTCAGTTGTATCAAACAACTGACGTTAATAGTATTTTATAAAATATACAGTACACTATTAACGTCAGTTGTAATAAACAACTGACGTTAAAATTAAAACCTTTAACGTCAGTTCTTTATAACAACTGACGTTAGTTTTAACAAAATTAACGTCCGTTGTCTTAAAGAACTGACGTTAATAGTTTTATGTTTAAGGTCAGTTGTTTAAACAACTGACGTTAATTTTTACAAAATTAACGTCAGTTGTGTTAAAGAACTGACGTTAATAGTTTTATATTTAACGTCAGTTCTCAACTGACGTTAAAATGTTAACTATTAACGTCAGCTGTATTTACGTCAGTCAGTATTCTGATGTAAAAAATGAATTTTAACTAACGTAAAAAGCACTTATTGCACTAGTGGCGTTGGAAAGAGGAGAAATGCACTGTGAAAGGGTTTATTGAAAAAATAAATCTCGAAACTTAGCAAAGAGCAGTAATTGCATGAACCTACTAGAATTTCCAAGGCACATAACGTGTGAACGCATATATGAAACGTGAATCATGCATTTAGCATTTAATAACAACCAGTCGTTTTTGTTACGAATGACAAAATATCTCGGTCTTACTCAAAGTATTCGAAGAATATCTCGGCCGAACAAATGCTATAAGAGGAACAGGAAGTCATCAAAACGATGGAAGAGTTTTCATTAAATCGACGAGGATTACAAAAGGAAAACCCATTACAAGGGTATGAAAAACAAAAAATACAGTTACTCATCCCTATGGCTATCTTCAGCACCGACGTGGTCCTCGGGAGAATCTTCCCCCCTTCCTCCTCTTCCTCCTCCTCGGGAATAATGGGAACAAGTTCCCCATTTTGTACCTCTTTATTTACGTCGGCACCCGAGATGTCAATCCCCGGAGCGAGAATTTGAATCTGAGCGATGGCCTTTGCGAAACCTGCCCGATGCTCCTCAAGGATGCAATCGGTGGCCTCTTTCAAATCTTCCTGAATCTCCATCTTGGCCTTAGTCTCGGCATTCAAGTCGGCTTTAAGTTGTTCAATTACAACTTGAGCCTCCTTGAGCTCCTCCTCAGCACGAGCTTTATCCTCCTCATCTAGTTTCGCTTGGGAGTTCAACTCGGAGTTCTGACCATTAAGTTCGGCGATGGTAGTATTCAGAAGACTATTGGTTTGGGCCAGCTCATCGCGCTCCGAGGAAATCTGGGCGAGATCCCCCTTCAGCTTCTCGATCGAAGCAAACTCTGCCTCCAAGAGATGGGACTTTCTCTCAGTCTCTGTCAATTCTCGGCTACACAAGCGGGCCAGAGCAGTAGCTCGGATACAGTAGACTAAGAGGGCCTCCATACTAGACTGAGCCCCATGCTGCTTAATCAAGCGGAGATCGGCAACTTTCAGGAAATACGAGTCAAAAGAAGAGAAGGGGTTGAAGTCATCGCTCCAGAGAGACGAGGTTCCTGCCTTCAAAGAAGTGTTATACCACTTCAAGTCGGCAGGAAGGGGAAGTTTCTCCTCTTGCTCCTTAGCACCCGTCTCATGAGTGATAGGACATTTGGAACTCGGGCGAGGAGGGGAAGAATCTTCAGCATCAATTACCATCTCCACCCTCTTTCTTTTTTGAGGGGCAGACGATGAAGTCCCCTTAGCAGCGGCCTTAGCAGCGGCCGAAGAAACTCTTTTATTCTTCTGCTTCTCGGTCGCTGAGGGACCCTCCTTCGGGGCAAATTTCAAAAGCTTTGAAAAATCGAATTTCCCCATAATAACTGCCAAAAAGGAAAGCTGTTAGTACAGGAACACATACAAAAAGGATTTAGAAACTAAAAATCCGAACACTTACTTTTCAAATCGGCTCTCGGAGTGGATGGGAAGGGGAGTTTCAGAAGACATCCACAATGGAGAGGCCGAGGAAGTTTTTCTAAGATATCTACATCCCGTTTATCCTCGGCAGGAAGGGATTCGTATTCAAAGCCAACAAATTTGGTAGGAGACGATTGCCAGTACAAAGGAAACCTGGCACATCAGTTTTCGTAAAAAAAGAAGGAAAGGTGAGAATCCGAGGGGCGAACTCGGAAGAAGTCAACTTTGAAATTTTTATACGATGATGAATACAAACTAATCAACCCTCTTCGGTTTTTCCCTTTGAGGGAGATCCACCCAGTTTTCTCACCCAACCTTGTTTGGTAAAAGTACAAAAATTTGGGAGTGGTAGGCTCCATCCCGATGTATTGACATAGAATTTGAAAAGCTTTCAAGGAAGCCCAACTGTTAGGATGAAGCTGAGTAGGTGCGACGTTCATGGTTCTCAGAACGTCACACTCAAACTCAGTAAAGGGGAGAGAGACACGTAGATGAGAAAAAAGTGTTTTATACATATATGTAAAAAAAAGGCTCAGAAGGATGAGCGCGGAGGAAAACATACTCATTACCCGAGCAAGGAGAACAGATAAACTCGGACTCGTCTCCAGATGCCGAAATAGTAATCTGGGACCGAAGACGAGTGATCGAATCCAAAGATTGATAGCTAGAAAAATAAACCCCAACTTCGCCCTTAACCCAGGTATACCCAGGAAGGGTAATATCGGGAATAGGGTCTTTAGGAACCCTTTGGAGTCGTTTGCGTGCTTCGGGTTTGGAAATTTGGGGGGAGGGAGAACCAGACCCAGAAGAAGACGACCCCGAAGAGGACAGTCTTACCTGACCGAGGTTTCGTTCCTGTGAAGGAACAGAAGAATTGGAAGGAGAACCCCCAATGGGAGAAGTCTCGTGTTCCACCAGAGGCGAAGTGTTCCACTCAGTAATCTCAGATGAACTCATATCCGGAAGTAAGAAATAAAACTTAGAAACACGAAAGAAGGAAGAAGGCTGGGCGTACCTGAAGAACGGAAGGCAGAAAAACGATCGCAGAAACTCGAAGAACAGAGTGGGAAGAGCGAAAGAAGATAATGGACGGGGAAGCACAAGGTGGAATTAGAAGAGTTATTTATAAAAGACGCACGCCAACCGTTGATGAAGAGACACAATCAACGGTTCGCGTTCCTTTAAATAAAAGAAGAAAAAGAGCGCGACTTTTAATTTTCCTCACTCATTAAATGAGCGCGGTGCTCTAGGGCTACTCACCTATAACGTGCAACAGAAGAATGAAGGGGAATGATTGCCTTCTCTGACAAAAAAAGAAGGGGGAGGGGAGAAGGAACATTGTCAGTTGAAATGACAGTTTGAAACGCAGAAGGAAGAAAATCTACGCGGCCGAAGTATAAGCTCGGTTTGATACTTGTCAGCTCTTTCGCTTATTTAAGCTCGGAGCTCGGGGGGCTTGTGTACTGACCGAGAATTTAAGACCGGGTCAACCAAGCTTACTCCGGTAAATGGGCCTTGGCCCAAACTCCTCCAAAGCCGAGGACCCGTTAATACACTTGTTAGCCGAGGATAAATACTCGGACCTACCCCATCATAGACCGCGGACAAAGACATCTCGGTCCCGTGCAATCCAGTCACAACTGACTTGGTCAAACGTCTTACTCGATTACGCAAATATCTATCCGTATAACTCGGAGCCTTATCCTTATCTAGTTATGATAACAACATAATCTTATCAGGATATCAAAAGATAGATACGATCTCAATAACAGTCCAACTAAAACTGTTATACCTAAAAATCTCTATAAATAAGGGATCAACCCCCTCACTTAGAACTACGTTTGCTTTGATTCCCACTTGGGATACGTAGGAGCAGAATTTCAATTCTGTCAAGCTATTCCATAAACACTCCCACAGAGTTCCTCCGGACGAGTATCTCTCACTTGAGATATTTGGACGGAACACGAGGTATTTTCATACTTAGTTATTTGAGAAAAATTTAATGACTTGTGTTTTTTAATTAAATGTTTTGAATGACTTTTATTGAAATTAATTTGGGTTACTGATGTAACGAAAGGCGTTATATTTTTGGTATCAGAGCAGTTCGATTCTAAATCGGACTGTGGTAGTGGAGCTTTTTCTAAAACAAAACTTGGGCGCATAGAATGCTTGTTAGAGTTATAAATACTACATGTTATTCTTTGGGATATTGGACATGATCAACCCAATATTTCATAGGTAGTGAGCAGATTTATATGACTAAAAGGTGAGGGACGCACATTGCACTTGCAGTAGCTTTGGTTTGTATGATCAGAGCTACACAAGGGCAGACGGAGACTCTCCATCAACTGTAGGGGAATGGAGGCCAATCACTGATGGAGTGGTGGCTACCTAGGACCCTTAGCACGTGGAACTTTTCGAATTCAAGAAGAATGATTCGCTATTATTCCGAGGCATCTTAGAATCCGAAGGAGACTTGATTTCTTTAACTCGTATAGGGGAAGAAGTTACTATATTGTTTGATTCAGGAGCAGCACTTTCTTTGATATATCCTTCAAGTGTGAAATTTGAGTTGCCTATCTTTCGTTTGTCCATTGAGTCATGTGTTTCTAAAAAAAAAAGTTGTAATTTATGGTACTTGGTTCTTTATATGATATTTTTGAATGTTGATGATGAATTGATTTTAATAAATTTATTTTCCTTGAATCTATAAGGAATTATTACTAATGGTAGTTTTGTATGTGCGTTCATGCTGGTCTTTTCTTGTTTACACTATTCTCATCATCTATACTTCTGCCAACACTGTCAAAACCCATTCCCATATCTAATTGAAATGTCCTATTAATTTTTTTTAATTCCTTCTGTGCGTGAAGTTCACCTCCATCGCATCAAGGCCAATTTATTGAATTGTAATTATATTTCTAACTTCCTCTGACTCATGGGTTTAATTGTGGCATGAATTCTATTTTTCGTTAGTTTGAATCAAATTATATATTTAATATTTAAATTAAATTATGGTTCACTTTATAAATTTAAAAAATATGTTTGATTTTGTATTAAGTTTTGAGTGCTTTTAGTGGGAAAAGATTATGGGAGTATGAGGTTATATGTGGGCAATATGCAATTGAACAAAGTAACTATTATGGATAGGTATCTTTTACCTAGGATAGATGAGCTTAGATCAATGGAGTAGAGTAGTGGTTGATTCTAGTAAAGTAGATGCAGGGATAGGGTGAGAGAAGCCTAAGACAATGACAAGTGTGAGAAGTTTCCTAGAATTGGAGAATTATTATAGGAAGTTATAAACGAGTTCTCTAGACTAGCCTTACATCTCACCAAGCTGATTAGGAAAGGAAAATCTCTTGTATAGGGTACAACTTGAAGTTTTTAATGATCAGTAGAGCCTTAAACAGTTGTTAAGAGATAGAGACAGAGACATAGACGAAGAGTTAAATATAAGGCAAAGAAAGTGGATGAATTTTCTTAGGAACTATAATTTTAAGTTGAAGTATAGTCCGGGAAAGGCTAATGCAGTGGTCGATACTCGGAGTAGGAAATTTACGCACAAGTCTAACTTGAAGTTGCAAGAGATGAACCTAATAGAAGAGTCTAGAGACATGAATTTGGATATCTTTTTAAGGCTTAAAACTTGGAATTGAATAGGTTGAAAATTTGTAGTGATCTTAGAAAATAGATTAAGCGAGTGTAGTTTTTAAACTAGGATTTGAAATCTCTTTTGGATCAAGAGAATTATGTGTTATATAATAATGGTGTAGTGTTGTTTAAGAATAGGATCATTGTCCCTAAGGAGGGGAGCCTTAGAGGAAAAAAAATGTTAGAAGAGACACATAAAAGAACGTTAACCATGTGTCTAGGAATAACCAAGAAGCATCAAGATTATAAAGAAGTATTAGTGGACGGGAATAAAAATGGAAGTGAGATTAAAGAATTTTATATATATGTTCAAATTTTATTATAATGTTGTAATTTTGTTATATAATTTTTAGAGGATCACTTTCCTTGAAATTTCAAATTGCTTCTCAAGTGACAAAGTATTAATCGCGATTGATATTCCCCTATGATTTGTTTTCCATATAGATTAATGGCATGTCTAATCCTAACAAACTTATATTTCTTAACAAAAAGTGAAAAAATGTTATTTCTTATTTGTATGTGCCTACTCAAAGATCGACATTGAATTGGTTTCTTATACTATTGTGGTGTTAATTTTGACAGTTGTTTTTGCATAATGTCTGCACAGTTTAATTGTAATTTTGTTAAACATTATTCTCCATTTTGTTATCACATATTTTTTTTAGTAAGATCTTCTTATCAACATAAAGTGAAACTATTTCTTCCTCTTTTGAAATTATCATTTTGGGATAGCTAAAAATTAGTATGTGAACGTGCTACTGCTTCACATTTCTTTATTTATAAAATTCCTCAGTTCTGTGTAGAATATAAGAAATTTGGTATAGAGTTCGTAGGAGATATTATATCTACGTGTGGATGATATAAAATATTACATCAATTTATTTTATGGATTGTTTGTTAAATTTAATTTGTGAGAATGCGTATAAAGATGAAATGCAAGTGAAGGTGTTCTAATTATAGGCGGATGGATAGAAACAAATGCTTAAGTGCATGATTTTATTATATAAATGTTATTATTAACTTCATTTTAAAATTAATTTTTTTTAAGTTAAGGGGCCATGAATTGTGTAACACCCCGATTTTCGCTGTTTTCTAATATCGGTAATAAATATATAAATATATTTTTTTTCCGAGACATAGAAAATGATTTTGGATAAACCAAGGTCATTTCCATGTTATACTTATTTTCATAAGGTTACGGGGAAGTTTTTGGTTGAAAATTCAGACGGAAACCGGTTTGCCGTTTTCTGTGTTTTCACTGATAGTAAAAGTTTACTGCTCAGAAAACCTAATTTTAATTTGTGAATGAGATGAAAAATGTTTTTATCGTATTTACTACGATACTGGGAGTTTTGAAAAATTTAGCGTAAAAATTAAAATATTATATTTGCTGCGGGTGAATAGGTCGAGATATCTCTAGGAAAACCTGCGTCAGATGAACCAAGGAGTCAGCAACGGAGCTGAAGTGACTGATGTGATGAGCATTTATGACGATCCTATCCGCGTCATAATGGCCATAATGGCGCATTTATGATAAAGGAATATTTTGCCTGGAAATGATGATTTTACCCTTGGCTCTTCATGAATTTTTCAAGCCATGCCATTGTAATTTGGACCAAATTACCCCTAAACCCACACGGATCCTTCCTCCATTCCAAGCATTTGGACATCACTTTTACTAGCCACAAATGAGCATTTATGTTAAGTGGATGAATCATTCAAATTTCATTAATGTCAACAAGTGAGTCATAGACAAAGTCATTTTCTCCTCATTCCCCCGAAACTGTCACGAAATTATGACACTTTTCTGTTATGAATCTCGGAAAACTTTCTACATGAAAGTTGTTCATCTTTCTCTCTTCTTTCCAACGACATAAAGATCATCAAAAACGGACAAGTATATTGAGAGATATGTCCAAATTACCGAAACTGTTCTAAATCATCATCATCTTCATCTTTCTCTCTAAACTTCTCAAGAACACTTAGAACACCAAGGTGATTTTGTGAAGAACATCATCCAAATCATCATGGTGAGTCATGGTGATAATTTACTCTAGTCATCATGACGACAGAGAATATACCTAGATATTTTAAATGTTAACCTAACCTACGTCTGGTTAAATCTAACCGAGGTTAACTAACCATGATTTGCAACCCAAAATATCTTCTCCCTAACATGTGGTGTAGGAGGCAGCCACATCTCTCCAAATTTTATGACCACATGTTTTATTAACCATGATTATAAATAAACCCTAGTTAAGTTATTATTAACTATGGTTAAGTTATTATATTATTTTCTAACTTAACCTTGATCAAATAAACTCAACCATGGTTCTTTTATCTCATTGAACCACATATTTTCTCCTCACACCCACCTCTAGGCCGCACCCATCTTCCACACTTGAACCATTTTGAGCCACAAAAACCCTAAGAGGCCGTGACCTATTTGAGAGGATTAGGTGTTTGTTTAGCTTGTTTTGATTGGTTGTTTGGATGTGTTGTTGAAGGTTAATTGTTTTACGGCGTACGAGGGTTTCCGACAATCGACAGAGTTCTTTTAATTTCACTGAGGAGCTTCAAGAGGTAAGGGGATCTTACCTGAGGGATTTTCTCAATAACTAATTGCTTTTAGTGTGGTTAATATGATTTATATGTGGTTGTGGTTGTTTGTTTATGTTGTTTATCTGTGTATCGACGATTGATCTGCTTTTAATTTATTCAATTATCTATAGTAGTATATTATATTGCTATGATGCATGATCTACCTGGTGATATAATTTTGATGATGTTGTTGAATGTTGAATGTTGAATGTTGAATGTTGTTTGAAAGGCCTGACAGTGGTCAGTGCACAACCGATTAATCAGATAAAGGCTTTAATAAGTTGTGAAAAATTATATTCAACGTTTTATGGGGAATGTTGGAATATAATAGTGGTGGAAAATATTGTTTTGGAAAAAAAAATGAGTTTGAGAAATATTATTATTTTAATGATTTATTAGTGTAAAAGTAATTTATGAGCCACAGTGAGAGCGTAACCGTGAAATTTTTTTGTACAGTTAATTTTTACGCAAGAAATTCCGAAATATTATAAAAAGTCATTTTGTGAAATTAATATTTCTAAAATACTTTATAAAAATAATAATAATATAATAAAATAAAATAAAAAAGTCAAAGTTTGACTTTAAAAACATTTTCTTGGAAAATGATAAACGACGGCAAGTTTCGAAATTATTTATGGTGAAAGTTTAAAAACAGCAGTACTTATTTTGAGAAGAGATTTAATCTGAATTGATTTAATTTTTAGAGCTAAAGTTTCAGTAAAAGAGTTATTGATGATTTGACGTTTTACAAACGAATTTCAAGTAGAAAGGATTTTCGGTAAATGAGTTTTACTTAATGACGTAAAGGACGATATAGAACTTAGTAACCGAGATGTCGACGTACTAGTGTCCTTAAGACGTTGTCTTATTTTGGATTTGTTTTTCACAGACAAAAACGATGTAAAACGATGATATGGAACTTAATAACCGAGACGTCGGGGTATTAAGGTTCGTTGTGTTGTAGACTGGGTATCTACTTAAAGAAGTTAAAACGTTTTGAGATGTTTTCTATTACCACGAACCTAAGACTGATTTCAAGGTCTAGGGGCTTCGTGATTGAGCACTCGGACTTTGAGGTCCTGTGTTGTTAATAAAAGTTGTAAAGATGTTTAAAACGATGTTGGGTCGTAAGCTTTTGAGAGCTTCGACGATGTAAAACGATGATGGGTTGTAAGCTTTTGAGAGCTTTGACAAATAAAGATATAACACAAAGAAAAGTGTTGAGAATAAAATGTTTTTCTTACATGCATTTGGCAGACGTGCCATGATTAAACGAGTGATTACCTTGCGGCGTCATGGTAGATCATAAAGATGTTCTTATTGTGCCTGGTGGACAATGAGGCCCCATCTATGTTGTTAGCACTCTGTGCCACGATGTTGGACAATGTGTGATGGGTTTTATACGAGTGATTACCTTGCGGCGTCATGGTAGATCATAAAGATGTTCTTATTGTGCCTGGTGGACAATGAGGCCCCATCTACGTTGTTAGCACTCTGTGCCATGATGTTGGACAGTGTGTGATGGGTTTTGGCTGTGTGCCTGTGACTGTGTGTCTATGGCTGTGTGCCTGTAATAATTGAGTCTGATCAACTCATCACGAAGTTGGAGATATCTCATGAGATTAAGTGTGAATGTTTAGATGATGTATTAAAGTGTTCATGCATAGTTTTCCAACGTTGATGTTTGGGGTGTGAAACCCATTGATAAACGAGATGCTATAATATGAATGCTTATGTTGTTATAAACATGTATATGTGTATATGCCTTCTTTGTGTTGCGCTTTTAGTTATGGTGATAAATCCATATATTGGTGTCTCACCCTTACAAACATATCAGAGTCGTACAAGGGGTATGATCCCTATAAGAAGACGAAGGCTGTCTAGTTCGAGGCATGCTGTGCTGCTCCTATTGGCTGTAGTGTCTGTTAGTTACGACCAGCTTAGGTCCTATTGTATTATAATATGATTTGGGAATAAACTAAACTAATAATGATTTAGGTGTGAAAACATATGAGGAAGTATAGTTGTATGACTTATATACCTTTTGTATTTAAGTGTGATTTGAGTACGTTGTTGTTGTTATGAGGTTAAAAAGAAGAAAAAAAAATTATCACCATATTTTGAAAAGATAAACGTTGAGAAAACATTATATTCCAAAAGCAACCAGTAAATTAAGTTTTATTTCCACAAACGGGTAACCATGTGATGCCCCGAGTTAGGGTGTCACAAATCTCATGATTCTTCCTTCATGAAACTTGTTCCTTAGATCAGTTGCCATCACTTAATCTATTTTGTTCTTGAATCCATGAACTTTCAAGTTCATCCTTTCTCTTCTCAAAATTCGGCCCATACCCATACATAACCATCCAAACCTTGTTTTGATCTTCTAAGATCATATTCTTACTTATCTAGAGGATCCAAACAATTTCTATTTCACATCTCAAGTCATTTCCCCACAAAACACAGTGAACTCCTTAGTGTTCTTGCTAAGATCATCTTTGTTCTTCAAGTTCTAGAATAAATCTTTTTATTCCAAGGTGAGGAATCTCTCTCTAATCTTCGAATCTTTATTAATCATCCTCAAAATTCCATTTTGATCAATTATTTCATGAAATGCTATTCTTAGATCTATAACTTTAAAGATTTCTAGAAAATTGTAGAAAAATCCATTTGACATGAAACCAATTTCTATGAACTCACTATGATTTCTATATTCATGATCCAAGAACATAAATCAAGAGAAAATTTCTTTCCTATTCTTCCATAGTGGACCGAATCCAGGTCTTAGAGGGACTGGATGAATTTGTTTCAATTCCTATGATTGATATTTGTTTTCATCTCTCTAGTACCTATGATTATTGAATCCAAGAGTTGATAAAATTTCAAAATCCCTAGCTTTTTATTTTGTGAAAAACCAAAACCCTAGTCTTGGAACTAGATGAGTTTCATTCAAAGTTATTGGTTCATGATCATTGATTAAGTCTCCATCATGTTTAAGAATCTTAAATTCACAAGTTAGAAAATATTTAACATCCTTAGCCTAATGATCTTGAGTAGGCCGAACCATTACCATATGGTTTAGAAAGTTTTTTGTTTGATTTTCATTAATTTTGTGATGATTTGTTGTGAAGGATAAATCGTTGTTGATTATCCTGAATGTACGAAGGAAACAGAGATCAAATCGGGAAATCGTTCGGGAAAAAAAATTACTCGAATCTTCAAGAGGTAAGGGGAGTATGCCTGAGGAGTTTAAGATAATCACATGCTTATTGTTGGAGTCATTCATTAATTTTTTGTAGAAAATAATTTATGATCTTGCATTGTTTACTGTTGACTGCTGGATTGATGTGATATTTATCCGAGTAACTGAATTGATGTGATGTGTGGATTTACATGATTATAATTATTTGTTTATATTATAATTGTGATGCATGTCATGAATTGATATATGCCATGCTATTATGTGATTGGAATTTATCTGCTGTTGAGTGTTGGACTGAGTAACCTGACATTGGTCAGTGTTAAAAAAAATTAATTAAGGATAAAAAAAACTTAATAAGCTTGGATAATTAATCAGAGGGATTAATTTGAGAGATTTTGAGAAAAATGAAAAAAATTATTATTTTAATAATATTTTGTGGAAACTGTGCAAATAAGCGACAGTAAGGGCGAAACCGTGAAATTTTTTCACAGACTCTAATTTTTGTAAAATAAATTCAATTTTATTATAAAATATTATTTAAAGTGATTAAGTTCCGAAAATAATATTTTATAGCAGTCAGAATAATTACATCTGACAGAGAAATTATTTAAGTAATAAAACATAATTTTATTGATTTATTTTGAGAAAAATAATTATTTTATTATTATGAATTTGTGAGTTGAATTTGTAAATACTTCGTGGAAGTTAAATTTTATTGAAAATTATTTTCAAAAAGGAAATAATTAGAAATAAAAGGAATTTATCAATTATTTTCAGGTTCTATCAACGTTTTAACAGAAAAAGAATTTCTGCAAGAGAATTTTATTCAGTGAAATTATTCCGTTAAACTTGGATAAGTTTTTGGAGCTTTTGTTTTGTATTTGTTTTTCACTGAGCGAAATGTTTTACAAGCAGATAAATAAACCTAGGAACTGAGACGTCGGGGTTCTAGTGTTCTATGGACACGTAGATCAAGGATCTGTGTCATTGGACGGAGTGTCCTACAATGATTTTGTTTTTGGACTATGTGTCCTAAATTGATGTGGAAAGTGTGAGTTCCATATCCGCGAGCCTAAGACTGGTGCATCGGTTTAAGGGCTTCGTGATTGAGCACTCGGACTGTGTGTCCTGTGTTTTGTTTGAGGGGGAAAAATCTTAATAAGAAATTAAGAATGGTCGTTAAGCTTTGTGCTTCGACAAGGAAAGATTTTTACGATAAAGAAAACAAATCGAGAATAAAAATTTTCTCATGCATAAATGGCAGTTGTGTCATGTGATTATGATCATTGAGTCCGGAATGGATCAATGTATATGGCAGACGTGTCAGGAGTTGTGATCATTGAGTCCGGAGTGGATCAATGTATCTGTTATGGACTATGTTCCATTTAAATATTGGGCCTCTGTATATGTGTGAGCCAATATATCTTTATAGGACTGCGTGTCCAAGTTTATGCGTTAACTATTGTAATCTGTGTGAGGCAATAGGTTATGGACAATGAATTCCATAATTCGCAGCGACCATTGTGCCTCTGTACAGTGAGACAATGAGTCAAAATTTTTGAATAATAACCCTGGTGAAACTGTGTGTGGCCAGTGGGTTATGTGATTTCTTGGGCATTGTTTTATTCGTTTTTACAATGCGCCATGTGCGGAGCTTGATCAGCTCGAAACGAAACAGAAAGTTGTGGGATCTCCGGAGATTAGGCATTAAAAATAGAGCCTGAATATTGAAGTGCCATGCATTTTTATAAAATGACGATGACTGCCGGGTATGAAACCCTTTGAATTAAATTATTCTGCTATTTCGAAATAACTTTATTATGCTGTGAATATATGGTATTTGCTATTTGTGTGTCTTGCATGGGGTTGTCTTATCAAAACTCATATATTGGAAACTCACCCATACAAATATATCAGGTTTATTTTAGACTAAGGTAGCACTTTGGTACACTAGTACGGATGAAGCGAAGGAATTCACTGAGTCGTTCGAGGACTTAACTTCTAGATGCTTGAAGAGGTATTCATTAGTGGGAATGTCACGAGGGTATTTCCAATAACTGTCTTATAGAGTGACCAGCTATAGGAATTTTGATGTCTTATAAAGTAGCGGTACTTGGTTAGTCTGGATGTTTGGCTATTGAGAGTCATTCTTTTGAGTTGTGATTCCAGATTACCGCTACGTTACAATTACGTCTTTATTTTCTTATGTCATGACTTCGGGAGATGACATGTTATGTGAAGGTCTAAGTGTAAATCTCTTATGATACCTAATATGTTATATAGTTGTATATTATGTTAATGGTGTTGGATTGTATATAGAGTAAAAGAACAAGAAAAAAAAATTATCACCAATTTTGAAAGGGATGAGTAACTAGAAAACTATATATTCCGAAAACAACCAGCAACATTATTTTTATTGAGTGTATTTCCGCAACAAGTTACTTAAATGTGATACCCTGAAAATGGGGTGTCGCAAATTGTACATTTATTATTTGGTGGAATATTTAATGAATATACATACATACATACATACATACATATATATATATATATATATATATATATATATATATTAATGATGTGATTAGGAATGTAGATCCCCTTTTATGATAGTGCGAAGTAGGTGAGAAGATATTGTTAAGATCAGATTTAATCAAAGAGATCACAATTAGGATTAATAATTGAGGGAAAGATGCGCATTGCGCAGAATAGACAAAAAGTGTTATGTCGACAAGAAAAGAAAGCATTTAGAATTTTAGGAAGAGGAACATGTAATCTTGAGAGGCACTCTTAAATTTTGGATGGGGAGGTCAATGTCATTCAGAAAACTGACTCTTTGTTTCATGGGACCTTTCCTAATTCTCAAAAGAGGCGTGCCCGTTGCTTACCAATTGGCTCTTCTGCCACAATTGGCAAATCTTCATGATGTTTCCCATGTGTCACAACTTAGAAAATATGTATCTGATGAGTCTCATGTGATAGCCCCTGAGTCTTTACAATTGAAGGATAATTTGATCTATAAGCCTAGGCCTAGTCAAATCTTGGACAAGGGCACAAAGACTCTAAGGAACAAGACAATTCCATTGGTGAAAGTGTTATGGGAAAGGATTAACTCCGAAGGAAACTACTTGAAAGATGGAAGATGACATCGTATGTCAATACCCAGATCTTGTTGTTTAAGGTAAGGTAACCTTTATGTTTGGTTTTCAGCATATGTTATAATATGTGTGTGAGTATGTGATGAATTTCGGGGACGAAATTCTCTAAGGAGGGGAGAAATGTAACATCCTAAAAATTCAAATATAATTATTTTAATAAAAAAAAGGGGTAGTATAAGAGTTTATTATAATTGTTTTCTTTATAACAAAAATCCAGTGGGTTCCACAATAATGTAAAATTGATTTAAAAAAATAAAATAAAAATAGGGATAAGAACCTACCCTGGACTAAATTATTGCGGCAATAATGATAGGAAACATAGACATATCAAGGCCCGTGCCAACCCATTATAAATAGACAGTTTGAGTGTTTTAAGCTCAATTTCGCATAATATGACTAGATACCTAACTTCAGATAGATATTTCGTAACCAAATAGAACTTGTTTGAATTCGAGATCTGCATAAGAAATATAGCCCTGTCTCTTAGCTTTCCATAGACACCAAATTCGTCCAAATTGGATTCTTGTAGCTCAAGTTATGACCAAATTCGTACACACTATTTATGTTCCAGTGCCAGAACCGTTTTTTAAAATTCTATCCACGTTTTGACTATCTAAACATCGGTTTCAGATTTTGTGGTATTCATAAAAGTTGTAGAAAATTATTTTATCTTTCCAACGATATAAAATTTATAATTTTTGAATGTCTATAACTCAAGATATGTGCGAAATACAGCACCATATGCAGAGTAAGCGGGCTTAGCGCGTTTTTACACGTTTTGGGCTATTGGGGGCTCTATAAATAGAATTTTAACACTCTTAGGGTGCGTTTTTGAACCCTAATTACACCTAGAAACTCAGAAACGGCTAAGAAGATAAGAAATTCAAGGATTAAGAAGAGATAGTTGTGGAATAGGGTGTCTAGGAAGAGGAAGATGATGATAACTCTTGGCAAACGTTAGGATTCGAAGTAGGAAACGCTTAGAGCTATTAGGAGGTCTTCAATAGGTGAGTAAAAATACTTTTTATGAACCCTTTCCATGGTATATATGATTGTTTTTGTTGATAAGGGATTACCATGTGGTTTTGGGAGTCTTTAATTGACTTGATGCATATTGTTAGTAACCTAAATTCTAAAATTGGGGTTTTGTTTAAATGGGGAATTAATTGATTAATTGATGTTGTGACGTTCTTATTCATGTATGATATGTTGTGATATTCATGATTGTTTGTTATTGGTGGAAGTTTATATGTTTAAAATTGAGGGAAATAGTTTGTTACATGCATGAGACATGACATATTTGAGTTATAACATGTTGTATGATGTTTGTCGCAATACCGCCTATGATAAGGGTATCGAAAAGTAATACCACCGTAATGGGGTATCGAAAGTAACATCCCCATATAATTGGGATGTCGAAAAAGAGCAATATCGCCTAAAAAGGGGTATCGAAAGTAACACCGTCACACGTTGGGGTGTCGAAAAGGGAGAAATACTGCCATGTGCACATGGGAGGTATCGATATAGAAATGTCCCCGACAGGAGTGTGACATCGAAACATTCCTCATGATTAGGGGTGGGCAATGGGACGCCATTGTCATGTGATATGTGAGATTTATGGCATGCCGGCAAGAGACCAGTTTAGTTATGAGGCCTTCGAGCCACTTGGATTAATTTAGAATTTACTTGATATGTGGAATGTGATGCCTTGAGACGAGTTGATCTTATGCTATATGCATATGACTTGATGAAATTTTTGTTGTTATTAAAAGTATTTTTTTATATTATTTTGGGAAATTAGCGGATACCATGGACAGTTTTTCCGGTTATCGTACCGGCTGAGAACAACACTATTTTTCGAAACATTTTATAAATGTATTGTTGTGCACTGGGATTTTATATCTCATTGTAAGTGTTGTTTTCAGAGCCCGAGGACATCGCTGTTGAGGATCCAGAGATCTGAAGAGTTATCTTTGATTAGCTAGTTGGTTAGTAATGTAGTATGGTTTAGAGTATTATGCGGACGACGTTCTTTGGTTTACATACTATTTTTCTCAGATTGTAAATAGACGTCCGGTTTTGAGGCTTTTAGTTTTTATTCAAATGATTGGATTTAATAATATTTTTCAATACTTTGTAAATACTATTATTTTATTTAATACGAAGATTTTCATACTTAGTTATTTGAGAAAAATTTTATGACTTGTGTTTTTTAATTAAATGTTTTGACGGACTTTTATTGAAATTAATTTGGGTTACTAATTTAACGAAGGGCGTTACATTTGCAGAGGATTGAAAGGAGAAGACAAAGGACATATGTGCAAGTTTTTGCTGCATTGGGTATGTACCCTGATGTTCTGCATTTATTTATTTTGACATGTGTTAGAAATTTTTTCCAAACTCCAAACTTTTGTACTAGAGGATGATGCTCATTGTTCTATTTGTTTGTTTTGTTTGGCTGAATTAACAAGAAAACCTATTCAAACATGACATATTGCATTGCCTGAGGATGGATGGAACAATGATGTTTGAATTGTTTTTGGCTTGGACTCAGTGGGTTTTGGATTATTAAATGCTTTTTGGTCAAACTATCCATGATAATTGTCAGTGAATATGGCACCATTTTGGCATTCTGAAGGTCTAAGATTTGTAAGGAGAGATGGGAAGAATGAGCATTTGAAATTATCAGTTGATGGTGGTGATTGTTTTCACCACTTTTCTTTTCATTTCCAAGAATCACCCCACTCACTCATGGCTTCTACTTTTACTGATCTTCCTTCTATTACTGAACAACTTAAATGTAATCTACATGCCTTCTTTGATCTTTGTATCTTCTTTTATTTGCTCTGCTTTTGTTGGTTTTTTTCATTTCCTTCAATTAAGTCTGAAGATAGATTCATTATTTTTATTTTTGAAAATTTAGGTGTATCTGATTCTGGGTTTTTTATTCATGCTTTCCAAAGTCTTAGGGCATAGTGTGAGTCTGTGTTAGTTACTTGGAAGTATCACATTCAGTTGGGTGCTTGTATGTGTGTTCTAATCTTTTACCTAGACATTCCCTTTTTGCTTTTTGAGTTACGATGATATGGCTTTTTAATGTAAAAATGAAGGTCTAAGATTTGTAAAGAGAGATGGGTGGAATAAGCATTTGAAAATATCAATGGTTGACACACTTGCAACACCGATTAAGGTTGAATACATGTATATATATGACTGAAAGAAATCGCAATTTGGGTTTATGGTGGCTTATTTAATATGGAAGTTGGATCAAAGTTTCAAACGGACGACAATGTCTTATTCATCTAATCATATCCCTGTGTCATTTAAATGGTGAAACCTTTTGGTCATGCTAAGAAGAAATGCAAGACATTCATGTATATTAATTAGCATGTGGTTGAATTACTGTTTTCAAATATATTACCATATCAAGCTATTGGTTTCTCTAATTGCTTAATATATTATTATGCATATAGAAAAAAATTATTGTAGCTGATTGACTTTTTTAACATGCCTAAATCTATTAACAATTCGACTAAATTACCGTTTATTGCAAGAGATGATGACAAATATTTCGGGCATGTGCATATCAAGCAGGTAGGTTCACGTGAACAACTTTTTTTAAAATATTTTTCCATATCAATCTAATAACAATTCGACTAAAAAAATTATAGGATCACGACTGTCAAAAGCTATGGAAAATATTGAAGGCTGAACAATCAATCGCATCTATATGCCCAGTTGACAACAAGGTGAATTATAAATTTATATTAGATACTTCATATTATGTCGTTGTATAAAAAACCAATATTCTATTCTTTTGATAATCAGGTACATCATCTAAAGATATACTCTTTTGGGTGAGGTTCGACAGTAACAGCAGATAAGACTCAGCTATGGAACATGGTAAAAAGAGAATTGTGGGCTCAAAGGTTAGAAAGGTAATGTGTTATGTATTGTATTTGATATGATAATATACATATTTACTATATAATAAGTTGTATTATTCCCACAATTTATTAAAATACTATCTTTTTTTTTAAAAACTTATTAGGAAACTTGAAACTACATTACCAAGCAAAAGAAGTCGTGATAGCTCAATACATTTGAAACAAAAAATGGTCTTACTTGAGAATGTAATATTTTATTTTAATAATACATAATATTTGTTATGAAAGATTAGGATAATGATTGTTCCAAATTTTAGTCTTACATTTTTTATTTAATTTGTAGTTTAGTAAACAAAAAACATTAAAGCACTTCCATGTCTTCTTCTATTGAGGATTTCATTATTTTAAAGCACTTCCAGGTTATTGGTAAGCCCATTCGAGCTCCAGTGATTAAGGAGATTTTTTGGTACCCTCCAAAAACGGGTTGGGTTAAGGCTAACAGTGACGGTGCAGCCAGAGGTTCACCTGGACGGGCTGCTTGTGGTGGTATTTTTAGGGACAGCAGCTCAGCCATTCTGGGCTGTTTTTCCTATCATATTGGTATATCTGATGCTTTCTCTGCTGAGATCATGGATGCCATCCTCTCCATTGAATTGGCACATAAGAAGAATTGGCGCAAGCTTTGGCTTGAGTGTGACACAAAATTGGCGGTGGAATCTTTCTCCAACCCAAAGTTGGTTCCTTGGTCTCTTCGTAACAGGTGGATGAATTGCCTGAGCTTAACTAAGGAAATGCATTTTGGTTGCTCACACATTCTTAGAGAGGGAAATTCCTGCGCTGACAAATTAGCAAATTATGGCATTCTTTCCCAGGGGTTTGTCTGGTGGAATTTAGGTCCTAATTTTATTTTACAAGACTTCTTCCGAAATAGGATTGGTCTGCCTAATTATAGGTTTAAATAACTCTGTTTCTCTCATGGGTTTTGGTGTTGTCCCCCCATGCTTTGTACTGTTTTCTCCTTTTTAATAAATTTTGGTGTGCTGCAAGTGATTGGTGGGGCTTGGGGTGCCAACATAGTTGGGATGTCAAGTCTCCACAGTGATGCCTTTGCACCCCATTTTGGTTAAAAAAAAAAAAAAAAACTTTGTTACTTTTTATCTAACAAAAATTAACATTATAAATTTATTTTGTTTGTAATGCAGGGAAATGCAAAAAGCTCATGAAAATCGATCATTACTTCATCTCCTTATAAATCTAAATGCTGAGATGTCGATGTCAAATAATAGTTGTAACTAAATTATATTTGGTATATTGGATTTGTTTTTTATTAAAATATGTATCTTATTTATTTTTACATTTATTTGTAACATGATATTATTAACGCAGTGATGTATATAATGTGTGTTTACATTATTATGTCACATTGTAAAGTTGGATAAATCTATACAATAAAGACGAGTAAAAGCATTAGAAATACGGCCAGACAGGCACGTGAGTGCCTGTCTTGCCGCTAGTAATAATAATAATAATAATAATAATAATAATAATAATAATAATAATAATAATAAAAGATAAAGATAAAGATAAAGATATTAATTATTTCCATATTCATTTAATTTTTTATTATGAAATAAATATTGAAAATAACAAATGTAATTAACAATAATATCTACGTGATATATCTCTCCCATAATTAGTGATATTTAATTTCAATATAAAGCCCATATTTTGAATTTCAATTTTTTTTTGAAGAATTTGAATTTCAAATATTGAGTAACATATACTTGACAAAAAAAATTATATTGAGAAACATATCATAAATTATATTATATTATATTACATACATTTCAAATTACGTTGAGTGTGAGTTTAAGAAGATTCTCATGAATGAAAACATAATTTTGCTTTTTTTTGTATCATTATTTATTTCTTAATATACAATATCTTATATTATTAATAAGTTATTGAATTAAATTTGTCTCATTGGTTTTTTTTTTTAAGGAGGATTTGTCTCATTGTTATTATTATTATTGTTTTACAGCGTCAATGTTATATTTGAATGATTAGTAATATTAATTTAAATAATAAACTATAAAAATTGAATGTAGAAAAACAAGCTCAATTGTCAAATTTGATTATTCTTAACATTATTTCATTATATTTTCTCAAAAAAAAATTCATTATTTATTATGGGTATAACAATCATAATCATTAATCATTTACATATTCATTTGATTTTTTATGATGAGGTAAATATCGAAAATATCAAATGTAATTAACAATAATATCTACATGATATATCCCTCCCCCTAATTAGTGATATTTAATTTCAATATAAATCCCATATTTTGAATTTCAAATATTTTTTTCGATAGACTTGAATTTCAAATATTGAGAAACATATCATATCATAAATTACATTAAGTTCAAATTATTTTTATCTAAATATTGGATAATCTTATCACGGGTACAAATATTAGTTTACATATTCTCAAAGAGTTGTGTTATTTGAACACAAAATTTAGACATCGTATGTGACACTGTATTATTTATTTCTATCTCTCACTTATTTTTTATCATATTTGTATACACGTATTTCAAAAATACAATAAAAAAGCAAAGGGGACACTTGTGTTCAAAAATCATAATTGATTCCCAAAAGTTGGTTGCAGTAGTAGCGGAGGCTTGTATATCTGGACGGTCAATTGTATGAATTACAGAGTTGACACTTCGGGGAAGACTTTACCTAACAACACATCGATCCAAGGGTTAGTCTCATAGTTTTAAATGTAGGATACCCGATCAAATAAAAAAATTAATTTATCTATATAAGTGCGAACGAATATCAAATCTTAAGTATCGATTATAATGAATTATTACTAAAAAACACATATATGCTTTTTTTTGTTTCTCAGGATATCCTCCATGCGCAACTGTGGAGACTAATCCCTCGAGACACATATGTTTATTTTGATTATTTGTTATAATATTATGATCCTATAATATGAATATAATTAATTATATATTATTATATTATTTTTTATATAAACGTAAGTTATTCATATGCTATATCTATATTGTTTTTTATCAGAGTGTCCTCCCATCTAATAGGTGAGAGACTAATCTCCTGCATACTGTCACGCGTCTAAGCGGGTGACCCCTCTAAAGAATTTTTTTTTCCATATACATGGATCGCGGAAAAAATTGTAAATAATATTATTTTCTTATAATATAAAAAATACTATATATTATTTTATTATTTTCATATAAACATTAGTTATCCATATTTTTCTACTGAACTCAAAATAAAGATACCTTGAAACAGTTATGGATACTTGCATACTCTTTTTTTAATTTTTTAATATAAATTATCTTAATCATTTACTATAGTAGGTAACGAGATGAATCAAAATCATTTACTATAAATATCATATCATAGCATGATATTATCTCCATTTAATTTAAATTTCTTTCACTCACAAATCACCATAAATAATTAAATATAACGCCTCTGCAATGTTTTCCCTCAATTAAAGTTACATTCACTCAACATAAGCTATCACTTTCTCCCTCACAAAAATTCAGCCTTCATTCCCTCATATCCTCTCTTCCAGAGACCCTTCTCCTCTCTCTTTCCCCTGCTCGCTCTCTTCCACCATAACATCGCCCATCCTCAGCCACGCTGCCACAATAAGCTTTTTTTTTTTTGAGGTATTCCTTTTCTTTTTTATTTTGAGTTCTTCTTTTCCGTGGTATCGCTTAGATTTTCTGAAGTGCAAGGAGCCCGATTTTCTAATATTTCTCTCTCTCTCAACAACTCAGCTCTCATTCCCTCTTCTCCTTTCTGATGCTCTTCATTCATTTTGTTTGTTGCTTCAACTCTCAGGTATGTTTCTCTTTAAATCTCATATTGCTAAGGTTTTACAGGATTTGAGGGAAAGATTAGCTCAAAAAGTTAAAATATGTGTAGTGAGCAGATAATGGCGGCTATTGATATTCAAGTACTTACCAGTGATAGTGATATTTACAAGCTCCACATTAACGTAAAAAAAGGGCGTTGGAATGAAGTAAAATCTTACTTATCGAGTGTTCCTGGTGCGATTTCTTGGACATCATCCTCTACAAGGAGGACAGTTCTCCACGTTGCGGTTGCTGCAGGGCAAGTGGAGATGGTAAAAGAGTTAACTGAGTTAGGAGATGTAGGATTTCTCAGGATGCAAGACCATAAGGGATACACAGCACTTGCCATTGCAGCTGAAGTGACAGATGACAAGAAAATGGCAGAGTATATGGTCAACAAAGGAGGGAATCAGCTCTTGAGTACAAGAACCAATCTAGAGAACATCTCGTTAATTCTGGCCCTAGACAAGGGTCATATAGAAATGACTGGATATCTCTTCTCTGAGACTCCCTGGTCCTTCTTGCTTGAACATAAAAATGATTACGGCCCCAAGATAATATCAGGATGCATCTCTGCCGGAATATTTGGTAAAGTTTACTTTGGAGCTTGTTTTTCTTTTCTTGTATAACTCACATGATTTAATTGGTGGGATATATATTATCTGGTTACAGATGTTGCCGCAGCACTACTCAAACACCAAGTTGGCTTATAATTACCCCTTAATGACAATTGTGTTCAACTGCGACCCTTATATGCATTAGCAAACATGCCTTCTGCATTCCATAGTAGGACCAAACTTGGACATTGTTCACGGTTGGTTTACAAAAGCAAGTTCACCTTTTATCTTTCAAAAATATTTTATTGTAGATAATACAACTGACCGAATACATTATATTTTCGTTATAGTTTTGATCCTACGGGGAGACATAAACTTGAAGGACAAATGTATTAAGATTGGATCACACGTTGAACCAATAAATTCTTTAGCAGGTTTGACAGCAATTTATCCTCAATGAATTATGAAATGTGTAACACCCCAATTTTTCCGCTTTCTAAGATCGGTATAAATATAAATAAAAGTTTATATTTTTATCGGAAACTTAGAAAATGATTTTGGGAAAACCAAAGTCATATTCATATCATACTTATTTTTATAAGTATATGGTGAAACTTTTGGTTGAAAATTCAGACGGAACCCGGTCTGCGTTTTCGCTGACAGTAAGATTTTACTGATCAGAAAACCTACTTTTGACCCGAGAACGAAATGAATATATTTTATATCTCATTTCCAACAATAAAGGTTATTTTGAAAATTTGCAAAATAAATAAGTTAATATACTCGATTCGGGCGTAAAACCCTAAATCGCATAATCGACGGGGTCGAGAACGGACGTTCAAAGACAAAACCCGACGTCGGATGCTGAAACCTCTTGCCACCTAGGATGGTGAGTCACATGGATGAGCCACCCATGTCATGATTGCTTTTTACACATTGTGAGATTACTACTTTGTCCTTGAATTTTTGTATGTTGGACCCTTTTACCCCTCAAAGGCCACGGCCCTAGGCAACCAAGAAGCCCATTTTCACTTCTATAAAAGGCCATCTTCATCTTCTCCATCAAGCTTTGCCATTTTTGCCATTAAAGCTCTAAGTACCATAGCTTGATTTTGTGAAGGAAGTAGGTGATTCCTTGCCCATTTTTCATTTCCAAGAGGTATACCATGCTTCTCTCACTCAATAATCATCATGTTCTTCATTGATTTTTGTGATTTGAAGTCTTGATCATATTTTTCAATTCTTAGATCTAGAAACTTTGAAAATTCATAGAAAATCATAGAAAACTCCTTTTAAAGTGAAACCAATTTCTATGATCTTAGTATCCTCTCTATGTTTAAGACCCAAGAGGATACATCAAACAAAAATTTCGTGCCTTTTTATTTTGTCAAGGCCGAACCCTAGTTTCTAGTGGGGGAGGACTTTGTTCATTTTGTTAACTAGTGTTGCTTGATTCAATCTTATAATTCATATATATGTTGAGTCCATGATTATTGAATCAAAATCAAATCTCTAAGCCATTATTTTACTCATGGCCGAAATTATTTTCTTGAGGAGTTGAAAGATTTTGTTTCATTTTTCAACTTATGATAACTTGTCTTAACTCTACACTACTCTAAGGTCATGGATCTAAGAGTATGTGAAATTTTGAAATCTCTAACTCAAATTTAGTGTCATGGCTGAATTAGGGTTTTTGGAAGATTGAAGTATCTTATTTCAATCTTTGTATTCTAATCTTTGTTTTAGGGTTTTAAGTGATCAAGGATGACTAATCCAAGAGTTTAGGATTTTTAGAAATTTTTAGCTAATTAATTCCCACATGGCCGAACCTAGCATATAGGAGCATAGGTGTATTTAGTGTTTGATTGATGATTATTTGTTGTGTTTTGATGAAAGGTAATTTGTTGTGTGAGTCGTGTACGTGTTTTGCGGAAACCAGACATTTGACGGAATTTCAATTCGACAAGAGAAAAATATTCAAGAGGTAAGGAGAGTACCTGAGGGATTTTTCCGATAGCCATGTGTAATTGTTATTGTGTGTCTTAATTATGGCTTGTATGTATTTATTTTGTAGTTAGCATTATTTGCTTATTGATTATATGTTGTTAATTATTTGATTTAACTGCATTTAATTATTTGTTATATTTGGTGATATGTTTTAAATTTCTAAGTGTCATATTATTGATATGAAAAAATTCTTGATGTGGACTGTGAGTTTGAAAGCCTGACAGTGGTCAGAGCTCGATTAAATTCGCGGTTAAAAGCATTTAAAAGCTTTTTATGAAATGATGAAGTTAATTTAGGTGGAAATAGTAATATGATATTACTTGATTAATTATTTGGTGAAAATTGGGAATTTATGAGAAATAATATTATTTTAATGATTTAACGGCGAAAGAGCGTTTTAAGAGTTACGACGAGGACGTAACCGTGAGAATATTTTAATACTGCTAATTTTCACCCAAGGAATTTCTAAATAATAGAAAATATTATTTTATGAAGAAAAGTTTCAAAAATAACTTTATTACAGTGTCAGAAAAACTAATTTACAGTAAGGAGTCACGTTTTTGCCTATTTGTGTTTTGAAAACGGAAAACGGCGGACAATTCCGTCAATATTTTTTTAGTAATCTTAAAAAGAGATAAAATTTATTATTACTGAGGATTAGTCTTGAATAAGATTTTTGAGTTTAAATTAGTGAGTTTTAAATAAAACAGTGAATTTTCAACGTAAAAGGATTTTTGGTAAACAGCGGATTATTTCAGTCAGATTAAGAAAGGTTTGGTTTTACTTCTGTTTTTCGCACAATAAACATAGTTTAAAGTTGTAAATGAACCTAGCCGCCGAGACGTCGGACCTAGTGTTCCTACAGATATGGCCCGGGGCTAAAGAAAGTGGAATAATGGACTATAGGTCCTATAATCAGTGTATTGGTTTTGTGCACTAAAATCTACGTGTCTAAGACTGGTGTATCGATCTAGATTTCGTGATTTGCACACTTTTGACTTAAGGTCAGTTATGGTTTAATTGAGATATTAAACTTAGTAGTTTAAGATAATGGGTTGTCGTGAAACTTTTTAGTTCCGACATATAAAGAATGAACACAAAGAAAACAGCGAGAACAAAACGTTTTACATGCATTTTGCATATTTCTGTGGCAAATGTGCCTAAAGGTTTTATGCGTGGTACCTTGGTAGGTATCCATGTTATGAGGTACATTTCACCTTTGGGTGAAATGAATGGGGGTCTAGGAAAGGCCGGGCTAATTACGACTATTTCGGGAGCTCGGATATTACTCATATTTTATAGGCCGGGTTAATTAGGACTATCGTTGGATGTTCTTGTGAACTACTTACGATGATGGTTAGAGCTCGTATCCTACCGAGTTATGTACTTAAATAGTTCACTAGTGCAAAATATGCTTTTAACATCGGAGTTTCCACATCGGTTTCCTTAAAACCGATGTGTAAAACGAGGCGGTGGTATTTTTGAAATTAAAAGCAAAGGATTCCACATTGGTTTCAAAAATAACCGATGTGTGAATATTTTCCACATCGGTTATTTGGTAACCGATGTCTAAAATTAAAACAAAAAAAATTTAAAATTTAAAATTTTATCTTTCCACATCGGTTATTTTTGAATCGATGTCTAATATATAGATTAACCACATCGGTTATTTTTTAACCGATGTATAAAATTAAAAAAATTAGAATTTAAAAATTGTATCTTTCCACATCGACTCCTTTTGAACCGATGTTTAATTTATATTATCAACATCGGTTTATTTGTAACCGATGTAATAAATTAAAAAAAATGAAATTTTAATTAAATTAAATCGTAAGTTCTACATCGGTTATTTCTAAACCGATGTGAAATATGCATAACCACATCGGTTTTTTCTAAACCAATGTGTAATATTTGACAAAACCCTACTTTTTGTCATTCCCTCCATCTGTTCCGCGCCCTCTTCCATTCTTTTTTGTTTTGTGCTTGTGACTTTCGTCCCTTCTACTTCGCCATGGCCTCCCATCTCTGTTTCTCTGATATATAAAGAAATTGTGGAGAAACAATCACATTTTTGTTGTTTTGTAAAGTGAGTAAAACTTTGTGTCCCCCAGTCTTTAGTTTCTGAAAACCCTAAAACACAAAACACTCCTTTCTTTCTCACATCGAAGTAATCACTCCCTCTAGCGGCTCTCTTTCTTCCTTCACGCAAGCTCCCTCATCTCCTCTGCTAACATGCGGCCTGTAACATTTCTGGTCTCCAAAACCGCTTCTCATTCTCACCGCGAAGTTCACTCCCTCCAGCCTCCAAGCTCCTTCCTTCAATCCTCTGCTTTCGCGACCTGTCTCCTTCCCACCATTGTTGAAGACGGTGGTAAAGACGATTGTGACAAGCCTCGTCAAGGTTATCTTCATCTCCTTTTTTTAAATTAGCTTTTGGGTTTTTTATTTCAAGCTTGATTTTGTGTGTTTAGGGTTTCTTCTTTTTGGGTTTCTATTTCCATCTTTTGAAGATTAATTTTAAAGGGAAATGTGGAACAAACATTATAGGCTATATCGTTCAATTGATGTTTAAGGCTACAGAGCATTGCTGAATGTGTATGATGTGTGATAACTAATGTTTGCTATTATTTATCATTTAAGAAAAAGATTTTTCTACGAAAATCAGCTTGTGAAATCACTAATCAATCTTGTTCTCAGGTGTTGGCAGTTCAATATTTACCAGAGTATTAACTGCTACAGATTTGGTACATTGAATGGAAAAAAGAGATTGCATGTTTCTGTACATTAGACATAATTATGCAAAGAGAAAATCACCCCTAGACTGTTAAATCTCAGCATGACTAGTCCATAGAAACCATCTACTTGTAGAAGTTAGAATGTTTAATCTTTATTTGGCACATTGATGGAAAATATTTTCTATTTTGAGTACAACTAACTGATTGAGTAAGGAGAAAAGTACCTGAGTTGATGAGCGAAAGCGAGTGACAGTGGCTTTACTATTAGCTTATGTGAAACTGACTTAGGTGGAATCTTTTCAATTGTTTTAGGATATTGTCACTTAGGCTGTGGAAAAAGGGTCCATGTGACTCTTCAATGAGATATGTATTCTAGAGTACACTGAGCATGTTGAGTAGCTTATATGTTCTCCACTTCTCCCTGAACATGTTGTGACAAAGGCATGCAATTGCTTGGCCGAATATAAATTGGTGATTAATTCCCTTCCTGGACATAATGAATCGGGTTTTGGGAAATGATATATCATATTAATTATCTTTATTTGATTTTGTGAGTTGGGTTGATTAATCCCTGTGAAGGAGAAAAGCCTTATGTGTTTCTAAGCTTAAATATATCAGATTTGCAAGTATTGGAATATTGAGACAATTTACTTAAACTATCCATTTCTTTTCTTTTCTTTTTTCTTTATTTCTTTTTTCTGCTTTAAGGAATATTGGTTTGGATTTTCTACTGTAAGCTTAGCTATTTCTTATATGTATGTGTGTGATTTATCTCTGTCAAAGTTCTTTTGTATTTATGCTCCTATATTGATCAAGCTACATAATTGTTGTTGTGAACTTGTTATTCTGGTCTTGTTATGAAAATATTCACAAAGTGCTTCTCTTTTTGTATAGGAACACTTGCTGTTATACATTGTTCATTACGGTTTCCGGCTGAGTGTTCTTCCCACACCCGGTAAGCTTTCTCCTCTCCATTTTTCTCGTTTGGTTTTTGTTTGCACTGTACTTGGGGATTGGAGTGTTTTGTTATTTTTCTTAATGTTAATTATTTAGTAAAGCCTTAGTTCCCGTTTGAGATGCAATACTAATGAGCACACGTGTACGTGCTTAATGTACCGCTCATTGTGTTGGATCTTGAATTGTCCTAAGTTGGACAGTTTGGGAAATTTTTTTTTCTTAATTCAGTTAAAATAGTTATTCATTGATTCTAATGTTATATACTTGATGAAAGTTCGGATTGATACATTTCCTTTCGTTCTCCGGGTGCATACTTTATCGTGGTGGATGTCATCGCGTTCAAGTAGTGTACGTCGGAGACCGAAGGGAAATGCTGCCGAAATTTTGTCGAGTATGAGCATGAGAGTTAAGGACTAACTATTAACCGAATGTTGAAAAAGTTTCTTCTCGAATGGGATAGGGCCATACCCTGTCATAAGAAGTGGTTGATGAATATGTTGGCTAAGTACGAAGTTATTGGTTTAGTCATGGATCGCGGTTGGATGAATGCTAGACGGACAAGTGATGAGTATGAGAATGGAGTGGAAGATTTTCTACTGTTTACAAAAACAAATGCTCCTGATAGTGGTAACAGAAGGTTTTATTGTCCTTGTGTTAACTGATTGAATGAGAGACGACTAGAAGCTGAGGAGATACGTGATCATCT
Organism: Sophora flavescens; assembly: GCA_030762895.1. NCBI lineage: Eukaryota > Viridiplantae > Streptophyta > Magnoliopsida > Fabales > Fabaceae > Sophora > Sophora flavescens. The sequence continues at coordinate 147,669,517 of CM061069.1, forward strand.
TATTTGTGAGGGGATTTGCAAGAGTTATACAACATGGATATGTCATGGTGAATCGTTAGATAGGCCGAAGGTGTCGGATAGAGAGGAAGTTGATGACGTGGAAATGAACGATGGACTAGAGGACATGATACGTGATGTTAGGCAAGAGTCTTTTCAGCGCGCACATGTGTATGATACTTTGTGCAGTGATGCGGAAGTGGCTTTGTATCCGGGGTGCACTAATTTCACACTATTGTCAGTGGTGTTAAGATTGTTCAATGTGAAGGTGAGAAATGGGTGGAGCGGTAAAAGCTTTACCGAATTGCTTGTTGAAAGACATGCTTCCAGAAGGCAACACATTGCCATCTCGAAACTATGAGGCGAAGAAGATATTGTGTCCGATGGATATGAAGTATAAGAAAATACACGCTTGCCCCAATGATTGCATATTGTACAGGAAAGAGTTTGAAGAGATGCACGAGTGCCCCAGGTGTGGGGTATCACGCTACAAAGTGAAGGATGGCGATTCTAGTTGTGATATGGTCACCAAAGGTCCTCCTACGAAGGTGTTATGGTATCTTCCCATGATTCCGCGGTTCAAGCGATTATTTGCTAATGTAAATGACGCAAAGAACATTAGATGGCATGCAGATGAGAGGAAGTGTGATGGACAGCTTCGGCATCCGGCCGATTCTTTCCAATGGAAGAAAATTGATAGTTTGTTTTGGGATTTCCGCAATAAGCCCAGAAACCTCAGGCTTGGACTTGCTACCGATGGAATGAATCCATATGGAAACTTTAGTATTCATAGTTCATGGCCTGTTCTCCTTGTAATTTACAACCTGTCTCCTTGGTTGTGCATGAAGCGCAAATACATTATGTTAAGTATGGTGATTTTGGGTCCTAAACAGCCAGGAAATGATATTGATGTTTATCTGAGTCCTTTGATTGAAGACTTGAGAATGTTATGGGATGAAGGCGTTGATGTGATCGACGGGTATTGCCGTGAGACATTCAGATTGCGTGCCATGTTATTTTGCACCATCAATGACTTTCCAGCATATGGGAACCTGTGTGGGTATAGTGTAAAGGGGCATAAAGCATGTCCAATATGTGAAGAAGGCACATGTTACCATCAACTGCAACATGGAAGGAAGACAGTTTACCTTGGGAATCGAAGATTTCTCCGACGTAATCATCCTTATCGTAGATTGAGAAAAGCTTTCAATGGACTTCCGGAGAATGAAATTGCTCCGGTGGCCTTGACTGGAGAGCAAGTTTATGAAAGGGTGAACAACACTAATGTTATCCATGGGAAGACCCAGAAGAAGGCTACCGAGAAGAAAATATAGAAGAAGAGGTCGATCTTCTTTGATATTCCATACTGGTGCAAGCTTGATGTAAGACATTGTATTGATGTGATGCATGTGGAGAAAAATGTGTGTAACAGTTTAATCGGAACGCTTCTCAACATTCAAGGCAAGACAAAGGATGGTGTGAATGCTCGTCTGGATCTAGTTGCGATGGGTATACGAGAGCAGTTAGATCCACTTAAAGTGGGGGATAAGAAGACTTATTTTCCCCCAGCATGTCATACTTTATCAAAAAAGGAGAAAAGAAGTTTCTGTGAATGTCTACGGGGAGTCAAAGTGCCACAGGGTTACTCTTCAAATATCAAAAGACTTGTCTCAATGAAAGATCTCAAATTAGTTGGCTTAAAGTCTCATGATTGTCATGTCTTGATGCAACAACTACTATCGGTGGCCATTCGTGACATATTGCCTAAAAACGTCAGACATGCCATTACTAGGTTATGCTTATTCATCAATGCTATATGTAGGAAGGCCATTGACACTAAAGAGTTGGATGACTTGGAAAATGAGGCAGCCATTATCTTGTGCCAATTGGAGATGTATTTTCCACCTCCATTTTTTGACATCATGGTTCATTTGATTGTTCATCTAGTGAGGGAGATTAGATTGTGCGGCCCTGTTTATTTAAGGTGGATGTACCCGGTTGAGTGATACATGAAGATCTTGAAAGGATATATGAAGAATCCACACCGTCCCGAAGCATCTATTGTTGAAAGGTATGTTGCAGAAGAAGCTATTGAGTTTTGTACAGACTACATGTCAGAAGCGGAACCTATAGGGCTTCCGAAGTCTCGTCACTAAGGAAGATATGATGGTAAGGGTACACGAGGTATCACTGTTAAGAGCATGGATCGGGAGGAAGTGCTTCAAGCACATTTGTATATATTGAATAACACTGATGAGGTTGAACCATACTTATGTGAGCACAAAAGCATCATCAATGAAACTTACCCTAGAATGAATGAAAAATGGTGTTTGAACAAGCATAACAAGACTTTCTTGAACTGGTTTAAAGAAAAAATTGCAAAGGATGGTATTGCTTCTGATACATTAAAATGGCTAGCACAGGGGCCTAACTTTGATGTCATATGATGGAGTGGGTATGATATCAATAAGTTTTCCTTCTATACAAAGTCCCAGGATGACAAAAGTACTATGCAAAACAGTGGGGTTATGGTCGTCGCTGAGTCCATGCATTTCTCTAGTTCGAAAGATAAAAACCCTGTTATGGCATCCGTTTCATACTTTGGAATCATTGAAGAGATATGGGAGGTTGATTACACGAAGTTTAGAGTACCTATTTTTAAATGTCAATGGGTCGACAGTAACAATGGTGTGCAAACCGATGAGTTAGGATTCAAATTGGTGGACCTTAATAAGGTAGGTAATAAAGAGGAGCCTTTCATCATGGCATCCCAAGAAAAACAAGTGTTTTATATCCGTGATCCTTCTAACAAAAGGTGGTCGGTGGTTCTCCAGGGAAAAAACATGTATAATGGTAGTGAGGGAAATCAAGATTCAACTCTTGATATTTCTAATACTCCTTCTTTCTCAACACGAGTGCCTAATTTCAATGAGGAAAATAAAGTGGATAATGTACATGCTACTCATAATGATCACCAAGAAGGGTTATGGGAGAACTTTACTAATTGACCACAAAGTAAGTTTAGTTTGAGTTATGTTTAAAGGCATATTATATGTTTACATTGATATTTATAAGTTATGTTTACGTACGTTGATCGATATTTATAAGTTATGTATGATATTTATCCTGACATACTAACAAGTTTTTTTTTTTGTTTAAACAGGTATACATGGCTGATCCTGAGGATATCCCTCCTTCATGCAGCGGGTCGGAGACCCCGTCTACGGGTAGAAAGGGTAGACGTGCCACACGAATGAGGAATTTGACTGCCAACCGTGGTTCAAATCAAAGGATAAGAATAGACTTTGATAATAAACTCAATCCTATTGGGCCAATGGCAGAGCAGTTTAACAGTTTTGTGGCGACCCTTGCTAGGAGCAGGCCTAGTATACTCATTGATAATTGGAAAGATGTATCGGTGGACGTGAAGGATCAGATATGGGAGAGTATTCTGGTATCTATACTTTTACGTCCTGTGTTTGTCTGTATCTACTTTATTTTAATCTTACTAATATAATACAATAATTCATTGATTCTTTTGGTCATAATGTAGCTCACCTTTGACATACCGGATACGATGGTTATGAAGAATCGTTTGATAAAGTATGCTGGTGAGCGTTGGAGGGATTTTAAGGTCGACCTGGGCAGATACTATGTATTCAATCCAACATGTGAAAAGAACCCATTTGAGGTGTACCCGTTTCTTGACCAGGCGACGTGGGATCGTTTTGTTCAGAGCCGACATGATCTCGACTTTTAGGTTAACTTATTTGATTTGTCTCTAAATTTATGTAATTTCATTAATTTTATTTACTTATGTAATTTAATTGTCTTCTATTTATAACAGGAGAAGAGGAAAAAGGGGCAGGAAAACCAAAGCAAGAATGTCTACCCCCATGTCATGTCTCGTGGGGGATATAAAAAGCTTGGTCAGATAATGGTGGAAGAGGAAAAGAAAGCACGTCAGGAAGCAGCATCTCAGGCGGATCCTAACGCTGAAAATCATCTAGAGGTTGTTGACCGCGCTGTCGCCACGCTCCAAAAAGAACGAGCGATTATAAAATAATGCAGTATAGTGCGACAACTCGGATCGTCTCTCAAGGACTCTTTAGTTGTTGTTATTATTAACAGAAAATTAGTAAAAGTTAGAAATGAGGGTTTTGAGATTAAAATAAAATAAAGGAAACAAAATAAAAACAGAGAAAGAAAAGAGATTAACAAATAAACAAAAGCGATTAACCTACTGTTCTCAGTTTCCCACTATCATTGGTTCATGCAAATCCTAAGCAGATACTAATCCCCTCCCGGTTGTAGCAACAATTAACAAACGAAAACCGCTACTACAGATGTATGTTCCTATTCCCAAAATAACAAACGGGGTTAAGCTCTCATGAACAAACGAACATGAATGAACACACGCGAAATAACAAACGCGATTATATATAGGAACATAGCATCACCGAAATGAAACAATACAACACTATATATTCCTGAAATAACAAACAGAAACATACAGCATTGCATTGAAAGGAGAGAAGCAAATGATCATGGAATCACAAAACCTCAAGTGTTAACAGAAACTAATTACAGTAGATTAATCTAGGAGACTAATTCTCCATTACAAAAGTAAAACACAAAAAAAAAGAAATAAACTACTGAAAACTACTACTACTGTCTACCAAAGATTAGCCAAAACTGGCTAACTCTCTGACTAACTTCCCTATGACTAACTATTTATATATATTCTCTCAATATCTGAATGCTCCTTTAGTTGTCTTCAACCTCTGCCTCTTAGCTTTCCAAAACCACTTAGTTTGCTTAATTATGAATTAAGATGAGGGAGTTATGTCCACATTCAACTCATAGGGCAGCTGAAACGCCTCTGACTTCACAAGGATTAAAGACCTTCAAACCGGCTCTGTTTGGAATAATGGTCTTCATGAGAGTTAAAGCTCTTTGTTTGATCTTTCATTTGCCACCGGTTTCAGTTCCAACCGACATCTACAGCCCAAGTTATGGTCCAATCTTCATGACCAGTTCAGGTTCCAGTGACAGCAATTATATTCTGACTTCCAAACTCGCGAGGCGAATGGATGCTCGCGAGGCGAACGCTTCAACTTCAAAACTGCCACGGCCGTGATCTTCAACACGGGTAACCCGTGATCGTCTCTGACTTTTCAGGCTTGCGTGACTCGCGGGGCGAGATATCCTTCGCGGGGCGAACCGGAATTATTTCCTTTTTATTTACCTGAAAATAAGAAAATAACATAAATACTTTATTTAACTCTAAAACAACTAAATTAACATAAAAACACTTTACAGACTCAAAATACTACTTAAGGACAATCAAGCCTAATTTGGGTGAAAATGATATAAAATAAGCACAAAGCCAAGGTCTTTACTAGTTATAAAACCGGTCAAACAGAGGCTCATCAAAATACCCCAAACTTAAACTTTGCTTGTCCCCAAGCAAACTAAAACTTAAAAACTTAAAAAGACTCAAGACCTGGCAAGCTTAAGAATTCAATCAACTTTCCATAGATTTCAAGCAATTTTATCAAAATATTTTTCAATGCTCCCCCCTTTCAAACAAAACAATCCCCACATTCATTTATTCCAAACAGTTGAGAAATTAATCATTCAGACAATCAGAAATCTAAGCAGGGGGTCAAAGTTACACATAAAAGGGAGATCACCAGATCCAAACAACTGCCTTCCTCACAAGGGAAATTTGTGTTCACTCATTCGCTCAGTTTGTGTCAGGCTATCAACATTTCACTCAGTTTCACTTTTAAGAGCACTTCCCATAAATTTGATTTTCATCTCAAAATGATTCCCACAGAAAACATGCAAGCAACATCAACAGGTCTTTTATGGGTTGTAATGAGGCCTGGCTAAGGGTAGGATATACAAAGGAAACTAGGCTGAAGACCCTAGGAACTAAGAGAGCATGAACATTATTTACACTTTGAATTTAACTCAAGTTCCTTTCTCATTTTTTTCATTTTGCCTTGGGTGGCTACAGCCTTTTTATTTCAACACTTTTTATTTTTATTGTTTTTCTATTTTTTTTTCTATTCTTTTCTATTTATTTTTTTTTCCTTCTCTCTTTTTTTTTTATATTTTTTTTCTATTATTATTTTTTTTCTTTTTCCCAATCCCAAACAACACATTGCACCGGGTAGCCACCCCAAACTTAATTTCTTGCAACCAATTTCTCACTAAGCTTCCATGCTCTCCTAATCCTAAGATCGGGTTAACATGGTTTTTTTTTCTTCAGATTTTAGCTTGTAACAAAAGGTTAACAAGAACAATAGGCTCATCAGGCTCAAAGGGGCTAACTAAGGAACATGCATTAGGAATTGGTTATTTTTAGGCTAAGTAGCTATTTACAAAGAAACTGCCTAAATCATCTGAAGCAAACATATAATCATGCAAACCAAAAAGAGATTCAACCAAATCCAGGGAAGTGCAACTTGAAAGCGATTTTCACACAGTTTGAAACATGTTGGAGGCTCAAAACCTCACCTGGACATTCATGCAAATTGTTTGAAAGAGATACTATCCCTAGTGTGTGCTTCCTATCACCCCAAACTTATCATAAATCATGCCATCATAATAAAATCTCAAAGTTCAGTTTTCAATCACATGGGGATCATTTTTCAAAAATTTTTCTCAAATCCTAGGGGGAAAATAGTCAAAACATAACATGCCATCTATCTATGCAAAATCAACCAAACCAATAAACTTTCCATAACCAAGACACAAACACAACTCCTGAGCTTCTCAAATTATTCAGGAGCATTATTCAAAACAAAACAGAATTAAAGTAAAGCAAAAGAAAATTAAAAAGGAGAAAGGGTTAAGAAAACTCATTCAGAGGCGGTTCCACCAGGATCCCACTGCCTGTAACATAAGGCCCACGTGGTAGCCAAAGGACTGAAATTCATTCCAAGCCTCCCTAACTTGCAGCTTTGATGCGAAGGTGAGCGCTTGACAATTATAATAACCTCGCCGAGTGCGGCGGACTTTTCACTTCCTCTGGGGTCACAAACGACCGCTTTCTCTACAAAGTCTCCCCAATAGAAGTGGGGCTCAACCTCTTGGACCGGCCATGGTGCAAAATCCAAGGGTGCAAAATCCAGAGCTGGTGGCTCCTCAGGGGGAGGTAGCTGCTCAATGGTTAGTGTATTTGGAACTTCGGCTGAACAATCGGTATCACTCTCACTATCATCCTGCAAAATAGAGTCAAGAAACTGGCCACAAACAGCACACGGGTTAGTGTCAGTACAGTTAGTACATGTAGTAAAAGAAACTGAGTTAATAAAGGTCTGATTGTCTGGACTTTCTGCACACGGTTCATCCACCCCATCACTCTTAACACATGCATCTAAAACCAAAGATTCTTCTTTATCCTCAAGCACGGTGGAGCAGATGTCCTCTTGATCCTCCTGATCCTCATTTTCTTTGTTTCCTTTCAAGTATAAACCTGCATAACAGTGTATACACAAAGCAAGCATTCCATCACAATAACAATCATTAGAATCAGGGGATTCAACACATAATTCATCATCAACAGAAATATCATCATCAGAATTATCATCAAAAGTATTTTCAGGAATAACCATCTGTGAATCCTTATGTTCCTCAAGGGGCTGTGGAGTTAGCATTGCAGCCGAGTTGGCGGTAACTTGATCAATTAGAGCCCACAACTTCCGAGATTCAGCTTGGTCCCTCTGTTGGGCTTCAAGATTACTTGCCTCCATTGCCTCCATCCTCTGTTGAAATTCAAGATTGTATGCCATCCGTTGATTGTTCTCTTCCATTTGTTGTAGCATTGAAGCAATCTCATCCAAGGTGCTCTGTGAAGGTTCGGAAGGTGCAGAGGTGGTCACTTGGCTAGGATAGTATGGTGGTGGCTCACTAAAATTAGGATAATACATGCAAGGTGGTGGTTCATAATAAACATTAGGCAAATATCCATACATGTAATTATCCATGGCAATCAAACATCCAGACAAAGCAGACAGAACTAATTCAGGAATGCAAAAGGTTTTTTTTTTTTTTAATAACAACAAACAAGAGTCCCCGGCAACGGCGCCAATTTTTGACCGCGCTGTCGCCACGCGCCAAAAAGAACGAGCGATTATAAAATAATGTAGTATAGTGCGACAACTCGGATCGTCTCTCAAGGACTCTTTAGTTGTTGTTATTATTAACAGAAAATTAGTAAAAGTTAGAAATGGGGGTTTTGAGATTAAAATAAAATAAAGGAAACAAAATAAAAACAGAGAAAGAAAAGAGATTAACAAATAAACAAAAGCGATTAACCTACTGTTCTCAGTTTCCCACTATCATTGGTTCATGCAAATCCTAAGCAGATACTAATCCCCTCCCGGTTGTAGCAACAATTAACAAACGAAAACCAATACTACAGATGTATGTTCCTATTCCCGAAATAACAAACGGGGTTAAGCTCTCATGAACAAACGAACATGAATGAACACACGCGAAATAACAAACGCGATTATATATAGGAACATAGCATCACCGAAATGAAACAATACAACACTATATATTCCTGAAATAACAAACAGAAACATACAGCATTGCATTGAAAGGAGAGAAGCAAATGATCATGGAATCACAAAACCTCAAGTGTTAATAGAAACTAATTACAGTAGATTAATCTAGGAGACTAATTCTCCATTACAAAAGTAAAACACAAAAAAAAAGAAATAAACTACTGAAAACTACTACTACTGTCTACCAAAGATTAGCCAAAACTGGCTAACTCTCTGACTAACTTCCCTATGACTAACTATTTATATATATTCTCTCAATATCTGAATGCTCCTTTAGTTGTCTTCAACCTCTGCCTCTTAGCTTTCCAAAACCACTTAGTTTGCTTAATTATGAATTAAGATGAGGGAGTTATGTCCACATTCAACTCATAGGGCAGCTGAAATGCCTCTGACTTCACAAGGATTAAAGACCTTCAAAAAGGCTCTGTTTGGAATAATGGTCTTCATGAGAGTTAAAGCTCTTTGTTTGATCTTTCATTTGCCACCGGTTTCAGTTCCAACCGACATCTACAGCCCAAGTTATGGTCCAATCTTCATGACTAGTTCAGGTTCCAGTGACAGCAATTATATTCTGACTTCCAAACTCGCGAGGCGAATGGATGCTCGCGAGGCGAACGCTTCAACTTCAAAACTGCCACGGTCGTGATCTTCAATACGGGTAACCCGTGATCGTCTCTGACTTTTCAGGCTTGCGTGACTCGCGGGGCGAGATATCCTTCGCGGGGCGAACCGGAATTATTTCCTTTTTATTAACCTGAAAATAAGAAAATAACATAAATACTTTATTTAACTCTAAAACAACTAAATTAACATAAAAACACTTTACAGACTCAAAATACTACTTAAGGACAATCAAGCCTAATTTGGGTGAAAATGATATAAAATAAGCACAAAGCCAAGGTCTTTACTAGTTATAAAACCGGTCAAACAGAGGCTCATCAGTTGTTGATCCACCTCCACCCCCACGCCATCGTAAGTGGAAGAGGGCCCGACAAAGAAAAATGGGACAATATACATCTGAGGAGGCCCGCCAAGTAGCTGAGAAGATTGTAAGTATAGTTTGAATTGTAATTGTCATTTTAAGATTGTTACCGAATTGTAATGTGACCTGATATTTTATATGTGATAGGATGCCTTGGACGAGCAGGTAACCCAAGGAACCTTTGTTCCTAGAGGACGCGATGATATCTTAGCTGCTGCCATCGGTAAACCAGACCACCTGGGTCGTGTCATTGGTGTTGGTTGGGGTGTCGGCATTCGCCAATACCATGGTTCATCTTCACACCAATGCCACAGGGATGTTGATGCAGATAGAGCAGGGCTAAAACAGGAGATTGTAGCTGAGCTTAGACAGGCGATGGCCGAGCAGTTTGCCCAGCAGATGGCAATATTGACTTCTATGTCCCAGCAGATGACAGCCGGTGTCCAACCCTCTGTCCAAACCTCTGTCCATGTGAGCCCTAAGGGCTAATGTGATCCTCCTCATCAGTCTGAAAATGATTATGATGGTGATGATGATGATGATGATGATGATGATGATGACGACCCTGATAGGTGTGAGCTATATGTTGATGATCATCATGATCGCCGCTTTGTGGCATTGGGGAGGGCACATAATAACTTAGGTAATACCATACACCATCGTTTATTACCGGATGATCAGCTGAGGGTCGTTGTTGAGATTATTCGAGATACTGATGCTCGAGTCCATGTGCCCACTGAGGAGGTTCAAACAGTGGGTCAGGCCCCCGGTAACTTCATCCTCTGGCCAAGAAGACTGGTCAGCTTTCTTGTTGCATCTGAGGTATTCAGTTAGTTGTGTTTTTCTATATTCATAGTTGAAATTATTTATTATTTTTTAAAGATAATGCTTTCTTTTTATTCGTTATAGGATGTTGGAAATGATATTCTGCCTAAAAGGTCGGATCCAGGAAGACCGGAGATGTCTGCTCCTACCAAGGTATTCATTTGACCATTTAATTAATTAAGAATGAAATAACTTAATTATCTGTGATTACTAATATATATCTTTGTTGTTTAGGGGATCGACAAAGGGGCACCTGGTGATGTTTTTAAACTTCTGGCTATACAGGTTGTCACCATGGAGAATGACGCAGCTTTGGTAAGGTTGGAACATGATGCCAGTCCAGGTGATGAACTGTATATCCCAAAGAAGGAACTTATGGAGATCGTACTCAATAAAGAAATGGCTAGTTCTGCACACCTATCGTTATGGTGCACGTAAGTACATTTTATTTATAAGTTAAGTAATTAATTTTTAAATACTATGATAATTAACATGTTTTTTCAATATATTAGGTATCTGCATCGTATGTTAGTTGATCAGGGTAACCTCACCCTTTATGGGTTCATTGACCCCATGTTCATTCAGGGTGATGTTCTCCTAGCATCAGAAGACCAGGTCACCACCATACGTGATATACTTGCCCGAGACGATCATCAATTCTACCTTGCGCTTTATCTCAATAAGTAAGTACCGGTTATTTAATTATAACTATATATGACTTAGTCACTAACTGTTCCGCAAATACAGCCAGCATTGGCAACTGTTGATCTTGTACCCTAGGATGAACGTCGTGGTCTTCTTCTGCTCCATTGGAAATAAGCCGGTGAATGAACTTAAGACGATCATCGAAATGTAAGCATTAAAATACTTTATAATCAGTAATGCAGTTGTTTTAATTATCTGAAATCTATTAGATATACTTTAATTAATGTTTATTTTGTCATGATAGTTCTATTAATGCAAACCACATGTTGCGTGGTGAAATGCATCGGGCTATCAGATGGATTATTCCTAGCATAATATATTTATTAGTTCAAATGCATCAAATGCAGTGGGTATAATTATTGATTTCTATTTAATTCCTCATATTCTAATTGGGTTTCATTTTTACGTAGTCACATATACAACATGGATCATGGGAATGTGGATACTATCTGATGCAGTGGATGTTGGAAATTATCTCCTCCAGGATCACTGAAAGATGGCACGAGGTAAATGTTAATTGATAACAATTAGAAGTAACAGTTATATATTCGTTATATGTTTTATGTTAGTTTATTACTTAAAAGATATAATCTTTTGTCCAATTAAACTTGCAGATATTCAACAATCCAACTCCATTATCTGATTCCGACATCAACAACATAAGGAGGCGTTGGGCAACTTTCTTTCTTGAAGTGTACCAATCATAGTTTGTATATATATATATATATATATATATATATATATATATATATATATATATATATATATATATATATGTAGTTAGTTTAAAAACTTATCATGTACTAGTTATAGTGTACTTTTGACTGATCATATATATTTTGATATGAAATCTATAATATATCATGTAGCTTTTTGGTTTCTAATTATCTTTGTTGTCTGAATGTAATTGAACGTACACATGTATTGTTCGTAATAAATTCAGTATATATAAATTGTGTTTTTGTTGAACAAAAGTGATTGTTGAGAATATTTAGAGTATGTTATTCTGGTATTGATCTGCATTATTACTGAAACAGTGGAAATGAATGATAGAAATGTAAATAATAGTATCAAAAAAAATTAGCCTTTACACATCGGTTTTTACAAAACCGATGTGAAAATTTCAATTTCCACATCGGTTTTAATGAAAACCGATGTGGAAAGTGAAATTTTCACATCGGTTTTGTAAAAACCGATGTGTAAAGTCTAATTTCCACATCGGTTTTCCTAAAACCGATGTAGAAAGTGATATTTCCAATAGTTTACCAATTGTCAAATGAACTTTCCACATCGGTTTATGTAAAAACCGCTGTTAAAATGTACTTTAAACATCGGTTTTAAAACCGATGTGAAAAGTGGCAATAAACCACATCGATCTTTTCAACATCAGTTTGAAAACCGATGTGAAAAGCCAAAAATAACCGATGTGGAATCCCTTTTCTGCACCAGTGGTTGGAACTCGAAACCTTGACGGGCCAAATTATTTGAAACTTTCCATATCTGGCAATGTTTATATTCTGCCTTATTCGGCAATGAGAGCCTGATCAGCTCATCTATTGGTTGGTTGGAGCTCCGGAGATTAGGTCTCAAAGTTAGTTGATGAATATTGAAGTGTCATGGTTTAAAGCAGTTACGACTGATAGGTATGAAACCCTTTGAGATATATTTAAATATATTGTTGTCTTTAATATTTATGATTAAGTGGTAATTGAGAGTCGTACATGTGGTTGTCGTTTTAAAATCCATATATTGGAACTCACCCTTGCATATACAGGTTCTTCTGTCTTTGCTATCGTACCTTGGTACACAAATGTAGATATTGCTGAAGAGTTACTTAAGTCCGTTGGAGAATTAAGTCTGGATTACGAAAAGAGGTGTGTGATCATAGGGATGATCACGAGGTTTTATCAGTGAGTGTCTTGTAGAGCGACTAGCTTAGGATTTCTTTGGGATAGTATGATTTGAGAAAGTTTGTGTAAGTTTTTTGAAAACCTTTACATGGTTTAAAACCCTATTGTGAATAATATGTTTTATTTTTACTATCGAGATAAGTACGTTACGTACTACCCACTAGTGGAAAATATACATTAGACGGTAAAGGTTTACGTCAGTTAACCAAAAACTAGACGTTAAAAAGGGGGCGGTGGCAGTTTTGTAAATAATTAATTCACTGTTAACGTCAGTTGTTTTAAGGACTGACGTTAAAAGTGAGGCGGTGGCAGTTTTGTAAATATAAAATCACTATTTGCGTCAGTTGTTTAATGAACTGACGTTAAAAGTGTTTTGGAAGAAATTATTAAAACTTTTAACGTCAGTTGTTTATAAACCTGACGTTATAAGTGTGATTTTTACTTGATTAAATAAATAATCGACGTAAATAATCAACTCATTCCTATCTTTCTTTCGTTGTCATCTCTGGGTTGTCACTCTTAACGCAGATCATCACTCCATATAGTGCAGTTTATTTCTAATCTTTTTTTTAAAAAGTTTATTTTTAATCTTAATTAATTAGCTTGAATTAGTAAATTAACAAATTCTTGTGCAAATTAAAATAAATAAACACTTAACATAAAACAAGTTATATATGTATAATCAAATCGTATCTCATTGAAGCGATTCATAAGTTACAATTACATGTTTAAAAGATAAAAAATTTCCGCAAGATATATAGCACTAAAATTAAAAACGTTTACGCTTCAACATCATTTTCTTCTCGATCTGTCTTGATCGAATCTCCAACATTGATTCTTCTCATTGAAGCGATTCATAAGTTACAATTACATGTTTAAAAGATAAAAAATTTCCGCAAGATATATAGCACTAAAATATAAAAAAGTTTCTGCTTAAACATCATTTTCTTCTCGTCCCCGTGCTCAGAATCTCCAACATTGAATGCATGTCCTCCCTCATTTGAAGTCGATGCTCCATCTGAATCCACGGTCACTTTGGAGCCGCGGCAGAGTGAAGGGGTGCACTCGATCTGTTTCAAAGAATATTCTTGGAACGACCACTTGGTTCCAAAGCTGAGGTTTTGGAACTCGTAGTCGTGATTCTCCCGAAGGATGATGGTGTGTGCAAATCACATTACGTGATTCACCCAACCTTACCATCCATGTTACGTGATTCACACAACCTCAGAAGTTGTTTTGACCATTAAGACAGAGACCTTTAAGTCTAGGTATAGGAAGAAAGAGTGATGAAGTTAATCTCCATGGCAGGGCCATATTGTGAAGCAGAAAAAATTAAAGGAAGGAAGGAAGCTATTTATAGGAGTAGGGGATGAAGTTACTAGGCGTCGTAAGTTGCTAAAAAATTAAATTGATCATTAAGAGCATTAGGTTCCAAGGCGCATTGGGAGTTGGCCTGGCGGTCATATATTATAAACGTGCAGAAAAGAAAACGCCGAAGGAGTAGGGAAGATACACTTTTAACGTCGGTTGTTGAATAAAACCGACGTAAAAAGCGTTTTTAAAATAAAAATATTTATTTTTAACGCCGATTGTTTATACAACCGACGTTAAAGTGTGATTTTTACTTGATTAAATAAACAAATGGCGTAAATAATCCTATATCCCTATCCGAAATGCCCTGTTGTCACACAGTGCCGTTAACGTCGATTGTTGAATAAAACTAAAGTTAAAAGTGTTTTTAAAATAAAAAATATTTATTTTTAACGTCTGTTGTTTATAGAATTGACTTTAATAGTATGATTTTTATTTCAGTTAAATTATCAGCTGACGTTAATAATATTATATCACTAGCTATCTTAAATGACCTGTTGTAACTTATTTAACAAAGGTATCATAGCCATTTTGTGAAGGAATAGAAATATAGAGGAAAAGAAGAGGCGATATTACATCATCGCATTAAGTATGTTACTTTATACGAACAACACTTTTAACGCCGATTGTATTCAACAACCGACGTTAAAAGTGTTTTTTAAAAAATATTAACATTTAACGCCGATTGTTAATAAAACCGACGTTAAAAAAATTAATTTTAACGCCGCTTGTTTAATACAACCGACGTTAAATGTTGTTTTATGTTTACACCCGGCGCTTCTTCTGCACTTCGCTCTGTACGTACGTCTCTTTTCTCTTTTCATCACGCTTAACCCTAAATCACTCTCAACCCTCACTCTCACTCTCGCCCAGCACAGAACCCTAATCGCGAGCTCATCTCCACCGCAACCACCGCGAGGGCTTCTTCGCCACCACCGTGAGGTACACTATTAACCCTAACTCTGTCTTTCCATTCATTCTTTGCAATAACTTGACGTACATCTCTCTTTCCCCTTCCCGCGCACTAACTCTCCTTGTCCCTCTGCTCTCAGTAACCACATCGAACGTTGGCCACCACTCGAGCTCCCCTCCCCACCACCACGCGAGCACCTATTTCTAGTGAGTATTTAGGGCACATTTTTGTATTTTTGGTTTTGAGTGTATGTTGAAACTGTAGTCTCGGTAGTTGAAACTTGAAACCGTGAGTTTGATTTGTTTGGAATGTACGTCTCTGTTTTTGGTTTTGAGTGCATGTTGCTCTGCTGGTTGATCTGTCACGGCCGTGATGCTAATCACGGCTAGGCCGTGATCAGTTCTGCCTGTGATGGCATGGTCTATTCAGTTGGCACGTTACGGCCGTGATGGACATCACTGCCAGGCCGTGACCAGTTCTTGGCAATTAATCTTTAAAAACTATAGTTTTCAATCTCTCGTATTGTCCTTATATTGGATATATATATATATATATGTTTTGTATATCTACAGGACCTATCTAGTTATGGATCGTAGTTGGATGGTTTGTAAGCGTACTAGTGCTGAGTATTTGAAGGGGGTGGGAGAATTTATAGAATTTGCTCAAAGAAATGTTCCTAATAGTAATGGAATGTTTTGTTGTCCTTGTGTCAAGTGTTTGAATACGAGGAAATGTACGGTGAAGGATATACGTACTCATTTGATTTGTGAAGGGATTTGCTTGAGTTATACAAGATGGATATGGCATGGTGATATAATGTTGAGTAGTAATACGGCGAGTGTCTCCCAAAGTGAGGACGTTGACGTAGATATGGAGGATGATCGAGTAGAGGACATGATCCGTGATATTGGACAAGAATCTTTTCATCGAGAGCATGTGTATGATAGGTTGTGCGGTGATGCGGATAAGCCTTTATATCCAGGGTGTACTGCTCATACACGGTTGTCGGCGGTGCTAAAATTGGTTTGTGTGAAGGCGAGAAATGGTTGGAGTGATTAAAGCTTCACGGAATTGCTTGAAGTGTTGAAAGACTTGCTTCCGGAGGACAACACATTGCCTGACCGTAACTATGAGGCCAAGAAGGTATTGTGTCCTATGGGTATGGAGTATAAGAAGATACACGCATGCCCCAATGATTGCATATTGTACACCGGTGTTCATGAAGACAAACACGATTGCCCCAAATGTGGGTTATCACGATACAAAGTGAAGGGTGGTGTTGATGATGATGATGTTGATGATGTGAGAAAAAAGGGTCCTCCTGTGAAGGTGTTGTGGTATCTTCCAATAATTCCAAGGTTCAAGCGATTGTTTGCCAATGGGGAAAGATGCGAAGAATCTTAGATGGCATAATGATGAGAGGAAACGTGATGGAAAGGTTCGTCATCCTGCTGATTCTATTCAATGGAAGAATATCGATACTATGTTTTCGGATTTTGCCGATGAGCCAAGAAACCTAAGGCTTGGACTTGCTACGGATGGAATGAATCCTTATGGTAACATGAGTAGTATTCATAGTTCATGGCCTGTTCTGTTGGTGATTTACAACATGCCCCCTTGGTTGTGCATTGATGAGCCTCTGTTTGACTGGTTTTATAACTAGTAAAGACCCTGGCTTTGTGCTTATTTTATATCATTTTTACCCAAATTAGACTTGATTGTTCCTAAGTAGTATTTTGAGTCTGTAAATTGTTTTTATGTTAATTTAGTTGTTTTAGAGTTGAATAATTATTTACTTTTATTTTCTATTTTCAGGTTAATAAAAAGTAATAAATCTGGAGCCACTCGCCCCGCGAATAATCTCTCGCCCCGCGAGTATTGCAACCATGAAAAAGTCAGAGACGATCACGGCTTGCCCGTGTTGAAGATCACAGCCGTGGCAATTCTGAAGTTGAAGCGTTCGCCTCGCGAGCATTCCTTCGCCTCGCGAGTCTTGGAAGATCAGAAGCCATCACGGTTTGGGCGTGTTGAATGCCACGGGCGTAACAGTTGGAAGCTGAATAGTTCGCCTCGCGAAGGATGTGCTCGCCTCGCGAGAAGACAAAGAGTTGCAGACCTTTCATGTAATTCGCCTCGCGAGCAGTGCTTCGCCTCGCGAGTACTCTGACTCCAGAAACGTGTATATAAGCAGTCTTAGGCAGAAATGAAGAGGAGAGTTAGAGAGTTAGCCAGTTTTGGCTAGTTCTGAACTTTATAGTCTTTTGTTTTTCTTAGTTTATTGTTTTCTTTTGTAATGGAGAATTAGTCTCCTAGATTAATCTACTGTAATTGGTTTCTGTTAACATTTGAGGTTTTGTATTTCATGATCATTTGCTTGTCTCTTTTCAATACCATGCTGTATGTTTCTGTTTGTTATTTCAGTAATGTACAGTGTGGTATTGTTTCATTTCGGTGATGCTATGTTCCTATATATAATCGCGTTTGTTATTTCGCGTGTGTTCATTCATGTTCGTTTGTTCATGAGAGCTTAACCCCGTTTGTTATTTCGGGAATAGGAACATACATCTGTAGTAATGGTTTTCGTTTGTTAATTGTTGCTACAACCGGGAGGGGATTAGTATCTGCTTAGGATTTGCATGAACCAATGATAGTGGGAAACTGAGAACAGTAGGTTAATCGCTTTTGTCTATTTGTTATTTTCTTTAACTGCTTTGTTTTTATTATTTTGTTTTCTTAATTTAGCTTTCAATCCAAAACCCCCATTTCTAACTTTTGCTAATTTTCTGTTAATAATAACAACACCTAAAGAGTCCTTGAGAGACGATCCGAGTTGTCGCACTATACTGCATTATTTTATAATCGCTCGTTCTTTTTGGCGCGTGGCGACAGCGCGGTCATGCATGAAACGCAAATACATGATGTTGTCTATGATGATTTCGGGCCCAAAGCAACCGGGAAATGACTTAGATGTTTATCTAGGTCCCTTGATTGAAGACTTGAAAACATTGTGGGTGGAAGGTGTTGATGTAGTTGATGGGTATTCTCATGAGACTTTCAAGCTTCGTGCCATGTTATTTTGCACCATCAACGACTTTCCAAAGATACTACGGTAACTTGTCCGGTGCAGTGTCAAGGGGCATAAAGCATGCCCTATATGTGAAGAAGGCACATGCTACACTCAGTTGCATCATGGAAAGAAGACGGTTTACCTTGGGCATCGGAGATTTCTTAGACGTGATCACCCATATCGTAAGATGAAAAAAAGATTTTAATGGATGCCAAGAGACAGAAGAAGCGCCGGCGGCCTTAATTGGAGAGCAGGTTTATCAAAGGGTAAAGGACATCGATGTTATATTCGGCAAGTCCAAAAAGAAAGGTAAAGCTGTTGAGAAAAACATATGGAATAAGAGGTCGATATTCTTTGATCTTCCATACTGGCGCAAGCTTGATGTCAGACACTGCATTGATGTGATGCATGTGGAGAAAAATGTGTGTGATAGTGTGATCGGGACGCTTCTCAACATTCAGGGCAAGACAAAGGGTGGTGTGAATGCTCGTCTCGACCTCGTTTCTATGGGTATACGAGAGCAGTTAGCTCCAGTTGTTGAGGATGGTAAGCGGACTTATTTGCCGCCAGCATGTCATACTTTGTCAAAAAAAGAGAGACAAAGTTTCTGCGGGTGTCTTCAGGGCATCAAAGTTCCGCATGGTTACTCTTCAAATATGAAGAGGCTTGTCTCTAGTGATCTTAAATTGGTTGGCTTGAAGTCTCATGATTGTCACATCTTAATGCAACAACTTCTGCCCGTTGCTATTCGTGATATTGCTACAAAAAATGTGAGACATGCCATTACTCGGTTGTGCTCATTCTTCAATTGTATATGTAGCAAAGTCGTTGACCCCCGTATGTTGGATGACTTGGAAGTTGAGGCTGCTACAATCTTGTGCCAATTGGAGATGTATTTTCCTCCTTCCTTTTTCGACATAATGGTTCACTTAATTGTTCATTTGGTGAGGGAGATTAGATTATGTGGGCCGGTTTTTCTGAGATGGATGTACCCAGTTGAGCGCTACATGAAGATCTTGAAAGGGTACGTGAAGAATCCTCATCGTCCGGAAGCATCTATTGTTCAAAGGTATGTTGCGAGGAAGAAGCTATTGAGTTTTGTTCGGACTACCTTCATAACACGGATCCTATAGGGGTTCCTAAGCCTCGGCATGATGAGATCAGATGTCAAGGTAAGGGTACACATGGCTTAAGAATTAATAGGAAGGATCGGGAGGAAGTGCTTCAAGCACATTTGTATGTATTGAACAACATCGAATGTGTTCAGCCTTTCTTATTTGAACATAAAAGAAAAGTCAATCAAGAAAACCCTCGAATGAGCGAAAGGTGGTTGTTGAACAAGCATAACAAGACTTTCTTACCATGGTTCAAGGAAGAAATGCTTAAGGATGGTAGTACTGCTTCTGATGACGTAAGATGGCTAGCACGTGGTCCTAGCTTCAACGTCATATGTTGGAGCGGATACGACATCAATAACTTTTCCTTTTATACAAAGGAACAAGATAACAAGAGTACCATGCAAAATAGTGGGGTTATGATCGTGGCCGAAGCAATGCACTTCTCTAGTGCAAAGGACACAAAACCCGTTAACGCACCGAGACCTTACTTTGGATATACTGAAGATATTTGGGTGCTCGATTACACTAAGCTTACGGTCTTGCGGTATTTAAATGTAAGTGGGTTGATAGTAACGGTGGTGTACAAACCGACGAATTGGGGTTCACATTGGTAGACCTCAACAAGTTAGGTCATATAAATGAGCCTTTCATAATGGCTTCCCAAGCAAAACAAGTGTTCTACATCACTGATCCTTCTAACAAAAGGTTGTCCGTGGTTCTCCAAGGAAAAAGCATGTATAATGGTAGTGATGAAAATGAAGATTCAAATCTTGATATTCCCGAGACTCCTTCTTTTTCAACAAACATGCCTACTATAATCGAGGAGACACAGGTGGACGATGTACATGCCACTCGTGATGATCATCACGAAGGGATATTGATATAGGTAGTTTAAACTTAGTATACATTTATAACCTATGTTAATAAATTAATATATATTGTTTTGAACAGGCATACATTATATGGATCATTGTTCCATTTTTCCTTTGCAATTCTGTAATGTGTGTGATATTACGTATTCTTGGGATATTTACTTGAATGCGAGGATGGCTTAGGGGAGTGATATTTTAAAACTGAATTTAAAAAAAAAATACTATTAATGTCAGTTGTATCATACAACTGACGTTAAAAGTATTTTATAAAAATATACAGTACACTATTAACGTCAGTTGTTTACTACAACTGACGTTAGAATTAAGACCTTTAACGTCAGTTTTTTATAACAAATGACATTAATTTTAACAAAATTTACATCGGTTATGTTAAAGAACTGACGTTAATTTTGACAAAACTAACGTCAGTTGTGTTAAAGAACCGACGTTAATAGTGTTATATTTAACATCAGTTCTCAACTGACGTTAAAAGCGTAACTTTTAACGTCAGCTGTATTTACGTCAGTCAGTATTCTGACGTAAAAAATCAATTTTAACTGACGTAAAAAGCACTTATTACACCAGTGACCCTATTCAAAGGAAATTGTTTTACACCCATATTTTCTGACTCCAAGTAAATCAAATTTTTCCGAAAGCACCCAGTAAAATTATTTTTAATTTATTTCCGCACGTGTTAGTATAGTAATGCCCAAGGGGGGTGTTACAAAATGCATCTGCTATATACTTATGTTGGATATTTTATTTCAAAATAATTTATTTTGAGTTTAAAATTAAGATTTTTAAACTTTCCTTTTTAGTATTATAATTAATTTGTTTCCTATTATTGTTTAAAAATTCCCTTATATTCATCTTATTGCTTTCGATTACAGTTTATTGTATTTTAATGCCTTGTTTTTCATGTAAAAAAACGTGCGTTATGTTGGGACATGTTTTTAGTTTTTATGGTTTTTATTCATTTAGAAGTTGTACATGAGTTTTCGGAAATCAAGTCAAGGTTTTTTGTGCTATTATGATTCAAAACTAAAAATACATATTTTTTGAGTGATAGAACAAATGGTGTTTTCTCTAGAACATATAAATCATATTCAAAACTAAAAATCATAGAAAGTGAGGGTGCTGTTTTCTCACTTTTAAAACTTCTTTCTCACTTTAGAGGAGAATATATGAGAGACATAAGGAAACAATTTAAATGTTTATATACTTGAACAAAAATTGATATTCGAAATGTCTGACTCTTCAATGTCATATTCAGGTCAATTTTTTGAACGATTTCGACTGTTCATTCAACCTTACCTTCTAAAGATTCCAAGTATGTACAATCATATGTGTTCATATCTTTTCTTTGCTTCAATTATCAATTATGTTGAAATGCATTGTATAAAGTCGTTTCCCTGTCTCCTATTTTGTCTTCTACTTAATAAAGTCTCATTTTGAACTTTCTAATTTTTTTAGGAATTGAGAGGATATATTTGATGAAAATGAATCATCACCTAGCACTTGGTATTCTACAATCTTTGTGTGGAAGAATATCAGCAATAACAAGCTTATCAGATCTACATGTGTGTTCAACTTACGACGCTATGTTGCAAGCTTCCAAGTACGGGATTATTGAGTTCATAGATTCAATGCGGCTGGCAAATCCTAACCTTTTGTGGGCCAATGACAAAGATGAAAGAGGCATATTCTCACATGCAATTATAAATCGTCAGGAAACGGTGTTCCAACTCATACACGACATAGAGGGGCTGAAAGAGTTCATTCTATCCCAAGAAGATGTGTATGGCAATAATATGTTGCACCTTGCAGCAGAATCATGGCCTTATTTTGTCCTTGGTGACATATCTCATGGGGTTCTACAGATGGAAAGAGAAGTTGAGTGGTTTAAGGTATTCCATTATTTACTTAATTATATGTTATTATTGTTTCTCTTAAAAAAGTGTTAAAGTGTTAATTATTACTACATGAAGGTGGTTGAGAGAATTGTGCCTCTCAAGTACAAGGAAGCCATGAATAAAAATGGGGAAAAGCCTCGAGAAGTATTTACAAAAACCCATAAGGAGCTACTAAAAGATGGTGGGGAATGGTTAAAAGGCTCGGCAAGTACTTTGACAGTTGTGGCTTCTCTCATCATTGGGATCATGTTCATGGTGGTCTTCACTGTCCCAGGAGGATATGATCAAGTCACTGGCGTACCCTTGTTAGCTGATGAAGAGGGATTCACTATCTTCATTGTAGCAGCTCAATGCTCTTTTATAACATCTTTGTCTTCACTGGCCACTTGTCTCGGCCTCCTTACATCACGTTACATCGAGGAAGACTTGTGCCAAAAAGGGAT
The DNA here is from genome assembly GCA_030762895.1 of Sophora flavescens. NCBI lineage: Eukaryota > Viridiplantae > Streptophyta > Magnoliopsida > Fabales > Fabaceae > Sophora > Sophora flavescens. The sequence continues at coordinate 147,692,218 of CM061069.1, forward strand.
CTCAAAGTTAGTCTATAGCTTCCAAATCCTATTTTTGTCTATGACATTCATGATGACTGCCTTTGCTACTGGAATTGATCTGATGCTTAAAGGAAATAGTGGGCATGATTCAATTTTATCTTGGCCCATGATCATTCTCGTTTTTCCGGTTTGTCTAACCTTATCTGCACTAATGGATCCTTTTATTGAGACGAGGGAATCTGTCAAAAGACTTCTTTTTCTGGCTAGTAAGAAGCAAAGAAGTCATTTTTCTCACCATTAAGAAGAAAATAAGTAAGTTCTTGGGTTCTTCAATTAGTACTTGATTTCAATCTGTCTGGGCTCATGGTTGGTATTACTGTGTTGTCTTTTTTTTTTTTTGTCTTGCTTTCTTTTATAGCAAGCCTCTTGTAAGGTTTTGTTTTTCTTGGCAATGGGTATTTGCTCGTTGTCACTTGTGCAGGTTTTCTAAACTCTCTGTTGTGGCTTGTATTTGTCATGCTTCAGTTAGCCTTCCTATTTCAGTGAACTTTTAGTTTATCAAAATAATGTATCTTGAGCCTAAATTAATAATTAAAAAAAACAAAGAAAGAAAGAAGAGTGACTCACACGGAAAAAGGTTAACAATGTCACGATAAATTCAAAATTATAAAGGCTGTAGTAATGCACCATGTTCTTATGCTAGTTGACTTGATAGTTGGTGGTTAAGGTAATCAAAATAGTTTCACAAATTACTGCATTGTGAACCAATGCCATTTGATTTCGATAACCTACTAACTAATTATTTCTACAATTTTCTCACCCATGAACTTAAAAAAATTGAAGCTGTTATAAGTTACAAATCTCTTCCTCTGAAGAAGGAAGTGAAGAAATTGATACACCTTGTTCTCCACGCCATCGCATTAATACTTGGAATAATTGAAATTTATGCTGCCTTCAAGTATCATAATGAAAGTGGGATTGCCAATTTGTACGGTTTGCACTCATGGCTTGGAATTGGGGTTATTGTCCATTATGGCATTCAGGTAGACCATTGAAAAGGATGGTGATATAGAACAACCCAAATTGAACATGGCAAGGAAGTGAGTCACGTCTAATGGCTGAAGTCCCACCAGGTTTGAGAAAGCTCACAAACCCATATATCCACTTCAAGTGAGGTAACCAATACAATGTTAGACAAAGTTAGAGGGCAGCACAGTGAGATATCTGATAATTAAGTGTGCATAGGACCAGATTAACATACACTGTAAGATCAATCGAGTCAAATACACTGTAAAGAAACATGAAGCAATTTAACTCCTCAAATTACATTTCATAGATGGGAAAAAATCAACAGTCTCAGTTACTGATTTGATCTAACAAATGAGCATGCTGCACAAAGGTCAAATTTGCTTCAACTATTGAAAATCTCTTGCAATGCCCGTAATTGATCACTCTAATTCTTAGCTTCATTTCCCAAAGCCCAAAATCAGAATTTTAAAACTTTCCGGGTTTTTCCCCTCAAAATTACCATTCAACCAAAGAAAAATAAGAATAGGGCCATCTCCATCAGAAACTCGTCTACCATCCAGCCTTGTAATAGACATTGAAAACAAACTATACCCATTACTAAATGTTAAAGTAATAGACACATTATCAACTCATTCAATATTTTGAAGTCATGGACTACTAAGCGCGCTTTAAAGTTGGTACAGACAAATGTTTGATGCATCAAATTTTCTATTTTCACATGCCTTGGTTTAGCTTGTTCTACAACTGAACTTAATATTCAAACTCTAATGATTGTGTTGATGGTTTTACTGGGTTGAGGGTGTAACGCCCTCCCTCAGGGCATTACTTACGTAACACATGCGGAATTTAAATTAAAAGATAATTTGCTGGTGCTTTCGGAAAATAATTTATATAAGTATATAAGTGTCTGAAAATGGGTATAAAAATTTTGTCACGACTCCTAAGCCTTGATTGGCACACAGTCTTACTATCATAGTATGGCAAGCCTATTTAATTTAAAGAATATACTTGAATAAAAGCTAGTATTTTACGAAAATTTCGACAGAGTCTCCTCTGTAATTCGGACATCCCAGGTAAAAGAACACCTGCTAAAATAATTACATTTTCACTCCAGAATTTCAGTTACACCAAATCCAACCAGACAGCAATATATATAAAAATAACAGTCATAACCATAAGCTTTACAAGACCAAAAGGAAAATTTTAAGTTTTCTTTCAAAATAACGCTCTTTGAGCCATAAACATTTCATTTTAAAATAAAGGCTCTCTGAGCCATACTCATACATACTTATCAAAATAATCTAAGTCACAAACCCTAAGCTGGTCATTCTAAAAGTTATTCCTGAGAAGAACTCACGTGATCGTTCCACAATCAAATACTTCGTCAAGCAACTAGATCTAAGTCTCTGAGTGACTTAGGAAGACTCCTCTGCACATCTGTACTAAAATACCCAAGGTACAATAGCAAACCAGAAGAAACCTGATATGTTTGTAAGGGTGAGATACCGACAAATGGATATATCACACAACAACCATATACATGATACATACATCACATAATCATATAAGCAGTTAAATCATGCATATACATAACATAACAGTGTTATATCAAAGGGGTCCTCAAGCCCGTACAATCAGTTTTCGAAAATGTGCATGACACTTCAATATCAGGCTCTATCCTAATCTCATGAGATCACAACACCATGTTATCACTGGAGAAGATATAGTTGGTCAAGCTTTGCCCACCGGGCTGTTGCCACCGCATCCTGATGCACCAGGCCTCTTGGTCAGACAACGCCACATGCCCTTAACGAAACAGCTAGCAATGTGACTGACTCTCAGATTCCCCATGGGTATCCTCAATAAGCAAAGGCACGTCTGCCAGGGGAAATGCATATGAATAAAAACTTTCCTTTTAAGGTTTTTCTTTGTGTAAATATTTCACTGTCAAAGCTCAAAGCTAATGACTTAACATTATTTCCCCATCACTTGAAAACTTAGAAACATAGGACACACAAATCAGAATCTTGAATCACAATGCCCAAGACCGTGGCCGCAGTCAAGGTTTGTGGTAATGGAAATCAATATACTTTTAGTCATGATTTACTTATCATGCTAAGGACAATAGCCCACAACAACGGAAATCAGAACGAACTGTCCTCGATTCCGCGAATTGGACTTGAAGTCCATAACATTACGAATAGGACTTTACGGTCCCGAATTAACACTGATCCAAGATCACGTGCTAAGCATGGAAAACTAGAGGCGACGTCTCACGTCTAGATTCCTATTCTTTTAGTACTTATCTTTCATTTGACGAAAACAGTTTTCGAAATCGAAGGCCTCGATAACCTATGCTGGCTATCGGAAAGTTTCTAAATCATTTGGGAGAAAACCTTTTCTTTTGAAAATCCTTTATAAAACGTTTTTGAAACACTTTTAACTTTGAAAATCCCCAATAGGATATTGTAAAATATTTTCGAAAGTTTTCACTTAAAACACATAGTTCGAAAAGGATTTTTCTTTTGTATAACAATAGTACACCAAAATCATTTCAACATTTAAAACAAATATTTTAAGTTTAAAGAGCTTTTGGAAAAGAACACCAATCCCTTCATCTTCAAAGCTTATTAAGGTTTTTAATCCTTATTATGGTTGAGCACAGACGTACGTCTGGCTTAGAACGTCCGGATCCATCTAAGAGCACGCGCATTCCCGATACAAGAAGAAAAGAACATAACATACAGTTGTGCAAGAGTGAGATACCGTCATAAGATATATCCCACAACAACCACATACATGATACATACATCACAGAATCATATAAGCAGTTAAATCATGCATATACATAGAATAATAGTGTCATATCAAAGGGTCTCAAACCCGCACAGTCAACCTTTGAAAATATGCATGGCACTTCAATATCAGGCTCTAACTTAATCTCATGAGATATCAACACCATTTTCCACTGGAGAAGAATTAGAGTTGGTCAATCTCTAGCCTACCGGGCAGTTGCCTCCATACCTTCATGCATTTAAGGTCTCAGGACGAGCAACGTCACATGTGCCTCTGAACTCGGTTTACATGGACAGACTCCCATATACCACCTTGTATCTGATATATAAGAAAGCACGTCTGCCTGGGGAAATGCACATGAGAAAATGTTTTATTTAAAAGGTTTTCTTTGTGTTCATTCTTTTTCGCTGTCGCAGCTCAAAGCTAACGACTTAATCATCATTTCCCCATCACTTGAAAGATTAAAAGCATAGGACACACAGTCCGAATGCTCAATCACAACGCCTGAGATCGATGCCGCAGTCAAGGTTTGTGGTCGTGGAAAACAACATTCACCTTTAACAATGTTCATCACAACGTGATTAGGACACACAGGCCACAACAACGTGATTAGGACACACAGTCCACCACAACGAAATCAGAACGCACTGTCCTCAATTTCGAGAATTGGACCCTCAGTCCAGAAACATCATGAATAGGACTCATGGCCCCGAATTAATACTGTTGGAATCTACCGTCCAAATATTATCCACCGTCCAAAGGTTCATGGACTGTCATTAATGATGGTATCCACCGTCCAAAGGTTCATGGACTGTGTTGGTATCCACCGTCCAAAGGTTCATTAATAGTTTAGGAAATAGTCATTGTAATTAGGAAATAGCCATTGTAATTATCAGTTGTATTTAATTCTCCTAGTGTATAAATACAATACATCTATGCTGTGTGACATCAACACAAGCAATTCAGAAAATATTTGTTTTGTTCCTCCTTTCAATTTGGTATCAGAGCTCCCGACCTTGGGAGTCTCTGCCTTTGCTTTTCCGCTGCCTCGGCCTTTATTGCTGAGTGACCTTAGGTGCTTTGCCTTCATTCTAGGACCTGTTTGTGTTGTGCCTTCATTACATGTTCAGCACCTTCATTGTGCTTTATATTTCTTAGTTACAGTACCCAAAGTCATCTTCACCACAAACCCTCTTGTTTGTTGCTGCCTTCATTGCAGCTTGTGTTTTTTACACCTTCATCGCACTCTTGGTTGTTATCACTCCTACCCATCATGTCTAACACTGAGATTACCAACATCTCAGCTATCACCCATTACTCTAGTAAGCAGTCTTGCACTTCTTCAAATGGTGTAAATGGTAAGAATCTATGTTCTTTATTTTCTCATGCTTCTGGTACTGTCCCCGAGGATTTTTGGATTATTGATTCTGGTGCCACCGATCACATGACCTTTTGTTCTTCTCATTTTTCATTCTATCAAATCCCCATCGGTAGTCATCACATAAATGTAGCTGATGGCTCTCATACATCAGTTGCAGGATTTGGTAACGTTAAAATTAGTCCTTTTCTAAATTTGCAAAATGTGCTTCATGTTCCTAAACTGTCATCTAACCTTCTTTCTATACATAAACTTACCAAAGACCTTAATTGCGCTGTAACATTTTTCCCTTCTCATTGTGTATTCCAGGACAATACTACGGGGAAGACTATTGGAGTTGCCAAGGAACGGGGAGGGTTGTACTACCTTGAGATGGAAACTTGGGTGAATCTGGTGTGAAGTTTCAACATTCCTGTCATCAATCCAAGTCTTGTTCCTCCCAAATTTGGCTCCAACATAATCGTCTTGGGCATCCCCCATTCACTCTACTTAAGTCCATGTTTCCTTCTTTGTTTTTGAATGAATCGGTTGAGTCCTTTCAATGTGATGTTTGTGAATTTTCCAAACATCATCGGGTAAGTTTTCCTTCAAGTTCTAAGAAAAGTGATGAACCTTTTTCTCTTATTCATACTGATGTTTGGGGTCCAGCTTCTGTTCCTAATATTTCTGGTGCAAAATGGTTTGTGTCATTTATTGATGATTGCACTCGTGTTACTTGGATTTTTATAATGAAAAATAAATCAGATGTGTACCATTTGTTTATCCAGTTTTATCATATGATTAAAACTCAATTTGATAAAACAATTAAACGTCTGAGGTCTGATAATGGTAGAGAGTATGTGAACCAAAATTTCTCCACCTTTCTTAAACAACATGGCATTGTTCATGAACTTACATGTGTTGATACCCCCCAACAAAACGGGGTTGCTGAAAGGAAAAATCGACACTTGCTTGAAATTACTAGAGCTTTATTGTTTCAGATGTCTGTTCCAAATTCATATTGGGGGGAAGCTGTTTTAACTGCTGCTTATCTAATAAATAGAATACCCTCTAGAATCCTTGGTGGTTTGAGTCATGTTCATGTCATGAAAACATTTTTTCCATCTGTTCCTATTATGCAAAGTCTTGAATCTCGTGTTTTTGGTTGTGTTGCTTTTGTTCATGTCCATCGTCAGCATCGGGGCAAACTTGACCCTCGTGCTATTAAATGTTTGTTCATTGGTTATGCCCCTGACAAGAAAGGATACAAATGTTATCACCCTTCCTCTCGTCGAGTGTATGTCTCCATGGATGTCACCTTCCAAGAAAATCAATCATTCTTGATTCCTCTCCTTCAGGGGGAGAATAATACTTCTGATTTGGAAGCTGAGATTTTTTCAGAAGGCAGCATTCCCTTGCTCCAATCTTCTGATATGCTCTCAGATACACAGGAATTAGCTCCTCAGACTAGAGCAAGCTCGCCAAAACTGGTCTATCAAAGGAAGAAACACCCCTCCCTGGTCCAAATTACAACCCCAAATATCTGAACCCATGGTAAGTATTGAAAACACTAGTCCCATTCATGTTGAATCTATTCCTTTCATTCATTCTGAACCTATTCCTTTGGATAATTGTGATCCTAACATTGATGATGACTTACCTATTGCTTTAAGAAAAGTAAAAAGATCTTGTGCTAAGTACCCTATTTCCAAATTTGTTTCCACCACAAACCTTTCTTTGCAGCACCAAAGCTTTATTGCAACCATTGACTCTATCAGAATCCCTAGAACAGTACAAGAAGCATTGAAGGACAAGAACTGGGTTCAAGCCATGAATGAGGAGATGCAAGCTCTGGAAAGAAATGGAACATGGGAAATTGTTGAGAAACCAAAGGAAAAGAAACCAGTGGGGAGTAGATGGATCTACACTGTAAAGTACCGGTCAGATGGTACCCTAGACAGGTATAAAGCAAGACTAGTGGCAAAGGGATACACTCAGACCTATGGCATTGATTATGAGGAGACATTTGCTCCAGTGGCAAAGATGAACACTGTTCGTATTTTACTCTCTCTTGCTGCCCACTCTGGATGGGAACTACACCAGTTTGATGTCAAAAATGCTTTCTTGCATGGAGACTTAGAGGAGGAGGTGTACATGGAGATTCCCCCAGGGTTTGGTCCCACAAGTGGAACAAACAAAGTTTGCAGATTGAGGAAGGCTTTATATGGGCTAAAACAGTCTCCCCGAGCATGGTTTGGAAGATTTACAAAAGCTATGGTGTTACTCGGTTACAAGCAAAGCCAAGGAGATCATACACTTTTCTTCAAACATTCACAAGGAGGAAAACTGATTGTACTTCTTGTTTATGTTGATGATATAATTATTACAGGAGATGACCTAGTTGAGAGACAACTGCTTAAGGAAAAATTATTTGCAGAATTTGAGATGAAGGACCTTGGGAAACTGAAGTATTTCTTGGGGATTGAAGTGGCCTACTCTAACCAAGGAATTTTCATCTCTCAAAGGAAGTATGTGCTTGATCTTTTGAAGGAAACAGGGAAACTTGGATGTAAACCTACAGGTGTTCCCATTGAACAAAATCATAGGATGAGCACTGAAGAGGAGAGTGCCAAGGTTGACAAAGTCCAATACCAGAGACTTGTGGGGAAGTTGATTTACTTGGCACACACTAGACCAGATCTAGCATATGCAGTCAGTGTTGTGAGTCAGTTCATGCATGATCCGAGGGAGAGACACTTACAGTCAGAGAACGTATACTGCAGTATCTCAAAGCTACTCCAGGAAGAGGACTCTTGTTCAAAAAAGGTGGAAACTTGACTATGGAGGCTTATACAGATGCAGACTATGCAGGTTCAGTAAGTGATAGAAGATCCACATCAGGCTATTGCATGTTCCTATGTGGGAACCTTGTTACTTGGAGAAGTAAGAAACAAAATGTAGTGGCTCGATCAAGCGCAGAGGCAGAATTTAGATCTATGGCACAAGGAATCTGTGAACTGTTGTGGATGAAAATTGTGCTCGATGACTTGAAAATAAAGTGTGAAGGTCCTATGAAATTGTTTTGTGATAATAAATCGGCCATCAGTATTGCTCATAATCATGTTCAGCATGACAGGACAAAACACATTGAGATAGATCGACACTTCATCAAAGAAAAGTTGGATAGTGGATTGATAACAACAACCTACATTCCCTCTGGGCAGCAGCTTGCAGATGTGTTAACAAAAGGTTTGCCAACGGATCAATTCAACCAACTTACTTGCAAGCTGGGAATGATTGATATCCATTCCCCAGCTTGAGGGGGAGTGTTGGAATCTACCGTCCAAATATTATCCACCGTCCAAAGGTTCATGGACTGTCATTAATGATGGTATCCACCGTCCAAAGGTTCATGGACTGTGTTGGTATCCACCGTCCAAAGGTTCATTAATAGTTTAGGAAATAGTCATTGTAATTAGGAAATAGCCATTGTAATTATCAGTTGTATTTAATTCTCCTAGTGTATAAATACAATACATCTATGCTGTGTGAAATAAACACAAGCAATTCAGAAAATATTTGTTTTGTTCCTCCTTTCAATTAACACTGATCCAAGATCATGTGCGTATAACTGAATACTAGAGGCGACGTCTCGTGTACTAGATTCTCTTTCTTAAGTACTTATTTTTCGTTCAGTGAAAAACAAATTCAAAACCGAATCCTCGATAACCTATCCAGGCTATCGGAAAGTTTCTAAAACATTTAGGAGAAAACCTTTCCTTTGAAAATCTTTTGTAAAGCATCTTTGAAATACTTATATCTTTGAAAATCCCCAATAGGATATTGCCAAATAATCTTTAAAGTTTTCACTTGAAGACACATAGTTCGAAAAGGATTTTTCTCTTGTATAACAATAGTTCATCAAAACCATTTCAACATTTAAAACAAGTACTTTAAGTTAATGAGCTTTTGGAAAAGAACACCAATCCCTTCAGCTTCAAAGCTTATTAAGGTTTTTAATCCTTATAACAGTTGAGCACAGACACAAGTCTGGCTTAGCAAACTTTCAATCAACAGCAGTATATATTCTCAGTTCAATGCTAATATCACAGTTGAAAGCAGTTCATCACAAATATGCATTATAACATTTAGAACAAGCACAATTCAACATCAGATAATAGCATAACAGTTCAAGTGTAACGCCCCCCCCGCAGGGCATTACTATGTAACACATGCGGAAGTAAATTAAAAGATAATTTGCTGGTTGCTTTCGGAAAATTTGTTTTTCTTTTAAGTCAGAAAACTGGGGTATAAAATTTTCTTCTATAAGGATAACTCTGAAATCCATCATACATACATTTAAAATGTAAAGTCACGTTCGTAACGAAGTTACCATGACATACAACATTTCTCTAAGTTTCCACTTTCGAAAGAAAAGTTCAAACTACAGATGGATGTATATAACGCTACATTTACCGACCTCTCTAGATATACAACCCAACTCAAAACTCCTAAGCTGGTCATTCTATCAAATATTCATTGGAGAGACCCCCAATCGGAATACTTTCCCAACCTCTAACACTAGGTCTTCAATTGACTTAGAAAGACTCCTCTGCAACATCGGTACTAGAGTACCAAGTTACTACAGCAAAACCCGAAGATACCTGATATAATTGTAAGAGTGAGATATCATCATAAGATATATCCCACAACAACCATATACATGATACATACATCACAAAATCATATAAGCAGTTAAATCATGCATATACACAATATAACAGTGTTATATCATAGGGTCTCAAGCCCGCACAGTCAATCTTTGAAAATATGCATGGCACTTCAATATCAGGCTCTAACTTAATCTCATGAGATATCAACACCGTTTTTCCACTGGAGAAGAATTAGAGTTGGCCAATCTCTAGCCCACCGGGCAGTTGCCTCCATACCCTCATGCATTTAAGGTCTCAGGACGAGCAACGTCACATGTGCCTCTGAACTCGGTTTACATGGACAGACTCCCAGATACCACCTTGCATCTGATATATATCAAAAAGCACGTCTGCTTGGGGAAATGCACATGAGAAAATATTTTATTTAAAAGGTTTTCTTTGTGTTCATTCTTTTCACTGTCGCAGCTCAAATCTAACGACGTAATCATCATTTCCCCATCACTTGAAAACTCAGAAGCATAGCACACATAATCCGAATGCTCAATCACAACGCCCAAGACTGATGCCGCAGTCAAGAGTTGTGGTCGTAGAAAACAACATTCACCTTTAACAATGTTCATCATACGTGGTTAGGAGACACAGTCCAAAACAACGTGATTAGGCCATACAGTCCATCACAACGAAATCAGAACGCACTGTCCTCAATTTCGAGAATTGGACTCTCAGTCCATAACATCATGAATAGGACTCATAGTCCCGAATTAACACTGATCCAAGATCACGTGCGCATAACTGAATACTAGAGGCGACGTCTCGCGTACTAGATTCTCTTTCTTAAGTACTTATTTTGTGTTCAGTGAAAAGCAAATTCAAAACCGAATCCTCGATAACCTATCCAGGCTATTGGAAAGTTTCTAAAATATTTAGGAAAAACCTTTTCTTTGAAAATCTTTTATAAAGCATCTTTGAAATACTTTTATCTTTGAAATCTTTCCCCCAATAGGATATTGCCAAATAATCTTGAAAGTTTTAACTTGAAGACACATAGTTCAAAAAGGATTTTTTTTCTCTTGTATAACAATAGTTCACCAAAACCATTTAAACATTTAGAACAAGCACTTTAAGTTAATGAACTTTTGGAAAAGAACACCAATCCCTTCATCTTCAAAGCTTATTAAGGTTTTTAATCCTTATAACAGTTGAGCACAGACGCAAGTCTGGCTTAGCAAACTTTCAATCAACTGCAGTATATATTATCAGTTCAATGCTAATATCACAGTTGAAAGCAGCTCATCACATATATGCATTATAACATTTAGAACAAGTACAGTTCAACATCAGATAATAGCATAACAGTTAAAGTACATTAGGTAGTCAAGTAAGCTCAATCAACATATAAATATCCAGTTAAACACCTACACATATGCATACAGTTATTGAATATCTTTAGGAAATCCACTCTTACCTCAAGAAGGTAAGAGAATGCGAGAAAATAAACAGTTTCACGAACGTTCTTCAAGGTTGGTTAGGATGAAAGTCTAGGTTTCAAGACACAAGGTTCAAAGGATTAGAACTCAACCAAGAACTTAGGGCTAGAAGTTTCCAAAACACATGCAACTTAGGGATTTATGATCCTCAAGTGCTAAGAGTTTAAAACATGATTACTTTAAACAAAGTTGAACAAAAATCCCACCAAGTTACACTTGATGGAGATTCGGCCTTGACCAATAAGATAGGCTAGGAACATTTAAACTTTCCAATATCTTTGGTTTAGCATCCATTAATAGTAAGGAGCTCAAAACCATGATCAGTTTGGAAAATGAAAAACGAAACACCCTAGGTCCATAACCTTTAAGATTCGGCCATCCTTGGGTTTTCATGATAGAAATCTTTAAATTCTTCCAATCTCTTAGACCATTTAGCATCCAATAACTTATGGAGCTCAAGTCTACGATCATCTTGAAAGCAACATAGGACTTTAAATAACAAAGCTCATGAGCACATAAAGTAAGAACAACATAAGCCTATAAGTAATTAAAGCATAATGACATAAGTAAATGAATCATAAATGACATAAACATAAATGACATAAAAGTAAATGACATAATTTAAATGACATAAAGTAAATGGCATAAATATAAATGACATAAAAGTAAATGACATAATGTAAATGACATAAAGTAAATGGCATTAATATAAATGACATAAAGGTAAATGACATAATGTAAATGACATAAAGTAAATGGCATTAATATAAATGACATAAAAGTAGAGTAAAAATCTTTAAACTTTCCAATCACTTAGACATAGCATCCTTTAACATAAAGGAGCCTTGGTCCATGATCATTTTGGGAAACAAATCTTTAAACTTTCCAATCACTTAGACATAGCATACTTTAACATAAAGGAGCCCTGGTCCATGATCATTTTGGGAAACAAATCTTTAAATACAAACTCATACTTGTAAAAGTTGAAACAAGATCCATCTAAACCATATGCATGGTTTCGGCCTCATTAGAAAGTAGAGGTTAGGAAACTTTGTTTTACACAACCTTTTATTATGTTAAACTACAAGTAAATACAAGACCATAGAAATTGGTTTCAACTCAAAAGGAGTTTTCTACCATTTTTGAGAGATTTTTGAAGATAAAAGCTCATATATGACATAAAGAAGAAACTTTAGAAAAAGATGAAGTTTTTAAAGAAAAGAATACATGAGAGTATTAACCTAAGCAAGAGGAACAACTTTTATGAAGAACACTTAGTGAAAAGAAGAAGAAAAACTAAAGCTTTGGAAGCTTGAAGTTAAGAAAAAGAGGAAAGCTTAAGAGTTTTAAAAGGAAAGTGATGAAGTGAAGTTGAAGAGTGGTATTTATAGAGTAAGAGGGAGGGGGGCACGGTTTTGGAGAGGAAGAAGAGAAGAAAGAAGAAGAAAGAAGGTGGGTTGCTTGTAGAGAGGATAAGGAGTTAAGGTGATGTGATGTGATTGGAGAGAGAAAGATGAAAAAGTAAGATTTTGGAATGAAGTCAAGATTTATTTTTCTTAGGTGTGTCATAAGCATTTAATTAGGCTTCCCATCAAGCATTCTCTCATCCTTTAGGGTTCCTTTAACTGCTTAAATACGTAACCGGTTGCACATCCGGTCGTATTTTCTGAAGGTTTCGTCCGGATAAAATATTATATTTTATTCCCGGACAACAAAATTCGAAAATTTACCAAACCCACACAAAACCTCATGAAAACACTAACCGTCTCGTTCACGAATTAAATTTTTGTCTCTAGCTCAGTAAACTTGTACTGGCAGAGAAAACGCAAACCGGTTTTCGTCTAAATTTTCGATCGAAAATTTTACTGTGACTTCACACAGTAAAACAACACAAGAAAATGATTTTATTTTAAATAAAATCATCCTCTGGATTTTATCAAAAATAAATACATTAAAGCATGTATTTACTGATAAAGAAGCATACGAAAAACAAGGTGTTACAACTCTACCCCTCTAAAAATAATTTCGTCCTCGAAATTACGTAACTAGAAACTTAACAGGATCTCTCACCATCCAGATCATACTATCAGAAGAAAGTATCTAAAAGAATTTCATCGATCCAAAAGAATACAGAAACATCTAATGTATGAAGATCCTTTATTATATTCAAGGAGGTAAAAATGCATGATCGGTACACATTTACAATCATGAATCTTAAAAGTTTCTCCTTTCACTAGAATTTCCTGGTCAACAATTTAAAAGAACAACAGTTTGATAAGAGTTCAAACTGAATCACTTCCACCAAAAGTAAAAGCGATTAGATTAAGTTTCATCAAGAAACTTCTTTTATAAACATACCCATCCCGTGCAACAACAAGGCAATTCATAACTCTATGAAAAGAAAGATTGGATCCAAAGTCTAAACTGACCACAACAATCAAAATGGAAGGGAACTGGAATAAATTTCTTAAGGAGACTTTTAATCCCAAAAGTCATAAGAAACATACATTCACTGGAAATACTAGTAACATAGGAGACCCTAGAGAGTCAAATACTCAAGGGCGTCAAAACGCGATTATACTTAGAATCCTATTACAACTTAGAATTATAGACCACTGCCATAAGACCTTCAAATTGTGAAATTTTTCAACACTACTTCTATTGTAAAAGATCGTCAGATTGTGAAGCTCCAGCGCCAGTCATGGTGTAGACTATTCCCTTCGCCGTGGGTCTATCAGTTCCTAAGGTGTTGACAGCCTTTTCAAACCTCGGTGCATTACAATCCCTTGAGAAGTGTCCTAATTGTCCACAATTGAAACACTTCACTCTTTTGTGTGGGCAAACATTAGCCATGTGGTCTGGGTCTCCACACTTGTAACATCTCCTAACTTGGTCTCGGTTTTGGTTCTGTTGACCTCCACTTCCCGATTCAGAATTATCAGAATGATGTTGTCGTTGATTCAGGTCATTCCCTTGTGGCCGGAAATAAGGTTCCCTCCGATGTTGCTTCCCTTTCTGATTCTGATCTTGATATTGGTCTTTGGAACGAGTGGGTCCTATAACAGTTTCTCTGTTGCCTCTTTCCTTCCTCATTAGTTCCACTTTTCTACACTCCTCTACTAAGGCTTGGAAATTCCGGATTTCCAATGGCATCACAGATTCCTTGATCTCGAAGCGAAGACCGGCTTCGAACCTCTCGCACTTCCATTCGTCATCGGGGTTGTTCTGGAAAAAGCGAAAATATTTGGCAAGGGACTCAAACCTTGCCGCATATTCCCCCACTGACATGTCCCGCTGACTCAGCCTCAGGAATTCTTGCTCTTTCTCTGTCCGAGCACTCTGGGGAAAATATTTGTCCAAAAATTTGTTGCGGAATACTCCCAAGTGATCGCCGATGCTCGGCTACTACCAGCAGTTGTGCAGTGCCTTCCCACCAAGATTCAAGCATCTCCAATCGGTTGGAATGTTGCATATGGCACCTATGCTCCTCCTCGGGTGTGAACCACTCAAAGATCTTCTCTAGCTCTTGAATCCAAAGATCATCCTTTATTGGATCCACGTCTCCATCAAATCGTGATGGATTCCGACATCGGAAAGCATCCAAATGTCTTCCCTCTCGCAGCCTTGTTCTGCCTCTCGTTGCTCCTGTTGGTTCCGGGCAGCGAAGATTAGCCGTCTCGAAGAGCTATGGCAGCAAGAACGCCAGCCAAAGCTTGGGCAGCGAAGTCCATCCCGCCGTCATAATTCGCATTCATGTTGGCACGACCGCCAATAGGACCACCTCTGTGACCACGTCCACGTCCACGTCCACGACCGCGTCCACGTCCTCATCCACGTCCACCTTCTGGTGCTGGTTCCATAACTGACTTGCCGAACAAATCGGTCCAAAGCCAAACGGAAAATGAAACGTGTAAAAGCGTATCAACACACATTACTTCTAAGAAGTAATCCGAATAAAACTTAATTCAGAGAAAACACAACGTCAACACAACAGTCCTATTTCCCAAAGATCCCGAAAGACTCGACCAGCTCTGATACCACCTTGTAACGCCCCCCTCAGGGCATTACTATGTAACACATGCGGAAGTAAGTTAAAAGATAATTTGCTGGTTGCTTTCGTAAAATTTGTTTTTCTCTTAAGTCAGAAAACTGGGGTATAAAATTTTCTTCTATAAGGATAACTCTGAAATCCATCATACTTACATTTAAAATGTAAAGTCACGTTCGTAAGGAAGTTACCATGACATACAACATTTCTCTAAGTTTCCACTTTCGAAAGAAAAGTTCAAACTACAGATGGATGTATATAACGCTACATTTACCGACCTCTCTAGATATACAACCCAACTCAAAACTCCTAAGCTGGTCATTCTATCAAATATTCATTGGAGAGACCCCCAATCGGAATACTTTCCCAACCTCTAACACTAGGTCTTCAATTGACTTAGAAAGACTCCTCTGCAACATCGGTACTAGAGTACCAAGTTACTACAGCAAAACCCGAAGATACCTGATATAATTGTAAGAGTGAGATACCATCATAAGATATATCCCACAACAACCATATACATGATACATACATCACAGAATCATATAAGCAGTTAAATCATGCATATACACAATATAACAGTGTTATATCATAGGGTCTCAAGCCCGCACAGTCAATCTTTGAAAATATGCATGGCACTTCAATATCAGGATCTAACTTAATCTCATGATATATCAACACCGTTTTTCCACTGGAGAAGAATTAGAGTTGGCCAATCTCTAGCCCACCGGGCAGTTGCCTCCATACCCTCATGCATTTAAGGTCTCAGGACGAGCAACGTCACATGTGCCTCTGAACTCGGTTTACATGGACAGACTCCCAGATACCACCTTGTATCTGATATATATCAAAAAGCACGTCTGCTTGGGGAAATGCACATGAGAAAATATTTTATTTAAAAGGTTTTCTTTGTGTTCATTCTTTTCACTGTCGCAGCTCAAAGCTAACGACTTAATCATCATTTCCCCATCACTTGAAAACTCAGAAGCATAGGACACATAATCCGAATGCTCAATCACAACGCCCAAGACCGATGCCACAGTCAAGGGTTGTGGTCGTAGAAAACAACATTCACCTTTAACAATGTTCATCACACGTGGTTAGGAGACACAGTCCAAAACAACGTGATTAGGACATACAGTCCATCACAACGAAATCAGAACGCACTGTCCTCAATTTCGAGAATTGGACTGTCAGTCCATAACATCATGAATAGGACTCATAGTCCCGAATTAACACTGATCCAAGATCACGTGCGCATAACTGAATACTAGAGGCGACGTCTCGCGTACTAGATTCTCTTTCTGAAGTACTTATTTTTTGTTCAGTGAAAAATAAATTCAAAATCGAATCCTCGATAACCTATCCAGGCTATCGGAAAGTTTCTAAAATATTTAGGAAAAACCTTTTCTTTGAAAATCTTTTATAAAGCATCTTTGAAATACTTTTATCTTTGAAATCATTCCCCCAATAGGATATTGCCAAAAAATCTTGAAAGTTTTAACTTGAAGACACATAGTTCGAAAAGGATTTTTTTTCTCTTGTATAACAATGGTTCACCAAAACCATTTAAACATTTAGAACAAGTACTTTAAGTTAATAAACTTTTGGAAAAGAACACCAATCCCTTCATCTTCAAAGCTTATTAAGGTTTTTAATCCTTATAACAGTTGAGCACAGACGCAAGTCTGGCTTAGCAAACTTTCAATCAACAGTAGTATATATTATCAGTTCAATGCTAATATTACAGTTGAAAGCAGTTCATCACATATATGCATTATAACATTTAGAACAAGTACAGTTTAACATCAGATAATAGCATAACAATTCAAGTACATTAGGTAGTCAAGTAAGCTCAATCAACGTATAAATATCCAGTTAAACACCTACACACATGCATACAGTTATTGAATATCTTTACGAAATCCCCTCTTACCTCAAGAAGGTAAGAGAATGCGAGAAAATAAACAGTTTCACGAACGTTCTTCAAGGTTGGTTAGGATGAAAGTCTAGGTTTCAAGACACAAGGTTCAAAGGATTAGAACTCGACCAAGAACTTAGGTCTAGAAGTTTCCAAAACACATGCAACTTAGGGATTTATGATCCTCAAGTGCTAAGAGTTTAAAACATGATTACTTTAAACAAAGTTGAACAAAAATCCCACCAAGTTACACTTAATGGAGATTCGGCCTTGACCAATAAGATAGGCTAGGAACATTTAAACTTTCCAATATCTTTGGTTTAGCATCCATTAATAGTAAGGAGCTCAAAACCATGATCACTTTGGAAAATGAAAAACAAAACACCCTAGGTCCATAACCTTTAAGATTCGGCCATCCTTGGGTTTTCATGATAGAAATCTTTAAATTCTTCCAATCTCTTAGACCTTTTAGCATCCAATAACTTATGGAGCTCAAGTCTACGATCATAAATACAAGTATGAGTATGTGATAGTATGAGTAAATACAAGAATATAGAAAGCGGTTTCAACTCAAAAGGAGTTTTATACCATTTTTAAGAGATTTTAGAAGTTTGAAAGCTTAAAGGAAATTTAAAGCAAAACTATGAACATAAAGACAATAACTTGAAAAATAAAAAACATAGGATCATTACCCTCAACAATATGAAGAACTTTGATGAAGAAATTAAAGGAAAAAGCTTGACAAAAATGTAAACTTTGTAAGAAAGAAGAAGAAGAAGAAGAAAGGTAGTCCTCCGGCTCACAGGACACGGAGGAGGTGCAGCGGCTGAGGCAGGAGGTGCAGCAGTAGAGGGAGACGAACGAGTGCATCATGCAGCAGATGGAGACATTCTCTACGGTCATTACCGCTGTGCTCGATTTCCTCCCACCAGACAGACGCAGTGCTCTGCAAGGGGTCCTCTATGCCACCCAGCCCCAACCCCAGCCCTCCACTACTACTACTGATCCACCACCGCAGCCGCATGATGACGGTCTGTCTACTGAGTCGTAGCTTGATGGTCATGTGACGCCGGCAGACTCCCTCCGACAGGACGACGATGGCAGATATTATGGTGATGGGTATTAGGATAGTTATAGGTGTAGTAGAGATTTGTAGATAGACGGATATTTTATTTGTAACACCCCCCTTGGACATTACATGACTAACTTTATTTCGTAATAACATATTAAAATAAATTAATAATTGCTGGTTTGCTTTCGGAAAATAATTTATATAAGTACTTAAATACAGATTGATGGTTTTTTTTTATAAAAATTTCGACAGAGTCTCCTCTGTAATTCCAACATCCAAAAAAAAAACTACTAATATATTTACATTTTCAGAAAAAATAAAGGCTATCTAAGCCATAAACATTCTTAAACATAACAGTAATCCAATAAAAGACTCTCAGAGTCATAATACCTATAACTATGACTTTCTCCAAAAAAATTTTACTTGATAAACTAAGCTGGTCACACTAACAGATATTCCTGGGGAAGACCCCATGGTTCTCACCAATATAACTAACATTGGACATCTTCAAGTATTGGGACTAATATCCTGGAGTGAAGCTGAGAACTTCTCTGCAACATCTGTACACTCAAACCTAAAATACCACAAAAGAAACAAAATAGAAATAATGCAAAGGTGAGATACCAACATATGAGTTTTATCATAGCAGTCACATACACGACTCTCACACGATGACATACAATATATCATAACCATAAACACAGGGATCCATTCCCGACAATCAAATGCATTTTGTAAAAACATTTCATGTCACTTCAATATTCACTGTCTAGTTCACTATCTCCGAAGATCCTAACTTCCCTTCTTCGAGTAATGATTAGGCTGCGATACCCTTAACACAATTGTCTCATGAGATCGGCCTCGAAATTTAGGTCCGGCTCCAATTGTTCAGGGAATATCACGATGGAGCACCTAAAATAATATTGGAATAGTTCCCTATTGAGCACATTCATGCCGAGTAACCGAATTCCACGACCCGAGGTTGCAAGGCCCCAAGTATTCGCTGGATTTTCGAAGCCCGAATGTCCCTAAGACCCTAAGAACCAAAGACCCTAGAATTTATCTTTTGTCCGTAACTAACCAATTTACCCAATTCACCCTTTGTGAAATTGTAGCTCGAATACACAATGGCAGGTCTGCCACAACGGCATAAAAACCTGACTATGCATGTAAAACAAAGTGTTCTCATTTTCATTTTTCTTTTTCCCATCATTCTTTCCTCGTCAAGGCTTACGCTCTCGACTACTTTTAAATCAAGTATTAAATTAAACGTTAATTGTAACACCCTGTATTTCACTGTTTTAAATAACAGTAATACATATAAATATGTTTATTAATTTATTTGAGTTTGAGAAAATTATTTTAAATAAAAGGAGTTTACCACTCAATCCTACTTGACCATAGGAAGCTACGATTAAAATTTAGGTTGGAAAGTCAGGCGAAACCCGACCCGCGAATTCCATTGACAGTATAATAATACTGCTCAAAAGACCTAATTTTAATTCGTGAACGAAAGACTTAAGATTATTATTTTATTTTCTAAAATTCTGTTTTTTTTTAGAAATTTTTCAGAAAAAATAAAATAATTTACGTTTTTCAGGTGAAACACGTAATCGAGTAGACGACGGAGGGGATTTTGGAGTTTCTAAGAGCTGATAGAGGGTTTACCTTAGGATTTTGAGATGATTCAAGGGGATGAATCATATTTTTAAGTCTAGAAGGTTTTTCAGGGTTAAATAGAAAATTTATAAATTTTACGCTTAAGCCCCTGAACTTTCTGTAAATTACCCTTTTGTTCCTAAGTTAGTTTCTAAGTTTTTTTCAAGTGGATTGGGCTAGAATTCTTGTTTCCAATCTCAAATGGACGTGGCTATGAAGCACAAATTTCCTAGTTCATGAATTGATTTCATAAAGCCTATTTGAAACTATACAAGTTTCCTATGTCAAGCTTAATGCTTAAATCTTTAAGTGGGCCCCACAAAAATGAATCCAAGCCCAAACTTACCAAGCCCATGCACAAGCCCATGAGGGATTGAAGGCTGCCCTCATTTGTTGTTGGATGAATCAAGATTTTCTAGAATGTTCTACATTCTTCCACTTTGTTCTTCAACATTCTTGATTTTTCTTCAACCTTCATGATTTGTCTTAAAAATATATATGAAACAAAAATCAGCCAAAACAGTCAAGATAAGCTCACATTAAATGTGGTAAAAAGTCATCATGACAATTTATTTTCAAATTGCAAACTAGTCCTTAAACTTTCGGAATCTTTGCAAAATGGTCCCTAGGAAATATTTGCATTGCAATCCTTTTAGCAAGACAACTCATCATCTCTAGATCCTTCTAAAAGTGGCGCAAGCATATCTATAAATACCATACTCTTACTTTTCACTTAGTTTCTATTGTCATTTGTTCAAAAATCCTAAAGTTATAAGTCTTCTAGTGTTAGATTTGTGAAGAAAGTTTCTTGGATTTCCTTTGTCATTGATTTTCAAGAGGTAAATCCTAATATTCTTCCTTAATAATGCCTATGTTCTTTAACAAGTTTCTTGATTCAAAGTTTGTTTCATAGTTGTTCATCATTTTCAAGTTTCTAACCCTAGAACTTTGAAAAGTCATAATAAATTCTAGAAAAATCTAATGATGATGAAACTACTTTATATCTTCTTGATATCATGAATATTATCTAAATCCAAGAGCATGGTGTAATCAAAAATTTCTTTCCTAAAAATCTAGCCTTGGTCGAATCTATCAAAGTAGGGTTGGTAGAGTTTTGTTCATGTGTTGTCATGTATGATCATGTATTCTATATGGCATGTATGTCTACACACTCTAATCCATGTTAGTTTCTTAAAATGAAAATCTTTACTCAAAAATCTCTATGTTGGCCGAACCCTAAGTGGGTGAGATTTGATGAGCTTTTGTCCAAAGTTTTCATTAATGATCTTGTTAATCAAGCTATTAGTATATATGCTTAATAAATCCAAGTTGGTTTATTAAACTAAGAACCCTAGCCCTATGAACATATTGAGGCCTAATTCTTGTATAAAAGAGTTAGGAAGTTTTGAGTTTGAAACTTAGTTGTTTAGTCACTAATCTATGATTTAGGCTAATCAAGGATCATTAATCCATGACTTAATCATGATTAGAAGTTTTAGTCATTCAAAAACCCTAGAGGCCGTGACTATGTATTAGGGTTTGGAATGTTTTAGTTTCTTGATTTGTAACTATTTGGTTGTAATAATTGAAGGTTAAGTGAGTACGACGTTTAAGCGGTATCCGAATTTCCGAAGGAATCGATAAGTTCACAAGAAAGTCTTCAAGAGGTAAGAGGGGAACACCTGAGGATTTATTCGATGTCTATATGATATCCCGTGGTTGTTTGTAATTATTTGTTTGTTAGTATTTATTTAAGTTGTTTATTGTTGTGTTATTTGTGTCTGTGTGGTTTAATTGTTTATCTGTAGTTATATTATGCTACTGTGATGCATGATCTGCCTGGGAAATATCTGTGATATAACTGTTGGTTGATGTGTGAGAAGCCTGACAGTGGTCAGTGCACAATTAAGTTAATCGGGTAAAAGCTTTAAGAAGCTTCGCAAATTATATTCAATGTTTTAACGGCAATATATTGATATATAATATTAAAGGGAATTTATTTTGAGAAAAATAAGGAGTTTTGAAAAATATTATTATTTTTATAATTTATTTCTGGAAAAGTGAATTATGAGTCACAATGAGCGCGAAACCGTGAAATATTTACCACTGCTAACTTTTACGTAAGAAATTCCGGAATATTACAAAATATTCTTTTATGAAATTAATTGGTGAAAGTAAGTTAATCATGATTTTAGAAAATTAATTAAGTGGAAAAAGTTAAGTTTTTGGCTTAAAAAGCCTTAAAAATAATATTTGACGGCAAATTTGGAAAAGTGTAGACGGCAAGTATTTTTGAAAATGGTAGTGCATATTTTGAGGAGAATAAACCTCAAGTGACTCATTGGTTTGTGAAAAAATCAAGTTTTATTATTTAAGGATTTTATAATGAATTTCTACCTTGGAAAAGAATTTCTGAAAATCAAAAGTTAATTCAACAGTGTTGAAAGTGGTGTGGAACTTAGTAATCGAGACGTCGGTGTACTAAGGTTCTGTGTTGTGATGGACTCAGCATTTGGACTTTGAGGGCCTATACTGTATATGTGAGGTATACCGTGTTGAAACATTGAAGATGTTTTCTAGTACCACGAACCTAAGACTGGTGCATCGGTCGAGAGGTGTCGTGATTGAGCACTCGGACAGTGAGGTCCTGTGTTGTAATGAAAGTTTTAAAAGTGTTTTAAAACTATGTGAGTCGTAAGCCATTTTGAGCTTCGGCAAAGAAACATTGAACACAAAGAAAAGAACAAAACAAAAGTGTTTTACATGCATTTGGCAGACGTGCCTGCGGTTTGTGGTTTGATGCATTAATTACCAGCGGCGAAAGGTAATTCTGATATGCATTTTTCTCATGTGCCTGGTGAGGACATTGGAGACCCCATCTTACTTGCTATTGGTGCCCTGATTGTGGACATTAGAAATGTGTTTGGCAGTGTGCCTGGATTAGCCACACCTTGTGTGCCTGTGTGGATGGGAAGAGGTTGCACACCTAGTGGCAGTGTGCCAAGATTAGCCACACTTTGTGTGCCTAGTGGCAGTGTGCCAAGTTAACCAGAGTGGCTATGGAGCCTGATCAACTCATTATATGTTGGGATATCTCATGAGATTAGGACGAAAGTTAGATGATGAATATGAAGTGTCATGCATAATTTTCAAATTGATGATGTTTGGGGTGTTGAACCCACTGATAAACTGTTTGTTTATAAATGTTTGTACCTGGTAAATGATGATGTGTTTATGTGGTGGCTAGT
Source organism: Sophora flavescens (assembly GCA_030762895.1). NCBI lineage: Eukaryota > Viridiplantae > Streptophyta > Magnoliopsida > Fabales > Fabaceae > Sophora > Sophora flavescens. The sequence goes on from CM061069.1 coordinate 147,715,469, forward strand.
GTGTAGTTATTGAGTAAGATCCATGTATTGGTTTCTCACTCTTACACATTCAGATGAACCCGGATATACCTTTGGTGCAATCGAGGGTTCGAACGATCATATTTGATCGTGCGCAGTACGGTGGTACCTGGGAGATTAACCTTGGGGCACTCAGCGCCACCTGCCATGGCCCGAGTAAAGAAGTTATCGGTACAATAGAGGAAGGACCACAACAGAGAGTTCATGTCGTGGAGACGGTCGAGGTATCTCTACCTCCAGTTTGGTTGTACCTACAGTACTTGGAAGAACACGGATTGAGGGATCCATTACCTCAACCACATCCTCTTCAGATATTAGGACCTGAGGAACCTCCTGCTAAAGTGGAGTTAGATGAGGGAGAGGAAGATCCGGAGGAATACATTGAGGATGATCCTGAGTTTCAACCTCCTGCTGTTGATGATGAAGATTCTTCGGATGATGCAGCGGAAGCGGAGGCATCATCGTCAGATTCGTCAGTTGTAGTCGGGGTTGATCATCATGATCTTCCCAATGGGTTTTAGTAGCTTGACCAGCTATAGGTAGAGTTATGGGGTAGTGAGCCTTCACAGTTTTTGATCTGGCTTTTGAGAGCCATGAGTTTTTTAGTATGGTTCTGAACTACTTGTTGCTGATATGTATATATATCTTTACTTTCTTTGTCTAGTCTGATGAAGAATAGCCTATACTTATGAGGGCTCTTTTGTTATCTCCTATTATAAGTGTTATGTATATAAAAGGTGATGTATATATAGATATACATATATGTCATTTATGTTTACAATGGTTCTATGTTTAAAAGAAAAAAAAATTCAGTACTATTTTCGTAAAGAAACGTTTACTTAAAAATATGTTTTCCGAAAGTAGCCAGCGTTTAATAATTAAATTTCCGCTTTTGGCTAATAGTGTGATGACCCTAGAGTAGGGTGTCGCATTAATACTCATATAGGATTTTATCAATAAAATCCATGATTCACAATCCCCTTCACAACCGAACACTAGTCCGACGTCTCGGAATTCTAGATTCTATCTTTCCTTGAAACTAGAATAGGAACTCTAGCCCGTTGATCCGGAACACTAGGTCCTTTCTACTTTCTCAAAACTCAAAACAAGAACTCTAGCTCGTCAATCCGGAGCACTAGGTCCTTTCTTTCCCTCAAAACTCAAAACAAGAACTTTAGCCCGTCAATCTGGAGCACTAGGTCCTTTCTTTTTCACTCTCTTTCAGAGGTTTTTGTTCAGTGAAAACTAAATTGAAAAACAAAAGTTCAAGAGTTTCCAAATTTTATGTCATAAATACTTTTGGTTCTTAGAAATACTATTTCACCAAAACTGTTTTCTTTTAGAAATCCGTTTTCTGAAAACTTAGGAAACCACTGAAATCTTTTTCTCAACTTAGAACCAAATACAAAACTCTTCTAAATAGATTTATCAAAGGGAGCATTTTCTGTAAATATTACCATTTTTGAACAACTTTTGGTAAAACCTAAAAGAAAATCTTTGTTTTCAAATTAAAGACTTTTCTTTTCAAAAATTCTTTAAAATATTTTCATGAATTTTGATATTTCCCATTTTATTTATTTCCTAACTTTGTTCTATCTTTACACTTTCATCATTTAGGATTTTCTTCTCATTTCCCAAAGAAAACAAAACACCACTTTTTCGATATTTCTGAGTTAAGGTACTTTAATGTCTTAATCTTGATTAACAAGCAATGACCAGTGTCATGCCATCAGCCAATCACAGTCAAGCAAAACAGTAATATAATCAACAAACAATAACATTAAAACTCCAATCAAACTCTAAAAAATTCAAGCAAGACATCATTACAAAGATTTAAAAATTAACATACATTCAAACACGACAATAAGTATGTAACTACTAAAACTCTTCAGGTAAACTCCCCTTACCTTTGTAGACCAGAAAAATATCATTTCCTTAGCGCATTCAACAGTTCGTTTCCTTCTCAATGATGCCTCGAGTTCCTTTAACACCTTGAAATTTGTGCAATTAACTCCTATTAGCTCCCAATAACATAAAACATGCTTCTTAATGCAAGACAATCACAATCAACGTCCCAGCGAGGGAGTCCAAGCATTTTCAACAACCAGAAAATTTAGAAATTAATTTCTCATCATCCAACACTTAGTCCAAATTGATTTAAATACTTAATTTCATAAAAATAGAACCAATTTCAAATAGAGTCAGATTTGGGTTTAGGGTTTCTATACAAAATTTGGGGAAAATCCAATCTAGCCAATGAACAATGAAATTGACTTTGGGAACCACATATTCATAGTCCCAATTACATAAGAACAACATTTAATTTCATATTATAAGATGAAATCAAAGAGCTAGGGTTAGGGTTTCAAAATCAATTTGGGGATTTTCTTGAATCTGAGCAAAAATAGATGAGGTTTCACTTAACCACTCAATGAGAGGGGCAGCACGGCGGCTGTAGGTGGTCCAACACGGTGGCCACAGCACTCCACGGCAGTGGAGCATCTTGTAGCAACCATGAACCATAAATAAAGAAAGAGAGTTCAAGAGTAGATGAAAAGAAACTAAAGATGAACATAAATGGTGGAAGACCACCATGGAAGGTGGCGCAAAGGGGCTTACCACGACGGAGGACGGTGGTTTGGCGCCGGACAGCGGCGGCTCCGGCAGCACGCACGGGGACGTGAGGCACGTCGCCTCCTCCTCGTGCAACGAGCTGCGGTCGACGACATGGGCTGAGATGGGCGGTGGCGCAGCTGTGCAAGATGGAAGGAGAAGAGCTTTTGTCTTTGGAGAGGAAGAAGAAAGAAAGAAAGGAAATAAAAAGAAAAAGAAGAATTAGGGGGGGGGGGGGGAGATTATTGTTTTTAACCATTTTAGTTAGTGCTAGGTACAAAAATAAGTGATAAATATTGAGTCTAAAAATAAAAATGTTTTTGGTTTTTTTTTAATCTAAAAATGAAGGGTGACAGATATATACTTTCAAAATTTGAAATAAATTAGAGATTGATAGTTGAATTGATCAACTAAAAACAAATTCACGGTCCAACATTTTATCTTTTATTAATGTCAAACTAATTTAATTTCAAATATAAAATTAAATAGAGTAAAATATGAAAATAATTTTCTTTCAATCATAATGTTTAAAATATTTTTCTTAATAAATACTAATAGTGACAATAACATAAGATTATTGTCTAGCAAGCGTGCTTACACTGCAATAAGGCGGTACTAACGCACCCGATTAAATAAATTTAAAAGAGTAAATAAAATTACTCAAGATTAAGCACCCTAAAATAAACAAAAATAATTGTCCAAATAATTATTATTCCAACAAAAATAATATAAACAAATATAGTCTTTTGATATTGAAAAACAGAAAGAAAAAAAAAAACCGGGGTGTTACATTATTTAGGAATTATATGTTGATTTTTTTTATTTTAAATTAATTTTAATTTAATTGCTTTTTAAATTTTATTTTTAATTTCAATTTTTTTTTGTAATTGATAATATAATAATATTTAATAAAAATAAAATATAATAATTAAATTATAATTAATTATAATAAAATATAAATTAATAAATATATTATAATAATAATTAATAAATAAAATATAATTAATTAAAATAAAATATAATAATAATTAATAAATAAAATAAAATATTTAATATTGAATATATAAATTTTAATAAAAATAATTAATAATTAATTATTAATATAAAACAAAATAAATAAAAACTAATTTAAAAAATAGAAAAAACCTTGTTTCCGACGGATATTTCCATCGGTAATTGTTGGTTACATTTTCCAACGGAAAATTCCGTCGGTAACTTCCACAGAGTTACCGATGGAATTTCCATCGGTAATTAGGGGTTCTGTGTGGCAAGCTTTTCCATGGTTAAATCCGTCGGAAATTTCCGACGGACGAACTAGATCCATCGGAAAGGCTTTCCTACGTGCCTATTACCGACGGAACCGTGTCCGTCGGAAATTCTATCGGTAATGTAGTTTTCCGATGGAATTTCTTCATTTCCGACGGGTTTTTCCGTCGGTAAGTCGTGTTTTTTTTGTAATGATCATGATGAAACTTCTCGGAAGTCAAATGTCTAGTTTTGACAAAACTGTTATTGGATACATTGAAGAGAATCCTGATAAAGTATCTAATAAACTCTCAGATAAACTAAAAGTTTCTATTAAATCTTCTTCTGAAATATCATGTATATTTTGTGGTAAATCTTGACATATCACGTCCAAGTGCTTTCACCAAAGAAAAGCAAAGTCTTCACAGACCAAAACAACTAATGGGAAAGGACCCAAAACGGTATGGGTACCAAAGCACCTTATAATTCCTCTTGCAGATTTGTTGAGTAGAACAAAGAAGACTCATATGATAGAAGTTGGAAAATGGACTCTCACTACTCACAATCACAAAAGAGTGTATATTCCAAAGCCTCCAATTTAAGCAAGAACATCTCAAAAAGGGGAACAACAAAAGAGGTTAGTGATTTATTGAGACAAATCACTTACAAGTAAGTATTTAAAATATTATCTTAAGAATTTTATGAGCAAATATTTTGTTTTATGTGTCTGTTAGTTTAAAACTCGTCTGATATGATGTGGACCCTCTTTAAGACTGAGAAAGATATAATTAAATTCAAAATTCTCGAATGATTAAGTGAGAAGTTAACGAGAAAATGTTTCGCTCCCTTCAGTTAGTTTCTCTCTCCACATGTCAGTGTCATAAATTCTAAGTGCTTTTCGTAAACCTCTCCCTCATACACAACCTTTCACATTCAGACTCCTCTCTCTCTCTAAAGCTCTCGCCATTTTGTCTTCAAACCTAATCTCTCTTCGTCTTCCTACCCCAAATGGATTCCAGAAAGACTACAAACCCTTCAGTTGTAACTAATATGGAAGAATTCGAAGCAAGGAAGATAGCCATCGAGCACATAGTTGAGTTTCAAGAGATAAAAGATGCTGGTTTAGATGTTTTCCCATAACTGGAATACGCAGGATGGGTGAATTTCTTTTTAATCATAGAAAATTTCTACCCTCACATCGTAAAAGAGTTTTGGAAGAACTTTGCTTTGTCAAGACATGCACACTTGTTCAGCGTTGTTGGAAATGTGAACACTACAAGGCACCGATTCGACATCTTTGATATTGTTAAAGCAACTGGCTGTGCTAGAGAAGGATTTGGTCAATCAGATGATTAGGAATAATAGGAAAACAAGGAAAATGTTAACTTTACTCTGTTTGGTGATCAGCTTATAGATAGCAAGTTTGTTCGCTATCTGACACCTAAAGCAAGGTTTCTACATTTACTTCTTACCAGCTGTGTCACCCCCAGAAAAGGTTCTGTGAACATTATCTCTAGGTTGGTGAGAAAGTAGATATAAATGACCAAATCTTTAACCATATGCTTGAGATAGTAAGTGGAAACAAGACATGTTATCCATATGCTATGTTGTTAACTAAGTTGGTGAGAAAAAAAGGAACCGTCTTGAATTCTGAAGTCTTTAACCAAATTCATGTTGTGTCTGTAGCAACTCTTAGGGAGTTAGGAATGAAAAATGAAGTAGGAAGTGATTTCATTATTAACCCTAGGAATTCTGTTGTTGAAACTATTTCTGAAAGGATCCCTGAGGATTCTGATGACAACAAGCCCCTTGCTTGTATTTTGAAAAGACAAAGTAAAGAAGTGTCAGTGGTGGAAAGCAAGAAAAAGAAAAGATTGAGGAAATCGAAAACTGAAGAGGCCCCAATTCTTTTAAACAGTTCTGTTACTGAGTTAGTTGATGGTTTGTCCGAGTGTTTTAATAAAAATAAAAGAGTGACAAGAAAGAGAAAACGAAGAAAAAATGATCAAGAAGAAGGAAAATTAAGCAAAGGTATAAGAATTAGTGAACCAAGGCAAGTTGATGAAATGGTTCAAAGAAGGCAAGCAGTGGAAGAAGAAGAAGAACAATAAATTCATGTAGTTTAAGAAGAAACTGAGGAAGAAAGAAAAAGAATCATGAAAGAGTTTGAAGAAAACTGGAACAAATACAAGTTTGGTTGGTGTACCAAGTACAGGCCTGACCAAGCCATCTCTCCCCAACCCATCAAGATTGTTGAAGGAATCCCCTTAGAATGGCAAGGAAATTCAATGCAAATGATACTCATATCCCGATTCCAAGATTTCCTTTGGATGACACTCAAAAGAAAGATCTCAAGAGAAAGATTGATAAGAACATTTGCACTCCAAGAGATGTAGTTGTGTATCTTGAGGATGAGAAGGGTCAATGGGATGGTGAATCTTCGAGCTCTGGTTTAACAGAATATCATAAGTGGAAGACTCCAACTCAGAATGGAAGGATTGGATTCGTTGCCCTGAAACATTTTGGGTATGTTGGACCTTCACAACCCTTACCTCTGTATCCCTTTTTCAGAAGTTAGCTTTTCATGGTTGTGTCTGGAACAAGAGTGTATCTGTTCAAGAGCACTTTTTATATCATCTTTGCTGGTCCAAGAGAATTCATTACATGACTGGAAGACTCCATTGTCTATGAGGATGAATTAGAACCTCTTCCCCCCTCGTAGGAAAATTGAAAGTTTGTTATACACCATAATCACCCACTCTCTAGTTAATAGATTGAGTTTTTGGTGTAGAACTCCTTTTTATAAAGTAACTGTCTTAGAAAACCAACCTCCATTGCAACAATTTGTGTCTGAACTCTCTGTACAACTTCATATACTCTGTCTCTGACACTTTTCATGTGTCAAGAAACTTTGTTACTGTTTTGATTGAAGACTGTTTAACCAATCTTGATATCTCATCTGAGCCAAATTCGTCTGATATTGATGATGAGTACTATGCTCCTGTCTCTCAAATCTCTGCAAGTGTATCTGTTGCTATCCTTTCTGTGAATAATATGCATGAAATAAGTAATTTGTTGGATGAATCTCCTGAGAAAAATGAAGAATTTGTGATAGAAGAAGCTCTACTTTTTTGCTGAAGATGAAGTTGTAATGGATGAAGCTACGATTTTTGAAGTTTCTGTTGAGACGAAATCTAGGCAAGTATACCTAGTCATACAAGTAATACGGTGGTGAGACCGTTTATCGTTCCCACGAGGACTGTGACAAGTACTAGCACGTACCGAATCAATTACTATCTAAGCGGATATTTGGATCAAAGGGAGCTCAATAATAAATACCAAGCCCAATCAGATTTAAAACCTAAAATAAACAAAATAAAAGGAAAAGTTCTTTTTGGCTTTTTGTCGAACACTTGGAAGGAAGTTAAAAGTATTCCTCAAATATATGAAAGATGTTGGGATTAGGTTCACTAAACTTCATCCCCATGCAATGAAATGACTAACAAACAGTTTCTACTTCAAATATGACAATCAATCCACAAGATTACTCAAGCTCTGATTCCTCAGATGACAAGAGCCTAAATCCACTAATAGACCCTAATTCCTTAGGTGGCCTAGATTAATGAATTTGCATGATGATTAGGGATTACACGATTGCTAATAAACCTAAATCCATTCCTAGATACAAGGTTTACTAGGTGGTTGATTTCAGTTCTAGTTCTAATACGAATTTTCCAATTGCATACCAAAACAATAATCAAGTCATGGGGGATCACGCCACAACAAGCATTAAGCATGGAAATCAGTCACTCATAAGGAAGAAAAAACTGTATTACAAGGTCAAGTCAAATACATGGAGAATTCGGAAATAGCTACATCTAATGCCAACAATGGGAGGTTTAGCTACTCATGATCAATGACAAAATCAAATAAATAGAGATGAAAAGGAGAAGAAACTCCATGGAATCCTTGTGCAGCTGCCCCTGGTTCAGTGAGAGTGTCTTAGGGTTCAAAAACTGTCATCTTCTGTTCTGCCCGTGCCTCTTTATAGATTAGGATTCGCGTCACGGCCGTGATGGCCATCACGACCAGGCCGTGACGGGTTCTGCCTTGGCGTGCTTTCAAAATATGTTTGTCACGGCCGTGACACTCATCACGGCTTGGCCGTGATAGCTTATGCCTTCACCAATTAGTCTGTCACGACCGTGATGGGCATCACGGCTAGGCCGTGACAGATTCTACCTAGGAGGGTTCTGACTCAATTAACATGTCACGGCCGTGATGGGCATCACGGCTAGGCCGTGACAGCTTTTGACTTTTGCCTTCTTTCTTCTCAATTATTGCTCGACCACGGCCGTGATGGGCTCTGCTTGGCTCAATTTCTTCACTTTTCAAGCTCTATCATCATCCAAGCTCCATCATGGTCAATCTTGAGCATTTTTCCTTAAATTCCTGCAAAACAACACCAAGAAACCGCTTCACCCGTTCCAAGTTAAAAACTAATAGAAATCAATTTAAATATGTCTAAACTATATGAAAATGCATGCAGAAGTGTACAAGAATTATGATGTGAAATCACACTATCAGTTTCTCCTGTTGAAACAAGCTTAGTATCCGTCTCTGCTCCTGAAATTTTGTCTACACCATCTGAAAATGCTCTACTTCTGCCATGGTATGATAATTACCATGAGGCAATCCATCCAGATCAAGAAATGGATGAAGCCATTCCTCTTCTGATGGACTCTGTGCAAAATAATCAAGAAGCTGAGATCCCGTAACAAGTCCCTCAACATGCTGATGTGAATCAAAGAGCTGAACAGAATCCTGCGCATATCAGTGATCTTATAGCTAGAGCTGAGTTCCATGGAATGCGACAAGAAATGAAATGAGTTGTGAACCTTATACATAAGATCGTCGAGAAGATGAATTGATTATTAAGCCTTTCAATGATGCCTTTTAAACAACTCTCTTTTGATCCTGAACTTATTATGTTTTGTTAGTTTTTTTGAGCCTTTGGTTGGACTCATATCTATCTATTTGATGGTTAACATTTATCTTATATCTGTTTGATAGTTTAGACTGCATTGTTATTTATCAACTTTACTTTTCTACCGAAATGCCTCCCCAAAAATACCAAAGTACTTTCCTTTTTTATAATGCCAAAAGGGGGAGAGCACAGAACAAAAGAAAAGAAGAGCAAGAATGTATGTTAGGATGTTAGAATAAAACTCTTCACTGTCATAAGCATAAGTTTAGGGGGAGTCTCTAAACTTTCTTGGAAACAGAATGTTTTGATAATATCTTATTTGTTAGTGCTAAAGTTTTATCATCTCTGTCTCTTTTGCTTGTTTAGTATAAAATCTTATGGAATTTTTGTCATCATCAAAAAGGGGGAGAATGTTAAGTCATAAAGCGTCTGATTCGTCATGCGTCTGACTCACACTCTTGTGGCCCTTGTGTGTTTTGATGAACTCAAACATTATGCAATCGATTTTACATTGAACCATCTAAATATTGCTAATCATCTACTTGAGTTGTGTAGCCAAAGCATTCTATCTTAGCAGATCAAGTCAACAAAAGCTTACGAAAGAATCAAAAGGTTGTATACAAGCATCTGACTCAAAGCTGACGAAGTACAATACGTCTGAAGCCCGACTCACACTGAAGACTATATCAACATCTCTCAGACTTATCAAACTATGAAAAAGAGCAGCTAGCATAAGTACCAAAGCAAAGCAGTCAATGACTGTCATCTTCACTGATAGCTAAAGGAAAAGGACTTATACATTCAATAATAAAACGAAAGAAAAGAAAGTATCAAGTAATACCCTTATAAAAGACTGTTCGTTCTTACAAGACTGGATGTGCTTATTGAAGACCAAGAAGCTTGAAGTAGTTATCAGTGAAATTAATGATCAAAGTATTCGAAGAATACAAACACTATCTTCTGAAGGAAGTTGAAAGAAGAAGGATCAAGATTATAGATTAAGAAGTATCACTTCAAAGAAGCACTTATCTCTCTCAGTATGCGTCTAAGCTTCTGACAAAGTCAGAACCACTCTTATGTCAGATTAACGTGTTTGATTCAAAAGATATTCAAACATCCATAAGCTTAGAAGATGTGAAATGCTAAGTCACATTTTGAGTTATTGAAGCACGCGCTAAGGAGAAAAGCTCTCTATGAAGGAACACTTAATCTCTGATTCAAAAGTAAGAGTGATTTGAAATATAGTTAATTAAACTTGAAAGAAGATTATTAATATATTTCTTATCTTCAATCGAAATCAGAGAAAGGAGAAAAGACAAAAGGTCAAGGCTACAGAAAAGCATTCCTTATATAAGTAAGAGAAAAGCTATTTTATCTGAGCTTTTCTAAGTGTTGCACAAATAAGGAAAGAACGCTGCCATATCTGCAATACTCTATTATCATCAAGGAATCTCCAACGTTCTTCAAAGCATTTATTATCAAGTCAGAACGTCTATTTCCTGAAGAACGAAGTTGAAGACTCTCAAATGCATCTCAACGGATCTTTGTGATCAAGTATAAATAGAAGAAGTCGAAAACTGAACAACAAGTGATGTGATACAGTAATAAGCAACCAGAGAAATTACTCATCAGTGAAAGGCTATATTACTCAAAGAACGACATTCATCTTATCAAATCAATAGCTGAAAGCTTCGATCACTCACATATCTTCTTCACACTATGAAAATCATTTGAAGAAGAACTCATCTGCAACTCACCAAGTTCCAAGTTCATATTCACTCTCTGTAGTGTTTAAAGATTGGTTGAATTGCTTTGTAACTTTGAAGCTGTGCTTCAAAACTCTCTGAGCCTGAAGTTGCTTGTTTTAAGAATACTTGTTGAGCCTGAAGAGGCTAGGTGTGCAAACAATACTTGTGGTTGAGCCTAGAGAGGCTAGGTGTGCAAATAATACTCGTTTGTAACCTTGATCAGTTATAGTGTTAAAACTTGGTGAAGCCAAGGACTAGATGTAGCCCAAAGTTTGTGGGTGAACTGGGATAAATCTCTGAGTATAATCCTTCCTTATCCTTTACTTTATTATTCAGTTTGTTTAACTGCTTGAATTAACGAACTCGGGTGTGTTAAATAGTTGTTGATCACTATGTTGTGAAAGGCGTCTGTTCTAAGAGCTACTCTCATTCACTGATTTTGTTTTGTGTTTCTTAAACTCTTATTTTCGAAAACACTATTCAACCCCCCTCTTCTAGTGTTGTTTTGTGCCATTTCAATGTACAGAATAAGTAATCTATTGCTGCTTCTAGCCCATATGTATCTCAGGGCCAGTCCTGAGATTTTGGGTGCCCTGTGTAACACCCTGTTTTTTTTCGTAAGTGCTTTTCTTTAAAGCTTGTTTGGTTGTTTAAGTTAGTTTTGTTAAGTTTAAATAGTTGGCTTAGGGCTTAGTGGGATTTTTGGCCTAAAAGTCCCTTTCTGGTAGATGAGCACGCCCGTGCTCATTAGCCAACATGCCCGTGCTTAAAGTCAGAAGCGTGTTTCTGATTTTAAGTTGAGCACGCTCGTTCTCAATGTGGTGACCGGGTCTCGATGACGCTAAGTTAAGTACGACCGTGCTCATTGGGGAGCACGATCGTGCTCAGGTGTGGCCTATATATTCTTGGCACAGAATTCGAGGGTTATGTTTTAACCCTATTTCTGGTAGCAGCAGCCATCCTTTTGCGGCCAAAACCGTTCCTCCTCCCTTTCTCTTCATACTCAGTCAGTTCTTTGAGTATTAGAGACCTCTTGGGGACTAATTGTTTGTGTGTCCTGTTGATCCAAGGCTTAGTACCGATGTAAGCCGTTCAAGGATTTGGGACCAGTTTGCTGTTAGGATCATTGTTAGAGCTACCTTCAATCCATGTATGGGGAGAAGGGTAGTGTATATCATAGGCATTGGGGATAGTGTAAGGTGTTCCCATGACCCCGGTTTGTTGTGTATGTGTATATGATTAATATGATGGTTTGTTTGATTATGATAACATGATCTTGGTTGTTAATATGCTGTTTATATGCCTATGTTCATACTACGTTCTTGATGTTTATGTTGGTTATATGAACATGATGATATGTTGATGGTTGCTATTGGCATAATATTGTTGGTTGAATGGTTGATACCATGATTTTGATGATAGTGTTGTTACTATGTTGATAATGACGTTTAGTCCTTGAATATGTTGTTAACTAGCTTAGGATTAATAGAATTAATCCCTAAATTTAATCGGCTAAAACTGATGTTGAACTCTGCCCAGAACGGTACTGTCGTGCGTTGAGCACGGCCGTGCTGAATAGGGAGCACGCCCGTGCTCCCAGTTTGAATTCTTGAAAATGGCTGTGCTTCCAGCACACCCGTGCAGCAGAGGAGCACGCCTGTGCAGCTGAGCACGACCGTGCTCAAAAGGAAGCATGACCGTGCTCACCCCTCTGGACAGAATCTGAAATTAAGGACTTAAACAGGGTTTTTAACCCCAATCTCCCCCAACGATGATGATGACATAGTTAATCAATGATGAAGGTTAGATCACTTAATTATAGATTAATTAAGATGGTTAAGTCGGTAACCGTTGGGTTACCGCACGTTGATGAGTTGTACCTTGGTGCTTTTTGGCCACCGGAACCTTGCCCCCTCGGTTTGGGTCTAAGGTACTGCTGATGTTGTACCTTGGTGGCCGAGAGTTTGCTCCAAGGGGGTGATCAGCCTCTGGTTCGACTAGTTTTTAACTAGTAAGACCATAGGTTTTATTCGAGTTATCTCTCGTTTTTGCCCAAATTGGATTAGATTGTCCTCAAGCAACATTTTGAGTCTGTAAAGTATTTTTAGGCTAATTTAGTTAGTTTTGAGTCAAATAAAGCATTCACTGCTATTTCCTATTGTTTCAGGTTAGAATAAAGCACTTAGAGCCAAGGGAATGAAGAAAACAATGGAAGAATGCAATTCTGGAAGATTCGCCTTACGAGAAGCTACTCGCCTCGCGATCCTAAAGACCAGCACGAGCAGTAACAGTCACCCTCTCTAGCTCGCCTCGCGAAACATGTTTCGCCTCGCGAGAAATCCAAACACTGAAGGACTGTTCATAAGATTCGCCTCGCCAAAAATCGCCTCGCGAGCGACCGCAACCCAGAATCTGTATTTATAGTCTGTTTTAGGGAAGAACTGATAATTTTTTATCTTCTTCTTCTCTTTTCTCAATTTGGCGGCTGCGAATTAGGTTTAGGGTTTATGTTTGTAATGGAGAACTAGTCTCCTTTGATTAATCTACTGCGATTGGTTTCCATTACCACTTGAGGTTATGTAATTCCTGAACTCATTGCTATTCTCTTTCAATATTTGTTCTGTATGTTCTGTTTGCTTAATTCAGGATTATATAGAATATATATTGATTTGTTTCGATGATTGTGTGTTCCTAAACTTAATCGCGTTTGCTTAATTCGCGTGTGTTCAATTCGTGTTTGCTTAATTCACGAAGGGCTTAATCCGTTTGCTTAATTCGGAATTAGGAACATATGTCTCGTAGCGTCGGTTTCGCTTGTTAATTGACGCTACAATCGGAAAGATGAATAGAATTCGCTTAGGGCTTGGATTTATGTGAATCAATGATAGTGGGAAACCGAAAGCAGTAGGTTGATCGTTTAGCTTATTTGATAATTACTTATTTGCATAGTTTTTCTGCTTTGTTTTCTTTATTTTAATTCAAATCCAACCCCCCCCCAAATCTGACTTTTTCTATTAACAACAACCCAAGAGTCCTTGTGAGACGATACTCAAGTTGTCGCACTTTCCCTATCTACATATTTTGTAACCCGCTCGCTTTTTGACGCGTGCGCGACAGCGCGTCAAAATTGGCGTCGTTGCCGGGGATCGAACCCGGGTCACCCACGTGACAGGCGGGAATACTCACCACTATACTACACTACCCCAAACTTAAACTTTGCTTGTCCCCAAGCAAACTAAAACTCAAAAAGGACTCAAGACATGGCAAGCTTAAAAGATTCAATCAACTTTGCACAAATTTCATGCAATTTCAACAAAACAATTTCTCTTCAATGTTTCCCCCCCTTTTTCAACAATGCAATCCCCACATTCATTTACTCTAAACATTTGAGAATTTCGTAATTCAAGCAATCATTAATCTAAGTTAGGGATCCAAGTTACACACAAGAGGAAGATCACCCAATTCAAACAATTGCCTTCCTCACAAGGGCATTTAACATTTCACTCAATCGCTCAAATTGTCTAGGCTATCAACTTTTTCACTCAGTTTCACTTTTCAAGAGCACTTCCCATGAATTTGATTTTCATCTCAATCAAGGTTCCCACGAAAACATGCATGCAACATCAAAAGGTCTTTTAAGGTTGTAATGGGGCTTGGCTAAGGGTAGGATATACAAAGGTACTGGGCTGAAGTCCCTAGGAACTAAGAGAGCATGAGACTTTTTACACTTTGAATTCCCACTCAATTTCCTTTTTCCATCTTTCTTTATGCTTTTGGGCGACTACAGCCTTTTTCCTTAATACTCTTTTTTTTTTACATTTTTTTCTTTCTTCTTCTTCTTCTTTTTTTTTTTTGTCTTTCTTTTGCCTTTGGCTCCAACCTTTTTATTTTTTTTCTTTTTCTCAATCCCATAATGACATGTCACATCCTTGTAGCCACCCCAAACTTAGTTTCTTACAAACCTTCTCTTGCTAAGCTTCCATGCTCTCCTAATCCTAAGATCGGGTTAACATGGTTTTTCCAGATTTTGGCTCATAACATAGGGTTATCAAGAATTAACAGGCTAATTAGGCTCAAAGGGGCTAACAATGGAACATACATTAGGAATTGGTTATTTTCAGGCCAAGTGGCTTTTTCAAAGAAAATCTGCCTAAATCATCTGATGCAATCACATAAGCATGCAAACCATGAAGAGATTCAAGCAAATTCGGGAAAGTGAAACTCAAAAGTGATTCACACAGTTAAAAACGTGTTGGAGGCTCAAATCCTCACCTGGACATTTTTGCAAATTGTTTGACCGAGATTCAATCCCTAGTGTGTGCTTCCCTTCACCCCAAACTTATCATAAATCATGCAATCATAACAAAATATCTCAAAGTTCAATTTTCAATTTTTCACATGGGGATCAATTTTCAAATTTCAAAATCTAGGGGGAAAATCATCAACAGTCAACACATGTTATGCAATCCATCTATGCAAAATCAACCAAAATCCATCCAAACTTGCCGACACAAGACTCAACACACAAATACTCCTGATCTTCTCAAATTATTCAGGAGCTAAAAGAAAACAAAACTAAAGCAAAGCAAGGATAATTAAAAAGGAAAGGGTTCAGAGAAAACTCATGGAGGTGGTTCCACCAGGATCCCACTGTCTGTGATACAGTGGCCACGGAATGCTCAAATTGCAATATGATCCTCCCGGATCCCATGGCATGAAGCATAAGTATGGGAGTGGGCACTTGACAATTATGGTGACTCCTTCAAGTGCGGCGGACTTCTCACTCCCTCTCGGGTCAAAGATGACCTCCTTGTCAACCTTGTCAATAAAGTCCTCCCAATAAAAGTGGGTTCAACCTCTTGGACTGGCCACAGTGTCTTCATATCCAAGGGTACAAAATCCAGAGGCTTGAACTCCATCGCTGGTGGCTCCACAGTGGAAGGTGGCAAATAGGTGGAGAGGGTCTCTGGTGCTACTTCATTTTCTGCACGTTCTTCATTCACTGCGCTAACAAATCCATCACCTGCTAAACCTGCAAAAATCTCAGCACGCACCATAGAAAGGTTAGAGTTAGTACAGTTAGTACATATAGTACAATAAACTGAATCAGAAAAGGCTTGAATGTCTGGAAATTCAACACACAGTTCATCAGTAATAGTGTTCTTAACATTATTATCAAAATCATGTTCAAAAGAAGTATTGTCAAGAACAACTATTTGTGAATCTGTATGTTCCTCAATGAGACGTTGAGTTTGCAGTGTGGTCAAGGCAGAGGCAATTTGATCAATTTGAGTGGCCAAATCCTGAAGACTTGCTTCTGTCTTCCGTTGGTATTCAAACATGTCTTGTGACATTTGCTGAAAACTTGCATGGAATTGAAGATTGTATTCTGTCGTTTGTTGTTGCACCAAAGAAGCTAACTCATCCAGGCTGGGTTGGACTTCATTTACTCCAATCATGCCAAAATCGCTATTAAACTCATAACCTCCATAAAAGTTAGGATAACATATGCATGGTGGTGGTTCATCAAAGTTAGGATAATATATGCATGGCGGTGACTTATAATCAACATTAGGCATATAACCATACATGTAATTATCCATGGCAGTACTAAGATTCATAACCAGACAAAACAGCCAAAACTAATTCAGTAATGTAAAAGGTTTTTTTTTTTAATTTTCTGTTAATAACAACAAGAGTCCCCGGCAACGGCGCCAATTTTGACTCGTGCGCGACAGCGCGTCAGGGGGCCTTGACCCGGTTGGGTCTAAGGTGTTGCGGTTGATTCAGCTAAAGGTTTAAGTGTTGCGGTAGATTCCGCTGCGGTCGATTCCGCTGAAGTCTTCGGTTGATTCCGTCAAAGCAAAGGAGGTGGCAGTTGTCTGTTGTCCGTTGTTCATTGTATGTTGCATGCATCATTGGAGATGTTGTTGTTGGTGGATGTTCAACATAGGGGAGGTCGTCCTAGAGTACGCCGATCAGGCCATCCACGGTAGGTTACCCAAGGTTTGGTAATCGTGCGCCCCCGTGACGAGGCATTCGTTGGTTTGATGCGTTGGCTATCCAAGGAGTAGATTCTCCGGCGTTAAGTAGATTCTCAATATGGATATTTAACTCCGAAGTCATTCATCCTGAGTTAGTGTGGATCCACATGCATGTTAGAGTAGTGGTGTGGTGTTGCATTGCACTGCATAGCATACTTGGTTGATATGATGTTGATTGGATGTTGATATATATATATATATATATATATATATATATATATATATATATATATAACTATGTTAATGTATGTTATGATGATGCTATGCTGTATGTTTTACCTTGCTTCCTATCTCCTTGCTGTATATGTTTACATGATTCTTACTGCCTCTTTCTGTTTGTTTGTTGGCCTGATTGGCATCTTGCAGAGGATGACGAGTAGCCCAGAGAGGAATGGATCTGAGGAGCCGCCACTCATAGTTAGGGCCTTCCTTGTTAGTTAGTTGTTCAGTTTTATTCCAAGGATATTTTTCGGAACGATTGTACCAGCTCTGAATTGTGACATCTGGGTTGGGTGTTTATGTTTATGTTATCTTGATATGTTTTATTTGTTTAAAACTTGTTTTATTTTCCACATTTTGTGAACTCGTTCATGCATGTGGGACCTTTCTACCCATGTACAAAGTTTTTAATTGATTCCAGGAAATGCATGTTTTGTCTTAATTGCTTTATAACATGCGGGGTAGCAGGGTGTCACACCCTGGGCGAACTCAGGAAAATGGTGCCCTCATAATCATTTGAAGATTGTCCTCCTTGCATTTTTTGCTGCAAAATCTTTAATAATCCGATCATAATCAAGGTTTTTTAAAAAATCATTTTCGATAGAAATCAAAGCAAGACTATTTAATCTACATTGTGACATAGTAGATCGTAAATAAGATTTTAACAATTTCAATTTAGAAAATCTTCTCTCAGTTGATGCAACAATAACATGGATAGTATGTAAATTTTTTATAAATTATATAAATTTATAAATTTTTATATAATATTTATATATACTATGCAAAATTTTGCATTATCTGGTGCCCCAAAAAATTGGGGCCCTAGACAATCGTCCACCTCGACCATGCTCAAGGCCACCCCTGCTATATCTGAAGGCAGTGACACAGCCATACACCAGTCCTCAATGACATGTAGCTCGGCATCAATGTCGCCCTTTCTTCGGTAATTTAGTTTAAGTTTTTTACTTTTGCTTTAACTTTTAATCATAGTATTGTAGTTTGATGGCAGTGTTGTTATGTGCTATCTATTTTGTATTCATTTTTTTTTTTTTTGTTTAATTTCTCATTAATAGTAGCTTATATTTCCTTTTTACTAAGTAGAATTTTGTTTTCTTCTATTTTGAATCTTCCCTCTGATCTTCTTGCATTGCTTTTCATCATGTAAATACTTTGACTGCACACAGGAGGACTACTCGCCCTGTAAGGCGCACAAAGGGCGGTGGAAAGAAAAAATTATTTAATTTGAAAAGGAAGCATGATGTTGTCTGGAAGCTGATGCATATGAATGGATTGTACCAATGGAATGGAAAGGAGAATGATGCATATTTCTTGCAAAACTGCAAACCTCTTTTGGTAGTGAGCAATCATGGCCCTTCCTTAGGCAATTAGATTTCTGCATTAGGTTAACGAGCAACCTATTCTTTGTTGCTTTGATACTTCCATTAAGTGCCAGTTATATTATCTATTGTTAATTGTAACTGAAGGAATGCTCACCAACTATCCAAATGATGCTTATTACTCCACCTCCAATGATTGAGGAGGAGCATCTAGCATATGCAAAGTATGATAAATTCCTCATCTCTTTTTAGATTCAATATTCATAATCTTCATTCTTTTATGTTCATTGTCTTATTCTTCTTGTTCAATTATATATCTGGCTACTTGCATGTTATGGATATCGTCAAATGAAAGTATGAATTGTTCCTTATTGTATGCTTCATTTTTATTTTAAATGCAACGATTGCTTCATTCACCACTATTATAATTGCTATTTTTAGTTTTATGAGTGTCATACCACCATTTGACTATTTATCTTTATCCGTCACCCATGTCCATATGATATGGATGAGGTGAATGACAAACATAATTTCGGTGGTTCGGCTTTATTTGTAGGTAGTTAAACCTCAAATATCATATTTGCATACTCTCTGGTACAGTACCAAATTTTGTGGATATTGTATTATTTGATTCCAACCTATTATAGCACAAATGTTTGCTGTTTATATATATATATATATATATATATATATATATATATATATATATATATATATAACAAATTCTCTATTTGGTTCCATTTGTGTGTGTAGTCACTTGAATAATTTACATATGTTCAGCCATTTTCTTCCCAGTTCGTATATTGCCATAACAAGCTGGGACTTGATGCACAAAAGATCAGTGTTAATGGAGGTGCAACGGCTATTGGGCATCCTTGGGGT
Source organism: Sophora flavescens (assembly GCA_030762895.1). Classification (NCBI taxonomy): domain Eukaryota; kingdom Viridiplantae; phylum Streptophyta; class Magnoliopsida; order Fabales; family Fabaceae; genus Sophora; species Sophora flavescens. The sequence continues at coordinate 147,734,562 of CM061069.1, forward strand.
GCAACAGGTACCACAATTTCTATTCCCACAGTTATACATTAAATACAACTTCTCACACTTTTTTTTTCTTTTCAAAAGTCACCTATTTCAATGCTAGAGAGATCTTATTTATAGTTGAAATAGCCAATACCCATAAATCAGAATTTAATGCTTAAGACTGATAGGATACAAGGGAGTGTGAATCTTGGAAGGTATTACCTCCGGACTTAATTATAAGCAAAAATAACTAATTTCACACTTATTAAGGAAGTTAGTTAATTTAGTTTAATTGTCTTGATTTATGTAAAAAAAGTGAGTTATAATTATTAAACTATCATATAATTGTCTCGAGAATGTGCAATGCTCTTGAAAAAGTAAAGTGAAAATTGGTTTGATTGATTAATTTTCTTATTTTTTCAATATTGACATTAAACAGAATTGAGTTAGTTGGATTTTGCTTATATTTGAGTCCAAAAAATATAAATATTTTTTTGTTTATAATTAAGTCTAGAGAGAGTAAAAGGCTTTTTGTGAGCCATGATTGAGAAGGAAAAGTAGTTAGTGATTTTCTGGTGTAATAGGCTTAAGATTGGGCAATCAAACTGAATTCTTGAGGAGTTAATGAGTTATAGCTATGGTGTTTGTTCTTTCTTTTTGTAATAGCACTTTGAGCTACTTTTTCCATTCAATAAAATCAACCTGTGCTTCCATATTGGTTTCCTAAAAAAGGCTTGCCAAGATGAGATGAAAATCATGCAAATTTGAAACACTGGGGACAAATTGATAGTTGAAATCAATGATTGAATGAATTAGGGGCCAAATATATAACTAAGTGATGGACTTATAATTTAGATATATAGAAATTTATCTCTATGCAAAAGACAATTGATCAAGTAATAGATATAATTGTTTTTATGTGGTGAGCTTCACTTTTACCTCAAAATAGTTAGCTTATTTGCTAAGAGTTTACGAACCATGTGAACACTTCATAAATACTCCCTCCGAACTCAATTATAAACAAAATTAACTAATTTCACACTTATTAAGGAAGTTAGTTAATTTATTTAATTGTCTTGATTTATGTAAAAAAAAATAGTTACAATTACCAATCTACCCTTTAATTGCCTTAGGAGTGTACAATTCTCTTGAAAAAGTAAAAGGAGAATTGGTTGGATTGGTTAATTTTCTTGATTTTCGAAACGTTGACATTAATAGAGTTGAATTGGTTGTATTTTGTTTATATTTGAGTCCACAAAATATAGGTACTTTTTTCTTATAATTGAGTCCAGAGGGAGTAGCTTATTTGCCAAGATTGTGGATATAATTTGTTACTTCCTCTCATTGCCATTTGAATTTTTCCCACTAAAAGCTATTAGTAACGAAGTATTTGGCTAAAGATGATATAGTGACTAGAAAGCTTATCTATAGTTTGATAAATAAAAAAAAAACAAAAAAGAAAGCTTATCTATATGATCTTTAGAATAACACAAATAGGACCAGTGTTATTAAAACCAGACTGGCCCGGTCGGTCAGACCGGTTGGACCGGAAACCGGACCTATGGTCGGTCCAATTTTCCGGCTAGGATGTCAGACCGGTTAGGCATTTGAACTAGTACTAACGTCATTAACTCGGCTTTGAACCAGGATGAACCGGTGTAAACTAGCGACTTGACTCACCGAACCGGACCAGGTGCTGATGCCATTACGTGGGAATGCTGACATCATACTGCTGAAATGAATATCACCATGCGATAATTTTTCCAAAATGTTGGAGAAGGATTCGAACACGGGTACCGGGCGTTGACGCATAAGAACTGTGCCGCTTGCCCAACAATATTACTTGTGATATGTTCGGAAATTATTATATATACACACATTTTAATTAAAAATTTAATAGATTTTAATACATACCATTTCATACGGTTCAACTAATGACTCACCGGTTGAACCAATTACCCATTGACCCGGTGCCCTGACCGAGTCAATGACCGGTTCGATTTTAATAACACTGAATAGGACTCTAACTTATTTCCTATAACACAAAAATTAAGCAGCATAGCAAATGAAACTTCAAAGTTTTCAACTAAGGCCTGGAGCTGTGGTGTGACCGCAGAACTCTCACTTTCAAATTCTATTTTGATTTTGGGATAATTGAAACCAAAGCTCCTCTATAAGTACATAATGCAAAAGACTCTTAGTTAAAGTTCTCTTTAAAAATAAGTACAATATGTAACACCCCAATTTTTCCGCTTTCTAAGATCGGTATAAATATAAATAAATGTTTATATTTTTATATGAAACTTAGAAAATGATTTTAGGTAAACTAAAGTCATGTTCATATCATACTTATTTTTATAAGTATATGGTGAAATTTTTGGTTGAAAATTCAGACGGAACCCGGTCTGCGTTTTCGCTGACAGTAAGATTTTTCTGATCAGAAAACCTAATTTTGATCAAAGAACGAAATGAATATATTTTATATGTCATTTCCAATAATAAAGGTTATTTTGAAAATTTTCAAAATAAATAAGTTATTATACTCTATTCGGGCGTAAAACCCTAAATCGCGTCGACGGAATGTCGAAACTGGACGTCGAAGACAAAACCCAACGTCAGATGCTGAGACCTATTGCCACCTAGGATGGTGAGTCACATGGATGAGTCACCCATGTCATGATTACTTTTTACAAAATATCTAGATATTTCTTTAAACTAGTGTAAAGACCGTTTTGCCCTTGGACGATTTTACCCTTGAACTTTCATCGAAATGACAAGTTTGCCCCACAATTTGTGGACACAAATCAGCCACATCCTCACTCATTTCTCACCACATGTTGGACATAATTGATTTTCGGGAAATGACCATTTTGTCCTTATGTTGTCATAATACCACAAAAATGCCATTTTGTGAGATTACTACTTTGTCATTGAATTTTTGTTTATTGGACCCTTTTACCCCTCAAAGGCCACGTCCCTAGGCAACCAACAGGCCCATTTTCACTTCTATAAAAGTCCATCTTCATCTTCTCCATCAAGCTTTGCCATAGCTTGATTTTGTGAAGGAAGTAGGTGATTCCTTTCCCATTTTTCATTTCCAAGAGGTATACCATGCTTCTCTCACTCAATCATCATCATGTTCTTCATTGATTTTTGTGATTTGAAGTCTTGATCATATTTTTCAATTCCTAGATCTTGAAACTTTGAAAATTCATAGAAAATCATAGAAAAATCCTTTTAAAGTGAAACAAATTTCTATGATCTTAGTATCCTCTCTATATTTAAGATCCAAGAGGATACATCAAACAAAAATTTCGTGCCCTGTTATTTTGTCAAGACCGAACCCTAGTTTCTAGTGGGGGAGGACTTTGTTCATTTTGTTAACTAGTCTTGCTTGATTCAATCTTATAATTCATATATATGTTGAGTCCATGATTATTGAATAAAAATCAAATCTATAAGCCATTATTTTACTCATGGCCGAAATTATTTTCTTGAGGAGTTGGAAGATTTTGTTTCATTTTTCAAGTTATGATAACTTGTCTTAACTCTACACTACTCTAAGGTCATGGATCTAAGAGAATGTGAAATTTTGAAATCTCTAACTCAAATTTAGTGTCATGGCCGAATTAGGGTTTTTGGAAGATTGAAGTATTTTATTTCAATCTTTGTATTCTAATCTTTGTTTTAGGGTTTTAAGGATCAAGGATCACTAATCCAAGAGCTTAGGATTTTTAGAAATTTTTAGCTAATTAATTCCCACATGGCCGAACCCAACATATAGGAGCATAGGTGTATTTAGTGTTTGATTGATGATTAATTGTTGTGTTTTGATGAAGGGTAATTTGTTGTGTGAGTCGTGTACGTGTTTTGCGAAAACCAGACGTTTGACGAAATTTCAATTCGACAAGAGAAAAATCTTCAAGAGGTGAGGGGAGTACCTGAGGGATTTTTCCGACAGCCATGTGTAATTGTTATTGTGTGTCTTAATTATGGTGTGTATGTATTTATTTTGTAGTTAGCATTATTTGCTTATTGATTATCTGTTGTCAATTATTTGATTTAACTGCATTTAATTATTTTTTATATTTGGTGATATGTTTTAAATTTATAAGTGTCATATTATTGATATGAAATAATTGTTGATGTGGATTGTGAGTTTGAAAGCCTGACAGTGGTCAGAGCTCGATTAAATACGCGGTTAAAAACATTTAAAAGTTTTTTATGAAATGATGAAGTTAATTTAGGTGGAAATAGTAATATGATATTACTTAATTAATTATTTGGTGAAAAATGGGAATTTATGAGAAATAATATTATTTTAATGATTTAACGACGAAAGAGTGTTTTAAGAGTTACGGTGATGATGTAACCGTGAAAATATGTTAACACTGCTAATTTTCACCTAAGGAATTTCTAAATAATAGAAAATATTATTTTATGAATAAAAGTTTCAAAAATAACTTTATTACAGTGTCAGAAAATTTAATTTACAGTAAGGAGTCACGTTTTTGCCTATTTGCGTTTTGAAAATGGAAAACGGCAGACAATTCCATCAATATTTTTTTTAGTAGTCTTAAAAAAGATAAAATGTATTATTACTGAGGATTAGTATTAAATAAGATTTTTGAGTTTAAATTAGTGAGTTCTAAATAAAACAGTGAATTTTCAACGTGAAAGGATTTTTAGTAAACAGTGGATTATTTCAGTTAGATTAAGAAAGGTTTGGTTTTACTTCTGTTTTTCGCAGAATAAACATAGTTTAAAGTTGAAAATGAACCTAGCCGCCAAGACGTCGGACCTAGTGTTCCTAAAGATATGGCCCGGGGCTAAAGAAAGTGGAACAATGGACTAGAGGTCCTATAATCAGTGTATTGGTTTTGTGCACTAAAATCTACATGTCTAAGACCGGTGTATCCGTCTAGATTTCGTGATTTGCACACTTTTGACTTAAGGTCAGTTATGGTTTAATTGAGATATTAAACTTAGCAGTTTAAGATAATAGGTTGTCGCGAAACTTTTTAATTCCGACATATAAAGAATGAACACAAAGAAAAACAGCAAGAATAAAATGTTTTACATGCATTTTGCATCTTTCTGTGGCAAACGTGCCTAAAGGTTTTATGCATGGTACCTTGGTAGGTATCCATGTTATGTGATACATTTCACCTTTGGGTGAAATAAAAGGGGATCTAGGAAAGATCGGGCTAATTACGACTATTTTGGGAGCTCGGATATTACTCATATTTTATAGGCCGAGTTAATTAATTATGACTATCGTTGGATGTTCTTGTGAACTACTTACGATGATGGTTGGAGCTCGTATCCTACCGAGTTATGTACTTAAATAGTTGGAACTCGGAACCTTGACAGGCCAAATTATTTGAAACTTGCCATATCTGGCAATGTTTATATTCTGCCTTATTCGGTAATGAGAGCTTGATCAGCTCATCTATTGGTTGGTTGGAGCTCCGGAGATTAGGTCTCAAAGTTAGTTGATGAATATTGAAGTGTCATGGTTTTTAAAGTCGTTACGACTGACGGGTATGAAACCCTTTGAGATATATTTAAATATATTGTTGTCTTTAATATTTATGATTAAGTGGTAATTGAGAGTCGTACATGTGGTTGTCGTTTTAAAATCCATATATTGGAACTCACCCTTGCATATACAGGTTTTTCTGTCTTTGCTATCATACCTTGGTACACGAATGCAGATATTACAAGAGAGTTCCTTAAGTTAGTTGGAGACTTAAGTCTGGATTGCGGAAAGAGGTGTGTGATCATAGGGATGATGATCACGAGGTTTGATCAGTGAGTGAGTGTCTTGTAGAGCGACCAGCTTAGGATTTCTTTGGGATAGTATGATTTGAGAAAGTTTGTGTAGGTATTTTGAAAACCATTACATGGTTTAAAATTCTGTTGTGAATAATATGTTTTATTTTTACTATTGAGATAAGTACGTTACGTACTACCCTATTCAAAGGAAATTGTTTTACACCCAGATTTTCTGACTCCAAATAAATCAAATTTTTCCAAAAGCACCCAGCAAAATTATTTTTAATTTATTTCCGCACGTGTTAGTATAGTAATACTCGAGGGGGGGGGGGGGGGGGGGGTGTTACACAATACAAGTATACAACACTACAGTTGTAAAAGAGAAATGTTTTTTGACACTAACTTTGACAACTATACATGACAACCCATATATGTGAACAGTGATTCGTTTTTTTTAAAATATTCATTTTTTTAAATATTTAACTTTTTTTAGTACTAACATTTTTGGTTAATTAGGTGAAAATATTTGGTTAATCACGTGCAAATATTTGGTTAATTCAGTTCATTATATGGCTTATGGGTCATCTTGAAACTTACAATCATTTTTCACAACCATGTAAATATTTGGTTAATCGCGTGCAAATATTTGGTTAATTCAGTTCATTATATGGTTAATGGGTTACCCTAAAGCTTATAATAGTTTTTCACAACCATGTAAGGTAAAAATATTTGCATGTGACTAATCATATATTGAACTATATTAACCAAATATTTACATGTTTATGGAAAATGATTATAAGCTTCAGGATGACCCATTAACCATATAATAAACTGAATTAACCAAATATTTGCACATGATTAACCAAATATTTGCATGTAATTGATAAAATAACCAAGTTTTTAAAAGAGCTAAATTTTTAAAAAAAAATCCAAAAATTACATTGTTTATGTACTGTTCATTACGAAAATGTCACTGCACAGTGGTCAAAATTACAAAATCACCACTAGCAAGTAGAGTTATCCCGTATAGTTGTCAAACTGAGTTGTTAGAATATCACAACTCATGTGCTATACGATCACATATTTTTTGCAACCTACTTGACTGAGTCATAGTTATGTTTTTTATTGTGCAAAACAGATTTGCCAAAGGTTGCCCGGGTTCTTTCAAACAAAGTCTAATAACTCGACAAACTATGGCAACCTATTTTGTTTTTCTATTCTTTTCAAACATAGGTTGCCCGAGATATTATTGTATGTTATTGGATCATAATATAATGCATACTACATGATAGATATTCTTACTACTAATAGAACTTAATAATAAAAGTTATTCCTAGATATACAAAGTTTCAAAAAAAAAAATTCTGTATATATTACCTAAAAATATTTTCCCCCGTATATATAAGTGTAAAATCATATGTTCCTATACTAAGAGTACTAATTTAGGCAATATTACCTCAGGCAGTGGTAAAAAGCCTTGGAGACAATGAAGTAATGGTGATTTTGGACAACCATGTGATGTGACCCAACGGAGTGTTGTATATCTTTAATATTATTTCAAAAGTTTAAATTGAAATTTTGAATTTAAATTAAATATTTTTAATTAAATATTTTGCTGCTCTTTATTTTTATTAATTAATATATTAAATTATTATATTATATTATTTAAATTTGAATATGAAGGACAGACTAAATGTACAATATTTAATTATTTATGTGGTTATATTGCTATTTATTGGTCTTTTATTAGTTGACCATTTGACTCCTATTTTTCAACATAATTCTACATTTTAAATGGGAATGAATGATGCTATTTATTGACCATTATGTTTTCATTGATATTCCATCATTCATGTATTAAATGGGTTTGAATGGCCATTTTATTTTTGGAAAATGCTAATAAGTGTCCTCAGGGTACTTGTTAAGGAATAAATAAAAGAAAGTTTACATAGGGAATTGATATATTTAATATTTGAAAAGGAGAGATACTTAGTTTTTCAATGAAAACTTGTTTTTCTTGATTCCTTAAAGAATGTCCTTAGGACAGCCGTTAGCATGACTCTTTATTTTTTTTCACAAAACCATCTTTACGTTAGAGATAAAGATCAAATGGGGACAATGGCTATTAGTTTTTTTTTGTGTGTGACTAAAATGGCTATTAGTTTTAAAAAGGGGAGTCTGCATGATATATATTTGAAGAAGAAGAACAAAATTGTGTGTGTGGTTTTACTCAAATTTTGACTGTTATTGTTAATGGTTTTCTTATACTTTTTTGGTTAAACACTTTCTTCTTCTCCTGTTGTTCTGGTGCCTCGATTTTTACCTAGATGAGCCAGTTAAATCCTGGGAGATTTTCATCCTAGACGAATAAATCATTGAGTACTGTGTGATTCTACACGTCTCGTGCTTTAGCTTTTGGGTTGTTGTTTCTTTGTGCAGGAATCATGCATGCATTGCTGTGTTGCTTGCCGACTTTTCTACAACATCGAGGTGGTGCTGCAGTAACTCTGACGGCAATGGGTTCTTCGAAGACCAGTATTTTGATCCAGACCTTTGGATTATAGGTCTTACCAAAATGGCTACTATTTTCAAAGGAGTAACAAATGTGGTGGGCATGAGTTTGAGGAATGAGCTACGAGGTCTGATGCCATATAATTTGTCTTTATAAGTGATAATTGTACCCAAAAGTGGTTGGTGGGTTGTGCCACCAAGCGGACTTCACCCACAATATAAGGGGTTTGAATCATTGAGTCGTCATTTTAGGAGGACTTTACCTAACCATCATCTTCAGCCCGAGAATTAATCTCATAGCTTTGTCCGTGAGGATACCCGACCAAAGACCAAAAAATGAGTGATAATTATATATTTATAGATAATTTTATTATTTAATTACAATTGATCTCATATTTTTTGACATATTTACGTTTTCACCCTTACATTATATAACAAAAGAAATGTAACATCCCGATTTTTACGGTTTTTCAATATAGGTAAAATATATATGATTATATTTTTTATTGGAATGATAATTATTTGGACATTAAATTTTGTTTATTTTATAACGCTTGATCTTGAGTAATTTTATTTACTCTCTTAAAATTAATTTATTAAGTGCGTCAGCACTGCCTTATTCCAGTGGAAGTACTTTTACTAGACAATAATGTTATGTTATTGTCACTACTAGTATTAATTTAGAAAAATATTTTAAAGGATATGATTGAAAGAAAATTATTTTCATATTTTATTCTATTTAATTTTATATTTGAAAATAAACTGGTTTGACATTAATCGGAGATTAAATGTTGGACCGTGGATTTTCTTAGTTGATCAATTCAACTATCAATCTCTACTTGTTTTCAAATTTTTAAAGTATATATTTGTCATCCTTTATTTTTAGATTCAAAATAACTAAAAATGTGTTTATTTTTAGACTCGATATTTATCACTAACTTTTGTACCTATCACTAAGTAGTAAGTTAAAAATCATATTTTCTCTCCCTTTTTCTTCATCAGCTCGATACCCTTGCCCCACTCTCTATTTCTTTCTCCTTCTTCAACAAGTTGCAAAACCCTCTCCCTCTTAAACTTCATCTCCCCCTCCTCAACACCAGCCAAACACCACCGATAGGGAGGAGCTCCGACCGTCGTGCGTCACCCCTAGAGCGCGGCTCGTCGCGCCACTCGCCGCTGGGCTGGGGAAGACCACCGCGTCGCTGTCCCTGTTTGTTGCAGCGCGCCTCCGCCGCGGGTGAGCTTCCTGTCGTTGTGTATCGCCGTCCGGCCACCGTTCAAAGGGGAGACACCGATCATACATCTAGGCTCGAAGATCTGTATGTTTTGGGTTCCATGAGAGTTTGTGTGGCTACTGAATCGCCGCCTGCCGCCATCCCTCCACCACGGCCACCACCGTTCTGCCCCCATAACACCACCACAAGCTCATCTTCTTCCTTGGGTGAGTAAAAACCTCTCTTGTGTCTCAGATTCAAAATCCCCAATTTGATTTTGAAACCCTAACCCTTTAATTTCAAATTTCAATCTTGAAATTGATACTTGTTTTATGGAATTGGGACTATCAATTAATGACTTCTCAAGTTAATTTCATGATTTTCAAGTTAAATCAAAAGTTCCCCAATTTTTTATGATGGACCCTATTTACCCAATTTGATATTATTCAGAAATCAATTCTATTTGGCTAAATTAATTATATAGTTTCCTTGATTATATGTTTTGAGGATGATAATTGATTTTATGTTATTTTATTTTTGTTGTATGTGTTTGGACGTTCTACTTATGTTGATGGTTGTGTTGGTACTTACTTGGGAGAGCCACGTGGTTTTTGGAGCTGTCGCGAATGTACTTGCGTGTGATGGGAAATGTCAAAGTGACCGTGACATCATTTAGAAGGAAACATATTTTTGGAGCATCAAGTACAAAATTTTTTTGGTCTTCAAAGGTAAAGGAAGTTTACCTGAGGATTTTTTCCTAGTCACGTACCATGTTTGTGTGATTGGATATATGCTTGATTTAAAATGTGTTTTGTTGATGTTATTTGGAAATTTTTGAACATGTATGTGCTGTTGTTGGATTATGTATGTATTGGATTATAATTACTATTTTGCTTGACTGTGATTGGCTGATGGCATGACACTGGTCATTGCTTGTTAATCAAGATTAAGTCATCAAAATACATTAACTCAAAAGTTGAAAAAGTAGGTTTTGGTTTTGAAAAGTGAGAAGAAAACTCTAAGAAGGAAAGTGTTGAGATATAATAAAGTTGAGGAAGAGAAAGAAAATGGAAAACTTCCAAATTCTATGAAAATGTTTTTAAAAGTATTTGAAGAAAAGTCCTTTAAAAACCAATTGGAAATAAATCTTAATGTTAAGAAAATGTATTTTAAAAATTGTTTTAAGGTTGATGATAAATAATTTTTCAAGAAATAAGGGTTTTTGTTTGCCTAACGGTAGTAGAAGGAAAAACGATCTTTTTAAGTGAGAAAATTAAATTTATATGCCAGAAATGACTTTTCAAAAGGTTAATGAATTTTTAGAAATAAAAATAAAGGATTTGAGGGAAAAAATTTTTTGTTAAGTTTTAAAACGAATTTCATCAGAAAAGGATATTTGGAAAAGAATTTTAGAACAACGGAAATTTTCCGACAAACTTGGATAAGTTTTCGGAGTTTCTGTTTTGGTATTTGTGTTTAACTGAACGGAAATTCTTTGGGAAAAATAAAGGAAAGGATAAGGACCTAGATTGCCGAGATGTCGGGCTAGTGTTCCTAAAAGGAAATTGTACTTGGAAGGGAAAGGAATTGGAATACCTAAGGAAGGGTAGTCGGGAGCTTTAAGCCTCGACAGAGGAAAAACAAACGACAAAGAACAATTACGATAACAAAGGGTTTTACATTCATAGTCTGGCAGGCATGCCATTTTGGGCAGACATGCCTTGGGTATCGAGCTACAATTTCACAAAGGGTGAATTGGGTAAATTGGTTAGTTACGGACCAAAGATAAATTCTAGGGTCTTAGGGACATTCGGGGTTCGAAAATCCAGCTAATACTTGGGGCCTTGCACCCTCGGGTCGTGGAATTCGGTTACCCAGCACAAATGTACTCAATAGGGACATTTCCAATATTATTTTAGGTGCTCCATCGTGATATTCCCTGAACAATTGGAGCCGAACCTAAATTTAGAGGTCGATCTCATGAGACAATTATGTTAAGGGTATCGCACCTAATCATTGCTCGAAGAAGGGAAGTTAGGAATCTCCGGAGAATAAAGGTCAAGACTCATAGGATGGATATCGAAGTGCCATGCATTTCTGAAAAATCAAGATTTGATTGTCGGGAATGAATCCCTGTGAATATAATCAAGATGTTATGTTATGTATTTTCATATGTTGTTGTTTTGTGAGTCGTGTATGTGACTGCTATGATAAAACTCATATATTGGTATCTCACCTTTGTATTATTTATATTCGTTCTCTATTTTTGGTGTCTTGGTTTGCATGTACAGATGATGCAGAGGTTCTATGCCCTACTCGGAGGGATTGTTCCAACTTTTGAAGAAAGCTGATTTACTGGAATAACCATGGGGTCTTTTCCAGTAAGAGTCTCATAGTTCGACCAGCTTAGTCTATCGAGCCAAGTTTAGTTTTAGAGAAGTTGCATATTTATTTTCATTATGGTTCTGAGAGCCTTTTATTGGAATTATTGTTATGGTTATGAATGTTTATGGCTCGGAGGGCCTTTCTTTTTAATGAAAATATAAATATATTAACAGGTATTTTTGTTTGGTATGTTGAAATTACAGAGGATACTCTGTCGAATTTCTTCGTAAAAGTTATCGATCTGTATTCAAGTATATATTCTAAAGAAAATAGACTTGCCAGGCTAGGATTGTAAGCCTATGCACCGGTAATGGCTTAGGTTGTTGGGTCGTGACAAAATTTATGAAAATGTAGAGTTATTATCTTATAAAATGTTTAAGTTCTTACCGCAACCACAGGAAAATAAATTTTATACACATTTTTCTGACACTTAAGTACTTTTATAAAATTATTTTTTCGAAAACAAACCAGCATTTCTTTTATTTAATATCCATATTTTAAGAAGTTGAGTTAGTCATGTAATACCTAAGGGGGGTGTTACATTAGTGGTATCAGAGCTGGTCGAGTCTTTCGGGAACTTTAGAGAGTAGGTCTGTTATGTTTTTGTTGTGTGACCTCTGGTTGGATCTTGTTTGAATTGTTTCCTTGTCGAAGCAATGTGTGTTGGATTATAAGTAATGTTTTTTTTTATCTTGATGGGTTATACGAGTTTTGACTTGTAGGAACCCATGGCTAGTAAACTGTGTTTTGGGTCCATGTGTGACAGTTCGGGTTATCCTTTTGGATTGTGTCAGACATCTGAATAAGTATGCTTAATAAGGTAGATTTTCTAAGAATGATCCAGGTTTATCGTTTGCGAAAGAATTTTGAGAGTTCGATTGATCTAGTTTCTAGATTCGACCCGATTTCTGCCTCCTTGTATAGGATGTCGCTTACAAAGTTAATCGAGTTAGACGACTCGATTCAACTGGAAGATCTATGGTCTAAACAGTTTGTTAGACCGAGTGTTTTCCGTAGGAAGTACCAATGTTGTCTGAACGTTTGAGACTCCGCATGGATTTCTGACAACTCAACAAAGTAATGATTCAGAACAAGTATTCTCTGTCGTGTGTAGTTGATTTGATAGATCAATTGCGAGGAGTTGTTGTCTATGCAAAGATTGACTTGAGGATGAGTTATCACCAGATTTGAGTGAGGACCTATCTTAGATTTTGGAGTCGTTGATTCAGCTTACGAGGAAATACCAACTCTTCGCATGATAGAGAGACCGACTAAGTTGTCGGAGATTGTATGCAAGTCAGAGGAGAACAAAGGAGGCAACAACAAACCATGCTAAGTGTGTCTGGAAAGATCTTTGTCCTTATTGGAACCAAGATGAGTCGATTTGAATTCTCAACCTTAGGTGAGTGTCTCTTGATTAAGAAACTCTTAAATGTACTATTTGATTCCTTATGGACTAGTAAGTTGAAGTTTGTTCCTCGAGTCCCTATGATTGTATTAAACAATCACGGTGATCAAGTTTGTATGGGTCGGACAGACTTTTCTGATGTTGATCTGAAATCTATCAAGACTCATACATTGGTTATGCTAGTCCGTAATCTCAATATACCTTAATGGAATTCCTTTTATGTGAGAATTGTACTCACACTTCTGAATAACCTTCAGTGTATTAGACATTTGAGTGGATTGATTTGGATGGTATCCATTGGTCTTCATATTGCAATATTTAGTTGAAAAATCTGTTATGACTATTTCTTGAGTTGTAAAACAGCTAACTTCGAGGTAACGGAAGTTTCTTGATGAAACTTAGTCTAGTCACTTTTACTTTTAGTAGATGTGATCCAGTCTGATTTTTGGCCAGATTGTTTTCCTTTTAAATCGTTGTTTTGTAAATTCCCTGTACTAATTGAATCTTCTTGGGGTTAAGAACTATGTATCTTTTGGATTTTCCAATCTGCTGGAAATTCTTGTAAAAGAAGGAACTTTATTAAAGTCATGATTGTAAACATGTAATGGCCCTGCATTTTTACACTCACGAACCTTGTAAAGACACTTTTTACATGTCGAATATTCCTTTATCTTCTGTTTGGTAAAATTCATCTATTTGCTTTCTTGTGAAGGTAAAGTCTAGAAAATTTTCTTTCTTGGAAATTTCTTTTCTTGAATCCTTAAGAGCTTGTCTTGTCGTAGTTCTATAGAACTTACAACTTTTGATCAATTTTACCCTATATCTTTTCAAAACGTCATTGATGTGTGACCTATCTTATGAGTCATAAGGATAGGTATCTGATTTATATCAGGATGTCAAGGTTAGTCGAGAACAGTGAAGAAGAGATAACTTGATGGTTGAGACGTTTCTTGTTAAGATGATTGAGTCACAATGAATTTTCGTTATGATTTTACCCAAGACCTCTAAGATTTTTGATTAGTTTCGAGTGATCATGGACAGACTCATGAAGTCGACGCCCTACTTACATGTTAAGATCATTTATGCAGTGGAGAAGCTAAATCGAAGTAAGTATCAGAGGACTGACCAAATTTCACGAAGTATCATCAAGTATCGTTTCAAAAGAAGATCCGAAGTTTACTCCACAATTTTCAGTGATGTCTACTCTCTAAGTTTTGAGGACCAAGTTGAGACTTTGATTGGTGATTAAGAAAAGATCTATCCTTAGAAGGTTAGCTGAGAGTAAGTGTAGTACTTAAGTATGATCATCCCTATAGTAGGATATACAAGAGTTGATAGGAATTTCGTTGAGATGTAGATGTGACTGGTGGGATGGGAATCCCTAAAATTAACCCCAATAGGCAACGACGTTTTCTATAGATCAAATCATCAACCGTTGATCGAGACAGAAGGAAAATCTAAAGTAATGACCAAATATTTACAGTGATTTCATATAAGTAGATTTAAGCGAAAGAGGTAAGTCCTTGTATAAATTAAGGTTGCTAGAGAAACGTAAAGTTGATGAGTTAGATGATCCTACTCGACGTAGTTTCTTTTGGTGTAAATTACATTAAAGGATGTAATAATGTTTTCAAGGTTGAGAGACGTGTGATTTTGATGTACTATGGAATGGTTTATTTGGTTCAAAAGAACTAAGACTATGATTGGATATCTTGGATAGGAAACGATGTGGGTGCTGTGAAAGAAGTGTGAATTTTAGTTTAAATCTTGGTGTGAATTGTAAGAGTTAAGGATGTAGAGGAAAATTTTTTCTAATGGACTAGTATTAAAGGAAGAAGAGATTAAGTTTTTATTACATCTGTATATGTGGAAGATTAAGATGAAATTGTTAAGGACAGGAAGTATGGATTGAGTATAATGGATTAAATTTTGAGGATCAATATAACGAAGAGTATGAAATGTGTTGTTGAGTTACAAAAAGTCACCTAAGAGAAAGTGAATATGAGAAGTACAATATAGGATATTGGGATTAAGATGTAATTACAGGATCCTGTCTAGTTTCAAGTCACGAAATTTCAAGGACGATTATTTTTTTTTATGTGGGGTAGTAATGTAACACCCCGATTTTTATGGTTTTTCAATATAGGTAAAATATATCTGTTTATATTTTTTATTGTAATGATAATTATTTGGACATTAAATTTTGTTTATTTTATAACGCTTGATCTTGAGTAATTTTATTTACTCTCCTAAATTAATTTATTAAGTGCATCAGCACTACCTTATTCCAGTAGAAGTACTTTTACTAGACAATAATGTTATGTTATTGTCACTACTAGTATTTATTTAGAAAATTATTTTAAATGATATAATTGAAAGAAAATTATTTTCATATTTTATTCTATTTAATTTTATATTTGAAAATAAACTGGTTTGCCATTAATCAGAGATTAAATATTGGACCGTTGATTTTCTTAGTTGATCAATTCAACTATCAATCTCTGCTTGTTTTCAAATTTTGAAAGTATATATTTGTCATCCTTTATTTTTAGATTAAAAAAAAACTAAAAACGTGTTTATTTTTAGACTCAATATTTATCACTTATTTTTGTACCTATTACTAAGTAGTAAGTTAAAAATCAGATTTTTTTCTCTTCCTTTTTCTTCATCAGCCCGATACCCTTCCCTCACTCTCTATTTCTTTCTCCTTCTTCTACAAGCTGCAAAACCCTCTCCCTCTCAAACTTCATCTCCCCCTCCTCAACACCAGTCGCACACCACCGCTAGGGAGGAGCTCCGACCGTCGTACGTCACCCCTGGAGCGCGGCTCGTCGTGCCACTCGCCGTTGGGCTGGGGAAGACCATCGCGTCGTTGTACCTGTCTGTTGCAGCGCGCCTCCGTCGCGGGTGAGCTTCACGTCGTCGTGTAGCGCCGTCCGGCCACCTTTCGAAGGGGAGACACTGATCATACGTCTAGGTTCGTAGATCTGTATGTTTTGGGTTCCATGAGAGTTTGTGTGGCGACTGTACCATCGCCTGCCGCCGTCCCTCCACCACAGTCGCCGCCGTTCTGCCCCCATAACATCCCCACAAGCCCATCTTCTTCGTTGGGTGAGTAAAAACCTCTCTTGTGTCTCATATTCAAAATCCCCAATTTGATTTTGAAACCTTAACCCCAATCCTTTAATTTCAGATTTCAATCTTGAAATTGAACCTTGTTTTATAGAATTGGGACTATCAATTAATGATTTCTAAAGTTAATTTCATGATTTTCAAGTTAAATCAAAAGTTCCCCAAATTTTTATGATGGCCCTTTTTTACCCAATTTGATATTATTCAGAGATCAATTCTATTTGGCTAAATTAATTATATAGTTTCCTTGATTATATGTTATGAGGATGATAATTGATTTTTATGTTATTTGATTTTTGTTGTATGTGTTTGGATGTTCTATTTATGTTAATGGTTGTGTTAGTACTTACTTGGGAGAGCCACATGGTTTTTGGAGCTGTCGCAAATATACCTGCGTGTGATGGGAAACGTCAAAGTGACCGGGACATCATTTAGAAGGAAACAGACTTTTGGAGCATCAAGGAGAGATTTTTTCTGGTCTTCAAAGGTAAAGGGAGTTTACCTGAGGAGTTTTTGCTAGTCATGTACCATGTTTGTGTGAATGGATATATGCTTGATTTAAAATGTGTTTTGATGTTATTTGGAAATTTTTGAACACGTATATGTTTTTGTTGGATTATGTATGTATTGGATTATAATTATTGTTTTGCTTGACTGTGATTGGCTGATGGCATGACACTGGTCATTGCTTGTTAATCAAGATTAAGTCATCAAAATACATTAACCCAAAATTTGAAAAAGTGAGGTTTTGGTTTTGAAAAGTGAAAAGAAAAGGATTTTTGGAAAAGAATTAAAGAACAGCGGAAATTTTCCGACAAACTTGGATAAGTTTTCGGAGTTTTTGTTTTGGTATTTGTGTTTCACTGAACAAAAATTATTTGGGAAAAATAAAGGAAAGGATAAGGACCTAGATTGCCGAGATGTCGGGCTAGTGTTCCTAAAAGGAAATTGTACTTCGAAGGGAAAGGAATTGGAATACCTAAGGAACGGTAGTCGGGAGATTTAAGCCTCGACAGAGGAAAAACAAACGACAAAGAACAATTACGATAACAAAGGGTTTTACATGCATAGTCTGGCAGACATGCCTTGGGTATCGAGCTACAATTTCACAAAGGGTGAATTGGGTAAATTGGTTAGTTACGGACCAAAGATAAATTCTAGGGTCTTTGGGTCTTAGGTACCTTCGGGCTTCGAAAAAGTTATCGATCTGTATATTTTCTAAAGAAAATAGACTTTCCAGGCTAGGATTGTAAGTATGTGCGCCGGTAACGGCTTAGGTTATTGGGTCGTGACAAAATTTATGAAAATGTAGAGTTATTATCTTATAAAATGTTTAAGTTCTTACCGCAACCCCAGGATAATAAATTATATACCCATTTTTCTAACACTTAAGTACTTATATAAAATTATTTTTCCGAAAGCAAACTAGCATTTCTTTTATTTAATATCCATATTTTAAGAAGTTGAGTTAGTCATGTAATATCCAAGGGGGGTGTTACAAGAAACATTATAAAAATTAAAAAAAAATTAAAAGGTCCTTTAAATGTACTCACAAAATATTACAAATCAAAATATTTAAATAAATAAAAACATCCCAAAAGGAATTATAGATGCAATTAGGTTTAGAAATTTAAGAATCTTTAGATTAATTTTGGTTTAAATTTTGTATTATAGTTAAAATTATATATATTAGTAATATATATATATATATATATATATATATATATATATATATATATATATATATATACATACATATGTGCGGGTGCGGGGTGTCACGCCCCAAAAATTACAATAAGGGGACACTGTAATTAATTAAGTTTAAAGAGGTTAAAAGGGTTTTATCATCCCAATGTGAAGATTGTATGATGGAATATTTTGCTCGTCCGAATTTAGTTAAAACCGGTTCAAAGATAATAATAGGGTGCATGTGTGCAAAGTGTGAAGGTGCATGTGTGCCAAGTGTAAGAGTGCAATGTGTAAGGGTGCATGTGTGCCAGGTGTAAGGGTGTCACCAACACCAAGTGCATGTATGCCAAGTGTAAGGGTGCAAGTGATAAAAGTGTCATAAAGAGATAATTTTTTTTAATAAAAGGCTAGGCATGCAAAGGCATCACATAGGGAAAGGCATCCCAACTAGGTTAGCACCCTAGACCCTACCAATCATCTGCAACACACCTACAAGATATTATTAATATAGAGGAGATTTAAAAAGAAAACAAGAAAACATGGGGGGACTATGTCAAGACCCATGGAGAGCTATCTAAACCTGAACTGAGGTAAGCCCAGCTTATCATGATGGAACTCAGTCTTTACAAAATCCAGAAAATTCTCCCACCAAGTGTAACTAGAATCAGAAGCACCAAAGGAAGCTAACTTATCGGCACACTGGTTACCCACTCTGAAAATATGAGTGGAGACTAAGAAAATGAAGTCAGGCTTATTAGAATTACAAAGATTTTTAAGAAACAGCCTAGTATTTTCAATGGCTAGGCCCCTGACATACCAAAACAAGAGCTTCATTGAGCACCTTTAGGGAGAGCACCCTTATGCCGGGTGTTATAACCATCCACTTTAAGCGGCTGCTATAGTTTCTGCCTCAGTTTTTTCTTTTTGGATTTAGATAGGACTGCTGTATATTCAACATCCGGACTACCATCCACATTCTTTATCATTGGAGATCTCGAAATGGACTCAATTTCCTCCTCCTCTTCTACCTGATCAGCCCAGAATTTACCCATTATTTCCAAGTCTCTAGCCACTCTGGGGGGCAAAGAAGACATAAATCCTACTGTACTTGCAGAGTCTGGACTAGCAGGGATCGCAACAACAGCAGATGATCACTCCTCAGCATAGAATACTGGATTGTTTCTATTAAGGCCTGAGGTCCCTCCACATAAAATATTAGGTGCAGACTTGGCTTCCAAAGCAGAAGTATAAAATTGTGTGAACAAAATGGGTTCTGAATTAGCCAAAGGACTTTGAGGCAAACCTAAACCGTTCGCGGTTGCAGAAACAGACAAATCAGCGACAGCAGCAGAACCAGCGACAGCAGCAGTTTCTTGTCTACCAATCAAGGGATTCTGAACCGTGCTAGTTTGTCCCAGATGCAGAACTCTAGGACTATGATCTGCCAGAGGCGTCTTTCCTTTGCTTTTACTGGAAACCACCAAGTCATTATGATCAGAATTTCTATCAACAAGGTTATTGTGCAAAACATTCCGCAAGGGAGAGTCAGAAATAGATTCCAACACGTAAGGAACATCATTAGGCAGGAAATCCTCTCTGCTATTGTTTTCCTCTAGCACCTCCTCAATCTCAACATCCTCAATGAGCATAGCAGCAGTAGGAGCAGAAATAGGTTGCACCGTCCTCGGATGGTTCTCATTCTGGCTTGTGACAGAATTTAAACCATTCTTGTTAGAGACATCATTAACCATGTTGGGATTATCAGAAACAACATTATTCATAATGCCAGTGGCCGTTTCAGGAGCAGGT
This sequence comes from Sophora flavescens, assembly GCA_030762895.1. NCBI lineage: Eukaryota > Viridiplantae > Streptophyta > Magnoliopsida > Fabales > Fabaceae > Sophora > Sophora flavescens. The sequence continues at coordinate 147,754,464 of CM061069.1, forward strand.
AGATTAACCATGTTGGGGGCAGCATTTACCATGGCAATCTTCTTTGGGACATAACATTGAACCACTGGAGGAATACCTTTTTTCGAGACCGGTTGAATCTTACAGGCCTGGGCAGCCATCTTGGTGCAGTTATCAACAAGGTGGCCGTTGGTTTGACAGAAGTGGCAAAAGTTAGGAATTTTTCATATTCCACTGTCACATAGAAAGAAAAACCGTCCCTTTCTACCATAATCTCAGTAGGGAGGTTCGATGATAAATCAAGATCAACCGGGATTTTTGCGTAATGGCCATACATCCTCTTGTGAGTCATATCATCAATGGAGATAGGAGTTCCAACTCCAGAAGCAATTTCAAATAGAATTCTTGGTCTCCAATACTCCTGGGGCAAATCATGCAGTCGTACCCAACATTGAGAATGTGTATGTTTTTGGTTTTTTGGGTTGAAATCAGCCGTCCATTGAGATAACCTCAACAGCCCAGGCTTGAGGTTCCAAGTCCCTACAGACCAGATGCTCCTAAGATCTTATGGTGTAGAGAAACCAAATTCAAAATACCCTTTGCCAAGGGAGGTCAGACTCCATTGGCCCATCGGTTTCCAAAGCGTTGAAAGCTTATCACGCAAGTCATTATACTTCATGGGTTTATCCCCTTTTGAAAGAAGCAAGCAGCCGTGAAGGTTAAGTTTGCAGGAATCAACGCCTTTGTGATACTCATCCTCCGAGATCTTGATGGACACGGCATCACCAATCTTGCATGGTTTTGAAAGTTATGAGAGAGGAACATCCAGAGATTTGTTTAAGGCTTGAGCAAAGGATTTGCCATGAAGAGGAGCCGCAAGACGAGAAGGAGAAGGGGGGAGAGGCTAGGAAGCCCCAAGGGCAAATAGATGACGGCTCCGCAGTCATGGAAGCAAACAGAGGCCCTAGGAGTTAACATGCAGCGAAAACCCTAGCAGAGCCATTTTCTCCAACAAGCACATCCAAACATCAGATCCCCCATAAAGAGATAAGTGTTTATGTGAATAATTTAGTGTTTATTATTATAATTTGTGAAGAATTATTTTAATAAACCAAATTTCATGCTCATAATTTATTTTATTAAAAGTGCAGTTGAATTTTCGGTAGAAAATTTCAGACGTTTATGGTTTGAATTTTCGTTGTCAGTTAAGCTCTACTGACCCAAAATATAATTTTAAAAATACGAAAATTTAAAATTTAATTTTTCTAACCTAGTTTTATTTATTTTTATGATTTTAGAAATTATTTATTTTTATGAATTTTTTTTGGGTGAAAATTTACGAATAAAAATACGATTGGTTTTTACCGTTATGTAACAATTGGTACCGGAACGAGCCAAATTTATTTAATTCAGATTTTTTTAGATTTGGTAAAGATTATGTTTGATGTAAATAGTGACCCTTCTCACTATTCATGACATGGTGTAATTATTGATTCCAATTTACTAGAAAATGCATCATTTTAAATTTTCAAAAAAAAAAATGAATAAAAAATTGTTGGAATTTTAAAAAACATCCCAAATTTTTTTCTGATGGGCAGCACACTCCCCCCCCCCCCCCCCCACCCAAAATCTATAAATACCCCTCATCACCTCTTCTACTCATTTGCTTCATTTTTGGTTTTGCTCCCAAACTCTTGCCAAATTTCCTATTTTACTATTCATTGTCTTCAACCTTTAATCTTGAGGTTTAGAAGCTAAGAATCAACTTCATCTTTAGCTCATCATCATTTAGAGGGTATAAATTCAAATCCCTTGCTCTTTTATTTTAATTTCCTACTATCAACATGCATGCTATTTTGTTGTAAGGTGATTATCTTCTAATGCATGTCATTCAAACTAATTTCTTTTTACTTATCATCATCTTTACTATCCATTTCTTCACTTGCATGTTGAAAAAGAACCTTCCTATGACCCTTGATGATGGGTGGCCGAAACCCAAATTGGAGGAAAGGTGGTGGTTTTACAAAACTTTTCACATGCATGTTGGTTACCAATGTTATATGTTCATGACTTCAACTTATGTTTCTAAGAAAAAATTCTTTTTCACATAAAAATGATTTTCACAAAATCCTAATCATGGTGTGGGCCGAAAACACCAAGATAGAAAAGGATGAACTTTGAGGAAAATCTCACATGTCTAGTTTTAAGAACTTTGATTTATGTGTTTTTTTTAACTTATGGATTTTATCAAAATATGTTTTCCTTCCTTAATATGATTTTGTGGCTAAAACTCTAAAAATATAGAGTTAGAAAAGCCTAACCTTGAATCTTTAGGAAGGATGCATGTATGACAATCTAATTCCTTTGCATGAATGATTTAATATGAATTTTTGAAAATTTTAAAATGTAACACCCTAGTTTTTACACCTAGGATTAATTATTTTATTTGGATGTTTATGTTTATTATGTTATGTGATTTAGTTTGAGTAATTAAATTATTCTCTTCAAATTATTTTATTAGGTGCGTTAGCACTGACTTATTTCAGTGAATGCACGTTTACTAGACAATAATTTACGTTATTGTCACTATTATACCAGTACAGAAAAATATTTTAAATAATGTAAATAAGAGAAAAGCATTTTCATATTCTTATCCTATTTAATTCTAGAGTTAAAAATATTTTGGTTTGACAATTATCGGAGATTAAATTTTGGACTGAGTATTTTCTTAGTAGATCAGTTCATCTATTAATCTTTACTCTAACTTGAATTTCGAAAACATATCCTTATCAATCTTTATTTTTAGATTCTAAAAAGTAAAAACATGTTTATTTTAGGCCTAATATTTATCACTCATTTTGCACCTATTACTAAATAATTAGTATAAAAACTTAAGTTCTCATTTTTTTTTCTCTCTCTTTCTCGACACTCTCTTTCTCTCATTTTCTCTTTTCTTTCTCTGCTTCTTTCTTTCTTCTTTCTTCTTTCTTTTTCTTCTTCCTCCATCTTCTTCTTCTCCTCCCACTCCAAGCTCGTCTCCTTCCTTCTCCCTTCACAGATCCGATCGTGCGCCGCCTCTGCGAGCTCGTCGGTCGTCGTTCGTCGCCGTAGGGAAGGGAAGACACGCCACCTGCACGCGTTCGCCTCTGCAGCCGCGCGAAGAATCATCTCCGCCGCAGTGAGCCGTCGCGAAAACGAAACCGCCACTGCCACCTCACCGGAATCGCGTCCGCCGCCGCGAGGAGCACCACAGTACCACCTTCAAGTTGTCTCCAAGCTTGGGTGAGTCAAAACCCTCTCTTGTGTCTCAGATTTAAAACCCCAAATCTGATTTTTTGAAACCCTAACCCTTTGATTTCAGATTTTAATTTTGAAATTTAAGGTTGTTTTATGAGATTGGGACTGTGAGTTTGTGCTTCCATAAACCAATTTCATTATTCTGAGTTTCCCCTAAATTTTAATAAGGAGCCCTAAATCCCCAATTTAATTTTATTTAAATTTGGGTATGTTTTTGTGAAATTAATTATGATTTAGTGCAATTAGGACTCTTAATGGATGATTTCCAAAGTTCTTTTTCATGATCTTTTGATCAAAACAAAGTTTTCTTAAAGGGTATTGGGAAGCGTGAGCTTCAAACATGATTTTCTTTAAAAATAACCTTGTTTGGTAATTAGATTGAGTGTTTAGATCAAGTTAGAATGTGTGTTTGATCATGTGTAATTGATTTCCTGATTTTTGTTGTTGCGCGTTATTGGATTTACTCTCTGAGACGATTGGACACGGCTATTCTTGCTTGATGGAGTAGATATGAGCTAACGTGAGCTTTAGGACGAGGATCCTTTACTTGTCTTCAAAGGTAAGGGGAGTTACCTAGGGATATTCAATAACTATATGCATGTGTGTATGTGTGTAATTGATTGCTGTGAAAATTATTGTGATGTTTAGCCAATACTTGAATAACTTGTTTATGTTGAACCATTGTGGTTATTACTTGGAGTTGAATATTTGTTGCTTTAAAGTGTTATGAATTATATATATGTGATTAATTGTGATATATATGAATTATATATACATGATTAACTGTGATGTTATTGTTGTTGATTGAAGTTTGAGAAGCCAGACTTGAGTCTGTGCCTAATAATGATAAGGATTAAAAGCCTTAATAAGCCTTGAATAGAATTTTGAAAGTTCTGGGTTCACTTATAAAAGTTCATTGTATAAAGTGCTTACTTCAGAAGAATAAGATTCTTTTGTTTTAGAAAAATTTTAAAGTGATTTTGAGTTGAAGGAAACTATATTTTTATGATAAAAAGTTTTGTACGAGAGAAAACCTTTTCGAATGGTGTGCTTTATGAAGGAAAAAAAACCTTTGAAAATATTTATTATGAAGGAAAGACCTTTTGAAAATATTTAACTTTATTTCATCAATGAATTTCAAATACAAATGAATTTCCTAGATGTTTTAGAAAAGATTTTTGCAAAGGAAAAGGATTTTCTCCCAAATAATTTTGGAAACGTTCCGGTTACTTGGATAAGTGACCGAGGTTTTGTTTTGGTTTTGATTTTCACTGAGCGAAATGTTTTACAAGTCGATAAATTAGCCTAGAAATCGAGACGTCGGGGTTCTAGTGTTGTATGGACACGTAGATCAATGATCTGTGTCAGGGGACGGAGTGTCCTGTAAAGTTTTGTTTTTGGACTGTGTGTCCTAAGTTGATATGGACAGTGTGAGTTCCATATCCGCGAGCCTAAAACTGGTGCATCGGTTTAAGGGCCTCGTGATTGAGCATTCGGACTGTGTGTCCTGTGTTGAGATTAAAAGATTTGGGTATCGTGGGTCCTGTATTTGTTTTAAGTGAAAAGTCTTAATTAAAAGAATTAAGCATGGTCGTTAAGCTTTGTGCTTCGACAAGGAAATACTATTACGACAAAGAAAACAAAACGAGAATAAAAGTTTTTCTCATGCATTCAATGGCAATTGTGTCATGTAAATGGGCATTGAATCCAGAGTGGATCAATGTATATGGCAGACGTGTCAGGAGATGATGATCATTGAGTTCCGGAGTGGATCAATGTATCTTTTATGGACTGTGTTCCATTTAAATATTGGGCCTCTATATGTGTGAGCCAATATATAGGACTTGTGTGTCCAAATTTATAGGACTCAGCGTCCCAAGTTTATGCGTTAACTATTGCAATCTGTGTGACGCAATAGGTTATGGACAATAAATTCCATAATTCGCAGCGACCATTGTGCCTCTGTACATGTGTGAGACAATGAGTCAAACTTTGATTAATAACCCTGGTGGAACTGTGTGAGACCAGTGTGTTATGTGATTTTCTTGGGCATTGTTTTGTTCGTTTTTACAATGTGCCATGTGCGAGCCTGATCAGCTTGAAACGAAACAGAAAGTTGTGGGATCTCCGGAGATTAGGTATCAAAATAGAGTTGAATATTGAAGTGTCATGCATTCTTTTTATAAAACTGATTGTTCGGGTTTGAGACCCTTTGATATAACACTGTTATGTTATATATATGCATGATTTAAAATGCTTATATGATTATGTGACGTATGTATCATGTGTATGGTTGTTGTGTGATATATCCAGTTGTCGGTATCTCACCCTTACAAACATTTCAGGATTCTTCTAGTTCGATATTGTACCCTGGGTACTCTAACACAGATGGTGCGGAGGAGTCTTTCTAAGTCACTCAGAGACTTAGAGGTAGTTGCTTGATGAGGTATTATTTGCAGAATAACTTTTAGAACGACCAGCTTAGAGTTGAGACTTAGATTATTTTGATAGTATGTACGAGTTTGGCTCAGAGAGCCTTTATTTTAAAATGGAATATCTATAGCTCGGAGAGCATATCTTTTGAATGAAAATCTAAGCTATTTCTTTTGGTCTTGTAAAGCTTATGGCTATAACTATTATTTTTATGTATTGATGCCTGTTTGAATTTGGTGTGTCTGGAATTCTGGAGTGAAAATGTAATTATTTTAACAGGTGTTATTTTACTCTGGAATGTCCGAATTACAGAGGAGACTTTGTCGAAATTTTTGTAAAACTACTAGCTTGTATTTAAGTATATTCTTTAAACTACATAGGCTTGCCAAGCCATGATAGTAAGTTTATGTGTCGATCAAGGCTTAGGTATGGAGTCGTGAAAAAAAAATTTTACACCCAAGGGGGGGTGTTACATAAAACCCCTAGCCTTTTTATTTTAAAAAGGCCGAAACTCACATGAGGAGTTGATGAAGTCTTGTTCAATTTTTTTTAGTTGAATGATACTTAAAAACATTATATTAGTACATGCAAGAAATTAGATTGTTGAACAATACTATTTTCCACTATATTGTGTGAAGGCCGAAACATATGGTTAATGAGGCTAAGAGTTCAAAATTTAATTTTAGGGAAATTTTATAAAAAAAATTTAACTTATGATAAAATATTTGTTTTGTTTAGATTGCAATCGTAACTTGGATCTTTAGTGCATTTTCCTTGAAACGCGAGGAAACTACGGTCTTTTTACTCATCAAGTTCAGGTAAGGGGGAAAGCTTGAGGGATATTGAAATTGTGGTAATTATATGCTTGTATGTTTGAATATGTTGATGTTGTGCTATATGAGTGAAAAATTTGGATTGCTATATGATTGTGTGTTTTAATTCCATGAAATCATTCTATAGTTGTTGTTTAAGTGGTTGCTTTGAATTATTTGAATTTCTATGTGACTTTCATAATATGTCGGATTGAATGATATGTTAAATGTAATAAGTTGCTTATGTTGTAAGTTGCTAAAAGTTGTGTTGATTGTCGCATAGTAGCCTAACCATTGGTTAGAGCCCAATCCTTAAGGAAAGACAAAAGCCTTAAGAAAAATTATACACAAGTTGATAGATAAATATTTCTAAGTTGAAACATATTTTAAAGGAGAAGGTAAATATTTGGTAAAAATTTAAGAGGTTGAAAATAAAGATGTTATTCATAGAGGTGAAAAGAAAGTATTTTAGAAAAATTTAAGGATGTTTTCTATAAAAGTCTAAATTTTTGGAACTACTTTATGATGAAAAATTTTAATTGAAAACAAACCAAATTCTTGGTTCTTTACCAAAAAGAATTTTTTTTTACTCTCAATATATTATGCAAAGTTTATTCTCAAAAGTCTCTATTTTTGGAAAAAGAGGATTTTTTTTTTCAAAGTAAAGATAGGCTTTTAGAAAAAGAGATGTTATTGTATTTTTTGAAGAAATTTCAAAAGAAAAATGTTTCTCAAAGAAACATGGTAAAAGTGATAAAAAGGTGAAAAATGTTTTCTACGGCCACAAAGTCCAAGGACTGATGCATAAGTTCAGGACTGTTGTGATTCGACACTCGGACTTAAGGTCCTGTGTTGATAATAAAAGTTGCAAGACATTTAAAACACTGGAAAACCATAAGCTCTAAGCCTTGACAAAACGGAAAAGAGCAGAACACAAAGAAAAGCTGAAAACAAAAAAATGATTTTCTCATGCATTCATTTTGGGCAGACGTGCCAACGTTGTTTTTGTATGAATATCTGAAAAGGTCAAGTATTTCATGCTATGTTGTTCCGTGTGAATATCTGGAAGGACCAAGTACTTCATGCTATGTTGTTTCATTGTGCCTTGATGGACAATGAAGTCCATTAGCCGGGATTATTGTGCCTTGTATTGGACAATATGCTATGGACATCCACGTACGTTGCACACTGTACCAGGAGTTTGGGCAGTGTAGTGGAAATTACGTTGTGCCTAATATATCTGGCAACCGAGCCTGATCAGCTCAATATTTTTTTATAAAGTTGAAAACTCTGGAGTCTTGCATAAAAGTTGAATTTTTCATGAACACCATTGTTTTTCAAAGTTGATGGTGGATTGGTGTGATATTATATTTAGTTTAATCTTTCACATGCTGCAAACATGATGATATCTGTTGTACATGCTGTTTGTGTTGCAAGTATGTAGTTTATCATAATTATCCATATATTGGTATCTCACCCTTACAATATATCATGTTTTCTGACCCTTTGTTGGGATGGGTTGTCGCACGAGGGCAAGTTGTGTCGAGAAGTTCCTAACCTCATTTAGGATAGTACTCCAAATCCTTGACGAGGTTGGTGAAAATTCAATGATGAGAACTACATATTTCTTTCCAGTAGTTGTCTTTTAGAACGACCAGCTTAGGATGTTTTCGTTGATAGTTATTATAGGAAGTTTTGAAGAACTTTGTAATAAATTTATATGGTTTGATAAAAAAGATCATTTTGTGAAAAATTGTATGATGAAGTCTGCTGATTTATAAACAAGTCTATCCCTTGGATGTTCTTGTGTTGTGTGATGTATTCCGCTGAAATGAAAAAAAAAAAAATCACCCCATATTTTTAAACTTATGAAAATAATAAATTTTTTCCCGAAAGCAACCAGTAAACTCCCTATTAATTTATTTCCAAATGTGATTAAGAGGTAATGCCCAAGGGGGGTGTTACACGGGGTGGGGTGGGTACCATAGTACATATACCCGTACCTGCACCCATACCTGTTCAAATTTGTGGGTAATTACCGTACCCGGATCCTTACCCATTGTGCGTGTAATTACCCTACCCATCGTGAGTAATTTTTGCGGGTACTCAATGGGTATGTACAAATTGTCATCCCTAATTATAAAGGTTAATGCCATTATCACACTCAATTAAACATTTTGCTTAGGTTTAACTATTGAGTTGGTCCCTAAACTATTTGAGAATTTTCAAATAGGTCCCTATGCTAAAAAAAATTGTAATTGGGTCCCTAAACTTTTTATAAAGTTTTCAATTGGGTCTCTGAACTAAAACAATTTTTAATTGGGTCCTTGAACTTATATAAAATTCTAATGTTTGAATTGAATGGAATATTACTGATTTTATCCAAGCCGGATAACCTTATCAACCATCTACGAGTGGTTTGGGTGGAAGATGAACCTTGAGACATTATCACAACAAAATGCAGCAAGATGTAACAAGATGAAGTGGGATGTGGTAAGTTGCAAGTGTGAGAGCTATTTTGGACGAAATTGTTTCGAGGGACGGATAAGAAACCGTGAAACATAAATTGGAGAAGGAATGAACTATTTGTACAGATGGAGGAGAAGTAGTTGCAAGTCAAGTTTTGGTTTTTTGGTTCAACATTTTAGTCTCTTGCAATCTTAAATACAATTTTTTGGGGGGATTCTAGGGCATGTTTCACATCAGCAAACTCAATGACTTCTTCACGGAACCATACCTCAGGAACTCCATTGAAAATTTTATATAAGTTCAGGGACCCAATTAGAAAATTTTTTAGTTCAGGGACCTAATTGAAAACTTTATAAAAGTTCGGTGACCTAATTACAATTTTTCTAAGTATAGGGACCTATTTAAAAATTCTCAAATATTTCAGGGACCAACTCAATAGTTAAACCTTTTTCTTATAACTCAGAGGACAATTAGTTGAATCACTACTAATTGCCTACCCACGCACAAATATGTATAGCACTTACATCTGCACAACATTTTCTATATTCTACCACATAGGCCACAAGCCGTGAGAGATGTGCATATATGTAATTTGCAACAAGCTCTATCCTTCATGTGCAAAAAATGTAAAGCATTAGTTGTATAGATTTAATTATTTTTCAGAAAACCACATAGAAAAAGCATAGAAGGTTGTAGAAAATCCCTTTTCAGTTAAGAGAATCTCTTGAAAACATAATCCAGATATTATAATCACATTGAAGAAACTGTTCGCCCCATTGCCTCTGTAATGCTAATCATCAAGGGTAATCACTTCATAATTAAAGGAATTTGAAGTATAAGGACTTAAATCTATTATCTATCTATTAGATATCTATTATAATATATTAAAATAGACCCAGAAAATCTTCTGCTGACCACTCATACCATCTCTTGCCATCTATGATCAATCTATCTTCCTTTTCCTTTGTGACTCTCACTTGACACACTTCTCTGTTATCGCCGACTTCGATTCTCTTTCTCCTTCTCCTTCTCCTATCGATATTACTCTCTCTCTCTGTATTTGTGTGTGTGTATATATATATATATATATCCAATCTGCAATCATCAATCTTATTATCATCATCATATATTTTTTTGTAAAATTCGTAATTTCGATTTGAGGGAGAAAAGAAGACGAAGGCGCTCGATGGTTCCTCCAATCTGCTATTCAGTATGTTGTACCAACATTGTCATCATGGTGCCATCGCCTCCACCAGACATCGTCATCCTCTTCCTCTCCCCCAACACCATCTACTACCGCTTTCTTTCCTTGACATCGTCGTCGCCTGCACCATCAAGTGTCCTCATCATGTACTTGTGAAAATCAAAATCAAGTCTATTTGAGCAGTGTTCTTGGAGAAGGTTACAATTAATATTATTTACTTTATGTCCACGTGATGGAATTAGTTAGATTTAGAATGTGTTTGGGAAAGCTGAAAAAAAAATATACTGATAATATATTTTCAAATAATCGATTATCGTGATAATTGATTATAATCAGAATTTGTTTTTGTTTGGGTATATTTACTGACAAGCGATTTTAAGATAATCTATTTCGTTTAGGTGGTACAAAAATAATCACTTTTATATAGTAAATTAGGAAAAAGGGCATGAAGATATTTGTTTATAATATTTGTTTATTTTTAATATTAGATGTTTTTAATATCTTGTCATGAAATTTTTTTCTATTTATAAAAAATTGAATAAAATTTCTACCATGAGATGATTCATTTCAGAAATCTATGAAAATTCACCAATACGGAGCACATGGTCAAAAAGTGAAACTCAATTTCTTATTATAATCTCTATATTGTTTGCTATATGTCACTGCGCACCTTTTGTATTTGTGTTTAGTGAAGAAGTACCGTTCAGGAAATGTTATGAATAAGCAAAAAAAAAAAAAATCAACAAACAGCTGGGTCTCCTAGCTTGTTAGAAAACAGTTGAAATGGGTTTAGAAAAGCTTTTTTTTTTTTTAAATAATCTATGTATCCAAACATATCAAATTTTTTCACAAAACTACTTAATCCTCAAAAAACAGAAGATTTAATCTTTCACAAACAAGCTCTAAGTATCATAACCAAAAAATTGCTTGAATAATGATATCTGCTAATACAAACCCAAACTCAAAGGTGATTACATCATAAAAGAGGCCATCTTATATTTAGTATATTTGGAAAAGGTATTGTATTCGTGTTGCATGAGATAATGCTTTGTTTACAGCATGATATGGAAGCACCCACTCTCTCATCTGCTTTCTTTTTATTCTTAGGAATACCCTACTATTGCATTACAAATTTAGAGACACATGTGAACTTTTGTCTCCCTTTGGCTATTGATTTTATCCTGGAATTATTCTTTTGACTGTTTGTAGATAAGATTAGAAGCATACAACTAATAAGTTAGATGTTTCCTTAGCCTTATCATGTCACTGACACTATGAATAATGCCTTCTTTTTTCATCCCTTCATAATGGGAAATTTTCTAAAAATTGCTCTGTAAAACACATGCCTATCTGATATCTTCTTTTCCTGTACTTTACGGCTAAGTTTTTTGACTGTATTTGGATATGACTTCCTTCTCTCACTCTCAATTGCTTGGTGATTTTATTATGTGCGTCAACAATGCTATTGTGGTGATTACCATTGACTTCTGATAATTTCTTCTTGGATATATATACTTTCCTTACTTGATGACATTGTTACTTGTGTTATTCAAATTTAAGGATGTTTGACTGAAAAGGATTTTTGGGTTTACTTCCAGAGAGGATTTGTTGAAGCTGATGTCACTAATGGGCTCTTGGAAATATTTGGTATAAAGCAAGGATGGCTTGCATCGTTAGTCATGGTTGAACCGATCTCTGCTAAGCGCATAGCTCAGGTATCACTATATATATTTGTGTTTTGGGATGAACTTCGTACTTCTCAAATGAAAAATTTTTGAACAAGATTCCATCACTGCTTGGTGTATGAGAGGTAGGCACATTCATAAATAATTGAGTCGAACTGAAGTGTGTTGCTTTCTAGTTGTGTTTGGCTTATCAATTACCTATATAATAAAATTAAGTCATCTTCTAATCCTTTTGCCACTTGTGACTCTCTTATCAAATTTTTTCCCGCTTAGGCTTTTGGGCTCCCTTTGAAAAAACATTTCCCTCTCCTTTTTCTCCATTTCAAGTTTCAAATTCCAAATCCCTTCTCCCTCTCACTCCCTGGCCCTTTTCCATTTTTTCTTTCCTTCAACCATCTTCTCTCCATTCCAGCTTCCAAATCCCTTCTTTTTTTTTTTAATGTTAGTATCTTTTCCCCTTTCTCTGTCTGATTCTATTTCATCCTCCATTCCATTTAACCTCTCTTCCCATCATTCTACAAGTTGTCCTTCGTTATTATCATTGCAGCAACCTTCGTTAGTATCCTTCGGTTATCATCACTGAAGGAGCTATGGCGGAGATGGCAATGGTCTCGAACGGCGGCGAGAGAGGACAAGAACCCAAAACTGGGATGTGATTGATGAAGGCTGGAAGTTGATTGAAAAAGGAAAACACATATTCCTGCACCCCATTTATGAAATGTTTTGCTTCCAAAAAATCTCCACCTCTGGGTGTATCAGGTAAACCTTTTTCGTGCTTCAAAAATTTTGTCACTTTCGTTTGTGACTTTTGGTCATTTCCGTGATACCTATTTTCTTCTTCTCAAATTGTTTGTTACTTTCGTTTTCTGAATTGATTCATATCTTTGGTTTATGGTTCTTTGTAAAGGTTGCAGTGGGTATCACTTGGTGCTATTTGGATTCACGACTTGGGGTATCACCGATCTCTATTTCGTTCTTCTTAAATTGTTTGACACCTGCCGCCTCTATTCATGTTGATTTTTTTTTCTTTTAGGGTCGTATTTGAAGGTTGCAGAGCTGCTAACTGTGCCAGCGATTGCTATCTTCAGGTTTTAACTCTCATTCCTCATTTATTTTTTCAATGAAAAATAACATGCATTAGCTCTGTTTGATTTTGGTTTTACTTTTGTCTTCGTTTTAGGTTGTCGATCTCCCTTTTTAACTTTGGTTCTGTTTTCGTTTTTTAAAAACCACTTATGTTTCCTATGCTAAATTAATCTTCTGAAGAAATTTAGTAAATAACAAATTCTAATTCAAAAGCCTTGGATATTGATAGATAAGTTGTTGGAAACTTTTACTTTGTGGTTGGTCAAGTGATATATAAAGATTTGGTAATTATGCAATGTGGTTTTGGCATTTTTGATTTATTGCATGCTTATTATATTAGGGGAAATAGTCAATGAACAAACATTTTTGTTATCATGGAGAATTAACTTAAACCTCAATCTTTCAAAATTTGAAGGATCTGTTGGTCTTAGTTTGGTATAGAAAAACAAAAGCAAAACATTAGGTAAATTAATGTATTCTCCATTTATGGATTACAAGAATTCTTACATTGAAGATAGGTTTTCATATGTTTTGAAATTACAGTTCTTATGTTTTTTTCTTCTTCTGGACTTCAGTTTGCTCCATCATCATGGCGTTACTTCTCCTTAGTTTAATTTCATAATTTGGGTTCCTTTTGTATTTTTTAATTGTAGGGATATTTTTAAATTTTTTTTAATGGTAGAATGTGGTGGTATTTTGATGGGATTCCACTGGGTAGTGGTTCTTTGCACCATGCGCAGTTGCTAGACTTATATTTATTTTCTGTTTTATCTTTTACTAGCAACTTGAACTGATTTTAGGTTGGTTTCCGAGAAGAGTAGAAGGCATAATTTACTCGCCTGTTGTTAGGATAGGTGAGAACTCAGATTCTACTTGACTTGGATTGGCCTTGAGTTGACTATACTTATTCTCTTTTTATACCATACAATGATTCATAATTTATGATCTTCTAGGACGTGATTGTTCTTCCTTAATATCAGAATACGTTCTGCATATATGTCGCTATGTTTAATTAATCTGATTGATTGTGTATATTTTTTGTCATTCTCTATCTTTTGTTGCTATTTTTAGCTTCTTCCTTGCAGTATGATGAACTCCATGCCACATCCAGAGGAATTGCCATTATTGGTCTAAGGTGAGGACTAAATCACTATTCAATTCATTATCATTTGTCTTTTGTTTATTTAAAGATACCCTTCACCCTGCCCCCTTATACTTCACTCTTATTTAGTATACAGTTTCAACTTGAATCTAGAGACTTTCAAGAAAGTCATACATGAGAGAGAGTGTTAGGCCTTAATTTCGATGGGCCTTAGTAGTAGGAATTTTTGTTTTGCTGTTAGCCTTAGTAGTAGGAATTTATGTTTTGCTGTTAGGATTGGTTAGATAATTGTTCTGTGATTAGGAGTTTGTTAGTTTTGATTAGCTGGTTGTTAGGAGTATTGATAGGTATTGTTAGGCCTATAAATAAGAGGTCATTCTGTATTTTCAAGATATGAATGAAAAATTATATTTTGTGAACTAAACAGTGGTTTAGTTGTGAAAGGAGAGTGCTCATTTGGGGTACATTTGTACCATTCTTTCCCTATCTCTTTTCTTTTTTCTGTTTTGATTTAGGAGAGGTCCTCTACATAGTTAGGATCTTCATCTTCCAAAAAGAAGGTTCCTAACAAATTGGTCCGACCTGCCGGATCAACATGGCGATGGATAATCGTGTTTCTGTGTTAGAGAAGATGGCCAGCGAGCATGGGGGACAATTGGCAGAACTCAAAACTGACATGCGCAACTCCGGGCTGATATAGAGATCATCAAGAATCTTCTCATGGAGAAGAAGGGCAAGAAAACCCCATCAGAGTGTGGGGACAATTCGGTTAACCAGAAAGAGAAAGAGAAGGTTACGGAGGAAGAAACGGAGGAGGAAACGGATGAGGAGGGAAGCATACCATCACGATCTTGGATGAAGAAAGTGGAGTTACCCACTTTTGAGGGGAACGACCCGTTGGGTTGGCTAGCAAGAGCAGAGAAAATTTTCAAAGTGTAGCAAATCAAGCCCTTCGAGAAGCTTCGTCTGGCTCTCATCAGTATGGAAGGGACCGCAGTTCATTGGTTTCGATACTGGTGCCAGAAATCCAAGACTCCTTCCAAGACTCCTTCTTGGGATGAATTTTCAGCAGCGCTGCTAAGGAGATTTGAGGAAAATGGTCATGGGACTGCATACGAGCAGTTAGCAACACTAAGGCAGCATTCGGGTGTGGACCAGTACATTCAAGAATTTGAACTTTCGGTGGCCCAGGCGTCTATGACATCGGAGGAAGAACTGTTGGGTTATTTTCTGGCCGGGCTGCGGCAAGACATTCGGGGGCAAGTGCATCCACATGACCCCAAGGACTTATCTCGGGCCATGGAAGTGGCGCGAGACATCGAGACAGCTCTGGAAGAAACATGGAGTGTCGAGGAATCATTGACTCGCCACCACAATTCTAGGTTTCAGTATCACGTTGGAGGAATTGTGTCCAAGATAGAGATGGGGGGCGGTGCGAACAATTCCAATCTGTCAAATGGGGCTGGCAGTATGGCCTCATCAATGACGTCGGTGGCGAATGCTAGTGTTTTGGGGTCCAGGAGCCGCGGATCTCGAACTCTCCCATACCAAGAATATCTCAGGAGGAGGGAAGGAAAACTTTGATACCATTGTGGGTTAGCTTTTGGACCAGGTCATAAATGCTCCGAGAAGAGCCTTCGAGTGATTATTCTGGCTGCTGATGAACAAGTCAATGATGAGGGAGAGATTACTGTGATGGACTCGGAAGATGACCACAAATATGATCTTGGGTGACTAGGCCTTGAAGAAGATTCTACCATCCGAAGTTTTCTTAGCTTACAACCTTGAGGACAAGGTTGTTTTCTGAGGAGGTTAGTATTGTTAGGCCTTAATTTCGATGGGCCTTAGTAGTAGGAATTTCTGTTTTGCTATTAGCCTTAGTAGTAGGAATTTCTGTTTTGCTGTTAGGATTGCCTTAGTAGTAGAAATTTCTGTTTTGTTGTTAGCCTTAGTAGTAGGAATTTCTGTTTTGCTGTTAGGATTGGTTAGATAATTGTTCTGTGATTAGGAGTTTGTTAGTTTTGATAAGCTGGTTGTTAGGAGTATTGATAGGTCTTGTTAGGCCTATAAATAAGAGGTCATTCTGTATTTTCAAGATATGAATGAAGAATTATATTTTGTGAACTAAACAGTGGTTTAGTTGTGAAAGGAGAGTGCTCCTTTGGGGTACCTTTGTACCATTCTTTCCCTATCTCTTTTCTTTTTTCTGTTTTGATTTAGGAGAGGTCCTCTCCATAGTTATGATCTTCATCTTCCAAAAAGAAGGTTCCTAATAAATTGGTCCGACCTTCCGGATCAATATGGCGATGGATAATCGTGTTTGTGTTAGAGAAGATGGCCAGCGAGCATGGGGGACAATTGGCAGAACTCAAAACTGACATGGCGGAACTCCGGGCTGATATAGAGATCATCAAGAATCTCCTCATGGAGAAGAAGGGCAAGAAAACCCCATCAGAGTGTGGGGACAATTCGGTTAACCAGAAAGAGAAAGAGAAGGTTGCGGAGGAAGAAACGGATGAGGAAGGAAGCATACCATCACGTTCTTGGATGAAGAAAGTGGAGTTACCCATTTTTGAGCGGAACGACCCGCTGGGTTGGCTAGCAAGAGCAGAGAAATTTTTC
The DNA here is from genome assembly GCA_030762895.1 of Sophora flavescens. Taxonomy (NCBI): domain Eukaryota; kingdom Viridiplantae; phylum Streptophyta; class Magnoliopsida; order Fabales; family Fabaceae; genus Sophora; species Sophora flavescens. The sequence continues at coordinate 147,771,132 of CM061069.1, forward strand.
GAAGTGTAGCAAATCGAACCCTTCGAGAAGCTTCGTCTGGCTCTCATCAGTATGGAAGGGACTGCAGTTCATTGGTTTCGATATTGGCGCCAGAAATCCAAGACTCCTTCCAAGACTCCTTCTTGGGATGAATTTTCAACAGCGCTGCTTAGGAGATTTAGGGGAAATGGTCATGGGAATGTATATGAGTAGTTAGCAACACTAAGGCAGCATTCGGGTGTGGACCAGTACATTCAAGAATTTGAACTTTTGGTGGCCCAGGCGTCTATGACATCGGAGGAACAACTGTTGGGTTATTTTCTGGTCGGGCTGCGGCAAGACATTCGGGGGCAAGTGCATCCACATGACCCCAAGGACTTATCCGGAGCCATGGAAGTCGCGCGAGACAGCTCTGGAAGAAACATGGAGTGTCGAGGAATCACTGACTCGCCACCACAATTCTAGGTTTCAGTATCACGGAGGAGGAATTGTGTCCAAGATAGAGATGGGGGGCGGTGCGAACAATTCCAATCTGTCAAATGGGGCTGGCAGTAAGGCCTCGTCAATGACGTCGGTGGCGAATGCCTGTGTTTCGGGGTCTAGGAGCCGCGGATCTCGAACTCTCCCATACCAAGAATATCTCAGGAGGAGGGAAGGAAAACTTTGCTACCATTGTGGGTTAGCTTTTGGACCAGGTCACAAATGCTTCGAGAAGAGCCTTCGAGTGATTATTCTGGCTGCTGATGATCAAGTCAATGATGAGGGAGAGATTACTGTGATGGACTCGGAAGATGACCATAAATATGATCCTGGGTGACTAGGCCTTGAGGAAGATTCTACCATCCGAAGTTTTCTTAGCTTACAACCTTGAGGACAAGGTTGTTTTCTGAGGAGGGTAGTATTGTTAGGCCTTAATTTCGATGGGCCTTAGTAGTAGGAATTTCTGTTTTGCTGTTAGCCTTAGTAGTAGGAATTTCTGTTTTACTATTAGGATTGCCTTAGTAGTAGGAATTTCTATTTTGCTGTTAGCCTTAGTAGTAGGAATTTCTGTTTTGCTGTTAGGATTGGTTAGATAATTGTTCTGTGATTAGGAGTTTGTTAGTTTTGATAAGCTGGTTGTTAGGAGTATTGATAGGTATTGTTAGGCCTATAAATAAGAGGTCATTCTGTATTTTCAAGATATGAATGAAGAATTATATTTTGTGAACTAAACAGTGGTTTAGTTGTGAAAGGAGAGTGCTCATTTGGGGTACATTTGTACCATTCTTTCCCTATCTCTTTTCTCTTTTCTATTTTGATTTAGGAGAGGTCCTCTCCATAGTTGGGATCTTCATCTTCCAAAAAGAAGGTTCCTAACAAATTGGTCCGACTTGCTGGATCAACATGGCGATGGTTAATCGTGTTTCTGTGTTAGAGAAGATGGCCAGCGAGCATGGGGGACAATTGGCAGAACTCAAAACTGATATGGCGGAACTCTGGGCTGATATAGAGATCGTCAAGAATCTCCTCATGGAGAAGTAGGGCAAGAAAACCCCATCAGAGTGTGGGGACAATTCGGTTAACCAGAAAGAGAATGAGAAGGTTGCGGAGGAAGAAACGGAGGAGGAAACGGATGAGGAGGGAAGCATACCATCACGTTCTTGGATGAAGAAAGTGGAGTTACCCATTTTTGAGGGGAACGACCCGCTGGGTTGGCTAGCAAGAGCCGAGAAATTTTTCGAAGTGTAGCAAATCAAGCCCTTCGAGAAGCTTCGTCTGGCTCTCATCAGTATGGAAGGGACTGCAATTCATTGGTTTCAGTACTGGCGCCAGAAATCCAACACTCCTTCCAAGACTCCTTCTTGGGATGAATTTTCAGCAGCGCTGCTAAGGAGATTTGGGGGAAATGGTCATGGGACTGTATACGAGCAGTTAGCAACACTAAGGCAGCATTCGGGTGTGGACCAGTACATTCAAGAATTTGAACTTTTGGTGGCCCAGGCGTCTATGACATCGGAGGAACAACTGTTGGGTTATTTTCTGGTCGGGCTGCGGCAAGACATTCGGGGGCAAGTGCATCCACATGACCCCAAGGACTTATCTCGAGCCATGGAAGTCGCGCGAGACATCGAGACAGCTTTGGAAGAAACATGGAGTGTCGAGGAATCACTGACTCGCCACCACAATTCTAGGTTTCAGTATCACAGAGGAGGAATTGTGTCCAAGATAGAGATGGGGGGCGGTGCGAACAATTCCAATCTGTCAAATGGGGCTGGCAGTAAGGCCTCGTCAATGACGTCGGTGGCGAATGCCAGTGTTTTGGGGTCCAGGAGCCGCGAATCTCGAACTCTCTCATACCAAGAATATCTCAGGAGGAGGGAAGGAAAACTTTGCTACCATTGTGGGTTAGCTTTTGGACCAGGTCACAAATGCTCCGAGAAGATCCTTCGAGTGATTATTTTGGCTGCTGATGAACAAGTCAATGATGAGGGAGAGATTACTGTGATGGACTCGGAAGATGACCACAAATATGATCCTGGGTGACTAGGCCTTGAGGAAGATTCTACCATCCAAAGTTTTCTTAGCTTACAACCTTGAGGACAAGGTTGTTTTCTAAGGAGGGTAGTATTGTTGGGCCTTAATTTCGATGGGCCTTAGTTGTAGGAATTTCTATTTTGCTGTTAGCCTTAGTAGTAGGAATTTCTGTTTTGCTGTTAGGATTGGTTAGATAATTGTTCTGTTATTAGGAGTTTGTTAGTTTTGATAAGTTGGTTGTTAGGAGTATTGATAGGTATTGTTAGGCCAATAAATAAGAGGTCATTCTATATTTTCAAGATATGAATGAAGAATTATATTTTGTGAACTAAACAGTGGTTTAGTTGTGAAAGGAGAGTGCTCATTTGAGGTACATTTGTACCATTCTTTCCCTATCTCTTTTCTTTTTTCTGTTTTGATTTAGGAGAGGTCCTCTCCATAGTTAGGATCTTCATCTTCCAAAAATAAGGTTCCTAACAGAGAGGAGGTTTATTTTCTTAAGTTACAAATTCTGTTTAATTGATTTTCAGAACACATGCTCTTCATGGGGAGTGATGAATTTCCAGATGAAAATGAGGTCGGTTTGGCTATTGTATGCATCTGCTATTAATTTAGTGGAGAAGCCTTATTTTGTTTAGAATGTGCTCTATGTGGTGGACCTGACGGAGCTTTTAGGAAGTTTTCGGCTGGGCAATGGGTTCATGCTTTCTGTGCTGAGGTTAATTATTCTCATCTGATTTGTTTTAGGAGTTTTATTGTTATCTTTATCACCTAAGTTTGCTTGATGTTAACTCCTGATATTTTGTAATATGTGCCATTGGGTTTGAGTCAACATTTAGAAGCGGATAAATAAATGTTGTTGAAGGAATGGTGTGTGAATTTGGTCGAACAGATTCGGGTTTTTTTTTTTGTAGAAAAAATTAGTGTTGTTTTGAAATATGCAACTCTAACCCCCTCTTCATTTTTATTTCTTATTTTTTACTTTAATCTGGGGAAATTAATTATCATGCTTCACTTTGTTGAATGCTAGGAGACTGTGCTGAAGGGAGTTGATATTTAATTTGTTGCATCTACTGCTGCAATCATGGTGTATACATGAAGGTAATTATAACATAAGAACTAATTTTGTTCTGCTATCCATCCTTTCAATCAACAAGCTTTTCAAAATAATATTCATGATTGCCAAGCAAGTGTTAACAGGGTGAATGCAGTGTTGCTATGGCCATTATCAAACCAGGTTCCTTCCATCCTTTGCTAGAAGTGTTAGTTTGTACATCAATGAGCGTAGTTGATTTTTTTTCTATGATAAATGATACGTGACATGGTTGAGTTCTTCAACAATGAACACATGATGGGTTTGTTGATTAATAAGGATTAGCAGGAGCATTTTCTTTTGTTTCAAAACTGCTTCTTGATATTTGAAGTATTACAGTGAGACAGTGTGTTTGTGATAGTGAGTTTAAACTAGCTTACAAGTTAGAAAACAAAGAATTGGAGACACACAATGAGATAAGGATGTCAAAGTCCAAGAGGGTTTGTGTGTTTTGTGGCAGTAGCCCTGGGAAAAAGAGTAGCTACCAAGATTCCGCTACTGAGCTTGGCAAAGAATTGGTATTCATATTTGAGGTTTAATCCATGCTAAAGTATTGCCAAAAGTTTTAAAATAATATATCCTTCAGCCTTTGTTGTGCTTATTTTTCTGTTACAAGATTTTGATTTAACTTTGTTAATTAATTTAATGTTAGCAGCATACACAGAGAGGATACATGGGTATTATAATTCATGGCAACCTAAGTAGTTTATTGAGAGGATACATAGGTATTCTAACTCTGGACATTATTCATAGTTAGTTGCACGTTTCTTCTCTTTCAAGTTTATTCTTTTGGTGTTGGATTTGTTATCAACTATTGGCATCACAATTGCAGATTTTCAAAGCCTCTTGGCCAAACTTAGATTGAAAAGCATAAAAGACAATTCACTCATAAAAACATCAAGTAGATAAACAAGATATTTGTTATTGTGATTTTTTTTCCTCCCTGTTCTATTATCTATTTGAAAAACAAGATAGAGATTCTGAATTATGTGGCTTAGTTCATTCTCTTATTAAATTGTGGACCTACCTTCATAATCCATCTAATAATTTATCAAAAGGGTGGAAAATTGTGGAGCTACCGTCATAATTCATTCTCTTAATGATGTTTTAGTTAAAACTTTAAGATGAAAAACCATCAGGTTCTTTGACATGCTTATTCTAATATTTTCATTTTTATAATGGATCTTATCTATTGTATTTTATGATCATTAACTAAATATAGGTCAATTACCAAAATTGACTCGGTCTTCTATGAAAGCCTCTTCCGTCAAGTGATAACATAGGCGGAACTTATACATAATTATGGAATATTTTGAATTGTCCCTTATTAGGGACAAATATATTTGATATATATTATAGGAATTTATTGTTTGTTTATACATGGTAATATTCCATGTGTTGTAAAGTCTGTATAGGAAACATGTCTTGGCTTGGATATATCCACTAAGGAAGGATTATCATGAAGATATATACACCTGGGAAGCATGCTATGGATTATGTAACATCCTGATTTTTCGATGCTTTCTAATATCGGAAATTTATATAAATACGTTATATTTTTATCCGAGACTTAGAAAATGTTTTTAAATAAACCGAAACCTTATTTCTACTCTACTTAATGGTAGAGAGTTACAATTGAAATTTAGGTTGAAAAGTCAGGCGAAAACCGGTCTGTGAATTTCACTGACAATATGGTTATACTGATCAGAAAACCTAATTTTGACTTGTGAACGAAAAACTTAAGGTTTTTATTTTATTTCCTACGATTGTGGATTTTTAGAATTATTTCATTAAAAGTGAAAATAATATATTTTATACGGATGTTATATTAATCGAGAATACGGGATTTTTGGAGACCCGCTAACGGATAAATCTCAAGTCAAATCATGATGACTCATCCTTGTGAATGCATTTATGATGTACATGGCATCATGATTACTAACATAGGGGAAATAGCAAATTAGTCCTTAGACTTTTGGAATTTTGCAAATTAGCCCTTCAAAGTAATTGCACATAGGTCCTTAATGAAGCCACCTCCTTCCCCTTGGCCCTCCAAACTTGCGCAGCCCACCCTTCTTAAACACATGAGAAGACTTCATTTCCTTGCTATTTCACACTTAGCAAAAAAACACAAAAGTTCAGAAGTTCCTTAAGTATTTTGTGAAGCAAGTCTTTGATTCTTCACTTGTTTTTGATCTTCAAGAGTTAAACCTTGTTCTTCTTACTCAATTATGATCATGTTCTTCAAGAAATTTCATGATTCAATGTCTTGTTCATCCATGTTCGTCATTTTCAATTCCTAAATCTAAAAACTTTGAAATTTTCTAGAAAATCATAGAAAAATCCTAAAAATATGAAACAAATTTCTATGTTCTTATTATCACCTCTATAATCATAATCCAAGAGTTTGTTGCAAACAAAGTTTTCCTCCCTATTTTTCTCTCTAAAGCCGTAACAATGCATGTGAAGGTGGAGGAACTTTTGTTCATTTATTTTGAAAATGATCTTGTATTTCATCTTTCTAGTATGTAACTATGTTGAATACAAATCCTTGTATCAAACTAAAATCTCTTAATCCATTTATTCATCATGGTTGAACCTAGGTTTTTGGAGGATTGGAAGTTTTTGATTCAATCTTTTATGATTAGTTACTAATCTATTGTCTTAAGTACTAAGGATCACTAATCCAAAGACTTAAGCAATTTTAGAAATTTTTAGCCACAAAATCTATCTAAGGCTGTGACCTATCATAGATGAATAGGTGATTTTATTTGCTTGTTTTAAATTGGTTGAATTGTGGTTTGTTGAAGGATAAAGAATTGTTCCGCGTACGTGTGTCAACGATTTCTGGATTCGTGGCAAAGTTTTTAATCGGAAGTTAAGTTCTTCGAGAGGTATGAGGGTATTGCTTAAGGGATTTTTTTGATGGCTACGTGCTATTAGTTGTTGTCTGTATTATTTATTTGTGGTGTTTGTTTAAGTTGGTTTAAGTTGGGTTATTTTTATCTGTGATGATTTATCTCCACTCAATTGTTTATTTACAGTTATACATTATAATGTTGTGATGCATGATTTACCTGGGAATATTGCTATGATGTTGTTATTGATTGTTGTTTGAGAAGCCTTACAGTGGTCAGTGTCCAATCAATTAACTAGATAAAAGCTTTAAGAAGCTTTAAAAATTATATTCAATGTTTAATGGAGAAAATATTGGAATATAATATTGATGGAAAATAGTATTTGGGAAAAATAAGAAATGTTGGAAAATATTATTATTTTCATGATTTATCAATGTAAAAATAAACTATAAGTCACAGTGAGGACGTAATCGTGAAAATATTTTTGTACTGCTAATTTTTATGTAAGAGATTCATAATATTATAAAAAGTTATTTTATGAAATTAATCTTCGAAAATAACTTCATTATGATTTTATAAAAATATTTAAGTGGAAAAGTTTAAGAATTGGCTTAAATGACTTTAAAAAAATGATAGACGACGGTAATTTGGAAAAGTATCGACGACAAGAAATTCTAAAATGGCAGTACGTGTTTTAAACCAAGACTGAGCCTCAAGTGACTCCCTTTTTGAAACATAAAAATTTCAGAAAAAATTTCAAGTAATTGATGATTTTACAAAGGAAATTCCAATTTTGAAATGATTTTTCCGAATCAAGTTTTACTCAACGATGATGTTTTCGACAACTTGGATAAGTTTCGGAAGTTTTGTTTTGATTTTGTGTTTTACAGAACAAAAATAGTGTTAACGTTGAAATTTAAACCTAGTATTCGAGACGTCGTGATACTGTGTTCTGAAATAAAAGCATGAAGATCTTTGATCTGTGTTACGTTGTTATGGACTTTGTGTCCTATTCACGTTGTAATGAACGTTGTTAATGGTGAATATTGTTTTTTATCACCACGAACCTAAGACTGATTGTAAGGTCTAAAGGTTTTGTGATTGAGCACTCGGACTTCGTGTCCTGTTTAACGTTGAAAAATCTAACACGTTGAAAATTACGAATAGTCGTAAGCCAACTTGAGCTTCGACAAAAGAAGAATGAACACAAAGAAAAATGATGAGAACAAAATGTTTTATATGCATTCATTGGCAGACATGCTCACGTTATGTATGGTGCCTTAATAAATAAAGTATTTTGTGCTACGTTGTTATGTATGGTGCCTTAATAAATAAGGTATTTTGTGTTACATTGTTATGTATGGTATTCCATGCCACGTTGTGCCTAAAATACTTGGCAATCGAGCTTTATCAACTCATTTACACGGTGTTGGGATCTCCGGAGATTAAATGAAAAGTTAGACATTGAAAGTTGAAGTGTTCATGCATTTTTTTTCAAAAGACAGTGATCGGGGATGAAACCCAGTGATAGACTACTTACTTATTTATAGAAATGTATATGTATACAAGTCTTCTTTTGTGTCGTGTATGTAGTTATTATGTTAAATCCATATATTGGTTTCTCACTCTTGCATTATTCTGTTTGGATTTTCTCTGTTGTGCTCTATATTGGGGAGTTCAGATGAACCGCTCAGGGGATATGATGTATACAAGAAGAAGGTTTCGTAGTTCGGGGCATGCCGATGTTTATTTGCTACTATTATGTCTGTCTTATAGGGGTGACCAGCTAAGGTTTTATTTTTCGTATGTTGTTGTTTTTCAATAAGGACCTATACTTATAAAGGTCTAGGTGTGAAAACAGTAGGATGCAGTATAGTCATATGATGTTACATATATATATCTATCCATATACGGTTATACTTACGTTGTTGTTGTGATTGTCGAAAAGTTGTTGAAAAGAAAAAGAAAAAGAAAAATTATTTATCACCGTTTTGAGAGATGATAACAACTTAAGAAAACATTATTTTTCGAAAGCAACCAGTGAATTACTTTTAATTTATTTCCGCACAAATTAATTCCTAAGGGGGGGTGTTATAGATTGGATTGAGTTTGATGATATAGCTTCATTGTATTTGACCACATATCAATTTTATATTTTCATGAATGTATAGAGCACGTGTAATTTCTTACAAATTGAAAAGTTGTTAGATTGTTGATGGAGTATTTGTTTTCCTTCATAACAACTGTTATTATACATAGATTTAGTATAAACAAACTTATTAGTGTTATAAAAAAACAAACTTATTAGTATATAATAGATTGTTTATGAATACATACCATTTTAAACATACGTCAAAACGAAAGTGACGCATACGAATGCAAGGGTACCTTACTAGTTAGATTTGAACATTCTTATGCCATGATGGAGGCCTTGGACTAGATTAACCTATTGAGATAACTGTTAGAATTATTTCTAATAATTCTTGTGGGCTACAATCGATTGTGATTTTTGGTTTGCGAAAAATAGGTTAATGTTATGATCCATTAGATGATGCTTAAGCCCACTAATATGGTGATCTATTTGTAATGGGCTGTTGGCACCTAATTCTGATCTGTGTGGGTTATAGTGTAGGCCTTAACCTATAGGCCAGTAATGAGAGGTGCCTAGGGTTATTGTTACTATTATATATAGTTGGTTAGGTCCCCTCTGCCATCACGGATATTATATAATCAATTGCTCCATGGCTTGCTCCATTGACGGCTAAGACTTGGGAGTGCGTGAACAGGCAGGAGAAGACTTGGTCTTTTGTTTCAGAAACTTGACAATTCAAGGGGCGATTCATATTTATAATGTGGTGATTATGACTTCAACAAGTAACTGCATCGATGTTCTAATTTCATATAATGTGATACATGAGGCTTTATTTTTTATCTTACATTTGGTATCAGAGCCTATATTATGTGAATTAGGACCTGATTATTTAACATGATCATAATTTTTATTTTTTGGGTTTCTATGGTTCCAATTTTGGATGATTTTCATCTTTATTTTATGTGTGTTTTTTCAAACAACGATTTTCGAAAATTGGAACTCATAAACATAGGGCTTTTGTAGAGCATGATTTTATGAATCTACAGACGCAAGTTTCTTGTTTTTTGGTTCACTATGGAGAGAGAATTTCGAAAAATACAGTAGCGTTAGGGCTTGCACCGCGTTTGATCTTTGAAGCTTGAAAGTGCATGAAATTTGTTGTTAAAATTTGAGGCTTTTGCTTTATAATGATTAGGAATTTATTTCTGAACAAAACCCACTAAAAAGTGCATGAAATCGCAACAAAAAGATGGCATTTTTATGTTGACCCGCTTTAGACCCGTGCTTGACCCGTTTCTGGTGTTGCTCGACCCGCCAAATGAAGAAGATGGACTTTCTCGAGTCTGATTGAGCCTTTTGTCGTTAATTAAAAAAAGAAGAAGAGGGAAATGTGATGCTTTTGAGTTACGAACACGGGACACAGGCCTGAAAGGTAGGTATGCAAACCACCATGGCAATAATTATTAAAGTGATGCCACCATAGATTTTATATTTTATATATTATATTATATTATTATTATTACCTGCCATGTTAGAATTGAGAACTCTTGGACAAGCACATTAACCATTATGATCGTTGCAAGCATTATTCTGATTATTTCTGATTTGATAATTTTTTTTAATTGTTGAAAATATTTCCTTTTTATCAAACATATTAGTATTTGTGCTTGAGCATGTATGGTTTTATTTTGGGGAAATTAATTTTCTCTTGGAGTTGATAACTGACAAAAAGTTGTGCTTAATAATTATATAAAAAGTGAGTTTTCAATTATCTTCTTGTCATCGATAGATACATGCCATATTGAAGCCTGAAAATGCAAATGATTTCCTGTATTTTAAAAGCATATTGAAGGTAATTAATATATGCTTTTGTATACTCTATCCTTGGTGTTGAAAGTAAGATTTGATTTGGTGAGTATTATCCTTGTTCTCTAATGTTTATTCTGTGAGCCATTTAAAAAGTTGTATAAAGTTGGTGGAGTACCATTTATTTGGCTTCCGCTTTTATTGGCACTACACAAGGATGAGTGTTACACTCTCAAAGGTTAGTTAAAAAATATTTTGGTTGTTGATGTATTGTATAAATGCAAAAGTAGAGAAATTTATTCTCAAAGGTGTTAATTTTTAAAATATATGTCTTGGAATATGCATGATATACCAGAGTGTGACATTCTTTTAGAATGTCGTGACATGGAAATCACTAAGCTCTTTTATTGGCATTATTTTGAAAAATAATTCTAGTACATAGTCTTATTATTTTTCATTGATGATGATTATTGTCACTCAATTGTTTGAATGATTTGGAAAAATGATATTTGATATATGTGGATTTGTGCTCTCTTTGAGTGATACAAAATATTTAAATTTGGAAATATTCTTTGCATGATTAATTTGGCAAGTGGATTAATGCGATAATGTCTCAAGTGGAGTCATATCCATTTTGGAAATCCTTGTATAATTATGCATTGAATATCCATTGGATGGTTAAATTGGTACTTAAGCACATATTTTGTTTCCTTTTGAGAAATTAATTATTTATATTATGTTATAACCTTTCATGGTTATTACTATAATTAAATTGGAGATTGTGGGGAGCATGTGGGAGCTATTTTAAGTTCTTCCTCTTGAATATTTTTTATTTTCCTCTGCGTGAATATCTCTATTGAAAACGAGATCTAGTTTCCAGTTAATATTAAGAAAAATAATATACTGGAAAGAGAATATATCATAATCTATATGTGTGCACGATATGTATGTGCTTGGCTGATGCTATGAAAGTTAATATTTTTAGCATATATCATATGTTTTAAAGTGTCAATTTATTTAATTATATGAGCTCCTATTTGGATTGTTGTACGTGCAAAACTTGCGTAATGCTGTTGGATTTAAATTCATGATCAGTAGAGGTGTTTATTGCTGATGCACCTTCTTATGGACTGTATCATGGTTGAGGGCAAGATAAATTGATTCCTGGATAATAGTATTTCATTGATTATAATGGGTAATTATCGCCAAAGTGGGATTACTCATTATTAATTGGTGGAGTTTCTTTTTATCATTAGAGGAGTGCTTCTGGTTTTACATGCAATTACCTGTCCAAAGGGGTTATTGTATGTCATTATTAGAAGCGGATTTGCAATAGAATTATTGAAGTTGCACTGGTCTAGGAGATCTGTCTGCCCAAAGGGGATAGATTTCTAAACTTGGTGTATGCTCATTGAGTAACTTATTATCGATGATTGTGGATAAAGTTATTGGAGGTGCACTGGTCTTGGAGATCTGTCTGACCAAAGGGGATAGATTTCTAAACATGGTGTATGCTCATTGAGTAACTCATCATCAAAGATTGTGGATGAAGTTAATGGAGGTGCATTGGTCTAGGGGATTTGTCAACCCAAAGGAGACAATTTTCCGAACCTAGTGTATGCTCATTGATTATGATTAACTCATCTGAGGTTCTGACTGTGGTTGAGACCTTGGTTGCACGTTCTGCCCAAAGGGGAATGTGTTGTTATGTTGGCCTCAAATTAGCTTGATTTAAGCTGAAGTTATGTCTCGCCTTGCTGTTTAGCTTAACGCATTTCAAGTTTTGCTTGACAATCATTTTTTAAATAACAACTGTGTTGCTTAGTTTGTCATAGAGCATGATTATTATTATTTTTCTGGGAGGCACATCAATGAGAAAATTTGAATTTACTATCATTTTTTTAAAAGGAAAAAATAACGGTTTCAAGTGTTTACTTTTTTTTTTGGCCATAAAAGAGTCTTGTATTTTTTAAACCTTACTCTTTTGGTTAGGTTAATACCTAATGGATTTTATTAATGATGTACATCATAATGTATCAACCTTATCATTACTATGCATCTATATTAATTTTGATCAAGGATATATGGATGATACATGACACGCTGTCGCACGCGCGTCAAAAAGCGAGTGATTTAGAAAACTGTAGTTAGGGCGCGACAACTCGAGTATCGTCTCACAAGGACTCTTGGATTGTTATTCGCAGAAAAGTTAGTTTGGGGGGGTTTTGGATTCAAAATTCAACTAAGAAAACAGTTAAGAAAACAATGCAAATAGGTGATTGTCAATAATTGAAACGACTAATCTACTGCTCTCGGTTTCCCACTATCAATGATTCATATACATTCCAAGCCCTAAGCGGATTCTAATCCCTTTTCGATTGTAGCGACAATTAACAAGCAAAACCGGCACTACGAGACGTATGTTCCTAATTCCCGAATTAAGCAAACGGGGTGAAGCACTCGTGATTTAAGCAAACGCGATTGAACACACATGAATTAAGCAAACATGATTATGTATAGGAACACACAATCATCGAAATAAATCAATGCCTATTCTATACAATCCTGAATTAAGCAAACAGAACATATAGAACAATATTGAAAGAGAATAGCAATAAGATTGGGAATTACAGAACCTCAAGTGGAAATGGAAACCGATTACAGTAGATCAATCCAAGGGAGTTAGTTCTCCATTACATATATGACAAAAACCTAATTCGCAGCCGTCTAATCTAAAAGGAAAAAAAGATGATATGGTTTCTGCCCTAAAACAGCAATTTATATCCTTCAGTTCTGCGCCCGCTCGCTAGGCGAGTTGCCTTTATCGAGGCGAATCTTATGAGTGACGCGAGCTCAAAATTGAATTCTCGCGAGGCGAGATAGTGATTCGCGGGGCGAGATTTCAAATTCCAATCTGTCACGACCGTGACCTTTATCACGGCTAGGCCGTGATGGTCTCTGTCCTTCAGGGTTTGGATTTCTCGCGAGGCGAGGCGGTGATTCGCGTGGCGAGACAGAGAGGATGGCATTTCTGGCACAGTAAGGCTTCAGGCTCGCGTGGCGAGTAGCCTCTCACGGGGCGAATAATTCCAGAATTGCTTCTCTTTATTAACATGAAAACAAGAAATAGCAGTAAGTGCTTTATTCGACTCAAAATCAACTAAATTAACCTAAAAATACTTAAGAGACTCAAAATGTTGCTTGAGGACAATTACATCCAAATTTGGGCGAAAACGAGATTAAACTCGAATAAAACCTATGGTCTTATTAGTAAAAAACTAGTCGAGCCAGAGACTGATCAATACACGTGATTGTGATTTAATTATTAAGACACATTGTGTAGTTGTATTATTATTATTTTGATTAGTGGCATATATTTGCTATCATTATGTTGGGCTCTTTATTTTTTGGGCATGATATATCTTGGTATGAATTAGTTTTGGAAGTCTATGTGAGTATTCGGTCATGAAAGTGATTTGTTTACATAGCTTGGAATGACCTTTAGTCATTGTTTTACAGGATATATTTTGTGAATTATTAAATATGATCGAGCACCCAAAAAGGGGCCACAATATGTTATAATTCTGGTGGATTTCATGAAGTACGCTTGTAAAGACACAATGATCTTAGACTTATCGCGTTCTATTGTGTTAGGATAACGACTTGGATATATGTTTGCCTAAAGGAGACATTATTTGAGTTGGATTGTAGTCTAATGTGTTAGCTTCATAGTTAAGAGACTTTTTGATATTTGTCTGTGTTGCCCAAATGTGAGTTCTTAATGGATGATAATATTCTCAAATGGCTTGTGTTGTTAATGGTTGGATTTTGTATTACTTTTGAGGATCTTATCAACTGATATATTTGTTAGAAAATATATGAATTGAAGGATTTTATTATATATGTTGTCTCATTTGATTTCCTATTTGAAATCATGATTTTACTATCAAATTTATTTATTGAAGATTTACTATAAGTTTTATAAATCTAACATGGCTGGATCTTGACATCAGTGGGAGGATTTTGACTTTTGTCATTATTTGATGTCAAGAATGATAGTAAAAATATTTGATGAAATATATAATTTGGGATATTTTGATATTTTGGATATTGAAATACTTTTGAATATCATAGATCCTTTATTATGCTTATTGATCTTGAAAGTTTATATGATATCATAATCATGATATGAAAGTATCTATAATATTTGATACTTTGACAAAATAGCTTCAAGTTTCTTTAACAAAAATATTTTTGTGATTTTGTTACATACCACATAAAGTGTTTGGTTAAGAAATTTGTGATATGGCTTCACTTTGAAAATTATTGTGATAATAATTATACCTTAAAATGAGGTTAAACATTTGAAAGTGAAGCAATTGTTGTCAAGTATGTTTTGAAAAATAAAATTATGATGATTAAACACGTTTGTGTTGATTTTGTGTTAGTTATTCAATTAGCCAAGGGAGCCTTAGAGTTTAAAAATCATGTTGAGACATGGGCATTGTGAGTTCGTATAATGGGCTTTATTAGTGGGAGCTTGAGTTTTATGTAACCATTCTCTTTGATGTCATATTTTTATTTTGAACACTTTGGTGTTTCTTGCTATATTTTCCATTTGATTTGATAAATTAATGATAAGTTGAATATTGTTTTTATATACTTTTGTATATGTATATCAAATGTGAAAATTTGAAGCTCGGTGTCATTAGGACCACCATGCCCGTGGTTGACACCAAGTTGGTGCTGAGGCATTATTATTTTATAAGCTCGACGTCATTGGGACCACTATGCATGTGGTCGATGTCATGTTGGAGCTAGGGCATTATAAAAATTTAAAACTCGGTGTCATTAGGACCACTATGCCCGTGGTTGACACCATGTTGGAGCTGAGGCATTCTTATTTTGAAAGCTCGGCATCTTTGGGATCACTATGCCTGTGGTCGATGCCATGTTGGAGCTGAGGCATTATGAATTTTTAAGCTTGGTGTCTTTGGGACCACTGTGCACGTGGTCGATTCCATGCTAGAGCTGAGGCATTATGAATTTTTAAGCTTGGTGTCTTTGGGACCACTATGCCCGTGGTCGATACCATGATGGAGCTGAGGCATTATGGATTTTTAAGCTCAGTGTCGTTAGGACCACTATACCTGTGGTCGATGCCATGTTGGAGCTGAGGCATTGTGAATTTGAAGGACTCGGTATCGGTTGGACCATTATGCCCGTGGTCGACGCCATGTTTGAGCTGAGACATTATGTATTTGAAGCTTGGTGTTTTGGGACCATTGTGCACATGGTCGACACCTTGTTGGAGTTGAGGCATGATGATTATTTTTATTAACTATGTAGTTTCTTTGGCTGACAAAGAAAATAACAGTATGGCTGTTGGATCACATTGGCATGTCATTTTCTTGCTACACTCCACATTGATGACTACTTGACGGAGTCGGTAATATTTGTAACTGTAACACCCTAGCTTTTACACATATGATTAATTATTTTATTTGGATGTTTATGTTTATTTTGTTATGTGGTTTAGTTTGAGTAATTAAATTACTCTCTTCAAATTATTTTATTGGGTGCGTTAGCACTGACTTATTTCAGTGAATACATGCTTACTGGACAATAATTTACGTTAATGTCAGTATTATTACCAGTACATAAAAATGTTTTAAATAATATGATTAAGAGAAAAGCATTTCCATATTTTCATTCTATTTAATTTTAGATTTGAAAATAAACTGGTTTGACGTTAATCAGAGATTAAATGTTGGACCGTGGATTTTCTTAGTTGATCAATCCAACTATCAATCTCTACTTTATTTCAAAATTTGGAAGTATATATTTGTCACCCTTTATTTTTGGATTCAAAAACTAAAAACTTGTTTATTTTTAGGCTTAATATTTATCACTCATTTTGTACCCACTAGTACAAAAATCATATTCTCTCTTCCTCTCCTAACACAGCCCGATACCCCCTCCCCTCACTCTTTTATTTTATATTTCTGCTACCACCTTCTTCTTCTTCCTCTCCACTTCACCACCTTCATCCTTCCTCCTCTCAACAAAATCAGCGACGTCGTTCAGCCCTCCACAACCGCCATCCAGCTGTCCTTGCAGTTCGGGTTCGCTCCTTTTGCGTCGTCATACATCGCCGCAGTAATGAACCTCCACCACCCTGTTTCCCTTCGTTCGTCGCCGCTCACAGTGTCGCTATTGTCTTCTTCTTCTTCTACCTTGTTTAGTACGCACAAAAACCCATGGTTCAAACCATCTTCCAAAGCCGCCGCACTGTCGTCGCCATGATGATGTCGCCGCCGCCCCTCTGTTTTGGTCGTTGCACCCTTTCCTCTTCACCTTGGGTAAGAGTTTTACCCTTAATCTCTTCTAGATTAAAAATCCCCAAATCTGATTTTGAAACCCTAACCCTAACATTTTGATTTCGACTTTAGACTTTGAAATTAAATGTGTATTCATGCAATTGAGACTACAAATTGATGTTTTATTAAACTAATTTCATGATTCTAGGATTAGAACGAGTTTTCCCCAATTTAGGATATGAACCCTAAAACCCCAGTTCGATTTTTATTGAAATTGGTTATGTTTGGTAAAATTAAGTATGCATTTATGAAATTAGGACTTTTAGTTGATGATTCCTAAGTTCATTTTCATGATCCTTTAATCAAAACAAAGTTTCCTCAAAGGGTATTGTGAAGCTTAAGCTCCAAACATGATTTTCTTTGAAAATGACCTTGTTTGGTATTAAGATTAAGTGTTTAGATCAAAATTAGAATGTGTGTTTGATCATGTGTAATTGATTTCTTGATTTATGGTTGTTGCACGTTGTTAGATTCCCTCTCTGAGACGTTTGACACGGCTATGCTTGCTTGATGGAGTAGATTGTTACATTCTTGGAGCTAACGTGAGCATTAAGACGAGTATCCTTTACTTGTCTTCAAAGGTAAGGGGAGCTTGCCTAGGGATATTCAATAACTGCATGTGTGTATGTGTTTAATTGAGTGTTGTGAATATTATTGTGATATTGAGCCAATACTTGCATAACTTGTTTACTTGAACTATTATGGTTATTACTTGAAGTTGAACATTACTTGCTTTAAAGTGTTTTGAATTATATATATGTGATGAAATGTAATTAACTGTGATATTATTATTGTTGTGAATATATTACTATTGATTGAAGTTTGAGAAGCCGGACTTGAGTCTGTGCCTAATGACTATAAGGATTAAAAGCATTAATAAGTCTTGAATAGAACTTTGAAAGTTTTGGGTTCATTTATAAAAGTTCCTTGTTTAAAGTGCTTACTTCAGAAGAATAAGATCTTTGTTTTTATAAAAATGTTGAAGTGATTTTAAGTTGAAGGAAACTACCTTTTATGATCAAAAGTTTTGCACGAGAAAATCTTTTCGAACGGTGTGTTTTATGAAGGAAAGACCCTTTGAAAATATTTTACTTTATTCCATCAAGGAATTTCAAAAACAAACGAATTTTCTAAATGTTTTAGAGAAGAGTTTGTAAAGGAAAAGATTTTCTCCTAAATGATTTAGAAACGTTCCGGTTACTTGGATAAGTGACCGAGGTTTTGTTTTGGATTTGATTTTTCACTGAGCGAAAAGTAAGTACATGTGAAAGAGAATCTAGTTCGCGAGACGTCGCCTCTAGTATTCAGTTATATGCACATGATCTAGGATCCGTGTTAAGAATTATGGACCCGGGGTCCTAATCGTGATAGTATGGGCTAGGAGTCCTACTCTCGGAATTGAGGACTGCGTGTTCTAATTTCGTTGTTGTGGACTAAGAGTCCTTATCATGTTGAAATAAAACAAGGATAAAATTATAATTGTTTCTACGACCACAACCTTGGACCGTGGCATCGGTCTAAGGTGTTGTTATTGAGCACTCGGATTGCGCGTCCTGTGTTATTGATTTTCAAGTGATGAAAATTGTGAATAGTCGTTAGCTTTGGGCTTCGACAACGGAAAAAGAGTGAACACAAAGAAAAGTCTTGATAATGAAAAGTCTTTATTCATATGCATTTCCCCTTAGCAGACGTGCTTGAGTTACCGAATACCCGCTTAAGATATGGTGTTCAATGACGTATACATACGGATGGCCGTTGATAAGGGATTCATGATGATGTTGATCCGGGTACATGAGGTGACAGAGACAACTTGCCAATGCGACATACGAGCCTGATCAACTCTTTATTTCTTAATGATAAAACGGTGATGATATCTCATGAGATTAAGTTTAGAGCCTAATTATTGAAGTGTCATGCATTCTCTTTATAAAACTTATTGCTCGGGTATGAGACCCACCGATATAACACTTGTTATTTTATCTCTGAATAATAATTAAATGTTATTGTGCTGAGGTGATGTATGTATCATGTATATGGTTGTGTGATATATCCATTTGTCGGTATCTCACCCTTACAGAGATATCAGGTTTCTTTTGGTTCACTATTGTACCCTGGGTACTTTAGTACATATGGTGCAGAGGAGTCTTCCTAAGTCACTCAGAGACTTAGATCTAGTTGTTTGATGAAGTATTCGATTGTGGAATGACCACGTGAGTTTTCCTCAAATAAATTTTAGAACGACCAACTTAGGGTTTGAGACTTAGATTTTTGATAGTATGTATAAGTATGGCTCGGAGAGTCTTTATTTTAAAATGGAATGTTTATGGCTCGGAGAGCATCTCTTTTGAATGAAAACCTAATATTTTTCTTTTGGGTCATGTATAGCTTATTGATGTAACTATTTTTAGCATATTACTTCCTGGTTGTATTTGGTGTAACTGGAATTCTTGAATGAAAATGTAATTATTTTAGCAGGTGTTCTTTTACCAGGGATGTTCAAATTATAGAGGAGTCTCTGTCGAAATTTTTGTAAAAATACTAGCTTTTATTCAAGTATATATCTAAATTAAATAGACTTGTCAGGCTAGGATTGTAAGTCGGTGTGCCGATCAAGGCTTAGGTTTGGAGTCGTGACAAATTTTTATACCCAATTTCAGACGCTTATGTACTTATATAAATTATTTTCCGAAAGCAACCAGCAAATTATCTTTTTAATTTAAATTCCACATGTGTTACGTAGTAATACCTAGTGGGGGCGTTACAGTAACTATGGAAGGTCCCATATCAATAAAGGGTATGACTATCGCCATGATTCGATGTTACTTGCCTTTTGTTGGATGGAGTCTTAATTAGGTGTTGCATCATGGGATCATTTGTTTTGTGGCCACATTAAATATATGTTATTAGCCCGAGCGTCATTTTCGGAAATGTTATCTGCAAATTAAAATTACACAATTGATTTTGCCCAAGTGGGAGAATGTTAGAATTATTTCTAATAATTCTTGTGGGCTACAATCAATTGTGGTTTTTGGTTTGCGAAAAAGGGTTAATGTTATGATCTATTTGATGATGCTTAAGCCCGTTAATATGGTGATCTATTTGTAATGGGCTATTAGCACCTGATTCTGATCTGTGTGGGTTATAGTGTAGGCCTTAACTTATAGGCCCGTAATGGAAGGTGCCTAGGGTTATTGTTACTATTACATATAGTTGACTAGGTCCCCTCTGCCGTCACGGATATTATATAATCAGTTGCTCCACGACTTGCCCCATTGACGACTGTGACTTGGGAGTGCGTGAACAGGCAGGGAAAGACTTGGTCTTTTGTTTCAGAAACTTGACAATTTAAGGGGCGATTCATATTTATAATGTGGTGATTATGACTTCAACAAGTAAGTACATCGGTGTTCTAATTGTAATTGCTGGACAATTTTTGTTCCAATGGGAGCAATTAACAATTCATTATCATGATCATCAAGCTTACGGCCTACATCAGAAATAACTGGCTGAAAATCACAGTTATTTGAAGTAAATAGTTGTTGAAAATAAAGGTTACCAACATCACAAAGGTCCTGCTGATTTTCTGCCCAAGTACCATCATCCCGCAAAAGTTTGGAATTTTTATTCACTTTCTTCCTAAAAGATGCAACTACATGGAAGAATTTTGAATTCATATCCCCATTTCTCATCCAAAAACTTTTGCTTGTTGACGCCAAAACATCTCTTCTTGAAACAACAAGGTTGCTAATTTATTTTGCAAGATCATAAATTCACAACCAGCCGCATGAGTATCAATACCTCTAAGCTCATACATTCTTCTTTTGCAACGATCTATGTCTTCCTTGTACTTGCGACTAAGTTTCTTTCCCCAAGTATCAAGTTCTTTAGTACAGCACTGAAGCTTAAGCAACACCTGATCACCTTCTCCTTTACTCCAACCTTCCGCCACAACCTCGTTCAAGTCTGGCTCTACAAGCCAAGAATTTTCAAACTGAAATTGCCTCTTTATAAACACAAAGACATTTACCTCATTAGAAATTAAGATAGGAGAATGATCTTAGCTTGCTGCCATCAAATTACGTAAACTATTTTGGGGAAACAGATTTCATCCATTGACTGTTGACCATTGCTCTATCTAGCTTCTCTTCAACAGCATTCTTAGAGCCCAAACTCTTCCACCAAGTAAAGCCCTTGCATTGGAAGATCAATAAGACCACAATCAATAAGCTCTTCTCGGAAACCATTAAGGAGCCACTGAGGATGAGCAACACGACCTCTTTTTTCATCATGGGATAAAAGGTCATTGAAGTTGAAGTTGACACAGGCAAACACAAGAAGGGGGGCTGAATTGTGTTTGTTAATAATTTTTCTAAAATAACCTTTTAGAACTGTTTTTCTCACACGAGGATATATAAAGCAGATGCACAATCTGAAAAAGAACTTTTGAGATTTAACAAAAGCAATATCAAAACCCCACAGTCAGTATAAACAAATAAATCTATAAGAGTTAAAGGATAGAAGATTCACGCAGATGATTTTATCCTGGTTCACTCTCTTCCAACCAAGAGCTACGTCCAGTCCCTTCAGCTTGAAGGTTTTATCCACTACTTCTCCAAATAGATTACAACCAAGTATTCAACACCTCTCCAGGCTACAAGTATTCCTTTCTTACCAAACATCTTCAGGCTCTAACTCTAACAAAGAGATTTTAACTTAAGATCTTCTTAATTCACTATATGTGACGATATGAAAGTTTAAGATCTGTTGAATATTTTCAAAATATTCAAACTAAAGAATACAAACTTTTGTTTTTGAAAGAATGAAAGAAATGAGAGCTAGTTCTCACAAATATTGGATTGGCAAAAGTTGTTCTTCATCGTTTGAGGTCCTCTGTTTATAGTGACCTTCTTCTACTCTTGAAAAGCTTCAACGGTCATTTTGAATTTCCCGTTTAGAGATAGCATTGAATGCACAATATCCGTTGTGACTGATAGCTTGATCGTGGCCATGCTCAAATGTATTCTTGGTTATGAGGGTAGTACAAAATGGAGTCTCACTGCTATGAGCATTTGCAGCTTGAAAACTGTTTTTCATCCTTTATGTAACTTCCAGCTTTTTCCATCCATAAAGGTGCTATCGTACAGATCGCTTTACATTTCCCATTGTACTGTGTTGCTTTTTGCATTTCCTCAATGGTACTATGTTTTTCTCACAAGGAAACAAACCATTAAGCATATAAAACAAATGAGAAGAACAAAAATTCTCTTGAAATAAATATCAATCATTTGAAATAAATATGATTCATTGTGGACCGGATTGAAATTATTTATGAAGGCTTATCATAAAGATGAGCTCGTGTACTTAAAAACTGCGTCTACTTAGTTCAATGTGAAACTAAGTCTAATCACTCTTTCATTTTGTTCGTCCACTGACGTGGCATATCCTCTCGTCTACTCAAGTCTTTGGACTTGTTATATCTCAGTTAGTTATTTTTATCTCCGTCTGGTGACATGGCATTAAAGTCCGTCTACTTACTTAAAAAAGGATCTCGTCTGATGACGTGGCAAGTTAAGCTCGTCTATTCAATTTGAAACTTAGATTCCGTCCAGGAGAATTATTTTAATATTTCGTCTACTTAGAAATTCCCATGCCTCGTCTACTTAAGTTTCAGTCTACTCAAATAAATAAATAAATAACTTTACCAAGCTTTTGAGCAGCCTGTCTACACAGGTGGATGTGGATTTCTTATTTAAAGTCCAAGCAGATATATGAAAAAAATTTCTAAGTTTCCATAACTTATAAGATTCAAGTGATCCTGCAAAACTAGATAACCTTGTTAGATCTCAACTAACACTTTGCCAAGCAAATTTAATGCTTTTGTTAACATCAAAACTTAGAGATTAATTAAATCCAAATCACTTTGGCTCCAACAATCTCCCCCTTTTTGATGATGACAAAAAATAATTAAATTTGAGTAGCAAAGTCTAAGAGAGCTTACAAAGCTCCCCCTAAGACAAAGCATACAAGCTTTAGCAGCATAAGACAGAAATTCAGCAGCACATGTATATAGTTTTTCAGATCAGTGCAATTACTTATCAGTTAGGTTAATAGCAGAGCATTATAGACTTAATCAAACTTATATAAAATATATCATATCAAACAGTGTTAGAGCATGTAGACTTAGGATATATCAGAGCAATAAACAAATCATAGTAAACGTTGTCAGAGCATTCAAAATAGATATAGTATCAGAGCAAAGATAGAGACATGCATATGCAAACAAGTATATACTTTTCAAAAACTGACTCTTCTCATTAAATTTAATTCTCTTTCCTTTCTCCCCCTTTTTTGTCATCAGACAAAGAGGTTAAGGAGTGGACCATCATTGTCAGTAATAAAAGAGAAACAAGAGAAATTATGAGGAAGGTGGAGGTGGAGGAGGAGGATTTGGTTTTGGTGGAGGAGCAGGAATTTGAGTTGGCAGATTTTGACTCTACTGAAATTGCAGCATGATGTTCATCATCTGGTTCATCATGATGTTTGTTGGAACCAGGGATTCTGCTACCTGCTCTTTCACTTGTTCTTTAACCTTAGTCTATATTCTTTCATCTATAATCCTTCCAATAATTTCTTCAAAATTTGGAGGCAATGAGAGTGAGGGTCTTGAGCTTGATCTTGACTTGGAAGAGTGTCCAATGCTCTAGAAGTTTGAGGTTGCTCTAATGGATGAATGACAGTCAAAGCCATTGGCTGAGATGATTGCTTCTCATAAATGCTTGATCTAGTAGCAGACTCAGCAACTTCCTCATTCTTAGTGACTGATTTAACATAATCAATCTCCACAGCAGGGTCTTCAACTATAATTTCCCCATCAGTATGCTCTGAAGACGGTGATGGAGGAGGTGAAGTAGCATATTGCAGCACTGGTTCAGGTAGCTCTTTGACCCAATGAATAAAGTCATCTTCAAAGACACGACTTATGACAGGAATGCCAATGATGTCATTATAGATGAGGAATCTGCAGTTAGCAAGGCCACACTTCCCTCCGACTTTAAGAATATATTTATTCTCTTCAATAGTCAATCCAGAGGAGGAAGCTTCCTGTGCACAATCCACCATGTGAGTCCTCCAGATGTCCACAACAACTTCTTCTTGAACATCTTCAGTTGGTTGAGCCGACCGGTAGTCAATCACATTTTGATCAGTGAAATTGATTGTTGCTGGATTGATTATGCAGCTGTCAGGAAAAGGCATCTTGCCAGTATTTCTCTGCTTCTTCATATCTTTGTCTTTATTCATGTCAGCCTGGGACATATCATGTAGGGTTTGAATCCTATTCTTGTTCTCTCCAGAGAATGATGCAGCCATGTTGGAGGCACAAAATTTGCAGCCCTTGCATATCTTGGCATTTTCAACTCCATTTTCCAAAAAGCATACAAGAGTTGATCAATGAAGTCAGCAGCTCTGCCATATTCACTAGGACGAACAAAGGACTTCCATTTGGTGTTGGCATCCATGATGAATGGAACTTGTCTGAATGATCTTGATCTCTTTTCAAGAACATTTCTAAGATTTTTCTTTCTTGGATCCTAAGTCCAGTTAGATATGATGTGCCTTTCTACACCATCAGTGAAGGGTTTAAAGGGTGCAAATTTGATGAGGTTTGGGTATATCTTCTTAGGAGGGAATCTCTTCTGTGGTAGATGCGTGAGAAGAGGTCCAAGGGAATTGAATAACTCAAATGGAAATGGTCCAGTAGGTGTATGTGGTTCAGGGTTAATCCAATATGAGTAGATGTTTTCAGGTTCATACTCATATTCTATTAGAGGATACCATCTGGTTAGAATAGGTTCAGGTTTAGTTTGGTGGGTGTGAAATAAGATTCTCCAGTCTCTCTTTACATTGGCTAAGCTTTCAGCTTTGCCATCATAAAGAACAGGGGGATGAGTGTAGGGGATTCTAGTCTTTCTATTTTTGGGAAAGGCTGCACTAGGGCTAATTTCATTACCTGGTTGATGAAACCAGGGATCAGATTTAGGTATGATGGGTGAGAATTTTGGTCTTGGTGGTGAGGCTGTTTGTGGTTGATCTGGTGAGTTTGTTTGTGGTGAAAGGGGTGTGGGAATATACACATTATCAGAAATATTAACAGAAGTAGCAGGCATAATATCTACTCTATTTTCAAGGCTAGAGAGTAATGCATCAACTGCTAATTGAACAAGATCATTAGCAAGGATGATTACCTCAGAGGTCACAGCTGATTTAGCCTTTCTAGCCGGTTGCCTTCTAGGTTGAGTGGCAACATCAGCAACAGTAGAGGTTCCAGTCCTTTGTTTCTTCAGAAAGGCACTAATTGGAACTGTGTCTTCATCCTCATCATTGTGTGAGAGGACCATTTTCCTTTACCTCTTTTGAGGAGGTTGAGGATCAGCAATTGGTTCCCTGATCACAATGCCTGTAGCAGGCCTTTTAACAGCAGGCCTTCTCTGAGCAGTGGTTTTCTTCTTAACATTCCTCTTCATCCCTAGAACATCAGCATTGTTCTGTTCAACCATTTCTTCCTTGACCTTCATTAATTCCTCAGTCTTGGCTATGGCAGCAGCAAAATAGGTGCTGAGATTCATATTTTCAATGTTCATCTTGCCAAAATCAGCAGCTGACATTGGTTTTTCAGTTAAAATTCGTGCTTGCTCTTCAAATGACCTAACAGCAATGAATTCATGGATTCCTTGAGCTTTGAAGATCTTGGAAAGGAGATGGAAATAGGGAAATGCAGAGAGTTTCTTCCAGTTAATCACAACATCCCTGAATCTTCCTTACAAAATTCTGGGAAGGTTGATCTTTGTCTCAGTAAAGAGATGGCAGAGGCAGAACTTGTGCAAGGCAGACAAGTTGTCCTTGGACCCCGCTTTGTGAAGCACCACTTTTTTCAGTAGTTGATGAAGGATTCGAACAATGTCCTTCATTTCTAAAGATTTCTATGAGTGATTCCTTACTGTATCCTCTCTCATTAAGAAGACTTCAATGACCTCAATACCACCTAGTTTAGTCTCCCAGGACTCAGTAAAAACCATTCCTTCCTGAGCGCAAAAGACGGCCTCAGCAATAGTCTTCTCATAAACTACTATCCTCTTTCCCAATACAATAGAGGAGATATCAGTATCAAAGACTTGAAGTCGCCTCCAGAAATCCCTTATCAAATTGGGATAAACAGAGACTTTCTCAGCGAAGAGTCCTCCCCACCCAACAGTGTTGACATTCTTGCTGATATCTAGATTGTAGTATTGTAAAACTCCAAAGTTGAAGTGGTTCTCAATAGCCATATTAAGCTTGTCCATATTGAAGGTTGAAGAAGAAGCCATTTTTGGTGATTTGAGAGTTAGGGTTTGAAAGCAAAGAGATAGAGAGATCGAGAAATATCAGAGATGACAGGGTAGTGAAAGGTTTCTCAGAGGGAAGAGGGTTGCTTTAAAAAGGTTTTGAATTTAAAAGGTTTTTCTTTTAGAAATAAATCAAAAAGAAAATTATTTGACAATACATGTCATTAAGGATAAAATGGTGTTGGTATTTTGAAACTATAAAAAGGCCTTGATGGGATTGATGAAAGTTACTGACTAAATTTATTTTTGAGACAAAATAAATGCAATTAATAAATAAGAGTATGGACGGGTCCAAGTGAAATGCAATCAAACATAGACGCGACATGCAGTGGACGCGGTACAAAAATACAGTGGATGCGATATGCAATGGACGCGCACTAAAATCATGCAATAGACTTGAAATGATTTAGACGCACATACATCAACAACAAAATTATCAAGGCTGGACGCCTTAATTAATCCACATATAACATATTAAGATACTTTCTAATAAAAATAAACATGTCCTCTGCAAGAGGTTTAGTAAAGATATATGCACATTGATGGTCAGTATCTACAAATTATATATCAAAAACACCTTTTTGTACATAATCCCTAATGAAATGATGTTTAATTTCTATATGCTTAGCTCTAGAATGAAATATTGGATTCTTGGATAAATTAATTGCAGTAGTATTATCACACATAAGTGGAATACTAATTACAAACACATTGTAATCTTCCAATTGATGTTTGATCCAAAGAAGTTGTGGCCAGCAACTAGCAGCTGAAATATACTCAGTTTGTTTACTTGGTTTGATGGATGTACACCTCGTCCACAGTTTGTTTAACTTGAAGTCCAAGTAAGAATTTGAGTTCTCCCATCATGCTCATTTCAAACTCTTTCTGCACGAGCTTAGAAAACTCTTTGCATAGAGATTCATTAGTAACACCAAATATATTATCATCAACATATATTTGTACAACTCAAATTAGATTTATTGGACTTTCTAAATAAGGTTGTGTCAACGTTTCCTCTATTAAATCCATTTTTCATAAGAAAAGAACTTAGCCTGTCATACCATGCTCTAGGGGCTTGTTTAAAGCCGTATAAAGCTTTCTTAAGCTTATATACATGTTCAGGATGTGTTTCACTCTCAAAACCCGGAGGTTGCATAACATAAACTTCTTCATTAATAAAGCCATTAAGAAAAGCACTTTTAACATCCATTTGAAAAAGAATAATACTATGATGTGCAACAAATGAAAGTAAAATTCTAATTGCTTCTAATCTAGCAACAGGTACAAAAGTTTCAGTGTAATCTATACCTTCTTCCTGAGAATAACCTTGAGCAACAAGTCTTGCCTTGTTTCTTACCACCTTACCATTTTCATCAAGCTTGTTTCTGTAAACCCATTTTGTTTCAATAACTTATTTATCTTTAGGCAAGGGTACTGACACGCTGTCGCACACGCGTCAAAAAACGAGCGATTGGAAAAATATGTAGTTAGGATGAGACAACTCGCGTATCATCTAACAAGGACTCTTGGGTTGCTATTAACACAAAATAAGTTTTTTTTGGGGGGGGGGTTGGTTGGTTGGTTTGAAATTAAATTAAGAAAACAAAGCAGAAAAACTATACAAACTAAATAATTACCAAATAAGCTAAACGATCAACCTACTGCTTTCGGTTTCCCACTATCATCGGTTCATATAAATCCAAGCCCTAAGCGGATTCTAATCCCTTTTCGATCGTAGTGACAATTAACAAGCGAAATTGGCATTACACGATTTATGTTCCTAATTCCCGAATTAAGCAAACGGGGTGAAGCTCTCGTGAATTAAGCAAACACGAATGAACACACGCGAATTAAGCAAACGCATTTGAGTATAGGAACACACAATCATCGAAACAAATCAATACTAATTCTATACAATCCTGAATTAAGCAAACAGAACATATAGAACAATATTGAAAGAGAATAGCATTAAGTTTAGGAATTACAAAACCTCAAGTGGCGGCGAAACCCGATTACAGCAGATTGATCAAAGGAGACTAGCTCTCCATTACAAAGGGAACACAAAACTGTAAACCTAAATTCGCAGCCGTCCTAATCTAAAAGAAAAGAAGATAAAAGAGAGATCCATCAGTTCTGACCTAAAACATATATAAATACAGATTCTGGGTTGCACTCACTCACGAGGCGAGACATGATTCGCGAGGCGAATATTATGAACAACTCTTCAGTGTTTGGCTTTCTCGCGAGGCGAGACGAGGGTTCGCGAGGCGAGACTTCAAATTCCAATCTGTCACAGCCGTGACCTTCATCACGGCTAAGCCGTGATGGTCTTTGTCCTTCAGGGTTGGATTTCTCGCGGGGCGAGACAGTGATTCGCGGGGCGAGACAGAGAGGATGGCATTTCTGGCACAGTGAGGCTTCAGGATCGCGAGGCGAGTAGCCTCTCGCGGGGCGAAGACTCCAGAATTGCTTCTCTTTATTAACCTGAAAATGACAAATAGCAATAAGTGCTTTATTTGACTCTAAATCAGTTAAATTACCCTAAAACTACTTTAGAGACTCAAAATGTTGCTTGAGGACAATTTAATCTAATTTGGGTGAAAACAAGATATAATTAGCACAAAGCCATGGTCTTTCTAGTTATAAAACTAGACGAGCCAGAGGCTGATCAAAATACCCCAAACTTAAACTTTGCTTGTCCCCAAGCAAACTAAAACTCAAAAAGGACTCAAACTTGGCAAGCTTAAAAGATTCAATCAAATTTGCACAAATTTCATGCAATTTCAACAAAACAATTTTTCCTCAATGATTCCCCCCTTTTCAACAATGCAATCCCCACATTCATTTACTTTAAACAATTGAGAATTTCATCATTCATGCAATCAGTAATCTAAACAAGGGATCCAAGTTACACACAAAAGGGAGATCACCAATTTCAAACAATTGCCTTCCTCACAAGGGCATTTAGTGTTTCGCTCATTCGCTCAGTTTGTCTAGGCTATCAACATTTCACTCAATTTCACTTTTAAGAGCACTTCCCATAAATTTGATTTTCATCTCAAACAAGGTTCCCACGGAAACATGCATGCAACATCAAAAGGTCTTTTAAAGGTTGTAATGGGGCCTGGCTAAGGGTATGATATTCAAAGGTACTAGGCTTAAGTCCCTAGGAACTAAGAGAGCATGAGCATTTTGATACATTGGAATTCCACTCAAGTTCCTTTTTCCATTTTTCTTTATGCTTGGGTGACTACAACCTTTTTCTTCTAATACCCTTTTTGACATTTTTGCACTTTTCTCTTTTTCTCTTTTTTTTTCCTTGCCCCTTTGGCTCCAACCTTTATTTTTCTTTTTGTCAATCCCAAACTGACATAATGTATCCATGTAGCCACCCCAAACTTAGCTTCTTGCAAACCTTATCTTGCTAAGCATCCATGCTCTCCTAATCCTAAGATCGGGTTAACATGGTTTTTCAGATTTTAGGCTCATAACATAGGGTCATCACGAAACAATAGACTAATTAGGCTCAAAGGGGCTGACTAGGGAACATGCACTAGGGACTGGTTCAATTTAGGCCAACTAGCTAATTCAAAGAAAATTTCCTAAATCATTTGATGCAAACACATAGACATGCAAACCATGAAGAGATTCAAGCAAATTCGGGAAAGTGCAGCTTGAAAGTGATGAACACAGTTAAAAACATGTTGGAGGCTCAAATCCTCACCTAGACATTTTTCACAAATTGTTTGACCGAGATTCAATCCCTAGTGTGTGCACCCTATCACCCCAAACTTATCATAAATCATGCAATCATAACAGAATATCTCAAAGTTCAATTTTCAATTTTTCATGGGGGTTACTTTCCAATTTTTAAAACCTAGGGGAAAAATCATCAACAGTCAACATGTATCATGCAATCCATCTATGCAAAATTCAATCAAATTCCAGCAAACTTGCCGACACAAGACTCAACACACAAACTCTTGATCTTCTCAAATTATTCAAGAGATAAAAGAAAAAAAAACAAAAATAAAGCAAGGATAATTAAAAAGGAAAGGGATTTAGAAAAACTCATGGAGGTGGTTCCACCAGGATCCCACTGTCTGTGATACAGCGGCCACAGAATGCTCAAATTGCAATATGATCCTCCCGGATCCCATGGCATGAAGCATACGTATGGGAGTGGACACTTGACAATTATGGTGACTCCGCCAAGTGCGGCTGACTTCTCATTCCCTCTTGGGTCAAAGTTGACCTCCTGATCAACAAAGTCCTCCCAATAGAAATGGGGTTCAACCTCTTGGACTGGCCATAGTGTCTTCATATCCAAGGGTGCAAAATCCAGTCTCTCGGGCAGAGGCTTGAACTCTATCACCGGTTGTTCCGCAGTGGGAGGTGGCAAACAGGTGTCGAGGGTCTCTGGTGCTGCTTCAACTTCTGCACGATCTTCCTTCACTACGCTGGCAAATCCATCACCTGCTATACATGCAAAAATCTCAACACACACCACACAAGGGTTAGTGTTAGTACAATCAGCACATATAGTACAACAAACTGAATCAGAAAAGGCTTGAATGTCTGGAAATTCAGCACACAGTTCATCCATCCCATCACATTCAACACATGCATAAGAACCAATGGAATCATCTAATTCCAGAATTTCTTCATCATCCTCTAGCATGGCGAAGTGGATGTCCTCCATACATCTCTTCCTCTCAATTTCCTTAGTCGAAGGTTCTGATCCTTGAGCTTGCTGTATGGCATTCATCAAAGTGGCAAGCTGTCCAATCTGTGTCTGTAAGTCATGAATGCTAGCATCCGTTCACTACTGAAACTGCCCAATCTCTCCAATCTGTGTATGCAAAGCATGGATACTAGCATTTGCTTGCTGCTGAAACTGGAGATTGTTGTCAGCCATTTGCTTGATCAGGTCCACTAGTGAGGGTCCAGAAGGTGCAGAGGTGGTCACTTGGGGAGGGTTCGTGGTGGTATCAGCGGCAACATCAGTTGTTGTTGAGGTGATTCATTGACTTGTCTAATATCCAATATCTCTTTTCTGATTGATGCAGCTCTGAAGGCAGGAAAGTATCTCTTTAGGAAGACTTTCTTCAAATCAATCCAGGTTGAAACGAAATTTGGCGCAAGATAGTACAGCCAATCCTTCGTGGCACCTTGAAGGGAGAATGGGAAGGCTCTCATCCTGATGTGGTCTTCCGTCATTCCTTCAGGTCTCAAAAGTGTAGAGCAAACAACCTGGAATTCTTTTAGATGCATCTGCGGATTCTCACCTGCAAGACCACTAAACCTTGGCAACCAGTGTATTAAACCAGAAAAGTCAGGATAATATATGCATGACGACTCATAATCAATGTTAGGCATATAGTTTTGCATATAATTATCCATAGGAAGGTACTAGGATTTGTAACCAGACACAACAGCCATAACTAATTCAGCAGATTTATTTTTTAAATTTCTGTTAATAACAACAAGAGCCCCCGGCAACGGCACCAATTTTGACACGCTGTCGTGCACGCGTCAAAAAGCGAGCGATTGGAAAAATATGTAGTTAGGGTGCGAAAACTCGAGTATCGACTCACAAGGACTCTTGGGTTGCTATTAACACAAAATAAGTTTTTTTTTGGGGGGGGGGGGGGGGTGTTGGTTTGAAATTAAATTAAGAAAACAAAGCAGACAAACTATGCAAACTAAATAATTACCAAATAAGCTAAACGATCAACCCACTGCTTTCGGTTCCCACTATCATCGGTTCATATAAATCCAAGCCCTAAGCGGATTCTAATCCCTTTTCGATCATAGTGACAATTAACAAGCGAAATTGGCATTACATAATTTATGTTCCTAATTCCGGAATTAAGCAAACGGGGTGAAGCTCTTGTGAATTAAGCAAACAAGAATGAACACACGCGAATTAAGCAAACGCGATTGAGTATAGGAACACACAATCATCGAAACAAATCAATACTAATTCTATACAATCCTGAATTAAGCAAACAGAACATATAGAACAATATTGAAAGAGAATAGCATTAAGTTTAGGAATTACAAAACCTCAAGTGGCGGTGAAACCCGATTACAGCAGATTGATCAAAGGAGACTAGCTCTCCATTACAAAGGGAACACAAAACTGTAAACCTAAATTCGCAGCCGTCCTAATCTAAAAGAAAAGAAGATAAAAGAGAGATCCATCAGTTCTGCCCTAAAACAGATATAAATACAGATTCTGGGTTGCGCTCGCTCGCGAGGCGAGACATGATTCGCGAGGCGAATATTATGAACAGCTCTTCAGTGTTTGACTTTCTCGTGAGGCGAGACGAGGGTTCGCGAGGCGAGACTTCAAATTCTAATCTGTCACAATCGTGACCTTCATCACGGCTAAGCCGTGATGGTCTCTGTCCTTCAGGGTTGGATTTCTCGCGGGGCAAGACAGTGATTTGCGGGGCGAGACAGAGAGGATGGCATTTATGGCACAGTGAGGCTTCAGGCTCGCGAGGCGAGTAGCCTCTCGCGGGGCGAAGACTCCAGAACTGCTTCTCTTTATTAACCTGAAAACGACAAATAGCAGTAAGTACTTTATTTGACTCTAAATCAGCTAAATTACCCTAAAACTACTTTAGAGACTCAAAATGTTTCTTGAAGACAATTTAATCTAATTTGGATGAAAACGAGATATAATTAGCACAAAGCCATGGTCTTTCTAGTTATAAAACTAGACGAGCTAGAGGCTGATCAGGTACCAGAGTCCAAACATTGCTTCTCTCAAACTGATTTAGTTCTTCTTGCATAGCTAGAATCCATCCATCGTCCAGCAGAGCCTTATCTACTGTCTTTGGTTCCAACTCAGAGACTAGTGTAGAGTCTTCTTGCTCTCTGAAGGTGGATCTGGTTCTTAGCCTATCATTGGGATTTCCAATGATCTGATCTTGTGGATGATAATTCTTGAAGTACCAAGATCTTTGAACATTTTCTTGTTGAGAAGTGGATGCTTCTGGTTCTGGTTGTTGAGTAGGGTCGTCTACTTGATCATCAGCTTTAATCTGTGTTGTATCTCCTGAGATGTTTAGTTCAAGATTTGCAAAAGATTCAACTAGCTCTGATAATTTCTTATCAGGAATACATTCTTCTACAACTAAAGTTCTAGAATTGTAAACTCTAAAGCCTTTTGAAGTTTCAGAATATCCTAACAGAATTCCATTATCTACTTTTGCATCAAACTTACCAAGTTGATCTTTATTGTTCAGTATATACCATTTACAACCAAAGGGATGAAAATATGAAATGTTGGGTTTTCATCCTTTCCACAATTCATAAGGAGTCTTATTCAGGATAGGTCTAATGTATATTCTGTTCTTAATGTAGCAGGCAATGTTAACAGCTTTAGCCCAGAAGTGTCTAGGGACAGAGTGATCATTGAGCATAGTCCTAGCCATCTCTTGAAGAGATCTGTTTTTTCTCTTTACCACACCATTTTGTTGTGGTGTTCTTGTTATTGAGAAGTTGTGAACAATACCACTATCTTCAAAG
This sequence comes from Sophora flavescens, assembly GCA_030762895.1. Lineage (NCBI taxonomy): Eukaryota > Viridiplantae > Streptophyta > Magnoliopsida > Fabales > Fabaceae > Sophora > Sophora flavescens. The sequence goes on from CM061069.1 coordinate 147,804,776, forward strand.
AACTTATAAAATAGTTCATCCTCAAACTCTCCCCCATGGTCACTTCTGATTGAAGTGATACACATGCCTTTTTCATTCTGTACATGTTTGCAGAATATAGAGAATATCTTGAAAGACTCATCCTTGTGAGCTAGGAACATAACCCATATCCATCTAGTGTAGTCGTCTACAATGATACACCATATTTCTTACCACTAACAGAAGCATTCCTTGTTGGACCAAAAAGATCAAGGTGTAGCAACTCTAGTGGTCTATTGGTACTAACAACAGTTTTAGATTCAAAAGAACCCTTGACTTGTTTTCCCTTTTTACATGCATCACAGAGAGCAGTATATTTGTACTTGAGGTTTGGTAGCCCTCTCACGAGGTTATGCTTATTTAGCTTTGAAATTAATTTCAAGCTTGCATGACCTAGCATTTTGTGCCAAATCCATCGCTCATCTTCAGTGGATACTAAACATGAGACACTTTGATTTGAGAGGTCCTCCAAGTCAATCTTATACAGATTGTTTTGCCTTTTATTAGTGAATAGAAGTGATCCATCATTCTTATTGACATTACACATGTTCTTATCAAAAGAAACATCATATCCACTATCACATAGTTGACTTATACTTAGCAGATTATGTTTAAGACCATTAACCAAGAGAACATTGTCAATGGAGGGAAAATGATGTTTACCAATTTTACCTATACCAATGATCTTCCCTTTTTGGTTTCCTCCAAATGTGACCCAGCCACCATCTTTGGCTCTAAGGTCTTTGAACATACACTTTTCTCCTGTCATGTGTCGTGAGTACCCACTGTCCAAGTACCAAGATGTTTGTTTCTTTCCTGATGTTAAGCAAATCTGCAACAGGTATTATCTTATCTTTAGGTACCCAAACTGACTTGGGTCCTTTCTTGTTAGTAGTCACTAGACGAGAATGCTTTCTATGCTTATTATGTATGCATCTAGATGTAGTATGTCCATTATTTCCACACACTTTGTAAAAGGTGTTGGATGGGCCAGGCTTGGTTTTAGCATGTTTAGCTTGAGGTTTTGATGCTCTTTGCTATGTATGTGGTCTTGACTTTTGGTGAGATGCTTCTTGCTTCTCTTTGTCATAACCAACGCCATATTTATCAAGTGGTGACCTAGAGTACCTTGGAATAAGACTAAGTTTATCTGAGCCATCTACAAGCTTTGACAGAGAGTCTGTCAGATATGTTACATCTTGTTTCAGTTTTGTGACTTCACAAGAAACATCAGGCTCACACTCCATTTTGTCAGCTAGACTGACGTTCACTGATTTTAGTATGTCATTTTCATCTTTAAGGTTTTTTTTCTCAATGAAAACTCTATCATATTATCTAGACAATTTAGAAAACTTCTTTTTGAGATGCCTATACTCATGAGACAGTATGGACGACTCATGCAATAATTCATCAAAAATGTAACAACCTGATTTTTCTGCTTGTCTGTAATATGTGATTATAGGGATAATTAAGTATTTATTATAATAAATTATGAAGAATTATTTTGATAAACACCATTATCAATATCATAAATTATTTTATTTTAAAAAAATGCAGTTGAATTTTCGACAGAAAATTTCATACATTACGGTCTGAGTTTTTGCTGTCAGTTAGACTTTACTGACCCGAAAAATTAATTTTTATATAAAAAAATGAAATTTTAATTTTTCTAACCCAGTTATGATTATTTTTATGATTTTATAAATTATTTATTTTAATATGAATTTTCTAGTGGAAAATTTACAAAGAAAAATACGACCGATTTACATTGACGGGAACCAATTGGAACCGGAATGAACCAAAATTTCAATTTACAATGAAAACCCATTATTTTAATTTCAAATTTTGGTTTAAAAATTGTTTAAAAAAATTAAAAAAAATCCCATCCTCCCTTGGCTGAGAGAGCAGCGTCCCCCTCCCCCTCCCTCTATAAATACCCTCTTCTAACACTTCATTCCATTTGCTTTTCTTTCATACTTAAGCCAACACTTACTTCTTTCACAAAGGTTACTATTCATCATCTTCAACCTCTAGCTTTTAAGTTTGGAAGCTAATACTCCTCATTTTATTCTCTTGCTCATCACCATTATCATTTAGAGGGTATAAATTCTCAACTCTTGCTCATATCTTTCAACTTCCTAATATCAACTTACATGTTTATGGATTTTGTTGAAAGTTAATTTTTTCTTAGTGCATGTACATGAAACTAATTTATTTAAGTTCATCATCATCTTCACAACCATCTTCAACCTTTGCATGTTAAAAAGAACCTTCCTATGACCCTTGATGATGGGTGACCGAAACCCAAATGGAGGAGAGGTGGCGGTTTTACAAAAATTTTCACATGCATGTTAGTTACCAATGTTATATATTCATAAATTCAACTTATATTTTTAAGAAAAATCCCTTTTCACATAAAAATGATTTTCACAAAACCTTAATCATCTTCACTTTTACTTTTATGTATTGCATGTAGTGAGAAATTCATCCAACCCTATGATCATGGTGTTGGCCAACAACACCAATAGGGAAAGGGATGAACTTTGATGAAAATCCCACATGGTTGGTTTAAGAACTTTGATTCATGTATTTCTCAACTCATGGATTTTATCAAAAATATGTTTTCCTTCCTTAATATGATTTTGTGGCTAAAACTCTAAAAAAATATAGAGTTAGTGAAGCCTAACTTTGAATCTTTAGGAAGGATGCATGTATGATAATCTAATTCCTTTGCTTGAATGATTTAATGTGGAGTTTTGAAAATTTTAAAATCCCTAGCCGAAACTCACTTGAGGAGTTGATGATGTCTTACTCAATTTTTTTTAGTTGAATGATCCTTAAAAACACTATATTAGTACATGCAAGAAATTATATTCATGAACAATATTATTTTCCACTATATTATGTGAGGGCCGAAACATATGGTTAATGAGGCTAAGAGTTCAAAATTTAATTTTCAAGTTTTGAGCTTGTGTTTGGTCTTTTTGATGCTTAAGGAGCTTAAATGCAAAAGCTTGTAAAAATTGAAAATCTCTAGCATGATTTTTTTTTTTGGCCGAAACATGCCTAGAAGTTTTAGGGTGATTTTATAAAATTTTTAATTTATGAAAAACATTTATTTTATTCAGATTGACAATCGTCACGAGAACCGAGTCGGTCTCTTTAAAATACTCAACCGAATCCCTTATCGCTAAACTTTGAGGTAAGGGGAGAAAGCCTGAGGGATGTTACAATTGTGGTAACTATTTGCTTGTATATTTGAATTGTTTGGCTATGTTGATGTTGTTGCTACATGGATGAAAAAGTTGGATTGCTATATGATTGTGTGTTATGTCTACGAAGATGTGCTGAAGTTGTTGTTTAAGTGGTTGTTTTGGAATTACTTGCATTTATATGACTTTGATGAAATGTTGAATTGAAATATATGCTTGAACATATTATGTTACCAATGTTGTAAGTTACTGAAAGCGGTGTTGGTTGTTGCATAGAAGCTTAACCTTGGTTAGAGCTCAACTATTAAAGATAACAGCCTTAAAAGACTTATGTGGAAAACCACAAAACAAAGGTTTTACATTTTAAGTAGCATGTTGATAAGAGAAATTTATTCTGGAAATTTTTTAAAAGATGTTGTTCTATGAGAAACTTAAATTAAATTATTTTTTTTGAGACTATTTTATGATGAAAAACAATAGAGGAAAACAAGTTAAATTCCAAGTTCTTTAGGAGAAATTTTAGTTCTCAGTGTTTTAGAAAGAGTTTTTTTGCTCAAAACGTTTTCAACATTTTCTTAATGATAGACCTTTTCCAAAGTAAATATGGATTTCTAAAGAAGAGAGAATTTTTGTAACTCAAGGTTTTCAAAATGAATTTCAAAGGAAAAATGTCTTTTAGAAGGTTTTCTTTCAAAATAAAATATCCGATAACTTGGATAAGTTACGAAAGTTTTGTTTTCGGATTATTGTTTTTTATCGAGCGAAAAAGAAGAAAAGTTGAAAAGTTAAACCTAGTAACCGAGACATCGGCATACTAGTGTTTTAAAAACACGTTGATTTATATTCCGTGCTATGTTGCTATGGACTGTTGTCCTATACACATTGAATTGAAACATGGTGAAAGTGATAAAAAGGTGAAAGTTGTTTTCCACGACCACAAAGTTCTAGATTAGTGCACAGGACTAGGACTGTTGTTATTAGACACTCGGACTTAAGGTCCTGTGTTGATAATAAAAGTTTTAAGACGTTGAAAACCTTGGAAGGTCGTGAGTCTTGAGCCTCAACAAAGGAAATAACAAAGCACAAAGAAAAGCTAAAAATAAAAATGATTTTTCTCATGCATTCATTTTTGGCAGACGTGCCCACGTTGTTTCGTATGAATACCTTGAAGGGTCAGGTATCTCATGCTAAGTTGTTTCATTGTACCTTGATGGACAATGAAGTCCATATGCCTGGGTTATTGTGCCTTGTGTTGAACAGTTTGCTATGGACATCCACACATGTTGATCACTGTGTCAGGAGTTTAAGACAGTGTTCTGGAAAATCACGTTGTGCCTTATTGGCAATCGAGCCTGATAAGCTCATTTTTAAACGAAGTTGAATTCTCCGGAGATTTCCATTACACGTTGAACTTTAAAAATGCAGGTGTTTTCAAAAACTACGATGAATTGTGTGATGTTATGTTTTATTTGAATATTTTATGCCATGTATGTATGATATCTGTTGTATCTGATGTTATGTGTTGCAAGTATGTGGTTATCATGATTATCCATATATTGGTATCTCACCCTTGCATTTTGTTGGTTTTATTTTCTGGGTGGTATATTTTATTTGTTTGGAAAATAAAATAGATGGATCTGGACACACCATTGGTTCACCTTCGGGCGCGAGCGCTTGTATTTGAGAACTATCAGGACCCTGCTGCATGGGAGTTTCAACTGGGAGCTCACGCAGCTTACTATACTGGCCCGGTGTGTACCGTGGAGGGTAGAGCCTTGGATGGACCCGTTGGGAGAGTTCACAACACAAATATGGTGCGGATCACATTACCACTTGTGGATATCTGCTTACAGCATTGGGCTGCCTAGGGTTTGGTGGTCTTAGGTCCTCAGCAGCCCCAGAACTCACCTCATCAGGAGGTAGCACTTGTCGAGCCTATTGAGGAGGATCCGCATGAGATTATGGACGAGGACCCTCAGGAGGATTTGGAGGACGATCTCGTTGAGGAGATAGATGAGGATCATCAGTATTATCCACTTGACGAGGATGATGATGATGCTCCCGATGAGGGAGGTGATGTGGATAACCATCCACAAGTTGTATCTTCGCAGGGTGGAGATAACCGTAGTGGTCTCTCTAACGGATACCACTAGGACTAGACTAGCCATGGGCTTTTCTTTTCTTTTATGTTGGTATTATCTGTGTAATTGCTCTAGTTTTTGTATCTGACTACATATCTTTAAGTTGTTTAACCCCTATCAAGTGTGTTAATGTTTGAACTAGTTTTTGTGAAGGACTATGTTGAACCATTCAATGTAACTTCTGTCAAAATAGCCTGTCGTCAAAAAGACTTTTATTAATGTAAAAAGGTGTTTATGTATATTTCATGGTGCTATTTATGTTTCGTTACACATGTTTTCTGAAAGAAATCGACGTGTCGCTAATAATGTTATTTTTCCGTAAAACGATGTAATTAATGTGATGCCCGGGGAAAGGGTGTCACATTAAGGGTGGTATCAGAGCTGGTCGAGACTTTCGGGAATAGCTGGGAATAGACCTGTTGTGTTTGTGTTGTATGATCTCTGATAAGGCTTGTTTGAATTACTTCTTAGAAGTAATGAGTGCCAGTGAACAAATAAGTGTTTCAATCTCTGGATTCCATTTAACTGATTTTATCTTTTTGTCAGTTATGGAACCAGAAGCAGGACGTGGACGTGGCCGCAGAAGAGGCCGTAGGGGTGGTTTTGTTGGTGGCCATGGACATGATGGTGGGGGAACGGACTTTGCAGCTCAAGCTTTGGCAGACATAGCGGCTGCCATTGCACAGTAAACTGCTACTATGGCTGCTCAACATCAACAAGAACAGGCTCGCACTGAACAAGCTGCTGAGAGTCATGGTCTGACAGCTTTTCGACGCCAGAACCCAGCACAATTTTATGGGGATGCTGACCCTACAAAGGCTGACTTGTGGATTCAAGAACTAGAAAATATTTCGAGTTGATTCATAGCCCTGAAGCGGTAAGAGTACCTTACGCCACTTTCAGAAGTTGACACAGGCAAACACAGGAGGGGGGGGGGGGGGGGGGTGAATTTTGTTTTTTAATAATTTTCGAAAACAACCTTTAAAATAATTTTTGCACACAAGGAGATTAAAATCAGAAGCAAGCACAAAGAAATTGATCTTTTAAAAAGCTTTAACAAAAGCAATATCAAAACCCCTCAGTTAGTAAGAAACAAATAAAGCTGTAAAAGTTTAGGAGTTGAAGATTCACGCGAGACGTTTTATCCTGGTTCGCTCTCTTCCAACCAAGAGCTACGTCCAGTCCCTTATACTTGAAGGTTTTTCTCCACTATTTTCCAAAATAGATTGCAACCAAGTATTCAACACCTCTCCAGGCTTACAAGTATTTCTTTCTTACCAAGCCTCTTCAGGCTCTAACTCTAACAAAGAGATTTAACGTTTGATCTTCTTAACTCACTATGTGTGAGGATATGAAAGTTTAAGATCATATGAATATTTTCACAATATTCAAAACTAAAGAATACAGACTCTTGCTCTTGAAACAATATTAGAATGAGTGATTATCGATTGGCAAAAAGTTGAGCTAGCAAGGTTGTGCAGGCAAGAGTACTTCTTCAGTATCTCAGGTCTTCTATTTATAGTGAGCTTCTTCTTCACTTGTATTTCTTCAACGTTTATTTTGAATAAACCTGTGTAGAGATAGCATTTAATGCATGATATCCATTATGACTGATAGCTTGATTGTGGCAAGTTGAATAGTACTATTGGCTATCGAGGTAGCATGAAATTGGAGGCTCACTGCTCGGAGTATTGAAGGTTGAGAACTTGTTGTTCCTCCTTTGTGTACAATCCAGCTTTTTCCAGTCATAAAGTTGTCATCGTACAGACCGTTTTGCAGTATCTCATTGTACGATTCTGATTTTTGCATTTCTTGATGGTACTATGTTTCTTTTACAACAAGGTAAAACATTAAAGAAGATAAAATAAATGTGAAGAACAAATATTCTATTGAAATGAATATCAATCATTTGAAATAAATTCAAGAGATTCGGATTGCATTTATTTATTCTAAGATGGAGCTTGTCTACTTTAAAAACTTCGTCTACTTAATTATATGTGAGACCAAGTCTGTTTCAACAATTTATTTTGCTCGTCTGATGATGTGGCATATCCTCTCGTCTATCAAGTCTTTGAACTTGCTATACCTCAATGAGTTATAAAGATCTATTTCTAGTGACGTGGCAAATAGAGCTCATCTACCTGATTACTTTGTTTTTCAGTTCATTCAATTTTACCAATTACTTTCGTCTGCTAACGTGGCAATCTAGACACATTTCCTATCAAGTCTTTGGACTTGTTGTATCTAAGAAGTTATTTTGATTTCCGTCTAGTAAGCATTTAGAGCCTCTTCTACTTAAGAAAACCAATATAATCAAATAAATAAATAACTTTTACCAAAACATTGAGTAGCCCGTCTACAAGGGTGGACGCGTATTTTTCAATGAAAACTTATCCCAAGTTTCTATTACGTATATTTAAATATTCCTGCATAACTGAAAGTACATGTTAGATCTCAACTAACACTTTGCAAAGCAAATTTAATTCTTTTGTTAACATCAAAACTTAGAGATTAATTAAATCCAAATCACTTTGGTTCCAACATTCTCTCCCTTTTTGATGATGACAGAAACTAATTAAATTTGAAATGCAAAGTCTAAGAGAGCCTGCAGGGCTCCCCCTAAGACAAACCATTCAGATAAATAATCAGTAAAAGCATATGAGACAAACTTCATATAAGCTAATAGATAAGTGCAACAGCTTATCAAACTTAGAGTATATATGAAGGAATAAAAAAGCATAGTCAGCAAATATCAGAGCAAATAGGCAAACATAAGTATCAGAGCAGTTATCAAGTAGAAAACGGAATCTGCATATGCAGACAAATATGAGCTTTTCAAAAACTAACTTTATATATATATATATATATATATATATATATATATATATATATATATATATATATACAAATTCTCTTTTCTTTCCTTTCTCCCCCTTTTTGTCATCAGCCAAAAAGGTAAAAGGAGTGGACTATCATTGTCAGTATATATAAAAAGAATTCAGGTTTGCCAGGAAGAGGTGGTGGAGGTGGTTGATTCTGAGTTTGGCTTTTCTTGAAATCCATCAGGAATTCCAGCATTTTGTTGACAACTTCTAAGGTTGGAGCCATTGATGTTTGAACTTGTTGTTGGACATCCTCCTTAATTTTCTCAGTCATCTTCTCAACTTTTTCATCAACTATTTTGCCAACTCTTTCATCAACAATCTTGACAAGAACTTCTTCAAGATTTGATGGCAGATCATGTTGCCTTGAACTCTCAGCAGATTCTTGAAAGGTGCTTAAGGCTCTAGAGTGTTCAGGGTGATCTGAAGGGTGCATCACAGCCAAAGCTAGTGGTTGAGAAGAGTGCTTTCCAGATGAGCTTTGTTTGGAGATGGACTCAGCAGTTTCTTCTTCATGACCACCTGAGCCAAAAATAGTGGCATTCATGCCAGGTCCTTCAACTACAATTTTATCTTCTAGGAGCTCAGAAGGAGGTGAAGACGAAGCAGGATTAATCACTAGAAGGGGTAAAGGGGTCACTGATACTTCCTTTACCCATATGATGGGGTAGAAGAATTCCACATTTCGGCTTGTTATGGGAAGTCCCCAGAGATCTTTGTAGATCATGTACAGGAAGTTAGAAAGCCCACACTTTCCTCTGACTTTGGGAATTTCCTTCTTCTCTTCTTAGGTCAGTCTAGAGGAAGATGCTTCTCATGTGCAGTGAATAATGTTAGATTTCCAGAAATCTGCTGCATGTTGTTCATTGATCAACCCAATGGATTCATAATGCAAATAGAAATCCAGCATGGAGTAGTCAAAAGTTTCTTGATTCAGATCAAGCATTGCTGATTCAGCTTCTGGCATAACCACTTTGAATCTTCTGTTCTTCTTGTCCTTGTCATTATTCAGATCTACCATCGGCAGTCTTGGACAGATTCTGTAAGGCATGATTCCAACTCTGGTTGCTTCACTATGTCTCAGCCAGGATGGAGGGACAAATTGTGCGGCTCTATCAACTCTGAAATGACTGAATTCCCACTTCAGCATTTCATAGGTGAGCCGATCCACAAAGAAATCAGAGGCTCTCCCATAGACACTGGGATGCTCGAAGGATACCCATCTTGTGTTACTGTCCAATATTATAGAGACATGTTGTGAGGATCTCGCTCTTCTTTCAGGGATGATAGGAAGATTCTTTCTCGGAGGGTCTGTCTCCCAGACACTTATCACATGTCTCTGAACTCCATCAGTGAAGGGTAAGAGAGGTGGAGTTTTGACAAGGTTAGGATCGATTTTTCTCACTGACTTTTGAACTACTAAAATGTGATATTTTGAGCCAAAAAGGGGTACTCACTAAATCTACCCATTCTTTGTGATAGTGTTTTATTCCTCTTGGGTTGTATTCTCTAGAACTTGACTTGAAACCGTTTTGAAGCTTAAAAAATTTTGAAAACATTTTTGAAAATGATTGAGGCACTAGGTATTTTTCCGGCCTTCTGAGCTTTGATTGACTAAATGCTACCCCTTAGTTGCCCAATTTTGAGCCTGAAAGAATGAAATACTTTTATTGGTACCTTGAAATATTTTGATGAATGATGTTTGGTAGGGCACCTTTTAAAGTATTACAAAAAGGGTAAAAAGGTAGTTTAAAAAGTATGGGATGAGATAGTTAGAAAAATATTTCTCTTGAATTGACAATCTCCCCTTCTCTTATAAAAGAAAAAAAAAAGAAATAAAATATAAATATATAGAGGGGATGACAAAAGGAAGAGAGAAATAAAATAAAAAGAAAGAAAGAAAGAAAGAAAGGTGGAAAAATGAATCAAAACCCAAAAATGTATTTTAGAAGGTGTCATGCTTTGCAATGCTTGATATTTTGTTTAGCCTTTTTGAAATTTCCTTTTCTTGATTTCCCCACCTAACGATTAATCCCATGGCCCCGTTACAACCAAAGCAAAAGACCTCTTGATTCTTATGTGTTTTCATTAATAAAGTAGAGATTTGGTTAATAGTCAAGCTTATGGTAAAATCCATTCCTTGAGGAAATTGAGCGAATTGTCATATATCCTTAAACACTTGAGTGAGGTGAGAAAGAGTGCCCGAATCAGTGAGAATATGAGTCTGGGAAAACTAAGCTTCTAATTGGACTTGAAATTGATTGTCTCTTGCTGAATTATTTGAAAATGCCTGTTACTTGGATTAGTTACTCAGGTTCTTGGTTCACTATCCATGTTCTGATTATTTATATCTTCTGGCCTTGGTGATTGCTTGAGGACAAGCAAATGAACAAGCTTGGGGTGATTTGATGAGTGTGATTTCACCTCATATTTCATATACATTTTTGCATGCATTTTCATATAGTTTAGGCATTTTTTATTTGATTTTTGTTAGTTTTTACCTTGGAACGGGTAAGGCGATTTCGTGGTGTTGTTTTGAAGGAATTAAGGGTAAAATGCTCAAGATTGACCATGATGGAGCTTGGACGAAGATAGAGCTTGAAAAGTGAAGAAAATGTACCAAACAGAGCCCATCACGGCCCAGCCGTGATGACCATCACGGCCATGATCAAGCAAAACTGGAAAGAAAAGAAGGCGAAAGTCAGAACTAGTCACGGCCTAGCCGTGATGCCCATCACGGCCGTGACACGTAAGCTAAATCAAACCCTCGACAGGAAGAACCGATCACGTCCTGGCCGTGATGAGTGTCACGGCCGTGACAAACCAAAATTTGAAGACGCGCCCAAGGCAGAGCCTGTCACGGCCTGGCCGTGATGGCCATCACGGTCGTGACGCGCGCCTAATCTATAAATAGGCATCTGGGGCTGCACGAAAAAAGAAAGAGGGACCAGACTTTTATCTCTATTTCTTTTATTTTGGTTTTCTCTATTATCATGAGTAGCTAATTTCCTTTTTTTTGGGATTAGATGTAGCTAAACTGAACCTCATGTAATTGCCTTGATGTATTAATCTATGTTTATGCCTTCTTATTAGTGTTTGATTCCTATGCTTAATGCTTTTTGTGGTCTGATCATCCATGAATTGATTTTGAGATTTGATTTGCAATGGGGACGTTCTTATCGATTCTTGATCTGGAATTAATCACCTAGTAAACCTTGCATCTAGGAATGGATTTTGGTTTATTAGTAATCGTGTAATCCCTACTCTTAATGCAAATTCACTAATTAGGCCACCTAAGGAATTAGGGTTTACTTAGGGGATTTAGGCTCTTGTCATCTAAGGAATTAGGGCTTGAGTAATCCTGTGGGTTGATTTTAATATTTGAAGCATAAACTGGATTGGTGGTCTTGGTATTGCATGAGGCTAAGGTTTGGTGAAGTTTAATCCCAACATCTTTCATATTTGAAGAACCATTTTTCTGCATTCCAAGTGTTCGATAAAAATACAAAAAGAACTTTTTCCTTTTATTTTGTTTATTTTAACTCTCGGGCTTGGTATTTAATATTGAGCTCCCTTCCATCCAAAGATTCGCTTAGATAGTAGTTGATTTGGTACGTGCTAGTACTTGTCTCAGTCATCGTGGGAACGATATCCCTCTTACCTCTTTATTACTTGTACGACTGGGTATACTTGCCTAGAAATCGTAGCAAACAAGTTTTCGGCGCCGTTGCCGGGGACTGATGTATAATATTAGCATACCCATTTCGACTACTAATTTAAGCACTATTTTATTTTTATTTTTTTTATGCTTTATTTTTTGTATATACTTGATTTTTTCTTTTGAGTTTTGTTTGTGCAAGGTGGATGCAACATATGGAGACTTATTATTTTCCAACCTTGGACGGTGTTACAAAATATCACTTTGGGCCTAATGTAGTCATGGGAGACTACAGGCTCTGGGGATATCGATGCCCTCACGCACAAGCTTATAGTGTAATAATGAAGCACGAGGAGGAATGGGAATGGAATGAGCAAACACCTTTGAAAGTTGCTCTAGAACAATATTCCCAAGGGCTATCCATCTCTGAGGCCAAAGCAAGAGGCAATTGTGATTGTATCGAAGCTCTGATGCAAAACTTCAAAAGGCAAGTTGAGGAAATTTGCAAACAGTTGGTACAAGACCCACATGAAGCATTATCTGAGCAAAATATGGTTGTGGGGATGGATCAAAGTGTAGATGAGGTGGTAGTGGAAGATGAGTCACAAGAAAAAGAACATGGGGTGGAGAGCAAAGAGGATCTATATTTCACCATGCTTGCCAAGAAACCTGATATTGCTACCTTGAATAAATATATTGGTTTGCATGCATGTGTGGATACTACAAAATTGGCTCCAGAAGTACAACCTCATGTGCTTCATGGAACATTTATGCCTGAAGAGGTCAAAAATGGAGTTTATCACTTGCCATTTGACCCAGGAGGAACCGAGGGTAGATTCATATTGCTTCTGCAATTGCCACTCCACAAGCCATGGGGTCCGGGAGGAGGATCCTAGGCCTGTCAAGCTAGTGACGTTAAAGAAACGCTTATTGGGAGGCAACCGAAGTTTTCTTTTCCTTTTCCATTTGTTTTTGATTTTAACTCTTGAATAATTTGAGAAGATCAAGAGGAAAAAGATCATAAATTAATAGTTTTGTCAAGTGTTTTCAGGGTAAGAAGGAAGGAGAAGCAAAAAGGGCAAGGACAAGCAAAGTCAGTAACCATCACGCCCAGGCCGTGACACTGGTCACGACCGTGATGAGCCAGCCATGAAGATCAGAAAGGATCACGGCCCAGCCGTGATACCCATCACGGGCGTGATGAGAGGACCCTGAAGATCAGAGAGCATCACGGCCTAGCTGTGATGGAGGTCACGGCCGTGACAGGCCAACTCCTATGAACCAGAATTGTTCACGGCCTGCCCGTGATGAGCATCATGGCCGTGACACACTTTTCAGCCTCCCTTTGCCTATGCATGTGAGCCAACACCTACTACCACCTCGGTAAGTTGTTCCATTTTTCTCCTCTCTCCGACTTGATTATTTACATTGGGGACAATGTAAATTTTTAAGCTTGGGGTAGGGGTATTTTTGCAAATTTTTGAATTTTTGCATTTTTCATGTTGCATTCATACAGGCATAGTTTTGCATGATCACATGATTAGATTGCCCCTTGCTTAGATGATGCATCCAATTGTGAGAACTTAGTGCCAAATAAATTGAGATAGTGAATTTTTGAACCCAATTTTTTTATTCTTGTGATAAGGCTACAAATAAAAATGCTTGAGATGATCTTTGATAGTTGATAATTAGCATATGGTGCCTTAGATTTCTGTTTCTCACTGATTTTTGAACTACTAAAATGTGAGATTTTGAGCCAAAAAGGGGTACTCACTAACTCTGCCCCATTCTTTGTGATAGTGTTTTATTCCTCTTGGATTGTTTTCTCTAGAACTTGACTTGAAACCGTTTTGAAGCTTCAAAAATTTTGAAAACATTTTTGAAAATGATTGAGGCACTAGGTATTTTTCCGGCCTTGAGCTTTGATTGACTAAATGCTACCCCTTAGTTGCCCAATTTTGAGCCTGAAAGAATGAAATACTTTTCTTGGTACCTTGAAATATTTTGATGAATGATGTTTGGTAGGGCACCTTTTAAAGTATTACAAAAAGGGTAAAAAGGTAGTTGAAAAAGTATGGGATGAGATAGTTAGAAAAATATTTCTCTTGAATTGAAAATCTCCCCTTCTCTTATAAAAGAAAAAAAAAAGAAAGAAATAAAATATAAATATAGAGAAGGGGATGACAAAAGGAAGAGAGAAATAAAATAAAAAGAAAGAATGGTGGAAAAATGAATCAAAACCCAAAAAGGTATTTTAGAAGGTGTCATGCTTTGCAATGCTTGATATTTTGTTTAGCCTTTTTGAAATTTCCTTTTCTTGATTACCCCACCTAACGATTAATCCCATGGCCCCGTTACAACCAAAGCAAAAGACCTCTTGATTCTTATGTGTTTTCATTAATAAAGTAGAGATTTGGTTAATAGTCAAGCTTATGGTAAAATCCATTCCTTGAGGAAATTGAGCGAATTGTCATATATCCTTAAACACTTGAGTGAGGTGAGAAAGAGTGCCCGAATCAGCGAGAATATGAGTCTAGGAAACCTAAGCTTCTAATTGGACTTGAAATTGATTGTCTCTTGATGAATTATTTGAAAATGCCTGTTACTTGGATTAGTTACTCGAGTTCTTGGTTCATTATCCATGTTCTGATTATTTATATCTTCTGGCCTTGGTGATTGCTTGAGGACAAGCAAATGAACAAGCTTGGGTGATTTGATGAGTGTGATTTCACCTCATATTTCATATACATTTTTGCATGCATTTTCATATAGTTTAGGCAATTTTTATTTGATTTTTGTTAGTTTTTACCTTGGAACGGGTAAGGCGGTTTCGTGGTGTTGTTTTGCAGGAATTAAGGGTAAAATGATCAAGATTGACCATGATGGAGCTTGGATGAAGATAGAGCTTGAAAAATGAATAAAATATACCAAACAGAGCCCATCACGGCCCAGCCGTGATGACCATCACGGCCATGATCAAGCAAAGCTGGAAAGAAAAGAAGGCAAAATTCAGAACTAGTCATGGTCTAGCCGTGATGCCCATCACGACCGTGACACGTAAGCTGAACCAAACCCTCAACAGGAAGAACCGATCACGGTCTGGTCGTGATAAGTGTCACGGTTGTGACAAACCAAAATTTGAAGACGCGCCCAAGGCATAGCCTGTCACAGTCTGGCCGTGATGGCCATCACGGCCGTGACGCGCGCCTAATCTATAAATAGGCATCTGGGGCTGCACGAAAAAAGAAAGAGGGACCAGACTTTTACCCTAACTCTCTGAACCAGGGGCTACTGTGAAGGCTTCCATGGAGTTTCTTCTCTCCTTTATCTCTATTTCTTTTATTTTGGCTTTCTCTATTATCATGAGTAGCTAATTTCCTTTTTGTTGGGATTAGATGTAGATAAACTGAACCTCATGTAATTGCCTTGATGTATTAATCTATGTTTATGCCTTCTTATTAGTTTTTGATTCCTATGCTTAATGCTTTTTATGGTCTGATCATCCATGAATTGATTTTGAGATTTGATTTGCAATGGGGACGTTCTTATCGATTATTGATCTGGAATTAATCACCTAGTAAACCTTGCATCTAGGAATGGATTTTGGTTTATTAGTAATCGTGTAATCCCTACTCTTAATGCAAATTCACTAATTAGGCCACCTAAGGAATTAGGGTTTACTTAGGGGATTTAGGCTCTTGTCATCTAAGGAATTAGGGCTTGAGTAATCCTGTGGGTTGATTTTAATATTTGAAGCATAAACTGGATTGGTGGTCTTGGTATTGCATGAGGCTAAGGTTTGGTGAAGTTTAATCCCAACATCTTTCATATTTGAAGAACCATTTTTCTGCATTCCAAGTGTTCGATAAAAATACAAAAAGAACTTTTTTATTTTATTTTGTTTATTTTAACTCTCGAGCTTGGTATTTAATATTGAGCTCCCTTCCATCCAAAGATTCGCTTAGATAGTAGTTGATTTGGCACGTGCTAGTACTTGTCTCAGTCCTCGTGGGAACGATATCCCTCTTACCTCTTTATTACTTGTACGACTGGGTATACTTGCCTAGAGATCAGTAAACATGAAGATGTAGGCATGTTTGTGGTTTGGTCAATTTGTGTTGGATGGTGTGAGAGGGGTGGGGGAATGTATACATCATCAGTTATGGTTTGATTTAACACATCATTTGGAGTAGAGACAGCTATGTTATCATCAGAGGTAACAGCAACAAGAACAGCATCAACTCTATTTTCTAGACTAGACACTAAGGCATCTACTACTATTTGAACAGGATCACTAGCAGAGATGGTTACCTTATAAGTCTTAGTTGTTTTGGTATTTCTTGCTAGTTGCCTTCTGGGTTTTGTTGAGACAGCCACAACAGCTTCAGCAGCAGCAACAGAAGTTTTCTGCTTCTTCAGGATGGTACTGATAGGAACTCTGTCCCCATCATCTTCCTCGTCCTTATTGTGTGAGAAGATAACTCTTCTTTCCTTCTTCACAGCAGGAGCATCAGAAGGTTCCCTGATAACAATGCCACCAGCTGGTCTCTTGGGGGAAGGTTTCCGTGCTGCAGTGGTCTTTTTCTTGATAATCTTCTTTGGCTCCATAGCCTCAGTGAGACACCCCGATGTTCCCCATCGTATTATTACATTAAAACCTTAATATTTATTTACTTAATCGCGCGCTTACTATTGAAAATACATAAAAATTTAAAACTTAATTAATAATCATATAACTTCTACAAATATAAAACACACCACAGTTGTAATATATATATTTACACACATGTTTATTTACTACATTACCAAAACACTGTTGAGGGTATCCTCTCAGTAGGATCCCTCACAGGCATAAACTTAACTACAAACATACTTAGCGGAATTATGAATACTCCTTAGACACACTGGCCATACTGCCTATACTCTAATCGCCTTGAATCACAGCTCGACCTCCAGCATCTGGTTCGTAAGGAGTTCCATCTAACTCCTCAGCAATTGGTTCCTCCATCGGACCTTCTCGTACGATCACATCAGAAATAAAATACAACACACAGAAAGATATAGGAAATAAGAGACGGTTCTATCATCAAAAAGCGGAAAAGAGTAATAGTAAATTATACAGTAATTGTCACAGACACGCATCACCCAAAATCAACAATCATCCTCAATTCACTATATCATCCTCTACCCCCAGCCCCTGCAACTAAGACTTTATACTGATGTGGCCATCTTTATTCCTATCACATTAGTCAGTAGTCCAGAACGGTCCAGTACCAATAACCTTCGAACGCATCAAAGACTAATCAATTATCAGTCTAAAATGGTCCAGTGCCAAGAATATACGAACTCGTCAAGGAGTATCAATCCAGAACGGTCCAGTGCCAAGAACATACGAACTCGTCAAGGAGTATCAATCCAGAACGGTCCAGTGCCAAGAACATGCGAACTCGTCAAGGAGTATCAATCGAGGCGGTCGATGCCAGAACATGCGAACTCGTCAAGGAATATCATTCCATAACGGTCCAGTGCCAAGAACATTCGAACGCGTCAATAACTAAATAGTATTACGGTAGTCTACCTCGGCATCCACATCCGTAGGGCACTCACCCGCAATATCCGATATCCCAAAATAAGATATCCTGACCTCGTGTGTTCCACTCACACGGCTGTGAATAACAATTGCATCAATAACAACCTAGTGCCTCAACCTTCCCTCATAGTCTCAACACCTTTTTCCTCATAGATAACACCACTTAATTAGGCTAGGCACCTCTAAATCACCTTTATTCTCTCACCCAAACAATTATCTTCCGAACAACACATATCCTTACTTAAAAATCAACTAAGCACAATATTAAACCCAGGCAGATCGTGCATAACATATCATCAGAAAATATTCAAATATCTCAATATCATATAAAGCAATTTATCACAACCAACTCATAATAATCAAACCAAATAAATAACAAAGTCAGACTCTGTCACGACCTGGCCATGATAACCATCACAGCCGTGACAGACAACAACCATCCTCAATATCATAAATATTCAAACACCACAATAATACGTCACGTGCAGATGGAATGCCTCCACCAGCGTATCACAAACAGTCAAAAGTAAATAATTCAAACATCCTCAAATACTTAAAATCAACTTAATGTCGATAAACCTACAATACCCAAATCATCATTGGTTTTACAGAAAAGGTTTCCAATGGGATTTTGGTCTTGTCGATTACTCGACTACTAGTAGGGTTTAGGTCGCCCTACACAATTATCATATAATCTACTACTTATCGATTCCGATGATAGGTTGATTCTTTTCCCCACCCGAGCTAGCACCGGAAATACGTACACGACGATCCTCGTTATCCCGCCACGAGTTAACACAACCACCTTCAACCAAACAACATAACTATAATTAATCAACTAACAACCATCTATGACACTTTAGGGCTAGGTTCGGCCAAGACTTAGAAAATAGGTTTAGGGTTATCTTCTTAATGCCATCTTTTGGATCCTAGTTACTAGAGTCTTAACTAACATAGATTACTTATTACAAGACTAAAATATGAAACAAAATCCTCTAACCTTTAGGGTTAGGGTTTCGGTCAAGGGCTGACTTTTAGGGTTCAAAATCCTTAAAATTTCTAATCATGATTAAGTCATAGATTAATGATCCTTGATTAACCTAAATCATGGATTAGTGACTAAACAACTAATAGTTGAAACTCAAAACTTCCTATCTCTTTTATACAAGGATTCGGCCTCAACATGTTCATAGGGTTAGGGTTCTTAGTTTAATAAACCAACTTGGATTTATTGAGCATACATACTAATAGCTTGATTAACAAGATCATTAATGAAAACCATGAACAAAAACTCTACCAAACCTACTTTGATAGATTCGGCCAAGGCTAGGTTTTTAGGAAATAAATTTTTGATTACATCATGCTCTTAGATTTATATAATATGCATGATATCAAGAAGATAGAAAGTAGTTTCATCATCATTAGATTTTTCTAGAATTTATTATGACTTTTCAAAGTTCTAGGGTTAGAAACTTTAAAGTGATGAACAACTATAATATAAACCTTGAATCAAGAAACTTGCGAAAGAACATAGGCATGATTAAGAATGAAGATTAGGATTTACCTCTTGAAGATCAATGACAAAGGAAATCCAAGAAACTTGCTTCACAAACTTATCACTAAAGAACTTATGAACTTAGGGTTTTGAACAAAAAGGCATTAGAAACTAAGTGAAAAGTGAGAGTATGGTATTTATAGAGATAGTGGCGCCATCTTGGGAAGGATCTAGAAGTGATGAGTTGTCTTGCTAAAAGGATTCAAATGAAATGAAGTTCTAAGGACCAATTTGCAAAGATTCCAAAAGTTGAAGGACTAGTTTGCAAATTGTAAATAAAGTGTCATGATGATGATTTTGCCACATTTAATGCAAGCTTATCTTGACCAAAGTTGGCTGATTTTGTCATAGATATTTTAGGAAAATTCAAGATTGTTGAAGAAGATTTTAGAAGCTTGAAGAACAAAGTGGAAGAATGTAGAACATTCTAGAGTTTTCTTGACTCATCCAACAACAAATTAGGGCAACCTTCAATTCCTCATGGGCTTGCGCATGGGCTTGGTAAGTTTGGGCTTGATTTCATTTTTGTGGGACCCACTTAAAGATTTAAGCATTAAGCTTGACTTAGGAAACTTGTATAGTTTCAAATGGGCTTTATGGAATCAATTCATGAACTAGACAATTTGGGCTTCATAACCACGTCCATTAAAGATTGGTAACAAGGATTCTAGCCTAATTCACTTGAAAAAACTTAGAAACTAATTTAGGGACAAAAGGGTAATTAACAAAAAGTTCAGGGACTTAAGCGTAAAATTCATAAATTTTCTGTTTAACCCTGAAAAACCTTCTAGACTTAAAAATATGATTCATCCCCTTGAATCATCTCAAAATCCTAAGATAAACCCTCTATCGGTTCTTAGAAACTCCGAAATCTCTTCCATCGTCTACCCGATTACGTGTTTCGCCCGAAAAACGTAATTTATTTTATTTTTTTCTGACATAATTCTAAAAATACGAAATTGTAGGAAATAAAATACTAAACTTAAGTCTTTCATTCACGAATTAAAATTAGGTCTTTTGAGCAGTATTATTATACTGTCAATGGAATTCGCAGGCCGGGTTTCGCCTAACTTTCCAACCTAACTTTTAATCGTAGCTTCCTACATTCAAATAGGAATGAATAGTAAACTCCGTTTATTTAAAATAATTTTTAAAACTCAAATAAATTTATAAACATATTTATATGTATTACTGTTATTTAAAACAGTGAAATACAGGGTGTTACATTACTACCCCTCTTAGAAAAAAATTCCGTCCTCGGAATTTCTTAACTCAACACTAGACATCATCTTGTAATCGTATCTTAATCTAAAGATCCAACATTATTTTTCTCATCGCTGTTTTTCCCCTAGGTGACAGCGGTAACTTCATAACATAATCCATCCTTGTATCATTTTATTTATCCTCGAACTTATCCATCACTATATTCTATTCATTGTTCTTAACCTCTCCAACTTGATCTAACATCCTTAAAGGACATAATCAAAACTTAATCCCTTCCTCTTCTTACTACTAATCCACTAAAGAATCTTATTTCAACATCTAACAACCGTAATTAACACCACAATCGAACTACCTTAACTGCCTACTTCATGTATCCAATCAAAGTCTTAGTTCCTTAGAATGTATTTCACTATTCTAGATTATATCAAAATCACACCTTTCAAGTCTCCAAATAAACATCTCAACACTCCGTAAAATAAATTGCAATCAAAAGATCAACACCTGTTAGGATTATCTAACTTAACAAATTTGTATTTCTCTAGTAACCTCAATTTACATCAGAAATCATCTTTTCTGCTCATATTCAACTTAGGTGAAATTACTATATACACTTTCGTTTACTCTTCCCAAACTCATACAATCCATCTTAACTACGATCCTTAGTCATTGCCCTAGGTTCCATAATGATACACTATGCCTCGATCAACATTTGACTTATAGTAATTGTCTTACTCACTGATATTGATCTTAAGGGTTCACATCCTACCGGTCACAATTATACCTCAACAAAACTCTCATCACTTTCTTGTCTATCATGCTACTTAGACAAACAAACAAAGTCTACCAGATATCAAATACATGCCTTGTATAAGATCCCGGATTGAGCATTCTGCTCCCCTCACGGTAAACACTTTCAATGGCCTGAGGTCTGACCATCTGTTGTCCTGCTGCTGGAACTCCTTTTCCAGCTCCACCTCTCTGAACACTAGTATACAACATATAATGCTACATAAAACTGGTATATATATGCCATATAACTGTTAACTATCACGTCGGGACTCACTACCCAACCTCTAAGCATAGTTAAAATCTGATGTGGACTCAACTAGACACGGCCAGTAACAACATCCTAGACCTTACAGTCCGATTAGAATCGAACTGCTCTGATACCACCAAATGAGACACCCCGATGCGCCCCATCGTATTATTACATTAAAACCTTAATATTTATTTACTTAATCGCGCGCTTACTATTGAAAATACGTAAAAATTTAAAACTTAATTAATAATCATATAACTTCTACAAATATAAAACACACCAAAGTTGTAATATATATATTTACACACATATTTATTTACTACATTACCAAAACACTGTTGAGGGTATCCTCTCAGTAGGATCCCTCACAGGCATAAACTTAACTACAAACATACTTAGCGGAATTATGAATACTCCTTAGACACACTGGCCATACTGTCTATACTCTAATCGCCATGAATCACAGCTCGACCTCCAGCATCTGGTTCGTAAGGAGTTCCATCTAACTCCTCAGCAATTGGTTCCTCCATCGGGTCTTCTCGTACGATCACATCAGAAATAAAATACAACACACAGAAAGATGTAGGGAATAAGAAACAGTTCTATCATCAAAAAGCGGAAAAGAGTAATAGTAAATTATACAGTAATTGTCACAGACACGCATCACCCAAAATCAACAATCATCCTCAATTCACTATATCATCCTCTACCCTCAGCCCCTGCAACTAAGACTTTATACTGATGTGGCCATATTTATTCCTATCACATTAGTCAGTAGTCTAGAACGGTCCAGTACCAATAACCTTCGAACGCATCAAAGACTAAACAATTATTAGTCTAAAATGGTCCAGTGCCAAGAATATACGAACTCGTCAAGGAGTATCAATCCAGAATTGTCCAGTGCCAAGAACATACGAACTCGTCAAGGAGTATCAATCCAGAACGGTCCAGTGCCAAGAACATGCGAACTCGTCAAGGAGTATCAATCCAGAACGGTCCAGTGCCAAGAACATGCGAACTCGTCAAGGAATATTATTCCATAACGATCCAGTACCAAGAAAATTCGAACGCGTCAAGAACTAAAGAGTATTACGGTAGTCTACCTCGGCATCCACATCCGTAGGGCACTCACCCGCAATATCCGATATCCCAAAATAGGATATCCTGACCTCGTGTGTTCCACTCACACGGCTGTGAATAACAATTGCATCAATAACAACCTAGTGCCTCAACATTCCCTCATAGTCTCAACACCTTTTTCCTCATAGATAACACCACTTAATTAGGCTAGGCACCTCTAAATCAACTTTATTCTCTCACCCAAACAAT
Source organism: Sophora flavescens (assembly GCA_030762895.1). Lineage (NCBI taxonomy): Eukaryota > Viridiplantae > Streptophyta > Magnoliopsida > Fabales > Fabaceae > Sophora > Sophora flavescens. The sequence continues at coordinate 147,827,424 of CM061069.1, forward strand.
TATCTTCCGCACAACACATATCCTTACTTAAAAATCAACTAAGCACAATATTAAACCTAGGCAGATCATGCATAACATATCATCAGAAAATATTCAAATATCTCAATATCATATAAAGAAATTTATCACAACCAACTAATAATAATCAAACCAAATAAATAACAAAGTCAGACTCTGTCACGGTCTGGCCATGATAACCATCACGGCTGTGACAGACAACAACCTTCCTCAATATCATAAATATTCAAACACCGCAATAATACGTCACATGCAGATGGAATACCTCCACCAGCGTATCACAAACAGTCAAAAGTAAATAATTTAAACATCCTCAAATACTTAAAATCAACTTAATGTTGATAAACCTACAATACCCGAATCGCCATTGGTTTTACAGAAAAGGTTTCCAATGGGATTTTGGTGTTGTCGATTACTCGACTACTAGTAGGGTTTAGGTCGCCCTACACAATTATCATATAATCTACTACTTATCGATTCCGACGATAGGTTGATTCTTTTCCCCACCTGAGCTAGCACCGGAAATACGTACACGACGATCCTCGTTATCCCGCCACGAGTTAAACACAACCACCTTCAACCAAACAACATAAATATAATTAATCAACTAACAACCATCTATGACACTTTAGGTCTAGGTTCGGCCAAGACTTTGAAAATAGGTTTAGGGTTATCTTCTTAATGCCATCTTTTGGATCCTAGTTACTAGAGTCTTAACTAACACAGATTACTTATTACAAGACTAAAATTTGAAACAAAATCCTCTAACCTTTAGGGTTAAGGTTTCGGTCAAGGGCTGACTTTTAGGGTTCAAAATCCTTAAAATTTCTAATCATGATTAAGTCATAGATTAATGATCCTTGATTAACCTAAATCATGGATTAGTGACTAAACAACTAATAGTTTAAACTCAAAACTTCCTATCTCTTTTATACAAGGATTCGGCCTCAACATGTTCATAGGGTTAGGGTTCTTAGTTTAATAAACCAACTTGGATTTATTGAGCATACATACTAATAGCTTGATTAACAAGATCATTAATGAAAACCATGAACAAAAACTCTACCAAACCTACTTTGATAGATTCGGACAAGGCTAGGTTTTTAGGAAATAGATTTTTGATTACATCATGCTCTTAGATTTAGATAATATGCATGATATCAAGAAGATAGAAAGTAGTTTCATCATCATTAGATTTTTCTAGAATTTATTATGACTTTTCAAAGTTCTAGGGTTAGAAACTTTAAAGTGATGAACAACTATAATATAAACCTTGAATCAAGAAACTTGCTAAAGAACATAGGCATGATTAAGAATGAAGATTAGGATTTACCTCTTGAAGATCAATGACAAAGGAAATCCAAGAAACTTGCTTCACAAACTTATCACTAAAGAACTTATGAACTTAGGGTTTTGAACAAAAAGGCATTAGAAACTAAGTGAAAAGTGAGAGTATGGTATTTATAGAGATAGTGGCGCCATCTTGGGAAGGATCTAGAAGTGATGAGTTGTCTTGCTAAAAGGATTCAAATGAAATGAAGTTCTAAGGACCAATTTGCAAAGATTCCAAAAGTTGAAGGACTAGTTTGCAAATTGTCAATAAAGTGTCATGATGATGATTTTACCACATTTAATGCAAGCTTATCTTGACCAAAGTTGGCTGATTTTGTCATAGATATTTTAGGAAAATTCAAGATTGTTGAAGAAGATTTTAGAAGCTTGAAGAACAAAGTGGAAGGATGTAGAACATTCTAGAGTTTTCTTGACTCATCCAACAACAAATTAGGGCAACCTTCAATTCCTCATGGGCTTGCGCATGGGCTTGGTAAGTTTGGGCTTGATTTCATTTTTGTGGGACCCACTTAAAGATTTAAGCATTAAGCTTGACTTAGGAAACTTGTATAGTTTCAAATGGGCTTTATGGAATCAATTCATGAACTAGACAATTTGGGCTTCATAGCCACGTCCATTAAATATTGGTAACAAGGATTCTAGCCCAATTCACTTGAAAAAACTTAGAAACTAATTTAGGGACAAAAGGGTAATTAACAGAAAGTTTAGGGACTTAAGCATAAAATTCATAAATTTTCTATTTAACCCTGAAAAACCTTCTAGACTTAAAAATATGATCCATCCCCTTGAATCATCTCAAAATCCTAAGATAAACCCTCTATCGGTTCTTAGAAACTCCGAAATCTCTTCCGTCGTCTACCCGATTACGTGTTTCGCCCGAAAAACTTAATTTATTTTATTTTTTTGACATAATTCTAAAAATACGAAATTGTAGGAAATAAAATACTAAACTTAAGTCTTTCATTCACGAATTAAAATTAGGTCTTTTGAGCAGTATTATTATAGTGTCAATGGAATTCGCGGGCCGGGTTTCACCTGATTTTCCAACCTAACTTTTAATAGTAGCTTCCTACATTCAAGTAGGATTGAGTAGTAAACTCCGTTTATTTAAAATAATTTTCTAAAACTCAAATATATTTATAAACATATTTATATGTATTACTGTTATTTAAAACAGTGAAATACAGGGTGTTACACTCAGCATTGTTTTGTTCCACCATTTCCTCTTTCATTTTCATCAACTCCTCAGTTTTGGCCATTGCAGCAGCAACATAGGTACTGTGGTTCATGTTATCTATATTCATTTTACCAAAGTCTGTAGCCGACATTGGTTTTTCAGTTAAGATCCTAGCTTGCTCTTCAGGAGTCCTTGCAGCACGAATTTCATGAATTCCTTGATCCTTGAAAATCTTAGACAGAAGATGGAAATAGAGAAATTCTGAGAGTCTTTTCTTGTTCATCACAACATCTCTAAATCTTCCATACAGAATTCCTGGAAGATTGATCTTCGTTTCGATGAGAAGACGGCAAAGGTAGAATTTGTGCAGAGAGGAGAGGTTGTCCTTGGATCCAACCTTATGAAGAACCACCTTATTAAGAAGCTGATGAAGGATGTGAACGATGTCCTTCATTTCAACAGCTTTCCAAGTGTGAGTTCTGACTGTGTCTTCTTTCATGAGACAAACTTCAATGGTCTCAGAGCTACCCAAATCAGCTTCCATGACTCAGTAAAAACCAAACCTTCCTGAACACAGAAAATGGCATCAGCAATAGTCTTCTCCGAGACTACAATCTTCTTTCTCATCACAGTATAGAAGAAGTCAGTATCAGTCACTTTAACATTCCTCCATAAATCCCTAATCAGGTTGGGAAAGACAGAGACTTTCTCTATGAAGAGTCTTCCCCATCCAGCTGCATTAACATACTTGCTTATGTCTAAGTTGTAGTCTTTGCAACACTCCAAAGTTGAAATGATTCTCAATTGCCAAGTTAAACTTGTCCACGTTGAAGGTTGAAGAAGAAGCCATTTTGGTGAGAAGAGTTAGGGTTTGGAAAACAAAGAGGAGAAGAGCTCGAGAGTTTCAGGGAAGTGTAAAGTTTTTCTCAGATGGAAAATATTACTTTTAAAAGATTTTTGAATCCCAAAGGTTTTAAAAAAAAAACTTTTGACATGACATGTCATTATGGATAAAACGGCATTGGTAACTTGGAACTATAAAACAGTCTTGATGGGATTGATGGAAGTACTGACTCAGCAAAGAGAATAAAGGATAAATTTATCATTGAGACAAAATAAATGCATTTAATAAAAATATGCTTAGATACAGGCAGATGTGGACTCGTCTGAAAAACTACACACTGAACGCAATAAACAATACCAGCAGACGCGACATATAGTAGACGTGCAACACAACATGCAATAGACGCACAACTTTTAATAGGCATTAGACGTGCATAAGTAATAGACGCAATATTATCAAAACAATTTTTTCTCAAGGCTGGACGCCTAAATTAATCCACACATATCATGTTAAGATGCTTCCTAATAAAGATAAATATGTCCTCTACAAAAGGTTTAGTAAAGGTATCGGCCCATTGATGGTCAGTATCAACAAATTGTATATCAAATACACATTTTTTCACATAATCCCTAATGAAATGATGTTTAATCTCTATGTGCTTAGCTCTAGAATGAAAAATTGGATTCTTAGAAAGATTTATTGCAGCAGTATTATCACACATAAGTGGAATACTGCTTACAAACACATTGTAGTCCTCCAATTGATGTTTGATCCAGAGAAGTTGTGAGAAACAACTTGCAACTGATATATACTCAGCTTCAGCAGTTAATAAGGCAATGGTAATTTGTCTTTTTCTTGACCATGAGACAAGATTAGCTCCAATGAAGTGACATCCTCCACTAGTGCTTTTTCTTTCAATTCTATCTCCAGCATAGTCAGCATCACAGAAACCAACTAATATGTAATATTCATCTTTCTTAAAGCACAAACCAAGATTAGTAGTACCTTTTAAATATCTAAAAATTCTCTTAACTACTGATAAGTGAGATTCTCTAGGATCGGATTGAAATCGAGCACATAAACATACATTAAACATAATATCATACCAAGACGCAGAAAGATATAAGAGAGATCATATCATACCACTATATACCTTTTGGTCTACCTTTTTCTCTTTATCATCTTTGTTTAGTATGGAAGTGGGGTGCATAGGAGTATTCATTGGCTTACAATCATCCATCTTAAACTTCTTCAGCTCTTTTGTATACTTAGTTTGGTGGATGAGCACATCGTCCAAGGTTTTTTTTACTTGAAGTCCAAGGAAGAATTTGAGTTCTCCCATCATGCTCATTTCAAACCCTTTCTACATTAACTTAGAGAATTCCTTGCATAGAGACTCATTAGTACCACCAAAAATAATATCATCAGCACATTTTTTTACAACTATGAAATTAGACTTAATGGATCTTCTAAATAAGGTTGTGTCAACATTTCCGCTATTGAATCCATTTTCCATAAGAAAGGAACTTAGTCTGTCATACCAAGCTCTAGGAGCTTGCTTAAGACCGTACAAAGCTTTCTTAAGCTTATATACATGTTCAGGATGGGCTTCACACTCAAAACTCGGAGGTTTCATAACATAAACTTCTTCATTAATAAAGCCATTTAGAAACGCATTTTTAACATCCATCTGAAAAAGAATAATACTATGATGTGCAGTAAATGAAAGTAGAATTCTAATAGCTTCTAATCTAGAAACAGGTGCAAAAGTTTCAGTATAATCTATACCTTCTTCTTGAGAGAAACCTTGAGAAACAAGTCTTGCTTTGTTTCTTATTACCTTACCATTTTCATCAAGTTTGTTTCTGTAAACCCTTTGTTCCAATCACCGATTTGTCTTTGGGCAGGGGAACCAGAGTCTAAACACCACTTCTTTCAAACTGATTGAGTTCTTCTTGCATAGCTAGAATCCAACCATCGTCTAGTAGAGCCTCGATACTGTCTTTGGTTCCAACTCAGAGACTAGTGCAGAAATATCTTTTATCTCTGAAAGTTGATCTGGTTCTTAGCTTGCCATTGGGGTTTCCAATGATCTGATCTAGTGGATGATAATTCTTGAAGTACCGATATTTTTTAATTGTATCATGTTGAGAAGTGGAAGTTTCTGGTTGTTGAGTGGGGTCATCTGCTTGATCAACTTTTATCTCTGAGTAGTCTCCTGGAATGTTTATATCAAGATCTGCAAAAGCTTCATCTAGCTTTGATAATTTCTTATCAGGCTGTTTGTCATCAAACTCGACATGAATACTTTCCTCTACTATCAGAATCCTAGAATTATAAACTCTAAAACCTTTAGATGTATCAGAATATCCTAATAGTATTCCATTATATGTTTTAGCATCAAACTTACCAAGTTGTTCTTTAGTATTCAGTATATAGCATTTACAACCATAAGGGTGAAAATAAGCTATGTTGGGTTTTCGTCCTTTCCACAGTTCATAAGGAGTCTTATTCAGGATAGGTCTAATGTATATTTTGTTTTGAATGTAGCAGATGGTATTAACAGCTTCAACCCAGAAGTGTCTAGGAAAAGAGTTGTCATTGAGCATAGTTCTAACCATCTCTTGAAGAGATTTGTTCTTTCCCTTTACCACACCATTTTGCTGTGGTGTTCTAGGTATTAAGAAGTTGTGAAGGATACCACTTTCTTCACAGAACTTATGAAATAGCTCATTTTCAAACTCTCCCTCATGGTCACTTCTGATTGAAGTGATGCACATGCCTTTTTCATTCTGTACACGTTTGCAGAATACATAAAAAACCTTAAAAGACTCATCTTTGTGAGTTAGGAACATAACCCATGTCCATCTAGTGTAATCATCCACTATGAAAAGTCCATATTTCTTACCACTGACAGAGGCAGTCCTTGTTGGACCAAAAAGATCAAGATGTAGCAACTCTAGTGGTCTATTGGTACTTACAACATTCTTAGATTCAAAAGAACCTTTGACTTGTTTTCCCTTTTGACATGCATCACAGAGAGCATCAGATTTAAACTTAAGGTTTGGTAGTCCTCTCACGAGGTTATGCTTGTTTAGCTTTGAAATTAATTTCAAGCTTGCATGACCTAGCCTTTTGTGCCAAATCCATCGCTCATCTTCAATGGACACTAGACATGAGACACTATGATTTGAGAGGTCCTCCAAGTCAATCTTATAGAGATTGTTTTGCCTTTTAGCAGTGAATAAAAGTGATCCATCATCTTTCTTGACAGTACACATGTTCTTATCAAAAGAAACTGCATATCCACTGTCACATAATTGACTTATGCTCATTAGATTGTGCTTTAAGTCATTTACTAAAAGAACATTATCAATGGAGGGAATAAGATGTTTACCAATTTTACCTATACCAATGATTTTCCCTTCTGATTTCCTCCAAATGTAACCTAGCCTCCATCTTTGGGCTTAAGGCTTTGGAACATAGACCTTTCTCCTGTCATGTGTCGTTAGCAGCCGCTGTCCAAGTACCAAGACATCTGTTTTCTTCCTGTTGTTAAGCAAATCTGCAACAGGTATTATCCTATCTTTAGGTACCCAAACTGACTTGGGTCCTTTCTTGTTAGTTGTCACTGGACGAGTATTCTTAGCATGTTTATTGTGTATGCATCTAGATTTAATGTACCCACTTTTTCCACACACTTTGCAAAAGGTGTTGGACGAGCTAGACTTAGCCTTAGCATATTTATCTGAAACTTTTGAAGTTATATGTTGTTTATGTGATTTTGACTTTTTGTGAGATGCATCTTGCTTCTCTTTGTCATAACCAAGGCCATATTTATCATGAGGTGACCTAGAGTACCTTAAAATGAGACTAAGCTTATCTGAGCCACCTACAAGCTTTGACAGAGAGTCTTTCAGATATGTTACATCTTGTTTCAGTTTTGCAACTTCACAAGAAACATCAGGTTCACACACCATTTTGTCAACTAGACTGACATTCACTGATTTTAGTATGTCATTTTCATCCTTGAGATTTTGTTTCTCAATGCAGACCCTATTGACACGATGTCGCACATGGGTCAAAAACGAGTGGTTTACAAAACCATAGTAGGGCGCGACAACTCGAGTATCGTCTCACAAGGACTCTTGAATTGTTATTAATCACAGAAAATCAATTTGGCGGGGGGGGGGGGGGGGTGGGGGGGGGGTTGGTTTGAAATTGTTTAGAAAACAGAACAAAGCAGAGCGGAAAAACAGGGCAAATTAAGTGATTATCAAATAAGACAAAGACGATCAATCTGTTGTTCGGTTTCCCACTATCATCGGTTCATGTAATTCCATGCCCTAAGAGGATTCTAATCCCTTTTCGATTGTAGCATCGATTAACAAGAGAAATCGACGCTACGGGACATATGTTCCTAATTCCGAATTAAGCAAACGGATGAAGCTCTCGTGAATTAAGCAAACACGATTGAACGCACGCGAATTAAGCAAACGCGATTAAGTTTAGGAACATAAAATCATCGAAAATTAATCAACACTAATTCGATACAAACTGAATTAAGCAAACAGAGAATATAGAATAGTATTGAAGGAGAGAAGGAAATTCAATCGGGAATTACAAAACCTCAAGTGTCGGCGGAAGCGATTACAGCAGATTAATCTAGGGGGATTAGTTCTCCATCAAAACGTAATACAACCTAGGAATTTCGTAAATAGTGGATAATGAAAAGTGTCCCACTAATCTGCCTTAAACAGCAATTATAGCTTCAGAATCTGTGCACGCTCGCGAGGCCAGTAGTCCCTCGCGACGCGAATATTAAAATGGCGCCAGTTCAAATTCGGGCTCTCGCGAGGCGAGACTTCAAATTCTAGTTTGTCACAGCCGTGATGCCTATCACGGCTAGGCCGTGATCACTTCTGACTTTGGGTGCTTATCTATCATGGCCGTGACCTTCATCACGGCTAGGCCGTGATGGTCTCTGTCCTCCAGGGTCTTCTCATCACGCCCGTGATGGGAATCACGGCCAAACCGTGATGCTTTCTAACTTCCAGGTTCGCGAGGCGAGTGTCTTCTCGCGAGGCGAGTGTCTTCTCGCGGGGCGAGACAGAAAGGATGATATTCTGCTGTTCAGGCTGGTCTTTAGTCTCGCGAGGCGAAGAGCCTCTATCGGGGCGAATACTTCCAGGATTGCAATTTCCACTGTTTTCTTCATTCCCTTGACTCTAAGTTAACCTGAAAACATGAAATAGCCATAAGTGCTTTATTTGACTCAAAACTGACTAAATTACCCTAAAACTACTTAAGGGACTCAAAACCTTGCTTGAGGACAATCAAGTCTAATTTGGGAGAAAACGAGATATAATTGGCACAAAACCACGGTCATACTAGTCATAAAACTAGATGAGCCAGAGGCTAATCAAAATACCCCAAACTTGAACTTTGCTTGTCCCCAGGCAAACTAAAACTCAAAAAGACTCAAGACTTGGCAAGCTTTAAGGATTTCAATCAATTCCACACAAATTTCAAGCAATTAATCAAAACAATTTTCCTTCAATGTTCCCCCCCTTAACAATGTAATCCCCACATTCATTTACTCTAAACATTTGAGAATTTCATCATTCAAGCAGTCATTAATATAAGCAAGGGATCCAAGTTACACACAAAAGGGAGATCACCAAATTCAAACAATTGCCTTCCTCACAAGGTCATTTAACATTTCACTCAATCGCTCAATTTTTGTCTAGGCTATCAAATTTTCACTCAATTCACATTTCAAGAGCACTTCCCATGATTTTGATTTTCATCTCAATCAAGGTTCCCACGAAAACATGCATGCAACATCAAAAGGTCTTTCAAAGGTTGTAATGGGGCCTGGCTAAGGGTAGGATATACAAAGGAACTAGGCTCAACATCCCTAGGAATTAAGAGAGCATGAAGCTTGTACATCATTTTTTTCACTCTAATTCCTTTTTCCATTTTTTTTTTTCCGATGCTTTGGGTGGCTACACCTTTTTCCTTTGAAACCAGTTTTGCTCTGCCCCTTTTCTTTTGACAAAATTGTTTTTTTCTTTTTTTTTTTTTTTGCAACTCTTTTTCTCTTTGCCCTTGGCTTAAACCTTTATATTTTTTTTTCTTTTTCTCACCCCAGAATGACATATCACTGTAGCCACCCCAAACTTACTTTCTTGTAACCCTTCTCTTGCTGGGCTTCCATGCTCTCCTAATCCTAAGATCGGGTTAACATGGTTTTTCCAGATTTTGGCTTATAACATGAGGTTATCAAGAACAACAGGCTAATCAGGCTCAATGGGGCTAACTAGGGAACATGCATTAGGGATGGTTCAATTTAGGCCAAGTAGCTAATTCAAAGAAAATTTGCCTAAATCATCTGATGCAATCACATAAGCATGCAAACCAAGAAGAAATTCAAGCAAATTCAGGAAAGTACAACTTGAAAGTGATTCACACAGTTAGAACATGTTGGAGGCTCAAATTCCTCACCTGGACATTTTGCAACTGTTTGACCGAGATTCTATCCCTAGTGTGTGCACCCCTTCACCCCAAACTTATCATAAATCATGCAATTACAATGAAATATCTCAAAATTCAGTTTTCAATTTTTCACATGGGGTTACTTTCCAATTTTTAAAACCTAGGGGGGAATCATCGACATATATCATGCAATCAATCTGTGCTAAATCAACAAAATCCACCAAGATTGCCGACACAACACTCACACACATGCTCTTGAGCTTCTCACATTATTCAAGAGCTAAAAGAAAACAAAACAAAAACAAAAACAAAACAATACAAATAAGTGGTTCCCTCCCCCACACTTAAAACATACATTGTCCTCAATGAAAGAACATAAATATCAAATCAGAGTGAGGGGATGGAGAGGGTGCTCCCTGATCAAGTTGCAGTGTAGGAGGGCTCTCCCAAGGAGAGCTCCTCAACAGTAGCATCCTCAGGCACTGAGCTTTCATGGAATAGCTTCAAGCGCTGCCCATTAACCCTGAAGACCTTGTTGCTACCTGCACTTTTAATTTCTACTGCACCATGAGGAAAAACATTAGTAACAACAAACGGGCCAATCCACTTGGATCGAAGTTTCCCAGCCATAACTTTCAGGCGGGAGTTAAACAGTAAGACTTGTTGGCCCACAAAGAATTCCTTCCTAGCAATCATCCTATCATGGAAGTGCTTGGTTTTCTCCTTATAAATCCGAGAGCTTTCATAGGCTTCTAGCCTAAGCTCTTCAAGCTGCTGTAATTGGAGTTTTCTTTCAATGCCAGCTTTTTGCAGTTCCAAATTACAGCACTTGACTGCCCAATAAGCACGGTGCTCAACTTCCACAGGCAGATGACACGCCTTACCGAACACAAGTGTATAGGGGGACATCCCTATTGGTGTCTTAAAAGCTATTCTTTGAGCCCAAAGTGCGTCTTCTAGACGACGACTCCAGTCCCTCCTACTTGGATGCACCACTTTTTCTAAGATCTGTTTGGTCTCCCTGTTTGAGATATCAGCCTGCCCATTAGTCTGGGGATGATAAGCAGTGGAGACCATGTGCACAACTCCATACTTCCGGAGTAAAGCCTTCATGGTGCGATTGCAGAAGTGAGTGCCTTGGTCACTTATGATGGCACGAGGTATGCCGAACCTGCAGAAAATATTGGACCTGACAAAATTTGCAACAACTTGAGAATCATTAGTCCTAGTGGGGATAGCTTCCACCCACTTTGAAACTTAGTCAACATCCAATAAAATATAGAGAAAGCCAAAAGATGCAGGGAAAGGACCCATAAAGTCAATTCCTCAGAAAAGCATAGGTTGCTGAGGCATTTCACTCTTACGAGTGATGGCTGTGCCTGTTGTCTGACACTCCTTACAAGTCCGGTAGACCTCATAAGCATCTCTAAAAATGATGGGCCAGTAAAAATCAGAATCCAGAACTTTTCTTGCAGTCCTATGTGGCCCAAAGTGTCCCCCTACTTGAGAGGCATGAGAAAATTTCAAAATAGACTCAATCTCGTAGTCGGGGACACATCTCCTAATTATCTGATCACTGCCAAATTTCCAAAGGTATGGATCATCCCAAACATAGTACTTGGCGTCACTCTTAAGTTTGTGAATTTGTGACCTAGTTGCTCCTGTCGGAAAGGCACCAACAACTAGGTAATTAACAATGTCAACAAACCAAGGAGTTACGCCATGTAACTGTAAAAGCTGCTCATCAGGAAAGTCATCCTGAATGGGGGGAAGGATCCTCATCCATCTCTATCCTACTCAAGTGATCAGCCACTAAATTTTCAGCTCCACTCTTGTCTTTTATCTCCACATTAAACTCTTGGAGCAACAACATCCACCGAATCAATCTCGGCTTTGCTTCTGGTTTCTTCAACAAGTACTTCAGAGATGCATGGTTAGTGAAAACAATAACCTTGGAACCTAGCAAATATGATCTAAATTTATCAAGATAAAAAACAATAGCTAGAAGTTCCTTTTCAGTGGTGGTGTAATTAGACTATGCAACATCTAAAGTCCTAGAAGCATAATAAATGACATGTGCAACCTTGCCCACCCTTTGTGCTAGAACCGCCCCCGCAGCATAGTTAGAAGCATCACAAATGAGCTCAAAAGGGAGGGTCCAGTCAAGGGGCTAGATGATGGGGGTAGAGGTCAATGCCTTTTTCAAGAAGTCAAATACCTTCTTGCAGTTGTCATCAAAGTTGAACATGGCATCATTCTTCAGCAAGTTTGACAGAGGAAGAGCTATCTTACTGAAGTCCTTTATGAAGCGTCTGTAGAAACCTGCATGACCAAGAAAAGAACGAATATCGCGAATGCAAGATGGGTAAGGCAGTGTAGAAATCACATCAATTTTAGCAGGATCTACTGAAATACCCTTTTCAAAAATGATATGCCCCAAAACAATCCCCTGTTCAACCATAAAATGGTATTTTTCATAGTTCAAAACAAGGTCAGTTTCAATGCATCTTTCTAAAACCAAATTCAGACTATGCAAGCATGCATCAAATGAGGAACCATATACAGTGAAATCATCCATGAACACTTCCATGCAATTTTCAATAAATTCAGTAAAAATGCTAATCATGCATCTCTGGAAAGTGCCAGGATCATTGCAAAGACAAAATGGCATCCTCTTGTAGGCAAACGTGCCGAAGGGGCACGTGAAAGTGGTCTTTTCCTGATCCTCTGGTGCAATGTGGATCTGGAAGTAACCGGAAAAACCATCAAGGAAACAGTAATGTGATTTACCGGCTAGCCGTTCAAGCATCTGATCGATGAACGGCAAAGGAAAGTGATCTTTCCTAGTAGCCTGGTTCAACCTCCTATAATCAATACAGACTCTCCAGCTATTCTGGACTCTAGTGGGGACAAGCTCATTGTTTTCATTTCTTACCACTGTGAGGCCAGATTTCTTGGGTACAACTTGCACTGGGCTCACCCAACTACGATCAGAGATAGGGTATATAATACCCGCATGCAGGAGTTTTGTCACCTCCTTCTTCACAACATCCAGAATCAAGGGATTGAGCCGCCTTTGGGGCAGCCTAACTGGTTTAGCCCCATCCTCCAACATAATCCTATGCATACATCTGGAGGGGTTAATTCCTGGGATGTCATCCAAGGTCCAACCAATCGCCTTCTTATGCTTCTTCAGAACCTCCAAGAGCTTAGCTTCCTGGTCAGAGTCAAGGTTGGAGGAAATTATAACTGGAAGTTTTTCATTCCTCTCCAAGTAAGCATACTTCAGATTCCCAGGGAGTGGCTTAAGCTCTAGGGAGGGTGGCTGCTCGATGGATGGTATGTTTGGGGCAGTCATGATGTCAAGAACTTCAGCTGAACAGACAGCTTCACTCACACTATCACCCTGCAAGGTAACATCAATCTCAAAGACAAACAAAGACAAGGGTTAGTCTTAGTACAGTCAGTACATGAATAAACATCATTAAAATCAAAGATAGATGGAAAGTCAGCAACCAAGTCATCATAGGTGTCATCAACAATTTCAGAGAGCAACTCTATTTTAAAGACAGAGTGCTCTTCCAAGGGATGCTTCATAGCATCGAAAATGTTGAATTTTGTAATAATGTCACCAAACTCCATGGACATGGTTCCATCATCAACATCAATCTTTGTCTTTGCCGTCTTCATGAACGGTCTGCCCAGGATGATTGGTGATCTGCTTGAATTTGTTTCCCCTGCCATGTCCAGGATATAAAAGTCAGCAGGGAAAATCAAATCATCAACTTGTACCAGCACATCTTCTACCACTCCAATGGGGCGAGCATTGGTCCTGTTGGCCAACTGGATAATGAGACATGTATGCAAAGGACCCAGATCAAGGTTTTTGAAAACAGAGGTGGGCATGACATTTATGGAGGCTCCCAAATCCAACATGCAATTGTCGAATTTGTTGTCCCCAATGGTGCATGGAATAGCAAAAGTGCCCGGATCCTTGCACTTCTGTGGCAGTGCCTGAGTGAGGGCTGAAACAGTAACCCTTTCAAGTGCAGGTTTAGGTTGAATGAGGGCTGAAACATTTCACCCCAAATTGACTCTCTCACTACCCTTCAACCTCCTCTTGTGTGTGCACAAATCCTTCCGAAATTTTGCATATTTGGGAACCTGCTTAATCACATCCAGAAGCGGAATGTTTACCGCCACCTTTCTGAACACATCTAGAATCTCCCTCTCCTTGTCTTCCCCATCAATCTTCTTATTTTTCTGCACTCTTTGTGGGAAGGGGATCGGTGGCACATACACTTTCTCAGCTTCAACAACAACAGAAGGTTCAGGAGTTACCTCAACAGTTTCTTCATCTTTTTTAGGGGCTGCCTCTACAACTTTCCCGGATCTCAAAGAAATGGCACTCACATTGGGATTGGGGGCATTGGGATTCACCACTGTTTGTGCAAGTAGTTGGTTCGATCCTTGAGCTTACTGCATGGCATTCATGGAAGTGGCAAGCTGTCCAATCTGTGTCTGTAAAGTATGAATGCTAGCATCCGTTCGCTGTTGAAACAGTCCAATCTGTCCAATCTGTGTGTGCAAAGTCTGAATACTAGCATTTGCTTGCTGCTGAAACTGGAGATTGTTTGAAGTCATTTGCTTGATCATGTCCTCTAGTGAAGGTCCGGAAGATACAGAGGTGGTCACTTGGGGAGAATTCTGTGGTGGTGCCAGCGGCAACATTGGTTGTTGCTGTTGTGCAGATGGGTTCCCATACCGAAGGTTTGGATGATTCCTCCAGTTGGGGTGGTACTTATTGGTGGAGAGGTCAGGAATGTTGTACCGGTTCTGATTGTTGCCTTGATTGTAGAGATTAGCTGCATAAGCTTGAGGCAAATCAGTGACTGACTCATCCTTCAGAATAGGGCATGCATCGGACAGGTGCTCAGGAGAAGTACAAATGCCACACAACCTTATCGGCTGAACCTTATCCATTACCAATTGCTTCACCAAATAAGTGAGCTCATCAATTCTGGTTTCAAGGGCCTTGTTGGAAGAAGAACCTTGGATCTCATTCACGCCCCTTGTCTCGACAGAGTTGCTTCTGGTTGAGAACTGCTGGGAGTTTAGTGACATATTTTCAATCAATTGCTTGGCAGCAGCTGGAGTCTTATTAACAAGTGCTCCCCCACTAGCAGCATCTAAAATATTTCTGTCCATTGGGAGCAATCCCTCATAAAAGTACTGAATGAGCAGCTGCTCGAAAATCTGATGCTGAGGGCAACTGGATACCAACTGCTTGAATCTCTCCCAATACTCAGCCAATGACTCATTGCTTTCTCAGATGCCACATATCTCCTTTCGGATTGATGCAGCTCTGGAGGCTGGAAAATACCTCTCTAGGAAGACCTTCTTCAGATCATTCCAAGTTGTAATAGAATTTGGCTCCAGATAGTACAGCCAGTCCTTCGTAGCGCCCTGCAGTGAGAATGGAAAGGCTCTCAGCTTGATATGATCTTCAATTATTCCCTCCGGTCTCAAGGGTGTAGAGCAGACAACCTGGAATTCCTTCAGATGTTTATGTGGATCCTCACCTGCAAGACCACTAAACCTTGGCAACAAGTGTATTAAACCAGATTTTAATTCAAAGGGAGCAATAACATCAGCATATTCAATACACAAGCCATTATAATTAACATTTGATCAGCCATGTTATCAGAAACAGGTGCAGAATTAGAATTACTAGTGCTAGCCCGAATTGCTCTACAGCGTGTGTGCAGTGTTCTTTCAATTTCAGGATCAAAATCACACAAGTCAGAGCAAGTAGACCTAGTAGCCAGACTAATTCAAAACAAAAATGAAAAATGCGAAAATAACAACAAGAGTCCCCGGCAACGGTGCCAATTTTGAAACGCTGTCGTTCACGGGTCAAAAAGTGAGTGGTTTAAAAAACCGTAGTAGAGCGCGACAACTCGAGTATCGTCTCACAACGACTCTTGAATTGTTATTAATCACAGAAAATCAGTTTAGGGGGGGTTTGGTTTGAAATTGTTTAGAAAACAAAACAAAGCAGAGCGGAAAAACAGGGCAAATTAAGTGATTATCAAATAAGACAAAGACGATCAACCTGTTGTTCGGTTTCCCACTATCATCGGTTCATGTAATTCCATGCCCTAAGAGGATTCTAATCCCTTTTCGATTGTAGCATCGATTAACAAGCGAAATCAACGCTACGGGACATATGTTCCTAATTCCGAATTAAGCAAACGGATGAAGCTCTCGTGAATTAAGCAAACACGATTGAACGAACGCGAATTAAACAAACGCGATTAAGTTTAGGAACATAAAATCATCGAAAATTAATCAACACTAATTCGATACAAACTGAATTAAGCAAACAGAGAATATAGAATAGTATTGAAGGAGAGAAGGAAATTCAATCGGGAATTACAAAACCTCAAGTGTCGGCGGAAGCGATTACAGCAGATTAATCTAGGGGGATTAGTTCTCCATCAAAACGTAATACAACCTAGGAATTTCGTAAACAGTGGATAATGAAAAGTGTCCCACTAATCTGCCTTAAACAGCAATTATAGCTTCAGAATCTGCGCACGCTCGCGAGGCCAGTAGTCCCTCGCGACGCGAATATTAAAATGGCGCCAGTTCAAATTCGGGCTCTCGCGAGGCGAGATGATGTCTCGCGAGGCGAGACTTCAAATTCTAGTTTGTCACAACCGTGATGCCTATCACGGCCAGGCCGTGATCACTTCTGACTGTGGGTGCTTATCTATCATGGCCGCGACCTTCATCGCGGCTAGGTCGTGCTGGTCTCTGTCCTCCAGGGTCTTCTCATCACGCCTGTGATGGGAATCACGGCCAAACCGTGATGCTTTCTGACTTCCAGGCTCGCGAGGCGAGTGTCTTCTCGCGGGGCGAGACGGAAAGGATGATATTCTGCTGCTCAGGCTGGTCTTCAGTCTCGCGAGGCGAATAGCCTCTCGCGGGGTGAATACTTCTAGGATTGCAATTTCCACTATTTTCTTCATTCCCTTGACTCTAAGTTAACCTGAAAACATGAAATAGCCATAAGTGCTTTATTTGACTCAAAACTGGCTAAATTACCCTAAAACTACTTAAGAGACTCAAAACCATGCTTGAGGACAATCAAGTCTAATTTGGGCGAAAACGAGATATAATTGGCACAAAACCACGGTCATACTAGTCATAAAACTAGATGAGCCAGATGCTTATCACCTATCATATTCTCTAGTCAATTTAGAAAATTTCTTTTTGAGACTCTTATATTATCATGATAGAATAGACGACTTATGCAATAGTTCATCAAAAGCATTTTGAAGAGTGGACGGGTCAGAGTCCATTATCTCAACATCAGTGTATTCGCTTTTTGATGCAGTGTCTGCCATGAGAAATATATTTGCCCCTTCCTCAGCTTCAGTTTCTTCATCTGATGAAGATAGTTCAAGATCCTCCCATGTAGCCATTAAGCCTTTCTTCTTTTTGAAGAATTTCTTTTAATCCATTAGCTCAGGGCAGTCGGCTTTGAAATGACCAGGTTTCTTGCATTCAAAGCACAAGGGTGGACCTTTTTCCTTGGAGTCTGACTTCTCCTTGGAAAACTTTTTGTTGAGTTGCTTCCTTCTGAAACCACCTTTCTTTCTCCACATATGTTGAATCTTCCTGGAGATGAAGGACAACTCATCCTTGTCTGATCCTTTATCATTGTCAGAAGATCCAGACTCATCTGATGACTCAGTAGCTTTGATAACCTTTGATGAGCTTGCTTTATTTTCCTTTAGGGCAATAGATTTTCCTTTTATGGAATTTTATTCTTCATTAAGTTCAAGTTCATGAACCTTTAGAGATCCAAGAAGCTCTTCCAGAGAGAGTGTATTCAGGTTTTTGGCTTCTTGAATAGCAGTTACTTTGGGTCTCCATTGCTTGGATAGACTTCTCAGGATTTTTCTGACATGATATCTATTTTCATAAACTTTTCCAAGAGATCTGAGACTGTCGGTGATGGCTTGGAATATTCCAAACATTTGGTCTATTGTTTCACGTTCACCCATCTTGAACAGCTCATACTGATGAACCAGCATGCTAATCTTTGATTCATTTACTTGTGAGGAACCCTCATGAGCTAGGGCAAGAGTATCCCGGATTTCTTTAGCAGTATTGCAGCTATGAACTTTGTCATGTTCAGATCTGGTATAGCACATATTAGATAGTGCTTAGCCTTCAGATTCAGCTGATGTTGGTTTTCTGCTCTTGAGTCCATTGGGCTCTAGGACCAGCTGCTCCAGCTTCATCTCTTGGTTCAGCGTAGCCGGTTTCAATCAGCCCCCAAATATCTACATTCTGTGCATCTAAGAAGGCCATCATTCTCTTCTTCCAGTAGTCATAATCTGTTCCATCAAATAGAGGATGTCAGTTGATAGCTTA
The DNA here is from genome assembly GCA_030762895.1 of Sophora flavescens. NCBI lineage: Eukaryota > Viridiplantae > Streptophyta > Magnoliopsida > Fabales > Fabaceae > Sophora > Sophora flavescens. The sequence goes on from CM061069.1 coordinate 147,845,762, forward strand.
TCCTTCTACATCCATGGTTGTTAGATCGTACTCCCTCTGCACTTGCTAGATGCTCAACCCTTTCGAGGCTGAGCTCTGATACCAACTGAAGTTGACACAGGCAAACACAAGAAGGCGGGTTGAATTGTGTTTGTTAATAATTTTTGAAAACAACCTTTAAAACAATTTTTGCACACAAGGAGATTAAATTCAGAAGCGAGCACAAAGAAATAGATCTTTTAAAAATATTTAACAAAAGCAATATCAAAACCCCTCAGTTAGTAAGAAACAAATGAAGCTGTAAAAGTTTAGGAGTAGAAGATTCACGCGAGACGTTTTATCCTGGTTCACTCTCTTCCAACCAAGAGCTATGTCCAGTCCCTTCTACTTGAAGGTTTTTCTCCACTATTTTCCAAAATAGATTACAACCAAGTATTCAACACCTCTCCAGGCTTACAAGTATTTCTTTCTTACCAACCCTCTTCAGGGTCTAACTCTAACAAAGAGATTTAAGGTTTGATGTTCTTAACTCACTATGTGTAAGGATATGAAAGTTTAAGATCAGATGAATATTTTCACAATATTCAAAACTAAAGAATACACACTCTTGCTCTTGAAAGAATATTAGAATGAGTGATTATCGATTGGCAAAAAGTTGAGCTAGCAAGGTTGTGCAGGCAAGAGTACTTCTTCAGTATCTCAGGTCTTCTATTTATAGCGACCTTCTTCTTCACTTGTATTCCTTCAACGGTTAACTTGAATAAACCCGTTTAGAGATAGCATTTGAAGCATGATATCCGTTGTGACTGATAGCTTGATTGTGGCAAGCTGAATAGTACTCTTGGTTATCAAGGTAGAATGAAATTGGAGGCTCACTGCTCTGAGTATTGCAGCTTGAGAACTTATTGTTCCTCCTTTGTGTACAATCCAGCTTTTTCCAGTCATAAAGTTGTCATCGTACAGATCGTTTTGCAGTATCTCATTGTACGATTCTGCGTTTTGCATTTCTTGATGGTACTATGTTTCTTTTACAACAAGGTAAAACATTAAAGCAGATAAAACAAATGTGAAGAACAAATATTCTATTGGAATGAATATCAATCATTTGAAATAAATTCAAGAGATTCGGATTGCATTTATTTATTTTAAGATGGAGCTCGTCTACTTTAAAAACTCTGTCTACTTAGTTATATGTGAGACCAAGTCTGTTTCAACAATTTATATTGCTCGTCTGATGATGTGGCATATCCTCTCGTCTATCAAGTCTTTGGACTTGCTATACCTCAATGAGTTATAAAGATCTCCATCTAGTGACGTGGCAGATAGAGCTCATCTACATGATTACTTTTTTTTTTTCCAGTTCATTCAATTTTACCAATTACTTTTGTCTGCTGATGTGGCAATCTAGACACGTTTACTATCAAGTCTTTGGACTTGCTATATCTAAGAAGTTATTTTGATTTCCATCTAGTAAGAATTTAGAGCCTCGTCAACTTAAGAAAACTAGTCTACTCAAATAAATAAATAAATAACTTTTACCAAAACATTGAGCAACCCGTCTACAATGGTGGACGCGTATATTTCAATGAAAACTTATCCCAAGTTTCTATTACGTATATTTAAATATTCCTGCATAACTGAAAGCACATGTTAGATCTCAACTAACACTTTGAAAAGAAAATTTAATTCTTTTGTTAACATCAAAACTTAGGGATTAATTAAATCCAAATCACCTTGGTTCCAACACTTTCCTGTTAATGGGAGACGCTGAGTACTGGTGGAGAGGCACCAGGAAGTTTTCCGTACTGTGTTTTTAGATAAATACTTCCCTCAGAGTGCTCGAACTGAAAAAGAGCGGGAGTTTCTATGCTTGCGATAAGGAGATATGACGGTCGGGGAATACGCAGCAAAGTTCGAATCACTTGCCAAGTATTGTCGATTTTTCCAAGATAACCCAAATGAGGGATGGAAGTGTGAGAGGTTTGAAGGAGGACTCCGGTATGAGATTAGAGACTCGATGCTGCTACTAGAGATTAAAAATTTTCAGGCTCTGGTGGAAAAGTGCAGAAAGATTGAACAGAATAGGAAAGGTAGAGACAACAGAGGGAAGATTGGGGGGCCCTCAAGATCACGAAACCAATCTAATAAGCCTCTGGCTCGACTAGTTTTATACTAGTAAGACCATGACTTTTGCACTAATTACTCGAGTTTAATCTCGTTTTCGCCCAAATTTGGATTTAATTGTCCTCAAGCAACATTTTGAGTTTCTTAAGTAGTTTAGGGCATTTTTGTTAATTTTTAGTAAAATAAAGCATTCACTGCTATTTCGTATTTTCAAGATAAAAGGGAAGCACTTAGAGTCAAGGGAATGAAGAAAACAGTGGAAAATGCAATTCTGGAAGTTTCGCCTCGCGAGAAGCTACTCGCCCCGCGATCCTGAAGACCAGCCTGAACAGCAACAGTCACCCTTTCTGTCTCGCCTCGCGAATCATTATCTCGCCACGCGAGCCTGAAGGCCCGACTATGCCAGAGAATGTCACCCTTTCGGTCTTGCCCCGCGAATCACCATCTCGCCTCGTGAGAACCCAATTTTGAACTCGCACCACTTTTAATATTCGCCTCGCGAGAGGCTACTCGCCTCGCGAGCGGGTGCAGATTCTGAAAGTTATAAATTGCTGTTTTATGGCAGATTAGAAGAGAATTTTTCATTCACTATTTTGCGAATTTTCTAGGTTTTTTATTACATTTTTGATGGAGAACTAATCATCGGAGATTAGTCTGCTGTAATCGGTTTCCGCCGACACTTGAGGTTCTATAATTCCCAATCTTATTGCTATTCCCTTTCAATATTACCCTATATGTCTTGTTTGCTTCATTAAATTTATATAGATAAGTATTGATTTATTTCGATGATCATATGTTCCTTACTCTAATCGCGATTGCTTAATTCGCGTGTGTACGATCGTGTTTGCTTAATTCACGATGGCCTTAATCCATTTGCTTAATTCGAAATAGGAACATATATCTCGTAGTGTCAATTGTGCTTGTCTAATTGTTGCTACAATCGAGAAGGGATTAGAATCCGCTTAGGGCATGGAATTTATATGAATCAATGATAGTTGGGAAACCGAAAACAGTAGATTAATCGTTTTTAGCTTATTGACAATCACTTATTTGCATTGTTCTTCTAAATTGAATCATTCAACTTCAGACCCCCCCCAAAAAAAAAAAAAAAACTGATTTTGAGGTTAATAACAATCCAAGAGTCCTTGAGATACGATACTCGAGTTGTCGTGCCCTAGCTGCAGTTTTTAAACCACTCGTTCTTTTTTGACCCGTGTGCGACAGCGTGTCACAATCCCAAAGTCAGAACCTAAAGGGGAGACAAACTCAGAAAAAGCCATACTCTAGACTAGTTGGGAATAACCAGAATCAACAACAGTACCGTCCCGTTGCTTCAGCCACTGGAAGTGTTAGCTAGAGGAGTCAAGGGCAAAGTCAAGGGAGGAGATGTTTTAAATGTGGAGACCCGAACCACTTGGCTGATATATGTCCTGTGAGAGGGATGAAGTGTTTTAACTGTGATCGAGTGGGGCATTTGGCAAGAGACTGCAAGGCGCCAAAGAGGGAACCTCCCGTCAGCCATGCCCGAGTTACAAAACCAACTGCTAAGGGAAGAGTTTTCAACATGAGTGGTGCAGAAGCCTCAAATTTCAAAGATCCCATGAAAGGTATTTGTGATATAGCCGGTAATCTCTTAGTTGTGCTTTTTGATTCGGGTGCGATGCACTCATTCATTTCAAATGATTATTCGAGACTCTTGGAATTTCCTATTTTTTGTTTGTCGTATGAATTGATTGTTTCAACTCCTACTGTTGAACTTGTTACTGTTAATTCAGTGTTTTTAAGTTGTCCGATTGTCATCCAAGATCGACACTTTCTTGTCGATCTAATCTGCTTACCTTTAGTGCAAATAGATGTGATTTTGGCATGGAATGGTTATCCTCCAATCATGTTCTTTTAAACTGCGCTCGTGGAACATTAGTTTTTATGGACCCCGAGATTTCTGGATTTCTATCTACCCATCAAATGAGAACATTTTCAAAAGAAAAAGATCAGAGACGCTTTCTTTTAACAAGTTTGGAAGTTGAGGAAGAAGTTGTTTTGAGTACGATACCGGTTGTTAGAGACTTTCCGGAGGTGTTTTCTCCTGATGTGCCAGGATTACCACCGGCAAGGGATATCGAATTCTCCATCGATCTTGTTCCAGGAATTGGTCCGATATCAATTGCACCATATCGGATGTCACCCACAGAGCTTGTAGAATTGAAGGTTCAGCTAGAAGATCTGTTGTCAAAATAGTTCATAAGACCAAGTGTTTCTCCTTGGGGAGCACCTGTTCTTTCAGTACAGAAGAAAGACGAAGGTTTGAGACTTTACGTGGATTATAGGCAACTCAACAAAGTGATAATTAAGAACAAGTACCCGTTACCGCGCATAGATGATTTGATGGATCAACTACAAGGAGCTGTTGTTTTCTCAAAGATAGATTTGAGGATGGGTTACCATCATATCAGAGTGAAGACTGAGGATATACCGAATACTGCATTCCGAACTCGTTATGGGCATTATGAATATCTTGTAATGCTGCTTGGAGTGACAAATGCACCTGCTATTTTCATGGATTACATGAATCGATTTTTTTGTCCGTTCTTGGATAAGTGTGTCATCGTGTTCATTGACGACATCCTCATCTACTCCAGGAGTCATAAGGAGCATGAAGGGCATCTGTGACAAGTGCTACAGAACTTACGAGAGAAGGAGTTGTATGCAAAACTCTCTAAATGTGAGTTCTGGCTTGAAGAAGTAAAGTTCTTGGGGCATGTGATTTCCAAGAAAGGAATTGTCGTTGACCCTGCCAAAGTGGATGCAGTACTTTCTTGGGAAAGACCGAAGACAGTAATCGAGATCCGAAGTTTTGTGGGCTTGGCTGGATATTACCGGAGGTTTAGTGAAGGTTTTTCCAAGATCATAGCGCCGTTAACTCAGCTAACTCGGAAGGATCAACCTTTTGTGTGGACTGAGAATTGTGAAGAGAGCTTTCAAAAGATAAAGGAACGTTTGACAATGGCACCAGTGCTAATACTTCCCGAACCCAATGAACCTGATGAGGTGTACTGCGATGCTTCGTATCAAGATTTAGGCTGTGTATTGATGCAACACCGAAAGGTTGAGGCTTATGCATCACGTCATCTAAAGATTCATGAGAAGAACTACCCGACTCACGATCTGGAACTAGCTGATGTGGTATTTACACTAAAGATATGGAGACATCATTTGTATGGAGCCAAGTTTGATGTTTTTAGCGACCACAAGAGATTGAAGTATTTGTTCAACCAGAAAGAACTCAACTTCAGACAAAGGCGGTGGATGGAATTTCTGAAGGACTATGATTTCACATTGCAATACCATCTTGGAAAGGTGAACGTTGTAGGGGATGCCTTGAGCCAGAAGCCCATCCATGTCTTAGCGATGATGGTGAAGGAATTACAGTTAATCGAGAAGTTTTGTGACCTTGATTTAATGATGGAGATAAGTCCAAAAAGGATCAGTGTGGGAATGATCAAAATCTCAAGTGAACTGATGGAAGAAATTCGAGAACAACAAGCCACCGATGTATATCTTCAAGAGAAGAAAGAACTCATGGAGCAAGGAAAGGTGCCGGAATTCAATTTGGGACCAGATAACATCTTAAGGTACAAGGGACGAGTTTGCGTACCTGGCAATGTTAAAATGAGAAAGATGATTCTTGAGGAATCCCACAAGAGAAAATTAAGTATCCATCCCGGAAAAACTAAGATGTACCAGGATCTAAAGCAGAGATTTTGGTGGCCAGGCAAGAAGAAACAAGTGGCGGGATATGTTGCGTCTTGCTTAACTTGTCAGAAGGTGAAAGTAGAACATCAACGACCCCGGTGGAATGTTACAATCTCTGGATGTACCTGAATGGAAGTGGGATAGTATATCCATGGATTTTGTGGTCGGACTACCAAAGGCTTCGACTCGATTTGGGTAGTCGTTGACAAGTTAACAAAATCGGCACACTTTTTACCTGTTACAGCCAATTATACTGTGGAGAAGCTAACCGAGGTATATGTTAGAGAGGTGATCAGACTGCACGGAGTGCCCTCCAGTATTGTTTTCGATAGAGACCCAAAGTTTACTTCACGTTTCTGGGGAAGTTTGCAGAAAGCACTAGGAACTAAGTTAAGGCTCAGTTCGGCATACCATCCGCAAACTGACGGGCAAACAGAAAGAACGATCCAGTTATAAGAAGACTTGTTGAGAGCGTGCGTCCTAGACAATCGTGGAAGTTGGGAGGATCTTTTCCCGCTTATAGAGTTCACATACAACGACAGTTATTATTCGAGTATAGGTATGGCACCCTATGAGGCTTTGTATGGAAGAAAGTGCCAGACACCGCTGTGTTGGTACCAAGATGGGGAAAGATCAATCTTAGGACCCGAGATGGTACAACAAACCACGGAAAAAGTGAGACGGATCCGTGAAAGGATGAAAGTTTCACAAAGCAGACAGAAGAGTTATGCCGATCGAAGAAGACAACCCCTGGAATTTCAAGAAGGCGAGCACGTATTTCTGAGAGTAACCCCCACGACTGGGGTAGGTAGAGTTATAAAATCCAGAAAGCTCACTCCAAAATTTATTGGGCCATACCAGATTCTTCGTCGTATCGGTCACATAGCTTATCAAAATTCCCTACCACATTTTCTTTCAAATATCCATGATATCTTTCATGTTTCACAACTGAGGAAGTATATTCCCGACCAGTCACATGTAATTAAACCTGATGTTGTTCAGTTAAAAGAAAATCTATCTTATGAGACTTCGCCTGCACGAATCGAAGATAGGAGGATCAAACAACTCAGGGGTAAACAGATTCCCTTAGTGAAGGTTATTTGGGATGAGATAAGAGGGGAAGCGACCTGGGAGGTAGAAGACAAGATAAGATTACAGTATCCTGATTAGTTTTCAGTTACATAATTTCGAGGACGAAATTTCTTTTTAGAGGGGTAGTAATGTAACACCCCGATTTTTCTGCTTGTCTGTAATATGTGATTATAGGGATAATTAAGTGTTTATTATAATAAAGTATGAAGAATTATTTTGATAAACCTAATTGTCAATATCATAAATTATTTTATTTTAGAAAAATGCAGTTGAATTTTTGGTAGAAAATTTCAGACATTTACGGTCTGAGTTTTCGCTGTCAGTTAGACTTTACTGACCCGAAAAATTAATTTTTATATACAAAAATGAAATTTTAATTTTTCTAACCCAGTTATGATTATTTTTATGATTTTAGAAATTATTTATTTTAATATGAATTTTCTAGTGGAAAATTTACAAAGAAAAATACGATCGATTTATACTGACGGGAACCAATTGGAATCGGAATGAACCAAAATTATTAAGCCCATATTTTTTTCCAGATTTGGAAAAGATGTGATTGAGTTAAATAGTGACCCTTGTCACTATTTAACACTACTCATCACTTATGGCAATTATTATTTCAATTTACAATGAAAACCCATTATTTTAATTTCAAAATTTAGTTTGAAAATTGTTAAAAAAAATCCCATCCTCCCTTCCTATGACCCTTGATGATGGGTGGCCGAAACCCAACTGGAGGAAAGGTGGTGGTTTTACAAAAATTTTCACATGCATGTTAGTTACCAATGTTATATGTTCATAAATTCATTTTATGTTTTTAAGAAAAATCCTTTTTCACATAAAAATGATTTTCACAAAACCTTAATCATCTTCACTTTTACTTTTATGTATTGCATGTAGTGAGAAATTCATCCAACCCTATGATCATGGTGTTGACCGACAACACCAAGAGGGAAAAGGATGAACTTTGATGAAAATCTCACATGCTTGGTTTAAGAACTTTGATTCATGTATTTTTCAACTCATGGATTTTATCAAAAATATGTTTTCCTTCCTTAATATGATTTTGTGACTAAAACTCTAAAAAAATATAGAGTTAGTGAAGCCTAACTTTGAATCTTTAGGAAGGATGCATGTATGATAATCTAATTCCTTTGCTTGAATGATTTAATGTGGAGTTTTGAAAATTTTAAAATCCCTAGCCTTTTTATTTTAATGAGGCCAAAACTCACTTGAGGAGTTGATGAAGTCTTACTCAATTTTTTTATAGTTGAATGATGCATAAAAACACTATATTAGTACATGCAAGAAATTAGATTCTTGAACAATATTATTTTCCACTATATTATGTGAGGGCCGAAACCTATGGTTAATGAGGCTAAGAGTTCAAAATTTAATTTTCAAGTTTTGAGCTTGTATTTGGTCTTTTTGATGCTTAAGGAGCTTAAATCCAAAAGCTTGTAAAAATTGAAAATCTCAAGCATGATTTTTTTTTTTTTGCCGAAACATGCCTAGAAGTTTTAGGGTGATTTTATAAAAATTTTAATTTACGAAAAACATTTATTTTATCGCTGAACTGAGGTAAGGGGAGAAAGCCTGAGGGATGTTACAATTGTGGTAAGTATATGCTTGTATGTTTTAATTGTTTGGCTATGTTGATGTTGTTGCTACATGTTTGAAAAAGTTGGATTGCTATATGATTGTGTGTTAAGTCTATGAAGTTGTGCTGAAGTTGTTGTTTAAGTGGTTGTTTTGGAATTACTTGCATTTATATGACTTTCACGAAATGTTGAATTGAAATATATGATTGAACATATTATGTTACTTATGTTGTAAGTTGTTGAAAGTTGTGTTGGTTGTTGCATAGAAGCCTAACCTTGGTTAGAGCTCAACTATTAAAGATAAAAGCCTTAAAAGACTTATGTGGAAAACCACAAAACAAAGGTTTTAAATTTTAAGTAGCATGTTGATAAGAGAAATTTATTCTGGAAATTTTTTTAAAGATGTTGTTCTATGAGAAACTTTAAAAAAAAAAATTGAGACAATTTTATGATGAAAAACAATAGAGGAAAACAAGTCAAATTCCAAGTTCTTTGGGAGAAATTTTAGTTCTCAGTATTTTAGAAAGAGTTTTGCTCAAAACATTTTCAACATTTTCTTAATGATAGACCTTTTCCAAAGTAAATATGGATTTCTAAAGAAGAGAGAATTTTCTGTAACTCAAGGTTTTCAAAATGAATTTCAAAGGAAAAATGTCTTTTAGAAGGTTTTCGTTCAAAATAAAATATCCAATAACTTGGATAAGTTACGAAAGTTTTGTTTTCGGATTATTGTTTTTCACCGAGCGAAAAAGAAGAAAAGTTCAAAAGTTGAACCTAGTAACCGAGACGTCGGGATATTAGTGTTTTAAAAACACGTTATTTTATAATCCGTGCTACGTTGCTATGGATTGTTGTCCTATACCCGTTGTTTTCCACAACCACAGAGTTCTAGACTGGTGCACAGGTCTAGGACTGTTATGATTAGACACTCGGACTTAAGGTCCTGTGTTGATAATAAAAGTTTTAAGATGTTGAAAACCTTGGACGGTCATGAGCCTTGAGCCTCGACAAAGGAAATAACAACGCACAAAGAAAAGCTGAAAATAAAAATGATTTTTCTCATGCATTCATTTTTGGTAAACATGCCCACGTTGTTTCGCATGAATATCTTGAAGGGTCAGGTATCTCATGCTAAGTTGTTTCATTGTGCCTTGATGGACAATGAAGTCCATATGCCTGGGTTACTGTGCCTTGTGTTGGACAGATTGCTATTAACATCCACACACGTTGATCACTGTGCTAGGAGTTTTGGACAGTGCTGTGGAAAATCACGTTGTGTCTTATTGGCAATTGAGCGTGATAAGCTCATTTTTAAACGAAGTTGAATTCTACGGAGATTTCCATGACACATTGAACTTTAAAGATGCATGTGTTTTCAAAAACTACGATGAATTGTGTGATGTTATGTTTTATTTGAATATTTTAAGCCATTTATGTATGATATATGTTGTATCTGACGTTATGTATTGCAAGTATGTGGTTATCATGATTATCCATATATTGGTATCTCACCCTTGCATTTTGTTGGTTTTCTTTTCTGTGTGGTATATTTTATTTTTTTGGAAAAAAAAAATAGATGGATCAGGACGCACCATTAGTTCACCTTCGGGTGCGAGCCCTTGTATTTGAGAACTATCAGGACCCTGCTGCGTGGGAGTTTCAACCGGGAGCTCACGCAGCTTACTATACTGGCCCGTTGTGTACCGTGGAGGGTAGAGCCTTGGATGGACCCGTTCAAAGAGTTCACACCACAGAGACGGTGCAGATCACATTACCACCCGTGGATATCTGCTTACACCATTGGGTTGCCCAGGGTTTGGTGGTCTTAGGTCCTCAGCAGCCCCAGAACCCACCTCATCAGGAGGCAGCACCTGTCGATCCTATTGAGGAGGATCCACAGGAGATTATGGAGGAGGACCCTCAGGAGGATTTGGAGGACGATCCCGTTGAGGAGATAAATGAGGATCCTCAGTATTATCCACTTGACGAGGATGATGATGATGCTCCCAATGAGGGAGGTGATGTGGATAACCATCCACCAGTTGTATCTCTGCAAGGTGGAGATAACCGTAGTGGTCTCCCTAACGGATACTACTAGGACTAGACCAGTCATGGGTTTTATTTTCTTTTATGATGGTAGTATCTGTGTAGTTGCTCTGGATTTTGTATCTGACTACGTATCTTTAAGTTGTTTAACACTTATCAAGTGTGTTAATGTTTGAACTAGTTTTTGTGAAGGACTATGTTGAACCACTCAATGTAACTTCTGTCAAAATAGCCTATCGTCAAGAAGGCTTTTATTAATGTAAAAAGGTGTTTATGTATATTTCATGGTGTTATTTATGTTTCGTTACATATGTTTTCCTAAAGAAATCGACGTGTCACTAATAATGTTATTTTTCCGTAAAACGATGTAATTAATGTGATGCCCATGGAAAGGGTGTCACAAAAAACATTTTGAAGAGTGGACACGTCAGAGTCCATTACCTAAGCATCAGTGTATTCACTTTCGGATGCAGTGTCTGCCATGAGACGGATATTTGCCTCTTCCCGAGCATTATCTTCTTCATCTGATGAAGATATATCCAGATCCTTCACGTAGCCATTAAACCTTTCTTCTTTTTGAAGAATGTCTTTTTATCCCTCAGCTCAGGACAATCAGCTTTGAAATGGTCAGGTTTCTTGCATTCAAAACACAAGGGTGGACCTTTTTCCTTGGAGTCTGCCTTCTCCTTGGAAAACTTTATGTTAAACGGCTTCCTTCTGAAACCACCTTTCTTTCTCCACGTATGTTGAATCTTTCTGGAGATGAAAGATAGTTCATCCTCATCTGACCCTTCACCACTGTCTGAAGGTTCCGTATCATCTAATGATTCAGCAGCTTTGAGGACTTTTGATGAACTTTCTTTCTTTGCCTTTAGGGTAATAGATTTTCCTTTTCTGGAATTTTCTTCTTCATTTAGTTCAAGTTCATGCACCTTGAGTGATCCCAGAAGCTCTTCTAGAGAAAGTGTGTTCAGATTTTTGGCTTCTTGAATAACAGTCACTTTGGGTCTCCATTGCTTTGAGAGACTTCTCAGAATCTTTCTTACATGGTCTCTATTTTCATAAGTTTTTCCAAGTGATCTGAGACTGTTGGTGATAGTCTGAAATCTTCCAAACTTCTGATCTAGTTTCATGATCATCCATCTTAAACAATTCATACTGGTGAACCAGCATGCTTATTTTTTATTCCTTGCATTGGAAGATCAATAAGACCACAATCAATAGTTGCTTTTCGGAAACCATTCAAGAGCCACTGAGGATGAGCAACATGACCTCTTTTTTCATCATGGGATAAAAGGTCATTGAAGTTGAAGTTGACACGGGCAAACACAAGAAAGGGGGTTGAATTGTGTTTGTTAATAATTTTTCTAAAACAACCTTTTAGAACTGTTTTTCTCACACGAGGATATATAAAGCAGATGCACACACTGAAAAAGAACTTTTGAGGTTTAACAAAAGCAATATCAAAACCCCACAGTCAGTATAAAAAAATAAAGTTATAAGAGTTTAAGGATAGAAGATTCACGCAGATGATTTTATCTTGGTTCACTCTCTTCCAACCAAGAGCTACGTCCAGTCCCTTCGACTTGAAGGTTTTATCCACTATTTCTCCAAATAGATTACAACCAAGTTTTTAACACCTCTCCAAGCTACAAGTATTCCTTTCTTACCAAGCCTCTTCAGGCTCTAACTCTAACAAAGATATTTTAACTTAAGATCTTCTTAACTCACTATATGTGAGGATATGAAAGTTTAAGATCTGTTAAATATTTTCACAATATTCAAACTAAATAATACAGACTTTTTCTTTTGAAAGAATGAAAGAAATGAGAGCTACTTCTCATAAATATTGGATTGGCAAAAGTTGTTCTTCATCGCTTGAGGTCCTCTATTTATAGTGACCTTCTTTTACTCTTGAAAAGCTTCAACGGTCATTTTGAATTTCCCGTTTAGAGATAGAATTGAATGCACAATATCTGTTGTGACTGAAAGCTTGATCGTGGCCATGCTGAAATGTATTCTTGGTTATCAGGGTAGTACAAAATGGACGCTCACTGCTCTGAGCATTTATAGCTTGAAAACTGTTTTACCTCCTTTATGTAACTTCCAGCTTTTTCCAGCCATAAAGGTGCTATCGTACAGATCGCTTTACATTTCCCATTGTACTGTGTTGTTTTTTGTATTTCCTCGATGGTACTATGTTTTTCTCACAAGGAAACAAAGCATTAAGCATATAAAACAAATGAGAAGAACAAAAATTCTCTTGAAATAAATATCAATCATTTGAAATAAATATGATTCATTGTGGACCTGATTGAAATTATTTATGAAGGCTTATCACAAAGATGAGCTCGTCTACTTAAAAACTGCGTCTACTTAGTTCTGTGTGAAACTAAGTCTAATCACTCTTTCATTTTGCTCGTCCACTGACGTGGCATATCCTCTCGTCTACTCAAGTCTTTGGACTTGCTATATCTCAGTGAGTTATTTTGATCTCCGTCTAGTGACGTGGCATTAAAGTCCGTCTACTTACTTAAAAAAGGATCTCGTCTGATGACATGGCAAGTTAAGCTCGTCTATTCAATTTGAAACTTAGATTCCGTCCAGGAGAATTATTTTAATATTTCGTCTACCTAGAAATTCTCATGCCTCATCTACTTAAGTTTCAGTCTACTCAAATAAATAAATAAATAACTTTACCAAGCTTTTGAGTAGCCTGTCTACACGGGGGGACATGGATTTCTTATTTAAAGTCCAAGCAGATATATGAAAAAAAATCTACGTTTCCATAACTTATAACATTAAAGTGATCCTGCAAAACTAGATAACCTTGTTATATGTCAACTAACACTTTGCCAAGCAAATTAATCCTTTGGTTAGCATCAAAACTTAGAGATTAATTAAATCCAAATCACTTTGGTTCCAACAGAAGTCACCTACTATACACCAAGGAAGGGTGGACTGACATGCCAATGCTCTAAGAAGATTCCATGATTCTCTTCTCCTTTCTCTTTGCGGAATGCCATAGAAACCTGTCGATCTCCATGGTTGGTGAGACTCCTCTTTAACAATAACGTATAAAATTCTGTTAATAATTTTACACTTTACAAAAACTGCCTTTCTTCCATAACAATGCTAGCACTACAAAAAAAATCAGGGCTTACCGACGGCCAAAACCCATCGGAAAAGCAAAAAATCCGTCGGTAATGCAGGCTTCCAACGGACCGGCTCGTAGGAAACGGTTTCCGACGGACAAGCCGAGTCCGTCGGAAAATTACCGACGGATTTTTCCGTCGGTAACGTTTTCGACGGATTTAATTTTTTTTAATTAATGATTATTTTTTATTTAACTTTTTTTAAAAAAATAGTAATTCTCTTTTATTTAAAATATTACATTTTTTATTTTATTATAATTTATTTATTATATTATGAAATTACAAATAATTAAAAAGGCAATTAAATTTAAGATAACATAAATATTTCATACATAAAATATCCGACTGTCTAGAAAACACAAGTAAATATAAAACTATCCTAATAATCATCATCATAATAACAGTCATTGTCATCCTGTTGGGGGAGTTCACCGGCGTCAGCTGACCATCATGCTGTGGCGCAGGAGTCACACCGGCATCATGCGACTGCGGTGGTGGCACGGTAGAAGTAGTGGAGGGCTGACTGGCATGGATGCCCTGTAGAGCGTTGTGCCTCTCTGGTGGAAGCAAATTGAGCATAGAGGTCATCACCGTAGACCAAGTCTTCATCTGCTGCTGCATGCGCTCTGCATTCTGCTGCATGAGCTCTGCATGCTGCTGCATGCGCTCTACAGTCTGCCTCTGCTCCTGCACCTCCTGCCTCAGCTGTCGCACCTCCTCCGTGTCCTGTAAGCCGAAGGATGTAAGCTCCCGAATGATCAAGCTTGGCGTCGAGGCTCGAGTGATGGAACGAGCCATAGTCGCGGTACCGTAAATGAGACCCTTCTTCTTCCCGCCCGCCACTTCCATCCAGACCTGGGTCTGTAGTCAATCGACCTCGATGGGGTCCAACTGGGAAGGATCCGAGGCACCAGAACAGGAGGCAGCCTCAGACGCTACCTGACTGAACCTTGCATTATACTCTGCCTACATCAATACATTAAAAAAAATTATATTATTAGACTATAATAATGAAAATATACACTAAATGTAAAAAGATACTTTAGTTAGCTCACCACCGTCTGCCTCGACCTCTCATCAACAAACTCGCCGGTGTCTGCGTGAATGTGTTTGCTCAAACACAGTAGGGACATCAACTGAGTGGTCAAGCTGTCCTACTTGCAACCGACAAAGAATAATTATAAAATAATTTTTTAATAAAAATACAAATATACTATTACTTATATGTGGATACCATGTTAATGGCATGCTGCATATGACTAATCGAGCCACCGGTGTGCATGCTCCCACCTTTCTCTGAAGCCCGATTTCTCTTTACTTGCTCACACTTCGCCTTGTACTCCGGAGTGTCCCAGTACACACAAAGTTGGGCCCAAATTTTGGGGCCGATGTAATCTGGGCGCACCCGACTTTTCCTAGCCTTCCCGAGCATGTCCCTTAGTCGATTAGACGCTCTATCATCAAATATGGCGCGTATCTGTGCAACATGCTCTGGTAACCAGTGCACAAGGACTTGTTAACAAAGAAGAAATATCAATACCATTATACAAAAAAATTAAAAATATATAAAATGCGTTAAAAATAAAAATATAAAAATACAGGGAAAAATAAACAAGTTACCCCGAATCGTTTGAAGATACGATCCCGATCATCCTTCGGTATCCTCCCCCATGATGGCCAGAAGGGACGATATTGCGCCTTGAGGGCGTATATAACGTTCTTCGATCCCACTTTCGATGGGATGAAGCTGAAAGATTTAAAAATTGATTAATTCAACAATATGACAATCAAAAAATATATACTTATTGGATAAATATAAAATAGTCAAAGTTAAAAATTTCTTACGATCCAGAAACAGGTGTGACCCATGGTTGATCCTCAGCTCTGGGAATCCTGGCCCACTCAGGCAAGTTCTCTGGCACAACCGAGTGCAGGCTGGAAGTTGTGGATGGAATGTCCGTGCCGTGATCATATGCGACCGCGGATGATGATTATGGAATGGTAGGGTCAGGTTGTGCCGGCACACCAGGAGTCGGCATGAATGATAATCCTGCTGGCTGTGTGGCATATGCAGCTGATGATAGTGGTGCTGGGTGTGGGTGTGGTGTAAGTCCAGTAGCGGGTGGCGAGTAGCCGGCCAATGAGCCTCGTGGGCCAAAGTGAGTGGGTGGAATATGTGTGGAGGATGGGGTAGTATGGGTCGGGGATGGTGTGGTATGGGTAGGGGATGGTATAGTATGGGTCAGAGAGGGTGTAGAATGAGTGGGGGAGAGTGTAGAACGGTCGGGGGATGCTCCTGTAGGTGCTACTGGAGTGGGTGCGATGGGTGGAGAGGAACCTACACCGAGGCGGGCAAGTACATGGGATTTAATGGTGTATCGTCCTTGCTTAGCCTTCCCCTTCCCCTTATCACCGCTAGGCGGTGGGAGGCGGGGCGGCTCTCCTCCTGATTCTGACATATCTATTTTTTTTATCACAATTATAAGTCAATGTAAAAGCAATAAATCAAATGACGATATTGCAAAATAATCTAATAAAAAATTTTAAAATATAACAACATTACAAAAGGATTACATTTAAATGCATAAATGATGGGCTCCGACAAGCATACCGGATCGAAGCAAGTAATAATAAAACGGTGAGAAACCGAGTATCGAACTCAGGGATTGGGAAACCAAGTACAACTTCACAAATAGAACAACTATTTAGACTAAGAAATAGGTTTGAAAAGATTTCAAGAGAATAAAAGAAACAATAAAAGAAATAAAATATTTTTCGGGTTTTTAAATATGAAAAGAGATTTCCAGGAGTTGGGTTCCCGACAAGACCACTCATGCTACTAAATTGACTAACCCTCTTGTTAATTATCGAAATTTGCTTTGAAGGCGAATTTATCTTAAATAAGTTAATGCTCCCTCTTGGGTTACAAGAACCGTGCCCAATTAAACCAACCCCGACTCTCGTGGTAATTGAATTTAAATTGAACCCTTTAAGTTTTGTGACAATTCGTGAACCCTCGAAGGATCGCTTCTAACTCTCGTGATTTAAGTCCTAAGTTTGATTCCTATAGATCCGATACATAAGTTCACCGCTAAGTTCGTCCTTAGAGTATCTATGACATGCAAATAAGTGCGCACCAGATTCACAAGTAATTCATGCATAGGAATCGAATCGAAAGCGAAATCGAAATTAACAAGAAGTAAAACTTCAATTCATAACACGAAACAAATCTTGGGCATAGACCCAATTCCTAGAAACAAAAAGACTACTCAAGCATTGTCATGGTCATAGCAAGCTTGATTAACAAAAGCATAAAAGAAAACCTAAGAGAAGAGAAGAAGAGAAATCCACGTTTTTGTCTAAGGTAGCAGCCCAGTTGATATTTTTGAGCCTAATTGCTCTATTTATAGAGGAGGGTAACTTGAATCCCAAGAAATTACAAAATCAGATCAAATCAGGTTTTAAAATTCCAGATATTGCGCGTCACGGTCGTGATGGCCATCACGGCCTGGCCTTGATGGCCATCGGGGCGGTGATGGCCATCACGGCCTGGCCATGACAGCTTCTGACTTTTTTGTTCTTCTTTCTTTTTCAGCCCTGCTCGATCATGGCCGTGATGCCTATCACGGCCAGGCCGTGATGGGCTCTATTTGGCTCATTTTTCTTATATTTCAAGCTTCACCTTCATGCAAACTCCAACATAATTGGTCCTGAGCATTTTAATCTTCATATCCAAATCAATATCTCCAAATTAATTGCCAAATCTTATCATATCCTTTATTGTTGTGATAGGCAATTATTATCCAAATCCAATTTGATTTGGATCCAATCTTTTATCTCAATACCAATTGAATTATCTTTTAATCATAATAATTCAAATCCAAATTGATTTGGATTCAAATCCATCATGTGGGCCCTTGCAATTTACTTGGCAATCTTCAATTTAATTGATTTCCATTCTTTTCTTCTTGATTTTTTTTAGGTAAAGGAGGCGTGCAAAGGCATCACAATAGAGACTAACATCCCAACTAGGTTGGCACCTTAGCCACTATCCATCATATGCAGCACACCCCAATTTATTGAAAAAAAGAAAACAAAAAAATACAAGAGCGTGGGGGGGCATGAACCTGACCCATGAAATCACCTATAGCGAAAATTAGGGAGTCCTACCCTATTATTATAGAAATCATCCCTAATAAAACTAGGGATTAAATCCCACCAAAAGAAACCATGAATAAATAGTCCATGATTGGCAATTTTATCTGCACAGTTATTGCCCTCACGAAAAATATGAGAGTAGCCAAAACGCATTTCCTTAGTAATGGCCATGCAATTATTCCATCTATTCCTAAGTCTCCAAGGAACCATTGAGGGAGAAGAGATTGCAGAGATGACAAGCTTTGAGTCACATTCAAGCCATAACGACCAACCTTTCTTATGGGCAATTTCAATTGCCAAGATTGCACCCATTAGCTCAGCATAAAAAGCAGTAGTGACTCTAAGGTTGGCTGCAAAGCAACCAAGAGTGGCAGCATTATGATCACGAAAGATGCCACCACAAGCAGAAGGACCCGGTGCACCTTTAGCTGCCCCATCAGTGTTGCACTTGACCCAGTAACAGGGAGGAGGGTGCCATATGACTTCTATGATTTGAGGAGCTCAGTTGGGATGACAGCTGACTCTAAACGCCTTTAATAACATGAACTCCTGAATAGATGATGAAGTTGTACCTTTACTCAGGTTACCCGCAAGGCTAACATTAGCAAGGATAAGGTTTTTAGCAACCTGCAAAGGAATAAACCTGTCTTCAAACCTGGATTTATTTCTGCAGTGCCAAATTACCCAGATGATGCTAGTTATGGCAGCAATCAGAAGATCCTTAACTTGAGAGCTCCATCGATGATCACAGATTGAGAAAACAGAAAGCATTGAAGAAGTATCAATTGTCATGCTAACTGTGTTGCTCAGCCAAGACCATAAATCCTTAGCAAAGGCGCATTGAAGGAAAAGGTGAGCAGTTGTTTCATAACAACAACCACATAAATTACATCTAGAGACAACAATGAAGTCGTTGGCCCATAGGTTTTCATCAGTAGGCATGCGGTTATGCAGGATCCTCCAAACCAGGAAAGACTTGGAATGAGGAACACATTTATTCCAAAGGAAATTGGCCCAAGGAACAGCTTGTCCATTGCTGTTGAGGAACTGAAAAGCATCCTTCAGAGTTAGAGAGCCCGATTCATTTCTGCACCACACACGAGTGTCTTTACTAGGAAAGGAAGGGATGCTGACATGCTTGAGCTCTTTAGCAATAGCTGGGCAGTTTTGGAGAATAATACTTGGTATGAACCAAGAGTTATTGTGCAGGAAATCCTTAACCTTTGCATTTAATGAAGAGTGCAAGTGTGCTGGTAAAGATAGCAAGGAGTTCAAAGGCTTAGATAACCAAACATCATTCCAAAAGTTTATGTTAGAACCATCTCCAAGCAACCATGAAGAGTTTTCAAGAACTGAATTCAGGTGATGTTTGATTCCTGTCCAGATTGAAGAGGAGATAGAATATTGCACAACTGAATTATTCCTCACAACTCTTGCTCTTAAAAGACAGGCCCACTGCTCAGAGGAAGAGATGAAATCCCAGCACAATTTTAGCATAGAAGCATTGTTAACAGCTCTTAAAGATCTAACTCCAAGACCTCCCTTAGCCTCAGGTTTGCACAATTTATGCCAAGCAATTGTCACTGTTTTCTTGATATCTGTATTACCAGACCAAATAAAGTTTCTCAGCCAGCTATCAACTAATTTCAGCAAGCTTAAAGGCCATGAGTAAACCTGGAAGCTATACATCATCATACCAATAACCACAGATTTGACAAGTTGAACTCTTCCCATGATTGACAACAAACAACCTTTCCATGTGGCTAATTTTGATTTGATCCTATATTCTATGGATTGCAAGTGGGATTTCCTTGGCTTACCTTTAAACATAGGCAACCCAAGATATGTGAAAGGAAACCTACCAGCAGTGAATCCTAAGGCATTAGCAATGGAAGAAATTCTGTTAGCTAAAATGTTACCTGCATAAAACTAGGACTTGTGAAGGTTAACCATTAGGCCAGAAGCTTCCCCATACTCCTTAAAGAGAGACATAAGATTGGACAAATTCTGTGTGGAGGCTCTGCAGAAGATGAGAATATCATCAGCATACAAGATATGACTAGGAGATCTGAAGCCTCTAGGACCAGCCATTGTGTTGAGATTTCCCTCTTGAACTAACTTGCAAATAGCCCTGCTCAATACATCTTCTGCAATACAGAACAAAAGAGGGGACAAGGGATCACCCTGCCTAACTCCCCTCTTACAGGAGAAAAATCCAACTGACTTGCCATTGACACCAATAGATAGCTTAGCTGATTTGAGGATGGTATCTATCCATTGACAGAACTTGTCATCAAAACCAAAAGAATGGAGAACCTTCAAAAGGAATGTCCAATCCATGGTGTCAAAAGCCTTCTTGACATCAATCTTCAAGGCTATATTGCCACCAAAAGCCCTTTTGTCCAGCATATTTACACATTCTGAAGCAGTGCAGAGACAGTCAGTAATATACCTTCCTTGGATGAAACCTTTTTGATTGTCAGAGATAATCTTTGGTGCTACCTTAGCCAGCCTGTCTGCTATGACTTTAGTGATGATTTTGAACTGGAAGTTAGCCAAGGCAATAGGCCTAAAGTCCTCCACTCTATCAGCACCTTGAGTTTTTGGAATTAGTACCACCAGGTTTGAGTTTAGGTTGGGCAGCAACCAGCCCTGCTCAAAAAACTGAATGACAGCTCTGCTTACATCATGTTGCACAATTCCCCAATAATTTTGGAAGAAGAAACCACCAAACCCATCAGGCCCCGGAGCACCACTACCATTCAAGGAAAACACAGCATTTTTCACCTCTTCAAGGGAGGGCAAGTTGGTTAACATTAGGTTGTCCTCTCTAGAGACCATCGGAGTTAAAACTATGTCAACTAAATCATTTTCCCTTCATGGATTTTCAGAACTGAACAACTCAGTGTAATAACTCAATATATGTTCCTCTATATCCTTTGCAGCAAATAGAACTTGATCATCTTTTCTGAGCAGGGAGATTTGCTTTGAGACATTCCTTATCTTGGTGATCTTATGAAAGAATTCGGTGTTCCTATCACCTTGAATATGCCAATCAATTCTGGATTTTTCTTTCCAAAATTCTTCTTGACAGTGCAATGCATATTGCAGCTCAGTTTGAGCCTGTTTTTCTTGCTCAAACAGCATATCAGTCATTCCTGTAGAACTGGTTATTTGCTGAATGTTGTCAACCTTTGCCATAGCAGAATCAACTTTGATGTTCACATCTCCAAAAGAATCTTTATTCCAGCTTTTGAGTCTCCCTTTCAACAGTTTCAATTTCTGAGACAGTATGAACATAGGACATCCTGATACCTCATAATTCCATACCTCTTCAAAAAATTAATCAAAATATAATTAAAATTAATTAAATACACATCTTGACTCTAAAATAACCAAAATAGGAAAACAAAGTCTAATTTGTGCTAAATCAAGCATTCAACAAAATTTAATTGATGAAATCCACTCTAAAATAATAGATAAAACATGATAAGACCGTGGATTATCAAAATACCCCAAACTTAAACTTTTCTTGTCCACAAGAAAACTAAAACTCAAAAAAGACTCAGAATTGGGTAAGCTCAATGGACTCAATTAATTTCGCACAAATTTCAAGCAATTTTATCAATTCAATTTTTCTTCAATGCTTCCCCATTTACATCAATGTAATCCCCACATTCATTTACTTTAAACAATTGAGAATTTAATCATTCATGCAATTGTTAATCTAAGCAAAAGGGTTCGAGTTACACACAAAAGGGAGATCACCAATTTCAAACATTTTCCTTCCTCACAAGGGCATTTAATAATTACCTCATTCGCTTAATTTGTCTAGGCTATCAACTTTCACTCAATTTCACATTTCAAGAGCACTTTCCATGAATTTGATTTTCATCTCAAACAAAGTTCCCACGAAAACATACATGTATCATCAAAAGGTCTTTCATAGGTTGTAATGTGGCCTGGCTAAAGGTAGGATATATAAAGGTACTAGGCTTTACATCCCTAGGAATTAAGAGAGCATGAAACTTTTTACCTTGACTTTCCACTCTTATTTATTTTTCAATTATTATTAATTTTTTTTGGTGGCTACAACATTTTCCTTTTAATACCCTTTTTTGACATTTTTGAACTTTTCTTCTTTTTATTTTGCCTTTGGCTTCAACCTTTATTTTTTTTCTTTTTCTCATCCTAAAATAACATATCAAATCCTTGTAGCCACCCCAAACTTAGTTTCTTACAACCCTTGTCTAGCTAAGCTTCCATGCTCTCCTAAATCCTAAGATTTGGTTAACATGGTTTTTCCAGATTTTTGGCTTATAACATAAGGTCATCAAGAAACAATAGGCTATTAGGCTCAATGTGGCTTACTAGGGAACAATCATTAGGGATGGTTCTTTTTAGGCCAAGTAGCTATTTCAAAGAAAATTGCCTAAATCATTTGCCGCAAACATATAACCATGCAAATCATGAAGAGATTCAAGCAAATCCGGGAAAGTGTAACTTAAAAGTGATTCACACAATTCAAAAACTTTGTTGGAGGCTCAAATTCCTCACCTGGACTTTTTTCGAAAATTGTTTGACCGAGATACAATCCCTAATGTATGCATCCCTTCACCCCAAACTTATCATAAATTATGCAATCACAATAAAATTTCTCAAAGTTCAATTTTCAATTTTTCATGGGGATCAATTTTCAGATTTTCAAAACCTAGGGGGAAATCATCAAAAATCAACATATATCATGCAATCCATCTATGCTAAATTCAATTAAGTTCCTTCAAGCTTACCAACACAAGACTCATACAAATATGACTCAAGTAAAGAAAAGCAAAATAATTAAAAAGAGAAGGGTTTAGAAAAACTCATTGAAGACGCTTCCACCCGGATCCCATAGCCTGTGGTGAAAATACCAAGAGATTCCCAAGATGTAAGACCTTCCTCCCGAATCCCATGACTTGTGGAGTGGAGATGGAAGAAGCAAGTGTGATGAGATTTCATTGACTTCTTTAAGTGATATGATGAGCTCACTTCCTCCGGGGCCAAATGGTAAGTCCCCTACTCCAAGAATGGCCTTTATGTAATTAGTTTCTCCATGAAGTACTAGAACGATAACTTCTTGAGGCGATCTTAGAGCCTTTGCCGCTGTTGATGAAAACTCCCAATTCTCAGGCAATGACTTGATCTCCAAAGCTGGTATTTTAACTAAGTAATGTGATAGACAAATTGAAGGCACCAACTTTGTAACATCCACACATGCATGCAAACCAACATATTTATCTAACTCGGGATTTCTAGGCTCCTCAATAGGAATGGTGAGAGAAGAAATTTCCACATGATTGGTCTCTTTTGACCCTTGCAAAGGAACAATAGGAGATATTTCCTCCTTGCATTCCTCTTCGTGATCTTCTCCTCTTGAATCATCTTCCACCACCACTTCATATTCATTCATATCCATTCTAGCAAATAGACTCTCTTCAATTTGAATTCCATGTTGCTTTTCTGCTAGCAATTTAGAAAATTCACTAGCTTGTTCTTCTAACTTCTGAAAGTTGTCACTTAGCATCTTCGTTACCAATTGAGAACGTTTCTTACACATTTTATGACTTTGAATCATGCCACAAAATTCCTCCTTGCTACGCTCTATGCTCTGGATCAAATGTTGAGCATCTATATCCCAAAGTGATTCCAGCACCTATGGATCTAGCTTAATGTCTGGTGGTGGTTGTAAGGATGACAAATAGGATCTCCATTCCTCTTTGGAGTATATCTTCATGTGCTTATCAATGATACCATCAAACACGATCCAATCAAGTTGATATTCCCAAGTTTGATAGTAACGATAGTCCATGTGTTTCATCAACCTTGCACAAACAAAACTCAAAAGAAAAGGTCAAATATATACAATTAAAAATTAAAAAGTCTAAAGTAGTTGCCTCCTTTGTTACTAATGATATTGGTATTGCCAATCCCCGGCAACGGCGCCAAAAACTTGATGGGCTCCGGCAAGCATACCGGATCGAAGCAAGTAATAATAAAACGGTGAGAGACCGAGTATCGAACTCAGGGATTGGGAAACCAAGTACAAATTCACAAATAAAACAACTATTTAGATTGAGAAATAGGTTTGAAAAGATTTCAAGTGAATAAAAGAAACAATAAAAGAAATAAAATAATTTTCGGGTTTTTAAATATGAAAAGAGATTTCCAGGAGTTGGGTTACCGACAAGACCGCTCATGCTACTAAATTGACTAACCCTCTTGTTAATTATAGAAATTTTCTTTGAAGGTGAATTTATCCTAAATAAGTTAATGCTCCCTCTCGGGTTACAAGAACCGTGCCCAATTAAACCAACCCCTACTCTCATGGTAATTGAATTTAAATTGAACCCTTTAAGTTTTGTGACAATTCATGAACCCTCGAAGGACCGCTTCTAACTCTCTTGATTTAAGTCCTAAGTTTGATTCCTATAGATCTGATACCTAAGTTCACCGCTAAGTTCATCCTTAGAGTATCTATGACATGCAAATAAATGCGCACCAGATTCACAAGTAATTCATGCAATAGGAATCGAATCAAAAGCAAAATCGAAATTAACAAGAAGTAAAACGTCAATTCATAACACAAAACAAATCTTGGGCATAGCCCCAATTCCTAGAAACAAAAGGACTACTCACGCATTGTCATGGTCATAGCAAGCTTGATTAACAAAAGCATAAAAGAAAACCTAAGAGAAGAGAAGAAGAAGAAGAGAAATCCTAGTTTTTGTCTAAGGTAGCAGCCCAGTTGATATTTTCGAGCCTAATTGCTCTATTTATAGAGTAGGGTAACTTGAATCCCAAGAAATTACAAAATCAGATCAAATCAGGTTTTAAAATTCCAGATATTGTGCGTCACGGTCGTGATGGCCATCACGGCCTGGCCTTGATGGCCATCGGGGTCGTGATGGCCATCACGGCCTGGCCATGACAGCTTCTGACTTTTTCGTTCTTCTTTCTTTTTCAGCCCTGCTCGATCATGGTCGTGATGCCTATCACGGTCAGGCCGTGATGGGCTCTATTTGGCTCATTTTTCTTATATTTCAAGCTCCGCCTTCATGCAAACTCCAACATAATTGGTCCTGAGCATTTTAATCTTCAAATCCAAATCAATATCTCCAAATTAATTGCCAAATCTTATCATAACCTTTATTGTTGTGATAGGCAATTATTATCCAAATCCAATTTGATTTGGATCCAATCTTTTATCTCAATACCAATTGAATTATCTTTTAATCATAATAATTCAAATCCAAATTGCTTTGGATTCAAATCCATCATGTGGGCCCTTGCAATTTACTTGGCAATCTTCAATTTAATTGATTTCCATTCTTTTCTTCTTAATACTTTCCTAAAAATCAAAAAATAAGAATAATATCAGAAAATTAATCAAAATCTAATTAAAATTAATTAAATACACATCTTGACTCTAAAATAACCAAAATAGGAAAACAAAGTCTAATTTGTGCTAAATCAAGCATTCAACAAAATTTAATTGATGAAATTCGCTCTAAAATAATAGATAAAACATGATAAGATAGTGGATTATCAATAAACAAATATACAAAATACATGATACTATAACTTAATAGTAAAATTCCTATTCAGACTTGGTATCATCATCTGATTGTAAGTCTGACTCATCTTTTTCTAGCATTGAGTCATCACTTTGGATTTCTTCCTCTGATGATGCATTCATCGATACCGACGGATTAGCAATGGCCACTTCTTCCCCATCATCAGCAGATCCCAACATGCCAGTAATACCCTCGACCTCAATTACTTCATTGACATGTGACGATTCATCCTCCTGGAAGGGTATATCATCCTCTGCATTATCGATTTCTATGCGACCCCTAGGTTTAGTAGTGATAGCAACACACCAACCTCGTTTGTCCGTTCGCATTGCTGGATAAGGGACGTAGTAAACTTGTTTGGCATTGTGAGCAATGATAAACAGATCAAATTGTTGATATTTTCTATCCATGCAAGTGTCCACAGTGCCATACATGGGATCCACCTTTGTGCCTGTCTTCGATGGATCAAACCACTTACAATAAAATAACACTACTTTTTTAGGATAAGAAGTAGTATTGTATTGTAACTCGTATATGTGCTTTATGACTCCATAAAAATCAGCAATACCTTCACCCTGTACCACAACCCCGCTATTAATGGTATTTTTGCCAACGTTCCATTCATCTGTGTGGAATTTGTACCCATTAACAAAGTATGTATGTCATGATCTAACACTGCTATAGGGCTCACAATGTTGTTTGGCTTTCGATATAAACTCCGCAACTCCAACTACAAATTATTGTTTTAGAATTCGTCTCCCCGGCTCATTCCTATCATACACCCAACTACGACTCGGGAGATAATATTCCATCCTTCTGCATATCCAGATGAATTGACATATTTTTAAACATGATACTATTATAACCTCGAATCTCTCCTTTTCCTTCAAAGGTGTGGCCTTATCCCATTCGAGGAAAAACTTTTTCACCACTGTATTATACTAGTTACTCATCGCTTCTCATGTCTTATAGCTGATGAAATTTCGGCAGCATTTCCCATTGGTCTCCAAGTACACGACTTGACCGCGGTAAGATACCACAATCAAGCATGGACCCGGAGAACAAAAGGAAATGCTTTGACCCGAAATTTCATCAACTATATAACAGATGAGAATCAACGAGTGATTAGTATATCAATGGAGAAATAGTTTTTTCCCAAACTTTCCCCATTGGACAATTCAAGATTCAATAAAATGAGCGATACCATGACCACGAGTACACATGCTCAATAATATTGAACCTCGAACGGGAAGCTACGGTTTTTCTCAATTACGTATTAACTCTATATACCTTCAGATAAAATAAGACTTCAAGTGACACAAATAATTTGCATAAAGATTTTTTAATTAATTATCAGTATATTAGTTAATTACTTAAATACTAAGATTTTTTAATTATAAGTATATTATTTAATTACACAAATACTAAGATTTTTTAACACAACGACAAGGCATGGAGTAATCATTTTAAGAGGCATATAACAATTTACCTAAATTAAGTATTAATTTAAGTTTTATATGACATCAAAAGCACATGGTGAATTTTACACTATCATAAACCAGCATTAAATGACACATGTTTCTAGCCACAATAAAATTCTAAATAACAATATCATAAATAAAACAAAACCAGCATATGTTAAAAAAAATTACAACATAACAGTACAATACACTTAACTGTCCAACACAGTTAAAAAAATCGATCCAACAATACATTCCAATACATTTTATCATTGTCCTAACAATTTACAACATCATAATCAACAACTATCCATTCAACATTTAAATTAATAAACAAAAAAATCTAAAAAAATTAAAATTAAATTGGAAACTCACCTGAAACAACCGCACTGGTGGCTGGTGCTCCAAACTGGTGGTCGTTCACTGGAGAAGACAAAGATTGAATTACTAGCTATAATGCACAAACAGAGAGAAGAGGGTTGGAGAAAAAGGTAGCTCACATGAATGGGTGGCGGCGTGCGGCGGGGCAAGCAGCTGAGCGACGGCGAGCGACTGTATATGGCGACGGCGGCGTCGACTGTTGGGAAGTGGGGGAGAGAAAAGAGAAAGGAAAGAGAGGGAGAAGAAGAAGAAGGAGAAAGAGGAAGGGGAGGGTGGCCGGTACGGGGTCGCCGGTGGGGGGCTCGGAATCAAAAATGTGAGGGGGGGGGAGTGTACGGAAATGGAGGGGGGGATCCGGTTTTAAAAAGACCACGGGGTTACCGATGGACCGAGCCGTCGGTACCCAAAAATCGGTTCAAGTTACCGATGGCAGGATCCGACTTTCCGACAAACCCGTCCGTCGGTAATATATTTCCCGCCCATATTCCTGGATTTCCAACGGAAATTTCCGTCGGTACAAAAACATTTCCGATGGAAATTCCGTCGGTAACGCGTTTCCGATTTTCGAGACGCATTTCCGATGGAAATTTCTGTCTGAAATATGTCTTTGTCTACTCATCACCGACGAAAATTTCCATCGGAAATCCAACTTTCCCTACTCATTACCGGCGGAAATTTATGTCGGTAACTTACAAACGGAAATCCGACTTTCCCTACTTATTACCGACGGAAATTTCCGTGGGTAAGTTACCGACGGAAATTTTCAACGGTAATTTATTCCCGCCACTTTTTCGACGGAATTACCGACGACTTGTCCGTCAGTAATGTTTCCGACGGTTATTTCCGTCGGAAATGACGCTGATTTTTCCCTTTCATATTTCCGGCGGTTTTTTCCATCGTTAATAATAAAATTTCTGTTGGAAAAATGTTCGTCGGTAAACGACCGTCGGTAATTCCATGTATTCTTGTAGTGTAGCCCACCACTTCGGCCTTGTTTATCAACGTGTGTGTTTGTTTTCACTTCTGGAGGCACCAGAAGTGCTTCTGCACCTGTCAAACGTGATTCTTGTAAAAAAAGAGGTGTTTGGGAACATGTTTGTGGAAGCAATTTTGCATCCAGAATTGATTCTACTAGAAGCAGCTTGGAGTAGCTTCTGCTTTTGGATTGAAAAATTATACTAAGTTTTACATCAAACTTGCTTCAAAGTAAAAACATCCAAACATAAATCACTTTACTTCAAAGTCAATTGTATTGAAATCAATTCTACAAAATCAATTCCATCCAAAATCACGTTTGTCAAACGCTCATCCAAACACACACTACAAAGCATCCTTCAAAACCCAATCCTCTCCTAACCTCCCGCACCTTATTTTCATTACATAAAGTTTCACACAAAAAAAAAAAACAATGTTCGGTTTGTGACATCAAATTAGGTCTCGAAGAGAAGGAACTGCTCTCGGATGACCCAAACCCCGACAGTTCCAGCTGAAAAGAATCATTGGTCCCGGTGGGCCTGAAAACCAGGACCCACCCCATTTAAAAAAAAATTGTTGCAGTGCTGTGTACTTCAATAACCATGTCTTGGGACTCTTCAATATTTTTTACTGCACCCTCATTCTTTTTTTCTCAACCCCTCCATCATCCAGCTCACCCTCCTCCAAGTCATAAGTGGGATTAGTAGTCAGTTTAGGGACGTTAGCAGTATTTTGAATTGCATGAAATCCTAACGTACCCATAGAGCTGTGATTTGTTGCATGAATTCCGCCAATTAAATGCGCTGCCAAATTTGGAATCATTGTTTCCAAATTATTCGGGATAACGCCAGCTGGGTTAGTTACATTACCAACAATCGCCCGTACGTTACGTGCATGGCTTAAATTGCTTTCATTATTCCCGTGATCCTCTCTTGATCGTGCGGCATCCTCATGGCTCGCCTGATTCTCCACCCCGGCAGCCTCCATCTCCTCCTCACACAGCCACATACATCCTCCAGAACCACCACCTCGGCGCTTTTCGACACGCAACTCAGGACCCCAGGCTCGGACACCATTGTCTTCTTCCATGAGAAAAAGCTTCTCACAAGATGAATCTGAGTGGGCCAGCAAACCACAGAGGAAACAAAAGATAGTCAACCTTTCATATTTAAATTTAACAATCTTTGTATCCCCTCCACCCCTAGAGATCTTCTTGCTCCTTTTCAGAGGCTTGCGCACATCAACTTTCACCCTAATCCTCATGTAACTCCTCCAGAAGCTGGAGTTATTCTTTGGATCATATTCCAAAAACTCCCCTATGTAGTTTCCCAAACCTTTCCCCACTTCCAATGACATAAATCCAATAGGAATATCATGCACTTGCACCCAAAACATCACATGAAACATGGGTATCTCTGCAGGCAAATCTGTATCACCCATCTGACTCAGGATCAACACATGGCCATCAAAAAACCATGGACCTCCATTCATCACTTTCTGCATATCCAATTTATGGAAGAATTGGAATAAGAAAATACCAGCTTCCACCTCCTTGATCGCCACCTTCCTTCCAGGTTGCAAAACAGTGGCCATACGCTCCTTCATAGCATGTGTTCTAATCGGCTTTTTGGTGAGGAAACGACCCACTAAGCATAACTGTGGATCTGCCCTAGTCTTTTCATTCTGTTGTGCCTGAAAGTCCATAACTTCCTCCTCATCGTCACTAATGTGTAGGTTTCCAAAGGTAGCCATAATCCCAGACACGAAACAAACAGGGAGAAAAGAAAAACCACTTCTTACAGGTAGGAGAGAAAAACTCTAGCTATGAATTGGGTTGGGCTAAGGTGCACCCCAACATTGTACGTCACCAACTGCACCATCCATGTGGCAAATGTTGGGCCTATCAGATTGTCACATGGGCTGGTCTAAAATTCAAACTTCAACTTGTATTTATTCTGTAGTCAAACTATATAAAAATACTATATTGTAGTATAGTATACAGAATCTTTGTATTTGCAAAATTCACCCATATTAAAAAAATCAATTAAAAAAATTATTCCGAACCAGTACGGCTTCGTCGTCAAGTAATAAAAAGATCGAGCCCACAGAGATCGTGATCTTGAACAACAATTAATTATTAAATCAACTAAACTAAACAAGGAAAGATTTAGTTTTTGAAATCAGAATCAAGTAACAAATCAAAATTAAAGTTGCAATTAAAACAAAAATAAGAACAAAATAGGAAAGTAAATCAATTTGGGGTTTTCAAATTAAAAAAGAATTTCTAGGAATTGGTTACCAACAAGACCGCTCATGCTACTAAATTGACTACCCCTCTTGTTAATTATCGAAATGCTTTGAAGGTGAATTTACCGTAATATAGTTAAGGTTCCCTCTCGAGATACAAGAACCGTGCCCAATTAAACGAATCCCTACTCTCGTGGTAATTGTATTTAAATTGGACGCATTGAAGTTTGTGGCAATTCAATGAACCCTCGAAGGACCACTTTTAACTCTCGTGATTTAAGTCCTAAGGTGAACTCCTATAAATCCAATACATAAGTTCACTTCTCACTTCATCCTTAGAGTATCTATGACGTGCAAATAAGTGCGCACCAAATTCACAAGTAATTCATGCAATAGTAATTAAATCAAAAGCAAATTGAAATTAACAAAAAGGGAAAAACATCAATTCATCACATAAAACGAGTCTTGGGCATAGCCCCAATTCCTAGAAACAAAACGACTACTCAAGCATTGTCCTGGTTATAGCAATCTCAATTAACAAAAACATAAAAATCCTAAGATAAGAGAAGAAAATGGAGAAGAAGAGAAATCCTAAATTAAGCCAAAGGTAGCAACCAAGATCCCCTATTTTCAAGCCTAATTATCCCATTTATAATGTAGGTTAACTTGGGATTAAAGCAATTACAAATTAGATAAAAAAACAGATCCCAAAATCCCAGATTTTACGCGTCACGACCATGACAGCTTTCAGGGCAAGGCCATGACAGCTTCTACTTTGTGAATTCTTGCGTCGATTGACCTGTCACGACCGTGATGGCTATCACGGGCAGACCGTGACAACTTGAGTTTTGCTTCCTTCCTTTTTCTTCATTCTACGCGATCATGGCCATGATGGTTGTCACACCCAGGCCGTGATATGGTCTCTGCTTTGCTCATGTTTCTTGCTTTTCAAGCTCCATCTTCATGCAAACTCCAAATTAACTGGACTTGAGCATTTTAATCATGAATTCTTGCACACAAACACCAAAGAACCACCTTACCCGTTCCAAAGGGAAAAACTAACAAATATCCTTAAGCAATAACCAAGGCCAGACAAGTAAACAATTAAAGCATGGACAGTGAACCAGGAACCCGAGTAACCGATCAAAGTAACAGGCATATCCAAATAAGTAATCAAGAGACAATCAATTTCAAGTCCAATTAGAAGATTAGGTTCCCTAAACTCATGCATCTCACTAATTCGGGCACTCTTCTCACCTCACTCAAGTGTTTAAGGACGTACGACAATTCACTCAATTTCCTCAAGGAATGTATCCTACCATAAGCTTGACTATTAACCAAATCTCTACTTTATTAATGAAAACACATAAGAGTCAATAGGTCTTTTATTTTGGTTGTAATGGGGCCATGGGATTAATTGTAAGGTGGGGAAACCAAGAAAAGGAAAATTCAAGAAGGCTAACAAAATATCAAACAATGCAAAACATGACAACCTTCTAAAATATCTTTTTGGGCTTTACTTCACCTTTCCACCTTTCTTTCTTTCTTTCTTTCTTTCCTTTTTCCTTGTATTTCTCACTTTCCTTTTTTTTTTATTCTCATCCCCTTCTCCATTTATTTTGTACTTTACTTTTTCATCAATGTGGAGAATGAAAGATTTTCAACTTAAGAGAAATATTTTTTCTAACTTTTTCATCCCACAACTTTCCAAACCACCTTTTTGCCCTTTTTTGCAATACTTTAAAAGGTGACATACCATACATCATTCATCAAAATCAATCAAGGTACCAAAAAAAGCATTTTATTCTATTAGGCTCAATATTGGATAACTAAGGGGTAGCATTTAATAAGTCAACGCTCAGAAGGCCATAAAAATACATAATGCCTCAATCATTTTCAAATATGTTTTAAAAAATTTCTAAGTTTCAAAATGGTTTTAAGTCAAGTTCTAGAAAATACAATCCAAGAGGAAGAAAACACTCAATCACAAGGAATGGGGTAAATTTAGTGAGTACCCCTTTTAGGCTCAAAAATCTCATATTTAGTAGTTTGAAATCAATGAGAAACACAGATTCAAGGAACCACGTGCTAATTAACAACTATCAAAAGATCATCTCAAGCATTTTAATTTTTAGCCTATCGTTTAACACCCCCTTGGGCATTACCTCGTAAACACGTGTGGAAATAAATTAAAAGAAATTTGTTGGTTGCTTTCAGAAATTTATTTACTTTAAGTCAGAAAACTTGAGTATAAAATTTTTCCTGTGGTCGCGGTTGAAAATAGTAACCCCACATTTTCACCTATCACTGTATAGATTCTGGTCATGTATACAAAATTTGTCAACCCAAAAACCTAAGCCGTGACCGGTGCACATGCTTACAATCCTAGTTTGATAAGCCTATTTATTTAGAAACATACTTGAAATAAGATCTAGAATTTTTACAAAAATTTCGACAAAGTCTCCTCTGTAATTCCAACATCCCAAACAAAAACACCTGCTGAAAAATTTATATTTTCATCCCAGGAATTTCAGTCATACGAAATACATCAAGATGGTGTAATTCTGAAAATATTTACATCAACAAACTATACATGACCAAAAGGAAAAATCTTACATTTTCCATCCAAAAGAAAAGCTCTTCGAGCCATAAACATTCCATTCAAAATAAAGGCTCTTCGAGCCATAAGCATACATATTATCATTAATCATTAACATCTCAAAAACTAAGCTGGTCATTCTAAAAGATATTCCTGAGGAAGACCCTCATGGTTCTCACCATTATAACTGACATCTGACATCTTCAAGGATTGGGAATAATATCCCCGAATAAAGTTGGAAACCTCTTTGCATCATCTGTAGTCATGTACCAAGGTATGACATAAGACCACACAGATATAGTGCAAGGGTGAGAGATACCAATATATGGATTTAAACACGATAACTACATGCGCGACACACAAAACAACATATAGACATATAGAATCATAACAACATAAAATTATCAGAAATAAACAAGTAGTTTATCAATGGGTTTCATACCCGACAGTCATCGTCATTTATAAAAATGCATGACACTTCAATAATCAACGTCTAAAAATTTGTACTTAATCTCCGGAGATCCCAATACCGTATAAATGAGCTGATCAAGCTCGATTGCCAAATAAGGCACACCGTATTAACCATAGCACTATCCAAATACTAGGCACAATGATCACCGTATACGGTTTTCATTGTCCATCAAGGCTCAATGATACAACGTCTTGAATACATTGCCATCAAGATATCCAAATTAACTTTTCATTGTCCATCAAGGCACAATGATACAACGTCTTGAATACGTTGTATTGAATACCTTACCATCAAGATATCCAGATTAACTTTTCATTGTCCATCAAGGCACAATGATACAACGTCTTGAATACCTTGCCATCAAGATATCCATATTAACACCGTAGGCACGTCTGCCGAATAATGCATGTAAAACATTTTATTTCTCGTCACTTTTCTTTTTGTTCATTCTTTCCTTGTCGAAGCTCAAAGGCTCACGACCATCTCAACTTTTAAACATTTAAATTCGTCTTTCAATTTCAACAATAGGACTCTAAGTCTGAATGTGCAAATCACGAAGGTCTAGACCGATGCACCAGTCTTAGATTCGTAGATTTTAGCACACAAAAACCAACATAGCGTTTATAGGACACACAGTCCACAACTTTAACTTTAGGACACACAGTCCACAACTTCCTCTTTAGGTCACACAGTCCACAATTTCACCTTTAGGACACACAGTCTGTGCACTAGAGTCCCGACGTCTTGGTCACTAGGTCCGCGTTTCAACTTTAAAATTATTTTCATTCTGTGAGACACAAAACAAAACAAAATTTCCTCAACTTATCTAAGTTGACGGAAATAACACCGTTGTGTAAAATTGGTTTACAGAAAATCCTTTCCGTTTGAAATTCATTTATAAAACCGTCAAATCATAGAGAAATCCATTTTTCTCAAATCTGTTTTCTTTTGGAAACTCCTTTTTCCGAAACAACTTCAAATCATCGTAAAATCATTTCCATATTTTTCTTCAACTTCTCTAAATCACATCCTTTAAATTCCTCCTCAAGCTTTTTCAAAGCTTTTATCTTTAATTAGTTGAACACTGACCACTGTCAGGCTTCTCAATCAATCAACCAACCAACAGATAATCCATACATAGCAGATATCCATACATCACAGATACAATCATACTTTGACAGAAATCATTAAAAACCACATAATAGCAATATAACAACTTAATTTAATACCACACATCACAACATTTAAACTCAAATACGACACACAAATAGCATGCAATTATCGAAAATCCCTCAGGCAATCTCCCTTTACCTTTGAAGACAAGAGAAAGGTCCTCGTTTTAATGCTCCAATTTGTTCCAAGAGTGTAAACTCTACTCCACCAAGCATGATAACAAACACAATTTCACCAAATCAATTTTCATCCTCAAAACATACCATAAAAAAAACCATATATTTAATTTAACAAACATAGAATCAGTTTTCAATAACACCAATTTGGGTAAAAGGGTCTTATCACAAAAATTGGGGGAAATGAGACTTGTTCATAGAATTGCGAAATTGATTTATCATAACGTCAATTAACAGTCCCAATTTCATATATACAAAGTTAATTTTACAAAACATAACCAATTTCAATTAAAAAACAAATTTGGGGTTTTAGTGAAATTGGGGAAAAATCAATTTAGCCAAAGAACAATGAAATAAGTGTAGGGAAACACTAATTCACTACCTCAATTGCATAAAACTTAGCTGAATTTCAGAATAGGAAGCTGAATTAAAAAGGCTAGGGTTAGAGTTTAACAAATTGTGAATTTTCAATCTTAATGAGAGGTGAGTGAAATTTCCATTTACCCAACAAAGGAGAAAAGAAGTGGTGGCGGTAGAAGTAGCTGGCGCGGCGGCAGAGGTGGCGGCACGACGGTCGGAGTCATGACAGATCCGGCTAGTGGCTTTGAATGATGACTTGAGTAGTGGGTTTTTAAGTGGACACCACGAGGAAGACGAAGCAGATGACGGCTGGAGGTGCGGCGGCCTAGTACGACGGCGACAGGGGCACCGCGACGAGGACAAACAGACGCACACGGGGTTGGGTCGCATTTTCGGGTTGGTTGTGGTCGGACGGTGAGGTGGTGCGCGGCTGGACGGTGATGGCAGGGTGGCGGCTGGGAGCTAGGGTGGAGGAGGACGAAGATATAGAGAGAAAGGAAAGAAAAAAAGAAAGAAACAAAGAAAAAAGAAAGAAGAAGTGGGGGAGGGTCAGTCGCGTACGGGGACAGATAGAAGAGAGGAACTTGTATTTTCTTTTTCTTTTTCTTTTAGTTAATAGGTAAAATGTGTGGTTGAAATTGATTTTAGAAAAAAGAAAATAATATAAACCATTAGATCTAAAAACAATTATTGACAAATATAAAATTTCATAATTCAAATTAGAGTAAAGATTGATAGTTGAATTGATCTACCAAGAAAATCGATGATCCAAAATTAATCCCATATTAATTTTAAACCAACATATTTTTAGATCTAAAATTAAAAAGAGTCAAATTGGAAAATAATCATATTATTTAAAATATTTTTTTCTTTAAACAAATACTACTAGTGACACTAACATAATATTATTGTCTAGTAATCGTGGATACACTGACATAAGACAATATTAACACACTCAACAATTAATTTTTAAATGAGTAATTAAAATTACTCAAACAAACCACATAAATTAAATTAAAATAAATATCTAGAAAATTAATCAATCCAAATAAAATAATATAAACATATACACATATTTACTATTATTGAAGAACGGTAAAAACCTGGGTGTTACATATCAGAAGAATACAAAAATTGGGTTAAAAAAATTTACTGTCTCAAATCATTTGGCACAAAATTCTCACAATAGGATGAAATTTCAAAACAAGGGGCAATCTAATGACGAGATCGTGCAAAACTATACCTAAATGAATGCAACATGTAATATGCAAAATGAAAAAAAAAATACCCCTACCCCAAACTTAAAAACTTACATTGTCCCCAATGTAAATAATCAGGTTGGAGAGAAGATAAAAAAAATGGAACAACTCACTGAGGTGGTGGTGGGTACTGGCTCAGATGCCAGTCATAGAGCTGCTGGATCATTGCTCTTGGCTCGTGCTGCTCCTCCTGATCACCCCCGTGAACTGCTTCACTGCCTCCTTTTTTTTTTGGTGCTCCTTCACGGTCATGATGACCTTCAGGGCCAGTCCACGATCTCCTCTGACTTCATTTTTCTTGCCTTGTTGTTCCTCAAATTGTTTCAACCTGCAAATACACTTGGAAAAACTATCAATTGATGGTCTTTCTCCTCTTATCTTCTCAAATTATTGAAAACAAAAATAAAAAACTAAATAGCAAGGGGAAGAAAGCTTGGGTTGCCTCCCAAGAAGAACCTATTTACTGAGACACCCCGTTGTGCCCCATTGTATTATTAAATTAAAAACTTATTATTTATTTACTTAATCGCACGCTTATCGTTAAAAATACGTAAAAATTAAAATTTAATTAATAATCATATAACTTCTGCAAATATAAACACTCCAAAGTTATATTACATAAATACACATATAATTATCCTTTATTTTACACAACATTGTTTAGGGTATCCTCTCAATAGGATCCCGCACGAGTACTTATTTATACAAACTGATTATAACTAGAGGAAAATAAAAATGTCTTATATGACTCACTGGCCCTAAACTTACTGCATTATATTATTAGGATCAGTAGGTTGTTCTCCAGCGTCAGCTTCATTCGGAGTTTCATCCAACTCCTCAGCAACATCCGTTTCATCCAGGGTTCCATCCATCTCCTCAGCAACATATTCTTCCATCGAGTCTTCTAACGTAGTAAAGCAGACATACACAAAAATACAGAAATAGGGAGATAAGAAACAATTCTATCATCATAAGCGGAAAAGATTCATAGCATATAATACAATAATAGTCACAAACATGAATTACTCACAATCTACAATCATCCATACTTTATAATATCATCCTCTACCCACCAACTCATGCAACAAAACCTTTATGCTGATGTGGCCACCACTAATCCAGTCACACATCCCTTGTTAGGAATGTCAGTCAGTCGTCCAAGTGACACGTTCCCAACGGTGATGCACATTCTCATCCGTGGTGGGAATGCTCAGGCAAAGCAATGACACTATAGCTGTACAGTACCGTCGGTGCACACCCTGGTTCTCTCTCTAATCTCTATCAAGGGTGCTCATATATAGTAATGACACTATAGTTGCATAACTTAACTTCCAATTTGGAACGGTCCACGATAACTTCAGACCTCATGTATAATGCAACATATGATTCTCACTGACTTTTATCAATAACAACCTAGTGCCTCAAGCTTTCCTCATAACCTCTGCTTGCATTCTAAATTACATCACTTCTATAAAATAATAGCTAGGCACCTCTAATTTATATTCAAGCTCTCACCCCAAACAAAATACCTCCGAGCAACATATATCTTTACTTAAAATTTCACTAAGCAATTTATCAAACCAGACAGATCATGCACAACACAGTAATCAATAAAATATTCAGATATCTCAATATCATATAAAGCAATTTATCACAACAACTCATAATAATCAAATCAAATAAATAACAAAATCAGACTCTGTCACGACCTGACCATGATAGTCATCACGGTCGTGACAGACATCAAATGCAAGAATTATACAAAACAGAACTTGTCACGGCCTGGCCATGACAACCATCACGACCGTGACAGACAACAAACATCCTCAATATCATAAATATTCAAACACCGAAAACAATACGTCACATGCATATGGAATACCTCAACCAGTGTATCACAGTAAATTCAACAACATAAAGTCAGACATCCTCAATATCATGTAATCAACCTAATGCTAATAAACCTACAACCCCCAAATCACCATTGGTTTTACAGAAAAGGTTTCCAAAGGGAGTTTGGTCTTGTCGATTACTCAACTACTAGTAGGGTTTAGGTCGCCCTACACAATCATTATATAATATACTACTTATCATTTCTGACGATGGAATGGTTCTTTCCCCCACCTAAGTTACCACCGGAAATACGAAATCGATGATCCTCGATATCCTGCCACGAGTTACCAAAACCACCTTCAACCAAATCAACAAATTAACAAATTAATCAAACAACTCTAAATATAGACACATGCTTTTGGATAATGCAAGTAAGGTTCATAACTAGATCATAGAAATTGGTTTCACATTTTTATGATTTTTCTACAATTTTCTAGAATTCTTTAAAGTTCTAGTAGATCTAAGAAAATAAGAACATGAAAAATGAAGAACAAGATCTTAGAAAGGAAGGAGATGATCATGTTACCTCACTAGTTTGAAGGATATGAAGGAGGATGATGATCATAGCTAGCTTGTTACAAGAACACATGAAGCTTTGGAAAGTTAACAACGAAGTTTATGTGTTTAAGTGAAGAAATATGAAGAAGACGAAGTGAAGAAGATGAAGAAAAAGTGGGGAGGGGGACTGCGGTTTGGGGGGTATATATGAGAGTAATCTTATGCCTTGTTTGGTTTGTTAAGCTTAGATTAATAGCTTTTAGGAATATTTAATTAATATAAGCTTACCCTAGTTAATAATTAACTTAACTAGGATTACCTTGCTAAGTAAGGTTAATTATTTATGTGGCTCACAATAATTGAGTGGTGTGTGAAACACCCTGTTGTGCCCCATTGTATTATTACATTAAAACCTTAATATTTATTTACTTAATCGCGCGCTTATCGTTTAAAATACGTAAAAATTAAAACTTTATGAATAATTATATAACTTATGCAGATATCAAACACACCAAGACTATTTTACATAAATAAAAAGTAGGGTGTTACATTACTATCCCTTTTAGAAAAAAAATTCCGTCCTCGGAATTTCTTAACTCAAAACTAGACATCATCTTGTAATCGTATCTTAATTTAGAGATCCCACAATATATTTCTCATCGCTGCCTTCCTCTAAATGATAGTGGTAACTTCAAACAGAATTAATTCTTATATCATTCTATTTATCCTCGAACTTCTCCATCACTATATTCTATTCATTGTCCTTAACCTTTCCAACTTGATCTAACATCCTTAAAGGACATAATTAAAACTTAATCCTCCGAACATATTCTATTATTCCAATTTATATCAAAATCATACATACCGTGTATGAGATCTACAGAGTGAGGGGGTTCAACTCCTCTTATGGTAAACACTCTCCCAACGGCTTGAGGTCTAACCATCTGCTGACCAGTTGCGGGAACTCCTCCCTGGGTTCCACCTCTATAACCTCCAGCTTCCCTATTCCCAACTACCGGCTGCGACATACCTTTCTGTCTACAATCACGAGCATAATGACCTGGTTTCCCATAGTTGAAACAACCAGATCCCTCCTTACAATTCCTAACATGGTGCGGTCCTCCGCATCTGAAACAAACTAAGCCTTGTTGTTGTTGGCTTGTTCCGACCACTTGTGTGGTAGCTACTGGTGTTGGTGCCACTATCTGCAATTGTCTAGCATATGGTCCTTGTCTCTCTTGAGAACCCCTATCTTCTCTCCGTTGGAGACCTGATCGAATAGGACCTCCACTCCTCTGCTGCCTCTGCTCAGCAGCTTGCCTCAGATCTATGCTTTCTATGGCACTGCATCTCTCCACTAGCTCCGGAAAACTCTGGATATCGAGAGATACTATAGCCCTCTGTAGTTCATGTCGGAGTCCTTCCTCAAACCTTCTACATTGCCAATCTTCATCTGGGAATCTCTTATATAATTCAGAATACTTAATCAGAGCCTCAAATCGTGATGCATAATCACCAACCGTCATGTTGCCTTGTTTGAGACTCATGAATTCCGTTTCTTTCTCGCGTCGAACTAGACGCGGAAAATACTTCTCAAAGAAGCAGTCACTAAACAGCTGCCAGTTGATAACTCTGCCTTCGGCATCCAGTAATCTCCGCTTGCCTCTCCACCAAGACTCTGGTCCTCCAGTTAGCATGAAGGCAGCATACGTCACTTTCCAATCCTCTCTGCAGCGCATGGTATCGAATATCTTCTCGATCTCTTGTATCCACCATTCTGCCTTCTCTGGATCATAATCTCCTCAGAATTGGGGTGGCTTCCCTTTCAGTAAAGTAGTCATTCCGGCATCTTCAGCTGCTGCAGCTCTCCTTTGGTTCTGTTGTTCATTGTTCATCTGTAGCATCTCAGCATTCTGCCGTGTTTGTAATAACAGAGAAGTAACTATGTTTTTCATGGTATCTTGGGTCTCATATGACTCTCCTCCATTTCCGGTATGATTATTTTCCACATTGTCAGCTTCAACAATTCTTTCGGGAGTTCTGTCACCACTATCGATCGGACGTCCTCTTCCACGAGCCATGATTCTGTAAAAGAAATCATTCGCTCTTATCAGTATGACATATAATACCACATAGAGAAGTATATAAATACCATATGTCATACTAATGTTAATTATCACATCGGATTTGGACACACTACCCATCTTCTAAGCATAGTCAATATCCGATGTGGATTCAACTAGACACGGCCAGTAACAATATCCTAGACCTCACAGTCCGATTAGAATCGAACTGCTCTGATACCACCAAAAGAGACACCCCGTTGTGCCCCATTGTATTATTACATTAAAACCTTAATATTTATTTATTAATCGCGTTCTTATCGTTGAAAATACGTAAAAATTAAAACTTTATTAATAATTATATAACTTATGCAGATATCAAACACACCAAGACT
Source organism: Sophora flavescens (assembly GCA_030762895.1). NCBI lineage: Eukaryota > Viridiplantae > Streptophyta > Magnoliopsida > Fabales > Fabaceae > Sophora > Sophora flavescens. Next base: position 147,887,240 of record CM061069.1, read on the forward strand.
ATTTTACATAAATACACACATGTTTATTTATTACATTACCAAAACACTGTTGAGGGTATCCTCTCCGTAGGATCCCTCACAGGCATAAACTTCACTACAGACATACTTAGCGGAAATATAAGTACTCCTTAGAAACACTGGCCATAATGTCTATACTCTAATCGCCATGGATCACAGCTCGACCTCCAGCATTCGGTTCATACGGAGTTCCATCTAACTCCTCAGCAATTGGTTCCTCTATCGGGTCTTCTCGTACGATCACATCAGAAATAAAATACAACACACAGAAAAATATAGGGAATAAGAAATAGTTCTATCATCAAAAAGCGGAAAAGAGTAATAGTAAATTATACAATAACTATCACAGACATAACATCATTCAACACCTAACAAAACATCCTCAAACTCAAGTATTCATCTTCTACCACAATCTCGTACAACTAGTCTTTAATGCTAAAGTGGCCATCTTTACTCCTGTCACATTAGTCAGTAGTCCGAAACAGTCCAATGCCAATAACTTTCGAACGCGTTAACGACTAAGCGAGTTTTAGTCCAAAACGATCCAGTACCAAGAATATGCGAACGCGTCAAGGAGTATCGATCCAGAACGGTCCAGTGCCAATAATATGCGAACGTGTCAAGAACTAAAAGAATATTATGGTAGTCTACCTCGGCATCCACATCCATAGGGCACTCACCAGCAATATCCGATATCCCAAAATAGGATATTCTGACCTCGTGTGTTCCACTCACACGGCTGTGAATAACAATACATCTATAAATGAATCTCCCTAAATTACATCAATAACAACCTAGTGCCTCAACCTTCCATCAAAGTCTCAACACCTTTTTCCTCATAGATAAAACCACTTAATTAGGCTAGGCACCTCTAAATCACCTTTATTCTCTCACCCAAATAATTATCTCCCGAACAACACATATCCTTACTTAAAAATCAGCTAAGCACAATATTAAAAACGAGGCAGATCATGCATGACATAACATTAGAAAATATTCAAATATCTCAATATCATATAAAGCAATTTATCACAACCAACTCATAATAATCAAACCAAATAAATAACAAAGTCAGACTTTGTCACGGCCGTGACAGACAACAAACATCCTCAATATCATAAATATTCAAACACCGCAATAATACGTCACATGCAGATGGAATACCTCAACCAGCGTATCACAGTAAATTTGATAACATAAAATCAAACATCCTCAAATACTTAAAATCAACTTAATGTCGATAAACCTACAATCCCCGAATCACCATTGGTTTTACAGAAAAGGTTTCAAATGGGATTTTGGTCTTGTCGATTACTCGACTACTAGTAGGGTTTAGGTCGCCCGACGATAGGTTGATTCTTTCCCCACCTGAGTTATCACCGGAAACACGTACACGGCGATCCTCGTTATCCCGCCACGAGTTAACACAACCACCTTCAACCAAATCAACAATAAAATAAATCAAGAAACTAAAAACATCCAAAATTCTAGGGGGTTTAGGTGACTAAAATTCCTAATCATGATTAAGTCATGGATTAATGGTCCTTAATCAACCAAGATCATGGATTAGTGGCTAAACAACTAAATTTTAAACTCAAAACTTCCTAACTCTCATATACTTAGATTCGGCCTTAACATGTTCATGGGGCTAGGGTTTTTAGTTTGATAAACCAACTTGGATTTATTAAGAATACATACTAATAGCTTGATTACCAAGATCATTTATGAAAACTTTGAACAAAACTCATCAAATCTCATCCACCTAGGGTTCGGCCAACATAGAGATTTTAGGGTAAGGATTTTCATTTTAATAAACTAATCATGGATTAGAGTGTGTAGGCATACATGTCATATGAAATACATGATCATACATGACAATACATGAACAAAACCCTATCAAACCTATTCTCCTAGGTTCGGCCAAAGCTAGGTTATTAGGATGGAAATTTTTGATTACCACATACTCTTAGATACAGCCAATATACATGATTATAAGAACATAGGAAGTGGTTTCACATTTTTAAGATTTTTATAGAATTTGTTATGAATTTTCAAAGTTCTAGATCTAGAAACTTAAAAGTGATGAACATAGATGAGATAAACTTTGAATCAAGAAACTTATTGAAGAACACAGACATGATTAAGGAAGAAGAATAGGATTCACCTTTTGAAGATCAAAGACAAGTGAGAATCCAAGAACTTTCTTCACAAATTGATGCTAGAAGGCTTATGAACTTAGGAGTTTTTAGACAAAAGGCAATAGGAACCAAATGAAATGTGAGGGGGAGTATTTATAGAGGTTGGTTGCGCCACTTTAGAAGGATCTAGTAGGAAGGAGGTGGCTTGTTCAAAGGATTAAAGTGCAAATAATTTCTAGGGACCATTTTGCAAAGATTCCAAAAGTATAAGGACTATTTTGCAAATTGCCAATAAATTGAAATGATGACCATGTGCCACATTAAATGTGGTCTCATCTTGACTCATCTTGGTTGAATTTTCATGAGACTTTTTGGAAAAACCTAGAAGGATGGAGAACATAGTGGAATGGTGTGGAACCTTTGGAGAATATTTGGGAACTTTGTAGAATTGTGTGAAACTTTGGAGAATATGTGAGAACATGGTAGAAAACTCTAGAATAATCTTGGCTCATCCAAAATGAAGGCAGCCCCTACTCCCTCATGGGCTGTCAGTGAAAACGCAGACCGATTTCTGTCTGAATTTTCAACCCAAAATTTTATTCTAAGCTTCTACCCTAAGATAAAGTATGAATATGATTTTTATTTCATAAAAATCAATCTCCATGAACTCGGATAAAATTATAAATAAATACCTTTATACCGGTTAATACAGCAAAAATATTTTTAGTGAAAAATAAAAATCGGAAAATAAAAAGTTGTGTGTTACAGTGTGGCTGATTTTAGACCACACAAACCAACCATGGTTCCTTAACCATGATTAAAATCTAACTTAACTTTGGTTAGGTTAAGCTAAAAGGGCATTTTGGTCATTTCGCTTAAAAACTCATAATTTCTGACATTAATTGCATCATAAATTTTTGATGAGTCATCCCATAGCTCAGATCCTCTGATGTCCCATTTTTTCTCTGCAATTTTGTTACTGATTCCATCGGTTTCCCGATTAGGGTTTTACGCCCGAATAAAAGCGTCATATTTCGTTTTCGACTGAAAATTTTCAAACTAACTAGACTCATTGGAAGTATGATTTAAATATAAGATATTTTGTTCACGAGTCAAAATCAGGTTTTTTGATCATTAAAATCTTGCTGTCAGTGAAAATACCGACTGTCTTCCGTTTGAACTTTCGCCAAAATACGTCCGAATAAACATAATATTTTAGTTTTGATCAAAAATTTGGAAAATAGAATTCCTCACGGACAAAATATAAAAAATCTACAAATTTCAGTTTCGGGACAAATTACGGTTTTTTGCCCGTATAAAATTATACTGTCATTAAAAAAAACGCAGACCGGTTTCCGTCTGAGTTTTAAACCCAAAATTTCACAGTAACCTTCTACCAGAAGAGAGACTATGAATATGATTTTATTTTATTTAAAATCACTTTCTAACACTCAGATAAAAATATAATTAATTATATTTTAGCCGGTTAAACAGCGTAGTTAAAAATCAGGCTGTTACATTACTACCCCTCTTAGAAAAAAATTCCGTCCTCGGAATTTCTTAACACAAAACTAGACATCATCTTGTAATCGTATCTTAATCTAAAGATCCCACATTATATTTCTCACCGTTGTCTTTCCCCTAGGTGACAGCGGTAACTTTATAACAGAATTCATTCTTATATCGTTCTATTTATCCTCGAGACAATCCATCCCTACATTATATTAATTGTCCTTAACATTTCACCTTGATATATCATCCTTGAAGAACATACTTAAAACTTAATCCTTTCTTTCTTCTTACTACTGATCCACTAGAGAACCTCATTTCAACATCTTACTACAGCAATTAACACCACAATCAATACTACCCTAACTTCCTACTTCATGTATCCAATCACAGTCTTAGCTCTTTAGAATGTATTTCGCTATTCTAGATTATATCACAATCACACATTTCAAGTCTCCAAATAAACATCTCAACACTCCTTAAGATAATCTGCAATCAAAAGAACAACACCTGTTAGGATTATCTAACTTAACAATTTTGAATTTTTCTAATAACCTCAATTTACATTAGAAATCATCTTTTCTGCTCATATTCAACTTAGGTGAAATTACTATATACACTTTCGTTTACTCTTCCCAAAATCATACAATCCATCTAAACTAAGAACATTAATCATTGCCCTAGGGTCCATAATGATACTATGACTCGATCAACATTTGACTTATAGTAATTGTCTTACTCACTAATATTAATCTTAAGGGTTCACATCCTACCAGTCACAACCATACCTCAACAAAAACTCTAATCACATTCTTGTCTATCATGCTACTTAGACAGACAAACAAGGTCTACCATCTATCAAATGCATACCTTTTACAAGATCCGCATGTTGAGAGGATTCAGCTCCCCTCATAGTAGACACTCTCCCAGTAGTCTGAGGTCTATCCTCTCGTGGTCCTGCTATTGGGACTCCTTTCTCAGCTCTACCTCTCCGAACACTGGCTTCTATACCCACAGCTACCAATTGTTGCATTCCTCTATGTCTACACTCACGAGCCAAGTCATATGGATTACCACATATGTAACAAACACGTCTCTCGCTACAATTTCTCACATGATACGGTCCCCCGTATCTGAAACAAGCTAAGCCTCTCTGCAGCTGGCCGGTTCCACTCACTGGTGTTGTAACAACCGGTAAGGGTGCAGGTGCCTGTACTGGTCTGGTATATGGTCCTTGTCTCTCCTGAGAACCATTACCTTCTCTCCTCTGGAGACCTGATCGAATAGGACCTCCACTCCTTTGATACCTCTGCTCAGTAGCCTGCCTCTGGTCTATGTACTCTATAACACTGCAACTGTCAACCAACTCCGGAAAACTCTAAATATCTAAATACACTATAGCTCTTCGCAGCTCATGTCGCAGTCCCTCTTCAAACCTTCTACACCGCCAATCCTCATCTGGGAATCTCTGATAGAATTCTGAAAACTCAATTAGAGCCTCAAAGCATGATGCATAATCACCAACAGTCATGTTTCCTTGTCGGAGACGAGTAAGCTCCCTCTCCTTCGTACGTCGGACTACATGCGGAAAATACTTCTCGAAGAAGCATTCAGTAAACAACTGCCAGCAGATAATCCTGCCCTCTGACTCCAGTAATCTTATCTGACCTCTCCACCAAGACTCTGCTTCTCCAGTTAACATGTAGGCAGGATAAGTAACTTTCCTCCCCTCTTTGCAGTGCATGGTGTCAAATATCTTCTCTCTTGCAGCGCATGGTGTCAAATATCTTCTCTATCATATAACTTCTGCAAATATAAAACACTCCAAAGTTATATTACATAAATACACACATAATTATCCTTTATTTTACACAACACTATTTAGGGCATCCTCTCAGTAGGATCCCGCACGAGTACTTATTTATACAAACTGTTTATAACTAGAGGAAAATAAAAATGTCTTATATGACTCACTGGCCCTAAACTTACTACAATATATTATTAGGATCAGTAGGTTGTTCTCCAGCGTCAGCTTCATACGGAGTTTCATCCAACTCCTCAGCAACATCTGTTTCATCCAGGGTTCCATCCATCTCCTGAGCAACATATTCTTCCATCGGGTCTTCTAACGTAGTAAAGTAGACATACACAAAATACAGAAATTGGGAGATAAGAAGCAGTTCTATCATTATAAGCCGAAAAGATTCATAGCATATAATGCAATAATAGTCATAAACATTCATCACTCACAATCTACAATCATCCATACTTTATAACATCATCCTCTACCTTCCAACTCATGGAACTAAACCTTTATGCTGACGTGACAACCACTAATCCTGTCACACATTCCTCGTTAGGAATGTCAGTCAGTCGTCCAAGTGACACGTGCACATTCTCATCAATGGTGAGAATGCTCATGCAAAGCAATGACACTATAGCTGCACAGTACCGTAGGTGCACACCCTGGTTCTCTCTCTCATCTCTATCAAGGGTGCTCATCGCTCAAATACACGGTTATGAACAACAATGCAACATATGATTCTCACCGACTTTTATCAATAACAACCTAGTGACTCAAGCTTTCCTCATAATCTCCACTTATATTCTAAATCACATCACTTCTATAAAATAATAGCTAGGCACCTCTAATTTATATTCAAGCTCTCACCCCAAACAAATTACCTCCGAGCAACATATATCTTTACTTAAATTTAACTAAGCAATTTATCAAACCAGACAGATCATGCATAACACAGTAATCCATAAAATATTAAAAATATCTCAGTATCATATAAAGCAATTTATCATAACCAACTCATAATAATCAAATCAAAAAAATAACAAAGTCAGACTCTGTCACGGTCTGGCCGTGATAGCCATCACGGCCGTGACAGACATCAAATGCAAGAATTCTACAAAACAGAACCTGTCACGGCCTGGCCATGACAACCATCACGGTCGTGACAGACAACAAACATCCTCAACCAGTGTATCACAGTAAATTCAACAACATAAAGTCAAACATCCTCAATATCATATAATCAACCTAATGCCGATAAACCTACAATCCTCAAATCACCATTGGTTTTACAGAAAAGGTTTCCAAAGTGATTTTGGTCTTGTCGATTACTCGACTACTACTAGGGTTTAGGTCACCATACACAATCATTATATAATATACTACTTATCATTTCCGACGATGGAATGGTTCTTTCCCCCACCTAAGTTACCACCGGAAATACGAAATTGACGATCCTCGATATCCCGCCACGAGTTACCAAAACCACCTTCAACCAAATCAAAAAATTAACAAATTAATCAAACAACTCTAAATATAGACATATAGTGCTAGTTTCGGCCAACTACTCAAAATGAGGCTAGGGTTATTTTCTTAATCCAATCTTTTAGATACTAGTTCCTAGAGTATTCACTAGCATAGATTAAGTGTTAATAGTTAAAATTATGAAACAAAATCCTCTAACCAACTAGGTTAGGGTTTCTGTCTCAAGGTTTAAAATAGGCTAGAAATTGTTTTTGATTACAATCTCTTGGAGTTATATCATATAAGTACTAAAGAACTTAACTCAAGCTTTAGTTTTCAAAAAGAAGAACAAAATCCTCAAATCCATTTTCATGAGGGTTTCCGCCTTGTATAGGAAATTAAGCTATGGATTTTTGTTGAACCTAAGCTCTTGGATTTAAGCTATACAAGTATTATAGAACTCAAATCAAACACTAACTTTCAAAACAAACAACAAAACACTAAACCCATTTTACTACATAGGTTCGACCAAATAGGGTTCAGTAGGAAAGAAAATGATTTTGATCACATGCTTTGGATAATGCAAGTAAGGTTCATAACTAGATCATAGAAATTGGTTTCACATTTTTATGATTTTTCTACAATTTTCTAGAATTCTTTAAAGTTCTAGTAGATTTAAGAAAATAAGAACATGAAAAATGAAGAACAAGATCTTAGAAAGGAAGGAGGTGATCATGTTACCTCACTAGTTTGAAGGATATGAAGGAGGATGATGATCCTAGCTAGCTTGTTACAAGAACACTTGAAGCTTTGGAAAGTTAACAATGGAGTTTATGTGTTTAAGTGAAGAAATATGAAGAAGATGGAGTGAAGAAGATGAAGAAAAAGTGGGGAGGGGACTGCGGTTTGGGGGGTATTTATGGGAGTAATATTATGCCTTGTTTGGTTTGTTAAGCTTAGATTAATAGCTTTTAGGAATATTTAATTAATATAACTTACCATAGTTAATAATTAACTTAACTAGGATTACCTTGCTAACTAAGGTTAATTATTTATGTGTCTCACAATAATTGAGTGGTGTGGCTGATTTTAGACCACACAAACTAACCATGGTTCCTTAACCATGATTAAAATCTAACTTAACTTTGGTTAGGTTAAGGTAAAAGGGAATTTTGGTCATTTCGCTTAAAACGCATAATTTCTAACATTAATTGCATCATAAATTCTTGATGAGTCATCCCATAGCTCAGCTCCTCTGGTGTCCCATTTTGTCTTTTCAATTCCGTTGCCGATTCCGTTCCCGTTTTGTCTCTGTAATTCTGTTGCCGATTCCGTTCCCGTTTTGTCTCTGCAATTCCGTTGCCGATTCCTTCGGTTCCCCAATTAGGGTTTTACGCCTGAATAAAAGCATAATATTTCGTTTTCGTCTGAAAATTTTCAAACTAACCAGTCTTGTTGGAAGTATGATTTAAATATAAGACATTTCGTTCATGAGTCAAAAATATGTTTTCTAATCATTAAAATCTTGCTGTCAGTGAAAATACCGATTGTTTTCCGTTCGAACTTTCGCCAAAATTCGTCCGAATAAACATATTTTATTTCTGATCAAAAATTTGGAAAATAAGATTCCTCACAGACAAAATATAAAAAATCTACAAATTTCAGTTTCGGGTCAAATCAGGGTTTTCTGCCCGTATAAAATTATATTATCAGTAAAAAAAACGCAGACCAATTTCTGTCTGAGTTTTAAACCCAAAATTCATCGTAACCTTCTACCATAAGAGAGACTATGAATATGATTTTATTTTATTTAAAATCACTTTATAACTCTCTGATTAAAATATAATTAATTATATTTTAACCGATTAAGCAGCGTAATTAAAAATCAGGCTGTTACATTACTACCCCTCTTAGAAAAAAATTCCGTCCTCGAAATTTATTAACTCAAAACTAGACATCATCTTGTAATCGTATCTTAATCTAAAGATCCCACATTATATTTCTCATCGTTGTCTTTCCCCTAGGTGACAGCGGTAACTTTATAATAGAATTCATTCTTATATCGTTCTATTTATCCTCGAGACAATCCATCCCAACATTATATTCATTGTCCTTAACATTTCACCTTGATCTAACATTTCACCTCGCAATTAACACCACAATCAGTACTACCCTAACTTCCTACTTCATGTACCCAATCACAATCTTAGTTCTTTAGAATGTATTTCACTATTCTAGATTATATCACAATCACACATTTCAAGTCTCCAAATAAACATCTCAACACTCCTTAAGATAATCTACAATCAAAAGAACAACACATGTTTGGATTATCTAACTTAACAAATTTGAATTTTTCTAGTAACCTCAATTTATATAAGAAATCATCTATTCTTCTCATATTCAACTTAGGTGAAATTACTATATACACTTTTGTTTACCCTTCCCAAAATCATACAATCCATCTAAACTACGAACATTAATCATTTCCCTAGGTTCCATAATAATACTATGCCTCGATCAACATATGACTTATAGTAATTATCTTACTCACTGATATTAATCTTCAGGGTTCACATCCTGCCAGTCACAACTATACCTCAACAAAAAACTCTCATCACTTTCTTGTCTATCATGCTACTTAGACAAACAAACAACGTCTACCATCTATCAAATACATACCTTTTACAAGATCCGCATGTTGAGAGGATTCAGCTCCCCTCATAGTAGACACTCTCCCAGTGGTCTAAGGTCTAGCCTTCTGCGGTCCTGCTATTGGGACTCCTTTCTCAGCTCTACCTCTCTGAACACTGGTTTCTCTACCCACAGCTACCAATTGTTGCATTCCTCTATGTCTGTACTCATGAGCCATGTGATCTGGTTTACCACAGATATAACAAACACATCTCTCGTTGTAATTTCTCACATGATACGGTCCCCCGCATCTGAAACAAGCTAAGCCTCTCTGTAGCCTGCCGGTTCCACTCACTGTTGTTGTAACAACCGGTAAGTGTGCAAGTGCCTGTACTGGTTTGGTATATGGTCCTTGTCTCTACTGAGAACCATTACCTTCTCTCCTCTGGAGACCTGATCGAATAGGACCTCCACTCCTTTGCTGCCTCTGCTCAGTAGCCTGCCTCTGGTCTATGCTCTCTATAACACTGCAACTCTCAACCAACTCCGAAAAACTCTGAATATCTAAATACACTACAGCTCTTCGCAGCTCATGTCGCAGCCCCTCTTCAAACCTTCTACACCGTCAATCCTTATCTGGGAATCTCTGATAGAATTCCTGAAAACTTAATCAGAGCCTCAAAGCGTGATGCATAATCAACAACAGTCATGTTTCCTTGTCGGAGACTAGTAAACTCCCTCTCCTTCGCAAGTCGGACTACATGCGGAAAATACTTCTCGAAGAAGCATTCAGTAAACAACTCCCAGCATATAATCCTGCCCTCTGACTCCAGTAATCTTATCTGACCTCTCCACTAAGACTCTGTTTCTCCAGTTAACATGTAGGCAGCATAAGTCATTTTCCTCTCCTCTCTGCAGCGCATGGTGTCAAATATCTTCTCTATCTCTTGTACCCACCATTCTGCCTTCTCTGGGTCATAGTCCCCTCAGAACTGTGGTGGCTTCCCTTTCAGGAATGTAATCAATCCCGTCTCTTCAACATCAACAGTTGTTATTTGATTCTGCAGTTCATGCTGCTCTTTGTTTATTTGCAGCATCTCTGCATTCTGTTGTGTTTGTAATAACAAGGCAGTAGCTATCGTTTCCATGATATTGGGAGTCGCGGATGACTCTCCTCCATTTCCATTAGGATTAACCTCACCGTTGTCAGCACCAATGGTTCCCTCAGGAGATATGTCACCACTAATAATCGGACTTCCTCTTCCACGAGCCATGATTCTGTAAAAGAAATCATCTGCTCTCATCAGTACGACAAATAATACTACATAGACAGGTATGATTTAAATATAAGACATTTCATTCACGAGTCAAAATTAGGTTTTCTGATCATTAAAATCTTGCTGTAAGTGAAAATACCAACTGTTTTCCGTTCGAAATTTTACCAAAATTCGTCCGAATAAACATAATATTTTATTTCTGATCAGAAATTTGGAAATTAGAATTCCTCAAGGATAAAATGTAAAAAAATCTACAAATTTCAGTTTCGGGTCAAATTAGGGTTTTCTGCCGATATAAAATTATACTTTTAGTAAAAAAACGCAAATCGGTTTCCGTCTGAGTTTTAAACCCAAAAATTCACCGTAACCTTCTACCATAAGAGAGACTATGAATATGATTTTGTTTTATTTAAAATCACTTTCTAACTTTCAGATTAAAATATAATTAATTATATTTTAACCGGTTAAACGTTGTAATTAAAAATCAGGCTGTTACATTTACTGTCATAAGCTTAACCATACTCCCTTCATTCAACCGGGATCAGCTGGGCTTGGAAGTGAAAGAACACCTCTCTTCCAAGGAAGTCCTTCATTGAGCCTATATTGTTCATATGGCCAAATTCGGTTTTGCTTTGCTCTTTTCACTTTGAGTTTCATGGTCTGACTTCCTCCCGACTGAAGTTTTAACTCCATTGGTTGAGCAACTCCAACTTCATATTTATTTGGTGCATCATTTGTCATGCAAAGTTTGGGAGTTGCTTCCATATTAAGCTCTTCCTTCACCTTCATAGGCATTATCTCAATCCTACACACATGATTCTCAAAAGGAGGGTTGTTATATGAGTTAGTCAAATCAAAATCCACCCTTCCTTTCTCTACATTCAAAGAGAGCTTACCATTTTTTACATATATTATTGCTCCAGCTGTGGCCAAGAATGGCCTTCCAAGAATGATAGGGAATTTAGAATTCCCGTTCATATCTAACACCATGAAATCAGTAGGAATGAAAAATTTCCCTACCTTTATGGGGACATTCTCTAGTATGCCTAGAGGGGTTTTAGTTGAGCCATCCGTAAATTGTAAAGAGAACTTGGATGGACTCAATTCCTTGGTTCTCAACCTCTCAAAGATGGTAAGTGGCATCAAACTTGCACTAGCCCCTAAGTCACATAAGGCATGGTCTATTTTAACTTCTCCAATTAAGCAAACAATAGAGAAACTTCTTGGATATTTTAGTTTAGGAGGCATATTAGTTTTTATCATGGCATCATGCTCCTCAATTAAGCTCTTAGTCTCCATTTCTACTTGCTTTTTCTTGACTAGCCTTTGTGGGAAAGGTATTGGGGGATGGTAAGGTGGTGGAGGGACCCCGATGCGGGTTTCCTATTAACCTGGCCTTCTTGGAATTCATGGTTCGATGTGTTGTTGTAGTTCCCATAGGAGAGATAAGGGCTATTCTTCCTTCCTTGGTTGTAAGAATTTGGGGGAACATAGTTTGGCAACTACGGGTTTGTGTCATAAATATTGTGACATGAATTCACTTGTTCACCCGAAGCGCCTTTTGAAGGAGCACTACCATGTGGGCACTCCATGAAGTCATGTCCCTGCATTCCACAAATCTCACAAGCAACATTAGTAGCACCTATTGAACTGACGTTATCTTTTTCAAACTTATCAAGGCGCTTACTCAATGAATCAAATTTGGACAAAATCAATTCCATACCACCTACATCAAACTTAACTTCCGAAATCTTTTTTGGGTTATTACCTCTTTCTGAATCCCATTGGTGATAGTTGGTGGCTACGTTTTCAATGATATTGAATGCTTCAGTCAGTGGTCTATTCATAAATGCTCCACCAGCTACAGAGTCAAATGACACATTCGAAGAGTAATCCAATCCATTGTAGAAGGTATGCACTAACAACCACCTCTCAAGCCCATGATGTGGGCAAGACTCAACCAATCCTTTGTAACGATCCCAAGCTTCGGATAAGCATTCTCCGTCCTTTTGGAAAAAGCCGATGATCTAAGTTTGTAGGTAAGCAGTCTTGGATGGTGGAAAGAATTTTTCCAAGAATGCCTGCTCCAGTTGGTTCCATGTTGACAAAGTATTAGTAGGCACTGATTTCAACCAAGCTCTTGCCTTTCCAGTCAAAGAGGAGGGGAATAACCTCAAGCGGATAGCATCAACTGGGGCACCTTGAATTCTTGTTGTATCACAGAATTCCAAGAATGTCTCCACATGATCAGTCGGGTCTTTCGAGGGTAATCCTCCAAATTGATTTAGCCTAATCATGCCAATTAAATGGGGCGGAATTGTGTAGTTCTCCGCCTCAATTTCTGGCCTAGCAATCCCAGTTTGTAAACCCCTAGCATTTGGGGCTGCATAGTCTTTCAGTGGTTTGGTATCCGGTTGATCGGCCATGAGTGGAATGGGGATCAAATTTTCTCTCGCTCTTTGCCTTTGTAGTCTTCTATGCCTATGAAAAGTCCTTTCGATCTCAGGATCAACTTCAATAAGAGTTCCAAGACTTTGGGATCTTCGCATAAAAGAGAAAAATCACTTGTTCACTTTGGGATCTAACTCTCGTGATTGAAGTCCTAAGGTGAATCCCTATAGATCCAATACCTAATTTCACTTCTCATAGAGTATCTATGACATGCAAATAAGTGCGCACCAAATTCACAAGTAATTCATGCAATAGGAATTAAATCAAAAGCAAATTAAAATTAACAAAAAGAGAAAAAACATCAATTCATCACATAAAATGAGTCTTGGGCATAGCCCCAATTCCTAGAAATAAAACGACTACTCAAGCATTGTCATGGTCATAGCAATCTTGATTAACAAGAACATAAAAATCCTAAGAGAAGAGAAGAAAATGGAGAATAAGAGAAATCCTAAATTAAGCCTAAGGTAGTAGCCAAGATCACCTATTTTCAAGCCTAATTGTCCCATTTATAATGTAGGTTAACTTGAGATTAAAGCAATTACAAATCAAATCAAAAACAGATCCCAAAATCCCATATTTTACGCATCACGGTCGTGACGGCTGTCAGGGCCAGGCCATGACAGCTTCTACTTTGTGAATTCTTGCGCTGATTGACCTGTCATGACCGTGATGGCTGTCACGGCCAGGCCGTGACATCTTCTGAGTTTTTCTTCCTTCTTTTTTCTTTATTCTACGCGATCATGGCCATGATGGTTGTCACACCCAGGCCGTGATGGTCTCTGCTTTGCTCATGTTTCTTGCTTTTCAAGCTCCATCTTCATGCAAACTCCAAATTAACTGGACTTGAGCATTTTAATCATGAATTCCTGCACACAAACACCACAGAACCACCTTACACGTTCCAAAGGGAAAAACTAACAAATATCAAAATAAAAATGCCTAATCTACATGAAAATGCATGCAAAATGATGAAGAAATATGAGGTGAAATCACACTCATCAAACTACCCCAAGCTTAAGATTTTGCTTGTCCTCAAGCAATAACCAAGGCCAGACAAGTAAACAATTAGAGCATGGACAGTGAACAAAGAACCCGAGTAACCGATCAAAGTAGCAGGCATATCCAAATAAGTAACCAAGAGACAATCAATTTCAAGTCCAATTAGAAGCTTAGGTTCCCTAAATTCATGCTTCTCACTAATTCGGGCACTCTTCTCACCTCACTCAAGTGTTTAAGGACGTACGACAATTCACTCAAATTCCTCAAGGAAGGTATCCTACCATAAGCTTGACTATTAACCAAATCTCTATTTTATTAATGAAAACACATAAGAGTCAAGAGGTCTTTTATTTTGGTTGTAATGGGGCCATGTGATTAATCGTTAGGTGGGGAAACCAAGAAAAGGAAAATTCAAGAAGGCTAACAAAATATCAAACAATGCAAAGCATGACAACCTTCTAAAATATCTTTTTGGGTTTTAGTTCACTTTTCCACCTTTCTTTCTTCCTTTATTTCCTTTTTCCTTTTATTTCTCACTTTCCTTATTTTTTTTTTATTATCATCCCCTTCTCCATTTTTTTTTTGTACTTTACTTTTTCATCAATTTGGAGAATGGAAGATTTTCAACTTAAGAGAAATATTTTTTCTAACTTTTTCATCCCACAACTTTCCAAACCATCTTTTTACCCTTTTTGCAATACTTTAAAAGGTGTCATACCATGCATCATTCATCAAAATCAATCAAGGTACCAAGAAAAGCATTTTATTCTATTAGGCTCAAAATTGGGCAACTATGGGATAGCATTTAATCAGTCAAAGATCAGAAGGCCAGAAAAATACCTATGCCTCAATCATTTTCAAATATGTTTTCAAAAATTTCTAAGTTTCAAAACGGTTTCAAGTCAAGTTCTAGAGAATACAATCCAAGAGAAAGAAAACACTCAATCACAAGGAATGGGGTAAATTTAGTGAGTACCCCTTTTAGGCTCAAAATTCTCACATTTAGTAGTTTGAAATCAATGAGAAACACAGATTCAATGAACCACATGCTAATTAACAACTATCAAAAGATCATCCCAAGCATTTTAATTTTTAGCCTATAATTTAACACCCCCTTGGGCATTACCTCGTAAACACGTGTGGAAATAAATTAAAAATAAATTTGCTAGTTGCTTTCGGAAATTTATTTACTTTAAGTCAAAAAACTTGAGTATAAAATTTTTCTGGCGGCTGCGGTTGAAAATAGTAACCCCACATTTTCACCTATCACTGTATTGATTCTGGTCATGTATATAAAATTTGTCACAGCCCAAAAACCTAAGTTGTGATCGGTGCACATGCTTACAATCCTAGTCTGACAAGCCTATTTATTTAGAAACATACTTGAAATAAGATCTAGAATTTTTACAAAAATTTCGACAGAGTCTCCTTTGTAATTTCAACATCCCAACTAAAAACACCTGCTAAAAAATTATATTTTTATCCCAGAAATTTCAGTCATACGAAATACATCAAGATGGTGTTATTCTGAAAATATTTACATCAACAAACTATACATGACCAAAAGGAAAAATGTTACATTTTCCATTGAAAAGAAAAGCTCTCTGAGCCATAAACATTCCATTCAAAATAAAGGCTCTCCGAGCCATAAGCATACATATTATCATTAATCATTAATATCTCAAAAACCTAAACTGGTCATTCTAAAAGATATTCCTGGGGAATACCCCCATGCTTCTCACCATTATAACTGACATCTGACGTCTTCAAGGATTGGGAATAATATCCTCGAATGAAGCTGGAAACCTCTTTGCATCATCTGTAATCACGTACCAAAGTACGACACAAGACCACACAAATATAGTGCAAGGGTGAGAGATACCAATATATGGATTTAAACACGATAACTACATGCGCGACACACAAAACAACATATAGACATATAAAATCATAACAACGTAAAATTCTCAGAAATAAACAAGTAGTTTATCAATGGGCTTCATACCCGACAGTCATCGTCATTTATAAAAATGTATGACACTTCAATAATTAACGTCTAAAATTTTGTACTTAATCTCCGGAGATCCCAACATCGTATAAATGAGCTTATCAAGCTCGATTGCCAAATAAGGCACACCGTATTAACCAAAGCACTGTCCAATACTAGGCATAGTGATCACTGTATATGGTTTTCATTTTCCATCAAGGCACAATGATACAACCTCTTGAATACCTTACCATCAAGATATCCAGATTAACTTTTCATTGTCCATCAAGGCACAATGATGATGAATTGCAAAACTTATTTAGTAAGTAGAGAAAATAATTGATGTGAAAATAACAAATAAAAATAATAAATAAAATTAAAGAAATATTTTCTAGACTTCCTCCCACTAGGTTGTGAAAGTTGTGTCCACCCACTAATCAAATTTGACAAGGAACACAAGCAAAAGCTAGGTATAGATATAGATAAAATAATAAAACTTGAGTGTATCAAATTGACAAAATTCTCTTGGTACAAAAATAAATTGATAATGTGCAGTAATTTTTGCAAAAATAATAAACAAATAGATAAATAAAAATTAAATAGAAAAATAGTGAAGAACACAATAAAAGTTTATAGTCTAAGACGTGTTGAATCACACTGTCCTTAAGAATTATTTCGCTTAATGATAATAATAATGCAATGGAGATAATAATATATTTCACTACCAAAAACAATTAAATAGAGAAATAGTGAAGAACACAAAATAAAAGTTTATAATCAAAAACGTATTAAATCACATTATCCTTAAGGATTATTTCATCATAATGTTAATAATAATGAGAATATCCCATGATTTAACAGACTCTCCTATAATAAAATATTATTCTTTGGATACTCAGAATAACGAGAATATAATCAACTCTCTCACATGACAAGGAAGGATGAAAAGAGAAGAAAATATGATTTATATGTTCCGGAGAAAACCACGTCACTTGTTCTATCACTCGAGAAAACAACTCAAAAAACCATAAAAGCTAAAAACATGTCCTAACTTTTTCCTTCTCTCAGCCCCGCTCCCCCAGCCCAACAACCCACACACAGACACGGTGGTTTTTAATGTTGGAAAGGAAATCAACTAATTAAAGCTATTGATAGCATAAAAGGCAATAATTTTCCAAAATAGTACCGTTGGAAAATTAATGCACACGTTGGTTTTTTTACATGAAAAACAAGGCATTAAAATCCAATAAACTGTAATCAAAAGCAATAAGATGAATATAAGGGAATTTTAAAACATCAATAGGAAACAAATTAATTATAATATTAAAAAGGAAAGTTTAAAACTCTCAATTTTAAACACTATTTTGAAATAAAATATCCAACATAATTATATAGCAGATGCATTTCATAATTCACTGAGGATAAATTGCTGTCAAACCTGCTAAAGTATTTATTTTTTGTCCTTCATTTGGTTCAACGTGTGTGATCCATCAATCTTAATACTTTTGTCCTTCAAGTCTATGTCTCCTTGTAGGATCAAAACTATAACGTATTCGGTCAGTTTGTATTATCTACCATAAAAGATTTTTGAAAGATAAAAGGCGAACTTACTTTTGTAAATCAACTGTGGCCAACATCCAAGTTTGATCCCACTACGAAATGCAGAAGGCATGTGAGCTAATTCATATAAGGGGTCACAGATGATCATAATTGTCATTAAGGGGTAATTCTCGGCCAACTAGGTGTTGGAGTAGGCAACATCTGATCTGTAGCCATATAATATATATACCAATTAACTCAAAACCACGTAACTCTTAAAAAAAACTTGTTTGATTGGTTGATTTTAATTTTAAAAAGGATTTTTGATTTTTTTTGAAAAGATTTTTTATAATAAACAAAGAGGTGAAATTTATCAATTTTTGTAAAAGGATTTTCATTTATTTAAAACAAGAAACCAGAAAATATTATTTAAAAAATTTCATTTTTTCATTTTTTGGTCTTTTTATAAAGAAAAGAGTGGGGCTACCACGTTATCCAGACCCATATTGTAACAAAGAAGAGCCCTCCAGAAGCCCATCATGCAACATGCAAAAATAACACAAACAACATAAATAAAGATGGACAAACAAACAAAATCAATGGCCATCTGAACCAAAATACCAAGCGTGGAAACGGCGTCGTGGAGCAGCGGAGGGATGCATCAGAGTGGTGGTCTGGATGGCGGCTCTGAAAGCGACGTCCGGTGGTGGTTCGCGGTGGTTGTCGGAGCGACGTGGGGCTGGTCGTACGATGGCTTAGCGGCACGGATCTGCGACTCGACGTGGCGGAGCGACGGTCGACGGCTTCAGGAGGTGGCTGAGGACGCGGACAGAGCAGAAGCGGTGGTGGGCGGAGCGGATCTGCGTCCGGACGGCAGTTTTGGTGGAGGCGTTTGCGGCGAGGCGGCGGAACACAGTGCTGGTTCGAATGGGAACCTGGGGAGTCACGGTTCTGTTGATTTTCTTTGATTTGTGTTTTGTTTGTTGTTGTGGGGTTCAGTTGAGTGAAAGTACATGAAGATGGGTTGAGGAATGGAGTTTCCTGGTTTGTTTTATTTTTGATGGCTGAAGATGTGTTTGATGGGATGATATGAATGGAGGATGGTGAAGATAGGGTGATTTTGCTCTGTTGGTTTGGCCAAAAGTTAGAAGGGGTTGTGAAGTGTTTTGGCCGAGGAGTAAAACCCGGCCACCGAGCTTGGATACTCGATCCAACCAAGGCGGGAAGGATAAAATATCGATATTATCTTTATTAATCCTAATATTATCTCCAACAACCTTATCCGGTTAGAAGAGATAATATCCCTTAAATTAAGGGATAAGATATTGATATTATCCTTAAATAATCCTAATATTATCTCAAATAACCTTATCCGGTTAAAAGAGATAATATCCCTTAAATTAAGGAAATCACATCTCAAAGAAGATTTAAGAGATAAAAGGAGATAAATCCAGATCTCTTAAAGATTGGGGATCTTATTATAAAAAGAGGAGAACCGAAGAGAGAGACTCACTTTTCACTAACCCCGGTGACTCTCCTTTAAGCGTATTAGAGAAACTAGCTCGACCAAGAGACTATTGAAGAGTCACTGCTCGCTGGTATTCATCAGATACAAGATTAAGGGATTGAGATCACCGTATGGCCAAGGGTTGAACCTAGAACTACGTCTGGCTTTGATTCCCACTGGGATACGTAGGACCGGAATACAATATTCTGTTAAGCCATAATCTAAAACAACCCCCACTGTTCACTCTTGGTTTGACGTTCTACGGCGAGATTCCGGCAAGGCGGATCTCAGCAGGAATATATTGGCGCCCACCGTGGGGCCGAGGTGAAACTTTCCCCGGCCGCACCTCCAAACATCATTCTCCGTGTGAACCGCCCAACGCCATACTTGATGATCCACCTTCTCCAGCAAATACAATATTGTCGGCATCGAAGGCACACTCTGTTGCAATGATGCTTTCCTCTGGAGTTGGTTCTGTGATTCGGATTTTGGGTGTCACACGCCCTGAGTTTCCACGTACAACACCGACCTCTATCTCGTTTCTGTTTAGACGCCCTCAAACTCTGATCTAAGGTCTGACGCCGACGAACACCAACCTGTGCTAGCCTCTACGCTCCCAGAACTAGCACCATTGAGAAGTCCACACCAGATCGTGCACTCGATCGGTGAGAGGATCATCGCTTCCGTCCTGAGCTCGACCATCACGGTACATCACCAAGGAGACCGAGTCGTGACCTTCAGGTTTATTAGTGTGGAGAGTACCGCGTCTAAACCATCCTCAGATCCAGAGGAAAAATCACCCTCTAATCATCCAAAGGGTTCAACTCACAGTTGTTGGCATCCATGAATGCTCTGGAAAAGAAGTATAGGAAAAAAAAAGAAAAGAAAAGAAAGCTCCACTGCTTTGTTAGCGTGAAGCACACCCAGTGTCCGTTGAAATGATTCTCATAAGTATATGATATACGCTTGTGGAGATTATAACCCGAGGCTTGTAGTAGTAGTTGTGGCGGCCACCACAGCTCGGCCTCGGAGAGCTGAAGAAGATATCTTAGAGAGCTCGTCCATCACAGCACAGCTCGATCTAGGAGATCTCGGCCATAGTAGCTTGAGCGAATTCCTAAATCAGAGGACGCGAAATGCACAGGTGATATTGTTCTTTAAATCTAGTTTAAATCTAATATGATTTGATATGTTTTGCTCCACACCTTTGATGTTGTGTTATGTAGAATCATATCATATTATTTACGTATTTGAGCAAAGTGCGACTACAAAGTGCTCGACCAAATGCCCACTACTACCATTGACAGAGAGTGTAGGCTACAATTGATTGGGTAGATGCATATTAGAGCACACCAAATGTTCAACAAAACTCCCAGGGAAGAAAAAATCATGTTTCTTATTGATATTATTAGAATAATTATTGTCATCTAGTAGTATAACTATTAGATTCTTGACTAACATTGAAAAACTGGTTCCCACTAACTGTAATTCATTGATTTGATGTGGTTGGTCAGTTTGAATTCACGATGAAATCAATCCAAGTAGTGGAGAAGACCTTAGTGGTCGAGTTTCTCGCTCTCGGGCTAACAAGGAGAGGCCAAGTCTGAGTTCATCAAGTCTATAATGGCCGAGCTTCTACGTACTCGACATTCCATGGTCGAGTTTGTCCGAAACCGAGTTTATCAGTTTTAGAAAATGGAAAAGTCCATTAAATGGGAGGTGTTGGAGGAATGTCAGAGACTCGGGACACCATCCATAGTCTTGGCCCAAGAAGGAATGAGTAGATCATGGAAAAAGAAAAGTGAAAGTTCTTTCATATAAATGTTCCCAAATGGGACATCTCAAGTTCCAGGTGAGATTGTTCTCTATCTTCCTCTCTTGATTAATTCATAATTAGATGATGGAACATACGTGTGGCATAAAACCAATAATCAATAGGTCATATTTAACAAAGTATCTAAGCTATTGGAATAAAAGTATGCTAAAAACGAAGATTTTGGAATTCCCTTAAGAAAGTTTCTTCCACTTTAATGGGGAGCCGGATTTATGCCATATATCCTTGCACAATATGCTAAAGGCAAAAATAGAAAAATGCATTGGTAGATGACGTACACCGCTCCAACCTCAAAAACCAAATGAATGAGAAATGGTTTGCTTTGGAAAAAGGTCAAATCTGATTGAAAAAACCTTATAGCTTATTAGCATGGTTATTTATAGTAAGTAGAAAAAAGGCCAAACTCTGTTGAAATTTTGTGAAGATTTCTCTAATAGACCTCTCTTCCAATTGTCATAGTGATGGCCATGTGCTTAATTACTTGTTCATTCCTTTCACAAAAAAACAAATTGCCTAAAAAGGTGACCGAGCTAAAATCGACCGAGCTATTGTCGAAACACCGAACCTAAAGAGGCAAGAGCCTAAAAAGGTGACCGAGCTAAAATCGGCTGAGCTGTTGTCGAAACGCCGAACCTAAAGAGGCAAGAGCCTAAAAAGGTGGCCGAGCTAAAATCGACCGAGCTGTTGTCGAAACGCCGAACCTAAAGAGGCAAGAGCCTAAAAAGGTGACCGAGCTGTTGTCGAAACGCAGAACCTAAAGAGGAAATAGCCTAAAAAGGTGACTGAGCTAAAATCGACCTTCTTTGCGATCAAAACCCGAACCTAAAAAGGAAAAAGCCTAAAGAGGTTGACTGAGCTGAAAATCGACCGAGCTCAAAGTCGAAATGCCAGGCCTAAAAGGGCGAAACTAATACCTAAAGAGGTTGACAGAGCTGAAACCGAAATGTCGATCCTAAAAAGGAGAAAGTCCTAAAGAGGTTGACCGTGCTAAAATCGACCGAGATAAAGTCGAAATGTCGGTCCTAAAAAGGTAAACAAAGAACCTAAAAATGTTGATCGAGCTAAAATTGACCGAGCTAAAGTCGAAATGCCTGATCTAAGTGGCCGACCAAGCTAAAATCGAAAGGCTGAACCTAAAAAGGTAAGCAAAAAAAACATGAAATAGTTAACTATCATAGGGTCGAGCTCAAAAAGCTCACGAGGCCAAATTAAAACGTCAAGCACAAAAGGCGAGTAAGAACTTAGGAAAGTTAACCGAGTAAATCCAAATGTTGGGTTAAATACCAAAAGTATGAAGTCTTTATCATTCATAAAGCAAAAGTACATAGGGCATAGCCAAGAGTACATAATATCTTAAAAATTTGATGAGTTACTCATGGGCATTCCCATAAGCAAAGTCCCCATCAAGGTTGGAACCAATAGTGTCTTCAGCTTGCGAAAGAACAACCAAGGATGGCTCGAGCACGACCACTTCAGTTCCTCTATTCTCCTCCTCTCCCACAACCTGCTCTTCATTATTCTCCTCTTCCTCACATCGAGCTCGGACAAAGGAATCATTATGCCATCTTTATTAAAATCCTTGTCCACACCGGCTCTCGAAAGATCAGAATCAGGAAGAAAGCACTGGATTTGTTTTATAGCACGCGAGAACCCAGAAACGCGTTCCCTTATAATCTGGGCTTTAGCTTCCTTCAACTCAAACTGAAGCTTGCAATTAGCCTTTTTCTTAGTAGTAAGAAACTGCTGAAGATTGTCAAGGGAAAGCTTTAAAGCCTTGGCAACCCTCTGAAAGTCAATCCTTTCATTTTAGAGAGCTCGGATTGAGGAGAGGAGTTGGTCTTCTCAAGCTCGACATTTCGAGTTTTCAATTGCCCAATTAGCCGAGCTTGCTCTTCACACTTTGCCACGGCTTTTTCAAGCTCATCCCCAATGCACAAAGTTCAGGCAGCTTCCGCCTTCATGCTTTTCATTATTAGAAAGCTCGTGGCTCGAAACACGGGTAATGGAGGAGACTCAGAGCATAAGCGGCCGCAACTTTCATGCTCGCGTCAGGGCCCTATTCTAGTAAAAGCCGAGCATATGCTGGCTTAATAACTTGAGAATCCACTAAAGGGCCCGATCTAAAATTGTCTGACCAAGAACAAAAGGAAGAAGCCCAAAAAGCCGAGGCGAAGCATTCCTCTCTCGCACCAAAAAGCCGAGGTCGAGCTTTGCTCACTCGCACTACGCATTGAAAGAAGTCGAGGTCGAGCAATGCTTCCTCCCTTGCACTAAAAATCCTAGACCGAGGAAAACACCTTAGCACCAAGGTAATGTCCGCAGCAGATCATGCATATTAGAGACCCAAGATTTGAAGGAAATCCTGGTAGTGTTTGACCCAATAAGCTGGAATCCCAAGTAAGACTTGGCTCCGGACGAAAATCCGAGCAGTACTCGGCCAAGTAAGTCGACAACCCAAGAAAGACTTGGTTCTACAAAAAAACAAATTTCCGAGCAATGCTCCCGAATCATAATCCAAAGTCCTCGGCACCAAAAAGCGTGTTAAGATATACGGGTTGACATTTAAGCTCTTTCACTTATTTCAAGCTCGGAGCTTGGGGGGCTTATGGGGATAAAGGAAGAATATTCCCGGAAATCACAGAGAAAGGATATCTCTTAGCCTATAGCTCGTTTGTTATTATGAATAACTTGTATGAAAACTATTTTCTCATACAAATTGGAAAAGATATTAGGAAAGTTTATTCTAAGATACACCTTCAAGATCGGTAAAAATAATGACATTCAAGGTCAAGTGTCAAGTTAGTGGGTATTTCAAAATCCACCAGATGAAAGGGTTAAGAGCTACTCGAAGAAAATGTTAAGAGCTCTCAAAAGCTTCAAAGACCAAGCTACATTAGGAAAAAGGTGAGTCAAGTTCAAACTCTCAAGATAAGCATCTTTGAAGCATCAAAAATTTCAGCTGAAATACAAGCCTGAGGTAAATTCCTAATGACCGAGTTTGAGCTTGACTTTCCAAAAGATTGGTTCGAGCCTGAATCATTGATAAGTTGAATCTCAGCTACCAGCTTCTAAACTTGTCTTAACAAAGGTAAGATTGAAGTATCTTCTGTTCAGAACATGTTACTGGCCGAGATGTGAACCTCAACCACTAAACTCGAGTATTGCCCGAGATGTGAAACTCGGCCACCGAGCTTGATTAGTCGAAGTAAGAGGATCTATGCAAATCCTGTACTTTATCGACACTAAGGACAAGCTCGGCTTCTTTCATAAAGCTTTTGCGCTCTTCTGAGCTCAAAGCTTGGGGAGATTATATACTGGTAGAGATGTTAAACTCTGCCACCGAGCCTACCAAACTAAAATATTGGACGAGAAATAAAGCTAGATCACCAAACCCAAACAATCAAAGGGAAATGATTACTAGACTCGCCCACCGAGCCCGCTGAACTTAAGAATTGGCCGAAATGTAAAGCTCGACAACTTGAAACGTGAAGCTCGATCGCCCGAGGTGTTCACCGAAGTAAAAGATGTATATAGACCGAAGTGTGAAGCTCGGTCACTTACCTTGCCAACTTGAAAGGCTAAAGAGACCAAGTTTCTAACCTCGTAAGGTCGAGGTATCAAGCTCGGCCACCAGGAAATCAAGAGAAATGATTGTTAGGCCCACTTTCCAAAGCCGCTAAACTCGAATGTTAGACGATGTATGAAGATTGGCCATCGAACTGTGGCAAAAAGGGAAGAAGTCTTACTCATTAAATCCTGAACTCGGATAATTTTAAAGCCAAGATCGGCTCCTGCCATGAAAACTTCTACGCTCCGTTGAGCGCGAAGTTTGGGGGGCTTGTGTATTGGCCGAGGAGTAAAATCCGGCCACCGAGCTTGGATACCCGATCCAACCAAGGCGGGAAGGATAAAATATCGATATTATCTTTACTAATCCTGATATTATCTCAAACAACCTTATCCGGTTAGAAGAGATAATATCCCTTAAATTAAGGAATAAGATATTGATATTATCCTTAAATAATCCTAATATTATCTCAAATAACCTTATCCGGTTAAAAGATATAATATCCCTTAAATTAAGGAAATCACATCTGAAAGAAGATTTAAGAGATAAAAGGAGATAAATCCAGATCTCTTAAAGATTGGGATCCTATTATAAAAAGAGGAGAACCGAAGATAGAGACTCACTTTTCACTAACCCCGGTGACTCTCCTTTAAGCGTATTAGAGAAATTAGCTCGATCAAGAGACTATTGAAGAGTCCTTGCTCGCTGGTATTCATCAGATACACAAGATTAAGGGAATGAGATCACCGTATGGCCAAGGGTTGAACCTAGAACTACGTCTGACTTTGATTCCCATTGGGATACGTAGGACCGGAATACAATATTCTGTCAAGCCATAATCTAAAACAACCCCACTGTTCACTCTTGGTTTGACGTTTTACGACGAGAGTCGGATCTCGACAGGAACATGAAGGTTAAAGGAGAAGATGAAGTGTGGTTATAGATGAAAGGGACGACACTGGTGGAGTGTTGCTACTGCTTGGGTGCAGAGGAGCAAATCATCACATACCATTTTTGTATAAAGGAGGTGGGCATATGGGGCATGCGCTTGCTTTTTATGGGAATCCAAATTTGACAAGTTTTTTTATCCTTATTTTAATTTCAAACATGTCACTCTTGTTAATAATTAATATAGGTCATAACAGAATATATAATTGAAATGAAAGATATAAAAAAGGAGTGAGTGATGGAGAGGGAACGAAAGAAAGACTCTCCACAAAATAAAATATCAAGCAACACTAGAGCGTGACATGTATGTTGGAGATTACAAGTATCTATATTATTATCTGCATGCACACATGTTTGAATATGTTGGGCAAGTTATTACGTTTCAAAATTATGCAAACAATGGATGATGCCGTTCATTGAACGTGTGAACTGGATTTCTTCATGATGAAAAACGACAATGTTTCGAATTATAAATATATAAAGAACAAGCATTTTTGATGATGAAAAGTAAGGGTGGCAAATGGATGGATCGGATAAATTTTTATTCGGACCTTAACGGATGGATTAAAAACAATCCGTTAATCCATTATAATCCATTAAAAATTCATTAAAAAAATCCAATTCATCCATGATCCATTAAATAAAACACATCCGATCCATTCATTAACAACTTTTCATAGATGGATATTCAATCCATCCACTAAAATTTATTTTAAGAAATTAAATAATTTTATATCTCTTTTATCCATTCATAAAATATTTTTAAAAATAAAATAATTTGTAAAAAGAAATAAAATATTATCTTTATCCCACCCTCGCTCTCCTCTTTCTTCCTTTCTCTCTCCCTTTTTTTCCTACCGTCTCTCTATCTTTACTCTCTCTCCACTTTATCTAACTACTATTTTGTATCACGACCATTTTTCTATTATTATATGGGAGTTATTGAGTATGTGCATCTACAGAGGTTATTTTGCCACAACGTTCAATGACATTGTTTTACAAAACTTGTTACGACTTTCAGTGCTTTCAATTAGTTAATACTTTTTTTTTAAGTTTCTCAGCAAAAAAAAGGCAACGAAAAAAGAAAACGTACGTGATAACGTGGACTACAATTGGTGCTTGAGAATAATTAATTAGTTAATACTTAATGTAACAAAAAAAGGCAGATAAATAAAATAAAAAATAGTGAAGAAAAAATAATAGGGAACGGAAGAGAAAATTAGATGGAGTTTTTTTTTTTGTTACAAATGGAGGTTTTTTTTTATTTGATGAAAAATAATATGAAAAAAATAAATTGGTTTTGGAATGGATAAAAGTTGATCCATTACATTTTTGATTGTTGGTCCAATGGATTTTAAAAAATATTGGATGGATCATAAACTATCCACTAAAAAAATAATTCAATTCATCCAATCCATTTATATTATTTTTTATAAATGGATGGATTGGATGAATTTTCTCATGGATGGACTGGATAGATGGTGGACAAATGGATTATTTTGCCACCCTAATGAAAAGGATGGATGATATTGTTAATTCTAGAATATAAGGTAATGAGGTGACTAACGCTTGAAAAAATGGTGAGAAATAGAGTAGATTTTATGTGTTGTTTAGTGTGAGAGAAATAGAGGAAAAATAAGTGTTTTCTCTCTCTCCCCTTTGTTTGGTTGGATAGAAAATAAGAAAGAAGTAATTTTTTTTAAAAGACAAAAATATCCTTAACTAAAAAATCAATATAAAAATATTTAAATTTAATTGATTTAAGTTATTTTAACTAATCAAATAATTTAAATTAATTTAACTGATTTAAGTTATTTTAAATAAAATTTATTAGTTTAATATAATTATTTTATTTATTTCAATTTAATTTAATTTAATAAATGATTAATTTAATTCAATTTATTTAAATTTATTAAATAATTGAATAAGAACCCAAAAAGAAGTGTACAAAAGTCATTTTACATGGAACACTTTCTCCCTCATCCATTTTCTTCTCTCTTCCCTATTTCTCTTCTCCACCAAACAAGAGAAAAATGTATTTTCGCCTCTTTTTGCTCTTCTTACTTTCTCTCTTTTGTCATTTTCTATTTTCTACTCTAATAAACAAAGCCTAAAAAAGGTGAGAATCGTGTGGGTTTGGGTGGCAAGTCAATACCAGCAATGAGTCATTATTGACAAAATTAATTAAACTGACTAATAAGAAAACTATAAATAACCAACTATAAATGCAGAATGTGAATGTCATTTGGATAACCTCCACATGCTTAGAAATATTTGATAACATTTCCGCGATTTTTTCCCCTTTTACAACAAAGTTTAGATCGGAGGAATGCACGTCTCCTTATAAGGTCAGGGAATACCACCAAACTTAACGGAAGGCTTGACCAGAAGCAAAGCTTATTTTGAAATAAATAAATTGTCAAAAACTATCAGTTTTGTTTAAGAGTTTTTTTTTTTTAAGAGGAGTTTTGTTTAAGAGTTACACATTAATATTTAATAAAAAGGATTAATTAAATAATGAAAAATAAGATGGATGGAAACTACTATTTTATATTTGATTAATTCTTCACAAAAATAAGGAAACTTTCATGAATGACCATATTGTCACAGGCACTCACAGCAATATATATTATACTTGCATATAATTTATCAGGTTAATGTATCGTGATTTATTTGTATTAAATTGGTTAATGGTTAATGAGATGGATGTGCATTTAAATTTGAATAAATTCTTACAACCTTTTTTTATTTATATATATATTGAATTGTTTCCTTTATAAAATCGATTTGTTTTATTGTATTGGTGTGCAAATACCATTTTTAGAAATATGATTGATTTGAAATTTGAAATTGATTTATATGATTGATCTACCATTAATGCAATTTTCTTTAATGTAATTGTAGGCGGATCACTCTCTTGATGCACGTCAAAGATTACCATTAACAAATTTGAGTGCAAATGAACGTGAGGCTGACAGATAAGCAAAATTTGGACGGAAGCAATGTGGTGAAGCCAATTGTGAAAAATCTCCTTGAGGAATTGATCTAGAACTTGACATAAGGAAAAAAAATCTCTGCATTTATGGTAGTGAAAACTTGGGTTGGATCCAATAATTCAATGATAACATTGCTGAGCTAAAACAAGCAGGTCTGCAACTGGAAACAATATATGTTGGTAATAGTCAGTTAAGTGAACACATAAAAGGATTAATGACAAGAAGTGACGAAATAAATATGGATGTCCCACTTTCCTTCACAAAAGTTCAATTATTTTGGCTTCGGTTGGAGAGTATGAGAAGGTCAAAACTCAGACTAGGAAAGACACCAAATTCTGATCATGTACTAGCACAGTTATCAGCATTGCTTGACATGGATGATAAGGAGGAAGGTTGGGCAGTGATTGGAAGTGGGGGTTTAACTGATATTATGAGGCTACAAGGAAAGCAGGTGATGGAATTATTAAAGGAATATAATGACTGGGGAGAAAATGTAGACAAGTTGGGATTGTTGGGTGCCATAGGAAACTTCCTAGACCCTACTTTTCTTGCAGGCCCTTGTAGTCACTCTTACTTGGTTCCCTCAAGTGAAGGACTAACTCAAGAAACTGTAATTTGTAAAATGTGCATGCGTCCTGTGGAGAAGTTTGTGCTACCAGCCATGAATTATACAGACAATAGATAAGTTGAATTGTGTGTGTTATCTCTTAACTTGTCCCTTCTTAAGATTTTTTTTTCTTTTTGGTAATGAGTGTCAGATTCAAATGTATAATTTTTAATCGGAAACAAAAGCTAAATCCAGTTTGATTTTAATTTTAATTGAGTTTTTTTGTTAATAATTAAGTACTTTTATTTTTATTTTTATTTTGTCCCAAGCATCCCTTCTGTGTTTCAAATTAATGTTTGTGTTATTGTAAAGGTAAGTTGGACTGGCCAGCATAATGCCTTTGGTGATAGCATAAGCATGGTAATAGAAAGCCATCCATTTCATATGTCTCTATTTGTGCATATATATAAGACATCAAGTTGAGTGACCATGTTGTAGCCTAATCATTGAGTAGTAAGCCCCATTTGATCCAATGTTGAGTAACTCTAAGTGTGATCCTTGTTCCACCACCTTCCCATTTTTAATGACAGCTATGGAGTCCACACTTTGTATTGTTGACAAACGGTGAGCTATAACTACACATGTTCTTCCAACCATCATTTTCTCCAGTGCCTCCTGCACTAGATTCTCTGACACACTATCTAGAGCACTTGTTGCCTCATCCAGTAGAAGGATTGATGGATTCTTGAGTACAGCTCGAGCAATTGCTATTCTCTGCTTCTGCCCTCCTGATAGCTGCACTCCTCTTTCTCCACAGTGTGTATCATACCCATCTCTCATTGAACTGCATTAGACAAATTGTGTTACTGATCACAGCAACTAACTTTTCTATGTTTTTACTGAAACAGGAAAAGAAAAGGGGGACTCTACAATACCCCAACTTTAAGTTACATGATATAAAATATGGTTAAGTGACTAAGTCAGGTCAGGTACATAATAATTGAGTTGCAATGTAACCAATATCTATTTATATAATTGAGTTAAGCATACTTTATTTTACATCGAGACCGAAAAATTATCGTGTGCTTTGATAGTAACATTAACTACATGCTACACGATAGGTTTCTAGTTTCTACCCTTGAGTTTAAATTGATGAATGCAATGCATGTTCACATTATCTCTAATAAATTTAAATCTATCCCCAGCAAGGAGTTTCGTAAAGATAGATTTTCAGTCCGAACAAATTTGATATAAAAAACATATGTTTGTGTATATCCTTCATGGAGCTTGCATTAAATATGCTCCATGAGCATGTTATAATTTGTATCTGAGACCAAGGATACCACTTGCCACTTGGGGGTATCATAGTGTTAAAAGAGAAATTAGTTACTGTACCTTATAAACTCATGAGCATTTGCAAGATGTGCAGCCCTTCTTATTTCATCCTCTGAAGCATCCTTCTTTCCATATACAATGTTGTCACGTATAGTTCCAGCAAAGAGGGTGGGCTCCTGACTCACTAGAGCAATATGTGACCTTAAACTTCTCAAATTAAATTCCTTTATGTCACAATTGTCTATGAATATGTATCCCTTCATAGGGTCATAAAATCTTTCAATTAGTCCAATTATGGTGGATTTCCCTGAGCCACTCTGTCCCACTAATGCTACTGTTTTGCCAGCTTCAATATCTAGAGTGAGGCCCTTGAGAATCATTTGATCTGGCCTTGCTGGGTATGAAAAAAAGACATCTTTCAGTTTTATGTGACCCTTCATAGTCTTTTTGAACATCCTAATTAGTCTAGGATCTTCAGGTTCAATCTGACTTTTCCTATCCAGAATTGAGAAAACTGAACTAATGGCTCTTCCACTTTTAGCTATGTCAGAAGTCATGCTTCCAGTCTCTGCAATTTGTCTACCAGTGGCCATCAAGATGAGAAAAACTTGAAAAAGGTGTTTTGATTCCACTAACCCTTGATTTAATAACCGGCCTCCATACCAAAAAGTCAAAGTTACTGATGCTGTTGTTAGAAACTGTGAGGCTGATAATACGGAACCCGAAATCCATGCTTGCTTGATGCTTTCCTTCTGGGGGCCTTTCATAGCATTTCTGAACAAATTTAGTATCCTTTTCTCAGATGAGAATGCAGCAATAGTCCTATGGTTGATAGTAGCTTCCATTGCTAATTGACTACCCTCTTTTTGAGCCCTTCTTGTTTTGCTTGTCTTATTTTTCATTACAAAGCTTTTTGAATAGAAACATGCAATGATCAAAGGCTGCATAGCTATCATTACAATAGCCACCCTCCATGTAACAACTAAACCGAGTACAAAACCCAGGGAAGCCATAACTGAAACCTGAACTAACAATGACATTCGTTCTGCAACAAGGGATCTAACCAAGTTGGCATCAGTTGCCAAACGTGCACAGATTGCTGCACTTGTGTTCTCCTCTTCGTCAAACCATCCTATCTCAAATGTCAGCACCTTCTCTAGCAAAAATTCACGCACCCTTTTTCGCAAGCGCTCTCCCATGATTGCAAAATTGTAATGTTGAAGGAGGCCTGAAATGAAGTTGACAATGGCAATGCTGCAGAAGATGATGGAGTACAACCTGATTTCTGATTCGATGCGAGAGTTGTCTTTTATAAAGTAGATGGATGCAACTATTCCCAAGCAATAGGAATAAATTGGTTGGCATATTCCTGAGCCAATGGCACCTAAACACCCTAGCAAAGCATGCTTCCACTCAGGTGCATTCATCTGTAGTAAACGCCATTGAGAGAAGTTTGAATGGGAAGATTTCTCTAAGTTTTCACTGCAGTAGTCATCAAAGGAGGACTCTATAACACTGATTGAGTATATGGGGCTAAATGGTTGTGCAGGTCCAAATGCATGATGAACTGGGGTACTTTGCCAGCTTGAATTTGCACTTGTTAGAGTTACCATAGCTTGGGGGCTATTGTTTATGTGATTCAATGCATTTTCATTTTGGCTTCTTGTTTGTTGCAGTTGTAGCATTTTTCTGTAAGCTCCACCTTGTCCATTGTTCAGTTGGAGTAAGTCATCATGGGAACCACATTCAACCACTCTTCCTGATTGAAGAACTGCTATTAAATCAGCCTTACGAATTGTGGATAGGCGATGGGCTATGATGATTGTTGTCCTGCCTCTAGAAGCCAAATCAAGGGCATCTTGCACTACTTTTTCAGACTGTGAATCCAAAGCACTAGTGGCTTCATCAAGTAGTAGGATTTTAGGGTTTCTAATTAATGCCCTTGCAATGGCAATCCTCTGCTTTTGCCCCCCAGACAACTGAGCTCCAAGTTGTCCTACCTAAACAACAGATTGCAATTTTGTAAGCAATATAACATTACTCAAGATCTTGCATATCAAAATTAATAGGGAAAAAATGGGGTGACATTACTACACCCCTAAGTGGTACTTGTGCCCCAAGTTGATGTGATTTAAAAATATTGTTAACTCAGTGAAGTGTTATGGTTGCAAAATAAAAGAAGTTGGAAATGAAACAAGTAAATATAAAGCTTGAAGTGCACATGTTCAGATTGTCTTATGCACTTTAGACAACATAGCAACTCCCAATCATAATTTCACATGAAGACCAACTCGCTCACCCTACATTGCAAGACTTGGATGGACTCATTCATAAATTTCAACTGTTATAACTATTATATACTTGGAGGTATGGTTACTCTTTTAGGGGTACCGTAGAATCCTTCAAAAAGAAGAGAAGAAAAGAGAAAGACAAAGTGTAGAATGGGAGGAAGTCATGGCCTACTTGAGTTTCATATCCATCAGGAAGTTTAACAATGAAATCGTGTGCATTTGCCGCCTTTGCTGCGTTTATAACAGCTTCCGTTGAAGCTCCTTCCTTTCCAAAAAGAATGTTCTCCCTAATGGATGTTGCAAAGAGAATTGGCTCTTGATTTACCAGTCCCATCTGGGATCTTAACCACTTAAGTTGGAGTGTCTGTATATCGTATCCATCAAGCAATATCTCACCATATACAGGATCATAAAATCTTTCAAGCAAAGATATGATAGTTGATTTGCCAGAACCACTCCCTCCAACTAGGCCTACTGTTTTACCTGCCTGCACTTTCAGATTGAGTCCTTGGAGAATGGGTGTATCTGGCCTTGATGGGTAACTAAACCCAACCTCCTTAAATGAGATCTCTCCTCTTACATGTTTTATGATCTTTTCTTTTTCTTTATAAGAGTTTGTAGTTGGCACTCGGTCAATCATCTCAAAAATCCGGGTAGCAGCTATCGTTGCCTCTAATATCACACCAAGATTAGGGAGTGCACTCATCAGAGACCTGCATGTTTTAAAGTGAAGTTAACAATTGTGGCAAGTGAAGTACATTTTTCCTTCCAATGCACATAATTTGTTTCATATGTACAAAATTATCTAATGAGTGTAAATATATAGGTTCCTACAAAGACAAATATGTTGAGTTCAATATCTTATAAGAATATTTACTATATGTTAGATAATGGGGACTGGCCTACAACAAAGAAGAAGAAAATAAAGGTAATATGCAATCTCCAAGGCATATAAGAACACTGGGCTTTAGGTTCGATTTGCCCCACCAATCTCTCCTCGTAGATTGGATGCAACAGGTGTAACCGGCGAATCCCCTTTAGGATACAATGGAATAACCTTGGTTTGGTTTGCACACCCTAAACCAAGCGTATTGTCAATGGCAGTTTACAAAATAATAGTCTTATTAACTCTCTCTGCGCACAAGGGAGAAAAGAAGGTGATTTGGAGTGAAGATGGTTTAGGAAATTCTGAGATTTTTGTCTGTCTTCACTGCATGCAGATGGTTCTATTTATAGACCAAATCAAGCCTCTTGGTGAAGGAAAACAACCCTCCAAGAGTTTCACCAACGGTCAAATCTTTCACTTAAGTATCATTAACGACTATGAATGGACACAATGTAGCCGTTAGCCTAGTGGTCAGCGGTCGCGTCCCATTCCCTTACAGCACCGAGTTCGATCCTTCACATGGCAACTTTTCCATTTTAACGTTTTAGAAAACTGTCAAAAATATTAACACTGAAATGCCACAAATGGGATTCGTGATGCGTACCCCTTAGATGCAAAGCATGCGCTGATGCCACTGAACCAAGGCAATTATTGATGCAAGGAAGCAGTCGTTATTTCCATTTAACCATTAACACGCAACCTTAAATAAGTTGCTACTTTTAATTTGAAAATCTCTCACAATCCCCCACCATTTTCAAAATAAATCCAAATCCCATTATTCCGGAAATCGCATACTTTCAGACAAAGGTATCTTGGGGATTTGAACCTTTGCTTAGTAAGCCATGGGTTTCACTCATCCCCGAATAATTTGGTAGACAAGTTTTGAACCAAATATTCATTAGAACAAGTGTGCATGACTTACACATGAAATCTCGGTACCATTGAACGACGTGGTAGTGTGACACATTTGGTAAGGTCTTGTGTCGTGTATCCTTTTCATGAGAGCTTACAGAGTCAAGCCTTTAACTCCAAGAAGCGGACCCACTTCACTCTCATATAGGTGGACTTTGTCAAAAGCACCCCCATAAGTTGGGCACCTCGGCACATATATGCTATAGGTCCATTAAGAGCAAAAGCTCACCATTTTCCTTTTATGTCCTTATGGTATCCAAGTACTTTTAAACCTTGGGATGTATCTGTTCGTCAAGTACTTGCAATCACTCTCATAGTGTACTTTGGCCCATTGAACTCAAGACTTGATACTACTCAAGTGTGAGTCGGGTTTCCACCATTGATGATCATGTAGATATGGGCTCGAGTCTCATCCCTAATGATGTTTTTCAACATCATATCACTTGTCAGTCCTTTCGTCAAAGGATGCAAGATTTCTTCCCGTCTTATAAAGGCCCTAGATATTACTCCATTTGCAATTAGTTCCTCGACATAACTATGTCTTAGCCCAATGTTCCTGGACTTTCCATTATAAACCTGTCTATATGCCATTGATAGTATTGACTTACTATCCCATTGTATGGATACTGGCGCCATTAAAATTGGTACCCCATACAACAAATTTCTAAGTCATTCGATCTCTTTATTACTGCTGTCATTGCTATGAATTCTGCAGCCATGGTGGAACCGGCAATGCCGTCTTATTTCTTGAAACCCCAAGAAATAGCACCCCCACCATTTTGTGAAGACTCAACTGCTTTTTGAAGCATGGCCTTCTGTATAATTCACCCAATTGACATTCGTTTATCCTTCTAATTCCGAAGGATAACCATTATAGTTTAAACTGTAGTTCATTGCCCCCCCACAAGTATTTCAATACTCTTGGACAACATGCCAATGGTCTTTTCTTGGATTACTTGTATACCTACTTAGTCTCCTATAACATATGCAATGTTTGGCCGGGTAAATGTCATGGCATACATTAAATATCCAACTACTTTTGAGTATTCAAGTTGTGCTACCAGACTACCTTTATTTGGTACTAAATTTGTATTATGATCAAAGGGAGTAGTGATAGGTTGACAATCAAATTGATTAAACTTATTTAATACCTTTTCTATATAGCGAGATTGGGGTAAACCTATATTCTCACCATCTCTTATTATTCTAACTTCTAGAATCACATCAGCTACCCCTAAGTCGTTCATATCAAAACTTCTAGATAGTAAACTTTTAGTTTTTGCTACCTCATCTAGCTCAATACCAAATATTAACATATCATCAATATTTATATCATCAACAAATAAATAAATCATGACACATTTTCCATTACGGAATTTATTATAAATACACTTGTCAGATTCATTTATTTATACCCATTAGCTAGCATAACTTGATCAAACTTTTAATCCCTTTGCTTAGGAGCTTGTTCTACTCCATACAATAACTCATTCAATTTACACATTTCTTTTCCTGACTATTAACCACAATCCCTTCAAGTTGTGTCACATACACCTCTTCATCTAATTCCCCATTTAGGAATGACATTTTCACATCCAATTGATGGAAGACAAACTTATCTTCCATATTTTATTCCCCATTTATTGAATCATTTTTCTATTGTATAGCTTCCTTCCAGAAAGTAACATCTTGAGACTTTATTGTCTCCTTAAATGTTGCTAAATCACTTTCTATATAATAATATATTGGTCCATAACCGTCTAAGGACTCTCTTGTTCCTTCAACAAGGAACATGAGAAAACTTAGAGGTTTACACCTTGGCCTCTAAGTTTTCTCATTTCTAGATCTCTATCTGTCTCTAAGTTCTAAACCCTCCAAAGTATCTTTATTAGATACGTTGCTTTCTGAATTATGTGCATTACTATGAATATTATCCCTTTGGCTTGAAATTGAGTTAAATTTATTTCCTTGAAATATCAAATCCCCAAACTCAATCACTGTTAGTAACAGGATGAGTCACTAGATTCCATAACCATGAATCTATATGCTTTGCTAATCTTAGTTTAGCCCGGGAACACACATTCAATTCCCTTTTTACCTAACTTCTTTCTTTTGGTTCAAGAACTTTTACTATTGTCTTACAACCTCAAACTTTGAACAATTTTGAGAATGGGCTTTCTATTTTCCAGAGCTCATATGGGGTTATCTTGTTCCTTTGTTTGGAACCCTTTTTACTATCTAACAAGCCTTCAACATGGCTTCTTCCTGATATTATTTTTCTAGACCGTCATAAGATATCATGATTTTTACCATTTCTTCCACTTATCATATTTTTCCTTTCAGCTATACAATTTGATGTGGGGAATAAGGTGTAATTGTTTGGTCAACTATTCTAGTAGACTCAAAGTAACTAGGGTTATAGAATTATCCTAATCTTATAACTCCTAAACACTTAGTAAGTGTCTTATGACAAACAACTTCAATTTACCCACACTATATAATAACATACATAAGCATCAAAATTTTCGGGTAATTGAAAATACTTTTAAATTTTCCTTAACTTTGTTAATTAACAAACCATTCATAACCAAGTTATAAATAGAACATTTATAATAGATCAGATACATAAATAGTATTTAAGAACATTCATTAACATAATGAATTTCCTTTAAATATTCTGTAGGGGACACGACTTTCAAAAGCCACCAAACAGTTATAAAAAGGATAATAAATAATATAGTTAACGAAATTGTCTATGGTAATCTATTTGGCCTGATGGCAAACACGCTATCTTGCCTTCATTTGCGGTGTGAGTTCAAACCCAGCAGATGCAACATTTGAACTTTTATTCATTTTTATTCTTTAAAAAGAATAAGGCAGAAAATGTTCAAACATGAGATTTGAACCCGGTCCAGCATGACTGCTATAGGGGTGCTATTGCCACCAGACCGACACTTTGTTTGGTCAAAATTTGCAACCGTTAAATTATTTGAATCAAAGAAACGCCTGCACAACACCTGCCTAGGTCACCCAGACCCGCTTTGCAGGAAACCGGATTTCCACAATCCATTCATGAACCACATCCATTTTTGGCACTTCAATTCTATCATAAACTTATTTTCCTTGTCTTTACATTTTGGATTCATGTCTAAACATGTTTAAGGATAAATCTAGATGTTTGCATCATAGAAAATAACCAAAACAATGATCTAGTCATTTTAGAT
The DNA here is from genome assembly GCA_030762895.1 of Sophora flavescens. Taxonomy (NCBI): domain Eukaryota; kingdom Viridiplantae; phylum Streptophyta; class Magnoliopsida; order Fabales; family Fabaceae; genus Sophora; species Sophora flavescens. The sequence continues at coordinate 147,925,108 of CM061069.1, forward strand.
TTTCTATAACATTTCTTCATAAACATACATGTCCATTCTAACAACTTAGAACACTCCAAAACATTTTTAATTTCTAAATAAACAAGAAACAATTCTCATCTTATATTCACAAAATCGATGCATTCATAATATAAGACTGTAAACTCTAAAAATCATTGGTTCTTGCATGGAACAAATCCATTAATGCATACACTTGATATAATCATTTATATCTAAGACATTTCTATCAAAATAGTGCAACATACATGCATCCATCATAAACCAAACATACTCATACTTATCAAAACTCACATACTTTAGTGGATTCTAAATCATGCATCTAAGGCACTAATACCACATGTTAAAACTAACATAATCAAAGAATGCCTTTAGGATTGAACATACATGTATCTAGAACACCAAGCATATCATAGTCATAGAAAGTAATTGTGTACCTTTCACCATGGTCACAAATAAACATGTTTTTGAAGAAGCATATGAGTCATGAATCATGATCTCTCCTTGTTGTAAAAAGACCATGCATCTCTTTCTCCCAACGAACGAAGTTTCCACCCTCGAACTTCTCTACTTTGACGATGTCTAATGATATCTCCTTCAATGTTGCAACCATTGTTATAGATCGAAAATCGAACCTAAAGATTGTTAGATAATGGGGTCTGGCCTACAACAAAGAAGAAGAAAACAAAGGTAATGCGCAATCTCCAAGACGTGTAAGAACACTGGGCTTTAGGTTCGATTTGCCCCCACCAATCTCTCCTTGTAGATTGGATGCAACAAGTGTAATCGGCGAATCCCCTTCAGGATACAATGGAGTAACCTTGGTTTGGTTTGCACACCCTAAACCAAGCGTATCGTCAATGGCAGTTTACAGAACAATAATCTTCTTAACTCTCTGCGCACAAGGGAGAAAAGAATGTGATTTGGAGTGAAGATGGCTTGGGAAATTCTGAGATTTTCGTCTGTCTTCACTGCATGCAGATGGTTCTATTTATAAACCAAATCATGCCTCTTGGTGAAGGAAAACAACCCTCCAAGAGTTTCACCAACGATCAAATCTGACACTCAAGTATCATTAACGACTATTAATGGACACAATATAGCCGTTAGCCTAGTGGCCAACAGTCGCGTCCCATTACCCCTTAGATGCAAAGCATGTGCTGATGCCACTGAACCAAGGCAATTATTGATGCAAGGAAGCAACCGTTATTTCCATTTAACCGTTAACACGCAACCTTAAATAAGTTGTTACTTTTAATTTGAAAGTCTCTCACAGTATATACAACTCAACTTCCTTACTATTATGAACATGTTCCCCTTTTATCTTAAAACTTGAATCGTTTACTAGTTAGATAAAAAATTTGATAGGAAAGGGGACAATATCTGAAAATTGATACTCACATTCCTCCCCAAATGATACATATTTGGGCACAAAACACATGCCCGCCAGTTTCTCCTTTTGTCCTGACCAGAACGCTCCCAACCCAAGTTTGGAATGCCCAAGTAGCATATATCAACCCCATGCTCCCAATAACCACTCCCTTTGTTTGACCTTCCTTTATGCCAAGCTCCATACTTTTCTCAAGAGCAGTGCTGAACCTATTTAGTGTTTGTTTTTCACCTACGTATGAATAAACTGTGCGAATCGATGAGATTGCTTGTTCTGCTATGCTACCAGCAACTCCATATGCATCCTTTATTTTATTTCCCAGCTCTTTCATATTCTTCCCTAATATGATTGCTGGCATGATCATCATAATTGAAAATGGAAAAGCAGCTACTGCAAGTCTCCAAGAAAGGAAGAGTGCCACTATAAAGCTAGAGGAAAATGCTGAGAGGTGAACCACACAATTGGGTACCTGCAACAAACAGATACAAATGATTTTAGTTAGCACAAAGGAATAAAAAGGAGGAGGAGGAAGATTCTATAAATGTACCTTATCAGCTATTGTGTCTTGGATTGTTTGAGCATCAGAAGATATGGTGGCAATTACTTGGAAGGTTGTGGAAGAGTCGGTTTGCTTGTCAAAGAAACCAACTTCTTGCCTGAGGACTGATTTAAGATATTCAATTCTCATGCGGGATGTTTGTCTTTCTGCAGTTCTTGTCCAACATACTCCTTCTGCAAGAAAATTATATTGGAATGAATGGTTAGTATAGTCAATTGGTTATTTAAATGTTTAAAACAAATTAGATGCACATATATTTGTTACATGGCTTCAAGCAGCGTTAGTGAAGTGTCATATAACTTACTGATGGTCTGCAGGTATGTAAAAAACAAAACATTTTAAGAGAAGTTGCTTCAAACTTAGCAGTGCAACTCGGATTTAGGTGTCTTAAGTTTCTAATCTGTTAATTCCTACTACATGAGAAGTAATTATTGTGCCACCTAAGCATAACTTAGGTGGTTAAAGTGAGGTATAGTTGATAGGGTGCGTTTAATGCACATTGAGCAACAACACAAACTGAACATTATAACACAAATAGCTGAGTCACACCACTACTTTTTGTTACGTTTGTTGTTTGGTGGTCAATGCACAACACAAGCAGAATTATGCGAAATATACTGCAATATCCTTTGAAGTCATAGCAATAACGATCTGGGGTATTCCCTCGCAAATTATTAACATGCTTCAGGCAAATAGAGCTTTAAGATTGTTCAAGCCTTGAGACAATCTCAAGTAGTCAAGTCAATCCCTTGCCACTATCAGCACCAGCAGGTAAGAACCTCTATGCAGAAGCTTATTCAACATGAATCAAAGAGTAGAGGAGAGGAACGTGCTGCCTTCAATCCAGGTGGCTTCTCCGCCACTTGACTTGTTGATGGAGTAAAGATTTTTAGTTGCACAGACTTAATAATGACACGGCTATGTGTTTTTTTGTACATGGTGGTGGGCCAATTTTTTAGGAGCAATAAATTGGTTGACTCATTTCTCAATAAGAGTTCCTATGCATTTTTATTTCTTATTAATCCTTACAGATTCACTGAGAAGCAGCCCATATTGTCATTTTAGCAATGGAATTATGGAAACCAAAAGTCAAGAATTTCAGCAATACTTACCAATAAAAGAAGATAAAGCAACACCGATGGCAATACACAGCAGCATGACAGCATACTGAAAGAATGATGAAACAGCAGTTTGTGATATATGTTTTAAGCAAATCTTAACTTGGAGCTTTGTCACAAATATACAACAGAAAAGGGATGCAAATTTTGCATTTATCTTATTGTTATATAACTAGAATGGCTTTGGTAAATGATATGAACATTAGTACATAATTAAAAAGATCACTGATTACCTTGTCTATAGTATGGTTGGACACAGAATGTTCAGATCCACCTGCATAATCATTAATCAAACTGCCAAGAACAAGCATTGTGATTGGGGTTTGTAGGCCATCTCCAATGCAACCCAAAGTTCCAAATATTAATAGCAACTTGTCAACACCATCTGCATAACGGAAAAAACTACCTTTGCTTCCCATATCCTGGCAGCATGCCAAGAACAAGCGCAAGTAGGATTTGTATGCCACAAAATTCTTAAAGTTCAGCTTATGTAGTCACTTAGTCAGGTTAGAATATTATAGGAAGCTAGATTTGCTCTTGTTTGTGTTATTATCAATTTTATCGTTAGTGTGTTTATCTATTGCCAATGGTTTTATTTGTATAATTGATAACTTGATTTTGACATTTATAAGCCGGCACTTGTTTGCTAATCATGGGGCTCTTTCAATTCCTGTCAGAATATGAGACAATATATATATATAGTTTGAACAAGGCACACTTTTTGCTTACGTTTTTCTAGTGTTACTTGTAGTTTTGATCGCTGTCAACACATGGAAAGTCCTTATAAGAAAAAGGAAAGATGAGGGTTGAGGAGGAATCTCCATTAAATATAGATAGTGCTGAACAAAAGGTAAAAGAGTTGAAAACGATTAATGGTTGATTATTGTTTGTCTAACATTCACAAATCATGATCATAGGGCCTATCGAAGTACTCCATAATTGATACCCTACGACTCGGCCTGCTTTTTTGGAATTTTGGTATCTTATTCTAATTATCTATGAAGCATTAACTTTCTAGAATATTCACTTGATAAAATTTTAATCATATACCGCACAATAAATCATAAAGCAAAGTATGAAACTGATTTCTGTCCAGAGACAGTAGTTGTATACTAACAAATGATTTAGCTTATAAATCAAATAAATTTCAAAAGTACTATTTAATTTTAAAGTTACTATAATAATGCGATCTAAAATTCAAAGTTCCACAAAATCATGTGAGTCCCACTTCCTATTTGGCCGGAGCCATTCCATATTTGATATTGATAGGACCAAGTGATCAACATTAATTTCACCCAATAAATAAAGAATGTTAATAAGTGTTTAAGTGTGTCATTAACATTTCTCTAATTGCAATGGGACTTGATTTATTTTAGCTCGCCTTGATTAGTTGAATTAGGGAAATACTTCTCTCATTTCTTAAAAGTACCAAAAAATAAGATCATGGATGTTGAATAAGGCATTCAATAAGGACAAAATGAAGCTTGATAAATCTGCCATGTCAACATCAATAGAAAGGCTAGCCATAAAGAAATAGATCCAAATCCTGGACGCAGAGATGCAACATTTGTTACAATTTTAGTCTGAATTATAAGCTTTTGTTATCCCTTATTTGAACCCTGTACCTAGTTCTACTCCATTAATCTAAGGAAGGAGGCGAAAGGTACGAAACCAAGTTTGATAGACAAGTTCTAAAATATTTTTCTAACCAAAAATCATGTCAAGCTTGACTGCAGTGAAGGTGTAAGAACAACCATTCTAAACACTTACATGGTTCCATTTCCAGGCAACATTTATTATCAATGAAACAAAACACAGTCATATGAGGAAACTACAATCAAAATTGTGCTGCGTAGAAGAAAAACTCGGTCTTGGGCATAGTAGTCTAACCAACTGAAACTAATTAAATAAACCACACTTTATAAGTTTTGGAATGAAGTTAGATGACCATCTGAATGTAAATTGAAATCCCATCTCACACAAAAGCAAAAAAACTTAAGAAAGAAGATTTACTGAAACCTAATGACACAACTTCCCAGGCCTACTAGAGATTGCAATTTGTTCCTGATATCAGCCTGCTTCTCCAAACCAGCTGCTAAATATTTGGAACTGAATAACTGGATCTCCCTTAAAACACTGGCATTTTTTAAGGAAAAACTTCACCACATCAAAATTTGAGTAGCAAAATAATTTGAGACAAGATTTGAAACAGCAAGGCACTGAACAGTCTTCACCATCCAAGCAGATACCTGGGCGAAATCCCTAAATAAGAATCAACAAACAAGTCAATGGACGGAAAAATAATACTATTGTTAGCCTTGAAACATTGCAGATGTAAGCATTCAAATAGGATATAGGAAGTACATGACGAATATTAAGAACTTCCAGCTTAAGAGACTTTTGGGGAATGACCATTAATGCTTTACAAGCAAAACTGCAAGGTCGCCGAGTCACCTCAAGATGAGTCAAATTGTGGAACCGAGGAAGGACATGGAGAGTATCTTGTAAAGAAACTAGAAGATGATATTTTGGTAGAATAATACTTGTGTATTGCAAAAGGATTACACCTGCGACTTAAATACAAAAGGTTTTGTAATTGAAAAATAAATGAATTTAAATATACAACAAATCACAAAAGATCAGGATAACAAATCACATAGGCAATGGCACAAATCATGGACAGCATCAAGGAGCATATCATGGACAGCTAGCAGATTGCATAACAGCCGCAAATCATACATATCATGAGATATCAATTATAATAATGGTTAGGATGCTGTAACACCCCCCTTAAGATGGGGTGTGTAAGTTAGATAACCCAATCTTGCTCTTTAGCCACATGAATTGATCTTTGTCTAAGGGCTTAATGAACAAGTCAGCAATTTGATTTGCGGAACTAACTTTCATAATGTTTATAAGACCGGAAGAAATCTTTTCACGAACAACATGACAATCGATCTCTATATGTTTAGTACGTTCGTGATACACCGGATTTGAGGCAATATGAAGAGCAGACTGATTGTCACAAAACGATGGTATTGGTGTAGAACGAGAGAGACCAATGTCATTTAAAAGATATGAGAGCCAAGTAATTTCACAAGTTGCATTGGCCATAGCTCTATATTCCGCTTCGACAGATGAACGGGATACTACACTTTGTTTCTTTGTTTTCCATGAGACTATACTAGGACCCAAAAAAATGCAATAACCAGAAGTAGAGCACCGAGTGGTAGGACAACTAGCCCAATCTGAATCAAGTAGCCTTGGGGGGATAAATCTGAATTAGAGGGAAAGAAAAGGCCTTGGCTGGGAGTGGCTTTTAAATAGCGAAGAAGACGAATAGCAGCATTCATATGTGGTTGACGAGGTGCATGCATGAATTGGCTTAAAATATTGACGGAGTAAGCAATATCAGGACATGTAACTGTGAGATAAATTAGACGACCCACAAGACGACGATATGGTGCAGGATCAGTTAAAACAGTACCTTCAGAAGGAGATAATTTCAGATTTTGTTCCATGGGAAAGTTTACTGGTTTGGTAACAGTAAGACCACTATCAGATATAATGTCAAGTGCATACTGTCGTTGAGATAAAAAAAAGACCACGCTTTGATCTTGCAACTTCAATCCCAAAAAAGTACTTTAAGCGTCCCAAGTCTTTAATTTTGAAATGTTTGTGTAGAAGTTCCTTAACCATTCTTATAAGAACCAAATCTGAACCTGTGAGAACAATGTCATCGACATAAAGTAGAAGAAAAACATAATCAGAATCACGATGTAGACAAAAAAGAGATGGGTCAGCTGTACTATGTGTGAAACCAAATTCAATAAGAATTTCAGAAAATTTTGAATACCAGTTTCGTGATGCCTATTTAAGATCATATAATGATTTTTGTAACTTACAAACAAGAGGCTCCCCCTGACATCTGAAACCTGGGGGCAACTGCATATAGACATGTTCGTGCAAATCACCATGTAAAAAAGCATTGTTGATATCGAGTTGATGAAGAGGCCAACTTTTAGCAACGGCAATAGAGAGGAGAACTCGAACAGTGACTAGTTTGGCAACAGGAGCAAACGTATCAAAATAATCAATCCCTTCTATTTGAGTATAGCCTTTAGCAACTAATCCAGCTTTATACCTTTCAATACTTCCATCAGAATTGTGTTTAATTTTGAATACCCAACGGCAACCAATCGGTTTCTTCCCAACTGGTAGTGGAACTAAAGACCATGTTCTATTTTCACACAAGGCATCAATCTCAGATTGCATAGCATTGCGCCATTCCGGAAATTTCTTAGCCTCAGAGTATGATGTTGGCTCAGAGTCAATAGCAATTGAAGAAAGAAATGATCGATGAGAAGGGGGGAAATTATGAGAGGGTAAGGAATTGCAAATAGGATAGAGAGTACCAGGAACAGAAGCGGAAGAAGATGCCTGTGATGAGGTGAGGGAGCATATGTAGTCGTCGAGATAACGGGGTCGATTACGTGGACGGCCGGTTGGACGAGGAGGAGTTTGGGTATGTGATGATGGTGTAGCATGTTCTGGAGGTTGGGTTTGAATAGGATTGGAAGGCTGGGGCGGCGTCGTATCACAATCAAGGTGTTGGACTTGGTTTTGAATTGTAGAATCTTGGGTAATGGGTGTGAAAGATAAATCAAGTGGTGAAGAGATGGGATTTGTAATGTTATTAGGTGGTGAAAAGTTTGTATTTGGGGAGTGGGTGTTGTAATGTAGTTTGGTGGGTCGGCGGTGGGTTCTCTTGGAAAGGATAAATAATAGGTGAAGAAAAATCTTTTTTACGTGGCAGTGGCAAAACTAAGGGAGACATTCTAGCATTAAGAATTTTGTATGGAAAAATATGTTCATGAAAAATAGCATCTCTTGTTACATAAATTTTTTTTGAAGATAAATCAAGTATTTTGTAACCTTTTTGACCATGGGGATATCCTAAAAAAACTCCCGGAGAAGCACGGTTATCAAATTTGTGATTGATGTGTCCCGAAGATGAGAAAGATTTGGCTTTTTATTAAACAATATTTCATGAGGTGTATGGCCTTTGAGAACTGTAGTGGGTAGACGATTAATTAGATAAGTAGTTGTTAATACAAAATCACCCCAAAAATCTAAAGGCAAGTTTGATTGAAAATACAAAGCACGTGCAACGTTTAATAAATGTCGGTGTTTACGCTCCACAACACCATTTTGTTGTGGAGAATAAGCACAACTTGATTGGTGTAACACTCCCAAGTTTTTTTAAAAAGAGTTAGTTTAGGAATTAAAAAATTCATGTGCATTATCGGATTGTATTTTTTGAAAATGTGTTTGAAATTGTTTCTCAACCATTTTTAAAAAAAAATGAGGAATGATTGTATTGACTTCACTTTAGTGTTGCATGAGAAAAACCCATGTACTTCTAGAAAAATCATCAACCACAGTAAGAAAAAATTTTGCACCAGAGGAATGAGGACAAACAGGACAAGTACATTTATTTGAAAACTTAATGCCAGAATCAATATTATTGAATTGTGAATATAAAACTGGTGCCGGATGTCCTAAACGCCAGTGCCATAAATCAAAATGAGAGCCAAATGAAGCAGCAGAGATAAAGGTGGTAGGAGAGTTGTCCATGAGATCGAGACCCCCATGTTGCTCACCCATCACAAAAGTCCTCTTCGTCCTCTGGTCCTGTAAAAAAACATGAAGTAGGGGTAAAAGTGATCCAAGAGTTAGTGTCTTGGGAAAGTTTGCTAATGGACAAAAGGTTAAATTGAAATGATGGAACATGCAAGACATGTGGTATTAATAGGCCAGATTTTAAATAAACGAAACCAATATGATGGACTGGAATAAGTTTGTTGTCAGGTAACTTTGGTATATGAATGAAAAAGTGAAAGATTAGATACCATATGATCAGTGGCACCGGAATCTAAAATCCAAAGGGAAGAACAAGGTTTAGAAGAGACAAAACAACGAAAAGAGTTACCTGTAAAATTTGCTAGAGGTTGGTCATTACCAGGCTTAATGAGATAGGGTAATTGCTGTATTTGAGTCTGAGACAAATTAACCAGAGGCTGAGAATCTGGAGATGAAGCAACAGCAGCAGCAGTTGGATGAGCTTGTGAAGCAGAAGGACTTGAGCCCCGACTATCACGAGAGGAAGAACCACTACGGGTTTTGTTGGTTCCATCAAGAAGTTGTGTAACCAGTGGTTGCCGTGGTTAATCAGGTGAATGAAGATAGTATGGGGACGTGTGGTTATGAGGGTTAATGTCAGCCATGGATGGTCAAAGAAATGAAGGATCGAATTTAGGCTGATACCATGTAAAGAAACGTAGAAGATGATAGTTTGGTAGAATAATATTTATGTATTGGAAAAGTATTACATCAGGGACTTAAATACAAAAGGTTTTGTAACTGAAAAATAAATGAATTTAAATATACAGCAAATCACAAAAGATCAGAATAACAAATCACACAACATCAGGATGAGACACTAGTGCAATAAGTGCTTTTTACGTCAGTTAAAATTGATTTTTTACGTCAGAATACTGACTGACGTAAATACAGCTGACGTTAAAAGTTAAACTTTTAACGTCAGTTGAGAACTGACGTTAAATATAACACTATTAACGTCGGTTCTATAACACAACTGACGTTAATTTTGTCAAAATTAACGTCAGTTCTTTAACAAAACTGACATTAATTTTGTTAAAACTAACGTCAATTGTTATAAAGAACTGACGTTAAAGGTCTTAATTTTAACGTCAGTTGTAATAAACAACTGACGTTAATAGTGTACTGTATATTTTATAAAAATACTATTAACGCGTTGTATGATACAACCGACGTTAATAGTATTTTTTTAAATTCAGTTTTAAAATTTCACTCCCCTCGCCTATCCCCGCATTCAAGAAATATCCCAAGAATACGTAATATCACACACATTACAGAATTGCAAAGGAAAAATGGAACAATGATCCATATGTATGCCTATTCAGAAACAATATATATTTATTAACATAGGTTATAACTCAAAATAAATACAGAAATATAAATAAAAATAAATGTATACTAAGTTTAAACTACCTATATCAATATCCCTTCGTGATGATCATCACGAGTGGCATGTACATCATCCACCTGTGTCTCCTCGATTATAGTAGGCATGTTTGTTGAAAAAGAAGGAGTCTCAGGAATATCAAGATTTGAATCTTCATTTTCATCACTACCATTATACATGCTTTTTCCTTGGAGAACCACGGACAACCTTTTGTTAGAAGGATCAGTGATGTAGAACACTTGTTTTGCTTGGGAAGCCATTATGAAAGGCTCATTTATATGACCTAACTTGTTGAGGTCTACCAATGTGAACCCAATTCGTCGGTTTGTACACCACCACTTACTATCAACCCACTTACATTTAAATACCAAAGACCGTAAGCTTAGTGTAATCGAGCACCCAAATATCTTCAATATATCCAAAGTAAGGTCTCGTGTCTTTATGTGAGTTTTGTGTCCTTTGCACTAGAGAAGTGCATTGCTTCGGCCACGACCATAACCCCACTATTTTTCATGGTACTCTTGTTATCTTGTTCCTTTGTATAAAAGGAAAAGTTATTTATGTCGTATCCGCTCCAACATATGACGTTGAAGCTAGGCCCACGTGCTAGCCATCTTACGTCATTGATGTGTGGCGTAAGTCGACGCGCGACGACGCTCGTGCGATTCCGGAAAGTGTACCGGATTGCCGTCAAGTAATAAAAGATATCGAACCCACAGAGACTGTGTTCCCAAATCGCAATCGGTTTTCGAATCGATTAGATCTGGACAGTTTTTAAAAGGATTTTTATGTTTTGAGTGAAAAGGATTTTGAATTTGAAATTTAAAAGATAAACAAACAGAAAACAAGTGTTTATGGGGTTTTAGATTTAAACGAATTCCTAGGGATTTGGGTTACCTTTGAGGCTGTTTATGTTGCTAATCTGATTTACCTTTGTTGATTAACGAAATTGCCTTGAAGGCGAGTTTATCCTCTAATATCTTAAGCTCCCTCTCGGGTTACAAAAGCCGTGCCCAATTGACCCGACCCCTACTCTCGTGGTAGTCGATCCCAGATTAGACCCTTTGCGCTTCGTGACAACTCGTTGCTCCTCGAGGGACGGCTTCTAACTCTCGTGATTTCAGTCCCAAGTCTGACTTCTATAGGTCCGACACCTAAGTTCACCTCTAGGTTCCTCCTTATAATGTCTAAGTCATGCAAATAACCTTAGTTCACCACTAGGTTCCTCCTTAGATCATCCACATCTCACAAACCAGTGGCCGCCGGGCTTTACGAGTGAAACACCCTAGAAATCCTAAGTTCACTGCTAGGTTCCTCCTTAGAACGTCTACGTCACGCAAATAAGCGGTTGCCGAATTTACGAGTGATTAACACACTAGAAATCAGATCTAAAACAATAACGAAATCAACAACGATTTTACATCAAATCAACAAAATTTACAAAACTCGGGCAGAGCCCCAATCCCTAGAAACAAACTACTACTCCAGTCTTGCCATGGAGATGACAAGCTGGGTTGACAACATAATAGAAAATACAAAATTCAGAGAAGAGAAGAGAAGAGGAGAAGAGATATCTATGCCTAAGTCCTTATGTACAAGTCTAGATATGATCCTTGATCATCAATCCCCCCTTATTCTGCATCTGCCTGGTCCATATTTATAGAAATTGGGAAGTTAGAGTCCCAAACCAACTCAAAATCTGATCTATTTCGGTTTCTTCAGGTCCAAGTAATGCGCGTCACGGCCGTGATGGCCATCACGACCAGGCCGTGACGGTCTCTGTTTCTGGCTCTTCTGGAAAATTCAGTCTCTCGCGTGGCGAGTCCAAGCTCGCGTCGCGAGCCCTCTGTTCATGGTCGTGTTCTGAATCACGGCTGTGGCCGTGATGTGCTCTGACTTGTGGTGGTTTTGGGTCACGGCCGTGATGGCTATCACGGCTAGGCCGTGACAGACTCTGACTTCAGCCTTTGTTCTTTTTCATTTTTGCTCGATCATGGCCGTGATGGGCATCACGGCTAGGCCGTGAAAGACTCTGTTTGGCTCATTTTCTGCACTTTTAAAGCCCTATCTTCATCCAAACTCCATCATGGTTGATCTTGAGCATTTTACCCTTGATATCTGCAAAACAACACACGAAAACCGCCTTACCCGTTCCAAAGGAAAATTAACCTAAAATCTAATAAAAATATGCCTAAACTACATGAAAAATGCATGCAAAATGATAGACAAAGATGAGGTGAAATCTCACTCATCAAATCACCCCAAGCTTGAAACTTTGCTTGTCCTCAAGCAATTACTCAGGCCATAAGATATAAATCAATCAAAGCGTGGATAGTGAACCCAGAACCCTAGAGGCTAATCCAAGTGACAGGCATATTCAATAAGCATTCAAGAGATAATCAAGTTTAAGTCCAATTAGAAGCTTAGGTTCTTCAAGTTCATATTCTCACTGATTTGGGCACTCGTCTCACCTCACTCAAGTGTTTTAGGGTTTATGACAATTCACTCAGTTTCCTCAAGGAAAGTATTTTACCATAGGCTTGACTATTAATCAAATCTCTACTTTATTTATGAAAACACTTAAGAATCAAGAGGTCTTTTCCTTTGGTTGTATTGTGGCCATGGGATTTATTGTTAGGTAGGAAAATCAAGGAAAGGGAATTTCAAGAAGGCTAGACAGATTATCAAACATTACAAAGTATGACACCTTCTAAAATACCTTTTAGGGGCTTTGATTTACTTTTTCCACCTTTCTTCCTCTCTGTTTTTTTTTCATTTCTCACTTTCTTTCGTCATCCCCTTCTCCATTTTTTTTTGTTTATTTCATGTTATTTGTTTGGAGAAGGGGAGATTTATAGCTCAAGAGAAATTACTTTCTAACTTTTTTCATCCCATACTTTTTCCAACTACCATTTTGCCCTTTTTGTAATACTTTAAAAGGTGTCATACCAAGCATTATTTATCAAAGTAATTCAAGGTACCAAGAAAAGTATTTTATCTTTAGGCTCAAAATTGGGCAACTAAGGGGTAGCATTTATCATTCAAAGCTCGGGAGGCCAGAAAAATACCTAGTGCCTCAATCATTTCCAAAAATGTTTTCAGAAATTTCCAAGTTTCAAAATGGTTTCAAGTCAAGTTCTAGAAAATACAGTCCAAGAGAAACTACAACACTCTATCACAAGAAATGGGGTAGATTTAGTGAATACCCCTTTTGGCTCAAAATCTTACATTTAGTAGTTCAAAAATCAGTGAGGTACACAAACCTAAGGAACCACATGCTAATTATCAACTATCAAAAGATTATCTCAAGAAATTTTTATTTTTAGCCATATCACAAGAATAATAAAAAATTGGGTTCGAAAATTCACTATCTCAATTCATTTGGCTCCAAGTTCTCACAATCGGATGCATGTTCTAAGTGAGGGGCAATCTAGAGAATGTGATCATACCAATCTATGCCTATGAGAATGCAATATGAATGCAACAATGCCAATGCAAAAATAAATACAAAAATACCCCCACCCCAAGCTTGATTACTTACATTGTCTCCAATGTAAATAATCAAGTCGGAGAGAGGAGAAAAATTGGAACAACTTACCGAGTCGGTAGCGGGTGTTGGCTTCACATTCCAGTCAAAACTTGGGTGGAAATTTTATCACGGCCGTGAGGCTCATCATGGGCAGGCCGTGATCGTTTCTGGTCCTCAGGAGTTGCCCTGTCACGGCCGTGATCTACATCACGGCTAGGCCGTGATGCTCTCTGGCCTTGGCATCCTACTCATCACGCCCGTGATGGTTGTCACGGCTGGGCCGTGATCCTTTCGGTGCTCTTGTTTAGTTCATCACGGCCGTGACCACTGTCACGGCCAGGGCGTGATGGCCTCTGACTTTATTTTTCTCCGCTCTTCTTCCCTTTCTCAACCTGAAAACACTAGACAAACCTATTAATGATATTTTTGCCTCCTGATCTTCTCAAATTATTCAAGAGGTGAATTCAAAAACAAAAGGAAAAGGGAAAGAAAAACTTGGGTTGCCTCCCAAGAAGCGCTTATTTATGGTCTTAAGCTTGACCATACTTCCTTAAGTTAACCGGGGTCGGCTGGGCGTAGATGTTCCGGAACACTTCTCTTCCACGGAACTCCTTCAAAAAGCCATTTCTGCTCATACGGCCAGTAACGCTTCCGCTTTGCTCTTTTCTCTCGGAGCTTCCTAGCCTTCCTTTCTTCCGGCGGAAGTTTTATTTCCGCATGGACAGCAATTCCAACTTTACCACTGCTGGGTGCATCATCAACCATGCATATCTTCGGGGTTGCTTCCATGCTAAGTTCTTTCTCTACCGTTGGAGATGTTACATCAATTCTGCACACATGGCTCTCAAAAGGAGGGTTGTTATAAGAGTTAGTCAACTGAAAATTTACCCTACCTTCCTCTACATTTAGAGAGAGTTTACCATTCCTTACGTCTATCACTGCCCAAATGTTGCCAAAAATGGCCTTCCTAAAATGATGGGGAATTCGGAATTCCCTTTCATGTCCAACACCAGGAAGTCGGTAGGGATGAGAATTTTCCCTACCTTTACAGGAACATTCTCTATTATGCCTAGAGGAGTCCTAGTTGAGCCATCCGCAAATTGTAAGGAGAATTTGAATGGTCTCAACTCTTTACTTTCCAACCTTTCCATGATAGTGAGGGGCATCAAGCTCGCACTAGCCCCTAAGTCACACAAGGCTCGGTCTATTTCCACTTTTTCAATCGAGCAAGCGATAGAGAAACTACCTGGGTCCTTCAGTTTAGTAGGCATTTTAGTCTCTACATCTACTTGCTTTTTCCCCGACCAACCTTTGTGGGAAAGGTATCGGGGTTGGTACGGTGGTGGAGGGACGTATTTCGGTTCTGGCTCTTCTTTTCGCTCATGTCTCCCTCCGGGTTCCACCTCCATTTCAGCTACCCCCACCCCAAGCTTATCATCCCTTAAGTGTATGACATTGCAATGCTCATTGGGATTTGCTTCGGGTTGCCCCGGAATGTACCCTTAGGTCTTGAGTACGTCTTTGGCTTGTTGGGCAATTTGTGTTTCTAGCATCTTGTTATGGATTGCCAAGTTGTCTACCTTGGATGCCAGCTCCTTTATTGCTTCACTCACTGCCCTTCCTTCCTTGTTGTCTAAACTCCTCATTCTGTTTTGTCCGAGTTTTAACAAAACTTTCAAATAAAGTCTCGAGTTTAGATCTTTGTACCGAGGATACCCCTGCTGCTCTCTCTTATTACCTTGACCCTCTTGGAACTCATGGTTGAGCGTGTTCACGTAGTTGCCGTAGGAGAGGTAAGGGTTGTTCCTTCTTTGGTTGTAGGGATTTGGGGGAGCATAGTTGAGCAGCTTCGGGTTCGTATCGTAGAAGTTGTTACAAGAGTTCACTTGCTCACCCGAAGCGCCGGATCCATGAGCAATTCCACGTGGGCATTCCATCATGTCATGTCCCTGCATTCCACAAATCTCACAAACAAGGTTAGTAGCACCTATTGCACTCACATTAGCTCTTTCAAGCCGATCAAAACGTTTATTAAGTGAGTCTATCTTTGACATAATAAGATCTATGCTATTTACCTCAAACTTACCCCCCGAAATCTTGTTCGGGTTATTACCTCTTTCGGATCCCCATTGGTGGTAGTTGGTGGCGACATTCTCGATGATGTTAAATGCCTCAGTCAGAGGCCTGTTCATAAATGCTCCACCGGCTGCAGAATCAAATCCGTTATAGAAGGTATGCACTATTAACCACCTCTCAAGTCCGTGATGTGGGCACGACTCCAGCAGTCCCTTGTAGCGATCCCAAGCTTCCGATAATGATTCTCCGTCTTTCTGGAAGAAGCCGATGATCTGGATTCTTATGTAGGCCGTCTTGGATGGAGGGAAGAATTTCTCTAAGAACGCCTGCTCCAGTTGGTCCCAAGTGGTCAAAGTGTTAGCGGGGATTTGCTTAAGCCAGGCCTTCGCCTTTCCAGTGAGAGATGAGGGGAACAGTCTCAAATGCACAACATCGACCGAGGCTCCATTAATCCTGATTGCGTTGGTGAACTCTAAGAATGTTTCTATATGATCGTTCGGGTCCTCCGAAGGCAATCCTCCGAATTGATGTTGCCTAATCATGTTGATTAGCATGGGCGGTATAGTGTAGTTCTCCGCCTCAATCTCTGGCCTTGCAATCCCAGTTCGCAAGCCTCTCGCATTTGGTGCTGCGTAGTCCTTCAAGGGTTTTGTATCCGGGAGATTCACCATGAGTGGAATGGGAATCACCCTTTCTCCCTCTCTTTGTAGTCTTCTACGTTTGTGGAAGGTCCTCTCAATTTCTGGATCAACCTCACTAAGGCTCCCAAGACTTAGGGATCTTTGCATATAACACACAGAGAGATGGATACAATAGAAGGAAAAGAATTTTTTGATTTTTTGAATTTTTTTTTTTGGTATTTCAGAAATAAAAATCAAATAAAAAGAAAAGGGTCCAGAAAAATCAATTTAAAAACTAATTGAAATTCGAAAAGGCACAGTCCCTGGCAACGGCGCCAAAAACTTGATGTGTGGCGTAAGTCGACGCGCGACGACGCTCGTGCGATTCCGGCAAGTGTACCGGATTACCGTCAAGTAATAAAAGATATCGAACCCACAGAGACTGTGTTCCCGAATCGCAATCGGTTTTCGAATCGATTAGATCTGGACAGTTTTAAAAAGGATTTTTATGTTTTGAGTGAAAAGGATTTTGAATTCGAAATTTAAAAGATAAACAAACAGAAAACAATTGTTTATGGGGTTTTAGATTTAAACGAATTCCTAGGGATTTGGGTTACCTTTGAGGCTGTTTATGTTGCTAATCTGATTTACCTTTGTTGATTAACGAAATTGCCTTGAAGGCGAGTTTATCCTCTAATAGCTTAAGCTCCCTCTCGGGTTACAAAAGCCATGCCCAATTGACCCGACCCCTACTCTCGTGGTAGTCGATCCCAGATTAGACCCTTTGTGCTTCGTGACAACTCGTTGCTCCTCGAGGGACGGCTTCTAACTCTCGTGATTTCAGTCCCAAGTCTGACTTCTATAGGTCCGACACCTAAGTTCACCGCTAGGTTCCTCCTTATAATGTCTAAGTCATGCAAATAACCTAAGTTCACCGCTAGGTTCCTCCTTAGATCATCCACATCTCACAAACCAGTGGCCACCGGGCTTTACGAGTGAAACACCCTAGAAATCCTAAGTTCACCGCTAGGTTCCTCCTTAGAACGTCTACGTCACGCAAATAAGTGGTTGCCGAATTTACGAGTGATTAACACACTAGAAATCAGATCTAAAACAATAACGAAATCAACAACGATTTTACATCAAATCAACAACATTTACAAAACTCGGGCAGAGCCCCAATCCCTAGAAACAAACAACTACTCCAGTCTTGCCATGGAGATGACAAGCTGGGT
The DNA here is from genome assembly GCA_030762895.1 of Sophora flavescens. Classification (NCBI taxonomy): domain Eukaryota; kingdom Viridiplantae; phylum Streptophyta; class Magnoliopsida; order Fabales; family Fabaceae; genus Sophora; species Sophora flavescens. The sequence goes on from CM061069.1 coordinate 147,942,701, forward strand.
TGACAACATAATAGAAAATACAAAATTCAGAGAAGAGAAGAGAAGAGGAGAAGAGAGATCTATGCCTAAGTCCTTGTGTACAAGTCTAGATATGATCCTTGATCATCAATCCCCCTTATTCTCAGATCTCCGTCTGGTCCATATTTATAGAAATTGGGAAGTTAGAGTCCCAAACCAACTCAAAATCTGATCTATTTCGGTTTCTTCAGGTCCAAGTAATGCGCGTCACGGCCGTGATGGCCATCACGGCCAGGCCGTGACGGTCTCTGTTTCTAGCTCTACTGGAAAATTCAGTCTCTCGCGTGGCGAGTCCAAGCTCGCGTCGTGAGCCCTCTGTTCATGGCCGTGTTCTGAATCACGGCTGTGGCCGTGATGTGCTCTGACTTGTGGTGGTTTTGGGTCACGGCCGTGATGGCTATCACGGCTAGGCCGTGACAGACTCTGACTTCAGCCTTTGTTCTTTTTCAGTTTTGCTCGATCATGGCCGTGATGGGCATCACGGCTAGGCCGTGAAAGACTCTGTTTGGCTCATTTTCTGCACTTTTAAAGCCCTATCTTCATCCAAACTCCATCATGGTTGATATTGAGCATTTTGCCCTTGATATCTGCAAAACAACACACGAAAACCGTCTTACCCGTTCCAAAGGAAAATTAACCTAAAATCTAATAAAAATATGCCTAAACTACATGAAAAATGCATGCAAAATGATAGACAAAGATGAGGTGAAATCACACTCATCAGTCATCAGAAGCAATACTACCATCCTTAAGCATTTCTTCCTTGAATCATGGTAAGAAAGTCTTGTTATGCTTGTTCAACAACCACCTTTCGCTCATTCGAGGGTTTTCTTGATTGACTTTTCTTTTATGTTCAAATAAGAAAGGCTGATCACATTCGATGTTGTTCAATACATACAAGTGTGCTTGAAGCACTTCCTCCCGATCCTTCCTATTAATTCTTAAGCCATGTGTACCCTTACCTTGACATCTAATCTCATCATGCTGAGGCTTAGGGACCCCTATAGGATCCGTGTTATGAAGGTAGTCCGAACAAAACTCAATAGCTTCTTCTGCAACATACCTTTGAACAATAGATTCTTCCGGAAGATGAGGATTCTTCACGTACCCTTTCAAGATCTTCATGTAGCGCTCAATTGGGTACATCCATCTCAGAAAAACCGGCCCACATAATCTAATCTCCCTCACCAAATGAACAATTAAGTGAACCATTATGTCGAAAAAGGAAGGAAGAAAATACATCTCCAATTGACACAAGATTGTAGCAGCCTCAACTTCCAAGTCATCCAACATACGGGGGTCAACGACTTTGCTACATATAGAATTGAAGAATGAGCACAGTCGAGTAATGGCATGTCTCACATTTTTTGGAGCAATACCAAGAATAGCAACGGGCAGAAGTTGTTGCATCAAGATGTGACAATCATGAGACTTCAAGCCAACCAATTTAAGATCACTAGAGACAAGCCTCTTCATATTTGAAGAGTAACCATGTGGAACTTTGATGCCCTGAAGACACCCGCAGAAACTTTGTCTCTCTTTTTTTGACAAAGTATGACATGCTGGCGGCAAATAAGTCCGCTTACCATCCTCAACAACTGGAGCTAACTGCTCTCGTATACCCATAGCAACGAGGTCGAGACGAGCATTCACACCATCCTTTGTCTTGCCCTGAATGTTGAGAAGCGTCCCGATCACACTATCACACACATTTTTCTCCACATGCATCACATCAATGCAAGATCGACATCAAGCTTGCGCCAGTATGGAAGATCAAAGAATATCGACCTCTTCTTCCATATGTTTTTCTCAGCAGCTTTACCTTTCTTTTTGGACTTGCCGAATATAACATCGATGTCCTTTACCCTCTGATAAACCTGTTCTCCAATTAAGGCCGCCGGTGCTTCTTCTGTCTCTTGGCATCCATTAAAAGCTTTTTTCATCTTATGATATGGGTGATCACGTCTAAGAAATCTCCGATGCCCAAGGTAAACCGTCTTCTTTCCATGATGCAACTGAGTGTAGCATGTGCCTTCTTCACATATAGGGCATGCTTTATGCCCCTTGACACTGTACCCGGACAAGTTACCGTATGTTGGAAAGTCATTGATGGTGCAAAATAACATAGCACGAAGCTTGAAAGTCTCATGAGAATACCCATCAACTACATCAACACCTTCCACCCACAGCGTTTTCAAGTCTTCAATCAAAGGACCTAGATAAACATCTAAGTCATTTCCCGGTTGCTTTGGGCCCGAAATCATCATAGACAACATCATGTATTTGCGCTTCATGCACAACCAAGGGGGTATGTTGTAAATTACCAACAGAACAGGCCATGAACTATGAATACTACTAATGTTACCATAAGGATTCATTCCATCCGTAGCAAGTCCAAGTCTTAGGTTTATTGGCTCATCGGCGAAATCCGGAAACATAGTATCGATATTCTTCCATTGAATAGAATCAGCAGGATGACGAACCTTTCCATCACGTTTCCTCTCAACATTATGCCATCTAAGATTCTTCGCATCTTTCGCATTGGCAAACAATCGCTTGAACCTTGGAATTATTGGAAGATACCACAACACCTTCGCAGGAGGACCCTTTTTTCTCACATCACCAAGATCATCATCATCATCACCACCCTTCACTTTGTATCGTGATAACCCACATTTGGGGCAATCGTGATTGTCTTCATGAACACCGGTGTACAATATGCAATCATTGGGGCATGCGTGTATCTTCTTATACTCCATACCCATAGGACACAATACCTTCTTGGTCTCATAGTTACGGTCAGGCAATGTGTTGTCCTCCGGAAGCAAGTCTTTCAACACTTCAAGCAATTTCGTGAAGCTTTTATCGGTCCAACCATTTCTCGCCTTCACACAAACCAATTTTAGCACCGCCGACAATCGTGTATGAGTAGTACACCCTGGATATAAAGGCTTATCCGCATCACCGCACAACCTATCATACACATGAGCTCGATGAAAAGATTCTTGTCCAATATCACGGATCATGTCCTCTACTCGATCATCCTCCATATCTACGTCAACGTCCTCACTTTGGGAGACACTCGCCATACTACTCAACAACACATCACCATGCCATATCCATCTTGTATAACTCAAGCAAATCCCTTCACAAATCAAATGAGTATGTATATCCTTCACCATACATTTCCTCGTATTCAAACACTTGACACAAGGACAACAGAACATTCCATTACTATTAGGAACATTCCTTTGAGTAAATTTTATAAATTCTCCCACCCCCTTCAAATACTCAGCACTAGTACGCTTACAAACCATCCAACTATGATCCATAATTAGATAGGTCCTGTAGACATACAAAACATATATCCAATATAAGGACAATACGGGAGATTGAAAACTATAGTTTTTGAAGATTGCCAAGCATTGGTCACGGCCTGGCAGTGATGTCCATCACGGCGGTAACGTGCCAACTGAACCAGACCATGCCATCACCGGCAGAACTGATCACGGCCTAGCCGTGATGAGCATCACGGCCGTGACAGATCAACCAGCAGAGCAACATGCACTCAAAACCAAAAATAGAGACGTATATTCCAAACAACTCAAACTCACGGTTTCAAGTTTCAACTACTGAGACTACAGTTTCAACATACACTCAAAACCAAAAATACAAAAATGTGCCCTAGATACTCACCAGAAATAGGTGCTCGCGTGGTGGTGGGGAGGGGAGCTCGAGTGGTGACCAACGTTCGATGTGGTTACTGAGAGCAGAGGGACAAGGAGAGTTAGTGCGCGGGAAGGGGAAAGAGAGATGTCAAGTTATTGAAAAGAATGAATGGAAAGACAGAGTTAAGGTTAATAGTGTACCTCACAGTGGTGGCGAAGAAGCCCTCGCGGTGGTTGCGGTGGAGATGAGCTCGCGATTAGGGTTCTGTGCTGGGTGAGAGTGAGATTGAGGGTTGAGAGTGATCTAGGGTTGAGCGTGATGAAAAGAGAAAAGAGACGCGTGCGTCTGAGCGGCGAAGTGCGAAGCGCCATGGGTGTAAACGTTATAATCAATAAAACAACATTTAACGTCAGTTGTATTAAACAACTGACGTTAAAAGTAATTGTTTAACGTCAGTTGTATTAAAAAACTGACGTTAAATATTAATATATTTTTTTAAAAAAATACTTTTAACGTCAGTTTTTGAATACAACTGACGTTAAAAGTGTTGTGTAAAAATAATTCTCTATATAAAGTACCATTCTTCTATATCAGTCTGTAATATTGCCTCTTCTTTTCCTCTATATTTCTATTCCTTCACAAAATGGCTCTGAGACCTTTGTTATTTCTTCCTATACCTAGACTTAAAGGTCTCTGTCTTAATGGTCAAAAATCTTCTGAGGTTGTGTAAATCACATTACATGGATGGTAAAGTTGAGTAAATCACGTAATGTGATTCCCTCACTTTATTTCATCCCAGTCATCCCTTTTACTCTGCTTTGGCTGTAAGTGACTGTGGATTCGAGATGATGCATCAAGGAATTCCAGTGAAGGAGGTGATGCAAAGATCCCTTTCACTTTGATTAATCACGATGCATCATGGAATTCAAGTGAGGGAGGAGATGCATCCATTTGAATTTCTGAGGACAGGACTGAGAAGAAAATGATGTTGAAGCAGAAACTTTTTTTATATTTTAGGGCTATGTTGCAGAAATTTTTTATCTTTTAATCATGTAATTAATTGTAACTTATGAACGCTTCAATGAGATACATATATAACTTGTTTTATGTTAAGTGTTTATTTATCTTAATTTGCACAAGAATTTGTTTACTAATTCAAGCTAATTAATTAAGATTAAAAATAAACTTGTTTAAACAAAAAAAGTTTAGAAATAAACTGCACGATAGATGTGGATTGACCTGTGTTAAGAGTGACAACAGGGCATTTCAGATAGGGATATAGGATTATTTACGTCAGCTATTTATTTAACTGAAGTAAAAATCACACTTTTAACGTCAATTGTATAAACAACACACGTTAAAAATAAATATTTTTTATTTTAAAAACTCTTTTAACTTCAGTTTTATTCAACAACTGACGTTAAAAGTGTATAAGTTTCTGCAAAAACATTCATTCCTTTGACTACTCTGCTACTTACCCATTGACCTATGTTAAGAGTGACAACAGGGCATTTCAGATAGGGATATAGGATTATTTACGTCAGCTGTTTATTTAACTGAAGTAAAAATCACACTTTTAACGTCAGTTGTATAAACAACCGACGTTAAAAATAAATATTTTTTATTTTAAAAACACTTTTAACGTCAGTTTTATTCAACAACTGACGTTAAAAGTGTATAAGTTTCTGCAAAAGCATTCATTCCTTTGACTACTCTGCTACTTAATTACCCATTACTGCTGTGCTACTTACCCATGCACATTGTAACCTATAATCCTCTTTATGAGCACTAAGTTTATACCTAGACTTAAAGGTCTATTTCTTCCTATTCCTTCGGGTGTTTTCTTTTCTGCACGTTTATAATATATGACTGCCGACTCCCAATGCGCCTTGGAACCTAATGCTCTTAATGATCAATTTAATTTTTTAGCAACTTACGACGCCTAGTAACTTCATCCCCTACTCCTATAAATAGCTTCCTTCCTTCCTTTAATTTTTCTGCTTCACAATATGGCTCTGCCATGGAGATTAACTTCATCACTCTTTCTTCCTATACCTAGACTTAAAGGTCTCTGTCTTAATGGTCAAACAACTTCTGAGGTTGTGTAAATCGCATTACATGGGTGATAAGGGTGTGAAAATCGCATTATGTGAATTGCACACATTATCATCCTTCCGGAGAATCGCAGAGCTACAGTTTCAAAACCTCAGCTTTGGAACCAAGGAATATTGCTGAAACAGATCGAGTGCACCCTTCACTCTGCTTTGGCTCCAAATTGACTGTGGATTCAGATGGAGCATCAAGGACTTCAAGTAAGGGAGGAGATGCATCCATTGGAGTTTCCAAGACAGGATCGAGAAGAAAATGATGTTGAAGCAGAAACTTTTTTATATTTTAGTGCTATCTTGCGGAAATTTTTTATCTTTTAATCATGTAATTGTAACTTATGAATCGCTTCAATGAGATACGATTTGATTATACATATAACTTGTTTTATGTTAAGTGTTTATTTATTTTAATTTGCACAAGAATTTGTTTACTAATTGAAGCTAATTAATTAAGATTAAAAATAAACTTTTTAAAAAAAAAGATTAGAAATAAACTGTACTATATATGGAGTGATGATCTGCGTTAAGAGTGACAACAGGGAGATGACAACGAAAGAAAGATAGGAATGAGTTGATTATTTACGTCAGTTATTTATTTAACTGAAGTAAAAATACACTTTTAACGTCAGTTGTATAAACAACTGACGTTAAAAGTGTTAATAATCACTTTTAACGTCAGTTCATTAAACAACTGACGCAAATAGTGATTTAATATTTACAAAACTGCCACCGCCTCATTTTTAACGTCAAACATATGGTCAACTGTTATTAGGCAATGGCACAAATCATGGACAGCATCAAGGAGCATATCATGAGAGACACATATCATGAGATATCAATTGTAATCATGATTAGGATGTTGTAAGATATCTTTTGCATTGGAAAGACACTAGTTAAGAAAATTAAAATAGATTTATTATCGTGAAAAAATATGCAAAGAATATAAGAAACACAACATTGTCGATAGGCATTATCTAATACAATATTGAAAAAAATGAAGATGATCAGCAAACAGCCAAGCATACCAGAAAAGTTAAATATGATAGTCTTAGAGACTTGACACTACCAAGTACACATAATAGTTTAACTGCGCGGGGAGCAGTACATTGTTTCTGTGATGAAAAGAAGCACTCACCAACAATATTTGCATCAACTACGGAGGTCGAGTTAACGAGGACAAATTCTTGGTTGCTTGTGCATCTGAAAGATAAAAGATTCACTGCATCAATCTTGACTGTACAATTGAGCAAACCATCTCGTCGATCATCACAATGGATGAGTAACATCCTTAATGTGGAAATTGTAAGGCTGATCTGTTTTATGTTCTTCCAATCATAGTTATGCAAGGTCAACTCTTGTAGGACGATGACACGGACTCGGCAAGTGTACCGGTTCGTTGCAAGTAATAAAACAGTAAGACCGGATATCGTTCTCAGGGATCGTGGACAATTACCACTTCGCAAATTAGACTACTATCTAGGCGATCAAATTTTTGGAGTGAAGGTAGCTCTATCAACTAACAAAGCAAACAAGAATAAAATGTTTTTGTTCTTTTTGGAATTTTATCAAACAGTTAAAATGCGAATGAAAATGTGAATAACAATTAGATAGAATTGCTAGGGTTAGACTAAGCTAATCCTCCCTTGATTGTTATGAAATGATAACTAACACAGTTCCTACTTCACTTATGACAATCGAATCTTTCCTAATATACTCAAACCCTAATGTCTTAGGTGGAATGAGCCTAAAATCCCAAATTAAACCCTAATGTCTTAGGTGGATTAATAAGAGAAATTGCATTAAGAATAAAGATTCATAAGATTGCAAGTAGCCAACACCTATGTCTAGATTCTTGGACTACTTGGCATATAATTCATGAGCATGCTTTAACATCAACCTTTCAATTGTCTATTAAAGCAACTAATCATTCCTAAGATGATCAAGCCTAGGAAAGCATTAAGCATAGAATTATACACTCATAAAGAAGAAGGAAACTGTATTAAAATCAAGTCATTTTACAACCAAGTTCAGATAGCAATAGTCTAACCCCAACAAAGGGGAGTTTAGCTACACATAATTGAAGACAAAACAAAAGAGAGAGTTACAGAGATGAACAAAGAAGAGAGCTCCATAGAACGTTGCACAGCAGCCACAGCAGCAGAGGATCTGTTTTTAGGGTTTTCTGGATATCTTTCTGTTCTGCCCAGAGTTTCCTTTATAACTCGTGGCCGGTCACGGCCGTGACATCCATCACGGCCAGGCCGTGACGGTTTCTGTCTCTTTGCGCTTACGGCAAAATTACTCTCTCGCGAGGCGAGCCTCTCTTCGCGACGCGAGCCAACTTTTTCGTGCTCGTGATCTCCATCACGCCAAGCCGTGATCGTCTCTGACTTTTGGTGGTTTTGGCACAATCAGTATCTCGCGTGGCGAGAAAACATTCGCGTCGCGAGCCATTTTTTCACGCCCTTGATCTCTATCACGGCCAAGCCGTGATCGTCTCTGACTTTTGGTGGTTTTGGGTCACGGCCGTGATAGCCATCACGACCAGGCCGTGACAGCTTCTGACTTTTGGCCCCCTTTTTCTTCAGTTTTCAGGCCTTCTCTTCATCTCAGCTTCCTCATGGCTAAAACTTGGGCATTTAATCATAAATCCCTGCAAAACAACACACAATACCACCTTATCCGTTCCAAAGGAAAAAAAACTAAACAAAATCCAACTAAAATGGCCTAACTAAATGCAAATGCATGCAGAAATGTACATGGAAAATGAGGTGAAATCACACTCATCAGACGACAAGGCACCCAGAGAAGAGTTGTTGAACTGACATCTCATTTGCAAAGGTAACACGTGAAAGAATTAATGTCTTCAGGCTAGGGAAACAAATACCGCTAGGAATATAATATATATATATATATATATATATATATATGACACCTAATGAAAAGAGAAAAAAAGGGAACGCACTGCGCCGCACATTGAGTGGAGGGAGAGGCGTTTTTCGTTTCGCAGTACAGCCATAGCAGTACACAGATCTAAGAACGCCACCAAATGGGAGAAGAATTTTTAAGGAAGCGCAAATCCTTATCATACGTAATTTCTGGAGCACATTGGAGGTCTACAAAAGGTGAGTAAAAATATTTTTTCTCACACTTTCATGGTACAATTAATTTGAAGCTCTGTCATATAGATTTGTTTAACTACGAAAATTAAGATTTTAGAATGCATGATTTTTATTTGGAATTTTGAAATATTTTCACGTCACTTGATGAATTGATTTAGTGAGTGTAATTTTCTTGTTATTCTATTAATGTTTGATGCAATGAAATAATAATAATAAAGAAAATAAATAGCTAAATAAAGGCCCAAATTTTGTACCGTGCGTGACCTTCACTGCAGTGACATAACATTATTTATGTTTGATATTAGATGATTTCTATTGATACACTTATGCCACGCCCATGTCAGTGAATACATGTACTATAACAAGCATAATTATATTAAGGACTTATATGTTATGGTTGTGTTTGCATTTTAAATCCTGTTATAGTGTCTATTTAATTAATGTATGGAGTTTGAAAAAATAATTGGTAGTCACCTGGGGTGACATTTGGTAGTCATCTGGGATGACATATTGTATGGTACATATGCGTTGGTCATCACCTTCCGGGAAGGGGTGACGGTTGTACATTCTATTCCGGGAATAGGATGAGAGATATCACCATCTGGGATGGGATATCAATTTATTAAAATATTCACATCTGGGATGGAATATTAGATACCTCCATCTGGGATGGGGAAAGCAGTGAGACGTCATTGCATGGATATGAGCTCATAGACCTTAGTGGATCTGGGATTCACACCGGTTCTGGGAACCAAAGAGTCAAGTTAAGTGATTCTGGGAATCACCGAGTCATGTTCGTGGAGTTGCATTGTGTAGAGTTTGTATGATGAATGTGATTAAATGCAATGAGATATGACCGTTGCTGAGCTTATGAGTTTGTACTTCAAATGCTTGACATCAATTTTATTTATATATATTTATTATTTTGGGGGTTTATTATATTCGATATTTTAATAATTAGCGGGTACCATGAATGTTTTTCCTAAGTATCGCTACTGAAGACAACACTATTTGCGAACCTTTTCAATAAACGTTTATTTTTATTCACTGGGATTATATCTCATTAAAAGTGTTGTTTTCAGAGCACGAGGACGACATCACTAGGACTGGAGAGGATTGAAGACCTAGCAAATTTTCTTAGTTATTATTCCTAGCTTGGTTAGTGTTTTCTTAAATAAGGAGCCGTATGTGGCTAGACATTTTTATTTATTTATCGTTGGGTTTATTAGTAGACGCCCGGTTTTGAGGCTTGGGGTTTTTATTTGGACGCATGGATTTATTATTTACTACTTTGATACATTATTACCATTTTATTTAATATGAGACATTTTCTAGACTTATATAATTGATAAAAATTTTATGATTAACATATTTTAATTAAATGTATTAAAGGATTTTTATACAATTTGTTTTGGGTTACTAATGTAACGAAGGGCGTTACAACTATCCCACTATCACCTTAACAACTTAACCAACCATTATCTCTTAAAAACTGAAAAAGAGTAAGGTAACTAAGACTTCATCAGTTAGTGGTGGAATGTGTGAGAGATATTAGGGCCACTTTATCTTTATTTTAAAAAATAAAAATAAAGTCCAACCTTCTACCACTTGGTCCAATATTTTTCACACTTTCTGATATCTATAACACTGATAACTTTATGCTCACATCCAATAGTTAATCACATGAACCATGGCGGTAGGTTCTCTAAGTAAAATGATTATTACCTTCCATGTATCACAATGTAATCACCCTTAGCAAAAGTAACAACTTCAACTGAACGAACATGTTCAAAATTTATTCTTGAGTCCAAAATACATGTCTTTCTCAACCAAATGTATACATCAAAAGAGAAGATAAAAAAACTAACAAAAGTTTCATTACAATCTAAATAGAGCTCATAACTGAATTGAGTCCCATAGACATTACATGATCCGTGGACAACTTAGTTGGCATGCCTTTTGTCAACGGATCTGTAACCATTAATTCAGTGCTAATGTGTTCAACAACAATTTCATTTGATTTGACACGTTCCTTCATGGCCAAATACTTTTGACACGTTCCTTCTTTGCTAAATACTTTATGTCGATATGCTTGCTTCGACTTCCGGTTTTATTGTTTTTAGCCATAAAAACAGCAGCTGAATTATCACAATATATCTTCAATGGTCTTGAAATGAAATCAACCACTTGTAGACTAGCAATGAAACATTTCAACCAAATACCCTATGATTTTTCCTCGAATAAAGAAACAAACTTGGCTTCCATGGTAGAAGTAGAAACTATTGTTTATTTTGCCCTTCTCCAAGATATTTCTCCGTTAGCCATCATGAAGATGTATCCAGATGTTGACTTACGGGAGTCAACACAACCAGCAAAATCTGAGTCCGAGAAACCAAATACTTCCAAAATGTCAGATCTTCGGTACATAAGCATGTAGTCCTTGGTTCCTTGAAGATACCTTAACACTTTCTTTTCACCTTTCCAATGTTCCATTCCTGGATTACTTTGATATCTCCCAAGCATTCCAACCGCAAAAGCAATGTCAGGTCTCGTACAAACCTGAGCATACATAAGGCTTCCGACAACAAAAGCATATGGAATGTTTTCAATTTGTTCCCTTTCAAGCTCATTTTTAGGGCATTGATTCAAATTGAATCTATCACCCTTCACAATAGGTGCCACACTTGGTGAACAATCTTTCATTCTAAATCTTTCTAGAATTTTGTTAATACAGGTCTTTTGAGACAAACCAAGAATTCCTTGAGATCGGATTCTATGGATCTCAATGCCAATGACATATGATGCCTCACCCATATCTTTCATGTCAAAATTCTTAGAAAGAAATTGTTTCACCTCATGTAACATCCCAAAGTCATTAGTTGCAAGAAGTATATCAACCACATATAAGACCAAAAAGATTATTTTGCTCTCACTAACCTTGTGGTATATGCATTGATCCATATTGTTCTCAACAAAACCAAATGTTGAAATGACACTATGGAATTTCAAATACCATTGACGGGATGCCTGCTTTAGTCCATATATAGATTTCTTGAGCTTGCAAACCAAGTGAGCCTTATCACTAGAGGAAAAATCTTCAGGTTGTGTCATATAGACCTCTTCCTCTAGGTCATCATTAAGGAAAGCCGTCTTCACATCCATTTGATGTAATTCTAAGTCAAAATGAGCAACCAATGCCATTATAATGCGTAAGGAGTCTTTTGTGGACACAGGAGAAAACATTTCTCTATAATCAACTCCTTCCTTTTGAGTGAATCCTTTGGCAACCAATCGGGCCTTGTATTGCTCAATGTTGCCCAATGAGTCCTTCTTGGTTTTAAAGACCCATTTATATCCAACGGATTTTACCCCATTAGGCAACTCAACAAGATCCCACACTCCATTATTTTCCATAGAATCCATTTCATCGTTCATAGCATCATACCACAACTTAGAATCACTACAGTTAATTACTTGTGAAAATGTTTCAGGGTCATTTTCAGCTCCAAAGTCATATTCAGACTCTTGTAAATACACTTGAAAATCACTAGGAATCGCTGATTTCCTCATTCTAGTCTACCTTCTTAATGCTGCATCCACAATCTCTTGAGGAGGCTGTTGTTCAACAATTTGCTCAACTTCTTGTATTTGTTCTTGAACAATTTGATCTTCTAGAATAGGTTCGACTTGGCGTGGAGCTTGAGTCACTTGATTTTGGTGTGCATCACCAAAAACTACTAGTTTATAACTTGATGTGGGAATCGTGTACTTTTCACATTGATCTTTATCAAATCCAATGTTTTGAGTTAGATCACTCCCACTAGCCACGTCATTCTCAAGGAACTTTGCATTTCTTGATTCAACAATTCTAGTGCTATGAGTTGGACAATAAAACCTGTACCCTTTGGACCTTTCAGCATAACCAATGAAATATGCAATAATGGTCCTTGAGTCTAACTTCCTTTCATTTGGATTGTAAATCCTAACTTCAGGTGGGCAACCCCAAACGCGCACATGCTTTAAACTTGGTTTCCAACCTTTGAACAATTCAAAAGGGGTTTTAGGAACCGCTTTTGTTGGAACCCGATTCAATATGTACGCGATGTCTTAAGGGCTTCACTCCATAGTGAGCGAGGAAGTTTGGAGTTGCTAAGCATACTCCTCACCATGTCCTTCAAGGCTCGGTTCCTTCTTTCAGCCACACCGTTTTGATCCGGCGAGCCAGGCATGGTGTATTGGGCCATAATACCATGCTATTGAAGAAACTTTGCAAATAGACCAGGCGCTTGTCCACTCTCAGTGTATTTTCCATAAAATTCTCCGCCTCTATCTGATCTCACAATCTTTATTTGCTTTCCGCATTGTTTCTCCACTTCTGCTTTGAAAACTTTAAAAGCATCTAATGCTTCATATTTGTTATAAAGTAAGTAAAGATACATGTATCGTGAGTAATCATCTATGAAAGAGATGAAGTATTTTTGACCATGTGAGTCCATATCGGGACAACATATATCAGTATGTATGATTTCTAATATTTCTGAACTCCTCTTGGCATTTTTCTTTGTCTTGTTAGTCTGCTTTCCCTTTATGCAGTCTACACAAGTGTCAACATCAGTAAAGTCAAGAGTCTCAAGTACTCCATCATTCACCAACCTTTTAATTATTTCTATGAATGCATGTAACACCCGGGTGCTGATGAGGGCGGGGAGTGGTCGCCGGTGCAAGAAGGCACGGACAAGGAGCGGCTCCTGGCAGGCTTCTAGACGGAGGGATACATGAATGAACCGATTACACACCCGAATGAGATGAACTCTGAGACTGTGTAGGTATGGGACTATACAGTTGAGGAAGGCTTATATGAATTGATTGGTACTACCTATACTAACAAGATGCATCTTCTTTGCGGTAGCCCATCACTTAAGAACTCCACAGTTAAGCGTGCTTGACTTGGAGCAATTCTGGGATGGGTGACCTCCTGGGAAGTTTTCCCAGGAAGCATGTGAGTGAGGACAAAGCACGCTGAAAAGACCCGTGCGTGTTGGTCTGTGGGGACAGTCGTCAATCCATAGAGCAACCAGGGATGTTACAATATATGTCCTAGTCTCATATGCCATAACATTGAGGATTTTTCATTCATGGTACAACGTTTAATACCAGCCTTTTCTTGTGTAGCCATTAACCTATATGGAATCGTGTTGGATAAATTAATTTTGAACAAACCGTCATTCAACACACCATTTCCAACAATAGTAGACTTAAACAGTAATTCAAATCTGGATGCGTTAAAATTTATTGAATAACCCAAAGGAATAAGTCTTGAAACCAAAATTAAATTCCTAGAAAACCCAGGAATATAAAAGACAATATTCAATTCAAAAACAAATCTAGATTCTAAATTAAGTCTACAAGAGCCAATAGCTTCCACATGCGAACGCATCCGGTTTCCGGAATAGATGAATTGTTCACCTTCATTTGGCTCCCTCTGGCTTGAGAAGCCCTGCATGGTATTAGCAACATGGATAGTAGAACCCGAGTCAATCCACCATGAATCATGACAAATATCAATCATATTAGATTCAAAACATACAAAAGAAAAAACATTACCCTTCTTTCCCAGCCAAGCCTTATGCTTATAACAGTCCTTCTTCATGTGCCCCTTCTTTTTACAAAAAAAGCACCTGAACTACTTCTTAATTTTGGCAATAGGAAGTATGCGTTTCCTTTCCTTGTCCTTTTTCCCATTATCATGAGTCACTGTAAGTGCACCTTCAACAATTTCTTGAGCAAGTCTCCCTTCCTCTTGAACACACATGGTCAAGAGTTCATTGATAGACCATTTTTCCTTATGTGTATTGTAGGATATCTTGAAAGGACCATACTGTGATGGGAGTGAGTTCAGAATTAAGTGTACAAGGAAAGAGTCCAAATTTCAACTTCAAGCGACTAGATCCCTCATTTCCATAATGTGTTTCCTCACACCCTTGACTCCAATGAGTTTCATGGATGACCATTAGGGTGCTAGCCAATGCCTTATCAGAAGTTTCATACTATTCACCAATGGTCTTTAAAAGGTCCTGGATTTTCTGACATTCAGGAATTGAGCCACGGATACTAGCAGAGATACGTGTCTTAATGAACATAATGGAAAGACGATTTGATCTTTCCCATCGCTCATACAATGCAATCTCATCCGGAGTACTAGCAGCAGTGAGCTCATACGGCTCATCCCCACGAAGAGCATAATCCATGTCCGTTACCCCCAAATGAAGGAGAACTCTCTCCTTCCATTCCTTATAGTTGTCACCAGTCAGCATGGGAACTTCATTTTTGTCATCAGAGATAATCAAAGATTGAACTGTAGCAAAGACACAGACAAATTAAATAAATACTTATATTAAAATTCGAGGAACATATGAAATCAGTATGTCATCGAAATCTACCTGTGGGCTAAGATTTTAACACAAATTAGATCCACTTTAATTGCTTTATGATGAAACTAATAAACTATCATCATCTCCTAATACCTGTAGGCTACTTAAGAGATTATAATTTAATCATTTCATTCCTAATCAATTATGACAAATATAATAAACCCCTGTGGGAAGATTTATTATATCAATGACAATTAATTTCAAGTTATCATATTTAACTATTATGTGATTTCCTTAAGTATTATCTTGAATATGGATGTTGTGGCTACTCCATAAAATTTAATACATCATCACAAATATGATACGCAGCAGAATAATAAAATCACATACAATATTAAACATGTGTCAACACATCAGCATCATATAATTCAATATAACTTGTATGTACAAAACGAAAACACTGCTCCTTCATAAAAATTTTGCATGTACAATGAATAAACAAATGATTCACGAGCAGTAACTATAAACATGCTGCAACGTTACGGGTCATGTATGGTCATGTGAGGTCAAACGGTTAAACATGTTTGTCTTTATTCACATTAAAAATAATCAAGTAACTTTGCAATTTGCATACCGGAAAGGTGAAGCAAACAACCTTCGTCATTTTGTCTTATTCAATTAATAAAACATTGTTAATTGAAAAGAAAAGAACACGTACAGCTAGCATGTGTAGGGTCTGATATATTGAAAACATGTTCCTTTCAAGTAAAGAAAGAATATAATATAATATTCAAAACAATTCACTGAACAATTAAAATGTTAAGTACGGTTAATGATAATAACAACACATAAAAATCAAGAAATGAAACCATGTAGACATTGTAGCGGTGCTGAGTTTTAACTTTTGGTCAAATAAATTATAAATGTGAATAAGGCAACAAATTGTCCTTCCCGAGAGGTATCGTCTTCAACCTTGGGCCGGGTCATTTTGACCCGATTGCGAACCTACGGACCCGAGTGGAAACCCAACGGTTTCCATCCTTTTTCAGCACCAAAATTACCATTTAAAATCATAGAAAAGTCAGAAACTTGATTTCATTCATATTTCAAATTTTAGTTTGGATTTAAAGGGTCAAAACGCAATACCCATTTTTCTGAAAAATCCAAACTCCATGACAGATTCAAACAACAGATAAGAGCAAACAAGGCAGGGGTTAAGAAAGCTTTGATGCCAAATGTAAGTTTTTTCCGAAAATAGATTTCATGTATTCTCATTTACTCATGAACACATATTAGATTAGGATCACTAACCTCCAGCCATAGCTTTGTTATACCACACTAGGAAAACTTCTAGACGAACAAATGTTGCACCTCCTTCCTCTTGATCACGTCAAGCAACGAGTAGCTTCCTATATTTCGAAACTACAGCATCTCGTCACGCACAAGATGATCTACTGTGTTTCTGATATTGCAGCAAGCACAAAGTACTTCCAGTCTATAAACACTATCCCAGATGATGGAAACGGGTATTGAATCTTATTGACTGTGTTTAGACTAGGGACTCTATGCTGTTATTTATAGAAATCAGATTTTGTCCATCAAAAAACTGATCCCTCTTTTCAGGAAACAGATATACCACTATCTCATTATCACCTTAACAACTTAACCCGCCATTATCTCTTAAAAACTGAAAAAGAGTAAGGTAACTAAGACTTGGTCGGTTAGTGATGGAATATGTGAGAGATATTAGGACCACTTTATCTTTATTTTAAAAATTAAAAATAAAGTCCAACATAGAGCTTATTCAACGATTTGTGCTTCACTGCAGCAGATATAAGAGAATAACTTTGTCTGCATCAACATAAATTTCACGTATTGCAATACGAAGCCATTTTACACAATCAGATTTGTGAAGTAGTCTGTCCACTAGATCAAAAAGGCAATTTGCTGACCTCTGAAGTTGGTTTGATCTCTTGTAGGTGATTGACTCCCACGGTTGAACTTCAAAGCCAAAGACAGATAAGTGGGTCCACAAGTACCTCCACCTTTTTGCTGATATGGAAGTTCTTACGGCATCTTTGATAGGGAGTAAAGAAAGAATAAAATGAAGAATGGTATCAGGTAAGTCACTGATCATATCTTTCCTGCCAGTGTTACTCACATTATCTCTTCTTTGGAGCTTATGGAAATCCGGTGATGAGATAATACCAGCCATGAGTTGTGCCTACCCAAAAATAATAATGATGACGACGAAGAAATATTATTGTAAAGCAGACAAGTCACAAGTCCAAAACAAGAGTGGCAGCTTAATCGGATACATGCAATCAAGAGCAAAGCTTTTAGCTTCCTATTAGACAAAGCAAAAATGTGGCTTGGAGGATTAACCATTTAATTAAATACTAATTCAATAAACTATTCTTAATTCTAGGAAGCTTAGTTAGCATTTATTCATAAGCTAGCCTTAGAAATTTATTGATTAGAAAAGCTAAAAAACAGCTTATGACATGTTTTCATAAGTGTATCAAAATATTAAGGTTAAACTAATCATTTGATCCCTATAAATGACACTGATTTTGAATTTAATTCCTATATGTGAATTTTTTTGAGATTGATACATTTTTTTTTATTTGGCCCTCGTTGTTTCTTGATGTTGTAAGATCATTGGTTGGAGTTAAAGTATATGGATCAAAGTGAAAATGAGTGTGACATATAGGGATCAAATTTAAAACAAATTGTATTTCTTTTTCCTATATCTGACAAGTATTTTCACTTTAGTCCTTATACATGATAATCATTTTGAATTACAACATTATGATATCAATAAATGACAAAAACCAAATTAAAAATAATGGTACATATAAGCTCCAATTTTGAAATTTTTCATATAAAGACAAAATTCAAAATTAATGTCACGTAAATGACCAAACAATCAGTGTAACCAAATACTAAATACTAATACTACTACAAGTGCTTCCAAAAGCCCTTGCTATATTTCAAATTGTGTACAAGACCACTCAATCTCACACTCACTTGTACTCCAACACTACATGCACGGTGTGAGTGTTAACATAGTAAGCAGCAATTTATAAACCGCAGTACCAAACTACCAATGGTCGAAGCTTCACACAACAGAATGTGAAAATCTCGAAGGGTAAATTAATACCTTGAGCAAGGTAGGAGGAGAATCGCGGCTGGAACGAGGCGAGGGAGAATCAATATTTCGGAACGTGAAATCTGTATGTGGTATTTGGTTTATGGGTTGATTTAATATTTATAATCAGGTAAACTATATTTCCCTCAATTTCGTTCCCAGTGATATCTTTTTCCCAGGTTTGGAATATGGTTTTTCACTCACTTAAAAGCTTTTTATGTGACAGTTTAAGTCAAAGAAAATTTTCTGACTCTGTAAGGGCTTACAAAACTAAAAAAAGAAAGGATTTATATTTATTTCATAACTCAAACGAGATTAGTCGGGGCTCAAAGTCACAAATTTAGACCATGTCATATTTTGTTTGGATGAGTGATTTAAAATTTTAGGGAATTTAAAATTCTAGAAAATTAAATTGCTTTATTTAAATTTCATTCATTTTATTATTTTTTTTATTTGGATAGAATAATTTAATTTGTTCATTATTAAAATTCTTTGTCTGGATATAGGATAGAGTAATTAAATAAGGTAAGGCGATAGGCGATGGCAGTGGCACATCAAGTGGGAGAGAAAATTTCAAAATAATTATTTTTTAGATGATATTTCAAATTCCTCAAATTTATATAAACAAAAATACTCTTAAAATATCTTCATTTTTAAAATTCTTGATAATTAATATCCAAACAAAATATTTTGTATTAAAGCATTTTAATTACCTTCTTAAAATATTTTGCCCTCTCAAAATGTCCCATCCAAAGACACCCTAAGGATTTTATTAACAAGTATCCTAAGGACACTATTTAATGAATCAACAAAAAAAAAAATTTGTATTGAAAAATTAAGTATAATATTTTTAAATATATTAAATAGATAATTTTTTCATACAAAATTTATTTTTTTAGTTTCTTATATAATGTTCTATATTCTACACACAATCGTTAGCATTCTCTTGAAAGCCTCCAAAGTTTCAAAGTAACATGTTAATATATGGCTTCTTCCGTTTCATTTGATAATTTTATAGAAGACAATCATTTGCAGTATCTCATCATTATTCATAAGCATCATATTTCATAAGCATCGTTATTTTAAGTTAAACGTATATACAATTTAAAGAAAATATCGTAAGATATTTGGATGTATTTGAAATTTATATTTAAGTGTGAGAACTCTTTTTATATTCTCATGAAATTAGTGCAAAATCAATGCCATGACTCGTGAGCCAAAATCATGCCAATTCATGGATTTCCCTTCCGTATTAGAATGTTTCAATTATATAGTATTAAGTCCTAGGTAGTGAACGTTTGAGAGCAACGTTAACAAAGGTATTAATTCTTTATAAAGTCTTGGGAAGGGAATAGATTACATCGAGCTAGGTTCTGATAGGTTTGAGCCTAGTTTGTGTTTCAGTCTGGCCTAATAGTCTCAAACAAGTTTAGATGAGTTGAGTCTCGAGAGCTCAACAGGACAAGGGTCAAGGACAAGCCTCATGACTCGAGATTACCTACCAATAAAGTCCTCACATCACAAGTGGAATTTAGATCCTAACCGAGGTACTCACGACCTTGTCTGATATTTATAGCCGTCAAATGGGCGAGCTCTAGCCCATTTAGCCCTAACCCATATGGGTCAGTGTCAAAAGGGTCACGGGACCAAAAGGCCCACATTAAAAAAAAGCTCACAGGGCCAAAAATCCCTAAAATGTCTTAAGGGCCAGCCCATGGGCCATAATTTTTTTGATAGACCTGTTTTTTTTTATACTTGAAAAAAAGAACAACTACTATAATCACTCTAATATAACAATATGTAATAATATCGTTTAACCTATGAAATTATCTATTCAAATATGTATTGTGTGCTATAATTTTTCCTTCATTAACCATACAACCACACCACTTATGTAATCCAAATGAATGGTTTCCCTTAACTGGAATATTATCTATTACAAGAATTTGGTATCAGTTATCTACTTTAACAATTCATTTCATACAAAGACAATGATGAAAAAAGAGAAAACAATGAGAAATCTAAAAAATTGAAGAGAAACCATTGTTTTCTCTTTTTTTACCATTGTCTTCATATGAAATGAATGGTTAAAGTAGATAACTGATATCAAATTATTGAAATGAAATAGATAATATTCAAGCTAAAGAAAACCATTCACTTGGATTACCTAAGTGGTTGTGCGGTTGGTGAAGGAAAAACCATAGCACGTAATACATATTGGAATAGTTAATTTCATAGTTAAATGATATATTATTACATAATGTATAATGTTAGAGTGATTATAATTGTTGTTCTTTTTTCAAGTTTTATTAAAAAATAAATAAATATGACTATCAAAAAAAAAACTTATGGCCCATGGGCTGGCCCGGTCCCCTAGGGTTTTTTAGTGTTTTTTGGTCCTGTGGGCTTTTTTAAATGTAGACTTTTTAGCCCTGACTCACACGAGCTAGGGCTAAATGGGTTATGGTGGTCCATTTGACAGCTCTAGTTATGGGTTAAATGGGCTGGGCTATTATTATGGGCTGGCCCTAGGGCATAGGGCCAAATTGACAGCACTGATATAAGCTGTATCTTTACCAACTGGGTCAACCTTCATTGACGATATAAGCCAAAGGTTCCTGACCTACTTCAAAGTCTGGTCTGACTTGAAAACCTATTTAAAGGTCTATTTCTCAACAAGACCTTCAAATATGTATATATCTATAAATGGGTCATAAGCTAAAATTAAAATTACTATTATTATGTGTATAACAATCATAATCATTAATTATTTCCATTATTGATTTTTTATGACGAAATAAATATCGAAAATAACAAATTAATCTACATGATATATCCATCCCCTTAATTAGTGATATTTAATTTCAATATAAATCTCATATTTTGAGTTTCAAATATTGGCAAACATATCATAAATTATATTACTTTTTTTTTTGTGCTCATAAATTATATTACATTAAGTTCAATTTATTTTTTCTTATTGGATAATCTTATGCATCACATGGATACAAATCTTAGTTTACATATACCCTAAAGTTGTTGGTTGCAATGGTAATAGATTGTGTATCCAGACGAATTTTATATGTAAGGTTCACAACTTTGTAGGAATACCTGGTCAAATATAATAAAAGAAAATATTAGTTTACCTATAATATGTGTAAACTAATATCAAATCTCAAGCACCAGTTATAATGAATTTTTTTTTTTTTAATAAACAAAAGTGTATTGATATTAGTACTTGTAATACAATGTAGATGTAATAAGTATATGAGATATACAAAGGTAATAGTTTAACCATTAGCTAAAACAAAAACTTCATCATGGTTAAAAAAAACTTTTCTTTGGGAAAGATTTTTAACCCCTAAAACAAAAACTTCATCATGGTTAAAAAAACTAAGAGCTTATTTGGGAAAGATTTAATCTTTTTCATTCAGTTGTTTTTAAAAGATTAAGTGGTTTTATGAAAAAAAATGATATGTTTGAATATATGGATTATTTTCTAAAAAAAACTTTTCTAAAACCATTTAAGTTGTTTTCTAACAATCTTGGAAACCCAGATGTTTGATGATTTTTTTTTCTTATCCCGTTGACGCTATTTGTTACTACTTCCCCTGCCCTTTTGAATTAATGCAGAATTTACTGCTAGTTGACGCTATTTATACCAAAATTTAGAGAGTGTCAGGAAAAGATTATTTTTTGTGTTTCAATTGTTTTTTAATTTAAAAGTTGTTTCATAGATAATTTATTATGTTTGGTATTTTGAATAAATTTATAAATAAATATTATTAAATTATATAAATAACTTCTTACCTTTTTTTATAATTTATTATATAAAAGTGATTTTTTTGTATCGCCCAAACGAAATAGATTATCTTAAAATCACTTTTCAACAAACAAACTCAAACAAAAACAGATTCGGATTACAATCGATTATCACAATAACCGACCATACAAAAATTGATTATCGACATAATCTTTTTTTTCTAACTTTCCCAAACACACTCTATTTCAATTTAGTGCTAGTGATGCTATTTGTTCATATTTTTTTTATCAATTAATCAGCCCAATTTTTTTTATCAAACTATTTGCTTTTTTTTTGTCGTGTAACTATTTGCTATTTGTTAATATTTGGTGAATGTTTCTCATAAAATCTGATCATCTAATTTCTGGTGAATTTTTTGGATTTTGGTGAACATTCTTTTTATTCAATTTTTTTTTATAAATAGAAGTTTTTTTATGACAAGATATTAAAAAACTCTTATGTTAAAAGAAAAACAAATATTACAAACAAATATATTTATACCATTTTTGGTAATTTACTATATAAAAGTTATTATTTTTCAGCATCCAAACGAAATAGATTATCTTAAAATCGTTTTTCAGCAAATATACCTAAACAAAAACAAATTCTGATTATAATCGATTATTTGAAAATAAATTGTTAGTATAATCTTATTTTTCCAGCTTTCCCACGCACTCTAAGGGAAAGATAATTTTCCCCCATTTCAATTATTTTTTAGCTTAAAAATTGTTTCATAAATAATCTATCATGTTTGACATTTTGCTTAAATTTATCAAAAAACCGTTTTTTAGGGAGGGGGAAGCTGTTTTATACCATCTAGTTTTTTCTAACTTAAGATTGTTGTGATTTGATTTTTTTTTCATTCTCAAAACTCTCTTCCGTACTTACCCTTACAAAACTAACTTCTAAACAAATATTATTTAATTATACAACTAACTTCATACCATTTTTCGTAATTTATTATATAAAAATGATTTTTTTACATCATCCAAACGAAATAAATTATCTTAAAATCGTTTTTCAAAAAACATACCAAATAAAAAAGATTCTGATTATAATCGATTATCACAATAATCGATTATACAAAATTTGATTATGCATGATTTTTTTTTCAAGCTTTGTGGGACACACTCAATACACCCTCAACAACAAAGATAAGGGGAAGCCCCTTGAGCACCAACCAATTGATTATCCAACCACCTAACAAAGGAACAGAGCCTACAAATCCACCATGGCAGCCAAAGACGGGAACAGAACAATACAGCAACAGCCAAATAGCCATAGCTAGACTGATATAGCAATATCCAAATAGCATAAAACGAGCACCAGCCAAAAAGCTAAAAAGGAGCACCGGCAGTTGATGTATAAGGTATCATTTTCTTCCAAGAGCAGAATTTACTAGTTCAAGACGCAAAGCAGAAAACGGCCCAGCATGCAGTAGACAAAAATCAGAGAGAAGGGGAGAGCTGAAAACCGCAATGACCAGGCAACATGAAAAAACTTTGAGGAAACCAATTTCATCAAGTAGCATAAGATGAACAAGGAGCTCAAACCAGCAAGCGTAAACCAGCAAAAACATACCAACAAGCACACATACCAGGAAGCACCCTGATAACTAGAGAATCTTTGCCAACCCAGCTATCAACAAAGAGAGCTTTACGTGCGTTATATCTCAAAATAGTCAAAGTGAATGTTAATTTGTTTTTGTTTTTTTTTTTTGAAATAATTGGCTACATTCAAAGGCTCTACGTGATTAACAAGTTTGCATTTCAATTCATGAAAAGTAAAGCACGGTACATGGGATTTAAATGCCTTCCAGTGTGTTTTTTTTTTTTTTGAATGGGAATGAGAGAAAGGTATTTGAATGAATGTATTGGCAACTTGTAATAATCTCAGTTTATATATATTGAATTGTTAAATATATATATATGTGATTGTTTATGAAGTATGTATATTTTGGGATTAAATATATGATAGATTTGTTAATCATCAAAGTGGTCAAATCTGAAAGTTTATTTTAATTCCAAATGAATGATGATTTATTTCAATTACCCATAGAATGTGATGCTATAAATGACATGATGATTGTTAGTTTATGGATAAATTGAAGTTCATTGTTATAAGACATTTATGGATCACCCAAAGGTTGATTAGTTGTTCTTATAATTAATGGACATGATTGTTGGTGATGTGAATGCACTATTAGTTTTATTTATATGTCCAAAGATAGTAAATATTTTTAGTTAGTGCATATTTCATTGCCTAATAATGTTGATTGTATTAGTATCATTATGTTTGTTGTGCATTGATGTATCACCCAAAGGAGAACATTAATGTGCATTGAATGTTTAATGTTTATTGTCTGAATTTATTTTATGACTCAAAGCATTAATGTGAAGCATGTGTTAATTGCACTATCTGCTCCTATGTCTTTACATTCGCATGCTACGTCTGTTCCAACATTTAATGGGTTGAACTTCTCTGAATGGAGTGAACAAATACAATTTCACCTTGGTGTAATGGATCTTGATTTGGCTCTTTAAGTTGAGAAGCCTGCTGCTATTACTGATGCTAGTAGCAATGAAGAGAAGGCTCATTTTAAGGCTTGGGAAAAGTCAAACAGACTAGGTTTGATGTTTATGCGAATGAGCATAGCAAGTAACATTAAGTCTGCTCTTCCTAAAACTGAAAGTGCAAAAGAATTTATGAAGAATGTGGAAGAGCGCTCCCAAACTGCTGATAAGTCTCTTTGTTTGGGACATTAATGAGTACCTTAACCACCATGAAGTTTGATGGTTCTCGTACTATGCATGAGCATGTTATTGAAATGATAAATATTGCAGCAAGACTTAAGTCATTGGGAATGGAAGTGGATGAGAATTTCCTTGTGCAGTTCATTTTGAACTCAGTACCGTTTGATTATGGTCTGTTCCAAATGAACTACAACACCATGAAAGATAAATGGAATGTGCATGAATTGCACAGTATGTTGGTTCAAGAGGAAACGAGACTTAAGAATCAAAGAAGTCACTCAATCCATTATGTGAACCATCAAGGAGCTGGTAAGAATGCTGATAAGAACATGGAAAGGGGAAAGGACCACTAAAGATAAATAAGTCCTCCGTTAAGATCCAGAAAAAAGGAAAGAATGACAAATGTCATTTCTGTGGGAAATCGGGACATTTCCAGAAGGATTGCCCCAAACGTAAGGCTTGGTTCGAAAAGAAAGGTGAGCTTAATGCTTATGTATGTTTCGAATCAAATTTAACTGAAGTTCCTCATAATACTTGGTGGATTGATTCTGGATGTACGACTCATATTTCTAATACGATGCAGGGATTTCTTACGATCCAAACCATAAGCCCAAATGAGAAGTTTGTATTCATGAGGAATAGAGTGAAAGTTCCAGTGGAAGCTATCGGGACTTATTGTTTGATCCTTGACACTGGACATCATTTAGATTTATTTGAAACTTTGTATGTACCTAATATTTCTAGGAATTTAGTTTTTTTTGTCTAAACTTGATGTTGCTGGATACTCTTTTAAGTTTGGTAATGGATGTTTCAGTTTGTATAAGCATACATTTATGATTGGATCTGGTATACTTATTGATGGTTTATATAGATTGAACCTTGATAATCTATATGCTGAAACACTTATGACCTTGCATCATAATGTTGGCACTAAACGTGGTTTAGTGAATGAACGTTCTGCTTATTTGTGGCATAAGCGCTTGGGTCACATTTCCAAGGAAAGAATGGTAAGACTTATAAAGAATGAAGTCCTTTCAGATTTGGATTTTACTGACCTTAATATTTGTGTGGATTGTATTAAAGGAAAACAAACAAAACACACAAAGAAAAGCACCACAAGAAGCACTTAGCTTCTTGAGATAGTTCACACTGATATATGTCGACCTTTTGATGTTAATTCTTTCGGTAAGGAAAAATACTTTATCACCTTTATTGATGATTTTTCACATTATGGATATGTCTATTCACTTCATGAGAAGTCTCAAGCGGTGAATGTCTTAGAAATTTATGTAAATGAAGTTGAAAGGCAATTGGACAGAAAGGTGAAAATCATAAGGTCTGATAGAGGTGGTGAGTATTACGGAAGGTATGATGAAAATGGACAACACCCTGGTCCGTTTGCTAAAATCCTAGAAAACCGTGGCATATGTGCTCAATACACAATGTCAGGTACACCACAACAAAATGGTGTATCGGAAAGGCGTAACCGAACCTTAATGGATATGGTTAGGAGTATGTTAAGTAATGCATCTTTATCCTTATCATTGTCGATGTATGCCTTAAAAAACTGCCATGTATTTGTTGAACAGGGTTCCTAGTAAGGCAGATCCAAAGACACCTTTTGAACTGTGGACTAAAGGAAACCTAGTTTAAGGCACCTGCATGTTTGGGGTTGCCAGGTAGAAATAACGATTTATAATCCACAAGAAAAGAAACTGGATGCAAGAAAAAACAGTGGATATTTCATTGGTTATCTAGAAAAGTCTAAGGGGTTTAGATTTTATTGTCCTACCCATAGTACAAAAATTGTTGAAACTGGGAATGCTAGGTTCATTGAGAGTGGTGAAACCAGTGGGAGTGAAGCTTCACGAAATGTGGAGATTAATTAAGTAAGAATACAAGTTCCTTTGACTTGTGTTCCTACTGCTCAAGTTGTTGTTCCTCAAATTGTTGAACCGTATAATAATCAAGAAGAACAACAAATTAATATTCCCGAGGTTGACAATGAACCTATAATAGAACAACCACAAGAAATAGCATTAAGAAGATCCCAAAGAGAAAGAAGATCTGCTATACCGAATGATTATGTGGTATATCTACAAGAGTCAGAAAATGACTTAGGAATTGATGATGATCCAGTTTCGTTTTCACAAGCCATGAATGGTGATAATGCTGATAAAGGGTTAGATGCCATGAAAGATAAGCTTAAATCCATGGAACAGAATGATGTTTGGGACCTCGTAGAATTTCCTGAAGGTTGCAAGAGAGTTGGGTGTAAATGGGTCTTTAAGACTAAGCGTGACTCTCATGGCAACCTTGAGCGTTACAAGGCCAGACTTGTTGCTAAAGGTTTTACTCAGAAAGATGACATTGATTACAAAGAAACGTTTTCACCAGTTTCCAAGAAAGATTCTTTCAGAATTATCATGGCATTGGTAGCTCATTATGATTTAGAGTTGCATCAAATGGATGTGAAAACTGCCTTTCTAAATGAGAACTTAGATGAAGATGTTTATATGAATCAACCAATGGGATTCATAGAGAAAGTAAAGGAACACATGGTATGTAAACTTAAGAGATCAATATACGGACTTAAACAAGCTTCCCGACAATGGTATCTTAAGTTCAATGATATTGTTGTTTCTTTTGGATTTAAGGAAAACACTGTTGACTGGTGTATATATGTGAAGATCAGTGGGAGTGAGTTTATATTTCTGATTCTGTATGTTGATGATATCTTGCTTGCAACTAATGATCTTGGTCTGTTAAGTGAGACCAAGAACTTTCTCTCTAACAATTTTGAAATGAAGGATATGGGTGAGGCAAGCTATGTGACCTAATAGAAATATTCCGGAATAGATCACTTGGATTGTTGGGTTTGTCTCAAAAAGCATATATTAATAAAGTTTTGGAGAGATTTAGGATGGACAAATGCTCAACATCTCGTGTTCCAATTCAGAAAGGAGACAAGTTTAGTCTCATGCAATGTCCAAAGAATGATTTGGAACGAAAATAGATGGAAAATATTCCTTATGCATCTGTTGTTGGGAGTTTGATGTATGCTCAGACATGCATGAGACCAGATATAAGTTTTGCAGTTGGAATGTTGGGTAGATACCAGAGTAATCCAGGAATGGACCACTGGAAAGCTGCAAAGAAAGTTCTAAGATACTTGCAAGGAACGAATGACTACATGCTTACTCTTATAGGAGATCTAATCACCTTGAGGTGGTTGGATATTCAGATTCAGACTTTGCTGGATGTGTGGATACAAGAAAGTCCACTTTTGGTTACGTATATCTTTTAGCCGGAGGAGCAATATCATGGAAGAGTGCGAAGCAGTCGGTCATTGCTGCATCCACTATGGAGGCTGAATTTGTGGCATGCTTTGAGGCCACTATTCAGGCTAATTGGTCATGGAACTTTATTTCGGGACTTGGAATAGTCGACAGTATTGCCAAGCCGCTGAAAATTTATTGTGATAATTCCGCAGCTATCTTTTTTTCGAAAAACGATAAGTACTCTAAGGGTGCTGAGCATATGAAAATAAAGTACTTTGTCGTTAAATAAGAAGTTCAGAAACAAAGAGTGTCAATTGATCGTATTAGCACTGAACTTATGATTGCCGACCCTTTAACAAAAGGGTTACCGTCCAAAGCATTTACTGGTCATGTTGAAAGAATGGGCATTATGTCTGGTAGCGAATGTTAAATTATGTTTTTAATTCATTAATGATGTATGTATGACACTCTAAGCTTATTAATGTATAAGTTTCTGAAATTTTTGTTTTCAAACTTATGTGTGCACAATTATGAATGATGATGTTTAAAAAACATGAATGGTCTTTAAAATGACATTATTGTTAGACATATTATGTATTTCCCATGAAAGTGTCATATTAGGAAGAAGACTAATATAGTAGTGCATGGAAGGAACTATGTCAAAGTAGGGATATATGACCGCCATGACTTTTATTATTTCTTGTTCTTAAATATGACTTACGATGAAACAATTGTCCTTATTTATGCGCATTATGATTGAGAATTTATTGGACCACATGAGGTTGTACTTTGTCACATGAGCCAAGTGAGAGAATGTAAGAATTAATGTCTCATGTGTGTGACAAATATTAGTGGTGGTTTAATATTTGAATGAAATGATATATTGTTTAATATTTGAATGAATGGTTATGACTCTTGGGAATGAGTCTTTTAATAAAAGAATATAGTTCTTGATGGAAGCAATTATAAAAGGAAAGAAATGAAACATTTCCCTATCTCTGCCTAGAAAGTAAGTCTCATAATTTCCATCAAAGTTAGAGGCATAAAGCGGAAGGAAAGGAATAGAAGAGTTTCCATTGTTTATTGAAGTTCAAGCAAAGAAGTATTAACATTTAAGCATGGAGAAATGTTAATGTTTCTATTCTTCCTATTAGTGAAGACTATAAATTCTTAAGATCCTTATTAATGACTCATATATGATAGAGTTTACAAAATGTACCACTCACACACGGACAAGTATTTCACTCCCTCCCACAAACAACCTCAACAGGTGTATCTCTCATGAACAAACTCTCCGGTGTTTCACTCTCACACAACCTGCCACAAGTTCTTCAAGAGAACCAGAAACCAGTATGCTGGAAGCTGCCAACCTGAAACAAGCGAAAAAATAAGAGTGCGCAAAAACATGAAGGTTAGGAAAGAAAGGCAATAAAATCACAACCTTTCCATTGGATAGGGATCTGATCTCCCAAAAAATGATGTCTCGGTATCCCCAACCAATCAAAAATTGAGAATGTGAAAAAATGTTAATGAGTTAAGATTTTATTTTATTAAATGACAAATTATAATTGGTGGGAAACAAAGAATGTAACAGGAAAGTAGGGACACCGATTATAATTTGCCACTTGATAAAATAAAATCTTAACTAATTAATATTTATTCGTATTGTCAGTTTTTGATTGGTTTACCAAGACACCATCTTCTACAACAAGCAGATTCGTATCCTTCCATTAACGTCTCAAGTGTTTCACTCTCTCACCTATTTATTTGCCTCACCAGTGTCTCTCTCTCTCACCTCGTCACGTGGACAAACATTGAAGATACAAAAGTTCTGCTCATCTTAAGCCCCATTAGTAGTAGTCTAGTAGAGATTCGAGTCATGCAGCTGATGGGGGACTCGCACCAATCTGAGAAACAATAACCCGAATCCTAGTGGGCAGCTGCGAACCAAGACCAAAAACGTGACTTGATCAAGTGCTGAATCTGCTGCTTATTTGTAAAAAAAAAAGTGTCGAACCCACGCTCCTAGTGTCATGTGCTGACGTTTGTATCTGTTTTGATCTATTTTCATAAGATAAACATAGAAAATCCCAAAAGAGCTAATAACAAATATACAAGCAAAAGATTTTCATAAGAAAACCTTTAAAGACGTAATAACAGAGATGCAAGCAGATGATATTCATCTCCACAGTTTCAAGCATTCATCATAGCAAAATGATCCAATCCATTCTGTCAAGGGAACTGTTAGTTAGTTAGTTGCAAAACTGTTAGGATCTGTTAAAGTTAGTTATACAGTTATACTCCACACTCTATTGTATCTATATATGCTAAACTATTCTCTGTGAAAAAGCAATGCCAAGAGAATATACTTTTCTGAAACAGAATTCCAATTTTGATCTCCATTACAAACATAAGCACAAAAGAAAAGAAAATAAACTACTGGAAACTACTACTACTATCTATCAAAGACTAGCCAAAACTGGCTAACTCTGACTTGCCCACACTATGACTAACTCCTCTCTCAATATCTGAATGCTCCTTTTATTAACTTCAACCTCTGCCTCTTAGCTTTCCAGAGCCACTTAATTTGCTTAATTATGAATTAAGATGAGGGAGTTATGTCCACATTCAACTCATAGGGCAGCTAAAACGCCTCTGACTTCACATGGATTAAAGCCCTTCAAAACGGCTCTGTTCGGAATAATGGTCTTCTTGAGAGTTAAAGCTCTTTGTTTGATCTTTCAGTTGCCACCGGTTTCAGTTCCAACCGACATCTACAGCCCAAGTTATGGCCCAATCTTCATGACCAGTTCAGGTTCCAGTGACAGCAATTATGTTCTGACTTCAAGGCCCAATGTGACCCACTATACATCCAATTCAGCATCTGAGTTCTTCATGAAAGTTGTTGGGCTTCCTTTTAGCTTTCCTGTTCTGACTCCTGCGTTTCTGTTTTTATAAGAGGGTCGCGCGTCACGGCCGTGATGGCCTCTGCTTGTGTGTACTTACCTTCTTGCTCTTTTTATTAACCTGAAAATAAGAAAATAACATAAGTGTTTTATTTAACTCTAAATCAACTAAATTAACATAAAAACACTTTACAGACTCAAAATACTACTTAAGGACAATCAAGTCTAATTTGGGTGAAAATGATATAAAATTAGCACAAAGTCAAGGTCTTGACTAGTTATAAAACCAGTCAAACAGAGGCTCATCAAAATACCCCAAACTTAAACTTTGCTTGTCCCCAAGCAAACTAAAACTTAAAAACTCAAACAGACTCACGACCTGGCAAAACATGGCAAGCTTAAGGATTCAATCAACCTTGCACAAATTTCAAGCAATATTTCAAAAGAATTTTTCTTCCAATGTTCCCCCCTTTCAAGCAAAGTAATCCCCACATTCATTTATTCTAAACAATTGAGAATTTCATCATTCAAACACTCA
Source organism: Sophora flavescens (assembly GCA_030762895.1). Classification (NCBI taxonomy): domain Eukaryota; kingdom Viridiplantae; phylum Streptophyta; class Magnoliopsida; order Fabales; family Fabaceae; genus Sophora; species Sophora flavescens. Next base: position 147,974,420 of record CM061069.1, read on the forward strand.
TTAATCTAAGCAGGGGATCCAAGTCACACACAAAAGGGAGATCACCAAATCCAAACAACTGCCTTCCTTACAAGGGAAATTTGTGTTCACTCAATCGCTCAGTTTGTGTCAGGCTAACATTTCACTCAATTTTCACTTTTAAGAAGCACTTCCCATAAATTTGATTTTCATCTCTAAATGATTCCCACAGAAAACATGCAAACAACATCAGAAGGTCTTTTATGGGTTGTAATGGGGCATGGCTAAGGGTATGATATAAAAAGGAACTAGGCTGAAGACCCTAGGAACTAAGAGAGCATGAACATTATTTACACTTTGAAATTCCACTCAAGTTCCTTTTCTCATTTTTCATTTTGCCTTGGGTGACTACAACCTTTTTATTTTTATCATTTTTACGCTTTTTTTTTCCTTTTTTTTTTCTCTTCATCATTTTTTTTCTTTCATTTTTTTTTCACATTTTTACACTTTCCCCTTTTTTTTTCTTCTTCTTTTTTTTTCAATCCCAACCAACACATTGCACCGGGTAGCCACCCCAAACTTAGTTTCTTGCACCCATTCTAAGATTACATGCTCTCCTAATCCTAAGATCGGGTTAACATGGTTTTCCAGATTTTTGGGCTTATAACATTAGGTTATCAAGAATTAACAGGCTAATAGGCTCAATGGGGCTAACTAAGGAACATGCATTAGGGATGGTTATTTTAGGCTAAGTAGCTATTTATAAGGAAAATGCCTAAATCAATTGAAGCAAACATATAATCATGCAAATCAAAAAGAGATTCAAGCAAATTCAGGAATGTGCAATCAAAAGTGATTTTCTCACAGTTTAAAACATGTTGGAGGCTCAAAACCTCACCTGGACATTCATGCAAATTGCTTGACAGAGATTCTATCCCTAGTGTGTGCTTCCTATCACCCCAAACTTATCATAAATCATGCCATCATAATAAAATCTCAAAGTTCAGTCTTCAATCATATGGGGATCATTTTTCTTTTCAAATTTTTTTTTTCAAATCCTAGGGGGAAAAAGTCAACACTATCATGCAATCCATCTATGCAATTTCAATCAAACCAATAAACTTGCCGACAAAAGACTCAAACACAACTCCTGAGCTTCTCAAATTATTCAGGAGCTTTATTCAAAACAAAACAGAATTAAAGTAAGGAAAAGAAAATTAAAAAGGAGAAAGGGTTAAGAAAACTCATTGAAGGGCGGTTCCACTAGGATCCCACTGCTTGTAGCATAAGGCCCACGTGGTGGCCAAAGGGCGGAAGCTCATTCCATGCTTCCCTAACTCGCAGCCTTGATGTGGGGGTGAGCACTTGACAATTATGATGACTTCGCCGAGTGCGGCGGACTTCTCACTCCCCTTCGGGTCACAGCTGACCTCTTTATCTACAAAGTCTCCCCAATAGAAGTGGGGCTCAACCTCTTGGATCGGCCATGGTGCAAAATCCAAGGGTGCAAAATCCAGAGCTTTTGGTTCCACAGGGGGAGGTGGCAAACAGTTAGCTGGGGTTACTGGTGCTGCTTCAACTTCTGCAAGGTTTTCATCCACTGCACTAACAAAGTTATCACCTGCTATACACGCAGAAATTTCAGCACACACCACACAAAAGTTAGAGTTAGTAGAGTCAGTACATATATCACAATAAAATGAATCAGTAAAATTCTGAATGTCTGGAAATTCAGCAATTAGTTCATCCACCCCATTACTCTCAACACATGCATTTGATGTACTTGAATCATCTACTTCCAAAGGTTCTTCATCATCCTCGGGCATGGGGAAGCAGATGTCCTCCTGATCCTCATTTTCTTTGTTTCCTGAACAGAATAAAGCTGCATAACAGACTATACACAAAGCAGCACTGCCATCACAATAACAATCATCACATGAATTAGAATCAGGGGATTCAACACACAGTTCATCATCAACATAAATATTATCAAAATCATCATCAGATGTGTTTTCAGGAATAACTGGTGACTCTGTATGTTCTTCAAGGGGCTGTGGAGTTAGCATTGCAGCCGAGTTGGCAACAACTTGATCAATTAGAGCGGACAATTTCTGAGATTCAGCTTGGCTCCTCTGGTATTCAGCCTCCATCCTCTGTTGATTTTCCTCTATCATCCGTTGATTTTGCTCGGTCATCCGTTGATTATTCTCAGCCATTTGTTTGAGCATTGAAGCAATCTCATCCAAGGTGCTCTGTGAAGGTTCGGAAGGTGCAGAGGTGGTCACTTGGCTAGGATAGTATCTAAACAGGAAGGCTTCCTTCAAATCAAACCAGCTTGAGATGGAATTCTCATCAAGACAATACAGCCAATCTCTTGCGGCACCTTCAAGCGAGAACTGGAAAGCTTCCATCTTGATGTGGTCTTCTGTTATTCCTGCAGGTCTCAGCATTATAGAACAAGCAATCTGGAATTCCCTCAGATGCTCCTGCGGATTCTCATCTGCAAAACCACTAAACCTTGGCAACCAGTGTGATAAACCAAGAAAATCAGGAAAATATATGCATGGTGGTTGCTCATAGTAAGCATTAGGCATGTAATTTCGCATATAATTATCCATGGGGGGTGCTAAAATTCACAACCAGACAATGCAGACAAAACTAATTAGCAAAGAGAAATTTTTTTTTTTTAATTTTATTTTCTGCTAATAACAACAAACAAGAGTCCCCGGCAACGGCGCCAATTTTTGAACGCGCTGTCGCCACGCGCCAAAAAGGACGAGCGGGTTTTAAAAATGTAGTTTATGGCGACAACTCGGATGTCGTCTCTCAAGGACTCTTAGGCGTTGTTATTATTAACAGAAAATCAAAAGTTAGTTTTGGGGGTTTTAGATTGAGATAAAATAAAGAAAACAAAATAAAAACAGAGTAAGAAAAGAGATTAACAAATAAATTAAGAACGATTAACCTACTGTTCTTGGTTTCCCACTATCATTGGTTCATGCAAATCCAAGCCCTAAGCAGATTCTAAACCCTTTTCGATTGTAGCATCAATTTACAAGCGAAATCAATACTACGAGACATATATTCCTATTCCCGAATTAAGCAAACGGGGTGAAGCACTCATGAACTAAGCGAACATGATTGAACACACGTGAATTAAGAAAACGCGATTATATATAGGAACATACAATCATCGAAATAAATCAATACTAATCCTATACATATTTGAATTAAGCAAACATAAACATATAGAACAGTACTGAAAAGGAATAGCAATTCAAATAGGAAATCCAGAACCTCAAGTGTAATTGGAACCAATCCCAGTAGATTAATCTAGGAGACTAGTTCTCCATTACAAACATAAGCACAAAAGAAAAGAAAATAAACTACTGGAAACTACTACTACTATCTATCAAAGACTAGCCAAAACTGGCTAACTCTGACTTGCCCACACTATGACTAACTCCTCTCTCAATATCTGAATGCTCCTTTTATTAACTTCAACCTCTGCCTCTTAGCTTTCCAGAGCCACTTAATTTGCTTAATTATGAATTAAGATGAGGGAGTTATGTCCACATTCAACTCATAGGGCAGCTAAAACGCCTCTGACTTCACATGGATTAAAGCCCTTCAAAACGGCTCTGTTTGGAATAATGGTCTTCATGAGAGTTAAAGCTCTTTGTTTGATCTTTCAGTTGCCACCGGTTTCAGTTCCAACCGACATCTACAGCCCAAGTTATGGCCCAATCTTCATGACCAGTTCAGGTTCCAGTGACAGCAATTATGTTCTGACTTCAAGGCCCAATGTGACCCACTATACATCCAATTCAGCATCTGAGTTCTTCATGAAAGTTGTTGGGCTTCCTTTTAGCTTTCCTGTTCTGACTCCTGCGTTTCTGTTTTTATAAGAGGGCCGCGCGTCACGGCCGTGATGGCCTCTGCTTCAGGTGTACTTACCTTCTTGCTCTTTTTATTAACCTGAAAATAAGAAAATAACATAAGTGTTTTATTTAACTCTAAATCAACTAAATTAACATAAAAACACTTTACAGACTCAAAATACTACTTAAGGACAATCAAGTCTAATTTGGGTGAAAATGATATAAAATTAGCACAAAGTCAAGGTCTTGACTAGTTATAAAACCAGTCAAACAGAGGCTCATCACAGACCCCTCCATATCTGCACTTATGGCAGTCCCAGAAACTGTTTTTGATCCAGCCTGGTATCCTGATTCAGGGGCTACAAACCACATCACTCCAGACTCATCAAACATGTTCAGTAAATCAGTATACAATGGTGATGGCAGAATCAAGATGGCCAATGGAGATACCACTCATATTCACCATACTGGTAACTCTCTCCTTTTTTCACCCAAGTCAATCAAACCTTTGTTCTTAAATAATTTGCTGCATGTCCCTAGCATTTCCAAAAATCTATTAAGTGTCTCTCAATTTTCAAGAGACAACCGAGTTTACTTTGAATTTCATGCTGATTTTTGCCATGTAAAATCCCAGGATACTCACCAAATTCTACTGGAAGGCAAGCTTAAAAATGGCTTGTATGCTTTTGACAACTTTCGTCTGCAACCTCCTACTTCTGTCTCCAAATATAATGAGCTTAGTCATTTCAATCATAGTTGCAATAATATAGCTGTTAATGATGTATACAACTTGTGGCATGCAAGATTAGGCCATGCTCACTCTAAAACTGTTTGTACTGTTCTCAAACTGTGTAAAATTCCTTTTGATAGCAATAAAATACCCAATTTGTGCACTGCTTGTTGCTTAGGCAAGTCACATAAGCTTCCTTTTCCCATGTCATCTACTGTGTATGATCAGCCTCTTCAACTGATATACTCAGACATTTGGGGTCCAGCTCCAATGCCATCAACCAATGGCAGCAGGTACTACCTCCATTTCATTGATGCCTACTCTAGATACACCTGGATTTACTTATTACAGAACAAATCTCAAACGTTTAACTGCTTTATGCACTTCAAAACACTAGTTGAAAACCAACTTGGCACAAAGATAAAAGCCTTCCAGAGTGATGGTGGCAAAGAATATGCTCCAATCACCAAGTATCTCAGTTCACAGGGCATTGTTCATCGGTTTAGTTGCCCTTACACACATGAGCAAAATGGTATGGCTGAAAGGAAACACAGACATATCACTGAGCTTGGACTTGCTCTCCTTGTAAATGCCTCAATGCCACTGAAATACTGGGGTCAGGCATTCCAAACTGTTTTAAACATCATTAATAGATTACCTACCCCTACTCTTAACAATGCTAATCCTTTAGAAACCTTATTTCACATTACTCCTGATTACTCCCTGTTAAGAGTCTTTGGTTGCAGTTGCTTTCCATACTTGAGAGCTTATAACATAAATAAATTTCAATATAGAAGCCAACAATGTGTTTTCCTTGGATATAGTGTTGCTCATAAAGGCTATCTCTGCTTAACTAACACAGGAAGATTGTATATTTCCAGGCATGTACAGTTTGATGACATGTGTTTCCCTTTAAATGCAATCCTAACTTTGCTTCCACTGATGTGCTTGCCCCTCCCTCACCCCTTATATGTGTACCTTCTATTCCTACTTTGCCTTGTACTAACAGATTTACTCCTTTGTCCACTCCTTTGGCTCAATCACTTGACACTGCTGCCACACCATCATCCTCATCTGAGTTTACTGAACATGTTATGGCAAGGTCTGCAGCTCCTTATATGAACTCACCACAACACAACCCGGTGCCTCACTCTGCTGTGCATACTGAATCAGACAGCAGTGTCTCACACAACCCAACTTCACCTGTTGTGCATATTAGTCCAGAATCTTCTGCTTCTCCACAAGCTGATGCAGTCACAAACCTGCACCCCGTGAGAACAAGAAGCAAATCTAGCATCTTCAAGCCCAAAGTCCTCCTAGCAGCTTCCAGTTGCAATACTGATCACAATGCTGAACCCAAATCAGTCAAGAGTGCTCTCAAGTCTCCCTATTGGAAGTCAGCCATGGACCAAGAGTGCTCAGCCTTGATGCAGACAAAGACCTGGAATCTGGTGCCTCTTCCACATGGTAGAAACCCAATTTGTTGCAAATGGGTTTTTAGACTGAAGCATAACCCGGATGGAACAATTAGCAAGCACAAAGCTCGACTAGTTGCAAAAGGCTTTCATCAACAAGAGGGCTTCGATTTCTTTGAGACCTTCAGCCCAGTAGTCAAGCCTACCACAGTCAGAGTAGTACTCACTCTTGCTCTTTCACAGAACTGGTTCATCAAGCAAATTGACATTAACAATGCCTTTCTGAATGGTGACTTATCAGAGGAAGTCTACATGACTCAACCACCTGGCTTTGTCCAAGGTGATGGCTCCCTTGTGTGCAAATTGAACAAAGCCCTATATGGCTTGAAGCAGGCCCCCAGAGCATGGTTCCAAAAACTCCACTCTTACCTCAATAAGCTCGGTTTCTCCTCCACCAAGTGTGATACCTCTCTGTTTACAAAATTTACCAGCACTCACACCATCTTTATCCTTGTGTATGTTGATGACATTATCATCACAAGCAACTCGAATGCTGCTATCTCAGAGCTGATCCAATCCATACACTCTCAGTTTCCTCTCAAAGACTTAGGAAACCTTAACTTTTTCCTTGGCATACAAGTTCAAGAAACTGCAGCAGGTGGCATCTCACTAAATCAGACCAAGTACATCAATGATCTACTCCAGAAAGCCAACATGTCAACTGCCAACCCTATGAAGACTCCAATGGTGTTCACTGCTAAGCTCACTGCCCATGATACTAATGAGGCTGACAATCCAAGTCTTTATAGATCCTTGGTTGGAGGTCTTCAATATGTCACAGTGACCCGGCCTGATGTAGCTTATGCTGTTAACAGGGTATGTCAATTTATGCACTCTCCCAAAGACTCTCACTGGCAAGCAGTGAAGAGGATACTCCGATACTTGAAAGGTACTTCCACACATGGTCTTCACTTCTCCAAAGCCTCAGACTTGCGCCTCACAAAGATTCTCGGATGCTTGATCGGGTCCGACATTGATGATCGAAAATCCACCACAGCTCTTGTGTTTATTTAGGATCAAACCTCATCTCTTGGGCCTCTAAGAAGCGGTGCTGTAGTCTCACGTTCCAACACCGAGGCTGAGTATCGCAGCTTAGCCGCTTTGTCCTTTCTTGAGTTGACATGGTTGCAATCTCTGCTAACCGAGCTACGCTTCCCATTATCCGCTCCTCCCGCAGTGTATTGTGACAACCTTAGTGCAATACTTCTAGCCGCCAATCCAATTCTCCACTCGCGCACCAAACACTTTGAGCTTGACTTGTATTTTGTAAGAGAAAAGATTCAACGCAAAGAACTTGAAGTTCATCACATTCCTTCCACGAGCAAACAAACATGTGTCTTGACCAAGCCTCTTCCTCAATCCAGCTTCCATCAATGTTGCTCCAAACTCAGAGTTCGCGACACCTCACCCATGAGTTTGCCAGGGGGTGTCAAGGGAACTGTTAGTTAGTTAGTTGCAAAATTGTTAGGATCTGTTAAAGTTAGTTATACAGTTATACTCCACACTCTATTGTATCTATATATGCTAAACTATTCTCTGTGAAAAAGCAATGCCAAGAGAATATACTTTTCTGAAACAGAATTCCAATCTTGATCTCCTTCTCTTTCTTTTATCTGCTGCACTCTGATACCTTTACATTCATTTTGCAGTGAGGTTGCTAGTCCGTCAAAAATGTTCTTGTGGGATAATACCAGAGATGACCACCGGAAAGAAAATGCCAAACAACACCAGAGATGACGCCCTGTAACATAGGTGGGATAATACTTTAGGCATTATAGTTAAAAAAAAATACAAATTAACATACTAGCATGCATTTTCTAGGTAAAAACGATGGTAAGAATCCAACTTAACTAAGTTGAGAAAGTAGCAGGGTAATTAGAAGTATGTTTCACAAACAAAATGGTGGAGCACAAGTTGCCATCCTTGACCTAAGATAAAATAAGGTTGAGCAAGGAAAGCTTTTTAAGTAACAACACATGCAACCTACCAACTTGCCCAAAATTATTATCATAATACCGGATAGTGTTATTCTGAAAGTTCATGAATCATAATTGTCATTTCTCATTTAATGCTGAAAATAATTTAGTTAACATGGCAAGTACTATTTCCATTGTGCATATTGTTAAGCATGGCATTTCAATTGATGACAACCAAATAGAACCTCCTACTCTAGCATGTCATTAAATTTGCATTATAGCTAGCAATCAACAGGTCATGCCTGTATTTTAGACAGAGGAAGTAAGAAAACCACACCTGAAAATTTCTGACAGTATAATTTGCAAAAATCACAAGGTTTAGGCTTCCAACTAGACATCAAAGTTTCTTTGACTGCATAGGTATGCCCAATCTCTTATATGAATGGAAGAGAGAAAGATAGCATTGTATTTAACTATTTATATTTACCTTGTATGTCTGCAACCATATTTGACATCTGGTGCCCCGTACGATGTGCCCCCATAACAGGCAGCCCAAAAATGACTCTTCCCAAACTGGAGAGATCAACCGATGTGACACTTACACTTTTTTTTAGAGAAACTATAATGACGCATTAATTAAAGAATGGAATACCTTAAACCCGAATAACTCTTTCCATTTGTAGAGCCCCATGATATCTCATCAAGAACAAAAGAAGGCCCTAATTCTACAGTAAGGTGCAACAACTTATTGCCAAACACGTCTTCATGGGATGGAATAAACTCTTTCAGCCCCTTTATTGTGGCCCATAAAAGGTCAGGATTTGCTAGCCACATTGAATCTATGAACTCAATAATTCGATACTTGGCTGCTTGCAATAGAGTCATAAGCTCTGAACACGCATGTAGGTCTGAATCACGTGTTATTGATGACATTCTTTGGCAATAACATGTTGCACCTTGCCGCGCACAAAGTTCAAAAAGGGACTTTATTTGCAGAAGACAAAGTAGGAGGTAGGGAAACGACTTTATACCATGCATTTCAACATAATTGATACTACAAGCAAAGAAAAGATAAACATTATATGGCGGTCGTAAAAAAAAGTTACAAAATTTTTAATCCAAAATTTTTAGTTGGGAAAACTTTGTAAAACTCATTTATTTAAGGCAAACTGATTTTTTGAAAAAGAGAGATTTGAGTTCGAGATTTGTGCAAAATTTGTAACTTTTAAAATTTAAAATGATTATTTTCACCTCATTTTTGGGAAAAAAAAAAAGAAAAAGAAATTAAACACCACAAAGAGGGAAATAAAATTTTGGTTTGATAGAATAATTGATTATGCTCCTACGAATTTTCAGGTGCGATGAAAAACTCAAAGCCATATAGTTTTTAATATAAAAGATGTGATTGGTTGACTGATTTAAGAAGATGAAGGGTTAACAAGATGTCGCATCTTAGTTTCTTTATTTTAAAAACCTTAATTCAGTTTTTTATTATTAGAGCTTAGAATTATCAAAGTCGTCATAACTAAGAGGTCCTAAAAAGACGTCATATCTCAGACAACCCTTTTATTTTAAAAAGAATACAATTTTATTTTTATTTTAAAGGGGTTTAGGATCATCAAGCTGTCACAACTCAGGTACCCTAAAAACAAGGGTTAACAAGATATCACATCTCAGCTATCCATTTCTAGTTTGATATTAACACTAGTGCAGAAAAGGGATTCCACGTCGGTTATTTTTGGCTTTCCACATCGGTTTTCAAACTGATGTGGAAACGACCGATGTGGTTTATTGCCACTTTACACATCGGTTAAAAAACCGATGTGTAAAGTATATTTTAAACATCGGTTTTCTATTAACCGATGTGGAAAATTAATTTATCAATTGATAAGCAGTTGGAAATTTAACTTTCTACATCGGTTTTGCCTAAAACCGATGTGTAAATTTAACTTTCTACATCGGTTTTAAATAGAACCGATGTGTAAAGTGAAATTTACACATCGGTTCTACGGAAAACCGATGTAGAAAGTTAAATTTACACATCGGTTTTTGATGAACCGATGTGTAAAATCTCATATTTTTTTTAATCTGTTATTTACATTTCAATCATTCCTTTCCCCTATTTCAGTAATGCAGATCAATAAACACACCAGCAGTACCCTGATCAAACAAGAAACAACAACATAACACCAAACCAGTTTTGACACAATTGCAACAAAGTTTTAACCATATCAAAAGCAAAACATACTTCATTCAATTTTCTTGGCACAAACAATCAGCTCTTACACATATGGTTAAAAATACTGACATTTCATCAAATGACTAGTGAGCACAGAATCTGAAAACAGAGGGCATCGTGGCCTAATTAATTTTGAATGAATGAAAACAACACTTTATCAAGGCTACATCAAAACACGAGAGAAGAAGAATTGAACCAGACCTGAGCACTAATACATATCATCAGTCAAAGGTACACTATAGCTAGTACATGATAAGTTTTTAAACTAACTACATATATACAAACTATGGGTGGTACACTTCAAGAAAGAAAGTTGTCTAACGCCTCTTTATGATGTTGATGTCAGAATCAGATAATGGAGTTGGATTGTTGAATATCTGCAAGTTTAATTGGACAAAAGATTATATCTTTTAAGTAATAAACTAACATAAAACATATAACGAATCTATACTATTACTTCTAATTGTGTCAATTAACATTTACCTCGCTCCATCTTTCAGTGATCCCGGAGGAGATAATTTCCAACATCCACTGCATCACATAGTAGCCACATTCCCATGACCCACGTTGTATACGTGACTACGTACAAATGAAACCCAATTAGAATATGAGGAATTAAATAAAATAGAAATCAATTATTGTACCCACTGCATTTGATGCATTTGAACTAATAAATATCTTACGCTGGGAATAATCCATCTGATAGCCCGAGTACGCCTTTCACCACGCAACATGTGGGATGCATTAATAGACCTATCATGAGAAAAACATTAATTAAAGTATATCTAATAGATTTCAGATAATTAAAACAACTGCATTACTGATTATAAAGTATTTTAATGCTTACGTTTCGATGATCGTCTTCAGTTGATTCGCCGGCTTATTTCCCAATGAGCAGAAGAAGACCATGACGTTCATTCTTGGGTACAAGAGCAACAGTTGCCAATGTCGGCTGTATTTGCGGAATAGTTAGTGACTAAGTCATATATAGTTATACTTAAATAACCGGTACTTACTTATTGAAATAAGGCGCAAGATAGAATTGATGATCGTCTCGGGCAAGTATATCACGTATGGTAGTGACCGGGTCTTCCGATGCTACGAGAACATCACCCTGAATGAACATGGGGTCAATGAACCCATAAAGGGCGAGGTTACCCTGATCGACTAACATACGATGCGGATACCTAATATATTGAAAAAACATGTTAATTATCATAGTATTTAAAAATTAATTACGTACTTAACTTATAAATAAAATGTACTTACGTGCACCAAAACGATATGTGTGCAGAACTGGTCATTTCTTTATTGAGTGCCATCTCCATAAGTTCCTTCTTTGGTATATACAGTTCACCGTATGGCATCATGTTCCAACGTTACCAAGGTCGTATCATCCTCCATGGTGACAACCTCGTATAGCCGAAACTTTAAAAACATCACCATGGCCAGGTGCCCCTTTGTCGATCCCCTAAACAACATAGATATATATTAGTAATCACGGATAATTAAGTTATTTAATTCGTTATTAACTAAATGGTCAAATGAATACCTTGGCAGGAGCAGACATCTTTGGTCTTCCTAGATCCGACCTTTTAGGCACAATATCATTTCCAACATCCTATAACGAATAAAAATAAAGCATTATCTTTAAACAATAATAAATATATTTCAACTATGAATATAGAAAAACACAACTAACCGAATACCTCAGATGCAACAAGAAAGTTGACCAGTCTTCTTGGCCAGAGGATGAAGTTACCGGGGGCCTGACCCACTGTTTGAACCTCCTCAGTGGGCACAGGGACTCGAGCATCAGCATCTCGAATAATCTCAACAGACACCCTCAGCTGATCATCCGGTAATAACCGATGGTGTATGATATTACCTAACTTATTATATGCCCTACCCAATGCCACTAAGCGGCGATGATGATGATCATCAACATACAGCTCACACCTATCAGGGTCGTCATCATCATCATCATCATCAGCAGCAGCAGCAGCATCACCATCATCATCATTTTCAGGATGATGAGGAGGATCACATGAGCCCTTAGTGCTCACATGGACAGAGGGTTGGACAGAGGGTTGGACACCGACTGTCATCTGCTGGGACATAGAAGTCAATATTGCCATCTGCTGGGCAAACTGCTCGGCCATCTCCTGTCGAAGCTCAGCTGCAATCTCCTGTTTTAGTCGTGCTCTATCTGCAACCGAATCCCTGTGGCATTGTTGTGAAGATGAACCATGGTATTGGCGAATGCCGACTCCCCATCCAACACCAATGACACGGCCGGTGGTCCGGTTTCTGGATGGCGATAGATAAGATATCATTGCGTCCTCTAGGAACAAAGGTTCCTTGGGTTAGCTGATCATCCAAGGCATCCTATCACATAAAAATATCAGGTCACATTACAATTCGGTAACAATCTTAAAATGACAATTACAACAAACTATACTTACAATCCTCTCAGCTACTTGGCGGGCCTCCTCGGATGTATATTGTCCCGTTTTTCTTTGTCGGCCCCTCTTCCATGAACGATGGCGTGGGGGTGGAGGTGGATCAACAGCCTCTGGAAGAGTTTCAGTATTAGGATCCGCCTGAGATGCTACTACCTGACGTGCTTTCTTTTCCTCTTCAACCATTTTCTTAACAAGCTTTTTATATCCCCCACGAGACATGACATGGGGGTAGACATTCTTGCTTTGGTTTTCCTGCCCCTTTTTCCTCTTCTCCTGTTATAAATAAAAGACAATTAAATTACATAAGTAAATGAAATTAATGCAATTACATAAATTTAGAGACAAATCAAATAAGTTAACCTGAAAGCTGGGATCACGTCGGCTCTGAACAAAGCGATCCCACGTCGCCTTGTCAAGAAACGGATACACCTCAAGTGGGTTCTTTTTACTTTTTGGATTGAATATATAGTATTCGCCTGTGGTCGGCCTTAAAAGCCCTCCAACGCTCTCCAAGCATACTTCAAAGAACGCTTCTTCATAGCGTATGTATCCTGTGATGTCAAATGTCAACTACATTAAGACCAAAAGAATCAACGAATTACTGTATGATATTATTAAGATAAAAATAAAGTAGATACAGACAAACACAGGACGTAGAAGTATAGATACCGGAATACTCTCCCATATCTGCTCCTTCACGTCCGCCGGTACATCTCTCCACCTATCAATGAGTATACTGGGCCTGTTCCTAGCAAGGGTCGCCACAAAACTGGTAAACTGATCTTCCATTGGCCCAATAGGTTTGAGGTTATCATCAAAATCTACTCTTATCCTTTGATTTGACCCACGGTTGGCAGTCAAATTCCTCATCCGTGTGGCACGTCTACCCTTTCTACCGGTAGACGGGGTCTCTGACCCGCTGCATGAAGGAGGGATATCCTCATGATCAGCCATGTATACCTGTTTAAACACAAAACAAAAAAAAACTTGTTAGTATGTCAGGATAAATATCAAACATAACTTATAAATATCGATCAACGTACATAAACATAACTTATAAATATCAACATAAACATATAATATGCCAATGAAAGCTTTACTAAGGCTTTACTAATTTTTGTGGGCATATGCTCGAATCAAATAAATTTTCAAGAAAATACATTAAAACTCCAATGAAAGCTTTTCAGCCAAAACGTACCTTCTGAGAGACACGCCTAGTTGTTATTGTGCAAAGCAGCAGAGAAGTGAACAAAGCAGAGGCGGTAGCATTATGCAACGGAGTCAAGGACACTCCTCAAATCAAATCCGCAGTCCAGGAAAATAACACCTGTCAATTTCTTGTTCTGCAAATAGAGTAAGAAAGTTGGTCAGCGGCAATGATTGTTAAAAATACTATATATATGTATATAGATTTTTAGCAGGGCATCACGGTTAAGACAAAAAGAAACTAGGTAAAGAATCAACAATAGTGCTTTAATGCAGGTGACAAAGTAATTTAAAAAGAACCTCCATTTCTTCCTATATCAGCAAGTTACTGCAAATTGAGATCTACACGGGTAGCTTATTACTGCATTAGTGTTGTGTCGAAATAAATTACATTTGCATGAAACGGTTGAGTTCAAACAAAAAGAAAATAATATAGTTAATTTTAAAAAAAAAGTAAAATCACTAACACTATCACGATTGCATGAACCAAACACCAATCACTAACTCATTGATCGTCATGATTGCATGAACCAAACACAAATCACATGAACTATGATTTAAATGTGAAAAATTCTAGATGAGATAGATCATAAAAATGAGCATAATGACTATCTAACAACAAATAAACAATTTGATAGTTCTTTCATCTATTCTGTGTCTACCAAATAAAAAAAACAATTAAATAGCAGCAGCAACCTGATACACAATTTGATAGTCATATTTACCTTCCTTCTCTGGCAGCAAATCACATGGCTTAGGAATGACAATACTTCATTTGTTTGTGACTCTATCAACATCAGTGCAATTCCATTGAAGCTTAGAATATACTCTCTCAGCTTATCAAATACAAACTACAATGGCATAAAATTAGTCGACTAAAAGTGCTGCAAACCTATAATTAAAAAAAGGTTACACCTCTCCAAGTTTGGTTCTGCAACAGAGGGAACAAAACATAGCTGCTCTCAAAAAGAATTTTTTTCAACCATCCAGTTTAAGAAAATTATTGTAATAGCTTAGGCTTCAGCTTTCTCAACTAACATCTTCTTCCTTTCTAAGTTCGGCACCCAATGGATAGTCATTGTTTAGACCAAGTTAATTTTTCCCCCCAAATAACAACATGCAATGGCCAACATTTTATAATCAACAACGACCAAGAGAAAAGAGTGTAGAAACAGGAAACCCTTCCAACCTCCTTCACCCCCTAAAACCAGGCGCAAAACCAGTGAAAAACAAGAAAAAATTTGAACGAAACCGAAGATTGAATATGGAAAACCCTAAACCCAAATCGCTTAATCACAACAAAGACAAAATCCATTACCCATACACATCAGTGAATGAACCACAACAACAAACTGAACAAAGTGAATACTAGAGAATGAAGCAAGGTGAAGGGAAAGTGAAGCAAAGTAAAATGGAGGAAGCACTCACCAGAGAATGAAGCAATGGCGGCAAGCGGACAGAGCGAGGTGAGGGCGAGCATCCAAACGCAAAGGTAAAGCACAGGGAGAGAGCCGCGCGTTAGCACAGGGTGTTTTCTGTTTTAGGGTTCAGCTAGCAAAACTCGAAAATGAAGAATGCAGGGATAGCGCGCGGAACAGAATAAAAATTGGCAATATTATACATCGGTTATCCTAAAAATCGATGTGGTTAACATTATACACATCAGTTATTACAAAACCGATGTGTAAACCTTACACTTTTATTTTATTTTTTAAATTTTATACATCGGTTAATTAAAACCGATGTGTAATAGTAAAATTTTAATTTCTTTTTTTTTTATTTATAATTTATACATCGGTTATCTAGAAACCGATGTTGTTAATCACAATTTTACACATCGGTTCATTAAGAACCGATGTTGAATGTTAATAATTCTGACTTTAAATTTTTTTTATTTTAATTTGAAACATCGGTTAGAAATAACCGATGTGGAAAAGTTTTACACATCGGTTATTCAGTAAACCGATGTGTAATACTTTGGTTTTAATTTCAAAAATGTCACCGCCTCGTTTTACACATCGGTTTCTAATGAACCGATGTGTAAACTCCGATGTAGAATCCCTTTTCTGCACTAGTGTAACATAACTGCAACTTAATATGTTGAAAATAATTTGGCATGTTATTATAGGAAATAAACATAAATATTCAAGTAATAGTTGTAACCAATATAAATAAACATTTTAACTTCACCAAATTATCTCTTTTATGCATATTTGTAATACAATTTTAAAAAAACCAATAATCTTTATTATTTATATTTTGATTCAAGAAAAGGAAGTGGAAATCCTATTTTAGAAACTAGGGCTGATCATCAACCCGTGACCCGTCCGAACCCGAGCTAACCGATTGTCATTTTTTGAAATGGGTGGCTTCGGTTGGGTCGGCGGGTTGATCGGGTGAAAACATCGGATAAGCATGGGTACCATCGGACGGGTTCGGTTCCGTATAATGCAACCCATCGATAACCGAACCCGACCATACACTGTAATTTTTTTGAAAATTTCGGTTTCTCCTTTGACCTTTAGAGTTCCCTTCGTTCCACAGACCCACACCACCAAGTCGCCATGTCCCAACCCCAAATCACCGGGCTCCCTGCTCCCTCACCTCCTCCCCTCACAACCACCACCCGGAACCGCACCTCCTCCTCCCTCCTCGCCACCACGGGAGGTCTTCTCCTTCCCCAACCTGCGTGACCACCAGATCTGCTAGCCAGAGCCAAGTCCCCAAGCCCTCCCTTCCCAACCATCTACCTAGCCCATTTGGGCTTTATGCTGCATGCCATGGGATCCGGGAGGATCATACTGCAATTTGGGCATTCCGTGGCCCCTGTATCACAGACAGTGGGATCCTGGTGGAACCACCCCCAATGAGTTTTCTTAAACCCTTTCTCTTTAGTTTACTTTCATTTTCTTGTTAGTTTCTGCCTTGCTTTATTTTTGTTTTGTTTTCTTTTAGCTCCTGAATAATTTGAGAAAATCAGGAGTTTGTGTGTTGAGTCTTGTGTCGGCAAGTTTGATTGAATTTGATTGAATTTTACATAGATGATTGCATGTTATGTGTTGACTGTTTTCCCCCTAGGTTTTGAATTTGAGAATTTAATCCCCACTTGAAAAAAAATTGAAAAATTGAACTTTGAGATATTTTGTTGTGATGGCATGATTTATGATAAGTTTGGGGTGATAGGAAGCACACACTAGGGATAGAATCTCAGTCAAACAATTTGCAAAAATGTCCGGGGTGAGGATTTGAGCCTTCAACATGTTTTTAACTGTGTGAATCACTTTCAAGTGGCACTTTCCCGAATTTGCTTGAATCTCTTTATGGTTTGCATGTCTATGTGTTTGCATCAAATGATTTAGGCACTTTCTTTGTAAATAACCACTTGGCCTGAAAAGAACCAGTCCCTAATGCATGTTCCCTAGTTAGCCCCATTGAGCCTAATTAGCTTATTGTTCTTGATAACCTTATGTTACAAGCCGAAAAATCTGGAAAAAACCATGTTAACCCGATCTTAGGATTAGGAGAGCATGGATCCTTAGCAAGAGAATGGTTGCAAGAAACTAAGTTTGGGGTGGCTACAAGGATATGATGTGTTGTTTGGGATTGAGAAAAAAAATACATAATAAAAAGGTTGGAGCCAAAGGCAAAAAAAAAAAGAAAAAAAAAGAAAAAGAAATAAAGAAATAAAAGTGCAAAAATGTCAAAACGGATATCTAAAGAAAAAGGCTGTAGTCACCCAAAGCATAAAGAAAAATGGAAAAAGGAATCTGAGTGGAAATTCAATGTATCAAAAATGTTTCATGCTCTCTTAGTTCCTAGGGACTTCAGCCTAGTACCTTTGTATATCCTACCCTTAGCCAGGCCCCATTACAACCTTAAAAGACCTTTTGATGTTGCATGCATGTTTTCCGTGGGAATCATTTTGAGATGAAAACCAAATTCATGGGAAGTGTTCTTGAAAGGTGAATTGAGTGAAATGTTGATAACCTAGACAAACTGAGCGGATGAGTGAAACACTAAATGCCCTTGTGAGGAAGGCGATTGTTTGAATTTGGTGATCTCCCTTGATGTGGTTGATACTTGATTTTGATATATGTTGATTTTGATTCAATGATTGCTAATTGGATACTTGATAGTTGTTTATTTGGTTTAACACGAAAAATGGCCTAACATGATAATTTTTGGGCCATTCGGCCTTGACTTGTTATATGGGTTCCATGATGTGTTAAATTGTTTGAATAATTTTTATGGGAATTAGATGAATATATAAGAATATAGAAATTGGTTTGGATTGATTTGGATGTGAATGTTGAAAGTTATGAATTATTGAGTCCTTAGGGACTAAATTGCAATTTCTGGGAATTTCGATGTGTGCAGACCGAAATTAATATTCTTGTATGTTAAGACTGTAGTCCTTGATGAGACAAAACCATAGAAATTGGTTTGGTGTTAATTTGATTAATACAGAAAAAGTTACAAGCTTTTTGGTGAAAAGGACCTTTTTGCAATTATTGAAAAATATTTGGGGCAGAAAAGTGATTTCTGGAAAATTAGAGGGCAACTGAAAAATATTTCTAAAGAAGTTGGTTTGGTGTTGTAACGCCCCTCCCTTGAGGGCATTACTTAAGTAACACGTGCGGAATCTAAATTAAAAGATAATTTGCTGGTGCTTTCGGAAAATAACTTATATAAGTACATAAGTGTCTGAAATTGAGTGTAAATTTTTTTTTTGTCACGACTCCATACCTAAGCCTTAATCGACACACAAACTTACTATCATAGCTTGCCTTAAAGGATATACTTAAATACAAGATAGTAGTTTTACAAAATTTTCGACAGAGTCTCCTCTGTAATTCGGACATCCCAGATAAAATAACACCTGTTAAAATAGTTACATTTTCACTTCAGAATTCCAGTTACACCAAATTCAACCAGGCATCAATACATAAGAATAATAGTTATAGCCATAAGCTTTACAAGACCAAAAGGGAAAGTTTAAGTTTGCTTTCAAAATAACGCTCTCCGAGCCATAAACATTTCATTTTAAAATAAAGACTCTCTGAGCCATACTCATACATACTTATCAAAATAATCTAAGTCTCAAACCCTAAGCTGGTCATTCAAAAAAATTATTCCTGAGAAGAACTCACGTGATCGTTCCACAATCAAATACTTCGTCAAGCAACTAGATCTAAGTCTCTGAGTGACTTAGGAAGACTCCTCTGCACATCTGTACTAAAATACCCGAGGTACAATAGCAAACCAGAAGAAACCTGATATGTTTGTAAGGGTGAGATACCATCATAAGATATATCCCACAACAACCATACACATGATACATGCATCACGTGAATCATATAAGCGGTTAAATCATGCATATTCGCAATATATCGGTGTTATATCAAAGGGCATCAAACCCGCACACCAATCTTTCGAAAAGATGCATGGCACTTCAAAATCGAGCTCTAACTTAATCTCCGGAGATCCCAACATCCTCAAAGTGAGTTGATCGGGCTCGATACACCATCTCATTGGCTAGCTAAGCACAACGATAATACACCGCCTCATTGGCTAGATAAGCACAACGATAATACACCGCCTCATTGGCCAATTTAGGCACAACGATTATGCACGTCGTTTCATTGTCCATTTAGGCACAACGATACACGCGTACACCGCCTCATTGTCCAATTTAAGAACAACGATAATACACCGCCTCATTGGCTAGCTAAGCACAACGATAATACACCGCCTCATTGGCCAATTTAGGCACAACGATTATGCACGCCGTTTCATTGTCCATTTAGGCACAACAATACACGTACACCGCCTCATTGTCCAATTTAAGAACAACGATAGTAAGGCACGCCTCTGCTGGGGAAATGCACATGAGAAAATATTTTATTTAAAAGGATTTCTTTGTGTTCATTCTTTTCACCGTCATTGCTCAAAGCTAACGACTTAATTCATCATTTCCCATCACTTGAAAACTCGTAAACATAGGACTCATAGTCCGAATGCTCAATCACAATGCCCAAGACCGTGGCGCGGTCAAGGGTTGTGGTCGTAGAAAACAACCTTCACCTTTAATCATAATCATCACACGCGGTCGAAAGACACGGTCCAACACAACGTGATTAGGACCTAAGTCCATAATATCATAGCCAGGACTCGTAGTCCCGAATTCACACCGATTCAAGATCACGTGCACATCATCAATACTGTAGGCGGCGTCTCGCGTCTGGATTCTCTTTCTTAAGTACTTATTTTTCGTTTCAATGAAAAACAAATTCAAAATCAATCCTCGATAACCTATCCAGGTCATCGGAAAGTTTCTAAAATATTTAGGAAAACATTTTCCTTGAAAATCTTTTTATAAAGCATCTTTGAAATTCTTTGATCTTTGAAATATTTCCCCAATAGAATATTGCCAAATAATCTTGAAAGTTTTCACTTGAAAACGCATAGTTTGAAAAGGATTTTCCTCTTGTATAGCAATAGTTCACCAAAACCATTTCAACATTTAAAACAAGATCTTTAAGTTAATGAGCTTTTGGGAAAGAACACCAATCCCTTCATCTTCAAAGCTTATTAAGGTTTTTAATCCTTATAAAGTGTTGAGCACGACGCACGTCCTGGCTTAGCAAAACTTTCAATCAACAACAGTATATATCATCGATGCAATGCTAATATCACGGTTGAAAGCGAGTTCATCACATATATGCATTATATCATTTAGAAACAAGTACGATTCAACATCGAGATAGTAGCACAACAATTTCAAGTACATTAGATAATCAAGTAGGCTCAATCAACAGGTAAATATCCAATTAAACACTTACACACACGCATACGATTATTGAATATCCCGAGGCAAAACTCCCATTACCTTTGAAGACAAGTAAAGGATCCTCGCCTTAATACTCACATTAGCTCCAAGGGTGTAACTATCTACTCCATCAAGCAAGTATAGCCGTGTCAAACGCCTCGGAGAGGAAGTCCAACAACGCGCAACAACCAAAAATCAAGAAATCAATTTCACATGATCAAACACACATTCTAACTTTATCTAAGACTTAATCTAATTACCAAACAAGGTTATTTTTAAAGAAAATCAGTTTGAAGCTTCACGCTTCCTAATACCCTTTTAAAAAACTTTGTTTTGATTAAAAGATCTTGAAAAAGAACTTTGAAATCATCCATTAAGAGTCACAATTACACTAAATCATAATTAATTTCATAAAAACATACCCAAATTCAAATAAAATTAAATTGGGGGTTTAGGGCTCATTATTAAAATTTAGGAAAAGCTCGAATAATAAAATTGGTTTAAGGAAACACAAATTCACAATCCAATCTCATAAAAACAACTTTAAATTTCAAGATTAAAATCTGAAATCAGAGGGTTAGGGTTTCAAAATCAATTTGAGGATTTACAAAAGAGAAGAGGTTAGAGGTAAAACTCTTACCCAAGGTGGAGTGGAAGAAGAGGTGGTGGTTACTAGGAGGTCCGGCACGGCGGCAGTGACTGAGGACGACGGCAGGAGGTGTCACCGCGGCGGTGATCGCGACCCAAACTCGAAACAAGACAGATCCGCACGTACAGGCGGCGATCTGCAGTGCTTGCTCGTCTTCTCTCCATCAAACGCGGCGGTTGGAGGTCCTCTCAAGGTGGCGACGCGAACCAGTCCGCAAGGAAGAAGGAGATGGAGTTGAGGTGGGAGGAAGAAGATGGTGTGAGGAGGAAGAAGAAGGAAGAAAAAGAAAAGAGAAGAAAGGAAGAGAGAAAGAAGAAAAGAGAAAGAAAAGAGAGACAGAGAGAGAACGTCGAGAATGAAAGAGAGAAAAGTGAGGAAGCTTAGCTTTTAAGCTAATTATTTAGTGATAGGTATCAAATGAGTGATAAATATTAGGCCTAAAATAAACATGTTTTTACTTTTTGGATTCTAAAAATAAAGGTTGATAAAAATATGTTTTCGAAATTGAAGTTAGAGTAAATATTAATAATTGAATCGATCAATAAGAAAATATTCAATCCAAAATTTAATCTCCGAAAATTACCAAACCAAAATATTCTTAACTCTAAAATTAAATAGGATAAGAATATGAAAATGTTTTTCTCTTAATCATATTATTAAAAATATTTTTAAATCTTTGGTATAATAGTGACAATAACATAAATTATTGTCAAGTAAACGTCGTTATTCACTGAAATGAGTCAGTGCTAACGCACTTAATAAAATAATTTGAAGAGAGTAATTTAATTACTCAAACTAAACCACCTAACATAATAAACATAATCATCCAAATAAAATAATTAATCCTAGGTGTAAAAAACTAGGGTGTTACAGGTGTGATTTGGAGTCATAAATAAAAGGTTATAAGGTTTTAAGTGAAAAGGGACTATTTTGTAATTGATGAAAGTTTAGGGACTAAAATGTAATTTTATAAAATTAAAGTAATTGGACAGTGAGAAACTGTTTTTCATGCTTACAAAACTGTTCTAGAACTCCAAAATGAGTTTTGGGCTATTAGAGTGTAAAAGTGTTGAAAAAGGATTTACACGATTTACAAAATTAACGACGTTCGGTCAAATTTTTAGGAATTTCGTATAGATGGAGAGTAAGATGAAAAATCAGTGTTTCAACATTTTCATATGAGTAATATAACCTAGGATAGTAATACATTTGAGGTGAAGAACCATGTTTTCAAAAAGTAGAACTTTTGGGCCTAAATTCAGTAAAAAGCGACGAAATCGTCGTTAAACGTGTTTAAGGAATTTTGAGGAAATGTTTTGGAAAAATTGATACCTAAGTATCTTTGAGGTAAATTACTCTTGAAAATGGATTTGATTTTATCTAAAGGTTTTGGTTTTAAGCCAAAAGGATTTTTGTCGTCAAGACGAGATTTTATCATAAAACGTAAAAACCTAAGTCAAGAATGACTTAGTGAAAATACAAACGTAATAATTTATGACGTGAGGTGGAACACGACCTTATGTCATAAAGTATGGATAATTTATTCTCCATATTCCATAAAATTTAATGGACTCAGAATGATTTGTTTTATTGAAAGCCAAAGGAAAAGGCTTAACTAGAAAAGTACAGAGAAATAAATAATTGGACCTATGTTCCAATCTCATAATGTGCTAGGTTTTGTAATCAAGTATTTTAAGAAAACTTTGCACAAAGGCGAAAGGTTACTTGATAACTTCCGCTTGATGTTAAGAACATTTAGCATCTGAGAAAGCACGTGGAAAGAATTCCGATGGAATCTAGATTTCATCATATGGAAAGACAAGAAGAACGCATTTTCCAGCAATTTTGCCTAAACACATAGTGAAACTATGTTCTGCAAGGCCGTTGTGCCTTGGAGAAGAGCTAACATTTCAATGCTGGTGTGAATTCCGTAGGGCCGATCTGGTTGATGCTTGGGGATGTCGGGGTTATGAAATACTCACATAGGCCCAATGGGTTGCTCCTCTGTGGCGTGGTGATATGGGAATACACCGACATAATTGAATAGACGCTACGTGTTTTATGGTAGTGTAGGATGTTCCCGAAAAAGCCTATGACGTGCACGCCCTCTTCTATTGATGCATTCTTTATTACCCAAGGCTGGTACCTCAGGAACAATCCTCCGAACCACTCTCTCCGACTGTTCGTAAAACCATGGTATAGGAATTCAGAGGTCATTCCTCAAGTCTTAGATGTCTTCTATCTATGAAAACGCGGTGCTGTGGTCATGTTTCTGTGAAACATTATTGTTTTGTTATGAGTGTAGATATGATTGATAATTGTTAATTATACGTACCTGAGAGTCGTACCACTGCATGTCTGCCTTATGTGTAAGATAAATGGAAATCTCACCTCCTTATTTTTATATTGCCTATGTCGGCTGGTTATGTGCCTTATGTATTCTTTTGAGAAGATTGAGACGTCAAGTTGTCGTTTGACTGACGTGTCGTAGAGATTGAGGTTCGAGCTTGTGGACGCTATGGTGGAATTTCTACAGGACGTCTTCCAGACTGTCGATGATTCTTAGATCATGTTTTTCCTTTTGGAAGAGGAAAGGGCTTAGTTTGAGAGTTACTATTGTAGTAACTCTAGTAGTGTCTTATGTGACGACATCGGTAGTGAGCTCAACTAGAGTTTCCACTAGATTTCGTCATTTGGGTTTGTCCTTCTCATGGTGTTTGAGAAAGGAAGGTCTTTTCTATTTTAGTTTGGCCAGCTGGGTATGTTTGGGAGTTAATGTTATTGTTATGGAGTTGCGACTCCAAGTATCTTATATTTTAGGAGCTGTGTCTCCATATCTTTAGTCTGTATCTGTATACTGTTATGATCTCTGTCTATGACTCGGGTTGGGTATTATGTAAATGATTTTCTAACTCATGACCCTAATTGTGATAATGGAATATTTTATTATCCATTCATTTAAAACAAAGTAGTTATATTTGTGACTAACGAAAAAGGAAAAAAATTACCCCATTTTTTTATAGCCAATATTTAATTAATCTACTTTTCGGCCTTAAAATGTCACTTACGATATAGCGCCCGAGAAGGGTGTTACATCATTGAACTCATGTTTGTGTTGTTGATATTAATATACGTGTTATGATTTATTTATGTTATTATTTGAGATGCTTTGAAATTAAATTATTTTGAAAATGACGGATTACCGTGGTTGTTTTTCCGGTTGCCGCGCTGGCTGAAAGTAGCATCTTTTCGAAAACCTTTTAGAACTGTGTTTACTTACTGGGATTATAAATCTCATTAGTGGTGTTGTCTTTCAGGGTTTACAATGATGACATAGACGGTGCAGCGACTTGAGAGAGTCTTGAAGTTATTAGTTCTAGTTTATTTTTATTTATTTCTTTCGGTTTATTAGACGTCCGTGTTTTAAGGCAAAAATAACTGTAAAAGACTTATGTGATTTTTAATGATTAATATTTATGAGGCTTTATCCATTTTGGATATAATGATATATTTAGCGCTATTACTTTATTTAATTATTTTGAATATACGACATACTTTTAGACTTAAATTTATGACTCGATTATTTAATTTAAATGTTTTAAAGGTTTCTATAGAAAATTAATTTAGGTTACTGAAGTAACGAAGGGCATTACATTGAAGGCATGGAGAGCAAAAAGACATGGAAAAATGAAGTCAGAGGAGATCATGGTCTGGCCCTGATGGCCATCATGACCGTGATGGAGCAATTTAAAAAAGGATGAAGAGACCAGAATCTATCACGGCCTATCCGTGAGGAGGATCACGACCGTGATAGACCAGCAGCTGAAGACTAGAATTGATCACGGCCTAGCCGTGATGAGGGTCACGGCCGTGATAGGACAGCAGTTGACGAACAGAAAGGATCATGCCCAAGCCGCTGTGGCCCTCACGGGCGTGATGTGAAGAAGCTTGAAAGTCAGATTTGGTCACGGCCCGGTAGTGATATGCATCACGGGCGTGATGGAAGGAGCCCGCAGAGAGAAAAATGGATCACGTGCTGCCCGTGGCGTGGATCACAACCGTGACGCACTCCGGGCGTTTTAAAAACCAAATTTCGTCCTCCTTGTTCAGTTTTGAGAAGCCCTACATCTACTCTCCTTCTTCAACCTCTCTTCTTCTGCTCCAACAGCTCTATGGTCGCACTGAGCCGACACCATCCACCACCTCGGTGAGTGGTTATATTTTTCTCCTCTCTCCGACTTGATTGTTTACATTGGGGACAATGTAAGTTTTTAAGCTTGGGTTAGGGGTATTTTTGCATATTGCATTTCTCATGTTGCATTCATTTTAGACGTAGTTTTTCCATGATCACATCTTTAGATTGCCCCTTGCTTAGAGTATGCATCCAATTGTGAGACTTTGTGCCAAATGAATTAAGACAGTGAATTTTTTAACCCAATTTTTGTATTCTTGTGATAGGCTAAAAATAAAAATGCTTGAGATGATCTTTTGATAGTTGATAATTAGCATGTGGTTCCTTGAATATGTGTTTCTCATTAATTTCAAACTATTAAATGTGAGATTTTTGAGCCTAAAAGGGGTACTCACTAAATTTACCCCATTCTTTGTGATTGAGTGTTTTCTTTCTCTTGGATTGTATTCTCTAGAACTTGACTTGAAACCATTTTGAAACTTAGAAATTTTTGAAAACATATTTGAAAATGATTGAGGCACTAGGTATTTTTCTGGCCTTCTGAGCTTTGACTGATTAAATGATACCCCTTAGTTGCCCAATTTTGAGCCTAATATAATAAAATTCTTTACTTGGTACCTTAATGGATTTTGATGAATGATGCTTGGTATGACACCTTTTAAAATATTGCAAAAATGGCAAAAATGTGGTTTGAAAAATAAATTGTGGGATCAAAAATTTAGAAAAATATTTCTCTTAAGTTGAAAATCTTCCTTTCTCCAAATAAAAAATAAAACAAAAAAAATGGAGAAGGGGACGAGAAAAAGAAAGTGAGAAATAAAAAAAAAGAAAGAAGGGTGGAAAAGTGAAGTAAAGCCCAAAAAGGTATTTTAGAAGGTTGTCATGCTTTGCATTGTTTGATATTTTGTTATCCTTCTTGAATTTTCTTTTTCTTGATTTCCCCACCTAACGATTAATCCCATGGCCCCATTACAACCAAAATAAAAGACCTCTTGATTCATATGTGTTGTTATTAATAAAATAGAGATTTTGGTTAATAGTCAAGCTTATGGTACGGTACTTTCCTTGAGGAAATTGAGCGAATTGTCATATGTCCTTAAACACTTGAGTGAGGCGAGAAGAGTGCCCAAATTGGTGAGAAACATCAGTTTAGGGAACCTAAGCTTCTAATTGGACTTGAAATTGATTGTCTCTTGGTTACTTATTTGGATATGCCTGTTACTTAGATTTGTTACTCGGGTTCTTGGTTCACTGTCCATGCTCTAATTATTTATCTTGTCTGGCCTTGGTGTTGCTTGAGGACAAACAAAATCTTAAGCTTGGGGTAGTTTGATGAGTGTGATTTCACCTCATATTTCTTTATCATATTGCATGCATTTTCATGTAGTTTAGGCATTTTTAATTTGATTTTTGTTAGTTTTTACCTTGGAACGGGTAAGGTGGTTCTGTGGTGTTTGTGTGCAGGAATTGATGATTAAATTTCTCAAGACCAGTTAATTTGGAGTTTGCATGAAGACGGAGCTTGAAAAACAAGAAAAATGAGCCAAGCAGAGACCATCGCGGCTTGGGTGTGACAAGCATCACGGCCATGATCGCGTAGGGCTGAAGAACAAAAAGAACGCAAAAGTCAGAAGCTATCACGGCCTGGCCATGACAGCCATCACGATCGTGATAGGTCAATCAGTAAAGCAGTTCTCCAAGTCAGAACCTGTCACGGCCTAGCCGTGACAGGCATCACGACCGTGACGCGCAAAATCGGGATTACCGATTTTTTATTTTTGATCTGATTTGTAATTGCTTAATTCCCAAGTTAACCTACATTATAAATAGGACAGTCCCCGACAACGGCGTCAAAAACTTGATAAGCGTGAATCCGCAAGTGAACGGCTTCGTCGTCAAGTTATAAAATGATCGAACTCATAGAGACCGTGATCTTAAACAACAATTAATTATTAAATTAATTAAACTAAACAAGAAAATGATTTGGAAAGATTTGGTTTTTGAAATAATAATTAACTAACAAATCAAGTATTTAAAACGCAATCAAACAGAATCACAAAGCAAATCAAATATGGAGTTTTTCAAATTAAAAGAGATTTCCAGGAATTGGGTTACCAACAAGACTGCTTATGCCACTAAATTGATTACCCCTCTTGTTAATTATCAAAATTGCTTTGAAGGTGAATTTATCCTAAATAAGTTAATGTTCCCTCTCGAGATACAAGAACCGTGCCCAATTAAACCAACACATACTCTCGTGGTAATTGTATTTAAATTGAACTCATTAAGGTTTGTGACAATTCAATGAACCCTCGAAGGAGTGCTTCTAACTCTCGTGATTTAAGTCCTAAGTTCAATTCCTATAGATCCGATACCTTAGTACACCGCTAAGTTCATCCTTAGAGTATCTACGACATGCAAATAAGTGGCCACCGAATTTACAAGTAATTCATGAAATAGGAATTAAATCTAAAGCAAATTGAAATTAACAAAAAGGAAAAACGTCAATTCATCACATAAAACGAGTCTTGGTCACGGCCGTGACGCACTCCAGGCATTTTAAAAACTAGATTTCGCCCTCCATGTTCAGTTTTGAGAAGCCCTACACACCTACTCTCCTTCTTCAACCTCTTTTCTTTTGCTCCAACAGCTCTATGACTGGCACCTGAGCCAACACCCTCCACCACCTCTGTGAGTTGTTCCATTTTCCACCTCTCTCCGACTTGATTATTTAAATTAGGGACAATGTAAGTTTTTAAGGTTGGGGTAGGGGTATTTTTGCATATTGCATTTCTCATGTTGCATTCATTTTAGACGTAGTTTTTGCATGATCACATCATTAGACTGACCCTTGCTTAGAGTATGCATCCAATTGTGAGAATTTTGTGCCAAATGAATTAAGACAGTGAATTTTTTAACCCAATTTTTGGAAATAAAACGACTACTCACGCATTTCCATGTTCATAGCAATCTTGAGTAACAAAAGCATAAAAAAATCCTAAGAGAAGAGAAATCCTAAATTAAGCCTAAGGCAGCAGCCCAGAGATCACCTATTTTCGAGCCTAAGAGTCCTATTTATAATGTAGGTTAACTTGGGATTTAAGCAATTACAAATCAGATCAAAAACAAAAGATCAGAATCCCAGATTTTGCGCGTCACGGCCAGACCGTGACAGGTTCTGACTTGGAGAACTACTTTACTGATTGGCCTGTCATGACCGTGATGTCTGTCACGACCAGACCGTGATGGCTGTCACGGTCAGGCCATGACAGCTTCTGACTTTTGCGTTCTTTTTTTTTCTTCAGCCATACGCGATCATGGCCTTGAGGCTTGTCACACCCAGGTCGTGATGGTCTCTTCTTGGCTCATTTTCTTGTTTTCAAGCTCCGTCTTCATGGAAACTCCAAATTAACTGATCTTGAGCAATTTAATCATCAATTCTTGCACACAAACACCACAGAACCACCTTCCTGTTCTAAGGTTATTAACAAAAATCAAATTAAAAATGCCTAAACTACATGAAAATGCATGCAATATGATAAAGAAATATGAGGTGAAATCACACACATCACCATTGCTCCTCCAGTTCCACTGTCTCCTGCTGCTAATGCTGCTGCTCTAGAGGACGATGAGATGGCGGACGTCGGCGGCACGGACACTGAGGATACTTGGGTTCCTCCACCTTCGCCTTCGCATGATGATTGATTTTTTTTCATTTTATGGATTTCTTGATGATTACGTATGACATTTTTATTATTTATATACATTCATTATTGTTATATTTGTGAGTTGGATTAGTAATTAATGTTTTAAATAAATTTTTAAATAAAAACCAAAAAAATGATATTAATTTTTTAAATAAAATCTTAACTAAAAACAAAATTTATATTAATGTTTTAAAAAAAAATTTAAAATAAAAAATAAATAAATAATTAGTCATAGCCACCGAAATAGCAACCCATATTTCGGTCACTATGCTTAAGTCACAGGAAAAAATAAAAAAAATATAAATTATTTCATGGTTAGTGTCCGAAACCGCGGTCGCTAATTTGGTTGAGGTAACCATCATTAGCGACCAAATTAGCGACCGAATATGAGTCACCAAATTCGGTTACCCTGATCATGCGACCAACTGATCTGCGACTGAATTATATAATTTAGAGACCGAATTTTTGTGTCCGATTTCCCAAAAATTTTGTTTTTAAGTCCGCTAAACATGATTTTTGTTCTCTTAAATCTTCATCTCAGATTAAAACCATTTTGGAGTCATTGAAGCCTCAAAAGTCAGATCTCACACTCTTGAATAGGGGTGTTCATCAACCGATCCAAACCGATTCAAACCGAACCGAAAAACCAAAAACCGAACAAATCGAAAATCGAAAAAACCGAAAACCGAAAAAACCGCAATTTTTTATTGGATTGGATCGGATTTTGGATCCTATAGTGAAATCCAATCCAATCCAATCCTAACCGATCTATTGTATACATATACTATTATTTTTGAAATTATAATATTACTCATACTTAAACATTATTCTTCATACTTTTATATCCCTCATTCTCTTTAATATTTTTGTCGGAATGACATATATAAGACTATTTAGAATAAATATTAATGTCTTGAAGTTATATTTTACTAAAAGTTTTGGTGCATAGCATATATATATTTGATTGAGTAATCATGAAAAATAGGAAAACAATTAAGTAAATTTGAAAAATAATTAGCTACATTTTATTTGTAGCCGATTCAAGGAAAAAAAAAGGATAAGTAGGAATAGATATAGAGAATTAATATTAAAGAACGTGTTAAAAAATATCAATAATTTTTTTCTTCTCAAACTCCCAAATTAAAATGAAGATTATCCTTTATCCACTATTAAATAAGTAGAAAGGATACTTAACATTAGGAAAAAAAAAATGATAAAAACCGAATTATCCAATCCAATCCAAACCGCATTTAAATTGGATTGGATCGGATCGTATTTTTTTAAGAAAGCAAACTGATCCAATCCAAACCGCACGATGTTTTTATCATTGGATCGGATGACTTTTTAGCTCAAAACCGATCCAATCCAATCCGCGAACACCCCTACTCTTGAAAACAGTTTTGTAACCTTCATCTTAGAATAACATAGTTTGATGGAATTAAAGTTGTCATGCCATTTCTTTAGCCTTGTCCAAAACCAAGCACCAACAAAGTGAACATTCTCACTTCACTAATAAACCTCACAAACAACATACATATCCATGCATCAAAGTATTAATTCATGACATGAAATTTAAACATACTAGGCATACTTGGTGATACATGATTTTACTATACAAGTTTATAATGTTTTCTCAAGTAATCATATTCATCATAAATTATAACCATACCACAACAAAAGCACCAAATCAAGTCCGCCAAGAGGATCACACACATATAAACAATAAAAATAGACAACCCTCACACTTAGGGTTTTTACAAGACAATATACACATTAATTAAACCACCAACATATCTACCCTAAGGTTGGATGATGGTAATCTCCCCCATACCTTTGTTGATCACTTGGAAAATCAAGCAATAAGATAGTATTGTTTACCTAGGGTCTCACGGTTTCAAACTCAAAACCTAACTAAGAACAATCAACATGAAAACAAGTTAAAGAATGAAGAAAAACCTACTTAACCCATTTGTGATGGTTTCGGTCAAGACAAGAAAATAGGGTTAGGGTTTTCCATTTTTTTCAAAATCTTGGATACATGATCCTAGGGTCTTAAATAGAAGATAGAAATTGTCATGATACCATAATTCCATTCATAAAATTTTTCATGACTTTCTTCATGAAACTTTAACAAAATGGATTTTAGAAAAGAAAATGAATG
Source organism: Sophora flavescens (assembly GCA_030762895.1). Lineage (NCBI taxonomy): Eukaryota > Viridiplantae > Streptophyta > Magnoliopsida > Fabales > Fabaceae > Sophora > Sophora flavescens. The sequence goes on from CM061069.1 coordinate 148,005,828, forward strand.
GAAGCAAAGTAACTCAATATAAATGATAGGTGATCATGGATCATGAGTGTATACCTCTAGATGTTGAAGGAAAGGATAGAAGATTGATGAAGAACATGGAAAACTCTTTGAAAAGGTGTAAGAACTTAGGAGTTTTTCTTTTGAGTTTTTGTGAGAAAGTGAGGAAATGAAACAAAATGATTTTGGGTGAATTTTGGGGAAGGTGGCCGTGAGCTTCAAGGGGTAAAATGGTCAAGATTTTGTTGAGACAAACTTGAAATTTCCATGAAAGAATAAGGACATAATAGTCATTTCATTTGAAACCATCATTAATATGGTGAGTCACACCATGACTCACCATGGTGACTCACCTTCCATGACCTTCCATGAGTCATCATGGATGACTCATTGTTCCCATCTCTTGGCAAGTTTCTGCAGTCTCGTATCCGGCTCCGTCGTTTACCTGATTTAAGTTTTTGTCCGTTTTTCTTCAAAATTCGCCCGTATAAAATACAATATTTTATTTTTGTGCGAAAGTTTTAGAAATAGACTTTATCAAGGAAATTATGATAAAATCTAGAATTTCTCAGTTTCGGGTCAAATTAAGGTTTGCTGGTATAGAACTATACTGTCAGTAAAAACACAGACCGGTTTCCGTCTGATTTTTAAACCCATAAATGAACCCTAATTTCTTACAATATAGTAGGTTCTAGATATAATTTTCTTTTTCCAAAAAATCATTTTCTTGACTACCGGTAAAAATATAAACAGATACATAATTATCGACACAACAAAACTGATAAAACATAGGAAAAAGACGGGGTGTTACAATTTGCTTTAGGCTTCAATAGATGTTGGACCGGCCCTTATCTTAGCAACATGCTTTAACAAAAATCTTAAAAATTTTCAATTGAATTTATCCATTCGCTTTTACTATGAAATTAATTTCTATCATACCTATTGGAGAGAAATATTATGTCATTTAAATCTACCTTAAAAGTAGGTCACTTAAAAAAAAAAAAAAGACACGTGCATCATTTCCCCGGATAATTAGGACCCAAAAATTCTAAGTCAACAAAAAAAAGTCCAAATTTTTTTAGGATTTAGTTGTAAGCAGATCTTAATTAAGATCCAAATTCAAACGTGTCCCTTAAAATCTTTAGAAATCCGTTGTTACCATATTTTAGAATCTGATTGATTAGGATAAGAGATAAATTGGTTTCCAATCTTTACTACTTTTTTTGTTTTTTGTTTTGAATCTTGTGAATTATCTTATAGCAAGTCAATAACGTTCTTAATTCACTTGTTCTATGTTCACGAGTTTAACATATTTCCTCCCTCTGATTCCTTCCCATGAAACCTAGCTATGGCTGCCACCATATCACCACCAACCAAATATGCTTCCAAACGCAATACCACCATCAATGATCTCTACGATGATTCACTCATCCAAATCTTTTGTAGACTCCCTTGCAAAACTCTCTTCTCATGCAAGAGCGTCTCAAAGCATTGGTTTGCATTAATTTCTGATCCTAACTTTCATTCCATATACCTCACTCACCAACATACCCTCTTCCAAAATTTGCAGACCAAAGGAGAGGTGGACCTAGATCAACAAAGCTTCATCCTAGAACCATATATTAAAGCACTCATTACGACACCAAATGTATCATCTTCACAACTTGGGTTTCTCATGAAGCTAGAGGTCTTTGGTTGTTCCAACGGTTTGCTCTTGTGTAGAAATCCGCGACGCAAATGCATATACTATGTTTGCAATCCACTCACCAGGGACACATTAGAGCTACCTGCTCCAAGCCTTCGGGGAAAAACTGGGGTTCTTTTGGGTTTTATGTATGACCCTTATTACCATGTTGAACTAGAGGGCGTTTCTGTTGTTACTTCTCTTCGGAGGTTCAGGGTGGTGCGAATCCCCACTTTTAGTGGCATGAAATTTGCTTTTAATGTTGAAGTTTTCTCTTCTGAGACAGGTAAGTGGAATCATTTTGTTGTCTCTTGCCCGAAGGGTTTTGAGTGTGGGTTTTTTCTCCCAAAATGGGGTGTTGAACAAGATGGAAAGTTGTACTTCACGGGCAGAAGAACGATTCTTGTGTATGATCCTTACAACGATGGACAAGTTGCTTCTGTTATTGATTATCCTAGTGACTTTGTTCGTGAAGCATATACAGGGTGCCTTGGAGTTTCATGTGGACGTTTGCATTTATCCGAGTTAAGAGATTTTGCCACTCCCGACATAAGTTTTTGTTTGAGAGTTTGGGAATTGGAATATTGTGATTGTGGGCAAATAGAAAGAGCAACATGGCGATTGGTGCATGAGTTTTATCTTCCTCCTGATATCATTGGGCCAATCTTACAAGAGTTGACACCCATAAAGAGAAAATTTGTAAGTGGATATGCTAGAATTATAGCATTCCATCCATATGTTAGGGGTAATGTGTTTTTGAGAGTTGTTAATCACATTGTTTCCTGCAATTTGCTTACTCGGAGGTTCAAAGCAACAAAATATGGAGGTGAGCTATCCTTGCTTTTTTATCCGGTGATCCCAATTGTGCTCCCATGGTGGCCAACCCCAATTCCTTGAGGAACAATAGGTAACTCTCTTCAGATGTCCCAAAGGGGAGGGCTCTTGAAGGTTGATCTTTTGGCATCAGGTTGATAATATTTCTTTATTATAAATATTTCTATATGATAAGAGTATATTCTATTTAATTATATAAATTATTAGAATATTCAATTCTAGTAAAATTATAATTAGAAATAAAATATTCTAATGTTATGGATCTTTGTTGCTGGTGTGAATTTTGATTATAGATGGGATTGTATTTGGTTATGGCCTCCTCAATCATTCTAAAATGCATTTTAAGATTGACGAGTTTTTTTTTTTTTTGGTTGCAAAAATAGAAAGATTGAAACATTTGCATTGTAAGATAAGTTGATATGAATGGGATGTTGTCTTTTACAATGTAACCATTTAAAAGAATAAAAATGGATCACAAATTAAAATAATTTTCTATTCTCATTGCAAATATCATTGAGTAGTACAATCCTATGATGGTAATTGGTAATACGAAATTAACTATTACTAAAATATTTAACATTACTTTTATCAAATAGTGAAAAAATTTAGCTCATAGTGGAAGTTTCCATTCTCAAATTTTGGTAATGAAAAGTTTAAGAGGAGAAGAAGTTGTTCCATTTTCAAAGTTTAGTGTGTTAAATATGGCATGTTTTCTCACATTTCTCAATTCCTACCAACCAACATGAACAAGAAATTTTCAGTTGGTTATACCATCCAAGGAATTTACAGATGGAACCACACTTGGCATCTTAGAATTAACAAATGATATGGTTGTTCACTGTCACTGTATCTCTATCTATGATATTAAGTGCTTGCACAATGGCCTCAACGAATGGAGACAAAGTAATGTTCGGTTGGCAAAGAACGACTGTGTCCTTTTGTCCATTAGGGTGACTGCATTTTTGGTCACTGCATCTAAAACAAAACAACTGTGATGGCATGCAACAAATAAGCAGACCAAAAGCTTAGTACTCTAACTGCAAATTTAACCAAGTCCAGCTCATAGCACTGTTAATGGGGATAGTAGAATAAGCAAAATCGTACCATACAGAAGAAGAAAAGGAAACTACCGACTATAGTAACGTTAACGTAACCTGTTTTGGACAGCAGAGAGAGAGAAAGAAGAATTGGCAACAAGTTTTCCAAGAGAGAGGTCACGTGATTTACTTACAACTCTTTTAGTTTGTTTGGTACCATGGCAAATTTTCCACCAACACTAGTGCATTAGACCTCAATTTTTTTTTTAAGTTTGTTTGGTACACACCTATTAATTAAAAAAAATAGTTAATAATACTAACTCAACTTTTTTCTCAAAAAAGTCTTTTCTCTCATTTGATTTTTCTCTGTTACTTTTTTTGTCTTCCTTGTAATCTCTCTTCCGATCTTTTTGTGGCTCGGTGGCTATGCGACCACCGACGTCCCCACAAGCCATGACCCCACGATGGCCTCTTTGTAATCGACTAACCTTACGGCCATTTCGTGCCAAGTGCTGACGTGCCAACACCATGGGCTGTCACTTATCTTAAGAACACGCTTTAACAAAAATCTTATACATTTACGAAGATGAAGTCTAAACAAAATTATGAAATCAGTGATGTAGCAAAAAAAATTATGAAATCAGTGAAATCTTTTAATATTTTTTATTTTTTAATTTCTATCATACCTATTAAAGAGAAATATTATGTCATTTAACTCTACCTTAAAATAGTTTGAGTACACTTAGTACTCTCTCGGGTTGGGCTATGGTGCACCATCCATATTTTACACCATCCATGTGGCAAATTTTGGACCAATCAAATTGCCACATAGGTTGGTCAAAATTTTAAACTTTCTAGTTGTATTATACTGTAGTCAAACTATATGAATACAATATATTGTAGTATAATATATGTGTTTTTTGTATTTGCAAATTTAACTCATATTAAAATAATATTTTATGATTAAAAAAATGATTACATTGCAAAATATTATTGACAACGAACATTATTTTAATTCATATTAAAATATTATTTTGCAATATAATCAGTTTTTTTAATCAAAAAGTATTTTTTTAATATGGGTAAAATTTGCGAATACAAAAAGTACATATACTATACTACAATATATTGTATTCATATATTTGACTACAGTAGAAATACAACGAGAAAGTTTGAAAGTTTGACCAAACCCATGTGACAATTTGATTGGTCCAAAATTTGCCACATATGGGTGTTGGGTCAAAGCAACCATCACACAAGAGGGGGTGAATTGAGTGATAATAAAAATTTAAAACTTTTACTAAACATCAAAACATAAATCAGAGTTTTTCAAATAAAGAGAGTGTAGATGGATAAAAGAAGATAATTTAAAAACCATCTAACAAAACTAATAACATATTTTTAACCAATTTGGAAATAAGATTCTGATAATTCTTATAGAATTCGCATTCACAAGATAAGCACGTCCATCTAGCCATTAAGATCTTTCATTCGGACGGGCTAGTAGACGAGCTCCATATGCCACGCCATTGGACGAATACTCTCATTAAGGTTTTAGCAAGTCCAAAGAACGTAATCCTAGTAGACGAGCTCCATATGCCACTTTAGTGGATGAGCGCTTCTGTTACCTTAATGGACGAGCACTTTTGTTACTCCAGTGGACGAGCTCTTCTGTTACTTTAGTGGCAATCGCCTCTGTTACTTTAGTAGACGAGCGCCTCTATCACTTTAGTAGACGACCGCTCGTGACACTTTGGTGGACACTTGCTCTTATCACTTTAGTGGATGCTGGCTTTTATCACTTTAGTATTGGACGTGAGCTTCTATCACTTGTGTTGGACGTGAGCTTCTATCAATACAGTGTTGGACGTGAGCTTCTATCACTATAGTGTTGGACGTGATTGACTTGTATGATTATCTTAGACTAAACATCAACCAGTTAGACAACATCTAGAGGATAAAAACATTTGAAAATCACTACAAAAAAAAAAACCTATTTAGCGACCGAATATTTCGGTCGCTAAACTTGATAATTCGGTTGCTATACTGTATAGCGACCGAATTAGCGACCGAATTAAGGGGGTAGCAGAAACCCTGGTCGCTAAATGTTTAGCGATCGAACTTATATTTTGGTCGCAAATCTGAGACCGATTTTTCGGTCGCAAAATTATATATTTCGGTCGCCGTATAGTTGGTCGCATGCCCAGCTCGCCTAATTTGGTGACCGATATTCGGTCGCAAATTTTGATTTTTTTTTTAATTTTCCTGTAACTTAATCCTGCCGACCAAATATTGTTTTTCAACTATTACCCCATTGATTTTTAATTTCTGATATAAACAAAATACACCAATATTTTTTTTAAAATAAATAGAAAACGTAAATATGATGTACTAACGATCCAAAACACCACAGTCAATATGATCAAGAAAACATATACATTAATTAACGCAAGTTTAATAATGGTTTATGATGAGTGTGATTCCACCTCATCTTTGTCCATCATTTTGCATGCATTTTCATGTAGTTTAGGCATATTTTTATTAGATTTTAGGTTAATTTTCCTTTGGAACGGGTAAGGCGGTTTTCGTGTGTTGTTTTGCAGATATAAAGGGTAAATTGCTCAAGATCAACCATGATGAAGTTTGGATGAAGATGGAGCTTTAAAACTGAAGAAAATGAGCCAAACAGAGCCCATCACGGCCTAGCCGTGATGCCCATCACGGCCATGATCGAGCAAAACTGAAAAAGAAGAAAGGCTGAAGTCCGAGTCTGTCACGGCCTGGCCGTGATAGCCATCACGGCCGTGACCCAAAACCACCAAAAGTCAGAGCACATCACGGCCCGGTAGGAAATTCATCACGGCCATGAAGCAGAGGTCTCGCGTCGCGAGACATATCTCGCGTCGCGAGAAATTGAAATTTCCAGATTTACAGAGGCAGAGACCGTCACGGCCTGGCCGTGATGGCCATCACGGCCGTGACGCGCATTACTTGGACCTGAAGAAACCGAAATAGATCAGATTTTGAGTTGGTTTGGGACTCTAACTTCCACATTTCTATAAATATGGACCAAGGCATCAGATACAGGGGACACAATTGAATCATCTACACATTAGGGGCTACTACTCTAGGCTTAGATCTCTCTTCTCCTCCTCTGTTCTCTTTTCTGAATTTTTTTATGTTGTCAACCCAGCTTGTCATCTCCATGGCAAGACTGGAGTAGTAGCATAGTTTCTAGGGATTAGGGCTCTGCCCAAGGTTTGTAAATGATGTTAATTTGATGTTGAAACCATTGTTGATTTCATAATTGTTTTAGATCTGATTTCTAGTGTGTTAATCACTCATAAATTTCGGCAACCGTTTATTTACGTGACATAGACGTTCTAAGGAGGAACCTAACGGTGAACTTAGGATCTCTAGGGTGATTCACTCGTAAAGCCCGGCAGCCACTGGTTTGTGAGATGTGAATGATCCAAGGAGGAACCTAGCGGTGAACTTAGGTTATTTGCATGACCGAGACATTCCAAGGAGGAACCTAGCGGTGAACTTGGGTGTCGGACCTATAGAAGTCAGACTTGGGACTGAAATCACGAGAGTTAGAAGCCGTCCCTCGAGGAGCAACGAGTTGTCACGGAACGCAAAGGGTCCAATCTGGGATCGACTACCACGAGAGTAGGGGTCGGGTCAATTGGGCACGGCTTTTGTAACCCGAGAGGGAGCTTAAGCTATCAGAGGATAAACTCGCCTTCAAGGCAATTTCGGTAATCAACAAAGGTAAATCAGTTAGCAACATAAACAACCTCAAAGGTAACCCAAATCCCTAGGAATCCGTTTTAGATAAAAACCCCATAAACAATTGTTTTCTGTTTTAATTGTTCTCTGCTCATCTATCTTTCAATTCAAAAACCAATTTCAAAACCCTCTTTAAAACTGTCCAGATATAATCGATTCGAAAACCGATTGCGATTCGGGAACACAGTCTCTGTGGGTTCGATATCTTTTATTACTTGACGGCAGTCCGGTACACTTGCCGGATTCGCACGAGTGTCGTCGCACGTCGACTGACGCCACACATCAAGTTTTTGGCGCCGTTGCCGGGGACTGTGCCTTTTCGAATCTCAATTCAAATTTTGAATTGATTTTTCTGGACCTTTTCTTTTTATTTGATTTTTATTTCTGAAAATTTATAAATAAAAAAAAATCAAAAATTTCTTTTCCTTCTATTGTATCCATCTCTCTGTGAGTTATATGCAAAGATCCCTAAGTCTTGGGAGCCTTAGTGAGATTGATCCGGAGATCGAGAGGACCTTCCACAGACGTAGAAGACTACAAAGAGAGGGAGAAAGGTTGAGTCCCGTTCCACTCATGGCAAATCAACCGGATACAAAACCTTTGAAGGACTACGCAGCCCCAAATGCGAGAGGCTTGCGAACTGGGATTGCAAGGCCAGAGATTGAGGCGGAAAACTATACTATACCGCCCATGCTAATCAACATGATTAGGCAACATCAATTCGGAGGATTGCCTTCGGAGGACCCGACCGATCACATAGAGACATTCTTAGAGTTCACCGACGCAATCAGGATTAATGGAGCCTCGGTCGATGTTGTGCGTTTGAGATTGTTCCCCTTATCTCTCACTGGAAAAGCGAAGGCCTGGCTTAAGCAAATTCCCGCTAACACTTTGACTACTTGGGACCAACTGGAGCAGGCGTTCTTGGAGAAATTCTTCCCTCCATCTAAGACGGCCTACATAAGAACCCAGATCACCGGCTTCTTCCGAGGAAAGACGGAGAATCATTCTCGGAAGCCTGGGATCGTTACAAGGGATCTGCTGGAGTCGTGCCCACATCACGGACTCGAGAGGTGGTTAATAGTGCACACCTTCTATAACGGATTGGATTACTCTTCGAAGGTGTCACTAGATTCTGCAGCCGGTGGAGCGTTTATGAATAGGCCTCTCACTGAGGCATTCAACATCATCGAGAATGTCGCCACCAACTACCACCAATGGGGATCCGAAAGAGGTAATAACCCGAACAAGATTTCGGGGGGTAAGTTTGAGGTAAATAGCACAGATCTTATTACGTCAAAGATAGACTCACTTAATAAACGTTTTGATCGGCTGGAAAGAGCTAATGTGAGTGCATTAGGTGCTACTAACCTTGTTTGTGAGATTTGTGGAATGCAGGGACATGACATGATGGGATGCCCACATGGATCCGGTGCTTCGGGTGAACAAGTGAACTCTTGTAACAACTACTATGATACGAACCCGAAGCTGCCCAACTATGCTCCCCCAAATCCCTACAACCAAAGAAGAAACAACCCTTACCTCTCCTACGGCAACTACAGCAACACGCTCAATCATGAGTTCCAAGAGGGTCAAGGTAATAAGAGAGCAGCACCTGGGTATCCTCAGGTACAAAGATCTAAACTCAAGACTTTATTTGAAAGTTTTGTCGAAACTCAGACAAAACAGAATGAGGAGTTTAGACAACAAGGAAGGGCAGTGAGTGAGGCAATAAAGGATCTAGCATCTAAGGTAGACAACTTAGCAACTCATAACAAGATGCTAGAAAACCAGATTGCCCAACAAGCCAGCATGTACTCGAGACCTAAGGGTACATTCCCGGGGCAACCCGAAGCAAATCCCAATGAGCATTGCAATGTCATACACTTGAGGGATGATAAGCTTCGGGTGGGGGTAGCTGAAATGGACGTGGAACCGGAGGAGGACACGAGCGAAAAAAAGAGCCAGAACCGAAATATGTCCCTCCACCACCGTACCAACCCCCGATACCTTTCCCACAGAGGTTGGTCAAGAAAAAGCAAGTAGATGTAGAGACTAAAATGCCTACTAAACTGAAAGACCCAGGTAGTTTCTCCATCGCTTGCTCGATTGAAAAGATGGAAATAGACCCAGCCTTATGTGACCTAGGGGCTAGCACGAGCTTGATGTCCCTCACTATCATGGAAAGGTTGGGAAGCAAAGAGTTGAGACCATTCAAATTCCCCTTACAAATTGCGGATGGCTCAACTAGGACTCCTCTAGGCATACTAGAGAATGTTCCTGTAAAGGTAGGGAAAATTCTCATCCCTACCGACTTCCTGGTATTGGACATGAAAGGGAATTCTAAATTCCCCATCATTTTAGGAAGGCCATTCTTGGCAAATCATTGGAGCATTAATAGATGTAAGGAATGGCAAACTCTCTCTAAATGTAGAGGAAGGTAGGGTAAATTTTCAGTTGATTAACTCTTGTAACAACCCTCCTTTTGAGAGCCATGTGTGCAGAATTGATGTAAAGACTCCAGCAGTAGAGAAAGAACTTAGCATGGAAGCAACCCCAAAGATTTGCAGGGCTAATGATGCACCCAGCAGTGGTGAAGTTGGAGTTGCTGTCCATGCAGAAACAATACTTCCGCCGGGAGGAAGGAAGGCTAGGAAGCTCCGAGAGAAAAGAGCAAAGCGGAAGCGTTACTGGCCGTATGAGCAGAAACGGCTATTTGAAGGAGCTCCATGGAAAAGAAGTGTTCCTGCACTTCTACGCCCAGCCGACCCCGGTTGACTGAAGGAAGTTTGGTCAAGCTTAAAACCATAAATAAGCGCTTCTTGGGAGGCAACCCAAGTTTTCTTTCCCTTTTTCCTTTTGTTTTTGAATTAACCTCTTGAATAATTTGAGAAGATCAAGAGGCAAAAATATCATTAATAGGTTTGTCTAGTGTTTTCAGGTTGAGAAAGAGAAGAAGAGCAATGAAAAAGATAAAGTCAGAGGCCATCACGCCCTGGCCGTGATGATAGGTCACGGCCGTGATGAACTAAACAAAAGCACAGAAAGGAACACGGCCTAACCGTGACAACCATCACGGGCGTGATGAATAGGATGCCAAGATCAGAGAGCATCACGGCCTAGCCGTGATGTAGATCACGGCCGTGACAGGGCAACTCCTGAGGACCAGAAACGATCACGGCCTAGCCGTGATGAGCCTCACGGCCGTGATACTATTTCTACCCAAGTTTTGACTGGAATGTGAAGCCAACACCCGCTACCGACTCGGTAAGTTGTTCCAATTTTTCTCTTCTCTCCGACTTGATTATTTACATTGGAGACAATGTAAGTAATCAAGCTTGGGGTAGGGGTATTTATTTTTGCATTTGCATGGTTGCATTCATATTGCATTCACATAGGCATAGATTGGTATGATCACATTCTTTAGATTGCCCCTCACTTAGAACATGCATCCGATTGTGAGAACTTGGAGCCAAACGAATTGAGATAGTGAATTTTGTACCCAATTTTTCATTATTCTTGTGGTATGGCTAAAAATAAAAATTTCTTGAGATAGTCATTTGATAGTTGATAATTAGCATGTGGTTCCTTAGACTTGTGTACCTCACTGATTTTTGAATTACTAAATGTAAGATTTTGAGCCAAAAGGGGTATTCACTAAATCTACCCCATTTCTTGTGCAAGAGTGATTTAATTCCTCATGGATTGTATTTTCTAGAACTTGACTTGAAACCATTTCAAAACTTAAAAATTTCTGAAAACATTTTTGGAAATGATTGAGGCACTAGGTATTTTTCCGGCCTCCCGAGCTTTGAATGATAAATGCTACCCCTAGTTGCCCAATTTTGAGCCTAAAGATAAAATACTTTTCTTGGTACCTTGAATTACTTTGATAAATAATGCTTGGTATGGCACCTTTTAAAGTATTACAAAAAGGGTAATTGGTAGTTGGAAAAAGTATGGGAAGAAAAAGCTAGAAAGTAATTTCTCTTGAGCTATAAATCTCCCCTTCTCCAAACAAAATAAAAATGAAATGAACAGAAAAAAAAATGGAGAAGGGGATGACAAAGAAAGTGAGAAATGAAAAGAAAAAGAAAAAAAAAATTAAATGAAGGAAGAAAGGTGGAAAAGTAAACCAAAGCCCAAAAAGGGGTATTTTAGAAGATGTCATACTTTGTAATGTTTGATAATCTATCTAGCCTTCTTGAAAATTCCCTTTCTTTGATTTTCCCACCTAACAATAAATCCCATGGCCACATTACAACCAAAGGAAAAGACCTCTTGATTCTTAAGTGTTTTCTTAAATAAAGTAGAGATTTGGTTAATAGTCAAGCCTATGGTAAAATACTTTCCTTGAGGAAATGGAGTGAATTGTCAATAAATCCTAAAACACTTGAGTGAGGTGAGTTGAGTGCCCAAATCAGTGAGGATATGAACTTGAAGAACCTAAGTTTCTAATTGGACTTGAACTTGATTATCTCTTGAATGCTTATTAAAAATGCCTATTACTTGGATTAGCTTCTAGGGTTTTTGGTTCACTATCCATGCTTTGAATGATTTACATCTTATGGCCTGAGTAATTGCTTGAGGACAAGCAAAGTTTTAAGCTTGGGGTGATTTGATGAGTGTGATTCCATCTCATCTTTGTCCATCATTTTGCATGCATTTTCATGTAGTTTAGGCATATTTTTATTAGATTTTAGGTTAATTTTCCTTTGGAACGGGTAAGGCGGTTTTCGTGTGTTGTTTTGCAGATATAAAGGGTAAATTGCTCAAGATCAACCATGATGAAGTTTGGATGAAGATGGAGCTTTAAAACTGAAGAAAATGAGCCAAACAGAGCCCATCACGGCCTAGCCGTGATGCCCATCACGACCATGATCGAGCAAAACTGAAAAAGAAGAAAGGATGAAGTCAGAGTCTGTCACGGCCTGGCCGTGATAGCCATCACGGCCGTGACCCAAAACCACCAAAAGTCAGAGCACATCACGGCCCAACCGTGAAATTCTTCACGGCCATGAAGCAGAGGGCTCGCGTCGCGAGAAATTGAAATTTCCAGATTTGCAGAGGCAGAGACCGTCACGGCCGTGACGCGCATTACTTGGACCTGAAGAAACCGAAATAGATCAGATTTTGAGTTGGTTTGGGACTCTAACTTCCACATTTCTATAAATATGGACCAAGGCATCAGATACAGGGGACACAATTGAATCATCTACACATTAGGGGCTACTACTCTAGGCTTAGATCTCTCTTCTCCTCCTCTCTTCTCTTTTCTGATTTTTATTATGTTGTCAACCCAGCTTGTCATCTCCATGGCAAGACTGGAGTAGTAGCATAGTTTCTAGGGATTAGGGCTCTGCCCAAGGTTTGTAAATGATGTTAATTTGATGTTGAAACCATTGTTGATTTCATAATTGTTTTAGATCTGATTTCTAGTGTGTTAATCACTCATAAATTTCTAAGAACCGTTTATTTACGTGACATAGACGTTCTAAGGAGGAACCTAACGGTGAACTTAGGATCTCTAGGGTGATTCACTCGTAAAGCCCGGCAGCCACTGGTTTGTGAGATGTGAATGATCCAAGGAGGAACCTAGCGGTGAACTTAGGTTATTTGCATGACCGAGACATTCCAAGGAGGAACCTAGCGATGAACTTGGGTGTCGGACCTATAGAAGTCAGACTTGGGACTGAAATCACGAGAGTTAGAAGCCGTCCCTCGAGGAGCAACGAGTTGTCACGGAACGCAAAGGGTCCAATCTGGGATCGACTACCACGAGAGTAGGGGTCGGGTCAATTGGGCACGGTTTTGTAACCCGAGAGGGAGCTTAAGCTATCAGAGGATAAACTCGCCTTCAAGGCAATTTCGGTAATCAACAAAGGTAAATCAGTTAGCAACATAAACAACCTCAAAGGTAACCCAAATCCCTAGGAATCCGTTTTAGATAAAAACCCCATAAACAATTGTTTTCTGTTTTAATTGTTCTCTGCTCATCTATCTTTCAATTCAAAAACCAATTTCAAAACCCTCTTTAAAACTGTCCAGATATAATCGATTCGAAAACCGATTGCGATTCGGGAACACAGTCTCTGTGGGTTCGATATCTTTTATTACTTGACGATCCGTACACACTTGCCGGATTACGGCGCACGTCGTCGCCGCCGTCGCCGACTGACGCCACACATCAGTTTATAAAAAAAAAGTTTAATAAGTACTAATTAACGATCAAAACATAAAAATACACCACAGTCAATAAGTACTAATCAAAATATCAAAACTCATCAATCTTTCAAAGGGATGAACATGTAGAAGCGAGAACCCCCAAGGTACTTAAACTTTGCCAATGCACCAGTGGACAACAAATACAACTCCCTGATACCATTTGTATCTGTTGCAAAATATGGGCGATCCTCATGGATTACTATATTCCCATTGAACAGATTTCCACTTTTGTCTTCAATAGTCACAACACGCGGTATTTGTTGTCCCTAACGACGGTAGAATGATCGCGGGATTGAAATCAAATCCTGCAAATACACAAGAACAATTTAGTAAATGATTAGTTTATGCCTTAACCATCATTACATGAATCCGATCGTTATTCTTAAGTTGATGAGATACTGTACCTGGTCTATATCAATGGCTATCTCAAAACATTTAGTCGGATCCATTTTCTGATAAAACGATAAGGAAAACAAGTCATATGTCTAAAATTCATTCCAATGCTTACAATGTAAATATATATATACAAATATGATTCCATAATCATTTCCAAACAAGTTATCAATAAATACATATCAAATTATTCTAATTACATTGATTCATTGTTATTGAAAGATTTTTATTTTAAAGAGAATAAACTATTCTTCATAGCAATCCAAATGTATGAACATGCTCAGATATAAGTACTAGCCTTAGATAAGTAGAATTACCAAATGAATCCGATTCAAAATGAATGAAAAGCTCTCTTGGAATTACAGGCTACAATAATGTTTTTAGATCATTTCATAATCCAACAAAGAATATTTTTTTGTTTACAAAGAAGTGAACAAGAACTTGAAATCCCTAAAACCCTCTTTTGAAATTTTTGAAACAGATTCAGACAAGAACCAACAAATTCATGAATTCCAAACGAATCAAAATACAATACAATCAGAATGCATACACGTACAATACAATATGAAATTATTCACAGTAAGTAAACATGTACAGCTGCATCACAGAGGCTATAGATCATACTATTGTGAGATATTCCCTAAGGCAATATAACAGAACAATGAACAGCCTTCAAAGAAATAAATTCAGCCAAGATATGGAAAGTTAAACAGACCAGAAATTACAAGTTCCATATTTAATAGAAAACACATCATTAACACAGGGACAATCTTGTTACTGGACATGTTAAACTAGAATGGTCTTCAAACAACTGCATCAGTATTGGTCATTTGTTTGAACTATAGCCATGAACTATCCATGTTTGAAATTGTAGACACCTAGCACAAAACAAATTGAAAATCCATAGCACACATCCTCACTAATCAATTTAGATGCATTTCACAAAGCAGAACTGAATCTAAATCAAAGACTAAGATGCTGAAATGGAAGGTAATTTCACAGCTAATTCAACAAGAAGCTAACCAGAAGGGTTCTCAGATTAAATTTTCCCATTAAATTGGTACGTCAATAATCAACAAAAAACCAAAACCTGTTTATGTTTCACAGTCTCACAGGCAGAAAGAATGGCATTCTCGTGGCTCAAGTAAACATCAATTCTAATCTCACACGTCTTGACTTTTGATATTTCAATGCATTCAAAAAAAGTTACAAAAACAGATTTCTCGTGCTTTCTCAATGAGAGCTTCCTAATCCTAATAGGAGTGATTAAATAATGACACATGAAAACAAATGATCATCACAACTCACAACTCACATGAAATACACAAGTAGCTCTTCTCAGTAGTAAGCAATAAAGCAATCAATGAAATACATACAATCCACAAAAGTTTTGAAATGAAACAATGAAGCAAAATAAAAAATGATACATAGAGAGTCCATGGTTACCTCAAGGCAGAGCAGGGAATGCACAAAATGAGGAGAGAAGAGGGTAGGAGGAGCTCTGCGCGTGGTGACCGGAGGGCTGCGTGTTGGTAGCCGGAGTATTGGTCGAAGCACTGAAACGAGGGGGGGAATTAAAAACAGAGCAGGAAGAGGGGAAAGGAAGAGAGGAGAGGAAGAGGGAAGAGATGGAAGAAGAGGAGGAGGAGGACGGAGGCTTACCGGAGATGGCGGTGGTGGCGGTGCGCACTGCGCGGTGGTGGCGACGGTGACTGGCGGCCTGAACACGAGGGAGAGAAAGGGGGTGAGGAAGGAAGAGATGGCAGAAATGAGGAAGAAGGGAAAGATTTCACGATTTTAGGGATTTATAATTTGGCGACCGAAATAATCGGTCGCTACATCGGTCGTCAATCAATTAAATAAAAAATGGTCGCTAAATTCTGTCGCGGGATGAGTTAATTTGAAATTTGAATGCATAAATTTAGCGACGGAGTTTTAAATCGGTCGCTAACACACGCGGTTTTAATTTTTTTTACGCGCCGTTTAGCCACCGAATTAATATCGGTCGCAAATGTAAATAAAATTTAACCGTTGCATTTAATTCGGTCGCTAAGAATACATAAAATTTCTGACTTTTAAGTTCCTTTATTTAGCGACGGAAATAGCGACCGATAGCCCTGCTACGCTCTATTTCGGTCGCAGTATTATCTCTAATCAGTCTTTCATGTAGATCCTACAATCGGTCGTCATTTCGGTCGCAAAAAGCAACCGAAAAATTCGGTCACTATTTTCGGTCGCTAAACAACCTTTTTTTTGTAGTGAATAGCTTAGAACATAAAGCTTAAAATCAGTTAGAAAACTTTGTTGAAATACATAAAACAACAAAGATAAGGAGATAAGGGTAGAGAGAAAATAAACAACAAGATTTATCCTGGTTCACTCATATAAACGATGAGCTACATCCAGTCCCCAGCAGTAGCTGAGTTTTTCTCCACTATCACATCAAATAATTACAATGAGTAGTCTTTGCACACCTAGCCTCTTCAAGCTCATTGAGTATTATTCTTAACCAGCCTCTTCAGACTGTTGCAAGTATTATTTGCACACCTAGCTTCTCCAGGCTCAACGAGTATTATTCTTAACCAACCTCTCCAGGTTGTTGCAAGTATTATTTTCACCTAGCCTCTCCAGGATCAACGAGTGTTATTCTTAACCAACCTCTCCCGGCTGTTGCAAGTATTATTTTCACGTAGCCTCTCCAGGCTCACTGGATTTTGATGAAGGTTATATAGAGAAAATCTCACAACACTCATGGAGTGATTTTACAATGAAGTACAGAGATGAGTTCTTCCTACACTCACAAGAGTGGATATATTTTTAAGCACTTCAGAACCGATAAAAGAAATCTCTCATAACACTCACTTGAGCGAATATAGAATGTTTACATTGAGGATGATTTCTGTTGAGATGAAGATGGCGATGCTCTCATTTTTCATTCAAGTGTAGCAGAAGTAGTAGCACCAGCAACTCTCTATATTCTTCTTCAGCTTTTGTCTTCCTTATATAGGCTCACCCAAATATACCCGTTGGAGTTTATAGCCGTTGCCCAACTTTGTTTTATGCTGACTACACTTTAGATAAAGTGGTTTTGCTTTCACAGCTTTTGTCCTTTTTGATAAAGTTGTTCTGACCAGTTGCACAGTACCTTTTTGACTTTTGTACTTTTGTGATAATATAATATTATACATTAGTACAACTTTTGTAGAAGAGAAATTCTAATACGTAGCAGCTGTCTTTCATTTCTTCAATTGTTGGCACCTCCTGCTTTCTCAAATATATGTTTAACTAATTAAGCTTTGTGTTATACTGGGAAGACACTTGGTTAGCTTCATTAGACACTCTTTAGATGAGCTTGTGAGATGTTTGGCTAGTATTCATTAGATGTTTGCTCCTTTAGCTCCTAAACTCTGTCATCTTCGTATTGTGCAATTTCGACCTTCTTAACGATCTATTCAGGCTTAGCTATCTTCATGAAAGTTGTAGCACTGGATGTTATCTTTCGAATGACACTGGTTTCATCCAATTTAGACATCTACAACTCAAGTTATAACCACCAGACGCTTCAAAGGTCTTTCTGTCGGAACAGCATCATGTCACCATATTACGAATGCAATCTGACACTGATATAGATCGAATTTGGTCTCAACATATTCATAAAAGTTGTCGATATGTTTCTTATCTTTTCAATGACATAAAGATCGATTCATTTGGATGCCTACAGCTCCAGATATTATCAGCAGATGCTTGTATGTTCTGGCTGTCACGAATAGTGTCACATCTCCAACTTGAAGATGATATTTCACTTAGATGGAAATTGATTCAGGTCTCGACTTCTTGATGAAAGTTGTAGATATTTATCTTATCTTTCCAATGAGACCAATATCTCTTGATTTGGATGGGTGTAGCTCAAGATTGATGGGACAAACGCTTGATTGTTGGTAGTCGACGCTTTGCCTAGTCTCTTGAGTCCAATCTTCCATCTTTGCTCCTACACAACTGTTCTTTATAAGCAGTAGTCTGATCTATGCTTGAATACTCTTTAGACACTTCATAAGATGCTTCTAGATAGACACTTGAGCAGAGACACTTCGAGACAGATTCTTGAATTGAGACTCTTCGGGATAAGACTCTTCACTTGTCTTAATATCATTCACCCGTCTTAAGACACTTCAGTAGACAGGTTCGTAAACATGCGTAGGGAGATAGAACACCTTTCCTGTTATCACTAGATAGGTGAAGCACTTTTCACTTGTCTGCACACTTCACTAGACAGGTGATATTAGACGACTGAAGCACTTTTCACTTGTCTGCACACTTGAGCACACAGTTAGCAATGTTCACACATTTGTAAATTATTTATGCAATATATTTAGGAACTTAACTTATTTTTTTGATTTGTCATCACTCAAAACTACATAAACAATTATTCACAACACATATAACATTTTCATTCTCCCCTTTTTTGATGATGACAAATTATCTATAATATGCTACAGATTTTATACTTTCTCCCCCTATATGTTATCAACGAAAAGGGTTTTCAATTTTTGTTTATGAGATATGTTAAGGGCAAGATAACATGTTAAGAAAATCATAGTAATGCAGCAAGCATATGAGACATACTCCACTTAAACTATTGTACACTCCCCCTGAACTAATGTTTAGTTAAAAGAACATGTATATAGGAGTATAGACAGATTTAGCATAATGAGACATATTACTCCCCCTGAGATAGTGTTTCATCACTATATTTTCTTGTTTTTTTTTTTATAACAAAAAGGTTCTAAAACAGTTTTAAGCATGTAAAAAAACAATGATATCATATATGCAGTCACAACTTATGAAAGCAACATGTTTGAACATTAAGTATCATACTATCCAGGATAATTAGATTCAAGTTTGTGAGGTGTGATGCTCCATAATTGAGATGAATCATTGTGCTTTTCTTTTGATCACATGCTCTTGGAAAATTTCAGCTTTAGCCTTTGTTCTTCCACTTCATTCCTTTGATTTGAACATTAGTGCCATGAATATCTTCTTCAATATCCATCTATCAACCAACTTTCCATCCGTGATAGTCTTCTCAGCATCTTCTAAGAATGGTGCTTGGAAGTGGTCAAGGAGGGTACTCAACATTTTTCTCCATTCATCTCCTTTTGTCCATACTTTCTTTGTTTTTCAATTGTTGTATATAAAACTTGCAAAAACTTCTCTAATACTCAGATTAGCAATATATAATTTTCAAGCGTTACAATGCAAGCATTTTCAATCATATAATCTTCCAGCAATTATAATGATGACAAAAAGAAACTCTTATGCATTGGACTATTATGATTTCAACTCATAAAAGCATTTCATTTCAGATTGGATACCATTTCAACATAAGTTGAAGCATAAAAAATATTTAAGGCACACATTTGATAACTTCAAGGGAAAGAATCTTTATCAATATATTTCTTCCAAGTATGCATGTTGAATCATTTTAACATGTATAACAAACACTTTATGAGAATATTCAAATTCATGTGAGGGATAAGCAAATCTGAGCTTAGATTAATGAAAATTAAAATCATTATCTTATTTTAACATGAATGCACTTTAGCACACAAAAAAATCATGTGTAAAATAAATAATCACAAGTTAAACAACAACAAGAGATAAGGAGTAGATATCACCGAGTTTGATTCCTTTAATTTTTAAGCAGTCATGTTGCTCTGAACTTTTCAACAGGGAATAGGATCAAATAACTTCCGATGTAGCTTCTCAAGTTTAATAAACTCAACTCCAAAAGTTTTTCTTGAGTTAGATCCTTTATAGAAGGTTTCCTTTCTTGTTGGGTGATCCTTCCATCTTGTTAAGTACTTTTCCTGCAAAAATGAAGTTCTAGAAAGGGCTTTTGGTACCCACTTTGACTTGGGTCCTTAGGAGACAATAGATAAGCAATTTGACACTTTAAAATCCCAATAGATTTGTTTCTAATATTATGATTCATTCTATAGTAGCCTACATGAGAATTATGTCCACAACAACAATAATTGTACATAATGAAATTAGATGGTAATCTAGTCTTCATAACAATATGTATATAAGAAGTCCATGTTTTAGTTTGAAGGAAACATCATTGAGAAAGCATATTCAATAATTTTTTTTAATCTATGGATAACATCACATTGACCAAATAATTAAATATATCATATAACACATTGTAACAATATTTAAAATTTAAATTCTGTACCTCACAGGCTTCTTGAGACGAAGAGTCACTAATTATGTTGTGTTCTTCCTCTTGAAGACATTTTTATAATCCAACTTCTATCAATAATCTGCATCTTCTAATTCAAGGATATACTTTTACACAAAGAAGCATTGTTGGTAACATAAATAGCATTGAACTCAAACCAAAATTTTTTAGCTTTAAAGCACTTTTTGGATTTGTTAAAACAACATTTTTAAAAGACAAATTTCTTAAAAACATTTTTCTAACATCTTTTTTTTGTCAAAAACAGTCCAAAAGAGTTTTGGTTTAGAAGAGAAAAGAGCATCAAAAACAGCATTTCATAAAACAAAAATCAACATACTATAAAAACATTTCCAGTTTTAATTTTTGTGAAAAGAAATCCGAAGACACGAGGTTTTTCAGAGTTAAAACCAACATTTTTCAAAAAGTGATTTTGCCCGCTAAGATAACAAGGATCTTTAACTCTAAGCGATTAAGCTTGTCTACAAAGCACTTGCTCTGATACCAATTGTTGGGTCAAAGCAACCATCACACAAGAGGGGGGTGAATTGGGTGATAATAGAGAAATTTAGAACTTTTACTAAACATCAAAACATAAATCAGAGTTTTTCAAATAAAGAAAGTGTGGATGGATAAAAGAAGATAATTTAAAAACCATCTAACAAAACTAATAACATATTTTTAACCAATTTGGAAATAAGATTCTGATAATTCTTATAGAATTTGCATTCACAAGATAAGCAAGTCCATCTAACCATTAAGATCTTTCATTCGGACGGGCTAGTAGACGAGCTCCATATGCCACGTCATTGGACAAATACTCTCATTAAGGTTTTAGCAAGTCCAAAGAACGTAATCCTAGTAGACGAGCTCCATATGCCACTTTAGTGGATGAGCGCTTCTGTTACCTTAATGGACGAGCGTTTTTGTTACTCCAGTGGACGAGCGCTTCTGTTACTTTAGTGGACTAGCGCCTATGTTACTTTAGTAGACGAGCGCCTCTGTCACTTTAGTAGACGATCGCTCGTGTCACTTTAGTGGACGCTGGCTCTTATCACTTTAGTGGGCGCTGACTTTTATCACTTTAGTATTGGACGTGAGCTTCTATCACTTGTGTTTGACGTGAGCTTCTATCAATACAGTGTTGGACGTGAGCTTCTATCACTACAGTATTGGACGTGATTGACTTGTATGATTATCTTAGACTAAACGTCAACCAGTTAGACAACATCTAGAGGATAAAAACATTTGAAAATAACTTAGAACATAAAGCTTAAAATCAGTTAGAAAACTTTATTGAAATACATAAAGCAACAAAGATAAGGAGATAAGGGTAGAGAGAAAATAAACAATAAGATTTATCCTGGTTCACTCGTATAAACGATGAGCTACATCCAGTCCCCAGCAGTAGCTGAGTTTTTCTCCACTATCACATCAAATAATTACAATGAGTAGTCTTTGCACACCTAGCCTCTCCAAGCTCATTGAGTATTATTCTTAACCAGCCTCTCCAGACTGGTGCAAGTATTATTTGCTCACCTAGCCTCTCCAGGCTCAACGAGTATTATTCTTAACCAACATCTCCAGCCTGTTGCAAGTATTATTTTCACCTAGCCTCTCCAGGCTCACTGGATTTTGATGAAGGTTACATAGAGAAAATCTCACAACACTCATGGAGTGATTTTACAATGAAGTACAGAGATGAGTTCATCCTACACTCACAAGAGTGGACATATTTTTAAGCATTTCAGAACTGATAAAAGAAATCTCTCATAACACTCACTCGAGTGAATATAGAATGTTTACATTGGGGATGATTTCTGTTGAGATGAAGATGGTGATGCTCTCATTTTTCATTCAAGTGTAGCAGAAGTAGTAGCACTAGCAACTCTCTCTATTCTTATTCAGCTTTTGTCTTCCTATGCTCACCCAAATATACCCATTGGAGTTTATAGTCGTTGCTCAACTTTGTTTTATGCTGACCACACTTTAGATAAAGTGGTTTTGCTTTCACAACTTTTGTCCTTTTTGATAAAGTTGTTCTGACCAGTTGCACAGTACCTTTTTGGCTTTTGTACTTTTGTGATAATATAATATTATACATTAGTACAGCTTTTGTAGAAGAGAAATTCCAATACGTAGCAGCTGTCTTTCATTTCTTTAATTGTTGGCACCTCCTGCTTTCTCAAATATATGTTTAACTAATTCAGCTTTGTATTATACTGGGAAGACACTTGATTTGCTTCATTAGGCACTCTTTACATGAGCTTGTGAGATGTTTGGCTAGTATTCATTAGATGTTTACTCCTTTAGCTCCTAAACTCCGTCATCTTCGTATCGTGCAATTTTGACCTTCTTAACGATCGATTCAGGCTTCGATATCTTCATAAAAGTTGTAGCACTGGATGTTATCTTTCGAATTACAATGGTTTAATCCAATTTAGACATGTACAACTCAAGTTATGACCATCAGACGCTTCAAAGGTCTTTCTGTCGGAACAACATCACGTCACCATATTACAAATGCAATCTGACACCGATATAGATCGAATTTAGTCTTGACATATTCATAAAAGTTGTAGATATATTTCTTATCTTTCTAATGACATAAATATCGATTCAGTTGGATACCTACAGCTCCAGATATTGTCAGCGGACGCTTGTATGTTCTGGCTGTCACGAATAGTGTCACTCCAACTTGAAGATGATATTTCACTTAGATGGAAATTGATTCAGGTCTCGACTTCTTCATGAAAGTTGTATATATTTATCTTATCTTTCCAATGAGATCAATATCTCTTGATTTGGATAGGTGTAGCTCAAGATTGATGGGACAGATGCTTGATTGTTGGTAGTAGACGCTTTGTCTAGTCTCTTGACTCGAATATTCCATCTTTGCTCCTACACAACTGTTCTTTATAAGCAGTAGTCTAATCTACGCTTGAATACTCTTTAGACACTTCATAAGATGCTTCTAGATAGACACTTGAATAGAGACACTTTGAGACAGATTTCCCGTCTTAATATCCTTCATCCGTCTTAAGACACTTCAGTAAACAGGTTCATAAACATGCGTAGGGAGATACAACACCTTTCCTGTTATCACTAGATAAGTGAAGCACTTTTCACTTGTCTGCACATTTCACTAAACAGGTGATATTAGACGACTGAAGCACTTTTCACTTGTTTGCACACTTGAGCACACACAGTGACCAATGTTCACACATTTGTAAATTATTTATACAATATATTTAGGAACTTAACTTATTTCTTTGATTTGTCATCACTCAAAACCACATAAACAATTATTCACAACACATATAGCATTTTCAATGGGTGGTGTAAAATATGGGTGGTGCACCTTAGCCCAACCCCTCTCTTTAATACAACTTTGCCTATCAAAAAAAAAAATACTCTTCTAGAAAAAATAGTTTCAAGACCCGTGCATCATTTTCCCCGATAATTAGGACCCAAAAATTGTAAATCAAATAATATATTCTTCTGTTGGACGCATATTAAAAGTTCAAATTTTTCAGTAAAAAAAAAGTCTAAATTTTTTTAGGATTTAATTGTTAACAGATCTTAAGATCCAGCTGTTAGCAGATTAGGGATATTTAATTTAAGCTTTTAAAAGATTATTTTTATAAACAAAATATTTTTGATTTTAAAAGATAATTTAGGAATATAGTGATTGATAAGATTTTTTTTGGTTAAAGTAATCTTTTGGTCCCTATACGTGACACTGATTTTCAATTTGGTCCCTATACGTAAAAAGTTTTCAATTTGGTCCCTATACGTGTCACTGGTTTTCAATTTGGTCCTCACCGCTAATTGGTCCCTATATAAGAGGATCAAATTGCAAATTATTGTCACATGTAGGGACCAAATTGAAAATAATTGTCACATGTAAGAATCGATTTCAATTTTTTTTGTTGAATTGGTCCCTACATGTGACAATAATTTGC
Source organism: Sophora flavescens (assembly GCA_030762895.1). Taxonomy (NCBI): domain Eukaryota; kingdom Viridiplantae; phylum Streptophyta; class Magnoliopsida; order Fabales; family Fabaceae; genus Sophora; species Sophora flavescens. The sequence goes on from CM061069.1 coordinate 148,029,993, forward strand.
AATTTGGTTCTTATATAGGGACCAATTAGCGGTGAGGACCAAATTGAAAACCAGTGACACGTATAGGGACCAAATTGAAAACTTTTTACGTATAGGGACCAAATTGAAAATCAGTGTCACGTATAGGGACCAAAAGATTACTTTAACCTTTTTTTTTTTAAAGATTGTCATAATCATGATTTTCATGTTTAAATTTTTAAAGATTCATGTAATAAGAATTAATAAGATTTGAAAGGATCAGGTGCATTTTTAACGAACATTCAGAATTACAAGAGTCAATAAAAAGGATAATAAAATAATGATAATTTTTTAAAGATTTTTTTAAGCAAACATTAAAAATAAGATTTTTTTGACAAAATTAAAAATAAGTTGTTGGGAGTAGTTTTTTTTTTTTAAGCTCCTTGTATTTCACTTTTGTTCATTTAAAAAAGAGCTTCTTTATAAAAATTGTTTGGCCCAACTTTTCCTTTTAAGGAGATGAGAAGCCAAAAATAAGTTGAAAGGAGGATTATAGAGCGCCCATAATATTATCAAGGTTTTGAAAACCGGACCGGACCGGCCGGTCCGATCGGTCCGACCGGGAACCGGGACCATGACCGGTCCGGTCAGTAGGGAAAACCGGTCATGCATTGAACCGGTGCAAAAACCGGAAAACCGGTTCAAAACCGGTAAAACCGATCATAACCGGTCATAACCGGTAGTGAACCGGCCTGAACCGGCCTGAACCGGTTTTCTTAAAATAAAAAAAATAGTATAAAAGGATTTGGATCATCCTAGCCAAAACCCAATTCTTTTGTTTTCTAACATATGTGGGCTGGTTGTAGATTTTGGGTTGGTTTTCCCTATGAAGATGATTTTAACATATATCTTTATATTTATTTAGTTTAATTTCAAAATAATAAAAATTGTGCTTAATAATTTTAGTTGTTATGTTGTTTTTTTGTTTAATATTGTTATAAATATTATATTAAAAATTAAAATAATATTATTTAATTATAACCGGTTCAACCTCGGTTGGACCATTGAACCTCGAATCACGCTTCACCGGTTCGATGACCGGTCCGGTTTTGTAAACCTTGAATATTATGTTTCATATATTTAATATGGGAGGGGGCTACTCCAGGAGTAAAATTAAAGAGTTACTCCCATTTTGATTCTCCATTTCACTTATACTCAAAGGCTCAGATCTAATTAAATATCAAATGACATGACAACAAAAAATAAAATTAAAATCGTGTTCACTTATTTATGCACTCCCACAGTGGCCGCCAACAAAGAGCCATAGAAGGTTTTATCTTTGTACATTCGTTCTCGATTCCGACAATTATCCGATTTAGGTTTTACGTCCGAATAAAATATAATAACCTTTGAAAATTTTCAAAATAACTACTATCATTGGAAACATGATATAAAATCTAATCATTTCGTTCTTGAGTCAAAATTAAGTTTTCTGATCGGAAAATCTTCTTGCGGTTATGAAAACGCAGCAGACAGTTTTAATCAATTTTCAACCAAAAATTTAAACCTAACCATATAAGAATGAGTATAATATGAATATGACTTTGTTTTTTCCAAAATCATTTTCTAAGTCTAGGCTAAAAATATAAAGATTATATATTTATTACCGATATTAGAAAGTAGAAAAATAGGGGTGTTACACATGCCACATGTGAAAATTTGAGAAGAGTGAAAGCTCCTATGAGTGACACATGGAGATTGCCATTTTGAGATTATTCACAAATGTACTCACAATTGTAATAAATATAGATAGATAGATATAGATATAGATATAGATATGGATATAGATATAGATTTATATAGATACTTTTAATAATATTTTCTTAAGGCTGAGCTATCTTTTACCTATTTTTTAAAATAAAAAACGTGCTACACCTTTAGAGGGTGTTTTGTTTAATGAAGTTTTTGGTCCGTGAAAATGCGGCTAGCTTTGGTTTTAGTCTTTATCTTTAGTTTTCTTTGGTTTTGGTGTTTCTATACAAACACTAAGAACATACCTTAACAAAAATGTTATAAATTTTTAAAGAAGTCAAAACAAAATCATGAAATCAGTGAAATATTTTAATATTTTTATTTTTATTTCAATTGATTTATCCTTCCATTTTTACTGTGAAATTAATTTCTATCATACCTATTAAAGAGAGATATTATGTCATTTAACCCTACCTTAAAAGTAAGTAAATCTGCCGATGAAGTTCATACCTGTTTACGACAGATTCAAATATGTCGTTGTTAACTACAAGTTCAGATTCGTCGGTTTTTATGACAAGTTCATATATGTTGTTTACGATGGGTTTAGATCCATCGCTGTTTACCACGAGTTTAGATCCGTCGATGTTTACGACAGGTTCAGATCCGTTGCTGTTTACGACGAGTTCAAATATGTCGCTATTTACGACAGATCCATTGTTAGTAGTAACAAATTTTAACGACATTTTTTTCATTTTTTTTTGCAATGAACAAATAACCAATAGATATCAATATACAATGAATAGATCTCTATCAATATTACAGTAAATAGATCTCAATATCAATGTCAAATATACACCAAAATTATCGGGTTTGCTTGATCGGCTTTAAAAAGGCATTGCCTTAGAATTTTGTTTTAGACCTCAATAGGTGTTGGGCTGACCCTTATCTTAAGAACATGTTTTAACAAAAATCTTATAAATTTATGAAGATGAAGTCGAAACAAAATTATGAAATCAGTGATGTAGCAAAAGTTTTTTTTATTTTATAAAATCAGTGAAATCTTTTAATCTTTTTTTATTTTTATTTTCAATTGAATTTAGAGTTTAATTTCTATTCACTGACAGTGTAAAGATTTTTACACTGACGACCAATCAAAAATCATGAAATTGGTGACTTTTAAGATTGTTAGGATAAGAATCAAAGGTGGTTAGGATAACTGGTGTGATTAGGCTGATAGCGTGGGGTTTTTTTTCGTTTGCTTATCATATTCTATTGTGGTAAAGCAATGGACTTGGTTATTGTGATCCTCCTCTGGAGTATGGTCTTGGCATTATTCTATTTTCGGTAATATTCATTTAATTGGTTTCGCGGTTGTTGGAAAATGTGTATTTCACTTGGTTTTATGGAGCTTCTTGAAAGTGATTTAAGTATAACATAGAGGTGGAAGTTATAATTTTGCTCTATGGGAGTGGTTCTTAATTTTTTGGGTAAGGGTGATGGTCGGGTACAATTGAAAGGATGTTGCACCTTGAGCTGGGTAGCATTTCATGGCCAAGTTGTTCTTTCATTTTTCTTTTTCGCCTGTGGTGTTCTCAGTTTTTTGGGTCGGTTCAAGGAGGTACCAAGCTTTTTTGTAACACCCTCTTTTTATGGTTTTTACCGTTTTGTTGTTTTTACTGTTTTTCAATTATCGGTAAAATTTTAATTGTTTGTACTTTTTATATTAGATCTAGAAAATGATTTTTAATAAAATAAAATCATAATTATACTCTACCTTATGGTAGAAGCTTACAGTAAAAATTTAGGTTTAAAACTCAGACGAAACCTGATCTGTGTTTTCATTGACAGTAAGATTTTACTGGTCAGAAAACGCAATTTTAACCCAAGAACGAAACAGTGAAGGTTTATATTTTATTTCCAACCATGGTGGTTATTTTGAAAATTTTCAAAATAAATAGGATATTATACGATAATCGGGCAAGTACTCGACGACCGGGGATCGACGGAATCGAGAACGGAGGTACAGAGACAAAATTCGATGCCGGGTGAATGAGCACAATGAGTCATCTATGATGACTCGTGGGGGTGAGTCATAGGGGTTAGTTATCTTACATTAAATGCAAGTAATGATGGTTATGTGTGAAATGTCTAAAATGCCCTTAAACCTCCATTTTAATTACAACTGGAACCAGGTAAAATTTGGACCCTTTTGCCCTAGAAAACTCACGGTCATCACCCTATAAAAAGGCCATTTTCACTTCATTTCCTCCATTTGGTTCATGTTCTTACACTTTGACACAAAAACTCTTAAGTTCTTACACTTGATTTTCAAAGGAAGTAGTGGATTTTGATCATTTCTTCAAATTCCAAAGGTATAGCCTTATGATCGATCCATGATCATACCTTCACTTTTCATTTCAAGTTTTCTTCTTAAATTCATGTTTTGTTCAAGATCAAATTTCTAGATCTAGAACTTCAAAAATCTCTAGAAAATCATAGAAAAATCATTTTAATGTGATTCCAATTTCTATTATCTTCACATGACTTCTATTTTCATCATCTAAGAGCTTGAAAAATTTAGATATCTCTAGCCTATTTTTCTTGACATGGCCGAACCTAGCTATCAAGGGGTTAGATGGTTTTTCTTCATTTTTAACTTGTTGTTTTGTTGATTGTTCATGGCTAGGTTTTGGTTGTGCAAAACCTTGAGCTCTAGGTGAACATCATCCTCTTCTTGCTTGAGTTTCAAGTGATCAACAAAGGTATGAGGAAGATTACCATCATCCTACCTTAGGGTAGACATGTTGATGGTTTATTTAGTGTTATTTAGTGTAAATGGTTTTGTAAATCATAAGTGTGAAAGTTGTGAAATTTATTGTTTTGTATATGTGTAATCCTCTTGGAGGGATTGACTGATGTTTGTGTCTGTGGAAGAATTACTATTGATGTTGAATATGATTATATGATGCATGACTATTTGAGAAAATTATCTAAATCACTTGTTTAGGCCATCGGCCTTGGCTGTTTAATAGGGTTGCATGATGATTTAAATTGGTTGAATAATTTTTTTGAGGAGTGAATGAATATATAAGAATATAGAAATTGGTTTGGATTGATTTGGATGTGTACGTTGAAAGATATGATTTTATGAGTCCTTAGGGACTGAAATGCAATTTCTGAGAATTTCAGTGGCTGCACTGAAATTCATATTCTTGTGTGTTAAGATTGTATTCCTTGATGAGGCAAAACCATAGAAATTGGTTTGGTGTTAATTGGATTAATACATAAAAAGTTATAAGCTTTTTTTGTAAAAAATGACCTTTTGCAATTATTGTAAAATATTTGGGCAGAAATGTAATTTCTGGAAATTTGAAGGCAACTGAAAAATATTTCTAAAGAAGTTGGTTTGGTGTGATTTGAAGTTACAAATAAAAAGTTATAAGGTTTTAAGTGAATAAGGACCTTTTTGTAATTAATGAAATTTAAGGGACTAATCTGCAATTTTTGAAAATTTATGTAATTGGACTGTTAGAAACTGTTTTTCATGCCTATCGAATTGTTCTAAAACTCCAAATTCAGTTGGACTATTAGAGTGTAAAATCATTGAAAAATGATTTACACGATTTATAAAATTAACGACGTTCGGTCAAATTCTTAGAAATTTGGTATAAATAGAGATTTTGATGGAAAATCAGTGTTTTAACATTTTCATATGAGTATTATAACCTAGGAAAGTAATATATTTGAGATAAAGAACCATATTTTCAAAAGTAGGACTTTTGGGCCTAAATTCAGTAAAAAGCGGCGAAATCGCCGTTAAACATTTTTAAGGATATTCGAGAAAACGTTTAGGAGAAATTGATACCTATGTATCTTTGAGGGAAATTACTCTTGAAATAATCCAAAAGGATTTTAGTCTTCAAAGACGAGGTTTTACTGTAAAATGTAAAAACCTAAGTCAAGAATGACTTAGTGAAAATACGAACGTAAGAAATTATGACGTGGGGTGGAACACGACCTTATGTCATAAAGTGTGGATAATTCATTATCCATATTCCATAAAATTTAATGGATTCAGAATGATTTGTTTTCTTGGAAGCCAAAGAAAAAGGCTCAATTAGAAAAGTACAGAGAAATAAATAATTGGACCTGTGTTCCAATCTCATAATGTGGTATGATTTGTAATCAAGTATTTTAAGAAAACTTTGCACAAAGATGAAAGGTTACTTGAGAACTTTAGCTTGATGATTAAGTACCGGTGATTCGGACTTAAGAACATCTAGCATCTGTTACAGTACGTTGAAAGAATTCCAATGGAGTCAAACAATGTTATCCGATGGATGGACGAGAAGAACGCATTTTCGGCAAAGTTTTTACCTAAACACATAGTGAAACTATGTTCTGTAAGGTCGTTGTGCCTAGGAGATTGAGCTAACACTTTAATGTGGGTGCGAATTTCGTAGTGACGATCTATTGATGCTTGGGGATGTCGGGGTATGAAATACTCATATAGGCCTAGTTGGTTGCTCTTCTGTGGCGTGGTGATCTTACAATGCACCGACATACTTTACTAGACACTATGTATTTTCTGGTAGTGTGGGATGTTCCAGAAAAAGCCTATGTGCACGATGATGACTGTTGACACATTTTATTACCCAAGGCTGGTGGACTCCGGAACAATCCTCCGAACCACTCTCTCCGACTATTTGTTAAAACTATGGTATAGGGAATCAGAGGTCATTCCTCGAGTCTTAGATGTCTCATATCTAGGAAAAACGGTGCCTTGTGGTTATGTTGTTGTAAAACATTATTATTTCTGTTGTGATGGGTGATATAATTGTTTATTGATATTTGTACGTACTTGTGTGTCGTACCACTGCATGTCTGTGTTAAGTGTAAGATGAACGGAAATCTCACATCATTTCTGTATTTTCTGGTTTGCTATTTTCTATCTTACATTGGGAGAAGATGACGACAGCATTGTTTCTCTATCACACCCCGCTGGAGTTTGAGAGTACTTGGAGACATGGACACAGTCTCGAGGGCTTTAGTGTAATGGACATTTTGTCATTTCTTTCGTATCTGACCAGTCTCGTGTCTATGTTATATTTTGTGGAACTATGTCTCTAAAACTGTTACTACTATTATTATAAACATATTTCAAGTAAGTTGTTGTTATTTACGAAAGAGACAAGTAAAAAGTAAACCCGTATTTTTGGTAAAACCTTTATTTTCCGCATTATTCGGTTTTATAAAATAGAAAAGTTCCAGACAATGTAGTGCCTGAAAAGGGTGTTACATTTTTTCCTTATGTGTTATGATCAAACAAGGTGGCAACAACGATTTTCCAAATGAATGACTAAGGAGTCTTTCTTTGTTGGTGAAACTTGGCTGATGCTGCGTTTGTTGTTAGGTGTTGGTAATGGGTTTGTCTTAGCTGAGTAGTTTCTGCATGTGTTTATTTTGGTGTCTTTGGTTTGGTCACTATGGTTCGTGGATGTTGGGGTTTAGGTACAATTCAACCACATGGTGGCGTTGTGCTAGGGGTTGAAAATGTATCTGGCTCCTTCTTTGTTGGTTTTGAATATAATGTACTAAGGTTGGATACCCTTTGTACTCCATGATATAAACTCAGTTGATTATCAAAAAAAAAAATCAAAAATTTGTAATGATGTGTTCATTTTTTATTGATTGACAGTATAAAAAAAATTAAATCCTTGAATCACTTTTATTGTGAAATTAATTTCTATCATACCCTACTATTAGAAAAAGGTCAAAATGCGATCGAATTTAACGACCGAAAATTATTGGTCGTAAATAGAGACCAAAATAACGACCATTAAGATCTTTTTTAAAAATGATTGTCAAAATGTATTTAACCGATTTTATCAATTTGCTAAATCGATGGCTACACTTTAAAATTTTTAAACTAATTAAATAAATTATTTAGCAACCGATTTTTATGTTCACAATCAAATTGGTCACTGATTCTATGGCTAAACAATAAATTTTTGGTTAAAGTAACATTTTGGTCCCTACACTTGACACGAATTCTCGATTTGGTCCCTGTACTTAAAACATTCTCGATTTGGTCCCTATACATAAAGAAAGTCTCCATTTGGTCCCTGCCGTACAAAATTTTAGGGACTGATTTGATAATTTTTTGCTCGTATAGGGACCAAATGGATAACGTATAGGGACCAAATGGAGACTTTCTTTATGTATAGGGACCAAATCGAGAATTTTTTAAGTACAGGGACCAAATCGAGAATTCGTGTCAAGTGTAGGGACCAAAATGTTACTTTAACCTAAATTTTTTTAAATGGGCGACATAGCCACCGTATTAATTCGGTCGCTCATTTTTAAACCCTAAATAAACACTCGGTACCCTTCCTCCTGCTTTTCTCCTCTGTTCTCGCTTCTCAGCCCCCACTTCCCTTGGTCTGTCTCTAGGTCTCTCCAAACGATTTTGTGATGGAAACACGAGGAAGGAGAGCTAATAAGGAGATTCTTGCTCCAAGACTTAGGGTTTGTGCAAAATGAGGTAAGGGCTCTAACCCTCTTGGTATTTTGAAACCTTGGGCTGTTTCTTATTTGAATGCTTATTTTGTGAGGGATTGTTCATTTTCATGTTTCAAATTTGTTGAGTTTGACAATGTGATGTTCACTCATATGTTTTCCTCTTTATTCATGTGGGTAGAAATGAGAATGGTTTAATTTTGCTCTTAGCTATACCTTTCCTCTGTTTGTATTTGTTTGGGGCCATTTGTGTAAATATATGCCCAAGAATGTGTTTGTGTTATTGCTTATCGAAACCAAAATATCCACCGCGAAGCTCATCTCCAACCCCTCTCCATGAACTTGCTCTTTAAACAGAAGAATTTATTATGATGAACTAATAGGAGGTATGATGATAGTTTCATGTGTTGCAAACAGAAACGACAGCCAAGGCTCCAACAAGTAATGTATGCTTTATACTTGCTGGTTTTTTGTAGACTATGACTTATGATTAATTTTGCTCTGTGCTGGCTGTTGGAAGAAGAGAAAAACTGAATTTAAAAGCCATGAATTATTAGTACAATAGCTGAGTATCAATTGTAACCATTAACCAATGCTAAATGTAACAAGACTCTTGACAGCATCTAACTTGCTTAATCAGTTCAAAATTTTATGATTGTGCAGTACATGAATTGACCAAGCTACACTCTTTTATGATCTCCAAATCATGGCTAATGTTAGTTGCTTTTATAACCTTTTCATAGCAACTTGAATACTGAAATCACGGCTGACCTGTATTGCTCTGGACAGCACCTAAATTCTGATTATTCTCTTTAATATATCAGCTGTTATAAGGCATCTTGTTTGGATGCCTTACACTATTAATGACCTTTTAACCTTTTTTAACTTGATTAATATGCTGGCAGTTTTATACTTTTCACATGTTATATGAATTCCTGAGTGAATTTATTGTTTAATATGGTCATTTGAGTTATTCCAATTACACCATATAAATGTACAAAAATGACTCTGTAGTATACTATGCCTTGCTTTGCCAAATGAATGAATAGTATGTAAATATTAATGCTCCATTAGGCATGTATGATAAAGATTAAAGGTCTGGTATTATAAAAATGGGATCTAATTAGTTGACTGAATTAGGGTGTATAAGGCATAACTTGGTCTCATAATGTACTTTGGCACATTTTATATGAATGACATTTTTGCTTAAATTTTGTTTGGTGTGAAAGGAGTTGAAGTTACTTTTCAACCCACCTTGCAGTTCAACCATGAAGGCTGGTTAGGCAATTTGATTAAAAAGATTCTTAGGTGTTGTCAAAAACTCAAATAAGGATATAAAACTTGATGACTTGGATTCCAATTCTCTTAGTATTCAGAATATCTGAAAATTGGATTCCATATATTGAGGGATTTAACTGCCTTTAAGATGGCTGAAAATGCTTGTTTTTTTATTCATTACCTTGCAGGGAGCAGCCACAACATGCTATGTTGCTCTCCACCCAAGCGTGAAAGGTGTAATTAGGAAGTACTTTGTGGATTGCAATCAGTTGAAACCAAGTGCATTTGCCTCAAACCAACTCCTAGAGAAGAAGCTCTGGGATTTCAGCAACAAGTTGATCGATTCAATTTCAAAAGCTTAGTGCATTTGCTGCTTGGTTTCTCTGTTTTCCCGTTAGTCGTGGTCACAACTTTCTCAAGAAGCCCGTCACCGTTACAATTATAATTTCTCGTTCTATGAAGATGTTTTATGTTTATATGTGGAATAAGACAAGTGTCTACTTTCATATTGAATGTATTTGTATACTCAGATTATTTGAGATTTTCTTCTTTGTTGATATTTAATTGATTTTTATGGAAGTTCTTGTTTATAAATAACAATACTGTCAGAGCTTAAAAGAAGTTATTTTTTCATTTATTTCAAAGCATTTGGTTTGTTATATGTTTTTTTTAAAAATAAATCAGTTGCTAAATTGGTCTCTAGAATAAGTTTTGGAGACCAATTTAGTAACTGATTTTTTTGAATTAGTGACCAATTTAGCAATCTAATTTTCGGTCGCTAAAATTGGTCACATAACAAGTGTTGGAGCCTAATGTAGCTTACCTTATAGCAACTCGCTAGGAGTGACTGAGAGAGAGTATACAACACCAATATATGTTTGAGTATATACAACAATGCAATTAGTTTTCTTTGATTTTTTTATGGTACTTTCATTTTTTTTTTGTTGGTTCTAAAAATAACTTTTGAGTGTTATTGATCTTGGTTTTATTCTCTTCCCATTTTACAAGTGAAGACATAACATGATTTATGTTTTCAGAATTGGGGCCATTTGTTTTCAGAATTAGTTTTCTTCTTTGTGTTTTTTAAGGTTTCTTTTTTAAATTCTTAATTTTTAACTGGTGTACTAAATTTTGAATTTAAACGGTGTATGGTACCATTCGAAATCCTACCTGAATTAATTTCATATCATTTTAAATTAATGTTGATTTGATATGATTGACTCATCACTTAATATTAATTGTGATTATTATATATAATTAAATTCAATATATGTTGATTCCATATATTTGAAATTTATACCTAAATAGTACCATTCGAATTTGATTCTGAATTATTTCCACATTAATTTGAATTAATTTCATATCATTAAACACATGCCTTTAATGTAATTAACTGGGGGGAAAATTCTGATATGATACATTTGGTTTATCACTTATAGCATTCGAAATATTTTCCCGAATTATTTTCATACCATGTTGAATTAATTCCATATCATTAAACACAAGTCTTTAATGAAGTCATATTAAACGTGGGAGAAATTTTCTGATTTAATAAAATTGGTTTATCACTTGATGGAGTCAATATTTGATATTAATTGTGACTGATTTCATATAATTGAGTTAAATACATGTTGATTCCATATTTTTCAAGCATAAAATCAAGATTTCCATCATAACATTAACTTATATAACAATATTTTGGAATCTGCACTTAATGGAATCAGGATAATCAGTAATAATAAAGATGAAAATAATAATGATAATAGTAATAATAAATTCAAGATTTTCAATTTTCCTACCAAAACCATTTTTTATTACTCTTACTCTTATTTTAGCACAATCAATATAATAATATCTCAATTAATAACCATCATCAAAATTATAAATATATTCTCTTAAGTGACTTATCGATTTCAAATTAGTATATTAGTATATCAATCATTAATCATTATTTACTACCATTTTACCATGTAGATTTACTACTTAATGTATAATATTGTTGGATATAGATATATTGACACACTAGTGGAAAATATACATTAGACGGTAAAGATTTACGTCAGTTAACCAAAAGCTAGACGTTAAAAAGGAGGCGGTGGCAGTTTTGTAAATATCATGCTTCATTAATTCAATTTTAACGTCAGTTGTTTTAATGACTGACGTTAAAAGTGAAGTGATTCACTTTTAACGCCGCTTCAATAAAAACGGACGTTAAAAGTGAACATTTTAACGTCGATTCGATAAAGAACTCGACGTTAGAAGTAAATCTCTTCACTTTTAACGTCGGTCCCTACATCATCAGGCGTTAAAAGTTATTTTAATAATTTTTTTATCTAGTATACGATTCCTTCCGCATTGCCTTCCTCAAAGTTTCAGTTTCACATGAATTGCTTTGATGTTTTGTGTTTCTGTTTTGAAAACTAAAATATATGTGCGAAGTATAAGTTGAATCAATAACCCAAACCAGATCTCATTCATGAAGTGTAATACAGACTGATCGATACAGAAGATTGAAAGGGTTTAAAATCCTATAAAAAGTTACATTGAAAATCCTATAAAAAGTTACATTGAAAGGGTTTAAAATCCTAAACATTAAAGCTACATCCCATCAGAGAGTTTTATGAAATATGCCAAAGGGAAAACTATATATACTCCGAAGACCTCAGAAAACTGGGGGGCATGAGAGAGCTCAAGAGAGAGGCAAAAACAGGTGCACTGATCCGTTTCAAGCAAAGGCGGTGGTTCCAGAGACTTCCAAGACGGTCACTTGCTCGCCAAAGCCGAGGTTTTGGAACTCGTGACCCCCGAGCACCTGATTAACACTCCATCAGATGATTCTCCGGAAGGTGATAAGGTGAGCAACTCACACAATGTAATTTACTCAGACTTATCACCCATGCAATGTAATTTACTCAAACTCAGAAGTTGTTTGACCATTAAGACAAAGACCTTTGAGTCTAGGAATAGGAAGAAAGAGTGATGAAGTTAATCTCCACTAGAGAGCCATATTGTGAAGCAAAAAATTAAAAGGATTGAAGTTAGCTATTTATAGGAGCAGGGGATGAAGTTACTAAGCTATTCTGATTTTGTTGAAATCTTACCTATAAACTTAATGCTCATTAACAGGATTGATTTACAAGGTGCATGGTTAAGTAGCACAAGATACCAAAGGAATGAATATTTTTGCAGATATTCTATACACTTTTAACGCCGCTTTTTAAAAAAGCGACGTTAAAAGTGTTTTTCAATAAAAAATATTAATTGTTAACGCCGGGTTGTTATACAACCGACGTTAAAAGTTTAATTTTTACTTCAGATTAAATAAATAGCTGACGTAAATAATCCTATATATTATACACGTGCGTGAATGAATATTGGAAATAATGTAATTAATATACGGGAACTTGGCAGTCATCAATTAAGTTGACGTTAAAAATGAGGTGGTGGGTAAACTATTTGCGTCAGTTCTATAAATAACTGACATAAATAATTATGAAACTCTTTTCATTGGTTGTCATGTCCCTGTTGTCCCTCTTAACGCAGATCACTCCATATAGTACTGCAGTTTATTTCTAAACCTTTTTTTATACAAGTTTATTTTTAATTTTTATTAATTGTGCAAATTAAAATAAATAAACACTTAACATAAAACAAGTTATATGTATAATCAAATTGTATGACATTGAAGCGATTCATAAGTTAAAATTACATGATTAAAAGATAAAAAATTTCTGCAACATAGCCCTAAAATATAAAAAAGTTTCTGCATCAACATCATTTTCTTCTCAGTCCTGTCATCAGAAACTCCAATGGATGCATCACCTCCCTCACTTGAATCCCAAGATGCAAAGTAAATCCTCAGTCACTAGCAGCGAAAGCAAAGTGAAATGGATCTTTGCATCTTTCTTCTTCAGTGGAGTTCCTTGATGCATCATCTTGAATCCACAATCACTTGCTTCCAAAGCAAAGTGAAAGGGATGACGGGGATGAAATAAAGTGAGAGAATCACATTACGTGATTCACCCAACCTTAATATCCATGCAATGTAATTTACTCAAACTCAGAAGTTGTTTCACCATTAAGACAAAGACCTTTGAGTCTAGGAATAGGAAGAAAGAGTGATGAAGTTAATCTCCACGGCAAAGCCATATTGTGAAGCAGAAAATTAATTAAAAGGAGATGGAAGCTAGGAAGCTATTTATAGGAGCAAGTGGATGAAGTTATTAAGTTATTCCGATTTTCTTGAAAACTTATCTATAAACTTAATGCTAATTAAGAGGATTAGGTACAAAGGTGAATGGGTAAGTAGCACAAGAGTCAAGGGAATGAATGTTTCTGCGGAAACTAATAAACCTTTAACGTCCGTTGTGTAATACAACCGACGTAAGAAGTTGTGAGTGTTTTTAACGCCGTTTCTTAATACAACTTACGTTAAATATATGACCTTTAACGCCGCTTATTACTAACAACCGACGTAATAAGTGTGAGAGTTTTTAACGTCAGTTTATTAAGACAACTGACGTTAAATATATGATCTTCAACGTCAGGTTTTACCAAAAACTAACGTAAAATGTTGTTTTATTTTAATTATAACGTTTACCCCCGCCCGCCTTCTCCACTTCTCTACGTCTTTTCTCTTTTCATCACGTACGCTCAACCCTCACTCTCGCTCTCACTCTGCCCTAATCGCGAGCTCATCTCCACCGCAACCACCGCGAAGGCTTCTTCGCCACCACCGTGAGGTACACTCTTAACCCCTAACTCTGTCTTTCCCGCTCCTTCTTTGCTATAACTTGACATCTCTCTTTCCCCTGGCCTTCCCGCGCACTAACTCTCCTTGTCCCTCTGCTCTCGGTAACCACATCGAACGTTGGCCACCACTCGAGCTTCCCCACCACCACCACGCTAGCGCCTATTTCTGGTGAGTCTTTAATTAGGGCACATTTTTTTATTCACGGTTTTGAGTGCATGCATGTTGCTCTGCTGGTTTGAAACTCGTAGTCTCAAGTGAGTTGAAACTTGAAACTGTGAGTTTGAGTTGTTTGGAATGTCTCTATTTTTGGTTTTGAGTGTATGTTGAAACTGTAGTCTCAGTAGTTGTAACTTTAAATCGTGAGTTTGAGTTGTTTGGAATGTCTCTATTTTTGGTTTTGAGTGCATGTTGCTCTGCTGGTTGATATGTCACGGCCGTGATGTTCATCACGGCTAGGCCGTGATCAGTTCTGCCTATGAGGGTCTGGTTCAGTTGGCACGTTATGGCCGTGATGGACATCACGGCCAGGCCGTGACCAGTGCTTGGCAATCTTCAAAAACTATAGTTTTCAATCTCCCGTATTGTCCTTATATTGGATATATAGATGTTTTGTATATCTACAGGACCTATCTAGTTATTTTTATTTATACTTCTTTATTTATTTTGAGTTATAACCTATGTTAATACATATATATATATTGTTTTTGAACAGGCATACATATGGATCAGTCGGATAGCCCACATGCACGGGAGGACACTGTGGGGGTTTCGCAGGACCCGATCACGCCTACGCCTGCTGATTCTAGTGTAAGTTTACATGCATGTTATATACTATCTTTAGTCCTTCTTGTTAATGTAAGTTTATAATGTTATAACCCTCTATTTTATCATTTTTTTTGTCCATACAGACATCACAGGCTCATAGGAAACGGAGTAGAGGAGCCACCTCGTTGAAGAAACTAGAGAAGGACAGGCAGAGCGGACAGAAGCTTGAGGTGTCCTTCGATGCTAATCTAAATGCCCAGGGACCCCGTGCTAAAGAATTTAATAAGTGGGTGTTTCTACAAGCGAAGCGACGTAAGCATCAACTACAACCATCGGAATGACGTTCCACGTAAGCGTTAAGGATCAGATTTGGGAGGCTATCACGGTATTTTGCCTTTACATTCGTTTGATTTACATTATTAGATAATTATCCGAGTTATAATCCATCCAGTTGTTATATATGTATCTAATGTGTAGGTAGCTTGGACTGTGCCAAATGACGAGGATCATCGTCATAAATGTATGAAAATGGCATCAAAGCGTTGGAATGGGTTCAAGCATGATCTTACCAGGTACTATCTATCTAGGAAGAAGCGGCTTGATAAAATGTTCTCGTATTATCCCTGGATTGATCAGGATACTTGGGATATGTTTGCCAGGAGTCGACAGGATGAAGAATTTCAGGTTGGTTGATTAAGTTAATTTTGTATGCTTATTATAGATCATTTAACTATATTTAATTATGTGTTTTTGTTTGAATAGGCTAAGGCAAATAAGGGTCGGCAGAATCAGGCGAAGAACGTCCACCGCCACACCATGTCTCAGGGTGGGTACCATACTCGGATCCAGCAGATGATGGCGGATAGGCTGAGGGCGAAGCAGGAAGAGCACTCTGCTAGGATTGAAAGAGGAGAGGTGCCTGAGGGCACACCATCAAGTCCTCCGTCGGACATCGACCGCAAGGATGTCTGGTTAGCCGGCCGCATGACAAAGGCGGGATCTTTTAAAGCCGATGCCACTGGCGAAGTGGCAGATAAGATTGTAAGTAAATAATTAACTTGATTTCAATTGATATTTGTATAGATATTTGCAACACTTTTCACTTGCACGTTTTTTCATTTTTTTTCTTTGTAGATGGATCTTAAAGCAAAAATCCTCTCGGGCGCATTCGTCCCTTCCCGACGGCAGGGACGTCTTGATGATCGCTCTAGGCAAGAAAGACCATCCTGGTCGTCTTGGTGTTCCCGGGAACGTGACCATTAAACAATATTATGGCAAGTCTGCTTCACGAAAGCGGGTGGTCAATGAAGCATCAATTTTGGTGACATTACTCAAGCACCTCATGACCAACCCGGATATTACAACACATCCGATGCAAGGCTTAATAGCCAACCCGTAATTCAAGCAGCGCTTGCCGAGAGCTTTCCTCCGTCGGTACATCCCGAGGACACCGCAAGGCTTTCCAACGCTTCACATGTGAGCACAAAAGAGAGTTTTAGTAGGGCACATGTGGAGGACGATGAGTTAGCGGCTAGGGAGCGGGAGTTGGAAGTCCAGCGCCATGAGCATGAGTTGGAAATGAAAAGGCGTGAGCTTGAGTTGGACTCCAAACGACGTGAGCTCGAAATGTTAGCAAAGGTATTTATTCATTATTAATGTCCAAATTAGTCAAATAATTACTTGTGTTTTTTTAATTATCAAAAACTTATATATTTTATTTTTCCTAAACTGAAGGCCAAGTCGACGTCGGTGTCGCTGTCACGTATCACTCGTTTGTTCTCACTTGGTGAGGATTATGCGTTTGAGATTTTTGCATGTCCATTGGAGCACGATGGATGGGTGACACGCCCAAATCAAGAGAGGATATTTTCCTTCGTTGGTGACGATCTCGGGAACGCCTGCAGAAATAACATCTGGATGAACAAAGAATGTCATCGGTCTCTCTCGTGCACGTAAGTTAATTTTAATTTTATAACTTATTTATTTTTGGTATTTTTCCATTTAATAATTTATTTTAATTTCAATATATATATTATGTAATTAACATCCACACCCTTTTCATATCTTAGGTATCTCCATCGTCTTCAGCTTGATAAGGGCGTTGCATCAGTTTACGGTTTCTTAGATCCGTCAATCCTTCTGCCCGAGTTCTTTGTTGGCGATACATAGGGAACTTGTTGGGAGACAATCCGAGAGAATTATATCTGGCTCCCTACTGTATGGATGACCATTGGCAATTGTTGGTACTTTACCCGTCTAGGCATACTGTCATATTCTTCTGCTCTCTCCACCATGATCCGCCACCGAAGGTGGTGGAAGCTGTAAATATGTAAGTAACTAATCTTAAATTTAATTTAAGTTTTAATATCAGTTGTTTTTATTTTATTACACACATGATAAATGAGTTTGTTAATTGATCGACATGATTATTTGTTTATGATAGCGCGCTGAAGGCGAGTAGCATAAGTTGCGCCAACGGGAGAAGTAGGACTTCTAAAGCTAAAGCAAATCCTGTATGGAACATCCTCAAGGTTTGGTAGTTTATTTATCAAATAATTATTATTATAATTACTAATTTATGTGTATATTCAACTGACGTTGAAATTAATTTTGTTGGTAGTCTCGATTTCAACCTGACAGTTGGTCGTGCGGCTATTATGTGACAGCTGGTCGTGCGGCTATTATGTGATGCTTCATATGCTGAACATAGTCTCCGCATCTATTACGGATGGATGGAAGAAGGTAATATTTAAAAAACTTGTTAAATTATATATTATAGTTTTGAAGATGACTTGCATTGATGTTATTGTTATTATTTGAACGTGTCTAGGCATTTATCGACCAATCACCTATTCAAGAAGATGAGTTAAGAGACTTGAGGATGCGCTTCGCTGAATTCTTCTTCAAGTATGCGGCTGAGAAAGGAATTGACAACATACCTCCGCACTACTTAGATAAATAGTTTTTTTGTTAGACTTTAGAAACTAATTAATAACATGTATATATATATCCTTAGATAGTTTTGTTTTTTAGACATTGGAACTTAAATTTATTTATATATATACATGGGTTTTGGTTTTAAGTCCCCCATTGTTCAATTTTCCTTTGCAATTCTGCAATGTGTGTGATATTCGTGGTTACTTGGGACTGAATGCGAGGGATAGGCGGGGAGTGATATTTTAAAACTGAATTTTAAAAAAAAACATTTTAACGTCGCTTGTATCAAACAACCGACGTTAATAGTATTTTATAAAATATACAAGATACTATTAACGTCAGTTGTTTATTACAACTGACGTTAAAATTAAACATTTAACGTCAGTTCTTTATAACAACTGACGTTAGTTTTAAAAATATCAATTTCGGTTGTATTAAAGAACTGAAGTTAATAGTGTTATTTTAACGTCAGTTGTTTAAAAAACCGACGTTAATTCTTACAAAATTAACGTCGGTTTTGTTAAGGAACTGACGTTAATAGTGTTATATTTAACGTCAGTTCTAAACTGACGTTAAAATATTAACTATTAACGTCAGCTGTATTTACGTCAGTCAGTATTCTGACGTAAAAAACCAATTTTAACTGACGTAAAAAGCACTTATTGCACTAGTGACAAGGCACACATTAATATAATTTTTTTAATATAAAGTTTTTTTTATATTGCACGGGCCATTATACTATAGATATGTTGTTTCCAAAATTTAATATAATAAAAATTACTGCATAGGACTTTTATATAAGTTATATTTTAAATTTGATTCTTAATCTTATTTTAATTTGAAAATATTTTTGGCTATTTGATATACCGAACATTGTACAAAAAGACAAGTAATTTAGTGACTAACTACAAAAAATTCATTTAGCAGGGTCAACATTTTTTATCGACGTTATATAAGTTATAAGCACTTTTTTTTACTAGGAGTTATAAGAACATTATGGAACACCGTACCAACGCACAAGATTTAAAAAATTGAAAAACATGAAGTCAAAAAGTACTTTATTGAAAAACATGTTGGCAATTAATTTTGTCTCTGATATGCTCATCGGCCATTAACATTCAATTGCTAGATACACTATAATTGGACCATTTATATTGTTTTTAAATATTCCATGCAAAACAAGTATGCTAACGAGAAGTTGTCAACAAATTAAAAAAATAAAGGTGGGTTAATCTCTTTCCACAAATTAGCTCTTGATCTCAAATTAAAAAATCCAAAGAAGTATGTTTCAATTAATTTTACCTTAGTATTTATTTCTATATTAAAATTCATAAAAAAATTTAAAAATAGTTTAAAAACATTATGATAACCTCAACTTTAAGGATATAATCCGTGTATTGGACGGGTCAAACATGCTAGTATGTAATATAGGGGAAACCAATTGATTTACGAAGTCTTAATATATTATATTATTGACTTGCTATGTATATATAGGATAAGAATAATTCACGAGATTCAAAATTTACATAAAGATAGGAAACAAATTGAGCTGTGTTATCCTAATTATCAATTAGATCCTAAAATCCGCTAACAAACATTGGTTTTTTAAAAGATTTTTAAAAATTATTTTGAGATAAAGAAATTGATATGATATTTAATTAAAAATTTAAATAATTTAAACAGATTATGTGGTATTCAATCAAGCCTTTTTGGATATTCTAAACAGTCTATTCAAAACGTTAAATATAGTGATATAACGAGCCTTGTTTCTTGGCATGTCATTTGCGCACAAGGTTTAGCAGGTTATTTCGGTGGCGATGGTGCTGCTTAGATGGTTTGTGCTGTCATTGTATTTCGGTGCTGCTTAGGAACAGGGTGATTTGTCTGTTTAGTTGGGGGAACTTTAGCTATATTTCAATAATTATAACTTTATCTTGTTTTTGAGGTGATATCTTTAGTTTGTCTCAATTTATATTGATAGCATGGAGACTTTGTAAATGGGATTGGTTACCTCCTTTACTCAATTAATACATTTTTTGAATATATATATATATATATATATATATATATATATATATATATATATATAATTAAGTGTTAAGTGTAAATTCTAGTGTTTTGACTCGGGCGATGCAAGAGCACATTTGTTAGTGATGAACAAATTTAAAATCCAACAATATTTTATTAGATAAAAATATAATTAGTTAAAAACATCATAAAAAATATATGGTTGTATCATATATAAATAAATAAATGGATTTTATTAAAAACATTTGACATAAAAATGTATGAAATAAAATAATAAAATAATATTATAAATCATACTAATGTAAAAAAATCTGATACTCGAAATTGATGCATAGACAACATTTCTTGGTCATGAACAAGCTTAAAAATCCAAGATGATTTTTGCTCTAACCTCAAACTCATGTTAATATGATCTAATCAAATTGAAGATATATAAAAAAATGGAATTCTATTACAAATTCATATTCGGTCATTTTCGTTTTATAACTTGTTCCCCGAGCAAAATTAATCAGTTTTAGAAAATATATTTAGCTATCATATTACTCTTATCTCTTCAAAATATATTTGTATTTTTTTCTCCAATTTCCCCGTACAAGTTAACTATTTTTAGAAAATATGTTTGAGTATCATGTTTTTTCTTTTCTCTTAATGCTATATGTGTTTTCCAAGCAACTATATTGCAAGTTGATTAATCATTTCCCAATGTAATTTATTCAAACACTATTGTTAAACAATTCCCAAAGATCTTGGTAATCATATGATTTTTTCTCTCTTGAAAATATATTTGATTTATTTCTCATATTTTCTCATTGCAAGTTGGCTATTTTTAGAAAACATAATTATCTAACCCAGAAGTTGGTCTAGTAGAGCATCGCATCTGAAAATTCAATGTTAAATACCACATTCAAAATTGGCACGATTTATAATCAAAAGGAAAAAATGGATTGATAAAATGAAATAAAATAAATTACCTCAAAATTACAATCAGTATAGCATACAATTAACAACTGCCTAATTATTTAATCAAAGAGAATAACGTTTTTGTAAACTCCAGGAACCAAAAGTATATTTTAAGTTTTTAACTAATAATGAATTTTAAAAAAAAATAATAATAATGAAATTGCTAATACTTGAATAGAAGCCAACATAGTCAATCAATAGCAAGGTTTGTTATTAGTAAAGCAAAAAAGGATCACTAATTACATTAAGTTGTACATTAATATTTTCAAAATTAAACATCATTAACGAACTCTAAGGGCTCGTTTGATGGTCAGGATATGATAGGAGCGGATAGGATAAAGAAGCAGGATAGGAGTATGATAGGATATGAGCAAGATAAGCTGTTATCATATCCGATGTTTGGTGTCCATCAGATAACCAACTGGATAGCATTGTAATTTTAGCATGAATTTTAAAATTTTCGTTCTTGTTATGAATGTTTTCATATTTTATTAGATTTTAGTTTTTTTTATAATTTTCATTTTTTAAGATTATATAAAAAGACAAAACTATCCTTATGATAAAAATACATATAATATTTAAAATATTTAAAATTTTGTTGAATTTAAATTACTTTTTTTTATAATTTTAAATATCCATTTTTAGTTTTTATTTTATATATAGTTAAATTATTATAATATTTTTATTTATTTTTCAGTTTTTAAAAATAATATAAAGTAACAAAATTAATCTTGTGAGAAGAAATAATAAATTTTAAAATTAATTATTAATATTTTTATTATTTTATGTTTTATTATATCTTTTTTGATAATCATATTATAATGTATTATACTTTAATTATTTTATGTTTTATCCTATCTTATTTTTATTATCCCTGTCACTAAACGAACTCACGGAATAATCATTTATCTGTTAAGCGACTTTTGCTGAGAGAGATGAGTGGGGGTAGAGAGAGAAACTGAGAGAAACTTGGGTCTCAAATCATTTCCTCCTCCAAAGGAAGTGCAAACTGGAGACAAAGGGAAAGGTGTGGAGAGACAGATCCCTTCACTCAAACATCCAACCAACGATTTGAGTGTTTGGCAAAAGGGATCAGTTTCAGAAGCAGATGGGAGAAGGGTTCAACGTCGAATCAGAAAGGAAGCAGGAGGTCTCTTGTAGCAGCGGCAAGGACTGAAGGTTTTGCGTCAAAAAGAAGAACAAAAAGGCGGTGGCGCTGCTTTGGAGCAAAGTGATGTGTATTAACAGTAGCCCATGTTAAAGAAAGAGGAATATCATCTCAAAATCCGAGACTGATGCTGTTGTCGATGGTTCCATCCAGGCTCTTGATTCACAACAGGTCAGTCACTTAGCTACTGATAGTCCATAACTGGGGCTTTAATTAAATCAGATATTCAAGAAGAGGCAAGAATGATTTGGGAGTTGGGAAAAAAATATGGGTTTGGAGTCAGTTCAAGATGAAGACACAATTCTGGAAGAACTTGTTGAAATGGAAAAAAGAGACAGGGCAAAATGCAAAAGGGGTGGAAAGCAGACCTCAGGCAAGGAAGGGAAAGGAAAATCTCCATGTGGATAGCAACATATAATATAAAAGGGTTAGGAGGAAGATTAAAAAAGAAAGCCATCAGGGATTTAATTGCAAAGGAGAAATTGGAGTTTATTTGTATCCAAGAAACAAAAATGGAGGCGATTGAGCGAAAACTGTGTGAATACCTATGGGGAGGGAGTAATGTTGACTGGGTAGTAAAGAATTCAGAAGGAAATTCAGGGGGCCAGTTATGTTTATGGAACAAAAGTATTTTCACTATGGAAGACTCTTTCATGGGGCTGGCTTCTTGGGAGTCTCAGGAAATTGGGGGGTGGGGGATAGAAGTTCAATGTGTGATTGTCAATGTTTACAGCCCTTGTGATTTATCAGGGAAAATAACCTTATGGGGGACCTCAATAGATTAAAAGACAACTCCGGATGTGATTGTTGGTGCCTAGGGGGTGATTTCAATGCGGTTAGGCATTCCAATGAAAGAAAAGGGAGAAGTTCACAGCAAAACTCCAGAGAAATGAGAGAGTTTAATGATTTCATTGGTAATTTGGAATTAAATGACATTCCAATGGTGGGAAGGAAATATACGTGGTGCAGAGCAAATGGAGGTTCGATGAGCAGGCTAGACCCATTTTTGCTCTCCGATGATTGGCTGGACAGTTGAGTAGATCTTGCTCAATGGGGTTTGGACAGGACAGTCTCGGATCACAGTGCAGTTTTATTGAAAACTCAGCGGTAACTTTGAGGACCAAAACCGTTTAGAGTTATGAACTCTTGGCTATTACATAAGGATTTTGAAAAGCTTCTCACTGAATCGTGGAACAAGTTGCAGGTGGAAGGGTGGGGAGCATATGTGGTCAGGCAAAAGCTATCTCTGAAGGTAGTGTGTAAAGCAAAGGAGGAGGGGGTCTTGGGGTAAAAAATATACAAAGTTTCAACTTGGCTTTGTTAGGGAAGTGGAGGTGGAGACTTCTTATGGAGGGGGAGGGTCAATGGTGTGAGGTGTTAAAAGTGAGGTATGGTCTGAGAGATGGTTTTAGTTTTGAGGGGGGGACTCTATGTGGTGGAGAGACTTGGGGAAATTGGAAGGGAGGGACACACCGAATGAGAGATGGCTTTCTTTGAGTATGGTTAGGAAAATAGGTAATGTAATAGCAACTTCTTTTTGGCATGATGTTTGGATGGGGGAGGATAGCCTAAAGAACAGTTTCAACAGGTTATATAATGTTGCAGCTAACAAGGATGTCAGGATTGGTGATTCAGGCTTTTGGATTGATGGCATTTGGGAATGGAATTTGGAGTGGAGGAGGAACCTGTTCTATTGGGAGGAAGAGTTGTTGTCCAATCTTTTGCAACAAATCAACAACTGCCCTTTGGTTCAAGACAGCTCTGGTTCATGGATTTGGCTAGGTGAAAGTTCGGGGATTTTTTCAGTTAATTTTGCCTACAGGTTGATCAGTAGAGTTGCATCTCAGTAGGTTGATTGGTTCTACAAATCGGTTTGGGACAGGAAAACTCCATTGAAAATTGCGGTCTTCTGTTGGAGGGCTTTTTTGGACAGGTTGCTAACAGTTACAAATTTGATCAAGAGGGGAATAAATGTTAACCCCAACAATATGTCTTGCTTCTTTTGTAAACAGGCAGCTGAGGAGATTGATCATATTCTTATCTCTTGTCCATTCTCTTATAGACTTTGGAAGCAAATTTACAACTGGGTAGGAATTGATATGGTTATGGCTGGGGATTTGAAATCCCACTTCTCTCATCAAGCTGGTCTTCTAGGTAGGAGAGTGTCCTTATCAAAATGGCAACATATTTGGTTTGCATCTGTTTGGTCTTTATGGATTCATAGAAACGATATAGTTTTCAATGACAAAAAACAGGATTTTGCATAGTTGTTTGATCTTGTCAGAATCAGATCATGGAACTGGTGTGTGTATTCAGCTGGGACAACTAAATTTTCTTTCACTGGTTGGTGTAACAATCCGGTGGTTTGCTTGGAATATGTCTAAAGAATGTAGGGGATGCAAGTATATAATCAGAAGGAGGCAGCGGTTTTTTTTCGCGATCTTAGCTGCTGAGTTAGTGTGGAAAGTGCTAATCTTCTGCAATTTAGAAGGTTTCTTTCTGATTAGTGTTGAAGTTCCAGCCAAATATAGTTATGCATTAAAAGCATAACCTTGACAATTTGCTCCAAAGAAAGCATATGACGGTGCTGTGTTTTCATAGGCCAAGGTGCATTAAATTTTGACAACAAATTGTCAAAATGAGTAGTTGGAAGGAGGGGGAGAATGACTCTATAAATAGAGCTTCTCTTCATGCATTCAGAACACACACAAATCCTCACATGATAGAAAAATAGAGAGCCTTAGAGAGAGTATTCTAGGAGAGAAAAATAGTGAGTCAATTTGTCAGAGTGTTATCCATACATTGAGGATACAATATTCTTGTATTTTTTGTATATTCATTATTGTTATAGTGGAAATTTAAGTGGCCTACGGGTCCCATGGTTTTTTCCCTTGCTCACATTGAGGAGGTTTTTCCACGCTAAAAATTGTCTGGTGTTATTACACTTATTTTACCTTTCCGCTTAGTGCCTATTTTGAGTTCACAGAGGAGGGAAATTATGATGGCATTTCCCAACAGTGGTATCAGATCTCTTGGATACTAGGTGCTGGATTTAAAAGAAAATTCTTAGTATGCTCTGTGGTTGCAACTTTGTATGATCTTCCACATCAGAAAAGAATTGTTCTTGTTGCTGCAAATGAAGCGTGGTAGTGTGAAAGTGTATGCCGATGACAGTTCTACCTAGGAAAGACTTGGTATTTAAGTGTGTCTTTTGACCCACCTCTCTTTCCTGGGAACTTCCTCAGTACACTGTTCACAAACAACAATAATTTTCAGCATTTGACACTATTCACATATAGTGTTATTTTTATCAGAACCCAACTGGTTGGAGGAGCTATTGGCCTGTGTAACTCAAGATGGAGGGAGCTATCACTCGTGATGGAGACATGTTCAAGTTAACTGCAGATTACTACTCCTATTGGAAGCCCATGATGGAAGATCATCTATACTGCAAAGTTTTGCATGAACTGATCACCCAGAAGAATATGCCGGAAGGAAAGACTGACAAAGATTAGGAGCTTCAAAATCGGAAAGCAGTAGCTACGATCCGAAAATATATTGATCGAAGCTTGTTCGAGCATGTATCAACTTATACCAATGCGTATGAGTTGTGGAAAAAACTTGAATCCTTGATTCAAAAGAAGACGCCCAAAGTTGAAGTACATGGGCGGTCAAAATATGATCGAACATTTGAACACTTTCAAAGGCATTGCTAATCAATTAACAAAGGCAGGCATGAGTGTTGATGATGAGTTGTAAACTCTTCTACTCCTCGGTTCTCTGCTTGAGAGTTAGGACACTCTAGTTGTCACTCTTAGTAATTCTGCTCCATATGGAAAGCTTAGTTTGGATTCTATTACAGACTGTTTGCTAAATGAACAGTCAAGACGGAGGGAAAGAGGCTTGAACAATTAGTTTGAAGCCAATGTTGTTGAAAATAGAGGACGGAGTAAGAATAGTGGAAAATGAGGTCGTGGAAAATCACAGGATAGATCCAAATCTAGAACAAGGCTAAATTGTTATTACTGTGGTAAACCAGGACATATAAAGTCTGAGTGCAGATTCTTGAAAGAGACCAACAAGCTGGAACAGTCCACCCTGACCAGATTAACCCAAAGAAGAAGAAAGAAGATGGAACAACTACTACGGCGGCCTCAAATGATGAGAATATATTTCTTGTCGGAGAAGAAAATTATCTAAACATTGCATCTGATGATTGCATCTAGATAATTGACTCAGGAGCATCATTCCACATCACACCTCATGAAGAATTCTTCTCATCATACCAAAAAGGAGATTTTGGTACAGTGAAGATGGCAAACCACGTCATGAGTAAAATCGTTGGTATTGGTGAAGTAACTTTGATGACTGAGAATGCAACCAAGCTTGTGCTGAAGGAGATAAGACATGTACCTGATATGCGTATGAACCTTATCTCAGCTGGAAAACTAAATGAAGCTGGGATGATAAACCAATTTGGTACTGGCAGATGGAAACTCAGCCGAGGAAGCATGATTGTTGCTCGCGGCAGAAAGGAAGGCTCCATGTACATTATGCAGGAAAAGATCTGCAAGGGAGAGACAAATGTTGCTCAACACACAACCAAAGAACCGTGACATAGACGATTGGGCCACATGAGCGAGAAGGGTTTGGAGATTCTCGCAAAAGTTCATCTCCCAAAGATAAAAAGGCAGCCACTTGAATATTGTGAAGACTGCCTAGCAGGCAAACAACACAGAGTATCTTTTAAAAGATCAGATGATGCAAGAAGAAGAAAGCATATTCTGGATCTTTGTTCATTCAGATGTTTGCTCAACGTCAGAAAGGTCCCTTGGTGGTGCCCAATACTTTCTTACCTTCATTGATGATCCCTCCAAGAAATTGTGGGTGTATCCATTGAAGACGAAAGATCAAGTTCTTCAAGCTTTCAATGAGTTTCATACTTCTGTAGAACGAGCATCTGGAAGAAAACTGAAATACTTGAGAACTGATAATGGTGGAGAATACATAGGTCCGTTTGAGACATACTGCAAAACTCATGGGATAAGACATGAGAAAGTACCTCCCAAGACACCTTATATGAATGCAATAGCCGAAAGGATGAACAGAACGATTGTAGAGAAAGTCAGAAGTATGCTTTCTCAAGAAAAACATCCCAAATCATTTTGGGGTGAAGCAGCAAAAACTGTAGTTGATTTGATAAATATGTCTCCTTCAAGACCATTAAAAGGAGAGATTCCAGATGAAGTATGGACTGGAAAGAAAGCCTTATATGGTCACCTGAGAGTCTTTGGGTGCATGGCATTTGTCCACATTCCTAAAGATGAAAGGGCAAAGCTAGATGCAAAGACGAAGGAATGCATATACCTTGGTTCACCAAAAGATGAACTTGGCTTCAGATTATGGGATCCTGCAAACAAGAAGATTGTTCGAAGCAGACATGTGGTGTTCTTTGAAGATCAAATGATTCAAGACATTAAGAAATCTGAGAAGCCAAAGAAAAAAAGTGATTTCTGATTCAAGTCCCATTGTGATAAACAATTCAGGGGGAGAGATTCCCCAAATGAATGAACATGATCAGGAGGAGCAATCTAATCGACGAGTAACAACCTCGACTGCATTAACAAAGTCAGAATCAGATGGTGGGACAACAGATGATGGTGACTGATGAGACATAACAAGAACCTCAAGTGAGAAGATCAACAAGAGCCAGACAACCATCAAGAAGATACTATTCAGATGAATATGTCAATCTCACTGATGAAGGAGAACCTCAAATCTTCATAGAAGCCATTGATAAGAATGATAAGGAGAAATGGTTGCAAGCCATGGAAGAAGAAATATAGTCCCTGAAAGAGAATCAGACGTATGACTTGGTGAGATTACCAGATGGACGAAAGGCACTGAAAAATAAATGGGTGTTCAAGCTCGAGACTGAAGAGAACAACCCAAACCCCAGGTACAGAGCAAGAATTGTTGTAAAGGGGTGCAACCATAAGAAAGGCATAGATTTCGATGAAATCTTCTCACCGGTGGTGAAGATGACATCTATTAGAGCAATTCTCGGTCTAGCTACAAAACTAGACTTGGAGATTGAACAGCTCGATGTAAAAACAGTATTCCTACATGGAGACCTAGAGGAAGAGATCTATATGGAGCAACCATAAGGTTTTGCAGAACCAGGCAAGGAACACCTAGTGCGTCGTTTGAATAAAAGCTTCTATAGTCTGAAGCAAGCTCCAAGGCAATGGTACAAGACGTTTGATCTCTTCATGACCCAGCACAATTTCAAGAAGACCTCCACAGACCATTGTGTGTTTGTGAAGAACTATGAGAATGGTGAATCCATCATACTTATGTTGTGTGTTGATGATATGCTAATTGTTGGGAAAGATAAGGCGAAAATAGCTGCTCTCAAGAAGGCATCGAGCAAGTCTTTTACCATGAAAGATCTGGGTGCAGTGAAGAAGATTCTTGGGATGAAGATTACTGGAGATCGTTCTAGAAGAATGTTGTGGATGTCACAAGAAGACTATATCAAGAAAGTTCTTGAAAGTTTCAACATGCATAATGCCAAACCGGTGCATGTTCCATTACCTGGTCATCTCAAACTGAGTAAGACGCAATGTCTAGAGAATGAAGAAGAAAAAGAAGAAATGAACAAGGTGCCCTATTCTTCTGCAGTGGGTAGTCTTATGTATGCAATGGTCTGTACAAGAACAGACATTGCTTATGATGTAGGAGTTGTGAGCAGATTCCTATCAAATCCAGGAAAGGAGCATTGGAATGCAAAGAAGTGGATACTACGGTATCGAAGGAACCGCCAAAAGCTCGCTTGTGTTTTGGCAATGGTAATTTAATGCTTCTTGGGCAATCAGTTAAATGGCAACCAGAAAATGAAACTTGAATATAATAATTATCACATATTACTTCTAAGAAGTAATTCAAACAATTTCCTTCAGAGATCACACAACATCAACACAACAGACCTACTCCCAAAGATTTCCCGAAAGACTCGACCAGCTCTGATACCACTAATGCGACACCCCATTCCCAAGGTATCACATTTACGTAACATGTTGCGAAAATCTTAATAAAAAAAAATTATTCATTTGCTGGTTTCCTTCGGAAAACAAACTTTGTTTTCTAATTCCTTAAACTTCTCAGAAATAGTGATAAAAGTTTTCCTTTTTCTTTTTTTACTGTACACACACCCAAACACCAATAAAATAATATACATCACTATATATATTACATATGCATCAAAAAGCTCTGCACATGGCCCATTGTAAAATCGAAATAAAACAATGTCCAAGAGAACACATAACACACTGGTCACACATAGTACACCAAGGTTATTGTTCAAAAATGTAACTCATTGGCTCACACAGAATCCCAATGGTCACTATGAACAATGGAGTTTATTGTTCATAACCTATTGCATCACTCCGAATCACAATAGTTATCGCATAAAATTTGACACACAAATCCAAAGAAAGATACATTGGCTCACACAGAATCCCAATGATCAAATGAAAACATAGTCCATAACAGATACATTGATCCACTCAGGACTCAATGATGATAACACATGACACGTCTGCCAGCTATGCATGAGAAAAACTTTTATTCTCATTTCGTTTTCTTTGTCGTAATAATCTTTCCTTGTCGAAGCACAAAGCTAGCGACCATGCTTAATTTCTTATTAAGACTTTCCACTTAAACAAACATAGGACAAACAGTCCAAATGTTTTAATAAAAGTCAACTTTTTAAAAGTATTCAATAAATAAATTCATAATAATAAAATAGCTATATATTTAATCTTTTCCAAAAATTTTAATAGAAATCTTTTTACAACTTAAATAATTTTTCTGTCAGATGTAATTGTTCTGACTGCTATATACTGTTATTATTAAAATAATATTTTTTTTCAACTTTTTCTCAAAATTACCCAAATTAATCACTCTGATTAATTATCCAAACTTATTAAGCTTTTATCCTCAAATAAATTTGTAAATACTGACCAATGTCAGGTTTCTCAGTCCAGCACTCAACAACAGATAAATTTCAATCACAGAATAGCATGACATATATCAATTCATGACATGCATCACAATTACAATATAACCAAATAATTATAATCATGTAAATCCACATATCACATAAACTCAATTACTCAGGTAAGTATCTAATCAATCCAGCAATTAACAGTAAATAATGTAATATCATAAAATATTTCTACAGAAAATTAACAAACGACTCCAACAATAGGCAAGTGATTATCTTAAACTCCTAGGGCATACTCCCCTTACCTCTTGGAGATTCGAACTAACAGTTTCAAGAACTCTCCCGATTTTGTTTCGTTTTTTCCTCCTCGGCTTAGATCAAACCATTCGATCGATTCGTTCACAACAAATTGCAAACAAAATAAATCAAATCAAGCAACAATACACTTAAATAAAAGTTAAAAAAAATTCTAACTTACGGATTTATGTTCCTTAAGCAACTTAAACATGATTAAGTCCTTAATCTAAGATCATGAACCAAGAACTTTGAATGAAACTCATCTAGTTCCAAGACTAGGGTTTCATGGTTTTTTCACAATATAAAAAGCTAGGGATTTTGAAATTTTATCAACTCTTGGATTTAACAAACATAGGTAACATAGAGTTGGATTTAAGTGTCACAAGACAACTTTTGAATCAAAATTCATCCAACAACAAAATTTAGGGTTTTAGTCCTTTTGGAATAAATAAGCTAGGGTTTGATTTTTGGTTTTCAAATCACTTGTATACAATATCCATCATGATATCAAGATATTGAATCATGAATCATGGCTTAAAGTTGAAACAAAATCAAAGAACACCCTTTTTGAGAGGGTTTCGGCCTAGCTCATAAAATTTGGAAAGAAATTTCTCATGATCACATGCTTTTAGATGATGAATATAGAGATGATTATGAGATCATAGCAATTGGTTTCAAGTCAAAAGGATTTTTATACAATTAGTTATGGCATTTTGAAGAAAGCTTCATGAACTTGAAATAAAATGAAGAACATGATGATTCATGTCATAAACTCAAGAATCTTGTGAAGAGAAAGTCTTAGAATAACAAGATTAAGAAAGGTAACCTCTTGATGATCAAAGAAAAGGATGATCTTAATGATGTTCTTCACAAAACTACTTTGGTGTTCTAAGTGTTCTTAAGGCAAAAGAACTTAGGTTCAATAGAAACATGACATGAAATGAAGAAATTTGCCTAAGTGATGCTAAGTGAAGGGAGGGAGCTGTGGGTTTAGGGACTTTTTGGTCCAAAATCTCAATGGCAAACTTGTAAAAATTATGTGAAGTTAGGGGCAAAAATTGTCCTTTCCATGCAAAAATATCCTATTGTCATAAATGCGCCATTATGGCCATTATGACTCGGATAAGATCGTCATAAATGCCCATCACATCAGTCACATCGGTCACCTCAGCTCCGTTGCTGACTCCCTGATTCATCTGACGTAGGTTTTCTTAGAGATATCTCAACGTTTTCTCCTGCAGTAAATATAATATTTTAATTTTACGCTAAATTTTTCAAAACTTCCATTATCGTAGAAAATATGATAAAAACATTTTTCATCTCGTTCACGAATTAAAATTAGGCTTTCTGAGCAGTAAACTTTTATTGTCAGTGAAAACACAGACCGGGTTCTGTCTGAATTTTCAACCCAAAATTTCATCGTAACCCTAAGATATAAAACATGACGTGAAAATAACAGTGGTTTACCCAAAATCATTTTCCGAGTCCCGGATAAATATATATATATATTTATTACCGATATTTGAAAGCTGCGAAAAATCGAGGTGTTGCATTACTACCCCACTAAAAAAAAATTCGTCCTCGAAATTACGTACCTGTAAAAAGTTCAGGATACTATAATTTCATTTTGTCCTCAGCTTCCCACGTTTCTTCTCCGGTAGTTTTATCCCAAATAACCTTGACTAAGGAAATTCGCTTACCCTTGAGTTGCTTAATCAACATATCTTCGATTCATACAGGTGAAGTCTCATAAGACAAGTTTTCTTTTAATTGTACTTCATCGGGTTCGATTACGTGTGATGGATCAGGAATATACTTCCTCAGTTGTGAAACATGGAATACATCATGAATATTTGAAAGAAAAGGCGGCAAAGAAACTTGATAAGCTACTGGACCAATACGACGAAGAATTTGGTAAGGTCCAATGAATTTAGGAGTGAGTTTTCTGGACTTCATAACCCTGCCTACCCCAGTCGTTGGTGTGACTCTCAGAAATACATGTTCACCTTCTTCAAATTCGAGAGGTAATCTCCTTCGATCCGAATAACTCTTATGCCTACTTTGTGCTGTTTTCATCTTTTCATGGATTTGTTTTACTTTTTCCGTCGTCTGTTGCATGATTTCAGGACCTAAAATCATGCTTTCCCCATCTTGGTACCAACACACAGCTGTTTGACATTTTCTCCCATACAAAGCCTCATTGGGAGCCATCCCTATACTTGAATGAAAACTATTGTTATACATGAATTCGATCAGCGGTAACAAGTCATCCCAACTCGCACGATGGTCTAAGACACATGCTCTTAGCAAATCTTCTAACGATTGAATCGTTCTTTCTGTTTGTCCATCGGTCTGAGGATGATAGACTGAACTTAACCTTAACTTAGTTCCTAAAGCTTCATGTAAACTTCCCCAATAATGTGAAGTAAACTTCGGATCTCTATCTGACACAATATTCGATGGTACTCCATGTAATCTGATCACTTCCTTGATATAAACATCAGTCAATTTCTTTACTGTGTAATTGATATTAACAGGTAAGAAATGTGTCGATTTCATTAACTTGTCAACAATCACCCAAATTGAATCAAAACCTTTAGAAGTTCATGATAAACTTACCACAAAATCCATCGATATGCTATCCTACTTCCATTCTGGTATATCTTGTGATGTAAGCATACCCCCCCGGGTCTTTGATGTTCCACCTTCGCTTTTTGACATGTCAGACAAGATGCAACGTACTTTGCCACTTTCTTTTTCATGCCCGGCCACCAAAATCTTTATTTCAAATCTTGGTACATCTTCTTTGATCCAGGATGAATACTTAACTTACTCTTATGTGATTCATCCAAAATCATCTTTTTCATCTCAGGATTATCAGGCACACACACTCGTCCATTGCACCTTAAGATTTGATCTGATCCCAAACTAAACTCTGCAACTTTCCCTTGTCTCATTAAGTCCTTCTTTTCTTGAAGATAAGCATCCGCAACTTGTCGTTCTCGGATTTCTTCCATTAATCCCCTAGAAATTTTGATCATTCCCACACTGATCTTCTCCTTATTTAATTCCATAATCAAATTGAGATTACGGAACTCCTCTATTAACTCCAGTTCTCTTACCATCATAGCTGAGATATGAATGGCTTTCCAGCTAAGTGCATCAGCTACAATGTTAGCTTTTCTAGGATGATACTGTAACTTGAAATCGTAATCTTTCAGAAATTCCATCCAACGTCTTTGTCTCATGTTGAGCTCCTTCTGATGAAACAGATACTTTAAACTTTTGTGGTCACTAAAGACATCGAACTTTGCTCCATACAAGTAATGCCTCCAGATCTTTAGTGCAAAAACCACTGCAGCTAACTCCAGATCATGCGTCGGATAATTTCTTTCATGTGTGTTTAACTGATGTGATGCGTAAGCTACGACTTTCCGTTGTTGCATTAACACACATCCTAAACCTTAATGAGAAGCATCACAATACACTTCGTAAGGTTCATTTGGTTCAGGTAGTATTAACACTGGTGAGGTTGTCAACTGTTCCTTAATCCTCTGAAAACTCTCTTCACAGTTGTCTATCCATACAAAAGGTTGATCTTTCCTCGTAAGCAAAGTTAACGGCACAACTATCTTGGAAAATCCTTCAATAAATCTTCTATAGTAACTAGTTAGACCCACAAAACTTCTGATCTCAGTTACTGTCTTTAGTCTTTCTCAAGAAAGTACCGCTTCTACTTTTGCAAGATCGACATCAATAGCTTCCTCGGTAATCACAAGTCCTAAAAACTTTACTTCCTCAAGCCAAAATTCGCATTTAGACAGTTTCACATACAAAACAACACAATGAACTTATCAAGAAACGGACGAAACATCGGGTTAATGTAGTCCATGAAGATAAGAGTGCATTCGTCACTGCAAACGGCATTACTAGATATTCATAATGTCCATAACGAGTTATGAACGCAGTCTTTGGAATATCTTCACTTTTTACCCTAATCTGATGATAACCTGTCCTCAAGTCAATCTTTGAGAACATAACAGCTCCTCACAGTTGATCCATCAGATCATCTATACACGGTAATGGGTACTTATTCTTAATCGTCACTTTGTTAAGTTGTTGGAAATCCACGCAAAGCCTTGAACCTCCGTTTTTTTTTCTCACTGGAAGAATCTGGTGCTCTCACGGAGAAACACTTGGTCGAATGAACTGTTTTGGCAAAAGGTCTTCTAGTAGAGTTTTCAATTCAACAAGCTCTGTAGGCGCCATCCGATATGGAGCAATAGAAATTGGTCCTGCTCCTGGTATCAAATCGATGGAGAATTCAATTTCTCTTACTGGCGGCAATCCGGGAATGCCATTAGGAAACACATCCGGAAATTCTCTTACTACAGGTATCATACTTAAATCGATCTCCTTCTCGACTTCTAAGTTAGTTAAAAATATGTATCCCTGATCTCTTTCTTTCGAAAAAGTTCTTATATGATTGGTAGATAAAAATCCATAAATCTCAGTATTAGGAAAAATTAAAGTCTTATGAGCACAATCCAACATGATATTGTTGGAAGATAGTCAATCCATGCCTAAAATTACATCTAACGGTATTAAATGCATGCATATCAAATCAACAAGAAAATGTCTATCCCGAATAATAATAGGACAATTGAGACATATAGAATTTACAATGAATCGCTCAAAAGGTTGGAGTTGAAACAATCAAGTCATAGGATAAAGAAGAAATAGATAATTTCAAATGTTTCACAGAATCCATCGAAATAAAGGAATGCGTTGCACCCGAATCAAAAAGTACAGTTAAGAGATTACCAGCTATCTCGCAACTA
Organism: Sophora flavescens; assembly: GCA_030762895.1. NCBI lineage: Eukaryota > Viridiplantae > Streptophyta > Magnoliopsida > Fabales > Fabaceae > Sophora > Sophora flavescens. Next base: position 148,065,257 of record CM061069.1, read on the forward strand.
CCTTGTACGAGATCGTCAGAATCAGAAGCCTCAGCACAACTCATGGTGTAAACTCCCCCCTTAGCTGTCGTTTTATTAGTTTTGACAGTATTGACAACTGGTGCAGTCCTTGGCATACCACAGTCTCTCACTAAATGCCCTATTTGACCACAATTGAAACACTTTGGTCATCTCACTGGACAATTGTTCGCCAAATGATTTGATGCAGTAGCTACAGGATGATATGATTGTTGATTTCGATTGTTCCCCGGTGCTCGATAATAAGGTTTGTTCTGGACCTGCTTCCCCTTCTGGTTCTGATATTGACCTTTGGATTTTGATGGTCCTCCCACATTTCCTCTATTATCTCTTCCCTTCCTCATTTGCTCTATTTTCCTACACTTCTCAACCAAAGCTTGGAAATTCCCGATTTCCAATGGAAGTACAGACTCCTTGATCTCGAATCGTAATCCTGCTTCAAAATGCTCACACTTCCAATCTTCATCTGGATTGTTTTGGAAAAAGTGGAAGTACTTGGCTAATGACTCAAACTTGACCGCATACTCTCCTACAGATAAATCCCTCTAATACAGACGTAAAAATTCCCGCTCCTTAGTGCTCTGTGGAAAATACTTGCCTAGAAACATGTTCTTAAATATCACCCAAGTAATCACCTGATTCTCTGCTTCCAGTAGTTGCTTAGTGCCTCTCCCCCAATACTCAGCATCTCCTAACAGCAGATGTGTAGCATAAGGCACCTTCACTCCTTCTGGACTATTGATCAACTCAAAGATCTTCTACACTTCCTGAATCCATAAGTAAGCCTTAATAGGATCCACATCTCCATGAAATTGTGGAGGATTCTAGCGTCTAAAAGTAGTAAGACCTCTACCTTCAACAGCCTGTTCCTCTCGAAGTTGTTCCAGCAAATTCTGGGCAGCCATTGTAGCAGTTTGCTGTGTAATAACAGCAGCTACATCCGCCATTGCTTGTGCAGCAACTCCTCCTTCTTCATAATTTTCCTAAAAATTTCCTCGGCCATTACCACGACCACCTCTACGACCTCTTCCACGGCTGCGTCCACGTCCACGTCCAAGTGCACCTACTGGTTCCATAACTGACCTATAAGACACAATCACTTAAATGGCAATCAGAAAATGAAACTTGAATCTAATAACTATCACACATTACTTCTAAGAAGTAATTCAAACAATTTCCTTCAGAGATCACACAACATCAATACAACAGACCTACTCCCAAAGATTTCCCGAAAGACTCGACCAGCTCTGATACCACTAATGCGACACCCCATTCCCAAGGTATCACATTTACGTAACATGTTGCAAAAATATTAATCAAAAAAAAATTATTCATTTGATGGTTTCCTTCGAAAAACAAACCTTGTTTTCTAATTCCTTAAACTTCTCAGAAATAGTGATAAAAGTTTTCCTTTTTCTTTTTTTACTGTACACACACCCAAACACCAATAAAATAATATACATCACTATATATATTACATATGCATCAAAATTTTACAAAAGACCTTTTTCCTACCAGGTCACCATCTACTGTCACACGTATTTTACATCAAACTAAAAACAACATAACTATGTCATAGTGGGAGTCTGGAAAACACTACTCAAAAGATGGCTCTCAGTTGCCACTAAGTCATACTAACCTAAAATCCCACTTTACCTAAAAAGACTACACCCTAAAGCTGGTCACCACTACAGAAATCCATTGGAGAGTCCAGTATAAACTCCCCCACCTCCAGGAGGTGTATCTTGAGATGATACAACAGTCCCCCTGTCCAACAGGTGGAAACTCTTCATCATCTAAAGGAACATAGTCCGGATCAACCATCGGATCCTCCTTAGGGTCCTCCTCCATCTCCACCTGTAAATCCTCTGGGATCCAGACTATAGGTACAGGAGGTGACTCTGGTGCTACCTGCTGTAACAGATGAACGAAAGGAGGTGGTTGATGCTCAAGGTTCCCGTGTTGTACCAGATATCGCAGGATCATTCAAATGGGTGGTAGTGAAACTTCAATCGTCTCCCTACTATGAATCAACTGTTGTGGTTCGTCTGCTATAGTACCTTGGCATTCCTTTGGTCAGCATTGTCAAACATCAGGGCTCGGACCCATGAGTAGTTCAGATCCGCTGCACCCGGATCCATCTGAACATAGATAAATACATAGATTCCACATAGTAGAGGAAACAACAAACAAATATGCAAGGGTGAGTTACCAATATATGAGTCTTGATAAGACAACCCCATGCACGACACACAAAATAGCATATAGCATATATTCACAAGCATACAAAAATTACTCAAAACAAGAGAATTATTTAATTCAAAGGGTTTCATACCCTTAAGTCATCGTCATTTTATTAAAATGCATGACACTTCAATATTCAGGCTCTATTTTAATACCTAATCTCCTGAGATCCCACAACTTTTTGTTTCGTTTTGAGTTGATCAAGCTCTGCACATGGCCCATTGTAAAAACGAAATAAAACAGTGTCCAAGAGAACACATAACACACTCGGTCACACACAAGACACCAAGGTTATTGTTCAAAATGTAACTCATTGGCTCACACAGAAACCCAATGGTCACTGCGAACAATGGAGTTTATTGTCCATAACCTATTGCATCACTCCGAATCACAATAGTTATCGCATAAAATTTTACACACAGTCCAAAGTAAAGATACATTGGCTCACACAGAATCCCAATGATCAAATGGAAACTATCCCATAACAGATACATTGATCCACTCGGGACTCAATGATCATAATACATGACATGTCTGCCAACTATGCATGAGAAAAACTTCTATTCTCGTTTCATTTTCTTTGTCGTAATAATCTTTCCATGTCGAAGCACAAAGCTAACTACCATGCTTAATTTATTATTAAGACTTTCCACTTAAACAAACATAGGACACACAGTCCAAATGTTTTAAACTCAACACAGGACATACAGTTTGAGTGCTCAATCGCAAAGCCCTAAACCGATGCACCAGTCTTAGGCTCGCGGATATGGAACTCACATTTTCCACATCAACTTAGGACACACAGTCCACAAAATCACTGCAGGACACTCAGTCCAATGACAGAGATCCCTGATCTACATGTCCACAGAACATTAGAACCCCGACGTCTCGGTTCCTAGGTTCATTTATCCTCTTGTAAAACATTTCGCTCAGTGAAAAACAAATACAAAACAGAAGCTCGAAAACTTATCCAAGTTTAACGGAATAATTTCACTGAATAAAATTCTCTTACAGAAATCATTTTTCTGTCAAAACGTGATAAAAACTGAAAATCATTGATAAATTCTTTTATTTTCCGATTATTTCATTTCTGAAAATAATTCTCAATAAAAGTCAACTTTTTAAAAGTATTCAATAAATAAATTCATAATAATAAAATAACTATATATTTAATCTTTTCCAAAAATTTTAATAGAATTCTTTTTATAACTTGAATAATTTTTCTGTCAGATGTAATGGTTCTGACTGCTATATGCCGTTATTTTCGGAACTTAATCACTTTAAGTAACATTTTATAATAAAGTTGAATTTATTTTGGAAAAATTAGAGCCTGTGAAAAATTTCACAGTTTCGCCCTTACTGTCACTTATTGACACATTAACCACAAAATATTATTAAAATAATATTTTTTCCACTTTTTCTCAAAATTACCCAAATTAATCACTCTGTTAATTATCCAAGCCTATTAAGCTTTTATTCTCAAATAAATTTTTAAATACCGACCAATGTCAGGTTTCTCAGTCCAACACTCAACAGCAGATAAATTTCAATCACATAATAACATGACATATATCAATTCATGACATGCATCACCATTATAATATAACCAAATAATTATAATAATGTAAATCCACATATCACATAAACTCAATTACTCATGTAAGTATCTAATCAATCCATTAATTAATAGTAAACAATGTAATATCATAAAATATTTCTGCATAAAATTAACAAACGACTCCAACAATAGGCATGTGATTATCTTAAACTCCTCAGGCATACTCCCCCTGCCTCTTGGAGATTCGAACTAACAGTTTCAAGAACTCTCCCGATTTTGTTCGTTTTTTCCTCCTCGTCTTAGATCAAACCACTCGATCGATTCCTTCATAACGAATTGCAACTAAAATAAATCAAATCAAACAAGAATACACTTAAATCATGAAGGTTAGGTTTCGGCCTCTTTAAACTTTCTAGGTTAGGAAAGTTAAAAAAGATTCTAACTTAGGGATTTATGATCCTTACACTAGTGCAAATTATGCTTTCAACGTCGGAGATTTAACATCGGTTTCTATAAAAGTGATGTGTAAAACGAGGCGGTGGCATATTTGAAATTATCTTCAGCACCTTTAACAACGGTTTTTTTTTCTAACCGATGTTAAAATATTTCCACATCGGTTATTTATGTAAACCGATGTCTAAAATCTAAAGGAAAAATCTGGAATTTAAAGAACCACTTTAAACATTGGTTTGGTTGAAAACTGATGTGATAACTATTACACATCGGTTGTTAGTAAAACCGATGTGGTACCCGTAATTTGACACATCGGTTATTATTAAAACCAATGTGGAAACACAGGGTTTATTTTTATTTTCAGTTCCCTCCATTCTCTTTGCGCGCTCCACACAAAGATTTCGTACCCTACCTTGCCTCTGCCACACAGCTCGTCCTCTTCCGCTCTCCGTTCGTGACACTCCGCCACTAAACCTCCATCACTATCTAGTGGCCACCACTCCAGCCGCCGCGAACCCTCTACTCTCGCCTGACCTGCGTGAGGCAATGGGTTTGGGTTTTCTTCTCCTCCCATTACCCCAACAACCCCAACACCTTCAAAAGCTCAAAAAGATATGGAAACCATAATGCTCACACCCACATAACCTCTATTCGTTGCTCGCTCCACCACGTCACCATCTACGGCTTAGGAGGACCACTGCGTCACCTCAGCCACGAAGTTTGTTGTTCTCCACTTGCTCCTCCGTGTCGCTTCCGTGATGTTGTATCCTCTACTTGAAGTGCAAGGTCTTCTTATACCCTCTCCCTAATACCCTTTCCATTTATCTTATGGGTTGAATAATTGCCACACTGCCCAGAGAGTTTTTTTTGTTTTGCTTGCATTTTCATTCATAAGCTGTGCTGGACTATATGCACATTTTTGTGTTTCTTTCTGGGTTTTCAAGGAAAATGGTATAATGTAACTTTAGCCAGGCAGTAGGTGATGATGGTTTGGAATGTAGGTGGGGGTGAGAAAGCCCCATTTTACAGTATTAACCAAAGCATTAAAGGAATTTAAGTGAGCATTTTATTTGGACTAATGTATTTTGTGTTTGTGGTTTAACTTATTTTCTTCACAAGCATACCTGATTGAAGGTAAATTGTTATTGAAGTGGATCATATTTTTTGTTTTTGGGTTAAACAAGTTTGTCCATCACTGTTATGTCTTTTATCTTGAAAAAAATCAACATTGTGTGTGTCCTATTAGTTTCTGGTTTGGTCACAGTGTTGTGTCTCCAGAATTACCTACACAATGCAGCTATGATCCCATTGAGTTAAAGCGTTATTTCTTTCCATGGAGGATATTTGTTAAGCTGGATTCTTACTGGGGATATGTTTTGTCTTTAAGATTTTACTGTTGATCGAGTATGATATAATTTAAAAAGGAGTTGTCTTTGATAGTTATCAATATAATTTTAAAAGGTCTTCTTATAATTGAGGATGCTGGATAATGATCTAGTGTGAGAATTTTGTAGTTAAGTTTAGCTTGCTGTCACTTATCTGGTTGAGATTTATAAGATAAGTTATGCCTCATTAAGTGACTGAAAGTAATATAAATGTTAGCTGATTAAGTTGGATCGGTTTTATGTTAGGTTTGGGTAGGATAGGATTGATTAGTCTATATGTTTTGCTTGCTTGCCATGTTAAATATCAAGAGACTAACACTTACAATTCCAATATGTTTTTTAAGAGTTATAGATTTAAATGCATGAGAGTGAGAGCAATACTGACACACCTAACTCAACCATTCCAGACTTCATTTTGATCATCTTCCCTATCAAATTTTCAGCTCCAGATTTCATTTATCATTCTACCTGCTAAATTATTTATATGTGTAGCCTTATATGTGTTCATCAACTTGGATTTTATATTGTAAGCTCAGCTATTTCTTATATGTACGTGTGTGCTTTATCTCTGTCATAGTTCTTCTGTATTTATGCTTCTATACTGATCAAGCTACATAATTGTTGTTGTGAACTTGTTATTCTGGTCTTGTTATGAAAATATTCACAAAGTGTTTCTCTTTTTGTATAGGTATACTTGCTGTTATTGAAACTATTATGGTACAAGTTCCAAGCAGAATATTAAGCAGAATATTCATTATTCATTACGGTTTCCGGCTGAGTGTTCTTCTCACACCCGGTAAGCTTTCTCTTCTCCATTTTTCTCGTTTGGTTTTTGTTTGCATTGTACTTGGAGATTGGAGTGTTTTATTATTTTTCTTGATGTTAATTAATTAGTAAAGCCTTAGTTTCCCGTTTGAGATGCAATACTAATGAGCACACGTGTACGTGCTTAAGGTACCGCTCATTGTATTGGATCTTGAATTGTCCAAAGTTGGACAGTTTGGAAAAAAACTTTTTCTTCATTCAGTTAAAATAGTTATTCATTGGTTCTCATGTTATATACTTGATGAAAGTTCGGATTGATACATTTCCTTTCGTTCTCCGGGTGCATACTTTATCGTGGTGGATGTCATCGCGTTCAAGTCGTGTACGTTGGAGACCGAAGGGAAATGCTGCCGAAATTTCGTCGAGTATGAGCATGAGAGTTAAGGACTAACTGTTAACTGAATGTTGAAAAAGTTTCTTCTCGAATGGGATAGGGCCATACCCTGTCATAAGAAGTAGTTGATGAAGATCTTGGACTAAGTACGAAGTTATTGGTTTTTGCCATGGATCGCGGTTGGATGAATGTTAGACGGACAAGTGATGAGTATGAGAATGGAGTGGAAGATTTTCTACAATTTGAAAAAACAAATGCTCCTGATAGAGGTAATGGAGGTTTTTATTGTCCTTGTGTTAACTGTTTGAATGAGAGACGACTAGAAGCTGAGGAGATACGGGAGCATCTTATTTGTGAGGGGATTTGCAAGAGTTATACAATATGGATATGTCATGGCGAATCGTTAGACAGGATGAGGGTGTCACATATAGAGAGGAAGTTGATGACGTGGATATGGACGATGGACTAGAGGACATGATCCGTGATGTTGGGCAAGAGTCTTTTCGACGAGCACATGTGTATGATACTTTGTGCAGTGATGCGGAAGTGGCTTTGTATCCGGGGTGCACTAATTTCACACGGTTGTCAGCGGTGTTAAGATTGATCAGGGCAACCTCACCCTTTATGGGTTCATTGACCCCATGCTCATTCAGGGTGATGTTCTCCTAACATCAGAAGACCCGATCGCCACCATACGTGATATACTTGCCCGAGATGATCATTAGTTCTACCTTGCACCTTATCTCAATAGGTAAGTACCAGTTATTTAATTATAACTATATATGACTTAGTTACTAATTGTTCCGCAAATGCAGTAAACATTGTCAATTGTTGATCTTGTGCCCTCGGTTGAATGTCATGGTCTTCTTCTGTTCGATGGGAAATAAGCCGGCGAAGCAACTGAAGGACATCATGGAAACGTAAGCATTAAAATAATTTATAATCAGTAATGAAGTTGTTTTAATCATCTGAAATCTATAAGATATACTTTAATTAATGTTTATTTTTTTATAATAGTTCTATTGATACAATCCACATGCTGCGTGGTGAAAGGCGTCGGGCTATTAGATGGATTATTCCTAACGTAAGATATTTATTAGTACAAATGCTTCAAGCGCAGTGGGTATAATTATTAATTTCTATTTAATTGCTTATATTCTAATTGGGTTTCATTTGTACGTAGTCCCGTAGAGAACGTGGATCATGGGAATGTGGATATTATGTGATGAAGTGGATGGCCGAAATTATCTCCTCTGGTATCACTGAAAGATGGCAGGAGGTAAATGCTAATTGATACACAATTAGTTGTAACAGTTATAGACTCATTATATGCTTTATTTTAGTTTATTAATTAAAAGATATAATCTTATGTCCAATTAAACTTGCAGATATTCAACAATCCGACTCCGCTCTCTGATGCCGACATCAATAACATAAGGATGTGTTGGGCAACTTTCTTTCTTGAAGTGTACCAACCATAATTTGTATGTAGTTAGTTTGTAAATGCATCATGTACTAGCTATAGTGTACTTTTGACTAATATATGTTTTGACATGAAATATATAATATATCATATGTAGCTGTTTGGTTTCTAATTATCTTTGTTGTCTGAATGTAATTGAATATATTTATTGTTTGTAATCTTTTAATTTAGTGTGTTTTGGTTGTACAAAGGTGATTGTGTTGAGAATATTTAGATTCTGTGTTGATCTGGATTACTGGATTACTGAAACAGGGGAAAGGACTGTCACTACTGTAAAGGGTTTTTTTTTAAAAAAAATTTCAAATCGGTTTCTGAAAAACCGATGTGATAACCCAACATTTCACATCGGTTTCTTAAAAACCGATGTGAAAAGTGCTGAACAGGATTTATTGTCTTGCTGAAATAGAAATTTTTACATCGGTTTTAAAACCGATTGAAAAGTGGCAATAAACCACATCAGTCGTTTCAACATCAGTTTGAAAACCGATGTGAAAAGCCAAAAAACCGATGTGAAATCCATTTTCTGTACTAGTGTTAAGAAACTTAAACATGATTAAGTCCTTAATCTAAGTTCATGAACCAAGAACTTTGAATGAAACTCATCTAGTTCCAAGACTAGGGTTTCGGTTTTTTTTTTTCACAAAATAAAAAGCTAAGGATTTTGAAATTTTATCAACTCTTGGATTTAACAAACATAGGTAACATAGAGTTGGATTTAAGTGTCACAAGACAACTTTTGAATCAAAATTCATCCAACAACAAAATTTAGGGTTTTAGTCCTTTTGGAATAAATAAGCTAGGGTTTGATTTTTGGTTTTCAAATCACTTGTATACAATATCCATCATGATATCAAGATATTGAATCATGAATCATGGCTTAAAGTTGAAACAAAATCAAAGAACACCCTTTTTGAGAGGGTTTCGGCCTAGCTCATAAAATTTGGAAAGAAATTTCTCATGATCACATGCTTCTAGATGATGAATATAGAGATGATTATGAGATCATAGCAATTGGTTTCAAGTCAAAAGGATTTTTATACAATTAGTTATGAATTTTTGAAGAAAGCTTCATGAACTTGAAATAAAATGAAGAACATGATGATTCATGTCATAAACTCAAGAATATTGTGAAGAGAAAGGCTTAGAATAACAAGATTAAGAAAGGTTACCTCTTGATGATCAAAGAAAAGGATGATCTTAATGATGTTCTTCACAAAAGTGTTCTTAAGGCAAAAGAACTTAAGTTCATAAGAAACATGACATGAAATGAAGAAATTTGCCTAAGTGATGCTAAGTGAAGGGAGGGAGCCTTGGGTTTAGGGAATTTTTGGTCCAAAATCTCAATGGCAAACTTGTAAAAATTATGTGAAGCTAGGGGCAAAATTGTCCTTTCCATGTAAAAATATCCTATTGTCATAAATGTGCCATTATGACCATTATGACTCGGATAGGATCGTCATAAATTCTCGTCACATCAGTCACATCAGTCACCTCAGCTCCACTGCTGACTCCCTGATTCATCTGACGCAGGTTTTCCTAGAGATATCTCAACGTTTTCTCCCGCAGCAAATGTAATATTTTAATTTTACGCTAAATTTTCAAAACTTCCTGTATCATAGAAAATACGATAAAAACATTTTTCATCTTGTTCACGAATTAAAATTAGGTTTTCTAAGCAGTAAACTTTTACTGTCAGTGAAAACGCAGACCGGGTTCCGTCTGAATTTTCAACCCAAAATTTCATCTTAACCCTAAGATATAAAACATGACGTGAAAATAATAGTGGTTTACCCAAAATCATTTTTCGAGTCTCGGATATATATATATATATATATATATATATATATATATATTACCGATATTTGAAAGCAGTGAAAAATCGGGATGTTACAAACATGAACTCTAAGAATAAATATAGGAGTGAGTGGAGCTATTAAAAGAAAGTATTTACTGAATATTACTCTTATTGAATGAATGAATAACCAAAATATATGAATCCACGATACACAAAAGGATGCTATATTTATAGCTACAAAGGAAAACTAATTAACCAACAAATCTAATCTCTAAGCTAACAAAAAGCAGGAAAAGATAGAGAGGGTCCTAACTAATAGATAAGATCTGTTAAGAATACAAACAGATATAATAGAGAAGACTAAACCTAAAGAACGGATAGAAAGGGGTAAAATATGAAAGAGCAGAGTCTAAACTTTATTACTCCCCCTCAAGATTGGAGTTAGAAGGATTGTGAACTCCTATCTTGTCAACAAACTTCTGAAAAACTCTTGCTCCTAAAGCTTAAGTAAAAATGTCAGCTTCCTGTTCCTGAGTTGGAATGTATTGAGTTGAGATGTGGCTAACTTGAATGTGTTGTCTGATGAAGTTGCAGTTGACCTCTATGTGCTTAGTCCTCTCATGAAAGACTGGGTTTGCTGCTAGGTGAATGGCTGCCTGATTGTCACAGTGAATAACAGTTGGTGAATCATACTCAACCTGTAGACACTTCAACAAGCTCCTAAGCCACATAACTTCACTTGTGGTATGTGCTAGAGACTTGTACTCGGCTTCACTTGATGACCTTGAGACAGTCACTTGCTTCTTTGTTTTCGAAGATATAGGAGCATTCCCCAATTTGACCAAGTAGCCTGAAATAGACCTTCTAGTTAAGGGGCATGCTGCCCAATCTGAATCGCAGAAGGCCACCAACTTTAGATCATTCTCTTTTGGTAGGATAATGCCCTGTCTAGGAGTAGATTTAAAGTATCTCAGCACCCTTATGGTAACTTCCCAATGTCCCTGTCGAGGTTCCTGCATGAATTGACTTAAGAAGTGCACACTGTAAGTTAGTTCTGGCCTTGTTATTGTCAAATAGATTAGCTGACCAATTAATCTCCTATACTGAGGACGGTTAAAGGAATCTAAAGCAAGAGCATGGTTCTGTTCCAAAGGAAAATTGGATGGTTTGCATCCCAATATACCACACTCTTCTAATATATCTAAGGTATACTTTCTTTGACATAAAAACAGACCCTGCTTTCCACGGGCTAATTCTATGCCAAGAAAATATTTAAGAGATCCCAAATCCTTCATATGAAACCAATCACTTAAATGATGTTTAAAGTTCTCACATGTAATAGAATCATTTGCGGCTATGATTAAGTCATCAACATACACAAGAACAGCAATAAAAACTGATTTGAAACAATATGTAAACAGGCTGTGATCAAACTCATACAATAAAACCATAAGCTATGAGAGATTATGAGAGTTTGGAGTACCAATTCCTTGAAGCTTGTCTTAAACCATAGATGGACTTTCTCAATTTACAAACCATGCCTTTTTCTGGAAGTTTGTATCCTTGTGGAGGTTCCATATAAACTTCCTCATCAAGCTCTCCGTGAAGGAAAACATTACTCACATCCATTTGATGGAGTCCTCAACCTTTTTCTATAGCTATGGACAAGAGACACCTAATAGTTGTCATCTTTGCAACTGGTGCAAAGGTCTCATTAAAGTCCTCTCCTTCTACTTGTGTATATCCCTTAGCCACAAGCCTTGCCTTATACTTTTATATTTCTCCATCTGCTTTATATTTAAGTTTGTACACCCACTTACAACCCACAACTCTCTTTTCCTTAGGCAAGTGTACAAGGTCCCAAGTCCTATTTTCTTCTAAGGCTTTCAATTCCTGATTCATGGCATCACACCATTCCCTTTTCTTAATGGCTTCCATATATGTTTTTGGTTCACCTTGAGCAATGGCAGCCAAGTAAGCTATGTGCTTCCTGGAAAATCGCTCATAATTCATGTATTTATAAATAGGATAGTTCAAGTCAGATTCAGATGAGGGCATAAAGGATCTATATGTTGGGTTATGAGTAGCTGAGTGACAGTAGTAGTCTCTTAAGTAACTAGGGGGTTGTCTTGTCCTAGGTTGTGGATGGTCAGCTTCATGTATCTGACCCTGACTCCCCCCCCCCTCACTGTGAAAATTCCCAGTTTCAGTCTCACTGTTCTGTGCATCATTTTTAGTTTCAGTGAGATCTAAGACTCTACTAGTCCTTAAATCCTTTGGACTGTCTCTACTCATGGTTTCTTCCTTTTCAGGAGCTTCTGGACAGTAAATGAAAGTTGGTCTGAGATGCTCATCAGTTTTCCTATTCTGTTTATCAGCATAAGGAAATTCTATCTCATAAAACAAAACATCCCTAGATACTAGAAACTCCCTAGTTCTCAGTTTGTATACCCTCCATCCATTTTAACCCAAAGGATACCCTACAAAGATACATTTTTCTGCTCTGGAATCAAATTTATCCTTATGCTTTTAGGCATTTCTAGTATAGCATAAACATCCAAAGACTTTCATGTGATTATAGGTAGGGACCTTGTTAAAAAGTAACTCATAAGGAGTAAGGCCTTTATTGGCTATGGTTGGTGTTCTATTGATGATATATGCGGCAGTCAAGACACATTCTCCCCAAAATTTTATGGGAACATTACTTTGAAATCTCAAAGCCCTAGCTATTTTTAGTATGTGCCTATGTTTCCTTTCTACCCTTCCATTTTGTTGAGGGGTAGCGACACATGAAGTTTCATGAAGAATTCCTTCTTGTTTAAAGTATCCTTGAAGAGTGAAATTTATAAACTCAGTTCCTTTATCGCTCCTTACTCTCTTAATCCTTTTATTAAATTGTGTTTTAATCATATTATGGAAATCAATTAGAATCTTTGTTGTTTCAGACTTTTCTTTCATAAGATAGGCCTAAGTCCCACGAGTATAATCATCAATAATAGTAAGAAAGAATTGTGCACCATTATGTGTAGGTGTGTGATATTTGCCCCATAAGTCACAATGTATGAGATTGAATGGTTCAACAGCTTTATTGTCACTTTGGTCAAAAGATAGCCTACACTATTTGGCCCTATGGCAAACATCACAACAATTCAGTTTACTAAGATCTAAACTACAACTAAGAAAAGAATAAATACGTTGTAGAGATTGACTTGAGGGGTGCCCCATCCTAGCATGCCATATGAGTGTATGATCTTCCTTTCCATGAGCAACTGAGCAAGATTCTGCTTCTTCAGGCTGGAAGACATAAACTCCATTTAGCAATTTACCCCAGCCAATCATCATCTTCGTGGCTTGGTCCTGAATGAGACAAGAATTAACCTTATAGGTAACTATGCATTTTAAATCAAAGGCTAATCTATAAAGTGAAATTAAATTGTAGTTAAAACCAGGAACAAAAAGAACATTGTGCAGCCTTATGGTTTTACTGAGGGTAATGGAACCCTTCTTTTCAACTAGAACAGAGTCCCCTGTGGGAACTATTATGTGAAAAGGTCTTTCTAAAACCTTTACTTCCTCCAATTGAGAAAGCAAGTGGGTCATGTGGTGTGAAGCACCACTGTATAGAACCCATTGTTGGCTTTTATTTAAGCCTACATTACCTGCCATATATTCACGACCATTTCTTATGTGAATGCCATGCAGGGCATGCCCTGCTGAATTGTCTTCTGTCTCAGCTCCTTTATCTTCTTCAGCACAAGCAAAATGAGATGAGTTTTGTCCTCCAAACCCGTTGTTCCTTTGAGTCCTTCGAGTGTCCCAGTTTGGGGGATATCCCAAAATTTAGAAGCATTTGGCCTTTACATGACCAATTTTTCCATAGTGATCACACTTGGGTTTCCCCCCATCTCGATTCTTCTCCCTGTTGGTGTTGTTTGAGTAAAAGGCTGAAGCAGACTCAATCTTTATGCTCCTCTCCTTCTCTGCCATGAATCTGGACTCCTCCCTTAGAACATGGTTGAAGGTAGCATGGAGGGAAGGCAAAGGATCCGAATTCTGGATTGTTGCCTTGATATGAGCAAATTGCTCATTGTCAAGGCTTCCAAGAAACAAGTGGACCCTATTTTCTTCTTCTCTCTGCGTTAATGCCTTTGCATCTCCACAGGTGCATTCCGGAAGGGACTGGAGTTCAGAGAGCTCATCAAGATAGCTCTTGAATTAGGTGTAGAAGTCTTTAATGCTTACACCCGATTCTTGTTGAGTCAAGCATAGGGTTCTCCATAACTGATGAACCCTTGGTACGTTTGTCTGGGAAAAACGTTCCTCAAGATCCTCCCATATATCATTCGCAGTGGTAGCGTGTGAAATGCTTGAATGGAGGCTAGGATCAACTGAATTGATGACCCACACCATGACCATTGAGTCAGCCTTCTCCCAATGTGGATAATCGGAGCTACCGATATTTGGTTTCTTGATGGTTCCATCCATGAACCCTAATTTTGTTTTTGCACGCAGCGCTATCTTCATTGAACGGGACCATGTACGGTAGTTCTCCCCTTTGAGCACAGCAACAACCAATTGGGGTTCCGGGGTTATCAGAGGCGTTGAGTTGAAACGCAGGATTAGAAGGCGTGTTTTTCTTTCTATCGGAAAAGGCATTCTCCTTCTTCTCCGATGACTCTTCGTCATTCTTCCCAGAATCGTCGCACTCTGGTGCCGTATTAAAAGAAAGTATTTACTGAATATTACTCTTATTGAATGAATGAATAATCAAAATATATGAATCCATGATACAGAGAAGGATGCTATATTTATAGCTACAGGGGAAAACTAATTAACCAACAGATCTAATCTCTAAGCTAATAGAAAGCAGGAAAGGATAGAGAGGGCACTAACTAACAGATAAGATCTGTTAAGAATAGAAACATATATAATAGAGAAGACTAAACCTAAAGAACGGATACAAAGAGGGGTAAAATATGAAAGAGCGGAGTCTAAACTTTATTAGGAGCATCATACTTACTGATTGTGTTTGAATTGCATTGTAATCTTTCTATTCTCTCTTATTGTCAAGCGGCATAAAAAGAGCTTGATGGGATTGGTCTTTAAATTCTTTCTTATACACATTTAGTTTAAAATTAGATAATAGTATTTTTCTCTCTTGTTTATTCAAAGAATTGGTACAAGGAATATATAGCCAATGATTACAGAAAGTTAAGGCTATCATTCAGTTATTGTGCCTAAAAAAAGGGAAAAAATATCCTAATTTATAGTTTCCTATTTTACATAAGAATTAGAATCCTTTAAATTAAGTAACAAATATCTCAACACTCCCCCTCAAGTTGGTGCATAAATATCACACATGCCCAACTTGCTCACAGTCTTCGAGAAAATATGACTTGAAACTGCTTTAGTTAGAATATCAGCCAATTGATCATCTGATCGAATCCCAGGTAATTCTAATACATTCTCATCTAATTTTTCCTTGATGAAGAATCTGTCTACTTCAACATGTTTGGTACGATCATGTTGAACCGGGTTATGAGCTATGTCACATGCAGCCTTATTGTCACAATATAGTCGAATTGGTTGCTCAAGTGGATAATCCAAATCTGATAGGAGAAGTCTTAGCCATAATCCTTCACATAACCCAAGTGCCATTCCTCTAAATTCAGCCTCTGCGCTTGAGCGTGCAACAACATTCTGCTTTTTGCTTCTCCAAGTAACAAGGTTACCTCCTACAAAAGTGAAGTAGCCTGAAGTAGATCTCCTGTCATCTATAAATCCAACCTAATCAGCATCAGTATATACACTAACACCTTGATTATTTTCATTCTTTGTGAACATAATTCCCTTCCCTGGTGAAGATTTTAAATATCTCAAAATGCGCATAACAGCATTCATATGTTGCTCTCCGGGATTATGCATGAATTGGCTCACAACACTCAAGGCATAGGCGAGATCTGGCCTTGTGCGTGCTAGATACATTAGCCTTCCTACAAGTCTCTGGTATCTCCCTTTATCAACCGGAACTTGATTTGGTTCAACAAATAATTTCAATCCTTCTTCAACAGGTGTATTAGTTGGTTGACAAGCTGACATACCAGTCTCCTCTAACAAATCTAAAGTATATTTTCTCTGAGACAAGAAAATTCCTTTAGTTGATCTAGACACTTCAATCCCAAGGAAAAACTTTAAGGGGCCGAGGTCTTTCATTTCAAATTCCTTAGACAAGTAGCTTTGGAGAGCCTTTCTTTCTTCGATATCATTCCCAGCACCTACCATGTCATCAACATATACAATAAGTGCAGTGATTTTACCTTTTTGTTTTTTTAAGAATAAAGTGTGGTCTGCATTAATTTGACTATAACCAAATGCTTTCATAGATTTTGTGAACCTACCAAACCATGCTCTTGGAGATTGCTTTAGTCCATACAATGATTTCTTTAATCTACACACCTTTTTATCATATGCTTTTGGTATGTTGCACCCCGGAGGAAGGTCCATGTAGACTTCTTCAGACAATTCGCCATGAAGAAAGGCATTCTTCACATCAAATTGTTGTAAGGGCCAATTCAAGTTTGCTGCTAGAGATAGCAAAACTCGAATTTTATTGACTTTAGCTACTGGTGCAAATGTCTCTGTATAATCAACCCCATAGGTTTGGGTATATCCCTTAGCCACCAATCTTGCTTTAAAACTCTATCGTACCATCTGCTTTCTATTTAACTGTATAAACCCATCGACATCCAACTGTTTTCTTTCCTGTTGGACAGTCAACGAGTTCCCAAGTATTATTTTTTTTAAGGACTTCATCTCTTCATTCATAGCTGCTCTCCACCTTGGGTCCATTAAGGCTTCCTGCACACTATTAGGAACAAATACAGTAGATAATTGATTGGCAAATGACTTATTTGATTCTGACAAACGATGGTTAGACACATAATGGTTCATTGGATATCTAACTTTACTGGAAATTTCAGGCTTTTGACCCTGTCATGTGACATAAACGAGTCAGACCTTCAGGGGAGCATCAAAAGGAAGTTCTGACCCTAAGTGATGATCATGTACATGAGAAAATAGAATTGTGTGAAGAAATGGGTGGTAATAATGGTAGTGATGAGGAACCTAAAATGGAAATGATGGGCCCACTATCCTCTGAAGACATCACAGCATCACAAGAAAGTCAAGAAATGGACGTAATTGGTCCACTCTCCTTTGAGGAACATGAAGCACCCCAAGAAATTGTAGTACCAAACCAATCGTCGGCTGAGGATGATCCTAATTTTGTGCTTGAATCATCCAGAAAACAGCTACCCCACGACACAATAGAGGTATTCCTACGCCCACCTATGAACCTGTTCTTTCTTGAGTATGATTTGGTTGTTTCATCACGTCCCGCGTTTGTTGCCGCAATATTTCATCTCTCTGTTCTTTTTTCCTCAGTTTACGTTTTGCCGCAATATTTCCGCAATATTGTGCTCTAACCACAGCTCGAGCCCGATGATCCACGCGCAGTTCAGGAGTTTAGTTTACGTGTGGATCATCGGGCTCGAGCTGTGGATAGAGCACAATATTGCAGAAATATTGCAGCAAAACGTAAACTGAGGAAAAAAGAACAAAGAGATGAAATATTGCGGCAACAAACGCGGGACGTGATGAAACAACCAAATCATACTCAAGAAAGAGTAGGTTCATAGGTGAGCTTAGGAATACCTCTATTGTGCCGTGGGGTAGCTGTTTTCTGGATGATTCAAGCACAAAATTAGGATCATCCTCAGCCGACGATTGGTTTGGTACTACAATTTCTTAGGGTGCTTCATGTTCCTCAAAGGAGAGTGGACCAATTACTTCCATTTCTTGACTTTCTTGTGATGATGTGATGTCTTCAGAGGATACTGGGCCCATCATTTCTATTTCAGGTTCCTCATCACTACCAATATTACCACCCATTTCTTCCCACAATTCTATTTTCTCATGTACATGATCATCACTTAGGGTCAGAACTTCCTTTTGATGCTCCCCCTGAAGGTCTGACTCAAAGAAAATACATTGAGTTTTCATGGAAAACAACATCCAATGTAACAAAGATTCGTTGACTTGGAGGATGATAGCATCGATATCCCTTTTGATGGGCAGCATATCCTAGAAAGACCCATCACAGTGCACGAGGAGCTAGCTTGCTACGCTGATGTTTATGGAGGTGAACACATGCTACACAACCAAATACACGAGGATGAAAGTTTGGGATAGCTGGTGTAATAACTGCTTCAGTAAGGACTTGCAATGGTGTTTGAAAATCATCAGTGCTAGAAGGAACCCGATTAATCAAATATACTGCAGAGATAAGTGCTTCCCCCCAATAAGACAATGGCATATGAGCTTCTGTCAATAAGGCACGAACAACTTCCAACAAATGACGATTTTTTCGTTCTGCTACTCCATTTTGTTGAGGTGTGTCGGGGCAAGTAGTTTGGTGAACAATTCCTTTTTCTTCCAAATATTTTCGAAATTCAGAACTTAAATATTCACCTCCATTGTCACTACGTAGAACTCGCACCTTTACATTGTACTGAGTACATATCATTTTATGGAACCTCTGAAACAACAAATTTACTTCACTTTTGGACTTCGTCAAACACACCCAGGTCATTCTGGTGCAATCATCGATAAAGGTAGCAAACCAACGTGATCCACCTTGGATGGACCCTAAACATCAGAGTGTATAATCATAAAAGGAATTGAACTTTTATTCGTACTTAATGGAAATGAAACACGGTGACTTTTTGCAAGTTCACAAACATCACATTTAAAACTTGATGCATCAAATTTTGCAAATAATGTAGGAAGCAATTTTCTAAGGTATCCAAAGGAAGCATGTCCCAAACGTCGATGCCATAGCCAAATCTCAGATTTCCTTCCTTTTTCTTCAAGGCTGTCCACTGTCAATGCCTGTTGTAATTGAGTTGAGCTATGTGACTCCAAATTCATGTAATATAGCTTCCCTTGTCTAGTACCATAACCAATCGTCTGCTTCGTTTGAATATCCTTAAACACACAATATTCAGGCCAGAAAATCACAACACAAGATATATAAAGCAGTGGTAATTTGAGAAACTGACAAAAGATTATAATCTAAAGATAGGACAACTAAAACAGAATTTAAGTTCAAGTTCTCAGTGAGGGATAAGGACCCTTCCGCAGTGACAGGTGCAAATGAACCATTAGCGGTGGAAATAAATTTTTGTGAGGAGGGTATAAGAGATGAAATGTGTCTAGAATCAAATGTCATATGATCTGTTGCTCCAGAATCAATTATCCATGTATTATTGGATATAGGTGCAGCAGAATTTAAAGCCTTACCACCATTACCTCCTGTTGTTATCAAAGCTGAAGATTTTCCAGCAACGTCTTCTTGACCAGTCTTCGTTTCTACAACTGCAGCAACGGAAATTTTGTTTGAGTGCTTCTTTCTTGAATCACGATTATGATCCCACCATTCCGGATACCCCACAAGTTCGAAACAATGGTCTCTTGTATGACCAGATTGATCACAGTGGGAACACTTAAAGGTAGATTTAGTCTTGGAGGCTTCAGGATCCTGTCTTGGCATTTCAAAACCACCAGAATCAGATTTGCCCATGGTGCTAGGTCAGAACCCGCTCTGGTACCAAGTTTCAAATTATAGAATAGTATTTTTCTCTCTTGTTTATTCAAAGAATTGGTACAAGGAATATATAGCCAATGATTACAGAAAGTTAAGGCTATCATTCAGCTATTGTGCCTACAAAAAAAGGGAAAGAAAATATCCTAATTTATAGTTTCCTATTTTACATAAGAATTAGAATCCCTTAAATTAAGTAACAAATATCTCAACACATTTTGATAATATTTCTATTCTCTTTTCGTCTTCGTCAAAAACCAACCCTAACAATGTTGGGGCTTGAATAAAAAAAAAGTCCAATAATCAAGTAAAATTCAACATTCTATTAGAAAATTGGAAAAAAAAAAATCACAAAGACGAAAATACAATTTCATGAAAGAATAAACATGCAATATTGTTTTGGTCAAAACATATCCTATTAATATTTGAAGACCTTATCTAGTGCCAGCATCCTCCAAGAGCTAATGGCCTGGATTACATCTAAAGGCAAGAAAATAAAATTAGACCTTGTTTAAAACTTATCAAGGAAATGAATACTGAATGAATCATTACATAAAAGACTATATAAGAAAGTGAGTGAAGTTTAGGTGATTACATTTGTGATGGGTACCACAACATGGAAAGCTTGCTACTGAGCTTTTCCCTCTTATCCTCTATGTCTCACTGCAAAATGCAACATTTTGGTGGAGATGAAAAGAACTCCAGCAATAAGACCAGTTGTTGTGTATAAAATCTGCTCAAGAATTTGTTCTATTCATAAAATCTGCTGAATTGTTCCAAATCCCTTCCCTTTGAAAAATGAAAAAGAAAAGAATAAAAAAAGTCATCTATGAGACTTGGTTATGTTTAGCCTCGGGCACAGAAAGCCTAGCAACAACGAAACCCACCATGAAGAATCACTTATTTATACTAATACAACTATTATTTATTAGTAAATGAAGGGATGATTTAGAGTTATTTAGTAAATCAAAGAACCTGCATTTTCATATAAAATGGGAAATAGAATAGGAGAGCAAGAAGTAACAAAATAAAAGAACATGCTATTCAATCAAACTCTTAGTATCAGATTGTACAACCCTTGTTCAAGATATTTCCAGTTCCATCACATTGAATTGTACTGAGATCAAATAATAAAATTACAACAACAAAAAAATTCCAGAAGAAAAAAAGTATGCATCTGAATTTGAAAAGTCTCTTTCTCAGCTTGTTTGGGTTTCTGGGCATTAAGTTTCATCTCTCCATCTCACTCCCTAAAGTCGATTCGTTTATTCAAAAAAAATAAATAATAATATGAGACTATGAGTTAAGTTCTGCAACTGAATGATTCAAACAATCACTTAAAGGTAGAGACAAAAAATCTATTATCACTCACAATTAAACTAAAAACCATATTTGTTTTAGCAAGAGAGAGAGAAGAACCTGTCTTGTAAAAGCATGAAGGATAATCACTGTCTCTGCTGTGGATGACCAAGGATCCTATGTTCTAACCATTCCTCACCTGCAGTCGCAGAAGACGATTCCAGTGTGAAATCGTCACGTCTACGGCAGACAAAAAAGTGTGAGAAGATGGATGTGTATCGATTGTGAAAAGAAGAAGGGAAGAAAGTATCTGGGGAGAAATTGAACAAATTGAACGATGGGTTTCAGACAGCGTAGTTAATTAGTATTGTTTTGCGTTAATGCCATATTACAATGTGTATTGCTCACCCAAAAAAACGAAGGGTTTCAACGTGCATACTTGCTGTGTGGAATATTTTCAATTTTCAAACTATATTAATTAATATTGATTGTCTTTTTAACGAAAATTGAGGGATATAAATATTAGTCTTATTGTGAAATTATTATCTATAGCCAGATTTACGTCATATATAATTATTAGAGTATCAATTTGGTTTTCTTTTATATTGCCATGTTACCTATTGATATCATTGCATGCATGTTCTCTGCATGTAACTAGCTATTACGTTATAAATACTATTGAATAGTAAATGATATACCAAATATTTAGAATCGAACCTGTTAGGAAAGGAAATCCTCAAACATGTAAATGCGGAAATCCTCCTTAAATGTCATTAAAGCACGGTTTTGGAAACAAAATTATTATAATTGCATTTAGAAACATGTCTTAAAAACAATTTCAATAACTTAATAAATATGTATATGTATTAATGCTATTTGAAAGTTATTTATGTCAAGAATCCGAGCCAAATTTTTTTAGGCTCGGAACCAAACTATAGAGACACGAAACATGATAAATCGACATGTGTAAACCGAAGCTTGAAATTGTCTATCGATCGAAGCGACACCTGTTAATCCAGACCTGTGATAACATTCTCTTTTGTATATTATATAGATATAGATATAGATTATATAGATACAAATATAGATATATATATATATATATATATATATATATATATCACTAGTGCAAAAAAGGGATTTAACGGTGGAGATTTAACACCGGTTTCTTTAAAACCGATGTCTAAAACGAGGCGGTGACATTTTTGAAATTCATCTCAAAACTGTTTACATCGGTTTCTTAAATAACCGATTTTAAAACATTTTGACATCGGTAATTTTTTTAAACCAATGTCTAAAAATAAAAGGAAAAATGAATTTTGAAATTAAATGGAAACGTTTAACATCGGTTTACTAATTAACCGATGTCGTAACTATTTAACATCGGTTGGTTTTAAAAACCGATGTGGAAAATTGAAGGAAAAAACATCGGTTTTTAGATTAACCAATGTTTAAATTTCTGGCATAATTAAGTGTTTTCAGTTCCCTCATTTCTCTCGCGCTACTCAAAGATTTCGAACCCTACCTTGCTCACACTATGTCGTCCTCTTCCATTCTCTGTACGCGTTCGTCCACCGTTTGCCGTTCGTCCAGCTTCAAACGTTGCTGCTCTCTGCCGCTAAACCGTTGTCGTGCGACCACCGCTACCTCAGCCGCTGCACACCCTCTCATCTCGTGCCTAACCACATAAAACTTCCCATTTTCCTCTGTTACTCCTTTGTCGTCCTGCTTCGCCGTTTTCCTTCTGGTGATGAGAAGAGACTCATCAGTGAGCACCGATTCGAGTAACCCAATCTTAACTGCCTTAACCCTTCACCGTTTTCCTTCTGGTGGTGGATTCGCCATTGCTGTTGAGAGAAGAAGCATTGTAAGTCCCCCTTTTTTCACTTAGCTCAACTCTAATTTCACTTTTTTTATTCATAATCTTTTGTTTCTTTATCCTTTTTTACGTTTTCAGCTACTATTTTTGGATAACTACTTTGGATTTTAGTTATGTACCTTTTTTTCTTTTTGTTCTTTGCATGTGCTCGTCTATAATTACTGTCTTGAGTTCATCATAGATTATTGTCTCTATTATGAGCTTGCTGAGAAGTGAAACTTTGTGTTGGTTTTGAGGATGAATGTATTAAGCGATTTTAATTTTAGTCACTCTCCCTTTTTTATATTTAAAAAATTGAACTATGAAATACTAAAAGTTTATTACCATATTCGTGCTTGTCATTGTAATAAGGACAATGTTACTTTCATTTTCTACTTCAATGTATTTGCTTGTCCTTTAGATGGTTGGTTGATTTTGTGGATTTTTGGGTTCCATTTTAATCTACTTTTGTCATGCTTAGTTGATTGCATACAAGATGTTTGATAAAAGGTCTGAGTAGATATCCTCTATAGTTTGCTATGAGTTTTGTGGAACATTTTACAATTTAGTTCCCTTAAATCTAAGTTTGTATCTGGATTTCTGGATTCTAATCTCAGATTTGGATGTTTTTGAAAGTTGCTTGATTGTTGTTTGACAAAATCACCCGCTACAAGCCTCTCATCGTGTGGTGGTTGATACTATACTATGTTTGCCTCAGTATACTTTGTGTTAGTTTCTTATACGTGATGATGACAAATTTTATTTTTCTTGTTCTGCAATTAACTCATTTATTTATTTTCTCATACTTGAAGGTTGGAACAGCTGTGGTTACTCGAAGTGATGGAAGATTAGCATTGGGAAGACTTGGAGCTCTCTGTGAGCAGGTATATCATTTTTCATTGACAAGCAAAGATGAACTGTGTGTGATGGAATGTGTTTTTTCTTGTTTTATCATCCAAAAAGTGAAGTGATATAAGAATGATGTAAACCAAATTACGTGTAAAATCTTTATTGAACCAGAATACTGTTACATCTTTTATCATAACTCGAATAACATCCACTGACATATACCCAAACTTGTGTAATGTCATCACTATTTTGATCGTGCATGGAATGAGAATATGAGATGTTGCCACTTAAACATGCTCTCAACTAAGAAAACATGTATGCTATGAGAGTGTTAATTAATCATTGAACACAAGTACTATAACATGCGATCGATTTGCATCACATTGATTATAAAACCCAAGCCCTTTAGAAGTTATTGTTTTAAGTGTGTTTTTGATTATCTGTAGAGTACTTTTGAATTGTGTGCAAGCTTAGCTCAAGGTGTGAAGTATCATTAGAGGTCTGATTGCTCCATACTATCAAATGGTGATTGCAATGAGAATTGTGACTGTTCACAATCGGTGGGATGAGTGCATCATCACTAAGATTTAGTTACTTGATTAATTGTTGAAAATAATATTAATTAGTCTTGTAACGGTAAAAATATGTTTGGCTAAGGTAGGGTCATTGTGAAACCTATCACTATTGTAATGGCATGCTAACAATAAAAAAGAAATTTAGGGTTCATATAAACTGAAATATTTTAAATAAAGAGAAGATGTCCCAAGATGGTTAGCTAAAAGTCTTTGTTTTCTCATCGTTGTGTGTCATTCATTTTTGTGTACCCTTTAACTTTTGGCATTGTTCAATTAGCTTTAGCTTCTTTCTTTCTTTCATTCAGGGTTTCTTGATTATTTGACACTTAGGATTTCGTTTCCCCATTTGTGTGTTCTTTCAACACCAGGTAAGCTTTCTTCTCTCTATTATTCTATTTTGATTTTTGTTTACTTTAACTTAGGGATTGGAGTATTTTATTATTTTTTTAGTGTTAATTAATTAGTAAAGCCTTAGTTTCCCGTTTGAGATTCAATATTAATGAGCATACGTGTACTTGTTTAAGGTACCACTCATTGTATTGAATCTTGAATTGTTCATGTTGGACAGTTTGGGGGCAAACTTTTTCTTCATTTACTTAAAATAGTTATTCATTTATTCTCATATGTTATATACTTGATGAAAGTTCGGTATGAGTATGAGAGTTAAGGACTAACTGTTAACGGAATGTTGAAAAAGTTTCTTCTCGAATGGGATAGGGCCATACCCTGTCATAAGTAGTTGATGAAGATCTTGGACTAAGTATGAAGTTATTGTTGTAGTCATGGGTCGCGGTTGGATGAATGCTAGATGGACAAGTGATGAGTATGAGAATGCAGTGGAAGATTTTATTTGCAAAAACAAATGCTCCTGATAGTAGTGACGGAAGGTTTTATTGTCCTTGTGTTAACTGTTTGAATGAGAGACGACTAGAATCTGAGGAGATATGGGAGTATCTTATTTGTGAGGGGATTTGCAAGAGTGATACAATATGGATATGTCATGGTGAATCGCTAGATAGGCCAAGGGTGTCGCATAGAGAGGAAGCTGATGACGTAGATATGGACGATGGACTAGAGGACATGATCCGTGATATTGGGCAAGAGTCTTTTTGGCGAGCACATGTGTATGATACTTTGTGCAGTGATGCGGAAGTGGCTTTGTATCCGGGGTGCACTAATTTCACACGGTTGTCAACGGTGTTAAGATTGTTCAATGTGAAGGTGACAAAACGGTGGAGCGATAAAAACCTTACTGAATTGCTTGAGTTGTTAAAAGACATGCTTCCAGAAGGTAACACATTACCGTCCCAAAACTATGAGGCCAAGAAGATATTGTGTCCGATGGGTACGGATATAAGAAAATACATGCATGCCCCAATGATTGCATATTATACAGGAAAGAGTTTGAAGAGATGCACGAGTGCCCCAGATGTGGGGTGTAACACCCTTTGTTACATTAGTAATCCCAAGATAAAATCAATAAAAATCCTTTAAAACATTTAATTAAAACATATATCTCATAAAGAAAAATTAAAAAAAATATTTAAAGTCTGAAAATACCTCATATTAAATAATATAGTAATAAAACATCCATGTAATGAATATAAATATAAATAAAAAACCAAAAGCCTCAAAACCGGGCGTCTAATTACAATCCGAGAAAAATAATACGTAAAACAAAAAAAATGTCGTCAGCACCCTCAACCATACTACATTACTAACCAACTAGCTAATCAAAGATAACTCTTCAGATCTCTGGATCCTCAACAGTGATGTCCTCGGGCTCTGAAAACAACACTTATAATGAGATATAAAATCCCAGTGCACAAGAATACAATTATAAAATGTTTCAAAAAATAGTGTTGTTCTCAGTCGGTGCGGTAACCAGAAAAACTGTCCATGGTACCCGCTAATTTTCCAAAATAATATATAAAAAGAATACTTTTAATAACAACAAAAATCTCATCAACTCAATAGCATATAACGTAACAACAACTTATCTCAACGTATCACATTCCACATACCAAGTAAATTCTAAATTATTCCAAGTGGCTCGAAAGCCTCATAACTAAATTGGTCTCTTGCCGGCATGCCATAAATCTCACACATCACACGACAATGACGTCCCATTGCCCACCCCTACTCATGAGGAATGTTTCGATGTCACCATCCTGTCGGGGACATTTCTATTTCGATACCTCCCATGTGCACATGGCGGTATTTCTCCCTTTTCGACACCCCAACGTGTGGCGGTGTTACTTTCGATACCCCGTTTTAGGCGGTATTGCTCTTTCTCGACATCCCAATTATATGGGGATGTTACTTTCGATACCCCATTACGGTGGTATTACTTTTCGATACCCCTATCATAGGTGGTATTACGACAAACATCATCCAACATTTTATAACTCAAATATGTCATGTCTCATGCATGTAACAAACTATTTTCCACGAATTAAACAAATAAATTTCTCCCAACAACAAGCAATCACGAATATCACAATATATCATACATGAATAAGCATCTTACAACATCAATTAATCAAATTATTCCCCTTTTAACAAAAACCCCCAATTTAAGAAATTAGGTTATTGGCAATATGCATCAAATCAATTTAAAACTGCCAATTTCATATGGTAATTCATTGTCAACACAAACAATCATATATACCATGGAAATGGTTCGTAAAAAGTATTGTTACTCACCTCTTGAAGACCTCCAAATAGCTCTAAGCGTTCCCTACCCAAATAGCACTAAGTGTTTCCTACTGCGAATCCTAACGTTTGCCAAGAGTTATCATCATCTTCTTCTTCCTAGACTCCCTTTTCCACAACTATCTATTCTTAATCCTTGAATTTCTTCTCTTCTTAGCCATTTCTGAGTTTCTATGTGTAATTAGGGTTCAAAAACGCACCCTAAGAGTGTTAAGATTCTATTTATTGAGCCTCCAATAGCCCAAAACGTGTAAAAACTCACTAAGCCCGCTTACTCTGCATATGGTGCTGTATTTCGCACATATCTTGAGTTATAGACTTGAAAAAATTATAAATTTTATATCGTTGGAAAGATAAAATAATTTTCTACAACTTTTAGAAGACCACAAAATCTGAAACCGACATTTAAATAGTCAAAGCATGGATAGAATTTAAAAAAACGGTTTTGGCGCTGGAACATGAATAGTGTGTACGAATTTGGTCATAACTTGAGCTACAAGAATCCAATTTGGACGAATTTGGTGTCTATGGAAAGCTAAGAGACAGGGATATATTTCTTATGAAGATATCGAATTCAAACAAGTTCTATTTGGTTATGAAATATCCATCTGAAGTTAGGTATCTAGTCATATTATGCGAAATTGGGCTTAAAACACTCAAACTATCTATTTATAATGGGTAACACAGCATGGGCCTTGATATGCTTATGTTTCCTATCATTATTTCCGCATTAATTTAGTCCATGGTAGGTTCTTATCCTTATTTTTATTTTATTTTTTAAAATCAATTTTATATTATTGTGGAACTCACTGGATTTTTATTATAAAGAAAACAATTATAATAAACTCTTATACTACCCTTTTTTTATTAAAATAATTATATTTGAATTTTTAGGATGTTACATTTCTCCCCTCCTTAGAGAATTTCGTCCACGAAATTCCTCACATACTCACACACATATTGTAACATATGCTGAAAACCAAACATAAAGGTTACCTTACCTTAAACAACAAGATCTGGGTATTGACATACGATGTCCTCTTCCATATTTCAAGTAGTTTCCTTCGGAGTTAATCCTTTCCCATAACACTTTCACCAATGGAATTGTCTTGTTCCTTAGAGTCTTTGTGCCCTTGTCCAAGATTTGACTAGGTCTGGGCTTATAGATCAAATTATCCTTCAATTGTAAAGACTCGGGAGCTATCACATGAGACTCATCAGGTACATATTTTCTAAGTTGCGACACATGAAAAACATCATGAAGATTTGCCAATTGTGGCAGAAGAGCCAATTGGTAAGCAACGGGCAGGACTCTTTCGAGAATTAGGAAAGGTCCCATGAAACAAAAAGTCAGTTTTTTGAATGACATTGACCTTCTCATCCAAAACTTAGTGCCTCTCAAGATTACATGTTCCTCTTCCTAAAATTCTAAATGCTTTCTTTTCTTGTCGACATAACACTTTTTATCTATTATGCGCAATACGCATCCTTCCCTCAATTATTAATCCTAATTGCGATCTCTATGATTAAATCTGATCTTAACAATATCTTCTCACCTACTTCGCACTATCATAAAAGGGGATCTACATTCCTAATCACATCATTAATATATATGTGTGTGTGTGTGTGTGTGTGTGTATAGTCATTAAATATTCCACCAGATAATAAATGTACAATTCATGACCCCTTAACTTAAAAAAAAAAATTTAAAGAAAAAAAATTTTATTTTAAAATGAAGTCAATAATAACATTTATATAATAAAATCATGCACTTAAGCATTTGTTTCTATCCATCCGCCTATAATTAGAACACCTTCACTTGCATTTCATCTTTATAAGCATTCTCACAAATTAAATTTAACAAACAATCCATAAAAGAAATTGATGTAATATTTTATATCATCCACACGTAGACATAATATCTCTTACGAACTCTATACCAAATTTCTTATATTCTACACAGAACTGAGGAATTTTATAAATTTTATAAATAAAGAAATGTGAAGCAGTAGCATGTTCACATACTAATTTTTAGCTATCCCAAAATGATAATTTCAAAAGAGGAAGAAATAGTTTCACTTTATGTTGATAAGAAGATCTTACTAAAAAAAATATGTGATAACAAAATGGAGAATAATGTTTAACAAAATTACAATTAAACTATGCAGACATTATGCAAAAACAACGGTAAAAATTAACACCACAATAGTATAAGAAACCAATTCAATCTCGATCCTTGAGTAGGCACATACAAATAAGAAATAACATTTTTTCACTTTTGTTAAGAAATATAAGTTTGTTAGGATTAGACATGCCATTAATCTATATGGAAAACAAATCATAGGGGAATATCAATCGTGATTAATACTTTGTCACTTGATAAGCAATTTAAAATTTCCAGGAAAGTGATCCTACAAAAATTATATAACAAAATTACAACATTATAATAAAATTTGGACGTATATATAAAATTCTTTAATCTCACTTCCATTTTTATTCCCGTCCACTAATCCTTCTTTTTATCTTGATGCTTCTTGGTTATTCCTAGACACATGGTTAACGTTCTTTTATGTGTCTCTTCTAACATTTTTTTTCCTCTAAGGCTCCCCTCCTTAGGGACAATGATCCTATTCTTAAACAACACTACACCATTATTATATAACACATAATTCTCTTGATCCAAAAGAGATTTCAAATCATAGTTTAAAAAACTACACTCGCTTAATCTATTTTCTAAGGTCACTACAAATTTTCAACCTATTCAATTCCAAGTTTTAAGCCTTAAAAAGATATTCAAATTCATGTCTCTAGACTCTTCTATTAGGTTCATCTCTTGCAACTTCAAGTTAGACTTGTGAAGAAATCTCTTACTCCGAGTATCGACCACTACATTAGCCTTTCCCGGACTATACTTCAACTCAAAATTATAATTCCTAAGAAAATTCATCCACCTTCTTTGCCTTATATTTAACTCTTCGTCTATGTCTCTGTCTCTATCACTAGTGAAAAATATACATTATACGGTAAAGGTTTACGTCAGTTAACCAAAAGATAGACGTTAAAAAGGGGGCGGTGGCAGTTTTGTAAATATCAGACTTCATTAATTCAATTTTAACGTCAGTTGTTTTAATGACTGACGTTAAAAGTAAAGTGACTCACTTTTAACGTCAGTTCAATAAAAAACTGACGTTAACAGTGAACATTTTAACGTCAGTTCGATAAAGAACTGTCGTTAAAAGTAAGTCACTTCACTTTTAACGTCAGTCCTTACATCCACAGACGTTAAAGGTTATTTTAATAATTTTTTATCTAGTATATGATCCCTTCCGCATTGCCTTCCTCAAAGTTTCAGTTTCACATGAATTGCTTTGATGTTTTGTGTTTCTGTTTTGAAAACTAAAATATATGTGCGAAGTATAAGTTGAATCAATAACCCAAACCGGATCTCATTCATGAAGTGTAATACAGACTGATACAGAAGATTGAAAGGGTTTAAAATCCTATAAAAAGTTACATTGAAAGGGTTTAAAATCCTAAACATTAAAGCTACATCCCGTCAGAGAGTTTTATGAAATATGCCAAAGTAAAAACTATACTCCGAAGACCTCAGAAAACTGGGGGGCATGAGAGAGCTCAAGAGAGGCAAAAACAGGTGCACTAGATCTGTTTCAGGCAAAGGCAGTGGTTCCAGAGACTTCCATGACGGTCACTTGCTACCAAAGCTGAGGTTTTGGAACTGTGACGCCCGAGCACCTGATTTGCCCTCCAGCAGCTGATTCTCCGGAAGGATGATAAGGTGAGCAACTCACATAATGTGGTTTACTCAAACTTATCACCCATGTAATGTGATTTACTCAAACTCAGAAGTTGTTTGACTATTAAGACAAAGACCTTTGAGTCTAGGAATAGGAAGAAAGAGTGATGAAGTTAATATCCACGGCAGAGCCATATTGTGAAGCAGAAAATGAAAAGGATGGAAGGAAGCTATTTATAGGAGCAGGGGATGAAGTTACTAAGCTATTCTAATTTTCTTGAAAACTTATCTATAAACTTAATGCTCATTAAGAGGATTAAGTTACAAGGTGCATGGGTAAGTAGCACAGTAGTCAAAGGAATGAATGTTTTTGCAGATATCTATACACTTTTAACGCCGCTTGTTTAAAAAAATTGACGTTAAAAGTGTTTTTAAAATAAAAATATTTATTGTTAACGCTCGGTTTTTATACAACTGACGTTAAAAGTTTGATTTTTACTTGATTAAATAAATAGCTGACGTAAATAATCCTATATATTATAAACGTGCAGAATGAATATTGGAAATAATGTAATTAATATACGGGAACTTGGCAGTCATAAATTAAGTTGACGTTAAAAATGAGGTGGTGGTAGTTTGTAAATATTAAATCACTATTTGCATCAGTTCTATAAATAACTGACGTAAATAATTATGAAACTCATTTCATTGGTTGTCATGTCCCTGTTGTCCCTCTTAACGCAGATCACTCCATATAGTACTGCAGTTTATTTCTAAACCTTTTTTTTATACAAGTTTATTTTTAATTTTTATTAATTAGCTTGAATTAGTAAACAAATTCTTGTGCAAATTAAAATAAATAAACACTTAACATAAAACAAGTTATATGTATAATCAAATCGTATGTCATTGAAGCGATTCATAAGTTAAAATTACATGATTAAAAGATAAAAAATTTCTGCAACATAGCCCTAAAATATAAAAAAGTTTCTGCATCAACATCATTTTCTTCTCAATCCTGTCATCAGAAACTCCAATGGATGCATCACCTCCCTCGCTTGAATTCCATGATACAAAGTAAATCCTTAGTCACTAGCAGTGAAAGCAAAGTGAAATGGATCTTTGCATCTTTCTTCTTCAGTGGAATTCCTTGATGCATCATCTTGAATCCACAATCACTTGCTTCCAAAGCAAAGTGAAAGGGATGACGGGGATGAAATAAAGTGATAGAATCACATTACGTGATTCACCCAACCTTAATATCCATGTAATGTGATTTACACAAACTCAGAAATTGTTTGACCATTAAGACAAAGATCTTTGAGTCTAGGAATAGGAAGAAAGAGTGATGAAGTTAGTCTCCATGGTAGAGCCATATTGTGAAGCAGAAAAATTAAAAGGATGGAAGGAAGCTATTTATAGGAGCAGTGGATGAAGTTACTAAGCTATTCTGATTTTCTTGAAAACTTATCTATAAACTTAATGCTCATTAAGAGGATTAGGTACAAGGTGAATGGGTAAGTAGCACAGTAGTCAAAGGAATGAATGTTTTTGCAGAAACTAATAAACTTTTAACGTCCGTTGTGTAATACAACTGACGTAAGAAGTTGTGAGTTTTTTTAACGTCAGTTTCTTAATACAACTGACGTTAAATATATGACCTTTAACGTCAGTTTTTACTAACAACTGACGTAATAAGTGTGAGAGTTTTTAATGTCAGTTTCTTAAGACAACAGACGTTAAATATATGATCTTTAACGTCAGGTTTTACTAAAAACTGACGTAAAATGTTGTTTTATTTTAATTATAACGTTTACCCCCGCGCGCCTTCTCCACTTCTCTGTACGTCTATTTTCTCTTTTCATCATGCTCAACCCTCACTCTCGCTCTCACTCTGCCCTAATCGCGAGCTCATCTCCACCGCAACCACCGCGAGGGCTTCTTCGCCACCACCGTGAGGTACACTCTTAACCCCTAACTCTGTCTTTCCCGCTCATTCTTTGAAATAACTTGACATCTCTCTTTCCCCTTCCCGCGCACTAACTCTCCTTGTCCCTCTGCTCTCAGTAACCACATCGAACGTTGGCCACCACTCGAGCTTCCCCCCCACCACCACGCGAGCGCCTATTTCTGGTGAGTCTTTAGGGAACATTTTTTTATTTTTGGTTTTGAGTGCATGCATGTTGCTCTGCTGGTTGAAACTGTAGTCTCAGTAGTTGAAACTTGAAACTGTGAGTTTGAGTTGTTTGGAATGTCTCTATTTTTGGTTTTGAGTGTATATTGAAATTGTAGTCTCAGTAGTTGTAACTTTAAACCGTGAGTTTGAGTTGTTTGGAATGTCTCTATTTTTGTTTTTGAGTGCATGTTGCTCTGCTGGTTGATCTGTCAAGGCCGTGATGCTCATCACGGCTAGGCCGTGATCAGTTCTGCCTATGAGGGTCTGGTTCAGTTGGCACGTTACGGCCGTGATGGACATCACGGCCAGGCCGTGACCAGTGCTTAGCAATCTTCAAAAACTATAGTTTTCAATCTCCCGTATTGTCCTTATATTGAATATATAGATGTTTTGTATATCTACAGGACCTATCTAGTTATTTTTATTTATACTTCTGGATTTATTTTGAGTTATAACCTATGTTAATACATATATATTGTTTCGGAACAGGCATACATATGGATCAGTCGGATAGCCCACATGCACGGGAGGACACTGTGGGGGTTTCGCAGGACCCGATCACGCCTACGCCTGATTCTAGTGTAAGTTTACATGTTATATACTATCTTTAGTCCTTCTTTTTAATGTAAGTTTATAATGTTACAACCCTCTATTTTATCATTTTTTTGTCCATACAGACATCACAGGCTCATAGGAAACGGGGTAGAGGAGCCACCTCGTTGAAGAAACTAGAGAAGGACAGGCAGAGCGGACAGAAGCTTGAGGTGTCCTTCGATGCTAATCTAAATGCCCAGGGACCCTGAGACGCCCCGACGTCCCATTAAAGAAAACCCAAAATATTAAAACCTAATTAACGTTAAGCGAATATATTAAAAACAGCGGAAAATTTTAAAACGTAACATACATACATAATATATACATCTCAAATCCTGATACAGTACAATAGAGGGAATTCCATCAGTCGGATCCCAAAGTGTACAAGCTGGTAATCAAACAGAAAATAAGAACAACATCCTAAAGAGACAAGACGCGCTGGCCATAGAATCTATACTCAACTATGAGGATCCACTGCTCGTCCTCCAACGTCAGACTCATACGAAGTCCCATCAAGTTCCTCCATGACTGGAATCTCTGTAGGCTCTTCTCATCACGATCACAAAAAGAAACATATGTAACATAGAGAATATAGGGATAAGAAACCATATAACATCAAACGTGGAAATGGTTGAGCAACATTTAATTAAATAACGGCACACTAAACATCCGTCTCCCCAGTATAAATATATGTAACATAATCATCCTTAATCCACATCTAGGATATTTCCTCTACCCTCCATCATGATGCAATGCAAATGCTGTATGAATAATCTCTTCAGGTATCGGCCATATCCGGATATCACAACAATATAATCGACACGTCCCAGAGTCCCCGGCGCACACCCTCGTCCGCGGATGGAGAGTGCCCACGCAAAGCAATGGCACTATAGACGCACAACCCGGTGCACACCTCTGGACCACAATCCAGGATGCTCATGCAATGCATGAACTATAGCTGCGACTAAAATGAAATCATCTCTGGACGGTCCGCCGTTAGCCTATCCCTGGGAATTTTCCTTCCGAGGCATAGACCCCAATCGACCATGTTTCAGGTCCACTCGACCATGTTTCAGGTCCCTCATATCACAGACCATGTTTCAGGTCACCCCCTAGTGCCTTAACCGGTCATCCTAATCTCATAGATCTCCTTAAAATAATCTCATCTCATTCATCTCAACCTCATTTCACGATAATTATCTCGGTTTGACACTGCTATCACATATAGTATGCAATCCCCAAATACATCCTCGTGTCTCAACATATCTTTTGATTCACTCAATCCTCTAAACACAATCATTACACTCAGTCTATTATCCTAATAAGAATAATAATCACAACAACAACAACAACAACAACAACAATAATAATAATAATAATAATAATCATAATAATAACAACAATAATGATAATAATAATGATAATAATGACAATAAAAATAATACTTATAATAATAATAATAATAATAATAATAATAATAATAATAATAATAATAATAATAATCATCATCATCATCCCATCAGTAGTAATATTAAAATAATAATTATGATAATAATAATAATAATAATAATAATAATAATAATAATAATAATAAGAAATATAATAAGTATAAATAAGTATCACTTTCACATCAACCAGTCAAACATGACGATAAACGCATAATTTCTATATCATCATCGGTACCACTAAGTAGTCCCTAATGTGGTATAGACATTGTCCATTACTCGCTCTCATGTAGGGTTTGGGTCGCCCTACACCATTATCTAATTAAATGTAACCGTGCCGTTTCCGACGTTAAATAGTTTCTTTCCCCCACCTGGAATGTCTTAGGCTAGCTCTGGGGCAACGAAACGGACACTCCCTATATTCCCTCAAATCTGCCACGCACAGTTCTACACCCTCCGGGGCTCCAAAAATTCACCTGAACACATCATTGTGAAGCACACGTTACGTGTAACCCAAATCTGAAGACGGAATTGGAAACCGATAAATGAATTGAAAGATAACCTCAATACCATCGCCGACGGCATTTAGGCATAAAAAGGACATAGGCTTACCTTAGTCTAATCAAGAAAAGAAAGATAGGATAATGAAGTAGACATCGTGAGGATCACAACGGTATAATCAGAATTTTGATAGGACGAACGGATTGACCGGAACTCTCTCCGGAATTTTTTCCTCTCTCGGTCTCTCTCTTTATAACTCTCTTAATGTCCCTCTCACTATCTTTCTATTATCTCTTTTCTTTCTTTCTTTTTAATACGCAAACTAACTAAAAAAAACAATATGAAAAAGAAATCAATTTAGGAGGAAAGATGAATGTAGTTTGGCGTGGAACTTCTCCATGTGACAAGCTGCTGCAAATTGGCGTGGAGCATTTAGTGCAAAATGAAGGAACTTATCCACTACAAGGCAAGCACCTGCGTGTTATGTTCTTAGTATGCGGCACAATTTGTAAAGGTGGAGGTGTCTTTATTACAGCAATTGCCGTGGCCACTAATCATACCGAAAGAAAAATTGTTTAGTTAATTCAATTAGGTTGAAACTTGTAACTAGGGTATACTTAATTAAGACTGGTGCTAATTAATCATAATAAATAAAACTTGAGTAAATTAATTATAGTCATCTAGCTATGATTAAGATTTATTTCTATGACTAATTATCTTTTAATACTGTTGATGATAAACCACCTTAATTAAGAATTTAAATTGAGGTGTTTACCTACTAAAAAAATTTGGGTTGCTTGAATTTTATTTTGAATTTGCTTATGTGTTTGGATACTTAAATTTTTTATTTATCTAACCCTCACTCCCATTTAATTAAAATATTTAATTTCCCGAAAGCTTGGATGTTACATTACTACCCCCCTTAAAAGAAATTCCGTCCTCGGAATTTACGTACCTCAGAAAAGATGTGGATACTGCTGCTGTATATCCGCCTCACGCTCCCACGTAGCATCTCCGGTAACCTCATCCCAAATGACCTTAACCAAAGGAATCTGTCTACCACGAAGTTCTTTAATCCTTCTATCTGCGATCTTAACCGGTAAAGCCTCATATTCTAGATTCTCTCGGAGTTGTATAGATTCAGGCTCAAGTACATGAGAAGGATTAGGGTAATATTTTCTCAACTGGGAATCATGGAAGACATTGTGAAGGTTGGAAAGGTAAGGCGGTAAAGCTATCTGGTAAGCTACTAGACCAATTCGTCGAAGAATCTGAAATGGTCCAATGAATCGGGGGGTGAGCTTTCTAGACTTTATAGCTCTGCCAATTCCGGTTTTCGGAGTGACTCTCAAGAACACGTGATCACCTTCTTGGAACTCTAAGGGTCTCCTCCTCTTGTTACATGTAGCTTCTCTGCCGATCCTGGGCTTCCTTCATTTTCTCTCTTATTTTCCTAACTTGTTCTGTTGTTTGTTGTACCACATCAGGACCCAACACTTGGCTCTCGCCAGTCTCATACCAACATAATGGAGTCCTACACTTTCTCCCATACAGAGCCTCATACGGTGCCATCCCGATGCTACTATGGAAACTGTTATTGTATGTGAACTCAATCAATGGTAGAAATTCATCCCAACTGCCACCATGTTCCAACACACAAGCTCTTAAAAGATCTTCCATTGATTGAATTGTCCTCTCAGACTGTCCATCCGTCTGAGGATGATAAGCAGAACTCATCCTCAACTTTGTTCCCAAAGCATCGTGTAATTGTCTCCAAAATCTAGATGTAAATCTAGGATCTCGGTTGGAAACAATACTCGACGGCACACCGTGCAACCTCACTACTTCCTTGATATAGATATGGGTCAACCTTTCAAGACTATAACTCTCACCAATAGGTAAGAAGTGAGCACACTTCGTCAACCTATCAATGATAACCCAAATCGCATCAAACCTCTTCGGAGTTCGTGGTAATCCAACCACAAAGTCCATCGCTATACTATCCCATTTCCATTCTGGGATATCCAAGGACTGCAACAACCCAGCGGGCTTTTGATGCTCTATCTTAGCTTTCTGACATACCAAACATGATAGAACATATTCCGCCACTTCTTTCTTCATCCTTGGCCACCAAAACATCTTCAAGTCTTGGTACATCTTGGTGGCTCCTAGGTGGAAACTCAGCTTACTTTTATGTGCCTCCTCTAAGATCATATTCCTAATCTCTAAGTTCTCTGGCACACATATACGATCCTTAAACCTTAACACTCCATCTGATCCTCTCCTAAACTCTGAAACTTTACCCTCATCTATACCTCGATTCACATCCACCAAATATTCATCCTGACCCTGCTTAATCTTAAGGTCTCTCAAAAACTCACTACTGATGGTGATCATACTTAAACATATTCTATCCTCCATCAGATCCATACCTAGGTTCAAATCTCTAAACTGTTCAAGCAATTCCATCTCTTTCACCATCAGTGCGGATACGTGCAAGGATTTCCGACTTAGTGCATCCGCCACAACATTAGCCTTCCCTGGATGGTATTGAAGATCAAACTCATAGTCCTTAATGAATTCCATCCATCTACGTTGCCTCATGTTCAGCTCCTTCTGATCAAACAAATACTTTAAACTCTTGTGATCACTAAACACATTAAACTTAACTCCATAGAGATGGTGTCGCCATATCTTCAATGCGAACACTATGGCTGCTAACTCCAGATCATGGGTTGGGTAATTCCTTTCATGAACTCTCAATTGTCGGGAAGCATAAGCCACAACTCTTCCCTCTTGCATCAAAACACAACCCAATCCTTGATACGATGCGTCACAATATACGTCAAACTGTCCTAATGGATCTGGTAACGTCAACACAGGAGATGTAGTCAACTTCTCCTTTAGCTTCTGAAAGCTCTCTTCATACTTCTCTGTCCAGACAAACGTCATACCTTTTCTCGTTAACTGTGTCATAGGCAGCGCAGTCTTCGAGAAACCCTCGATGAATCTCCTGTAATATCCGGCTAATCCTAAGAAACTCCTCACCTCACTAACTATTTAGCAAAAACTATTTATTAGGAAATTTTTTCTAAAATTTAAGGAAAATGTAAAAAAAAATATTTTTTTTAAAAAAAATTAGTTATTAAAAATATTTTAAAAGAAAAGAGTAAAAATTAAATTTGAAAAAAATTTAAAGAAAAATAATTAGAAAAAACTTTGCGAAAAAAATATTTTTAAAAAATTAGGAAAAAAATAATTAGGAAAATATAGATTTTAAAAAGTATAAAAATAAAATTAATTATTGAAAATTATAAATTCATTAGAAAAAATATATATTTTAAAAAAAACAAAAAATAAGGAAAATATATATTTTAAAAAATTACAAATAAATTAGGAAAAAAATAGAAAAAAGTAAATAAATAATATTTTTAAAAATTAGGAAAATAATAATTAGAAAAAGATAATAAAAAATTTAGAAAAATAAAATTAATTAGAAGACAAAAATATTTTTTTAAAAAATAATTATAAAACTAACATTTAAAATAATTAAATTACAAAAAAAATAATTTGGGAAAAAAATAAATTTTTTTAAAAATTATTATATAGAATATATTTTTAAAAATAAAAAATTGAATTTACATAATCCAAAATAATCCACCGGTTGACAACTCATTCTACTGTGAACTGTATAAGAAAATTGTTAATTGATAAAGTGATATACATATTGAATATTAAAATATAGTAATTGGTTCGGTTCCAAAATAACCGAATTAATGACCATTGGGTTTGGTTCAATTCGGAGACGTGCATAAAAAAAGAACCAATTTAATTGGTTGGTTCGATTTTCAAATTCATCGAATTATTGGTTCGAGTCTTACGACCCTAAACTTTTCGAATAACATGGTAGCTTTGCTACGTTTCCAGGCTAAAAATATTTAAAAACAAAAAAAAATTATAAACTTTAAAAAGTCAATAACAATAACAAAAAAATTAAACTTAAAAAAATTATTTTGTAAAAAAAATTATTTTTTATATAAAAAAAGGCAAAAAATTCCAGTGCTGACATGTGTATGTACAGTAAAATTGTCTACCAACCTTTTATATTAGTATAGATTTTCAAGATAGAGTAAAGTGGAGGGAAGTAGAATACCAAGTTATTGAAAGAAATACCAAATGTGCAAAATAGTATGATGGATAAATATATTATCTAAAAAGGATATAAGCTTCCATGTGGAAAAGAGGATAAATAAATCTAAGATATTTTCAGGAAGAAGATATTTTTTCATGTTGGATAACTATATTTTTAAAAAATAGTTAACTCGCACGGGAAAAAAGGAGAAATAAATCAAATAGAAGATCAATAGAGAATAAAAAATTTCATATGATAGGGAAGTATATTTTCTACAAATGGTTAGCTTACATGGGAAAAAGAGAAGAAATAGAACAAATAGATCTTTAAGAAAAAGGAAAAATGTCATATGATAGGGAAGTATATTTTCAAAAACGTTTAACTTAAGCCAGAAAAATAGAAGAAATAAATCATATAATTTTTTAAAAAAATCTACATCAAATAATTCCTTAGGTATTGAAGACTCTGATTCTCCATTTTAGTAATTGCAATTCGATAATTAATGTCTAAAGGAAGAAAGACATAAATCCAATCACAAATTGATGTCAATACTGAATATATCTGGAGCGAAATAAATCAAGATATTTTCATGAAGAATATATTTTTTCATGTTAGATAACTATATTTTTTTTTAAAATGGTTAACTTGCACGGGAAAACAGGAGAAATAAATCAAATAGAAGATCAATAGAGAATAAAAAATTTCATATGATAGGGAAGTATATTTTCTACAAATGGTTAGCTTACACGAGAAAAGGAGAACAAATAGAACAAATAGATTTTTAAGAAAAAATAAAAAATTTCATAAGATAGGGAAGTATATTTTCTAAAACGTTTAACTTACGCCAGAAAAATAGGACAAATAAATCTTATAAATTTTTAAAAAAATCTGCATCAAATAATTCCCTAGGGTATTAAAATCTTAGTTTCATCAAAGGGTTTTCAATCTCTAAGTAGCTGCTAATATGTTGTACTAAAAAAACTATTTAGTGGGCCTTTAACCATGTTTTTTTTCTATGGAAGATCCCATTGATGACTTCATGGAATTTCTGAACTTGAGAAGATATTCGGGTTTTAGAGAGTAAGTTTATAATTTTCATTTTTCAATTCTATAATTTTTGTTTTACTCTTTGATTTTCATGATTTTTAATTAAGAAGCATCAATAATGGTATGACTACATTATTAAAAAAAAAAATCTAATCTATAATGAAAATAACTTGCTATTTAATAATTGAAATTATATTAAAAATAAAATACAATAATTTTTCTGTTTATTCAAAATAACTTGAATTATATTAAATCAAATTTTTAACTATACAACCATTTATTTAAATATTTTTTTTTTGGTAACATCCATTTATTTAAATATTTGAAGGTGTGAAGAATTATTAGCGGGTGTAATCAAAGATTATACTAGCCGTATAAGCAAAGATTATATATAAAGAAAAACAAGAATAATATAAAATAATAATATGGGAATATACATGTTAATTATTAATTTGGGATTCGTTTATAAATGCAAATAATGATAGTTAAATGAAATAATTAATGACAATACTAATAATAATAATAAA
This sequence comes from Sophora flavescens, assembly GCA_030762895.1. Taxonomy (NCBI): domain Eukaryota; kingdom Viridiplantae; phylum Streptophyta; class Magnoliopsida; order Fabales; family Fabaceae; genus Sophora; species Sophora flavescens. Next base: position 148,106,485 of record CM061069.1, read on the forward strand.
TAAACCGAAATATGAAATAATGACACTAAGGTAGTAAGAGAAGAAATGATTAATATTAATTTATAATTTTGATTTGAAAAAAAAAATCACAATAAAAATTTAATGTCTATTTTCAAATATTATGCTCTTTAAGCGAAGATAAATCAAAGTTGTAAATGAAATTATGAACTTTATTATCAATGAACAATCATTATCAATATTGCTTGTTCATGTTCTAACTTTTTATATGAGTGGTGTTTTTATTTAAATTTAATCAGAGAAATTTTTTTATGAACAATTTAATCAAAGTATTGATCTTCCTTTTTTTCCCCTCGAAATGGTATTCTTTTATTTATATAATACCACTTTGTAAGGTTATATATTTTATATTCAAAATCACACAATTAAAAACGTTTCTTTTTTACTTCTCATTGCAAACAGAATTTTAAATTTATGGATTTTTAATATTGGGGCAAATAATTGCTACTTTTGGTGATGGCGGCTCCTTTGTCAACAACGGTGTCCGCTCATGAAATGGATTGACTGTAGAGCAAGGTGCGGTGAATAAGGTTATAGTGTTTGTTTAGTGAAAGGTGACCCAAGCTTTCGGGAAAAGAGAGAAGCGTAGTTTGAGATATTTGGTAGTGGACAGAGAAGAAAGAGTGAGAGATGAGGAGAAAAATATCACTTTTTTGTATACATTTTTTATTATAATATCTGGTATATATTTATATTTTCTTTATACATTTCTTATTTTTATTTTTTTAATACGAACTTGTGTAATATTATGTATTTACTATTTATACATAAGAGTCATTATCTATATTATAATATTATTAATAATTATTAAGTTAATATCAATTACACTATGTGGTCGACGGTTCAAACAAAATAATTTCTTAACAAATTTTGATATATAATTCCCAACAAAAATTTTCAATCTAAAAAATGTGAAATCAGTAATTATATATTGCTTTTTTTTATGAAATTAACATATTCTCTGAACATGGCACGGGTCCATATATTAGTATATACTAATATATATATATATATATATATATATGTGTGTGTGTGTGTGTGGGCGCGTGCGCGACAGGGTGGATACAGAGTACCCGTACCTATACCTTATCTTGTTTGCGGGATAATTATTCATATCCGGACCCATACCAATAAAGCAATTATTTATCATATCCATTGTGAGTATCTTTTGCAGGTACCCGTTAGGTAGGATCCAAATTGTCATCCCTAATAAAAAAACAAAGGAGTTAAGGGGAAAAAAAATGAAAGAAAAGTAACCGGTAATATCAAAATAGCGATAGAGCAGGTCATACAATGAAGACAAAGCATCCGTACAAATGGTGTTTCCAAGGTGGTCTGGTATCCAAGTATGTAAAGCTTTAATTAATAAATTAAACTTGCTATTCTCATCAGGTTCCAAAAAGCAAGGTAATTAATTATTTTTAAAGGTATGGGTCCAAGTGGCCAACCGTGTGGCCTAGATTGCATAAAAAATGCACTCACGCATGCCACAACTATAGTTTCCACGGATCATGGTCCATTATACAACTCCTTACCAGTTACTACTAGGGAAATACACAGCTGGGAATCTGGGATGATGATAAGCTTCTGAATGACTTTCACATCTTCATCCTCTTATATGAGAGGCAATAGATGAGAAGAGGAAAAAGGGTGACATGAATTAGAAGGCCTAATTGGCATTTGACATATTCAAACATTTGACATCCATGCATATATTGTAATGTTGTATATGAAATATGAAATTAAAGTAATAGAGAATGACTTGACGAAAATATCTATAACTATATGAACTTGTTTAAAAAAAATATAGGAGCTATACTATCAAATTATAAAACATACTAAATAATATATAAAAGAAAAATATTTAAGGTTACAAATGATATAAACATAACTAATTTGAGCAGTATTTAAAAAATAAAAGATAAATTTTTTTGAAATTTTATATAAGTTCAGAACCCAATTAGAAACTTTTAATTCAGAGATCTAATTGAAAGTTTTATATAAATTCAAGGACCAAATTATTATTTTTAGTTTAGAGACCTATTTAAAAATTTTCAAATAATACAAGAACCAACTCAATAGTTTAACCTCTTCTATATTCTACGTAAAGGTGCATTTTGTGAGCTTGTAATTCAGCGATATTTGGATTAGGATCACTGAAATCTGAATAGCTTAAAAAGCAATTTATTGATATTATGATTAAAAAAATACTCAAAATATTACTAAAAGTAATTTAGTTTTGAAGCACAAAAAAAAAGAGTAAGTTTTGAAGCAATGTACAAAAGTGTACAAATAATAAGACGCCTAAATTGTAGGAGGAGGAGGACCATAAATATTTCCCCCAAAAACCAAGACTTGGGGTCCAGGAAGAAGAAATTGGTCAAACACAGATATGGATATGCTGTGGCCAATATCATGACATTAACCATACGAGGTTAGAGCTAGGAGGGGAACCCCATTTGAAAAAATGACGTGGCGTACATCAGGTGGTCCAGGTGTCAAAACCCCAGGGCATCAAGGAAAAGAACAGGTTAGCATCTGACAGAGATGTGAACCGGGGTGGTGGTGGTGGTGGGCTTAAAGCTACAGATCGCAGTGCAGAGCATTAAATGAGTGACCATTGCAAGACAGATGAGGAGAATATAATGGTCCACAACCGAGACCAAATAAAGCATCTATGCAACACAAAACTCAAAACTGTGAAAACTTTCTGCAGTGGAAACAGCCAAAAATGTATAACTAAAGCGTGAGGTGAGTCATGACAACAATAACCCCAATTATATTGACCACTATAGCCTCACACCACTCAAGACCAAAGGGTACTAAAGGGATCGTATATATTATAGAAAAGGGAAGAGAAGATCACCGACAACCAATAATAAGGGTTTGTGACTGTGTACCCGTGAAAATGCAACTGTGAGAACTCAGACACGATAAGAAAAAGCATGCACCCCTCGTAGAGCTGTGAATTTGGTCCTAAGGTTGGCCCATCTAACCCACAACAATAACCCAGTCCATTTACTCCATAACTAAAGTTGTCAAATGGGTCATCCTAGTCCATTTAGCCCTAGCCCATGTGGATCAGGACCAGATGGGCCAAAAGACCCACATTAAAAAAAGCTCACAGGACCAAAAAACACTAAAAACCCTAGAGGCCAGGGCCAGCCCATGGGCCATATTTTTTTTGATAGCCCTATTTATTTTATTTTATTTATAAAATTTGACAAAAAGAACAATTATAATCACTCTAACATTATATAATAATATCATTTAACCTATGAAATTTATTATCAAATATATATTAAGTGTTATAGTTTTCTCTAAAAAAATTAAAGAAAAACCATTGTTTTATCTCTTTTCATCCTTATCTTTATATGAAATGAATTGTTAAAGTAAATAACTGATATCAAATTATTGCAATAGATAATATTCCAGTTAAGGAAAACCATTCACTTGAATTACCTAAGTGGTTGTGCGGTTAGTGAAGGAAAAATTATAGCACGTAATACATATTTAAATAAATAATTTCATAGATTAAATGATATTATTACATGATGTTAGAGTGATTATAGATGTTCTTTTTGTCAAGTTTTATAAAATAAAAAAAAAATAGGTCCATCAAAAAAATTATGACCCATGGACTGACCCTGACCCTAATGACATTTTAGGGCTTTTTGGCCATGTGGGCTTTTTTTAATGTGGGCCTTTTAGCCCTGTGGCCCATTTGGCCCCTGACCCATACGGGCTAGGGTTAAATGGGCTAGGGTCAACCCATTTGACGGCTCTAACCCCAGTTCCAACTAGAATGGCTGTGGGTAATATTTGCTTACAGCATTTGCAAAAGCAAAAACAAACGTTTCTATGTTTCTCTTTGTTTGAAAAAATGGCAGCGAGTAAGCAACGATTCTAGGACCGCAAGCAACATGAGTATAACCTCACCTCAAGAAATTTGTTTTCACAAGGATTCAAGTCAGAAACGACATCCCATTTCTCGAAAATATCCCTGTACACATTCTAGACCTTACGGACCTAACACGCTTTCACTAAGCAAACCCTCGACAAACGATTCTATGTTCTGCTTCTATAGTTCTACTATTCTACATCTTCTATGCAATAAATGATACATCGAAACTCTTGAGAATTAAATTGAATGTACTACATCTGAAGTACCAACAAGGTTAAGAGATTTAAAAAACAAACTAGCAATTCAATTTCACTAGGCAAAAGCAAGAAATGAGAAAGAGAACGAACATCCATTCCATATGGTAGGGAGGTGAGCACTGAGCAGCAACAGGTTCAGAGTTGAGATGAGATGACAAGCATTGTAATCAATCACTAAGCAGGTGTGTGATCACTGAGAAGAAGTAAGTGGCGGCTATGGAAAGAACACAAATGTGGCTCGTTGCTCAACGACCTTTAATTGCTGTGTTAAATGCACATTCACAACCATAGCAATACAAAATATATCAACCCTTAGGTCCCTTACACTTCTGTATCATCATCATAAGTGTGTTCACTTGACTCACCCTCCTCGACACTCATGCCACCGCTTTGGCTGCTAAGCACGTCGTCGGAAGCAGAAGCAGCACCAACCCTACTATTATCTACACCATGGATCTCATTCTCAGCAGAGTTAGAGACACCAATAGGGATTGGAATGGTTTGGTGCTTGTTACCAACTATTGGAAGTGGCTCAGTGAGTTCCCTACCGTCTCTAGGAGGACAAAACACCACTGGCATGTAATGCTCCGTCTCGCATGGGAACTTTGAGTTCTTGAAGTGCTCTTTCAACGCTTCCAAACCCTTATTAACAAACATTTCTTTAAATAAAATTCTATCTATTTTTATAAAAAAAAATAGTATTATACAAAAATGAGTAGTATTTTTCATGTGACACTACCACATAATATATGCTTCCTCGGTTCTATTTTTATGCCTTTTGAGATTCATATTTATTTATTATTTAAAAAATTAATAAAATATTAACTATTTTTAATTTTTTTTGAGCTTTCTAGGCATTTGATGAAAATTTCAATGACTTTTTTTCATAAAAATTAAAATAATTTATACAATAAAAATTGGAAAACACTAATTTTCATAAAAAAGATTCCTATATCGGATTCCTTGATAAGTGTTTTCAAAATACTTGTTAATAAAGCTTTAAATTTTTTGGAACTTAGACATAATATTACTAAGTGAGAGAAAATCTTAATAAAATAATAATCCCATTTTAAGCATTTTAATTTATTTATGAATCCGTTACTTTAAGCTTGAAAAATAATTTTAGTATATCGTTTTTATATAAATTAAAAAATATTTTATCTTTGGCAACAATTATACAAAACACTTTACCATCTCAATTATAGCTTTTACTTTTTTTTTATAAAAGCTAATCCAAACAAACATACGTGATTTTTTTATTAAACAAAAATATTCTGAAAGTTTGAAACAAATGGGACCTAAATGTAATTGTCTTTATTTATAATTGAGACTATCTATCTTCTTAATTCTTATGCAACATCTTTAAAAAAAAATTAGTACACTATGTTATTATACAAGGTGAATGAAATATTGAAAGAAAACGTGAAAATTTTGAAGGAGTTAGGAATAATAAATACCTGAACTCTGGCGTAGGTGACTTCACAAATTTTTCTGGAATTAAATACCTCCCAATGTTGAAGATGGAAGGCCTTATAGAGCCTCAGTGTTGCCTCTGGAGATGTCATGTTCACGAACCCATATCCCACATTGCACTTGTTGCTGTTTCATCATCATGATCATTAGCAATGAACAACTGCAGTGTGTAATTAATTCAACACATACAAATTGAAAGAATATTAAGAAGAAGGAATGAACATGGACAATACTTGAAATCAATGGGAAGGTAAACAAAGTCATAGGAGGACAAAGGCTGGTCATCGCCGTCTCTTATCTGTTCATTGCAGTGTATGCAGTGGTTATCCAGCATGTTTAATAGTAGCTTCTGACTGCAACAAACAAGTCAAAAACATGACACAATATAAATTAAAAAAATATATATATTCAAATGAAAAACAAAATTTATTACACTCAATTCAATACTGTTATAGTACATGTAAGATTATATTAGTCCTAGCTTTGAAAAATGATCATATTAACTTTTAAACTTAAAAACATATGTAAACATTAGTTTTTGTGTAAACTGTTCAAGCTCTTAATTAATAACTTGAACTTAGATAGAAGAAATTAAGCAATTTGGTAAATAAAAATGAAAGACACAGACCTGTACTTGTTGGGTATGTTCTTGATCATGACAGTAGTTCTAGAATCTCTAGAACTGGAATCTACGATAGCATCCTCTTTTATTAGAAACCGAGTTTCATGCTTCTTTCCTTGCTTTCCCTTCCAATGCTTACTACTACTACCACTTCTATGTAGCTGTTGTTGTTGCTTCGTGCTTACTATAGTAGTGGACTCACAACTAGTGTGTTTTCTCCTTGAAGAACTTTGTAAATGCTGCTGCTGCTCTTCAACCCCATTTCCAACTTCCCCACACAAATTCATTGACCCAAATGCTTCTTCAATAGAAGACGCACCGCAATTTGATGTTATTATCTTCTTGGGACTTCCCTTGTAATTAAAACTTGACGACTTGTTGTTGACACATAATTGGGGCTGATCAGTAACAAAACGACGGCGTTGCAAGTGAGGTGGAACATGAACATTATTATTCAAGTTGAAATTAGGTTTATTATTGGAAAATGCAGCAGAATGATGGAATGGCTTTCTACCATAACCTCCTCCTCTACTAAACTCAATAAAAACAGTTTTTCCATTAATCTCCTTCCCATTCATGTGCTTCAAAGCCTTAGCTGCATCTCTTATGTCATAAAACTCCACGAATCTTTGATTCTTTTTATATGGCGTATCTCTCAATTCCTTTACTGGACCTATCAATTAAATTAAATTATAAAAATAGTTAAAAGTGGAGGAGACACAAAAAGAGTAAGATAGAGACATATCAAACATTAGATCTCACTTACAAAAAAAAAATTAGAATAATAATATAAATTGATAAATTGAAATATATACCAAAGGCTTCGAAAAGTTCTCGAACATTCTCAGCGGAAACCTCCGAGTCCAAGTTGAAAATCACGATGGTGCCTTGGTTCTGGCCGTCGGGAATGGCATTACACGCCGGAAAAACGTACTGGGCCCACACGGCACGGCCGGCGATGAGGCCACGCGCCGGGGGAGGGAGTGGCGGTGGCGGCGATGGGTTTCGTGTCTTGGAAAAGGAAGCATAGTAGTTGCGAATCCTTGCTTGGTGAGACAGGTGCTGTCCCTGAATCGCCGTTAACGCCGTCTCTGCATGTCTGATGTCGTAGAAATGAACCGTTACGTTTCCGTTACATAGCCCTTCCATCTGTACCCCTCTCACGTCACCGAACACTTCCAGCTCCCTTCTCAACGAGGACTCGCTGATTATGACCGGTTCGGAGGGTAAGGGGCTGAGGAGTAAAGACCGGGTGGGTAACATGGACAGATGCGGTGGTGGTGATGGTGGTGGCGGTGGCGGTGGGGTGACGTACGAGGCGGCCGGGGTGGGGAAGGGAACACCGACGGCGACGGGGACGGTGGATGTGTAGGGACATGGATAAGGGAAACAGGTTGGTGGTTGGGTGAAAACGGTTGCCGGTTGTAAGTGGATGGTGGGGTTTGTATTTGTAGGCCGGAACTCTTCAGCTCGAGGGTCTAGGTTTCCCGGGAACCGGAGAATGAAACCGGGTTCTGATCCCATGGGATGTTTGGTTATGTTGTTCGTTCCAACAATCTCTGTTTGGAATAAGCTGTGTTGTTCGTATGTGTGTGTGTGGGTGACAGTAACAGAGGAACAAAGAAAGGAAGAGAGGGTCTCTCTGAAAATGTGTGTGTCTCTTGGTCTCTCAAGTCTACAAAGTAAGCAGAAGAAAAAAACGGAGAAATGAAAGAGGCAGGAGAGAGAGAGAGGAATTGGCTGTTACCTCATTCTCTACTTTACTATAGAAGCCAATCTTGCTAAATATGTGTACTTTGCCACCTAATGCCTTGCTGAAATTACTATAATGCCCCCATCTTGTAAAACCCGGTCACTCGTGTGGGTCTGTAACTTGCTTCCTTTTAGGTTGTCTATTTTTTATGTGGTCTCGTATAGTCATATTTTAGTCTCTCGTATCATGTTCCTAACAATAAAATTTTAAGTTTTTTTTAACCATATTTTTTTTAAATGTTATTCTCTTGATAAATAAGATAAGAGTAATGTTTTAGTATATAAAATAAAAAAAAAAGTAATGCAAGAGTCATTATTCAGTGGAGTCAAATTGTGGGTAATTTAGACTTTTTCATTTACATAAATGATTACTTAATTTAAAATCATTTAATACATATGAAAAAAAATAAATTATTTCATCTGTATTTATTCATTATATTTATTCCTTTTATGTATTTCTAATTTGTGATTCTTAATTCATTTTTTTTTTGAATCAGTGTTTCTTAATTCTTTGTTACCTTGTTCAAAATCTTTTAATATAAATGTTTAATGGAGTAATTAATTACATTCATTGTATTTAGTCCTTTTATGTATTCTTAATTTATGTTTCACAATTAATTATTACCTATTTTAAAACCTTTTAATTTTGATGCTAAATAATAGATTGTATTTATTTATTTAATTATTTTATGTTTCCTAACTCGTTGTTACCTATTTTGAAATTTTTTAATTCATATACTAAATAAAAATTACATTCATTATATTTATTCTTTTTATTCATAGTATTTATTCCTTTTATCCATTCATAATTTACGTTTCCTAATTCACTGTTACCTATTTTAAAACCCTTTTAATAAAAATACCAAATAATAAATTGCATTTAATGTATTTATTCCTTTTATATGTTGTATTTATTCATAATATATGTTTCCTAATTCATTGTTATCCTTTTCAAAACTTTTTTTTATATTATCAAAACCATTTAATTTAGATGCTAAATAATCAATTATATTCAATGTATTTATTTCTTTCATTCATTGTATTGTACTACCTCCGGACTCAATTATAAGCAAAAATAACCAATTTCACATTTATTAAGGAAATTAGTTAATTTTGTTTAATTGTCTTGATTTATGTATTAAAAAAAAAGCTTTGTCTTGAGAATGTAGCAGCGTTAAAACTCTTGAATGAGAGCTTTGTCGTCATTGTGGTCCTACCCGTGTAAGTTTAGGGCAAGTGAGTCATATAAGACATTTTGTTCCGCTAGTCATAAGCAGTTTGGATAAATAAGTAGCTGTACGGGATCCTAATGAGATGATACCCTAAACAGTGTTGTGTAAAATAAAGGATAATTATGTGTGTTTTTATGTAATATTACTTTGGAGTGTTTTATATTTGCAGAAGTTATATGATTATTAATTAAGTTTTAATTTTTATGTATTTCCAACAATAAGCGTGCAATTAAGTAAATAAATAATAAGGTTTTAATTTAGTAATACAATGGGGCACAACGGGGTGTCTCATCTTGTCCCCTTCAGAATGACCGAAAGAATTTGCCTAAAATCACCACCAAAAACCACAACCTTTCCCCAAAAGGGAAGATTCAAACTATCGGCATTATAAAGTCGAAGTATATCCCTAAATGTTCTGTCAACGGTTTCAAAGAAGTGCTTGTGCTTCATCCTATATAAACGTAACATGAAGATTCATATACAACAAAATAAAATTGAATTTAATAAATTTATCAATTATTTTAGTTTTAGATATTTTATGATGAGACAACCAATAATATAGATAATTCCAATTATTTTATCGATTCTCCAAATTGGAAAAAACAAATAAGATAAACACATAAAGGACATTTGAAAGGGTCTGTCACAAATTTCATTAATACTCAATTAACACCTATTTCATTAATACTCGTTATAGAGCCTACCTTTAAGTTTTTTTTCCCTCCCTTTTTTGTCTCAAAGGACACGCGTTACTTACACTCGCATATTATATATAGGAAAGTACAAAAGGAGGCAAGCACTGTATGCATGTTTATCAACGTATCATCAAGGTAGTTGATTTCGATCCTTAATAAAACTAATTTATTACAGTAAAACAAAAACTTAAGTATGAAATTTGGAAAAACAGAAAAAATAACACAACCAAATTTATGGTTTGTCATTAAACAATTGAGACCAATCCGAAAGTTAAAATAACAAACTCCAACCATAATGCAAAATATATTAAACAAATATCTTCTGAAAATTCTAAAAGTTAACTTAAAAGTTAATGGCGAAAAGCATCAGGACCATCCCATCTAAATAAGTAATTAAGTAATAAAACTTTAAATTAAAAAGGTCACAAATTCTCAAATAAAACTCCAACACTCATTCACTTGGTTCCTTCTTGACGACAACAATCCTTGGAATTTTTGTGCTAGATGTCTATGTTTCACCATCTTCAAACTTGGAAGATACATCCATATCATCACATGATCTTTTTTCACCTTTCTTGCATGGAGGAGTGTGGGACAGATCATCTTCATAACACTCCTAAAAAGTATAGAAATAGAAAAATTAGTTAAAAGTTAATACATAACTCATATGATCAATGCATTATATGTTGTATAGGATTGTGTTTGATACTTACCTCAGAATCATGTTGTCCCCGCTGCGACCTATTTGTTTCGACATTATCGACAGAATCTTCAATAACCTGCGGTCAATTAAAATGTCCTTTGAGTTCATATCACAGTATATCAAATACTTTCCATGTGCCATTATATATCTTATTTATATAATAAGATGTGACCTTGCAATTGTCATCTACTTGTGGAGAGGGAGGATTCTTGGTACCAGTATCATCATCTTCAGGTTAAGGCAATAGTGCACTACCCACATTGTATACCACCCATTACACCACCCACATGTCAAGAGCTCCACCAATCCCTTGTACATGTGGCCATTTGACTTTTCAACTTGAAAGTAAGTTAAATATTTGATTTTATTTTTTCATAAACAATAATTTTTTTTGGATATAAAAAAAACAATAAATATATTATGGGCAAAAATGCAAATACAAAAAATATACATACTATACTATATATAATATACTATATTTATATTAAGTACAAATACATGATTGAGTTTAAAATTTTGACTAGCCTATGTGGTAATTTCATTGGCCCAAAACTTGCCACATGGGTGGTGTAGTGGGTGGTGCATCAATTGGTTGGTGCACCTTAGCCCAAACCTCATCTTCATCATAGTTCTAGAACATGCATAATGTAGTCATTAAGGAGGAAACCATAAACGTTAAACGAAAGAAAACAATTCACATAGGCTAATGATTAACCTTGATCGAATGAAGTTTTTTAAACTATTCAATTAACTCTTCATTACCAGACATTTTTTTTTACCGTGTAACTTTGCCAGTTGTTTTCAATGTTTGACCGACTAATTTCTACCTTAAATAACAAGAGTTTGTCAAACAATGAGTCAAATTCAGCAGGGTAAACATCAGTTTCTTTTCCCTACACCAAAAAAACCATGTTAATATTCTATTGCACTCAAGTTGATACTCAAAAACTAAAACTAAAAGAAGATTCCAATATTTGTTGTTATAATTTTTTGGACCTTAGCCATTGAAGTAATCAAAGAAGCCACAGTCTTTCCTATACAGTCAAATACGACATTATCAAACAATACAAAAGTAGTCGATCCGGCATTATCAATTACTTTAACCTATAGCTTGAACCTACAAAACAAAAAGAAATTAAAAAGTTGATCCATGTATTTGGATTACAAATTAAAAAAAAATAAAAATTTAATACCTGGGAACCGAGACAACACCGTTGTTACATTTGTGACATTTGTATTTGGATCCTTCTTGCTTAACCTTTTTATTGCACTTGTTACACGCCTTATAAGGAAACTTTAGTGTGTACGGAGGTATGACTTACAACTTGATTGGGAAACATTTCCATTTTACAATATGTGAAAATTACAAATAAATATAAAGAACATATCAGTTTAATCAGTTTAATCACGCAGAAACCAACAAATTAAAATTAAAGAGCATGATACATACTTCTGCATAAATTTAGATACTTGTGTGATATTTGGATTAATAAGCAACTTTGTACCAGTAAAAGCATTTGTTATACCCAATGTCCCTAACAAAGAATGATGTCATCCACGATTAAGAAAATCAAATATAACACAAATGCATCTAATGAATGAGAAACACAAATTATATAAAAGATAATGTACCATTAAAAATATTTTCTCTACACAATTGTAAAATCACTATAATAGGATGAATGGAATCTTCTTTGTCGAAGTAGGTGTGCGTCTTCTTAGCATATTCTTCCCATAGACTACATGTAACTTTATTGTTTCTATCATAATATCATTTGAACATGATACACTCGTTAAAATAAAGAAATGCAATGTACAGAGACAATTTAAGTCAAATAACTCATAAAAGAACATATCTTTCAATTAATTTAATTTGAAGCTTCATAATTTAAGTCACCTTGAGTGGAGTCATATTTTATTTTTTATTCTAAAATGAAAATATATTATTTTTTAATATATTAAATAAAAAAATGAAATTTTCCTAACTTAACGGCAACAAATATCATACCAACCACCATATTTTTTTTAAATCTTATATTATATGATTTCAGAAAAGACAATATGCAAAAAATTCATTGATAAGAATATAATTTTTAAGCTTTAAAAAATATTTAGTATTGATCCATATAAAAACTTATACGTAAAAACCAAGATTCTTTTAAAATATAATAAGTCATACCTTAAATATTTATAAAAATCAGAATATTTTAGATATATTCTATAATGAGAACCGAAAAATATAGAAAATAATAAGTGTATCACATTTTATAAATTCTATAGTTTACTCCAAATCTTCACTATTTCTATTAGTTTATTTATTTATTTTTCATTTTTCTCTATCTGCTTAAGGGCATCCTTCTCCACAACATGTCCCGTTACATCTAACAATCAAGGGTAAACAAAGACAATATATCAGCAATTTTAAATATTTTTAAACACAATCAACCACATCAAAATTCTAAGTAAACAAATACTAACCAAACAAAAAGCCGTGGCAGGTATCATAAAGGATTTCAGGAGGGACACAAAATCGAAATGAAGAGTTGGTATTATGTCATCTACTATTTATTTGCACTCGGTACTACAAATAAAATTCAGCTTAAACTTATGTCTTCACGTCTTGAACTTCAAATCGTTTTGAGTGTCCATAAAATTTTCAACAAAATAGGTAGCATCTTTTTCTATATATGACTCAAACTTTGGTATGATTCTACTTTTGACTGTAGCATGTATCTTGTTAGACTTTCACTTAAAAAAAGAAAAGAAAAGAACACGTCAGTGAGACATTCTTCGACAAAAGGAAACAAATGCATTTAATACATTTATACATTAAAGCACAAAAAAAATTTACTTACTTTTTCATCAAGGAAAACCATCTCAATACTACCAGTTTGCAAATTAAGGATCTTTGAAATCGGCTAGTTTCCACATACAAATCACACGAACCTTGATCTTTCATTCGATCATTCCAGCAATAATGTCATTAACTAAGGTCGTTGTTGATGCCATTCTACAAAGTCTGAAGCATTATGTTTAAGAGCAAATATCATTATTTAAAATCAATCCTCATATTTTAGCTCATCGAAACCAAATAATCATATAAAATACCAAAAGTTTAAAATCAAAAAGAGACAAAATAATAAAGAAAAAAAGAAAAAAAAACAAACCTTCAGCTGTAGTAAACACCAATGATCAAATAGTGGACAATCTTCACTCAAGGTATTGTGTGCAGTGCATAAGAAACTAAAAGACTTAAATAATGAGAATTAAAAATGGCAATAAAAATAATAATAATATCATGATCACAATCATAATAATAATAGTATTAGTAGAAATAGTAATAATAATAATAATAATAATAATAATATTATTATTATTAGTAGTAATAGTAATAATAATAATAATAATAATAATAATAATAATAATAATAATAATAATAATAATTTCAATCAAGCATGATTTGGTTTTGTGGACATTTTTACACCAGCCACTACACCACCCATATGTGGTAAATTTTGGACCAATTAAATTGCCACATGGGTTTGGTCAAAATTTCAAACTTTCTAGTTGTATTTCTACTGTAATCAAATACATGAATACAATATATTGTAGTATAGTATATGTACTCTTTGTATTCACAAATTTAAACCATATTAAAATAATGTTTTTTGATTAAAAAAGCTGATTATATTGCAAAATAATATTTTAATATGAATTAAAATAATGTTCGTTGTCAATAATATTTTGCAATATAATCAGTTTTTTTAATCAAAAATATTATTTTAATATGAGTTAAATTTGCAAATACGAAAAACGCATATATTATACTACAATATACTGTATTCATATAATTTGACTACAGTATAATAGAACTAGAAAGTTTAAAATTTTGACCAACCTATATGTCAATTTGATTGGCCCAAAATTTGCCACATGGGTGGTGTAAAATGTGGGTGGTGCATTATAGCCCAGCCCTACTTTTATATATATTAAGATATCAATTAAGTCTCTAACACTGTTAACTTAAAATCAACTTAGTCCATACAATTTTTAACTGAGGGATTAAGTTGATTACTGTTTTACAACTTCATAGACTAATTGAAATTTCTATAATTTCAGAAACCAAATTGAGATTGCTTCACAATTTCAGGAATCAAATAGTGTATTTACTCATTTAAAGGTGGTTGCTTTTGAGTACATATGGTTTAATGCATGCTTGGGAGCTATGATACAGAATGATACATATTGCAAATTATGTGAACCTGTTGTAATACCATGATTTCAGATATCATGATGCGTGTTATTGGACGAGAGTGGCAAGCTTATGCACCAGCTGATTTCATGCATCAACTTCAGACGTGGAAGAGTCCCCCACCTGGAATAGCGATTCTTGGGTTGTCTTTATGTTTCTATGTACTTCTTTTTCTGTTCCTTTGTATTCCCATTCCCATTCCCATTCCCATTCCCATTCCCACCCACCCAGAATAAAAAATCCCGTTAGCACCATCCAGCGTGTTAATTTATAAACTTGCGATCACATAATCTCATGAAACATAAACGATGACAAAATGATTTTTTTTTCTTCGACAGAATGACAAAATGAATGTAAAAATATTAAAAATTAAATAAATGATTATAAACCTAGTTTTGAAGGCGTTGAGTTGGGTCTTATTGAATCAAAATTTCTTTGACTTAGGGTGTGTTTGGGTAAACAATTTAATTAAGAGCTTATCACATAAGATCTTATCGCACGAGAGCTTATGTCATAAGCGCTTAAAGAAAGAAAAAGAAAGAAATGGGCATGAGATGATTCGAATAGTGAAAAACACGGAGACGATGTTTAGTACATAAGCTCTTATGATAATTCCATAAGCTTCTCCCAGTAACTTATGAAAATAAGTCAAAAACTCCTTATGGGATGACATAAGTTATTTTTATAAGCTCTGCCAAACACACTGCATAAGAGCTTATGTCATCAGATAAATCAAAATGAGCTTAAATAAGCTCTTGTAAACACCACCTTAATCCACTATCTTAGAAACATATATATGCCTGATCTAAAAGATTTTACAATTACCCAACATCCACTCCTTTTGTCGCTTGTGCTGATATGATTTCGAGTAATGATATTTGGATATAAAATTGGTGTTCAATATAATATAAAAATACTATTTTTGATTTATTTATTATTTTCTTCTCTTATCATGTATTTCATTATTCCCAAGACACTTATAAACTCTATGATATCTATATAGAATGTCCAAATTATATGTCTAAATATCTTTACTGAATGATTTCACAATCACAATAATACCCTTCCATCCTTATTTAGTTATTTTTAAGTGGGGTCTTTTGGTGTCCTTCGAGATTAAAATTACAGTATGGTACATAAATGCGGCACCGTATGCTAAAGCGGGAGATAATAATGGCTCCTGCAGTGCTGACTGCTGAGTCCTCGTTCACCGTACTCGTTAATTTAAAAAAAAAAAAAATCATATTATTTTATATATATATATATAATTAATATGATATCATTTTTAATTGATATATATTATATTTAAATATTTTTTACACTATCAATTAACCATAAATTATCACATCATTAAAAACATCAAACTCTTATCAAATAAATATCTTAAAAGTCAATAATATATATTCCCTCTCTTTGCCTTTGCTTCCATCTCAGAGAAAAATGACAGAAAAAATTTCAGGACCCACATAAAGTTCCTTCTTGCAAATATTTTATCTATGTTTACAGATGCATACAAAAGATCATGAAAAAAAACACATACCAAACAAGTAAAAGGTGCAATCCTTCCTCCCTTTCCTTTCGTTCTACCAAAAAAAACATCATACCGAACAAAACGTAAGTCTTTGATATTTAAAATTAAAGAAAAAAAAAAGGTAATATTGGGACTAAAAATTTTATTTTATTCCACTCTATTATTAATCATGATAACCTTTAAACAATCGAGTGGGATCTCTCTTCATTCCCCCATTAAAACTCTCAAATAATGGAATTGTTTATTTTTGTCTCTCCACTCCATTCCACCCGAAACCACTCCATCATTAATCACTCCACTATATCCCCATCTAAACTCTCAAACATAACATAAGTGGCATGAACACATATATAGAGGGATATGAACATGAAGCTCTAAGTGGCAAAGGAGGAATTCATTTGTCTCTCTAGCAATCATAATTTACAATTCTCTTTTACAAATAATTCTTAAACACATTTTTGTTACATTTTGCCATTGTATTTCTTACTATTCTCTCATACCATGTCCGGCAGGGGACAAAATAAAGTTAAAATTTATTTTTAAACTAAACAAGTAAAAGTATATCTATTTGCTTATTTTAGAAAGGGAAAAAGATATTTGAACACCTATCCCATGAACACTAGATACACACCGTATGAGGGGAGTGTGTTTTTAGGTATTGCTATTAATTTTGAGGAGAATAAAATAATATATAAGTGTATATCATATGGTGTTGGGTGTTGATTTTGAGTATACAAATATCATAATTCTGTAGAAACAAAAACACTATAAAAAAGTCTTATCCCTTTCAAACACCACTAGTGCAGAAAAGAGATTTCACATCGATTTTTTTTGGCTTTTCACATCGGTTTTCAAACTGATGTTGAAACGGCCGGTGTGGTTTATTGCCACTTTTCACATCGGTTTTAAAACCGATGTCAAAAATTCTATTTCAACAAGACAATAATTCTCATTCAGCACTTTTCACATCGGTTTCTTAAAAAACTGATATGGTAACGCCACTTTCCACATCGGTTATTTTAAAAACCGATGTGATAACCCAACTATTCACATCGATTTTAAAAATAACCAATGTGTAAAGTGGGGTTACCACATCAGTTTTTTAAGAAACCGATGTGAAATGTTGGGTTATCACATCGGTTATTTCAGAAACCAATGTGAAAGAATTTTTTTTTTTTAAAAAAAAACACCCCTTTACAATAGTGACAGTCCTTTCCCCCGTTTCAGTAATCCAGTAATCCACGGATCAATACATAATCTAAATATTCTCAACACAATCACTTTTGTACAACCAAAACATACTGAATTAAAAGATTACAAACAATAAATATATTCAATTACATTCAAACAACAAAGGTAATTAGAAACCAAAAGGCTACATATGATATATTATAGATTTCATGTCAAAACATATATCAGTCAAAAGTACACTATAGCTAGTACAAAATGCGTTTATTATAAACTAACTACATACAAACTATGGTAATTGGTACTCAAGAAAGAAAGTTGCCCAACTCATCCTTATGTTATTGATGTCGGCATCAGAGAGTGGAGTCGTATTATTGAATATCTACAAGTTTAATTGGACATAAGATTATATCTTTTACGTAATAAACTAAAATAAAACATATAACGAGTCTATAACTATTAGAACTAATTGTGTTACCAATTAGCATTTACCTCCTGCCATCTTTCAGTGATACTGGAGGAGATAATTTCGACCATCCACTTCATCACATAATATCCACATTCCCATGATCCACGTTGTCTACAGGATTACATACAAATGAAACCCAATTAGAATATAAGGAATTAAATAGGAATCAATAATTATACCCACTGTGCTTGAAGCATTTGTAATAAATATCTTACGTTAGGGATAATCCATCTAATAGCCCGACGCCTTTCACCACGCAGTATGTAGATTGCATCAATAGAACTATCATAAGAAAATAAACATTAATTAAAGTATATCTTATAGATTTCAGATGATTAAAACAACTTCATTACTGATTATAAATTATTTTAATGCTTACGTTTCCCTGATGACCTTCAGTTGATTCGTCGGCTTATTTCCCATCGAGCAGAAGAAGACCACGAGATTCAACCGAGGGCACAAGATCAACAATTGCCAATGTTTACTGCATTTACGGAACAATTAGTAACTAAGTCATATATAGTACGTTATAATTAAATAACTGGTACTTACTTATTGAGATAAGGCGCAAGGTAGAACTGATGATCATCTCGGGAAAGTATATCACGTATGGTGGCGATCGGGTCTTCTGATGTTAGGAGAACATCACCCTGAATGAGCATGGGGTCAATGAACCCATAAAGGGTGAGGTTGCCCTGATCAACTAACTGAAATAGACAACTATAAACACGAGAAGGGGGGTTGAATTGTGTTTATCAGAATTTAAGCAAAGCTGAAATCTTTTCGTAAACAGAAAGCTAGCTTTGGACGAGTGGAAGAATACAGGATGGACGGGTGACCATTGCAAACACACCACTTGACAGACGTAAGAAAACTAAAGCAATTGAAGAGTTTATGAAAGAGAGATTAACACGGTGATTTATCCTGGTTCACTCTTCAAATCAAAGAGCTACGTCCAGTCCTTGGCAGCACCAAGATTTATCCACTATAACTGATAAGGTTACAGACTCAAGTATTATTTGCACACCTAGCCTCTTCAGGCTCAAGACAAGTATTATTTGCACCCCTAGCCTCTTCAGGCTGAAGACAAGTATTATTTTCACACCTAGATTCTTCAGGCTCACTTAGGTTTGTTTGAGAGATTGGGTTTGTAAAAATACAACTTCTCACTAGCAGATCTTTCACTAACACTCAGAGAGTGGTTTAAATGTGAAGTCTAGGAAAGTCTGCGTAATAACTTCAAATATTTGAAGAATACAGAATGAAAGAATGAAAGAATTAATGAGCAGAGTAATGGCATTTTAATGCAGTGTGTATTCTCTTGTTCTTCATCTTCAACGACTTCTGTATTTATGGTCTTCAAGCATTTAGGATCCGTTAGAGACATCTCCTCAGATGTTGGCTTCAATCAGAACTTCATTAATTGCAATAGAGTCATTCTGGGCAGCCATTAATGCAATAGAGTCATTCTGAGCAGCCATTAATGCAATAGGAACGTTGGTTGTACTCTAACATGTATGATCATGGCTTTATGCATCGAGATACAGCCATGTCAGAGTTGGGCAGAGAGCTTTTTGTACTTTGCTGAGTACACTCCCCTTTTTGTGGAATAAAGCATGTTGGACGCATTCTTATAGATTATCCAAGGTTGCTTGAGAGAGTAGTCTTCTTTTCTTGATAATCGTGAAACTGAGTAGGAGAGAAGACTTCAAGTCTCTTTCTGGCTTTTGAAAAACGATTCTGATAATCCTCAAAGAATTCGCGTTCATAAGATAAGTGCTTCCATCTTGAAAATAATCACGTCTATCTAGTCATTTGAGTTCTCATTCGGGCTAGTAGACGAGCTCCATATTAAGGACTTAGCAAGTCAAAAGACTAGTGGACGAGCGCTTCTGTCACCTTTAGTGGACGAGAGTCTCTGTCGCCTTTAGTGGACGAGAGCCTTTGTTACTTTAGTGGACGAGAGTCTCAGTTACTTTACTGGACGAGAGTCTCAGTTACTTTACTGGACGAGAGTCTCAGTTACTCTGGTGGACAAGAGTCTCAGTTACTCTAGTGGATGAGAGTCTCTGTTACTCTAGTGGACGAGAGTCTCTGTTACTCTAGTGAACGAGAGTCTCTGTTACTCTAGTGGACGAGAGTTTTTTGCCACGTCATTGGACGAGCCATTCTGATACCTTAGTGGACGCGCTATTTGTTGTGACGCCGGCAAGTGTACCGGGTCGTCGCAAGTAATAAAACACGGTAAGTAATTACCGAGGTCGAACTCAGGGATTGGGCTACCAATTTGACTAATCCGCGGGAAATCCGATACGTTGGTCAAGTTACAGAAGGTGGTTGAGAGAGAGAATAAGAGGATCGATATTCAATTAACAAATCTAAATAAAACTAAACTATTAAAATCTGAAATTAAAATGTCCAAGGTCACAAATCCACCTACCCAACATGCATACCCAAATGATGATGAATTCCTCCCTAAGTTCAATTACAATGTCAACCGGGACCCCTAAATTCTCCTAAATCCACTCTCGTGCTCATTAGGACGTATTCGACGATTGGATTAATTACTTACTAAGTCTCATAATCCTAATCTTGAATTCTGTTAATTCTTGTTCCCTATAAGGTCGCACCGATCTCCTACTCACTCTCGTGCAACATTCGATCGATGATCCTAATTCAAGTTCTAAACGCGAATCGCTGACTAAGCCTCATCAACGTTAACAAGTCAATCACGCAACACATATGATCAACACAATCAAATCAGAATTAGAAAACATTAATTGAGAAAAATGGAGAAAGACATAC
This sequence comes from Sophora flavescens, assembly GCA_030762895.1. Taxonomy (NCBI): domain Eukaryota; kingdom Viridiplantae; phylum Streptophyta; class Magnoliopsida; order Fabales; family Fabaceae; genus Sophora; species Sophora flavescens. The sequence goes on from CM061069.1 coordinate 148,127,386, forward strand.
ATCATATCGAATCTACACTGCCATGGGTGGCTTCATTGTTCCCTCAGACGAGGGGATTAGTTCCTCATGCTCATAGACAAACAATCGGACATAATCTCCATAAGAAAAAGGGAGACGCAGCTCCAAAGAGAAAAGAAATTACCCTAAACGCTACTCTAAACAGTGGAAAACTACTAGGATTCGCGGCCCTCCAAAAACCTCCTGCCTCCAATACTGAAACAGCAATATATAGGATTCCTGATCTGCGCTCGCTCGCGAGGCGAGCATCCTCTCGCGAGGCGAGAATTAAAATTGGCGCGCTTTCAATTTGAACTCTCGCGAGGCGAAAGTGTGTTCGCGGGGCGAATCTTCAAACTTCAATCTGTCACAGCCGTGACCTTTATCACGGCTAGGCCGTGAGTGTCTCTGTCTTCCAGTGTCTTCAAACTCTCGCGTGGCGAGATGCTTTCGCGTGGCGAGATTCAATTCTAGGCTGTGAACTTCATCACGGCTAGGCCGTGATGGTCTCTGACTTCCAGGTCTTCATGATTCGCGAGGCGAGAATTATGTTCGCGGGGCGAGCCAGAGTGATGACTTTTGCTGCTTTATCTGATTTCAGGCTCGCGAGGCGAGCATCTACTCGCGAGGCGAGTGTCTCCAGACTTGCAATTTCCACTGCTTTTTGACTTTCCTTGACTCCCGGAGCTTCACCTATTGACCTGAAAAAACCCCAAAAGCAACCAAAAGCGTAATTCTATCCAAAATAAGCTAAAAACTACACAAAAGACGCAAAACGAGTCAAAGTCCAACTTAGGAACAAAACAAGGCAAATTTGGGCGAAAACGAGAGTGAACTCGAATAATTTGCACAAAAACCACAGTCCATCTAGTCATAAAACTAGATAAGCCAGAGGCTTATCACTATTCTGATACTTTGATGGACGCGCTATTCTGATACTTTGATGGACGCGCTCCAAGTGCCACGTCATTGGACGGATAATTATGATACCTCACTGGACGGGCTTTTCTGATACTTTTAGTAGACGCGGTCTTCTGATATTTTAGTAGACGCGGCCTTCTGATACTTTAGTAGACGCGGCCTTCTGATACTTTTAGTGGACGTGGCCTTCTGATACTTTAGTGGACGCGACCTTCTGATACTTTTAGTATACGCGGGTTTATTTCTCTTGCGTTTTGGACGTGCGCTTCAATCACTACAGTGTTGGACGTTTGTTTAAAACACTCGTGTGTTGGACGTGATTTTTTATCACTACACTGTTGGACGAATGATTCTCTTATTTATTCTGCACACTCGATAGATAGGTTAGCAACCAATACGAAGGTTAATTAAATCATTAACCAATGTTTAGTTCTCTTCAAAACTTAGGGAAATGCACATCAGACATTTTAGAGACTTAACACTAACATGCGATGCAGATACCTAATATATTGATAAAACATGTTAGTTATCGTAGTATTTAAAATCTAATTACTTAACTTACAAATAAAATGTACTTACGTGCACCATAACGAGATGTGTGCAGCACTAGCCATTTCAGGATCGAGCACCATCTCATAAGCTCCTTTTTTGGGATATACAGATCGTCACATGGCCTGGAATCATGTTCCAACCTTACCAAAGCTGCGCCAGCCTCCATGTTCACAACCTGTATAGCCAGACGTGTAAAAACACCACCAGGATCCCCTAAACAACAAAGATATACATTAGTAATCACAGTTAAGTTATTTCATTCGTAATTAATTGAATGGTCAAATGAATACCTTGGTAGGAGCATACTTCTCTGGTCTTCCTGGATCCAACCTTTTAGGCAGAATATCATTTCCAACATCCTAAAAAAAACATTATCTTTAAATAATAATAAATAATTGCAACTATAAATATAGAAAAACACAACTAATTGAATACCTCAGATGCAACAAGAAACCTGACCAGTCTTCTTGGCTAGGGGATGAAGTTACTAGTGGCCTGGCCCACTGTTTGAACCTCCTCAGTGGGCACAGGGACTCGAGCATCAGTATCTCGAATAATCTCAACCACGACCCTCACCTGATCATCCGGTAATAAATGGTGGTGTATGGTATTACCTAAGTTATGTGCCCTCCCCAATGCCACGAAGCGGCGATCATGATGATCATCAACATACAGCTCACACCTATCAGGGTCGTCGTCATCATCATCATCATCATCTTTAGGCTGATGAGGAGGATCACATGAGCCCTTAGTGTTCACATGGACAGAGGGTTGGACACCTGTGTTTTCCTGGGACATAGCATCCATTATTGCCAGCTGTTGGGAAAACTGCTGGGCCATCTCCTATCTAAGCTCATCTGCAATCTCCCATTTTAGCTGTTCTCTATCTGCATCAACATCCCTATGACGTTGGTGTGAAGATGAACCATGGTATTGGTGAATGCCAATGCCCCATCCAACACCAATGACACGGCCCGGGTAGTCTGGTTTACCGATGGCAGCAGCTAAGATATCCTCGCGTCCTCTAGGAACAAAGGTTCCTTGAATGGCCTGCTCGTCCAAGGCATCCTACAACATATAAAATATTAGGTCACATTACAATTCAATAACATTGTTAAAATCACAATTACAATTCAAACTATACTTACAATCTTCTCAGCTACTTGGCGGGCCTCCTCAGATGTATATTGTCCCGTACTTCTTTGTTGGGCCCTCTTCCATCTACGATGGCATGGGGGTGGAGGTGGATCAACAACCTCTGGATGATTATCAGTTGTAGGATCTGCCTGAGATGCTTCTTGCTGAAGTCTTTTCTTTTCCTCTTCTACCATTGTCAGGTCAAGTTTTTTATATCCCCCACGAGACAGTATATGGGGGTAGACATTCTTGCTTTGGTTTTCCTACCCCTTTTTCCTCTTCTCCTGTTATAAATAGAAGACAATTAAATTACATAAGTAAATTAAGAAAATTAATGAAATTACATAAATTTAGAGACAACTCAAATAAGTTAACCTGAAAGCTGTGATCATGTCGACTCTGAACAAAGCGATCCCACGTCGCCTGGTCAAGAAACGGGTACACCTCAAGTGGGTTCTTTTCACAGCTTTGCTTGAATACATAATATCTGCCCAGGTCCACCTTAAAAGCCCTCTAACGCTCACCAGCATAATTTATCAAACGCTTCTTCATATCCGTCGTATCCGGCAGGTCAAAGGTGAGCTACATTAACACCAAAAGAATCAACGAATTACTGCATGATATTAATAAGATTGAAATAAAGTAGATACAAACACATGACGTAAAAGTATAGATACCATAATAATCTCCCATATATGATCCTTCACGCCCTGCGGTACATCTTTCCAACGCTCAATAAGTATACTAGGCTTGCTTCGAGCAAGGGTCCCCACAAAACTGATAAACTGCTCTGCCATTGGCCCAATAGGATTGAGATTAGCATCAAAGTCGATTCTTATCCTTTGATTTGAACCACGGTTGGCAGTCAAATTCCTCATTCGTGTGGCACGTCTACCCTTTCTACCAGTAGACGGGGTCTCCGACCCGCTGCATGAAGGAAGGATATCCACAGGATCAGTCATGTATACCTGTTTAGACAAAAAATAAATAAATTGTCAGTATGTTTGGATAAATTAATAACAAACATAACTTATAAATATCGATCAACATAAGCATAACTTATAAATATCAACGTAAACATATAATATGACTTTAAACATAACTCAAACTAAACTTACACTGTGGTCAAGTAGTAAAGTTCTCCCATAACCCTTCCTGGTGATCATTACGAGTAGCATGTACATCGTCCACTTCATTTTCCTCATTGAAATTAGGCACCCGTGTTGAGAAAGAAGGAGTATCAGAAATATCAAGAGTTGAATCTTGATTTCCCTCATTACCATTATACATGTTTTTTCCCTCGAGAATCACTGACCACCTTTTGTTAGAAGGATCACGGATATAAAATACTTGTTTTCCTTGGGATGCCATGATGAAAGGCTCTTCTTTATTACCTACCTTATTAAGGTCCACCAATTTGAATCCTAACTCATCGGTTTGCACACCATTGTTACTGTCGACCCACTGACATTTAAAAACAGGCACTCTAAACTTCGTGTAATCAACCTCCCAGATCTCTTCAATGATTCCAAAGTATGAAACGGATGCCATAACAGGGTTTTTATCTTTCGAACTAGAGAAATACATGGACTCAGCGACGACCATAACCCCACTGTTTTGCATAGTACTTTTGTCATCCTGGGACTTTGTATAGAAGGAAAACTTATTGATATCGTACCCACTCCAGCATATGACATCAAAGTTAGGCCCCTGTGCTAGCCATTTTAATGTATCAGAAGCAGTACCATCCTTTGCAATTTTTTCTTTAAACCAGTTCAAGAAAGTCTTATTATGCTTGTTCAAACACCATTTTTCATTCATTATAGGGTAAGTTTCATTGATGATGCTTTTATGCTCACATAAGTATGGTTCAACCTCATCAGTGTTATTCAATATATACAAATGTGCTTGAAGCACTTCCTCCTAAACCATGCTCTTAACAGTGATACCTTGTGTACCCTCACCATCATATCTTCCTTCATGACGAGACTTCGGAAGCCCTAAGGTTCCGCTTCTGACAAGTAGTCTGTACAAAACTCAATAGCTTCTTATGCAACATACCTTTCAACAATAGATGCTTCGGGACGGTGTGGATTCTTCATATATCCTTTCAAGATCTTCATGTATTGCTCAATAGGGTACATCAACCTTAAATAAACGGGGCCACACAATCTAATCTCCCTCACTAGATGAACAATTAAATGAACCATGATGTCAAAAAATGAAGGTGGAAAATACATCTCCAATTGGCACAAGATAATGGCTGCCTCAATTTCCAAGTCATCAAGCTTTTTAGTGTCAATGACCTTGCTACATATAGCATTGAAGAATAAGCATAACCTAGTAATGGCATGTCTGACTTTTTTAGGCAAGATGTCACGAATGGCCACCGGTAGTAGTTGTTGCATCAAGACATGACAATCATAAGACTTTAAGCCAACTAACTTGAGATATTTCATTGAGACAAGTCTCTTGATATTTGAAGAGTAACCCTGTGGCACATTGACTCCACGTAGACATTCACAGAAGCTTCTTTTCTCTTTTTTTGATAAAGTATGACATGCTGGGGGCAAATAAGTCTTCTTATCCCCCACTTTATGTGGAGCTAACTTCTTTCGTATACCCATCGTAACTAGATCCAGACGAGCATTCACACCATCATTTGTCTTGCCTTGAATGTTGAGAAGCGTTCCGATTAAACTGTCACACACATTTTTCTCCACATGCATCACATCAATACAATGTCTTACATCAAGCTTGCACCAGTATGGAAGATCTTAGAAGATTGACCTCTTCTTCCATATATTCTTCTCAGTAGCCTTCTTCTGGGTCTTCCCATAGATAACATTAGTGTTCTTCACCCGTTCATAAACTTGGTCTCCAGTCAAGGCCACCGGAGCAATTTCATTCTCCGGAAGTCCATTGAAAGCTTTCCTCAATCTACGATAAGGATGATTACGCTAGAGAAATCTCCGATGTCCAAGGTAAACTGTCTTCCTTCCATGTTGAAGTTGATGGTGAAATGTGCCTTCTTCACATATTGGACATGCTTTATGCCCCTTAACACTATACCCGCACAGGTTCCCATATGCTGGAAAGTCATTGATGGTGCAAAATAACATGGCACACAATCTGAAAGTCTCACGGCAATACCCGTCGATCACATCAATGCCTTCATCCCACAACATTCTCAAGTCTTCAATCAAGGGACTCAGATAAACTTCAATATCATTTCCTGGCTGTTTTGGACCCCAAATCATCATACTTAACATAATGTATTTACGCTTCATGGACAACCAAGGAGACAGGTTGTAAATTACCAGGAGAACAGGCCATGAACTATGAATACTACTTAAGTTTCCATATGGATTCATTCCATCGGTAGCAAGTCCAAACCTGAGGTTTCCGGGCTCATTGTCAAACTCCGGAAACAAACTATCAATTCTCTTCCATTGCAAAGAATCAGTCGGATGACGAAGCTGTCCATCACATTTCCTCTCATCTGCATGCCATCTAATATTCTTTGCATCCTTTTCATTAGCAAACAATCGCTTGAACCGCGGAATTACTGGAAGATACCATAACACCTTCGCAGGAGGACCCTTGGTGACCACATCACAACTAGAATCACCATCCTTCACTTTGTAGCGTGATACCCCTCACCTAGGGCACTCGTGCATATCTTCAAACTCTTTCTTGTATAATATACAATCATTGGGGAAAGCGTGTATTTTCTTAAACTCCATACCCATCGGACACAATATCTTCTTCGCCTCATAGTTTCGGGACGGTAATGTGTTACCTTCTGGAAGCATATCTTTCAACAACTCAAGCAATTCGGTAAAGCTTTTAATTCTCCACCCATTTCTCGCCTTCACATTGAACAATCTTAACACCACTGACAACCATGTGAAATTAGTGCACCCCGGATACAAAGCCACTTCCGCATCACTGCACAAAGTATCATACACATGTTCTCGCCGAAAAGACTTTTGCCCAACATCACGGATCATGTATCAACTTCCTCTCTATGCGACACCCTCGGCCTGTCTAATCATTCACCATGACATATCCATATTGTATAACTATTTCAAATCCCTTCACAAATAAGATGCTCCCGTATCTCCTCAGCTTCTAGTCGTCTCTCATTCAAACAGTTAACACAAGGACAATAAAACCTTCGGTTATCACTATTAGGAGCATTTGTTTTTGAAAATTGTAGAAAATATTACACTCCATTCTCATACTCATCACTTGTTCGTCTAGCATTCATCCAACCGCGATCCATGACTAAAACCAATAACTTCGTACTTAGTCCAAGATCTTCATCAACTACTTCTTATAAGAAACTTTTTCAACTTTCTCTGACGTACACGACTTGAACGCGATGACATCCACCACGATAAAGTATGCACCCGGAGAATGAAAGGAAATGTATCAATCCGAACTTTCATCAAGTATATAACATGAGAATCAATGAATAACTATTTTAACTGAATGAAGAAAAAGTTTTTTCCCAAACTGTCCAACTTTGGACAATTCAAGATCCAATACAATGAGCGGTACCTTAAGCACGTACACGTGTGCTCATTAGTATTGCATCTCAAACGGGAAACTAAGACTTTGCTAATTAATTAACATTAAGAAAATTAATAAAACACTCCAGTCCCTAAATCAAAGCAAACAAAAATCAAAATAAGCAATAGTTTATATACCGGCTGCTTTTTTAAGTCACAAACTGAAAATAATAACAAAATAATGTCTAAAGGCATTGACAATTAATAGTCATCTTTGAAGAGTTGTAGGATAAGTAAAGAGTTCCATAATTTGAACATCGAAAATTCAACCACCAGTTAGACTCAAATCAAAGTCAAATTCAAACAAAGAGACTAATAACACCCCTGATAATCAAAAACCGCAAAGCAATAGGTAATAATTACCACACCATCAAAAGAGGTCAAAACTATTCATGAAAAAGCTTTACATAACATGAAGAAAACTCATCACTGTAGTTTTGAACACATTTTTAATCACATGCTAAACTTACAACAAATCCCACATAGCATTGGATAAAAAAAAATAACTCGGCATTCATGATTCTTCAATCCCAATCAACAAAAAATAAATAACTTCCAATTTATTTACTTTTATCCAAAACCAAAAAATGGAAAAACCATTACCGACAAAATTAAGGTTCAAACACTAGTGCAAAATATGCTTTTAACATCGGAGATTCCACATCGGTTTCTCAATAACCAATGTGTAAAATGAGGCGGTGACATTTTTGAAATTAAAAGCAAATGATTCCATATCGGTTTAAAAATTAAATGATGTGTAAATATTTTCCACATCGGTTATATTTTAACCGATGTTTAAAATTAAAACAAAAAAATTATAAATTGTAAAGTTTTATCTTTTGACATCGGTTCTTTTGGAACCGATGTGTAATATTTAGATTTACCACATCGGTTTTACTATAACCGATGTATAAAATTAAAAAAAATAAATTAGAATTTAAAATTTTATCTTTCCACATCGGTTCCAGTGAACCGATGTGTAATATAAATTAACCACATCGGTTTTAAAATAACCGATGTAATAAATTAAAAAAATGAAATTTTAAATTAAATCGTAAGTTTCTACATCGGTTATTATAGAACCGATGTGAAATATGACTAACCACATCAGTTTTTAAATAACCGATGTGTAATATTTGACAAAACCCTACTTTTTGTTTCTATTTTCATTCCCTCCATCTGTCACGCGCCCTTTTCCTTTGTTTTGGCTCTGTTCTTCCATATACGAGCAAGAACCGGAACCTTTGTTTTGGTCAGACTCTTCCATATACGAGCAAGAACTCGGTATCATCAAAGCCTTCACACTCACCAGCACACTAAGCAGAAATCATGTTTGGTTGCTTCACCGCCAACAACCTTCTGTGCTTACTATTAAGAACAGAGCATTCCTTTGTTTTTCATTCCCTCCACTCGCGATTTCCATTTGCTCTAGGTATTCTTATTCTTCTTCCACTCGTGTTTTCCTCTTCCATTTGTGCTAGGTATTCGTCTTCTTCTTCTCTTTTGACTTAGCTTCCTCTTCTATTTCATTTCTTCCTCTGCAGATCTGACTGAGATTTTGTTTCTTCCTCTGTGATTTTGTTCTTCAATACTGAGTTACGCCTCAACAAGGTTTGAACGAAAACCTAATATCTGTGATTTTTTACAGATTCTTGAGATTTTTTAGATTTTTGATTGTGTCTGTGAAAACCTGGTTGTTGTGAGGCTAATGGTGAACTGCATCCATGTACAACTGCATGTCTAGGCTCTGTCATGAGTGTGTTAGTGCCTTGTGACCCCTTTGATGAAGTTTGTGTCTTGAGTCCTTGTTCTGTGTATATCTATATCTATATATATATATATATATATATATATATATACATAAATATAATATACTTGTGTTGTTCTGTGTGTGAAGTGTTATAAAGTGTGAATCTGTGTCTAATCCACCATAGTGGAAATGGCTCCAAGACTGGATTTTTCCAATTGATGGACAAAGGATACACAGAAAGGAACACCAGTGGTGGTATCACGCGTCACGACCGTGATGCCTGTCACGGCTAGGCCGTGACGTATTCTAACATACTAACAAGTTTTTTTTTGCTTAAACAGGTATACATGGCTGATCGTGAGGATATTCATCATTCATGCAGCGGGTCAGAGACGCCGTCTACGAGTAGAAAGGGTAGACGTGCCACACGAATGAGGAATTTGACTGCCAACCGTGGTTCAAATCAAAGGATAAGAATAGACTTTGATAATAACCTCAATCCTATTGGGCCAATGGCAGAGCAGTTTAACAGTTTTGTGGCGACCCTTGCTAGAAGCAGGCCTAGTATACTTATTGATAATTGGAAAGATGTACCGGCGGACGTGAAGGATCAGATATGGGAGAGTATTCTGGTATCTATACTTTTACATCCTGTGTTTATATGTATCTACTTTATTTTAATCTTATTAATATCATACAGTAATTCGTTGATTCTTTTGGTGTTAATGTAGCTCACCTTTGACATACCGGATACGATGAATATGAAGAAGCGTTTGATAAAGTATGATGGTGAGTGTTGGAGGGCTTTTAAGGTCGACCTGAGCAGATACTATGTATTCAATCCAACATGTGAAAAGGACCCACTTGAGGTGTACCCGTTTCTTGACCAGGCGACGTGGGATCGCTTTGTTCAGAGCCGACATGATCCCAGATTTCAAATTAACTATTTGATTTGTCTCTAAATTTATATAATTTCATTAATTTTCTTTACTTATGTAATTTAATTGTCTTCTATTTATAACAGGAGAAGAGGAAAAAGGGGCAGGAAAACCAAAGCAAGAATGTCTACCCCCATGTCATGTCTTGTGGGGGATATAAAAAACTTGGTCAGATAATGGTGGAAGAGGAAAAGAAAGCACGTCAGGAAGCAGCATCTCAGGCGGATCCTAATGCTGAAAATCGTCCAGAAGTTTTTGATCCACTTCCACCCCCACGCCATCGTAAATGGAAGAGGGCCCAACAAAGAAAAACAGGACAATATACATCTGAGGAGGCCCGCCAAGTAGCTGAGAAGATTGTAAGTATAGTTGGAATTGTAATTGTCATTTTAATATTGTTACCGAATTGTAATGTGACCTGATATTTTGTATGTTATAGGATGCCTTGGACGAGCAGGTAACCCAAGGAACCTTTGTTCCTAGAGGACGCGATGATATCTTAGCTGCTGCCATCGGTAAACCAGACCACTCGGGTTGTGTCATTGGTGTTGGATGGGGCGTCGGCATTCGCCAATACCATGGTTCATCTTCACACCAATGTCACAGGGATGTTGATGCAGATAGAGCACGACTAAAACAGGAGATTGCAGCTGAGCTTAGACAGGAGATGGCTGAGCAGTTTGCCCAACAGATGGCAATATTGACTTCTATGTCCCAGCAGATGACAGCCGGTGTCCAACCCTCTGTCCAACCCTCTATCCATGTGAGCACTAAGGGCTCATGTGATCCTCCTCATCAGCCTGAAAATGATGATGATGGTGATGATGGTGATGATGATGATGATGATGACGACCCTGATAGGTGTGAGCTGTATGTTGATGATCATCATGATCGCCGCTTAGTGGCATTGGGGAGGGCACATGATAACTTAGGTAATACCATACACCATCGTTTATTACTGGATGATCAGGTGAGGGTCGTTGTTGAGATTATTCGAGATGCTGATGCTCGAGTCCATGTGCCCACTGAGGAGGTTCAAACAGTGGGTCAGGCCCCCGGTAACTTCATCCCCTGGCCAAGAAGACTGGTCAGCTTTCTTGTTGCATCTGAGGTATTCAGTTAGTTGTGTTTTTCTATATTCATAGTTGAAATTATTTATTATTGTTTAAAGATAAGGCTTTATTTTTATTCGTTATAGGATGTTGGAAATGATATTCTGCCTAAAAGGTCGGTTCCAGGAAGACCAGAGATGTCTGCTCCTGCCAAGGTATTCATTTGACCATTTAATTAATTACGAATGAAATAACTTATCTGTGATTACTAATATATATCTTTGTTGTTTAGGGGATCAACAAAGGGGCACCTGGTGATATTTTTAAACTTCTGGCTATACAGGTTGTTACCATGGAGAATGATGCAGCTTTGGTAAGGTTGGAACATGATGCCAGTCTAGGTGATGAACTGTATATCCCAAAGAAGGAACTTATGGAGATTGTACTCGATAAAGAAATGGCTAGTTCTGCACACCTATCGTTATGGTGCACGTAAGTACATTTTATTTATAAGTTAAGTAATTAATTTTTAAATACTATGATAATTAACATGTTTTTTCAATATATTAGGTATCTGTGTCGTATGTTAGTTGATCAACCTCGCCCTTTATGGGTTCATCGACCCCATGTTCATTCAGGGTGATGTTCTCCTAGCATCAGAAGACCCGGCCACCACCATACATGATATACTTGCCCGAGACAATCGTCAATTCTACCTTGCGCCTTATCTCAATAAGTAAGTACCGGTTATTTAATTATAACTATATATGACTTAGTCACTAATTGTTCCGAAAGTACAGCAAGCATTGGCAACTGTAGATCTTGTACCCTAGGATGAACGTCGTGGTCTTCTTCTGCTCAATTGGAAATAAGCCGGCGGATGAACTGAAGACGATCATTGAAACGTAAGTATTAAAATACTTTATAATCAGTAATGCAGTTGTTTTAATTATCTAAAATCTATTAGATATACTTTAATTAATGCTTATTTTGTCATGATAGTTCTATTAATGCAAACCACATGTTGCATGGTGAAAGGCGTCGGGCTATCAGATGGATTATTCCTAGCGTAAGATATTTATTAGTTCAAACGCTTCAAATGCAGTGGGTATAATTATTGATTTCTATTTAATTCCTCATATTCTAATTGGGTTTCATTTGTACGTAGTCACATATACAACGTGGATCATGGGAATGTGGATACTATGTGATGAAGTGGATGTTCGAAATTATCTTCTCCAGGATCACTGAAAGATGGCACGAGGTAAATGTTAATTGGTAACAATTAGAAGTAACAGTTATAGATTCGTTATATGTTTTATGTTAGTTTATTACTTAAAAGATATAATCTTTTGTCCAATTAAACTTGCAGATATTCAACAAATCAACTCCATTATCTGATTCCGACATCAACAACATAAGGAGACGTTGGGCAACTTTCTTTCTTGAAGTGTACCAACCATAGTTTGTATATATGTAGTTAGTTTAAAAACTTTTCATGTACTAGCTATAGTGTACTTTTGACTGATCATATGTATTTTGATATGAAATCTATAATATATCATGTAGCTTTTTGGTTTCTAATTATCTTTGTTGTCTGAATGTAATTGAACGTACATATGTATTGTTCGTAATAAATTCAGTATATATTAATTTAGTGTGTTTTTGTTGTACAAAAGTGATTGTGTTGAGAATATTTATAATATGTTATTCTGGTATTGATCTGCATTACTGAAACAGGGGAAATGAATGATAGAAATGTAAAAAAGAGTTTTAAAAAAAATTAGACTTTACACATCGGTTACTAATAAACCGATGTGGAAAGTAGGGGAAAGAAAAATAAAAAACCGATGTGGAAAGTGATATTTCCAATAGGTTACCCATTGACAAATGAGTTTTCCACATCGGTTATTGTGAAAACCGTTGTTAAAAATGTACTTTAAACATCGGTTTTAAAACCTATGTGAAAAGTAATAATAAATTGTTGGTTTACGGTCTCAAGAGGGGGAGTGAATTGAGATATTGAAAATTTATTCAACAATTTAAAGCAAAACAGTGTTTCTTTAAAGAAAATTGGTTTTCACTCAATTTTAGTTCCAAGAATTAGGTTATGGAACATGTAATGATGACAAGAAGAATTATAAGTAGTCACAACAGATTTTAACACAGATTGCAGATTTAAAGATTCAAGTTTAACAAGTATATGGAGTTTAGGGATTAGAAGAACACGCAAACCAATTTATCCTGGTTCGGCTACCTCCTCTGGTAAGCCTACATCCAGTCCCACACCTCTGTGGATTTCTTCACTATAATTAGCAATTTACACAATTCTAATTACAGCAACACAAGGATACCCTCCTTGCTTGAAAAATCTCCAGAAAGCACACTAGCTTTCTTTACCCAAGGATCCCTTCTATCCTTGTTGAACCCTAAGAGATACCCTCTCTTAGTCACTCTAATTCGTGAAAATAATTGAGTAGAAGCAAGACTCTAAAAGCCTGATAAAACAAATTGAAGTTCTAACTATCACACTTTTCTCAGAGATAAGGCACTTTGTTTCACAATCAGCATGAGTTGCGTTGTTGTTGTTGTTGTTTGTTGTATAGAAAAGTATTTCTTTGATCCCTCTTTATATAGAAGACAAATTATAACCGTTGGGATCATTAAAGACAGATTTGGATCTGATTTGACAAAATCTGCTTTCTTGATTCTTGATCTCAAAATGTGATTCTGTTTGATCTTTGTAGAGATTGCGTCCTTCTTGAGATATAACTGTTTCCATCTGAAAAGATAGCCAATTTTTTTTTTGAAGAGTAATTAATCCGTGTTTATCTGAAGAGAAATATATCCGTGTTTAATTGAAGTGAAAAATATCCGCATCCATTTGTCACGTTAGCAGACGGGAGTATTAGCTCAAGGTAATTGGACGGGCTCCAACTGGTAGACGAGCTTTATATATCATGTTGGTGGACGGAGCTTCTTATTTACATCAATGGACGTGCGCTTCTGTTTCATCAGTGGACGCGAACTTCTTTTTACATCAGTGGACGCGCGCTTCTGTTTCATCAGTGGACGCGAGCTCCTTTTTACATCAGTGGACGCGAGCTTCTTTTATATCAGTGGACGCGTGCTTCTGTTATATCAATGGACGCGCTTTTCTTTTACATCAGTAGACGAGCTCTCCTGTTTTCATCAGTGGACGAGCTTCATGTGCAACGTCAGCAGACGAGATCTTCTATTTCCTTAGTGGACGCGCTTCATGTGCCACGTCAGCAGACGAGATCTTCTGTTTCCTTAGTGGACGCGCTTCATTTTCCACATCAGCAGACGAGCTCTTCTGTTTCTTTCAGTGGACGTCAGCTTTTTACTTTGTTGTTCCTTTAGTGGACGCGCTTTCTTTGCTCTTTCAGTGGACGTCAGCTTTTTACTTTGTTGTTCCTTTAGTGGACGCGCTTTCTTTGTTCTTTCAGTGGACGTCAGCTTTTTACTTTGTTGGACGTCATTCTTGGTTCACTTCATTGGACGAGCGCTTATATTTTCCCTATGTTGGACGTGCGCTAGTTTTGCTTTGTTGGACGAGTGATCTTGCATGCAACTTAACACGTAATGAGTACATAGTCAGAATTACAAATCTTATGCAAAATACACTTTGTTTGTCATACATCAAAACATGAATGAGGGCTTAGTCTTACAAACTCCCCCTTTTTGATTATGACAAACCTTACCATACTTAACCTTAGTTATTAAGAAATCAGAGTGCAGCTATTCAGTAAGCATAGTTCTTGAGTTATTTTCGTCCTCCCCCTGTGTCATTGATATCTTTCAAAAGATCAAGTGTTATCATATCATTATCAGAAAAAAAAATCATCTTGCATTTATTACAAGTTCAAGTATGTCTTTTCAAAGCAGTTCATACTCAGGTATCAGAGAAAAAAGAATTTACATATTAAATTTTTTTTTACAGCAAATGCATGATTCATCTTTATCATTCATATTTCTCCCCCTTTGTCAGAGAAATAAAAATTAAAAAATTTGCATATCGGAAAATGCATGGTTCATTTTTCTCAGATGTATGGTTCATCTTTCTTGTTCATATCAGATGTATGGTTCATCTTTCTCCCCCTTTGTCATTATCAAAAAGAAACTATGGAGAATATTGAAATCAATCTTAATAAACAGTCTTGCATTCATTGATAATAAAGCATTTCAGAACTTATGCAATCCATTCAAAATACCAAACAAAATTACAGACATCTAAGGACGCTTAGCATCTTGCCCATGTCCTTCATAATTTTCAGCAACTTGTGCTGCCTTGCGTGCCATCTGTTATTAGTTATTTTGAGGATCAATTATGCCAAGTTCCCTTCTTATAAAGAAGAAACTTTCCTTATTAAGTGGTTTGGTGAAAATATCAGCTAATTGCTTAGATGTATCTATATGTTCATTCACAACATCACCACTTTGAATATGATCTCTGATAAAATGATGTCTAATTTCAATATGCTTGATTCTTGAGTGCATAATTGTGTTCTTTGTTAGATTTATTGCACTAGTGTTATCACATTTTATTGGTATATGATCTAGATAAACACTATAGTCAATTAATTGTTGTTTCATCCATAGGATTTGAGCACAACAACTCTCAGCTGCAACATATTCTGCTTCAGCTGTGGATAAGGCCACACTAGTTTGCTTTTTACTAAACCAGGACACTATGGAATTTCCTAATAAATGGCATGTTCCGCTTGTACTCTTCCTATCTAACTTGCATCTAGCAAAGTCAGAGTCGGAATATCCTATTAATGTGCAAGTGGATCCCTTGGGATACCACAGCGCCATTTCTTTTGTTCCTAAGAGGTACTTCATGATTCTTTTAACTACAGTAAGATGTGATTCTTTAGGATTAGCTTGATACCTTGCACACGTACACACACTGAACATTATATCTGGTCTACTAGCAGTGAGATAAAGTAATGATCCGATAATACCTCTATACTTGGATACATCTATAGATTTACTATGTTCATCTTTGTCCAAGTAGCAGGCTGGACTCATTGGTGTTGCCGTTTCCTTTGCGCTTTCGATTCCAAACTTCTTTAGTAGTTCCTTGAAATACTTTGTTTGACTTATGAAGGTTCCATCTTGGCATTGTTTAATTTGAAGTCCAAGAAAGAAGGTAAGTTCTCCCATCATGGACATTTCAAATCCACTTTGCATTAGTTCACCAAATTCCTTGCATAAAGACTCATTAGTAGCACCAAAAATAATGTCATCAACATATATTTGAACAAGTAAGATATTGTGTGCTTTTGTTTTAGTAAATAGTGTAGTGTCAACTTTTCCTCTTTTAAAGCCTTTCTCTAGGAAATAGAGGGCTTTAGTCAGTTTATAGACATGATTTGGGAACTCACTATCAATAAAGCCAGGGGGTTGGCTTACATATACTTCTTCTTGTATTATTCCATTTAAAAAGGCACTTTTTACATCCATTTGGTACAGTTTAAAGTTCATTATACAAGCATAGGCTAAGAGCATTCTTATGGCTTCTAATCTAGCTTTGGGAGCATATGTTTCATCATAATCAATTCTTTCTTCTTGATTGTATCCCTTAGCTACTAGTCTAGCCTTGTTTCTCACTATTATTTCATTCTCATCCATTTTGTTTCTAAACACCCATTTAGTTCCGATTATTTGGTTACTTTTGGGTTTTGGAACTAAATCCCAAACTTTGTTCCTTTTAAATTGATTTAAATCCTCTTGCATTGCAATCATCCAATGTTCATCATTAATAGCATCATCAATACATTTTGGTTCTATTTGAGATACAAACGCCATGGTATTGCAAATATTCCTTAAAGAATTTCTAGTGCTTACCCCTTTGGTGATCTCACCAATTATATTGTCTAGGGGATGATTCTTTGAAGCTTGCCACTCCTTAGGAAGATTATCTTGTTGAAGTTCTGCTTGAGGTTCTTTATTGCTTTCTTCATCTTCATTTTCCTTGTTGCTCTCCTTTCCTTCATCAGATATCACTTCATCCTCAAGAGTTTCTTCATCATCAAAAATGTCCTTTCCCAACCTTTTGGGGTTAGACTCATCAAATGTTATGTGAACAGATTCCTCTATTGATAAAGTACGCTTATTAAACACTCTGTATGCTTTGCTAGTTAATGAATAACCTAGGAAAATACCCTCATCAACTTTGGGATCAAATTTCCCAAGATTATCCTTGCCATTGTTTAGTACAAAACATTTACAACCAAAGACATGAAAATGAGAAATGTTAGGTTTTCTTCCCTTGTAAAGTTCATATGGAGTTTTCTTCAGAATTGGCCTTATCAGAACTCTATTTAAAACATAGCATGCAATACTCACAGTATCAACCCAAAAATACTTTGGTAAATTAGAGTCACTTAATATGGTTCTAGCAATTTCTTCAAGTGACCTATTTTTCTTCTCAATTACTCCATTTTGTTGTGGAGTCCTAGGTGCAAAAAAGTTATGTTTTATACCATGTTCATCACAAAAGTTAGCAAACTCCTCATTTTGGAATTCTCCTCCATGGTCACTCCTAATTGAAACAATTTTCACGTCTTTCTCATTTTGAGCAACCTTAGCCATTTTCTTAAAAGCTTTAAATGCTTCATTCTTTTGTGCTAAGAAAAAGTTCCAAGTGAATCTAGAGAAGTCATCAACAATTACAAGAGTATAGAGATTTCCACCAAAGCTTTTTGTCCTAGAAGGTCCAAAAAGGTCCATGTGCAGTAATTGTAAGGGTCTACTAGTTGCAACAGTGTTTTTAGCCTTAAATGAGGTTTTCACTTGTTTACCCTTTTGGCATGCATCACATGGGACTTCTTTAACAAACTTTTTATTTGGTAAACCGATTACAAATTCTTTGGAAATCAATTTATTCAAGTGATCCATATGAATGTGAGCTATTCTCCTATGCCAAAGCCAATTTTCATCTTCTTTGGAAATTAAGCAACATGCATCATTGGAAATTAAGTTGTCTATGTCTAGCATATAGATGTTACTGATTCTATTTCTAATCAGTTTTATGTTATTATTATGAATAGATTCGATCATACACAATTTTGAGTTAAATTTTACCTTGTAGCCTTTATCACATAATTGGCTTATACTTAGTAGATTGTGTTTGACCCCTTCCACATAGATAACATCCTCAATCTTGATTGCTGGACTTTTTCCTATTGTTCCAACACCAAGGATTCTTCCTTTGTTGTTGTCTCCATAGGTGACATTTCCTCCTTCCTTGGGAGTGAAAGATGTAAATTTTGTGATGTCTCTGGTCATGTGTTTGGAGCAGCCACTGTCCAAAAACCAGCTTGAGGTTTTGGCCTTCAAACACACCTA
This sequence comes from Sophora flavescens, assembly GCA_030762895.1. Classification (NCBI taxonomy): domain Eukaryota; kingdom Viridiplantae; phylum Streptophyta; class Magnoliopsida; order Fabales; family Fabaceae; genus Sophora; species Sophora flavescens. Next base: position 148,145,687 of record CM061069.1, read on the forward strand.
CAAAACAGATTATTTTATGCTTTTCCTTTAGGTACCCATATCTGTTTGGGTCCTTTAGTGTTAGTAGCAACATAAGTTTCTTTTGGAACCCAAATTTGTTTAATGCCAACATGAATGTTCTTTCTAAGTCTACAAGTAGCAGCTGTATGACCTTTCTTTAGACAATAATAGCATTTAACAAAAGGACTAGATGAGGAAATAGGTGGAACAAAAAGCTTTTTAAAAGATTTTTCATGTACCATTGGCTTATATCCAATTCCAGCTTTGTCATACACACCCTTCTGCTATCCTAATATGGCATTCAAGTTATCTCTACCCAAAGTGAACTTAGATAGAGTTGTATTCAGTTTTTCAACTTACTTTTCTAGTGTAGTGCATTTGGTGCAAATTGAACTAGATGCAAGTAATTTTGAATTTTCATCTTCTAGTTCTTTAAGCTTTATTTGTAAAGTTGCATTATCACTACATTGTTTTGCGATGATCTTTCTAGAAGATTTAAGTTGGTTACCAATTTTAACATATTCTTCATGCAATTCATCGAAAGCATCTTGTAACTCATCATAGGTAGGAGAGGAATCATTTACCTCGGTTTCACTATCACTTTGATGATTTGCCATGAGACAAAGGTTGGCTTCTTCATTTTCAGATTCACTACTGGTGGAATCCATATCATTTTCTTCCCAAGCTATGTATGCTCTTCTGGGCTTTCTTCCTTTCTTTTCTTTGCTGTCATTCTTCTCATATTTTTCTTTCTTTTGTAGCTTTGGACATTCATTTTTGTAGTGTCCAAGCTTTCCACATTCAAAGCATTTGATTGTTGAGGAAAAGCTTTCATCTTTGTTCGTGTTCTTTTTGGTAGGAAAACTGAATTGCTTCTTGTTTCTATTCTTCTTGATGAATCTGTTAAATTTCCTCACAAGCAATCCCATGTCTTCTTCTTCGGATTCTTCACTTTCATCAAGGTGTTCATCTTCATCACTTTCTATTGATTCTTTGGAAATATGAGCCTTGAGTGAGAGTCCTTTCTTATTTTTCTCCTTATCTTCATGATCTTTCAATCTATTTAGTTCCAATTCGTGTTCTTTCAATTTGCCAAATAGAGTAGTAATCTGCATTGTGTCAAGATCCTTTGCTTCAGCAATTGCAGTAACTTTTGGCTGCCATTCACGACTCAAACATCTCATAATCTTGTTAATCTTTTTCTCATATGTGATTGTATGTCCGAGTCCTTCTAACTGGTTCACAATGTGTGTAAACCTCTTTTGCGGATCATCTATATCCTCACCATTCTTCATGTGAAAGAGTTCATATTCATGAACTAGTGCATTCATCCTTGCTCTTTTCACATCGTTGGTTCCTTCATGAGTGAGTTGAAGAGTATCCCACATCTGCTTTGCTGTTTTGCAATTTGAGACCCTGAAAAACTCATCATAATTCAAAGTAGCTATTATAATATTCTTTGCTTTAGCATTATAACCAACTCTTCTTTTATCATCATCATTCCAGTCATCTTTTGGTTTAGATTGTTTATTTCCCTTAGCATCAAGAATAAATGGAACATAGGGACCATTTTCAACAGCATCTAAAACATCTAAACCTGTAGCCTCAAGAAAGATAAACATTCTTTCTTTCTAGTACATGTATTGGGAGCCATTAAAGGCAGGGGGTCTAGTTAGTGAAGCCTCATCACCCAAGATATCATTTGTAGCCATCTCTTGAAGCTATTAAGCTTCGTAACAAGAGTTTTAGCCCTGATGCCAATTGTTGGTAATGGCTACGGTCTCAAGAGGGGGGGCGGGGGGTGAATTGAGATATTGAAAATTTATTCAACAATTTAAAGCAAAACAGTGTTTCTTTAAAGAAAATTGGTTTTCACTCAATTTTAATTCCAAGAATTAGGTTATGGAACATGTAATGATGACAAGAAGAATTATAAGTAGTAACAACAGATTTTAACACAGATTGCAAATTTAAAGATTCAAGTTTAACAAGTATATGGAGTTTAGGGATTAGAAGAACACGCAAACCAATTTATCCTAGTTCGGCTACCTCCTCTGGTAAGCCTACATCCAGTCCCACACCTCTGTGGATTTCTTCACAATAATCAGCAATTTACACAATTCTAATTACAGCAACACAAGGATACCCTCCTTGCTTGAAAAATCTCTAGAAAGCACACTGGCTTTCTTTACCCAAGGATCCCTTCTATCCTTGTTGAACCCTAAGAGATACCCTCTCTTAGTCACTCTAATTCACGAAAATAATTGAGTAGAAGAAAGACTCTAAAAGCCTGATAAAACAAATTGAAGTTCTAACTATCACACTTTTCTCAGAGATAAAGCACTTTGTTTCACAATCAGTATGAGTTGCGTTGTTGTTGTTGTTGTTTGTTGTATAGAAAAGTGTTCCTTTGATCCCTCTTTATATAGAAGACAAATTATAGCCGTTGGGATCATTAAAGACAGATTTGGATCTGATTTGACAAAATCTGCTTTCTTGATTCTTGATCTCAAAATGTGATTTTGTTTGATCTTTGTAGAGATTGCGTCCTTCTTGAGATATAACTGTTTCCATCTGAAAGGATAGTCATTTTTTTTTTTGAAGAGTAATTAATCCATGTTTATTTGAAGAGAAAAATATCCGCGTTTAATTGAAGATAAAAATATCCGCGTCCATTTTCTACGTCAGCAGACGGGAGTATTAGCTCAAGGTAATTGGACGGGCTCCAAATGGTAGGCGAGCTTTATATATCATGTTAGTGGACGGGGCTTCTTATTTACATCAGTCGACGCGCGCTTCTGTTTCATCAGTGGATGCGAGCTTCTTTTTACATCAGTGGACGCACGCTTCTGTTTCATCAGTGGACGTGAGCTCCTTTTTACATCAGTGGACGCGAGCTTCTTTTATATCAGTGGTCGCGTGCTTCTGTTATATCAGTGGACGTGCTTTTATTTTACATCAGTAGACGAGCTCTCCTATTTTCATCAGTGGACGAGCTTCACGTGCCACATCAGCAGACGAGATCTTCTGTTTCCTTAGTGGACGCGCTTCATGTGCCACATCAGCAGACGAGATCTTCTGTTTCCTTAGTGGACGCGCTTCATTTGCCACGTCAGCAGACGAGCTCTTCTGTTTCTTTTAGTGGACGCCATCTTTTTACTTTGTTGTTCCTTTAGTGGACGCGCTTTCTTTGTTCTTTCAGTGGACGTCAGCTTTTTACTTTGTTGTTCCTTTAATGGACGCGCTTTCTTTGTCCTTTCAATGGATGTCAGCTTTTTACTTTGTTGGACGTCATTCATGGTTCACTTTATTGGACGAGCGCTTATATTTTCCCTGTGTTGGACGTGTGCTAGTTTTGCATTGTTGGACGAGTGATCTTGCATGCAACTTAACACGTAATGAGTACGTAGTCAGAATTACAAATCTTATGCAAAATACACTTTGTTTGTCATACATCAAAACATGAATGAGGGCTTAGTCTTACATAAACAACATCGGTCTTTTCAACATCAGTTTGAAAACCGATGTGAAAAGCCAAAAATAACCGATGTGGAATCATTTTTCTGCACTAGTGAAAGTAAATATTGTACCTTGCAAGGAATGAGGGCAAGATAGGTAACAGTTGAAGGGAAAGCTTGAGCCACAAATGTGACCACTAACTAGTACCACAGCAAGCCCTTTGCACAACCCTGAAATGAGAAAATTTTGTCAAAAAATCGAAATGGGTTGAAGAAGCTTCCATTGTACTTTCCCAATGCTAAGATTCCTTAGAAACATGGTATAAGAGGTGCATTACCTGAGATGACTAAGCGGCGGAGCAAGCAGAGCAAACGGCGGAGCAAGTGGAGCAAGCGTCGGACAGTGGGCTTCGAGGCTACAGGAAGCGGCGGAGCAAGCGAAGGCTACAGGGTCACGACACGAAGTGGCGGAGCAAGTGAAGGGGCTTCGAGGCTGAGGTGACAGCGGAGGACGCGGCCGAGCGAGCAAGAATGGAGGTGTGAGGGTTACGGAGCGCGCATGCAATAGAGAAAATATTGGGTTTCAGACATTTAGTGGTAGCGCGCAAGAGAGGAATTTGAACCCAAGTCACAGCTAGTGTGAGCAGAAGACTTGACCAGATGTGCCAACCCCTTTTGGCATTTGATACACTTATTTACTCGTTTAAAAAAGATTGTTTTACATGAAAGAAATGCGAAAGAAGATGATTTTTTAATAGACAATTATGTTCCTATTAAATAGAGGGTTGTTGGTAAAAGCATGATAAATTTGACATTTTACACATCTTTATTTCTATTCTGATCGGAGATTCGGAGGTTGGCTTCCGAGTTTGGATCGACTGACCTGAAATGGAGGTTGTACCTGCAGGAAGCACTCTGACACCCCAAACAGTCGGATACTCAACGAATATGAGTAGTATATGGAGGATATGACCCTACTTGAGGACTAAGCCTAGCATATATAGAGTGAAACACTATGGATGTTTATGTGTTTCATTAATGAAAATAGTTACAAAATGGTTACAGGTGATCGTTTTGCTTGAATGGTGATGCCTTTTAATGGTGCAAAATTCCCAACTCCCTTTGACTTATCTGTTGACCTGAAATGGTCTTGATCCAATGAGTATTAGATTGTTGATTGGCATTAGCCGAAGTCCAATATGTGCAGTAAAAATTTCCTTTTTCTTGTAAGTTGTTATAAGTGGAGAGAGAAAGTTTTTGAGTGGTCCCAACAAATTCTTCTTCTCTCTCTATTTTCTTTCTACAACAAAATAAATTAAAATAAAATTATAAGAGTATCCACATCCCAGCATCCTATTTTGGAGTTCTTAAATGGGTCCCGTCATTACACATCATCCATTTTCATTTTTTATAACTTAAGCACCTTACCTCTTCAACCCAACAACTTCTTAAAAGTTCTTAAATGGACCCCACCAATAACCCAACATCCTTACATTTCATCAATTTTATTTGTTTAAAAAAAAAGGGAAATGACTGCTAAGATTCTGGTGCTTATACAAGCACTCCCTAATTTTGGGGTGCTTGTTAAGCACCGCATACATTGCCTCAAATTTTATAAGCACCGGTTCTTAGAGCTTAAGAACCCTCCAATGCGGATGGCCTAACCTCTTTCTATTTTCTCTATTTCATTTTTTTTTACTTCTATTTCCGCCCAAATGAAACAAAGTGTAAATAATGCATCGATTAATGCATCTAGCTCGAGGTAAAATCTCTCTATTAGCACCCACTGACACTGTTAGGCCCTGATAGTTTACCTCCTATTTCCTGTTTTCATTTCTAGATTTTAAGAACAATTACAATAAAATTAAATACAAAATTGTTACTTTATTTTTATTTCGTTTCCTGTTTCCAAAGGTTAATTTGTACAGGAAACACTGGAAATATTTTTTTTTGTTTTCATTGTTTCCTATACAAATCTTTGAAAACAGTAAACGGAACGAAAACAAAGTAATAATTTTGTAATTATTCTTCTTGTAATTATTCTTGAAATCGAAAAATGAAAATAGTAAATAGGAAATAAATCAAACCGACCCTTAACTTGTCACAACTTAGGGACGATATATGGAGTAAGACTGCATCCTAACAGAAGATCACCAACTATTGTATAAAAAAAAAGATGATCATGAAGATCACCAGCTATATTTATCGACCCCCACAAATGCATTACTCCCAAATCAATTATTAAAGACTTGCTTATGCACTTACATTGAGGTGAAGGAAATGCATTCCAGCAACGCAAATTAGAATTTGCACTTCAAATCCAAAAGGACACTAAAAAATAATATTCACTACTGAAAAATATGGAATAAACGATCAGATATAACGTCTGTTTAGAAAAAAGTGGACGTTAAAAAGGAGATGGTGGCAGAACCGTAAATATGAGGTTCATTTAAATCATATTTTACATCAGTTTTATATACAACAGACGTTAAAAGTGATGAGTGTCACATTTAACGTCTGTTGTTTGATAAACAGACGTTAAAAGTGCATATTTTACGTTATTAATAAGTAACAGATGTTAAATATGAACTTTAACGTCCGTTGTTTTAACAACAGACGTTAAAGTTGATTTTACTAATTTTTTTAGTTAGTATACCCTAGTGCATTGCTTTTGTGTTTTGTGTTACTGTTATGTTAACATTAGGAATTTATTGGGTTAATATAATGCTGATTAAGATCTGATTTGCTAAAGTTTCTGTTCGATTTGTTCTGATTTTGCTATGTTCCTGCATTGAAAACTAAAATATGTGCGAAGTAAAACTAAGTTAAATCATCAACCCAAACCGGATCTCATTGAAGTGATTTGGCATATACGAGTTACAAGATACATTCAAAGATTTAAAATCCTAAAGTTATACATTGAAAGGGTTTATGCCTAGCCTAAACATTTGTTGAGGTTTCGTTCCCTTCACATGTTGAGGGTGAGCAAGAGAGGAGTCGAGCGACTGAGTTTTCCAGAGATGGTGCACTCGATCTGTTTCCGCAATGGTCCAGAGACTTCCAAGACAGTCACTTGCTGCCAAAGCTGAGGTTTTGGGACCATTTGTCCTCTAGCATCCGATTCTCCAGAAGGATGATAAGGTGAGCAACTCACATTATGTGGTTTACTCAACCTTATCACCCATGTTATGTGATTTACACAACCTCAGAAGTTGTTTGACCATTATGACAAAAACCTTTGAGTCTAGGAATAGGAAGAAAGAATAATAATCTTCATGGCAGAGCCATATTGTGAAGTAGAAAACGAAAGGTGATGCCTTTGCGGTGAGCCATATTTTGGTCATATGAAGGGAAGTTATTTATAAAGGAAGCTATTTGCGTGGTAACTTGCTAAAAAATTAATTGTTTATTAAGTTACAAGGTGCATGGGAAGTTGACAGACAAATAAAGTAATAAATGCGCAGTTGTATAAATGTGCAGAAATGAATAAAAAGAATTTTTAAAAAAATTACTTTTAACGTCTGTTAAACAGAAAGTGAACGTTAAAAAGGAGACGGTGGAAGAACCATAATTATCAGGTTCATTTAAATAACCTTTAACGTCTGTTGTTATTTAAACAACATATGTAAAAGATGAACTTTAACGTCTGTTGTTTAAAAAACAGACCTTAAATGTGATTTTAATTTTTTTTAGTAAGTATACGTTATACCTGCCCGCATTCCCTTCTTCCACTTTCACTCTCTGCCTCTGTTCTTAGTTGTCACCACCTTATCTGCCCTAACTCATTCTAGTGATCTCCTCTCCATCTCCATCACCGTGAGGTCCTCTCCACCACCACCACCGCGAGGTACAACTTCTCTGCCCTAACTCTCTCTCTCTCTGAACTTCACACTCTTTCTAAACATTTCGCGTCCTAACTCTCTCCTTCCCTCTCACTCTCAGCAACCACCACCGAGACATCGCGCCACCGCCCTGGAAGCACCACCACTGAGCCCTAACTCTCTCTTTCTTCTCTCCGTGAACGCAGGTAACGCCTAAACCCTCAAAGTTTCAGTTTTAGTTTTGTTTAGTGTTTTAAAATATTCCCATTGTTGATTGCAATTTCTCCACTTACTGAGGGAAAACCACAGATACCCATCACGGTTCTGGATCTCTAGTGCACTACCCTCTTCAGCACTACCCTCTTTAAAAGGTACACATATTTCCTGCACTTTTATTCATGAGTTTGGTTGAGATTAGTGAACTTGTCGCTGGTGGTCTTCTTTTTAGGGAATTCAGTTTCTGTTACTGTTATTGTTTCTGTTTTGGGATCTTTAGATTTTGGGGTTGTGTTTACTTGATTTGTCTAATTGTGTCACTGGGCACTTTGTACATATTGGGGGTACCACTTTATAATGATGATGAATATTGTCTCTGGTTTCTTAGAAAGTAGGCAAGTCATTGTAAACACTTGCTATCAGGATATATCATGTCCATTTGAGGTCCACATGGGTATAGTTTTTTGTTGGGGTTGGATTTCTAGTTTACTCGGTAATAGGCTTATTGTCGGCATTGAAATGATGATTAAGATATATTCGGATGATGTTTTAGCCAATTACTCAATTAAGATATATATGGTTGTTAGGTTTTCAAATACTAGTGCGTTGTGCTTTTTCCAGGGCCGACCCAAGGGTGACTAAAGCCCTAGCTTTAGGCCCACCAGTAAAACAAATTTTTTACTCTTATTTTTTATAAGGCAAAAGGGTCACATATGCTAACAAAAAGACCCAACCTGATCAAAGTAGACTATCTCACTTTAAATAAAAAGACATCATTCAAAGTTTGCTCTAGGTCTTACTCATTCTTGGGTTGACCCTGCGCTTTTCCAATCTCCCCAATTATGCTTTTATTGGATATATGTGTGTAAGCAAAAGTTTACTTTTAACGTTTGTTGTTTAAAAAGACAAACGTTAAAAATAACACTTTTAATGTCTGTTACATAAAAGAACAGACATTAAAGGTGTTATATTTAACGTCAGATTAATAAAAGATAGACGTTAAATATAAACTTTTACATCAGTTCCAAACAGACATTAAAAGTCACACATTTAACGTCAGCTGTATTAACGTCTATTTTTTTTGAGACGTTAAAAAACACTTTTAACAGATTTAAAAAGTAATTCCTGCACTAGCGATTATCGTCATGTATATTTAGCGCACCATATACATCGAATAGAAAACTATACTCATGATATATTATCATGATTAAAAAAAAAACCATGTCTTATATATACAGATAGTTTATTGTAAATAATAATTGAATTATTAATTATGAAGAAAAATACGAATCTCAGTTCCCATAGCATATTGTTAAAAGATTAATACAAGAGTTAAAAGATAGTGCGGTGGAGTTGGGATTCCAATTTCTGGAGTGTGGTGGAACGCGAGAAGTTCTCGAAGTTGCCTCTACAATCTTCAAACAAAGAGTATTTGATTCTTTGCACGATGTTGCCATTCTCTTCCACGTTTTTCATTGTCCTTCACTCTATCTAATGAATCTCTATCCAACTATGCTTTCCTCTCAGATGATCACCATACCTTTTCTTTTTGCATGTATACACTTTCTAGTAAAATAATTAACACATAAATATTGATAAAAAAACGTAAGCTTTTATTATTTGATTGAGTAATGCACCATAAAATTAAACTTGAATAAATTAGAATTATATAATCGGTGTTGTTAAATAATATTTTATCTTCACGTGAACAATGAATTTTACAAAGTTTTTCTTTTTTCTTTTTTCTTTTTAATAAAAAGTGCAAATGAATTGGTAATTGATCACATTTATGACGTCATCCGTTTTTTTATTTTAAAAAGGAGCTAGATAAATAGTGTTTCTCATTTGCTTTACAAATAGACCATATCACAAAGAATTCTCTAGTTCTCCCACTTTTCTGCTTGCCATTGAATAAAACCTGGTTTCATGTGGCGATGAAAAGTCTCTGAAAGCGATGTTTCCTTTGTTCTTCACCACCCTTTTCAAGAGGGGATCGATGATGTTTACAAGCACATTCTCATGGGCAAAAGTATGAAAATAAATGTTTAAAATAAAGTAAATGATTAACAAAAAAAAATGTAAATTTTAGATAGGTGAATGTTAATCAGTGTCCTAAAGATATTAATTAAATATCTAAAAATAGAAATTTGATATTAAACTTGATATATTTTATATTTTGAAGAATGATAAACTTACTTTTTCAATGAATTTTTGTTTTTTTGGATTTATTTAGCAAATATCCTGGAGGCATTTATTAGCATTATCCATAAATTTAAATATCTATTGACCAAATCCTGCCGTTTATTCCTCAATGGACTCATTTTTTTTAGTAAAAAAATTCGGCCAATTAATTAATCTGCTATTGAGTGCAAAAACTTGATAACGATTGTTGTGCGAATAAATCTGGACCAATCACAAATAAAAATAAACGGTTTTAAATGTGAAATGATAAAACGCAGAAAATTTGAAATGGAAATAAATGTTTGCACATGTTTCACGAATTGGCTTTCGCACAAAGGAGCATTCTCCAAAAACAATATTCTATTAAAATATCCGTTTGCAAAAAACTAACTTTTTGGAGGATTTGGATTTCCTACATTCATTATATTTATACATTTATTGATATACACTGTTAGATGTAGTAGAGTGGTGTGTTAAAAAAATATTTAAAAAATTAAATAAGATTGATCTAATAATATATCTTATGACTTCGTGAATACAGGAAACCAAATCCCTTCATGGAGGCGTCTAGCATGAAGACTTTGAAGACGTGCTACACCGGTGAAGCATAAAAGTAACCTGCAATAGCAAAAGTTTTGGGTAAAGAATTTATTTTATTTACTATTTATTTTTATTTTCAAAACCCATTCTTACTCCTATTCCCACCCCTTACCACCTCTCTCAGAGACCTCTTTGCCATCCCCCCACCCCACCCCAAAGAGTTGAATCTAAATCAATGTTGTGTCGTTATCAGAAAGAAACCGGATGCGTGCTACCCGTGTCTCCTGAACGAGTTAATAGTAGTAGAGATCTTCCGCCACCTCGACTCAGAGTCGAGCCGCAACGCATGCTCCCTCGTCTTCAAACGATGGCTCTGCTTGGACCACCTCACTCGAACTACGGGTGTTTATATGCAAACCTATCTAAAAGAAAATAAAAAACCGATACAAAAACCGCAAACAAAACAAAATCAATGTCTATTGGATTTTGGATTTCTTTTTTAAAACCGAACTAATCAAAACCAAATTGCATATATAAAATTTAGTATATGTCTCTTCTATTTTTTGCATTGTTAATTTTTTATTTGCTGATTTTTTCTGATAATACTTACTAGTTTGATTTGAAGTTATTTTTTTATCGTCTCTAATGTTCTAAACATAAAAAAAAATGTTTTGAAACTAGATGATAATGATATTTATTTATTTAATACATAATTTATGAAATGTTATTACATGAATGTATCAACAAGTTTATACAAGTTTAACATTTTGTTCAATTTAACTTGTAATCTTTATTCTTTGATGTAATATAAATATAATATGATGTGTCAATAAATACCGAATCAACCAATCCAATCCAAACCACATTTAACCGAATCAAATTGGATCAGATTTTTTTAAGGAAGAAATCTAAACCGAACCGCATGTTGTTTTGATCATTGGATCGAATGACTTATTGTCTCAAAATTGATCCAAACCGATCCACGAACACCCCTAACCCGAACCACCTCAAAATCAGCGCCATCGGCTCACCCGACCTCTTCATCCACCTTCTCTCCAACGTCCACGTCGATGAACGTCTCTCCATTTCCCTACCCCCTTACCTCATAAGTATAATGGGGAAAGAAGCCATAAAGTCTTTTCATTTGATTGCAGACCTAGAGAGATTGCATGAAAACATCTACCTCAATCGCTATTTTAGTTGTAGATCTGGGAACAAATGAACTGTTTGCCTCTCTCCCTTTTGTTTTGATTTCAAAATTGAGGCTTTCTGCACAAGTTGTTTCTGTTGAGTCTCCAAATGTATGATATGCATTTGCCCTAAGTTTTGATGAAAACTAAACACTTGAAAATGATTTAATTGAACTATATATTGATTGCTGACATGACTACTTAGTGTGCATATTATTATTCTAAATATTTTTAATCATCTGTCTGCCATAAGACAATCTTGGTCAAAAGTGAAGATCACTCATCTAATGAAGAAAGCTAACTCGTATGTTGAAGAGGTCTTACCTGTCTGAAGCTTATATGGAGTTGTTGACTTTATGGAGAAAAGTCGACCCGTCTAACGAAACATTCACCCATCTGCTGCTTCTCAATGATGAACACGCAACACTAAAGAACTTTTGTGAGCTGTCTACTCAGTCGGAAGATGTTGAAGCTTTCTCTCACAAGGATCAAGGTTTCATAAGGTCAAAAATTCAAAAGCAACCTTGTAACTCAGAAAATGGGTGCTACCAAAATGTTTGATTCCCCAGTACATCTGTAAGTTACACGAAAAGGAAAATATGCGCAACAAAGTACAAAAGCACATGAAGAACTCTGTTTTGGCTGCTGTAGAAAGCATAAAGTAACGATCCCCTCTGTTAGAGTACAAGCAATGTTCCTATGCATTAATAACTTCCAGGACGACTCTATTATATTTAATGGAGCTCTGCTTAAAGCCAAAATTCTAAATGAATGTCTCTAACGGATTCAAATTAATTGAAGGCTATAGATAGAGAAGACATTGAAAATGAAGACATAACACAGTATTAACTCAAGAGCAATTACTCTGGGCATTTAAGTTTTCATTCTTTCGTTCTTTATTTTTCAATCATTTGAAGTTATTACGCGATCTTTCAGACCTTCACATTAAATGCACTCTTCTAAGTGTTAGTGAAAGAATTGCAAAGTTGCATTTATTACGATCTCTCACAAACAAAATCTGAGTGAGCCTGAAGAGGCTATGTGTGCAAACGATACTTGTCTAGGAGCCTGGAGAGGCTAGGTGCGCAAAGAATACTTGTCTGTAACCTAGACAGATATAGTGGAGAAAACTTGGTGCTGCCAAGGACTGTACGTAACCCTAGTTGTTATTTGTTAAGGGGTGAACCATGACAAAATAGTCGTGTCTATCTCCATCCTTATCTCTTTAGTTTATTTTCTTATCTTAACTGTTAACTAACTAAAGGGGTTAAAGTGTGAATATCAAACAAAGTTTTTATCTTGCATGCTTGTATGTTTTTTGTTGAAAAACCTTCAGACAAGCCACTTGTCTAATTGCTTTCTTACTTACTCGTCTGCTCTGAGTTTCTGTCTGCAAAAAGTTTTTAACTTTAACTAAAAATATGATAAACACAATTCTTCTCTGTAATGTGCAATTTGTTTCTTAACTCTTATTTTTTCGATGGAGGTTGTTGGTAAACTATTTTGTTGAAATTTGATGAGTTCTTGTATCTCATTAATCCCTTGTTGCAATTTCTATTGCAAGTTTCATTTTTTCTCTAGGCTTGATTATAATTGCATTGCATCCTTACTTGATCCTTTCACTTTAAAATTTTAAATGTTGTCGTTTTGTTGTGATGGATTTGATATTCAATAAGCTTGTGGTCCAAAGCTTATTTATGGAGAGAAAGGAAAAAATCTTGAACAGAGAAAGGAAAAAATCTTGAACCTGCAAACAAAGATGGTGGTGGTTGGACTTTGGGTTGCTAGAGAATAATGTCAATGGTGGGATGGTTTTAGGGCTCGTTTGGTGGTCAGGATAGGATAGGGGTGGATAGGATAAGTGAGCAAGATATGAATAAGATAGGATATGAGTAGGATAAGCTGTTATCCTATCCGACGTTTAGTGTCTACCAGATAACCAACTGGATAACATTGTAATTTTAGTATGAATTTTAAAATTTTCGTTGTTGTTCTGAATGTTTTCATATTTTATTAGATTTTAGTTTTTTTTTATAATTTTCATTTTTTAAAATTATATAAAAAGATAAAATTGTCCTTGTGATAAAATTACATATAATATTTAAATTTTTTGAAATATTGTTTAACTTAAATTAATTTTTTTATAATTTTAAATATTCATTTTTAGTTTTTACTTTACATATAGTTAAATTATTAGAATATTTTTATTTATTGTTCAGTTTTTAAAAATAAGATAAAGTAACAAAATTAATCTTGTGAGAAGAAATAATAATTTTTAAAATTAATTATTAATATTTTTATTATTTTATGTTTTATTATACTTTTTTCAGTAACCATATTATAATTTATTATATTTTAATTATTTTATGTATACATTTTTTTTATACTTTATTATACTTTAAATCACTTTATTCTATCTTGTTGAGTTTTAACTCAGTTCCTCCTCAGGATAAAATTTTAATTAGATGGAGAGGATATGATAGGAGACATAATTGGTTTATCTTATCCTACTGGCTCACCAAACAATAGTTTCAGACAAGATATGATAGCTTATCTTATACTGTCTCTCTTATCCTGACCACCAAACGAGCCCTCAAAAATAAAATTGACTTTTGCATATTTTGGTTTACTTGTTGAACCATTATCAGATTTTAATCCCATCCGTTGAATTATTCATTAATTTATCTAACGGTCATAAAAAAAAGTGATTCACGAATGTAGCACTTGTTGAAGGCTTCGTCCTAAACGCCACCCAACTTTCTTATACTGGAAAGAAAAAAGAAGAAATTAATATGTAAGAAGTTGGTTGGAGAAGAATCGACTTTCCAAAGATGAAATGCAAAAATGTAAATTTCGGTAATTAAATCTCCAATATATGCATTTTGATAATTGTTTCCTTATTATCGTTATTTTTATATTTTTGTCCATTCTAATTTGTCTGGCAACTCATCGATCAAAATTTTCCTTGTTTACGGGTTATTTTTAAGGGTTTGATAAACGTGATTTTGAATGAAATTCAATTTTTAAAATTGATTTGATTATCATTGAGTTTGAAATGATTTATATTTAGATGTTTTTGCTTTGAAAACGACTTTAATGAAAAATTTAGTGTAAATTTTTCAACCCAACCTAAAAGCTACTTTTTATAGCTTCTAATTAATATCAATTTTGTCTGGAAGCAACCAAACACCACATTTTACTAAAATTATATTTGACAGTGGACAAAATCAATTCCATAACTTTTCACCATGAAATTAAACACATGAATTTTGTGCTCTAAGTGTTTGTTTGGTTCCATTTCTGGAGATATTATAAGTGCTTTTACACTTGTCAAACATGATTCTAATAAAAAAAAGGTATTTGGTTATACAATTAGATAAGTAATTATACATTTAGAATTGATTCTATCAAGAACATCTTGGTGTGTGTTTGGATGAGCGTTTAATAAAAGTGATTTTGAATGTAATTGATTTTGTAAAATTGATTTGGTTAGAATTGAGTTTGAAGTGAAGTGATTTATGTTTGGTTGTTTTTGTTTTGAAAGCAAATTTGATATAAAACTTAGTGTAAATTTTTCAACTTAACTCAAAAGCTACTTTTTATAACTTCTAGTGAGAATCAAGGTTTACAAAACCGGACCGGCCATCGAACCGATGAAGGCAGCGGTTCGAGGTTCAATGGTCCAACCGAGGTTGCACCGTGGTTGAACCGGTTATAATTAAATAATATTATTTTAATTTTTAATACAATATTTGTAACAATATTAAACAAAAAAACAAAAAAACAAAAAAAAAACATAACAACTAAAATTATTAAGCACAATTTTTTTTATTTTGAAATTAGACTAAATAAATATAAAGATATATGTTAAAATCATCTTCATAGGGAAAACCAACCCAAAATCTACAGTCAGCCCACATATGTTAGAAAACAAAAGAATTGGGTTTTGGCTAGGATGACCCAAATCCTTTTATACTATTTTTTTTTAGGAAACCGGTTCAGGCCGGTTCACTACCGGTTATGACCGGTTTTACCGGTTTTGAACCGATTTTCTGATTTTTGCACCGATTTACCACAGGGACGGTTTTCCCTGCTGATCGGACCGGCCATGGTCCTGGTTCCCGGTTAAACCGATCGGACCGGCCGGTCCGGTCCGATTTTCAAAACCTTAGTGAGAATCGATTCTAGAGGCAAAATTAATTTTACCTGCCAAAAACTAAACATCTAATTTTTTTATGAAAATCATGTTTCACAGAGGGCATAATCAATTATGGAGGTTTCCAACGTGAAACCAAACACACATTTGGTGTAGTTTCTGCTTTTGTATTAAAAAATTACACTAGTTTTATATCAAACTTACTTTTAAAATAAAAACATAACATAAATCACTTTACTTCAAACTTAATTAAACTCAATTGTATTAAAATCATTTCTACAAAATCAATTTCATCTAAAAATTACTTTTATCGAATTCTAATCTAAACGATAAAGAATGTGAATGTCAATAGAAATAATGCATTTATGCTAAGAACCATGTCGCATGCTCGTGAAGCACACAGTGCAAGACAAGAAATCAAGAAGAGTTAATTAGAGACAGAAGAAAGTGGGATTGAGCATGAGTGCTAAAGAACCATCCTTGTTTGCTCCCGGGCCCTGTTACCAGGAATGTTTGCCGCTGCCTGTGCTGACTGCTGTAGGGAGGTATGGCTAGAAAGAACCTAAACTAAAAAAAGGGGTCAGAATAAGACAAAGGTTTATGCCACTGATTTTAATTTTAATTAACCATAGGCCCATTATTAGCATCTTTTGAAAGGGATACAAATCTATTGTCCTAAAAAATGGTGTCCTGATATTCCCTACCAATCAAACATTTGGGATATCTATTAATATTAATGAGTTATGATTTTATTTTATTAAATGATAAATTATTATTGATAGGAACAGAGAATATGACAAAAAAATGAGACAGATGATCTTCGTCCTTTAGAAAATAGTTTGCTATTCACAGACTAGGTTTCATGCACAAATAATTAATGAATCACGATATTTCAAAAATGACTGCTGTGTTAGAATTGGATTGGATATCTATACTACTTTTCAATGCTTGTAGATTTCTTTTATTTTTTCTTGGTTTATGTAGATAGTATTTTTAATTAGATTTTGAATCATTATCAATACAAATGAGATATTATAATAATTAAATAAGAATTTAATTGATATATATTATTAATTTAAATTTTTTTTTACACAGTCAATTGATTATTAGTTGACATATCTTTAAAAAAAGTTGAATCTTACTATAATTAACATAAAATGTCATGCATGCATAAGATGACTTGTGATTGATTGATAGTATAAAAAATTTCACATCGATGATGTATCAAAACATACTGCTTTATATTTTTATGTTAATTCAAAATTTGATTTTATACTAATATATACTAAATTTTTTTAATATTTTCTTTAGGTTCCCCTCTCAACCAAATTTTGGATTTGAATAATCTTTTTTTTTCTCTCTTTTTTTCCTCTCATGTTATGAAAGAGAAAGACACAAAAGCAAATTGGTTTTGTATCCTTCTCCCTCTAATATGAGAGGATAAATGAGGGAACAAAAGGGGATGACCCAAATTCCCATCGAATATCTAATCATTTGCTTAAGGGGTCTGTACCTGTTACCACTCGGACGAACAATATTTTGGTATACTAGAAAGAACCTGAACTAAAAAAAGGGGTCAGAATAAGACAAGGGTTTATGCCACTGATTTTAATTTTAATTAACCATAGGCCCATTATTAGCATCTTTTGGAAGGAATACAAATTTGTTATCCCAAAAAATGGTATCTCGATATTTCCTACCAATCAAACATTAGGGATATCTATTAGTATTAACGAGTTATAATTTTATTAAATGATAAATTATCATTGATAAAAACAGAGAATATGACAGAAAAGTGAGACAAATGATCTCCATCCTTTAGAAGATAGTTTGCTATTCACAGACTTTCATACATAAATAATTAATGAATCACGATATTTCAAAAACGACTGCTGTGTTAGAATTGGATTGGATATCTATACTACTTTTCAATGCTTGTCGATTTCTTTTATTTTTTCTTGGTTTATGTAGATAGTATTTTTAATTAGTTTTTGAATCATTATCAATAGAAATGAGATATTATAATAATTAAATAAGAATTTAATTGATATATATTATCAATTTTTTTTTACACAGTCAATTGATTATTAGTTGACATATCTTTAAAAAAGTTGAATCTTACTATAATTAACATAAAATGTCATGCATGCATAAGATGACTTGTGATTGGTTGATAGTATAAAAAATTTCACACCGATGATGTATCAAAACATACTGCTTTATATTTTTATGTTAATTCAAAATTTGTTTTTATACTAATATATACTAAATTTTTTTAATATTTTCTTTAGGTTCCCCTCTCAACCAAATTTTGGATTTGAATCATCTCTTTTTGTTCTCTCTTTTTTTCCTCTCGTGTTATGAAAGAGAAAGACATAAAAGCAAATTGATTTTACATCCTTCTCTCTCTAATATGAGAGGATAAATGAGAGAACAAAAGAAGATGACCCAAATTCCCAGAATTTCATCACATAAGAGTCAAGAGTCGAATATCTGATCACTTGCTTAAGAGGTCTGTACCTGTTACCACTCGGACGAACAACATTTTGGTATACTAATTTTTTATATGTTACTGTATTATATTTTATAATTTTTAAAATGTATTATACTCACATATTATTGTCATGTTAAATCAATGTCACCAATATTTATCCTTCATAGCAAATTGTATGTTTGATAAAGCTATAAGCTAGATGTGTTTAAACATGATTTTGAATCTCAAATAATGAATCGAGTGAAAGATTTAAAAAAAAAAAAAAAAAGCCACCCTTTTTTTGGTTGAATCAAATGTGTAAACTATAATGCAAACATGCTGCAAATAATCAACTATATAAGCTAATTGATTAAATGTCTCGAGTTTCAATGATATCCGGTAGTTCTCGCGTGATGCGGGACCACGGACCAAGATAATGTATTACTTTCTCTGTCGGGTCACTGTGGCGAATCGTTTCTCAATCTTCACGTACGTGTGTTGCCAAAAGTAGTTTATTTATATTTTATACTTTATACTTTCAAGTGGAGAATTAAACTAGCTCGGTAGCTCCTGCATTCTTCTATCGTCCGGTCATTAAACTATTTGTATGATAAATTAAACAAGAAAATTTTAATTTTGATACACTACTGATAATTTTTTTTTTACATTATTAATCAATCATAAATTTTAATATAAATGACTTTTTATAATAATTAAGATAAGATTCAAACATTTTTAATAATGTCACGATTTATGATTGATTGATAGTATATTCTTTTACACTAACTGTAGGATTCGGGTGAATCTCCAATTGGTTAAGTTAGTTAGGCTATGCCATGTATAATAAGCTGTGTGATAACTGTATATAGGCCATAGAGTTTCTGTTATGTTCTCTGGTAGTTAGAGTAACTGAATTGTAACTAACTTTGGCTATGTACTAGTTATATAAAGTCATAGCTTGAGATTAGCATAGGCACAATATACAAAATAGAATGATATATGCTGTAAAAGTGAATTGAGTGATTCATAGAAGAAAGGTGAGTTCAAGTGAGGGAGTGTGTGTTCATACCCAAGAGTCTTGCAACTATAAAGTCTTGAAGGAAAGGAATGAAAGTCTCAACTGCAGTGTGGATGTAGGAGCTTGACAAATAAGCTCTGAACCACGATAATTTCTTGGTGTCTTTCTCTCAATCCTTTTCTCTTTCTGTTTCTTGCATTGCAAGCACCAAAGTGCTGAACCCGATCTCTGAGTTTTCTTTACAAATGGTATCTAGAGCCTCTACTGGGAGGCGTGTTCCGCAATGGGATCAGCAAAATTTGATGTAGATAAGTTCAATGGTGAAAACGATTTCAGCTTGTGGAGAATCAAGATGAAGGCACTCTTGGTTCATCAAGGACTTGAGGATGCATTACTAGGAGCAGCTAAGCTTCCAGAGAACCTTTCTGAGAAAGACAAGAAAGACATGCTTAGCAAGGCTCATACCACCATTATTCTCTCTCTAGGTGTTGAAGTTCTCAGGGAAGTGGCTCAAGAATCAACTGCAGCCGATGTTTGGTTAAAACTGGAAAGTCTTTATATGACTAAGTCTTTAACCAATAAGCTATATTTGAAGAAGCAACTTCATCAGCTCAAGATGGAAGAAGGTATGTCAATCAAGGATCATGTCTCATCCTTTTCAAGAATCATTCTTGATCTGAAAAGTATTGATGTTGAGATAAGTGAAGAAGATCAGGCAGTGATGCTTCTGTGTTCTCTACCCCGATCTTTTGAGAACCTTGTTGATACAATGTTGTATGGAAGAGATACTCTCACACTGGAAGAGGTTAAAGCAACCTTAGATTCCAGAGAAATGAAGAGGAAGATCACTGAGAATAGAAGAGAAACTAGTGATGCTGAAGGTCTGTATGCTCGAGGAAGATCAGAGAAAAAGGAAGGAAAGGGCAAGAAATCAAAGTCCAGAACCAAGAAGAGGTTCTACTATTGTCAAAAGGAAGGTCACTTCAGGAAAAACTGTCCTGAAAGGAAAAGAAAGGATGGAGGTAGCAATAACAGCAATTACATTTCCAATGACATGGCTGTTGTGGCAGATGGATATGAAAGCTTTGATGTTTTGGCTATCACTGAAGAAATGGGAAGTGGTGAGTGGATTCTTGATTCTGGATGTTCATTCCATATGACTCCAAATCGGGAATGGTTTGATTCCTACAAGGAAGCTGATGCCGGAAAGGTCTTAATGGGCAACAACATTGCTTGTAAAGTAATGGGAATTGGCACTGTCAAGATCAAACTAGGTGATGGAACCATCAAAGTTCTCACTGATGTGAGACATGTACCTGAGCTCAAAAGGAACCTGATATCTCTAGGCATGCTAGACCAAGCAGGATGCTGTTTTACTGGTGAAAGTGGAACCTTGAAGATTAGCAAAGTATTATTGTTGATCATGAAAGGAACCAGGAAGCATGGATTGTACAGACTGCAAGGTAAAACCATTTTAAGCCCTGCTAGTTTAGTCTTTGTGTCAAAAGTAAATTCCACTGCACTTTGGCATTATAGACTTGCTCATGTAAGTGGTAAGGGTCTAGAAGAGTTATACAAACAAGGCTTAATTGGGAATGGAGATTTTGAAAAACTTGAATTCTGTGAACACTGTATTTATGGCAAACAAAACATGGTCAAGTTCCTAACTGCATCACACACCATTAAGGCCATAGTGGAATATGTTCACTCAAATATATGGGGACCTGCTAAGGTTCCCTCATTGGGAGGAGCTAGATATTTCATATCTTTTATTGATGATTGTTCAAGGAAGGTTTGGGTTTACTTGCTAAAACATAAAAACCAAGCTTTTAAGTGTTTCAAGCAATGGAAAGTACTTGTTGAAAATCAAACAGGTAAGAAGGTGAAAGTCCTAAGGACAGATAATGGCCTGGAATATCTAAGTGAAGAATTCACTGAATTTTGCAAGGATCATGGCATAATCAGATATAAGACAGTAAGGCATACACCACAACAAAATGGTTTGGCAGAAAGGATGAACAGAACCATCCTAGAAAGAGTTAGGTGCATGCTCTCTTTTTCAAAATTGAACAAAAGCTTCTGGGGAGAAGTTGTCCATACAGCTAGTTACTTGATCAATAGGTCACCCTCTTCTGCCATAAGCTTTAAAACACCTGAAGAAGTGTGGTCTGGAAGGGCACCTAGCTATGATAACATTAGAATAATTGGCCATCCAGCATATATTTGTTAAGTCTCTAAATGTCTGATGTGCATTTCCCCAAGTTTTTATGAGAACTAAACATTGGTTAATGATTTAATTAACCTTCATATTGGTTGCTAACCTATCAATCTAGTGTGCGGATATTAAAACTGTAAAAATCATCTAGGCGCTCGTCTACTAAAGTAACAGAGGCACTCGTCTACTGAAGTGATAGAAGCTCACGTCCAACACAAGTGATAGAAGCTCACGTCCAACACAAGCTCACGTCCAACACAAGTGATAGAAGCTCATGTCCAACATAAGTGATAAAAGCGGGCGTCCACTAAAGTGATAAAAGCGGGCGTCCACAAAAGTGACAGAAGTGCTTGTCCACTAAAGTAACAGAAGCGCTCGTCCACTAAAGTGACATATGGAGCTCGTCTACTAAGATTACGTTCTTTGGACTTGCTAAAACCTTAATAAGAGTATCCGTCCAATGACATGGCATATGGAGCTCGTCTACGAGCCCATCCGAATGTAAAATCTTAAATGGCTAGATGGACGTGGTTATTTTCAAGATGAACACGCTTATTTTATGAACGCGAATTCCATAAGAATTATCAGAATCTTATTTCAAGAACCAGAATCAAGAAAAAAGATTCTGTTATCATAACCAAAAACCAGTTAAAGAATGCTTCCAATATGATTTTTTCCCTAGTACCTCTGGTCCTTACACGAAAAGGGAATTGTACTCAGCAAAGTACAAAAAGCTCTCTGCACAACTCTGATTTGACTGTATCACGATGCATAAAGCCATGATCCTTCATGTTAGAGTACAACCAACGTTCCTATTGTATTAATGGCTGCCCAGAAGGACTCTATTGCATTTAATGAAGTTCTGCTTGAAGCCAACATCTGAGGGAATGTCTTTAACGGATCCTAAACGCTTGAAGACTATAAATACAGAAGTCCTTGAAGATGAAGTATAGAGAATACACATAGCATCAAAGAGCCATTACTCTGCGCATTAATATCTTCATTCTTTCATTCTGTATTCTTCAATCATTTGAAGTTATTACGCAGACTTTCCTAAGCTTTACATTTAAACCACTCTGAGTGTTAGTGAAAGTTCTGTCTGTCTGAAGCAGGGTTTTAAAAATCGGACCGGACCGGCCAGTCCGACCGGTTTAACCGGGAACCGGGACCATGGCCGGTCCGGTCAACAAGGAAAACCGGCCCTGTGGTAAACCGGTGCAAAAACCAAAAAACCGGTTCAAAACCGGTAAAACCGGTAGTGAACCGGCCTGAACCGGTTTCCTAAAAAAAAATTTAGTATAAAAGGATTTGGATCATCCTATCCAAAACCCAATTCTTTTGTTTTCTAACATATGGGGCTGGTTGTAGATTTTGGGTTGATTTTCCCTATGAAGATGATTTTAACATATATCTTTATATTTATTTAGTTTAATTTCAAAATAAAAAAAATTGTGCTTAATAATTTTAGTTGTTATGTTGTTTTTTTGTTTGATATTGTTACAAATATTATATTAAAAATTAAAATAATATTATTTAATTATAACCGGTTCAACCACGGTTCAACCTCGGTTGGACCATTGAACCTCGAACCGCTGCCTTCACCGGTTCGATGGCCGGTCCGGTTTTGTAAACCTTGGTCTGAAGTTGTATTTATTACAAACCAAATCTCTCAAACAAACCTGAGTGAGCCTGAAGAGGCTAAGTGTGCAAAGAATACTTGTCTTGAGCCTGAAGTGGCTAGGTGTGCAAAGAATACTTGTCTTGGAGCCTGAAGAGGCTAGCTGTGCAAACAATACTTAAAGTCTGTAACTTGATCAGTTATAGTGGATAAAACTTGGTGCTGCCAAGGATTGGATGTAGCTCTTTGCTTTGAAGAGTGAACCAGGATAAATAGCTGTGTCAATCTCTCTTTCCTTTTAAACTCTTCTAAACTAAGCTTCTGTATGCGAAAAGATTTCAACTTTGTTTAAATTCTGATAAACAAAATTCAACCCCCTTCTCGTGTTTATAGTTGTCTATTTCAGTTGGTATCAGAGCTCAGCCTCTGGGTTGAGTGTGACGCCCTTCGTTACATTAGTAACCCAAATTAATTTTCTAGTAAAACCTTTAAAAATATTTAAATTAAATAATCTAGTCATAAATTTTTTCACAAAAATCACTTATGAAAGTATCTCGTATATTCAAAATAAATGAATAAAGTATTAGTGCTAAATAAAACATTATATCCAAATAAAATAAAGCCTCAAAAAAATAATAATTAATAAAATCCACATAATTCTTTTACAATTGTTTTTGTCTCAAAACACGGACGTCTAATAAACCCAAAAGAACAAATAAATAAACTATAATTAATATCTTCAAGACTCTCTCAAAACAATATATCATCCATCTCATCACCTACAAACTATGAAAGACAACACCACTAATGAGATTTTTAATCCTAGTAAGTAAACACAGTTCTAAAAGGTTTTCAAAAAGATGTTGCTTTCAGCCGGCGCGGTAACCGGAAAAACGACCATGGTAATCCGCCATTTCCAAAATAATATATCTCAAAATAATTTATATACATTAAGGATAATCAATACAATCTCACAAAATTCATGCACAAGTCATAACTTCATCAATAGATATATTCCATCACTAAAGTACGTATAACATAAATAAAATCATACAAAGGACATCTCTCATGTCCAAATAATCTCAATTTGTCATCCAAGTCTCTTTTATTTGATTACCCAGTTTTAGTCTATGAACTCATGACAAATGCAATGGCGTCCACTGCCTCCCCCTTCCCAGAAGGAGGTATCTATAATGGGTCTTTCACTTCCCAGAAGGAGGTATCTGTCTTCCCCTCCAACGAGGAGGCATCTGTCTTCCCCTCTAACGAGGAGGTATCTATCATCCCCTTCCCTGAAGGAGGTATCCGTCTTCCCCTCTAACGAGGAGGTATCTGTCATCCCCTTCCCTGAAGGAGGTATCTATCTTCTCCCCTAACGAGGAGGTATCTGTCTTCCCCTCTAACGAGGAGGTATCTGTCATCCCCTTCCCTGAAGGAGGTATCTGTCTTTTCCTCTAACGAGGAGGTATCTGTCTTCCCTTCTAATGAGGAGGTATCTGTCATCCCCTTCCCTGAAGGAGGTATCTGTCTTCCCCTCTAACGAGGAGGTATCTGTCATCCCCTTCCTAGAAAGAGGTATCCGTCTTCCCCTCAAACGACGAGGTATCTGTCTTCCCCTCTAGTGAGGAGGTATCTTTCATCCCCTATAACGAGGAAATCATTACTCTAACGAGGAGGTATCCATCATCCCATATATCTTAACAATCACAAAAATCATAATTCAGAATCATATTTTGGGCATATATCATAACCCCAGGTCATGATATATGACCTCATATGTCAATCTCAATGATATAGCATCATGACAAGACAACACTATAACATCACAAAATCAATTAATAATCAATATATATATATATATACATATATATATATATATATATATATATTAGTCACCAATTCGTGAATTCCACGTTACAAAGCCTTTTGTTCAATTTCAAAATAAATCACAGCCATGCAATTTTATTTTTAAGCTATACGTACATATATATACCAAAGAAAGGCTTCATACCAATTCTCGCTTCAGTAGGTTCATTAACGTAAGTTTGTGAATGTCTAGGGAACAAAGATTTTCACAACAAACAATATTATACATGAGCAAACAAATTCAATCATTTAGATGATATACCCAGTATATTTAAAATTCAAAAGCCTAGAAGACTGCTAATCCCAAATTCTTCATATTAATAACACAATAAAAATTACATCATTCAAGAAATCATTCCAATCTAACGTTTAATCACATAATTTAAAATATTGAACATTTAATCATTGGAAACTCCCTAAATTCATAATTTGGTTTCAAACCCCAAAATTTATTGTACCATGGAAGGGCGAACAAAGACGTTTTTACTCACCTCTTGAAGACCGCCCAAACGTTATGTGTGCTCCTACGATAAATCTTAACGTCTTAGGAACGATCTCTTCCCCAATCTCTTCTTAGACCCATCTTCCCATCAAATATATTCTCTCAAGGTATAGAACCTCCCTCAACAGCCCCCATAGTGTTTTAGAATTTTTAGGGTTTTCTCAAGTATTAATTTGATGTAAATCTCTAATTAGAAGTCCTGAAATTTGAATTTAAAGACCCAATATATTATTTATTTTTTTATATTTATTTATTATTAGATAAGACTAACACCATCAAATAAAATTGGAAAAGATAATCTAACTATATAATATCCAAAATGTTATTATCAAACTATTTCGAAAAGTATATCAATTTGTTTAACAAAATATCATGTTGCTATAAATATATTAAAAACTATAAATCCAAACTATAAATATATTATATAATAAATATTTTATCTAAAATATACATATAATATTATATCTTTTATATATATATATATATATATATATATATATATATAAGTTAATATAACTATAACATACATAATTGTAATAAATAAAGGATATTAATAATAAAGGATATTAACGATAACAAAAGATAATTTCTTTTTATTTAACCATATCTACATAAATTAATTACTGATTTGTAATCATATAACTATTTTTTTTACAAAGTAATCATATAATAATAAACTATAAATATAATAATTTTAATAAATCAATTCCTATTAAATTATCTAGTAGCCAATTTTTGGGATATTACATTTCTCCCCTCCTTAAGAAATTTCGTCCTCGAAATTCGTTTACACCTAATCTAGATTAAAAAAAAATTTAATGTGTGACATACCCAACTGATGACCTGTACCCAAACCACACTAGGATCTATCTAGCGCAATCTCTAATGTAACATGGACTTAAACAAGTATGCACAAGAACAAACACATAAGTAACTAGTCACAAGATTTAACACCAAAAGCTTAGAGGTTAATTGTAAACCTGATGCATCTTTGTTACCATTAGCTTAATGATGATCCTACCATTATGTTCTCTCTTAAAATGTTGTGAGACTCCCCTCCTTAGGGACAGCGGTCATATTCTTAACAACACTAGCCTACCAACATATAATAAGTAATTCCCTTGACCCGAAGATTGCAACTCTTGATCTAAAATTTGCCTCTCTTAAATAGTTTCTAAAATAAATTATCACCAATTTTAACTCGTCTCATTCCAAGTCTAAAGCAACAAGAAACACATTCGGTTCATATTTCCTATACTCACCTAATTGTCCCTTAAGTTCACTTAGCTCTAGAGATACTATAGTCAAAACAACATTCACCTCTATTTTAACCAACAATAAGAATATGTATCCTTATGCTCCTCAACCAAGTATTTAAGACAAAGTGTAGTAACTACGTTACGACTAAAAACAGGAGAATTTACTAGGGATTTTTTTTTCTTCTTCTTTATAAACCAAATGCACAAAATATCTCACATACATATGGAATTACTTATTTACTTAATAGAAAATTACAATAGTCCATGATTGATTTACATATACTGTAGAGACATGAATTATGATCATCAAAATAATATTTTCAGCACAACAAATAATCTCAGGTAAGTTCAATCAAAATCAATAATTAATCTAAATCAACAACATAGAACAAGTTTTGTACACCAAAGAACAATTTAAACAGGAAGTGAAGGTAAACA
Source organism: Sophora flavescens (assembly GCA_030762895.1). NCBI lineage: Eukaryota > Viridiplantae > Streptophyta > Magnoliopsida > Fabales > Fabaceae > Sophora > Sophora flavescens. The sequence continues at coordinate 148,172,638 of CM061069.1, forward strand.
TCACACACACACACACACACAAAAGCAATCAAGCACCAATCAACTCCAAAGTTTATCACACAACAAATTTAAAAAAAAACTTTTTCTCATTAACAAAACTCATACCCTTGAATGTTAGTCGTCATAAATCTGTACACCACCAATCAAATATTGGGTTGACCAGGCCCAACATCTAAAAGAATAACATGCAGTATTCATAACTCTAACAACAGTCCTATGCGCCCAAGTTTTGATTTTAGAAAAAGCACCATTACCACAGTCCGATTTAGAATCGAACTGCTCTGATACCATAAATCTAACGCCCTTCGTTACATTAGTAACCCAAATTAATTTTCTAGTAAAACCTTTAAAAATATTTAAATTAAATAATCTAATCATAAAATTTTTCACAAAAATCACTTAAGAAAGTATCTCGTATATTCAAAATAAATGAATAAAGTATTAGTGTTAAATAAAACATTCTATCCAAATAAAATAAAGCCTCAAAAAAAAAATTAATAACATCCACATAATTCTTTTACAATTGTTTTTGTCTCAAAACACGGACGTCTAATAAACCCAAAAGAACAAATAAATAAACTATAACTAATATCTTCAAGACTCTTAAAGACAACACCACTAATGAGATTTTTAATCCCAGTAAGTAAACACAGTTCTAAAAGGTTTTCGAAAAGATGTTGCTTTCAGCCGGCGCGGTAACCGAAAAAACGACCATGGTAATCCGCCATTTCCAAAATAATATATCTCAAAATAATTTATATAAATTAAGGATAATCAATACAATCTCACAAAATTCATGCACAAGTCACAACTTCATCAATAGATATATTCCATCACTAAAGTACGCATAACATAAATAAAATCATACAAAGGACATCTCTCGTGTCCAAATAATCTCAATTTATCATCCAAGTCTCTTTTATTTGATTACCCAGTTTTAGTCTATGAACTCATGACAAATGCAATGGCATCCACTGCCTTCCCCTTCCCAGAAGGAGGTATCTATAATGGGTCTTCCCCTTCCCGGAAGGAGGTATCTGTCTTCCCTTCCAACGAGGAGGCATCTGTCTTCCCCTCTAACGAGGAGGTATCTATCATCCCCTTCTCTGAAGGAGGTATCTGTCTTCCCCTCTAACGAGGAGGTATCTGTCATCCCCTTCCCTGAAGGAGGTATCTATCTTCTCCCCTAACGAGGAGGTATCTGTCTTCCCCTCTAACGAGGAGGTATCTGTCATCCCCTTCCCTGAAGGAGGTATTTGTCTTCTCCTCTAACGAGGAGGTATCTGTCTTCCCCTCTAATGAGGAGGTATCTGTCATCTCCTTCCCTGAAGGAGGTATCCTTCTTCCCCTCAAACAACGAGGTATCTGTCATCCCCTTCCCAGAAGGAGGTATCCGTCTTCCCCTCAAACGAAGAGGTATCTGTCTTCCCCTCTAGTGAGGAGGTATCTTTCATCCCCTCTAACGAGGAAATCATTCATCTAACGAGGAGGTATTCATCATCCCATATATCATAACAATCACAAAAATCATAATTCAGAATCATATTTTGGGCATATATCATAACCCCAGGTCATGATATATGACCTCATATGTCAATCTCAATGATATAGCATCATGACAAGACAACACTATAACATCACAAAATCAATTAATAATCAACACACACACACACACACAGATATATATATATTGCACACCAATTCATGAATTCCACGTTGCAAAGCCTTTTGTTCAATTTCAAAATAAATCACAGCCATGCAATTTTATTTTTAAGCTATACGTACATATATATACCAAAGAAAGGCTTCATACCAATTCTCGCTTCAGTAGGTTCATTAACGTAAGTTTGTGAATGTCTAGGGAACAAAGATTTTCACAACAAACAATATTAGACATGAGCAAACAAATTCAGTCATTTAGATGCTATACCCAGTATCTTTAAAATTCAAAAGCCTAGAAGACTGCTAATCCCAAATTCTTCATATTAATAACACAATAAAAATTACATCCTTCAAGAAATCATTCCAATCTAACGTTTAATCACATAATTTAAAATATTGAACATTTAATCATTGGAAACTCCCTAAATTCATAATTTGGTTTCAAACCCCAAAATTTATTGTACCATGGAAGGGTGAACAAAGATGTTTTTACTCACCTCTTGAAGACCGCCAAAACGTTATGTGTGCTCCTACGATAAATCTTAAGGAACGATCTCTTCCCCAATCTCTTCTTAGACCCATCTTCCCATCAAAGATATTCTCTCAAGGTATAGAACCTCCCTCAATAGCCCCTGTAGTGTTTTAGAGTTTTTAGGGTTTTCTCAAGTATTAATTTGATGTAATAAATATTTTATCTAAAATATACATATAATATTATACCTTATATATATATATATATATATATATATATATATATATATATATAACTTAATCTAACGATAACATACATAATTGTAATAAATAAAGGATATTAGTGATAAAGGATATTAACGATAACAAAAGATAATTTCTTTTTATTTAACCATATCTACATAAATTAATTACTGATTTGTAACCATATAACTATTTTTTTTTACAAAGTAATCATATAATAATAAACTATAAATATAATAATTTTAATAAATCAATTCCTATTAAATTATCTAGTAGCCAATTTTTACGATATTACATTGATCTTTGGGATGTCATTACAGATGGTCCATTCATTCCCAAGAATGATGATCACACTGACAAAGAGAAGGTATGTGCTTGTGACTCTGCCAAAGAAATATGGGACACTTTAGCTGTCACACATGAAGGAACAGCCAAAGTCAAAGAGTCAAAGATTGCCATATTTTTCAGAAAGTATGAACTGTTTGTCATGGAGGAAGGAGAATCTGTTGCTCAAATGATAGGAAGATTTCAAACTGTAGTCAACAGTTTAAAATCTCTTGGCAAAGTCTATACCAATGCTGAGAAGGTTGGAAAGATTCTGAGAAGTCTACCTAAACAGTGGAAACCTTTGGTCAATGCTATCTCTTAAGCCAAGGATCTCACTACCTTGACTATGGATGAACTTCTTGGAACACTCACTATTCATGAGCAAGAACTTGAATATGAAGTTGTACCAAAGAAGGGCAAGTCAATTGCTCTGAAAGCTGATCAAAAGTCAGCAAAAGTTTCCAATGCTCTAAAGGCAGACGAGTCATCCAGTGATGCTGACCTGTCTGAACACAAGGATTTTGAGAGTGATGAAGAATTGTCTCTCCTGACCAGGAAGATAAATCTTCTCCTACAGAAAAAGAAGTTCAAGAGGGATAAGCCATTCAGAAGGTTCAACAAGGACAAGAACCTCAAAGAATCCACTCCAATAGACAAAAGTCCAATTGTCTGCTATGAGTGCAAGAAGCCTGGTCACATCAAGGCTGAATGTCCTCAACTCAAGAAGGCCCCTTTTAAGAAATTCTTCAAGAAGAAGAAGAAAGGAATGATGGCTACTTGGGAGGATCTGGAGTCAACATCTTCTGATGAAGAACAGAGGAAGAAGCCAATCTGTTTGATGGCTAACACTGACTCAGACTCAGACAATGAGGTACATCCTGACTATGAGGAATTACTTGATGCCTATGAGGAGTTGCTGGAGGAATCCAACTGCTTATCTAAGGCTTTCAAATCCCTCAAGAGAGAGTATGTAAAGCTCACCAGTGAGCATAAACAGAAATCTCAAGAGTGTGAGAAGCTGGCTAAAGAGAACAGTGAGCTGAAGACTGAAAAGTCTAATGAAGCTAAGATCTCAAGTGAAACATCACCGTCTGAAGAAGTTGAAAAACTTCAACAGAAAGTGGAAGATCTCACTTCTAATCTTGCCAAATTTGGTAATGGTAGAGACAATCTGACTAAGCTACTTGGCAGTCAGAGGCACTCTCTTAACAAAGAAGGTAATGGATATGTCCATTAGACACATTATAAAGTAGTATCAACTAAAGCTTCTACAGTATCTGTTAAGTCAACTGTAACCAAATCTACACCTGTTTGTAACTTCTGTGGAAAAACTGGACATGTTATGTCTAAGTGTATCCATAAGAAGAGAAGGAAGTCTTCACAGACTCCTAGAACTAACAGAAAATGACCCAGAAAAATATGGGTACCTAAAGATCAAATAATTTTTGTTGCAGATGTCCTTAACAGGACAAAGAAAACTCCACTGCTGGTACCTGGACAGTGGTTGCTCGGGTCATATGACAGGAGAAAGGTCTATGTTCCTAGACCTCCAACTTAAGAAAGGAGGACACGTTGCCTTCGGAGGGAATCAGAAAGGGAAAGTTATAGGAATTGGTACTATTGGCGGTAAACCCCCTCTTCCTTCTATATCTAATGTTCTTATGGTTAAAGGATTAAGACACAATTTTCTTAGCATAAGTCAATTATGTGATAGTGGTTTTGATGTTTCCTTTACCAAGGATGTATGCATAGTTAAAGACTGTTGTGGCAAAACCCTCTTTTCAGCTAAAAGGCAACAAAATATTTATAAGATTGAGCTGTCTAATCTCTCAGATCAAATTATAACCTGTCTGATGTCTAAAGAGGATGAGAGATGGTTATGTCATAAGAATCTAGGACATGCTAGTATGAAACTAATTTCTGAATTAAAAATGAATAATCTCGTGAGAGGATTGCCTTATATTAGTTTTAAGAAAGATGTCTTGTGTGATACATGTCAGAGAGGTAAACATATAAAATTAAGTTTCAAATCTAAAAATCAAGTATCAACCTCTAGACCTCTTCAGTTGTTACACTTGGATCTGTTTGGACCAGTTAGTGTTGCCAGCCTGGCTGGAAGAAAATATGGATTTGTCATAATTGATGACTATTCTAGATACACATGGGTACTCTTTCTAACACACAAGAATGAGTCTTTTAAGGCTTTCTCAGTATTATGCAAAAGAGTACAAAATGAGCAGGGTTTCTGTATTTCTACCCTTAGAAGTGATCGTGGGGGAGAATTTGAAAATGAGCAGTTTAGACAGTTATGTGAGGAGAATGGAATCTCTCACAATTTCTCTGCACCTAGAACTCCACAGCAAAATGGAGTGGTTGAGAGAAAGAACAGATCTTTGCAATAGATGGCTAGATCTATGCTCAATGAAAATAATCTCCCAAAGTACTTTTGGGCAGAAGCTGTAAACACTGCTTGTTATGTACAAAATAGAATACTTATTAGGTCTTTTCTAAAAAGGACTCCTTATGAATTGTTGAAAAGAAAAAGCCCCAACATATCTTATTTTCATGTTTTTGGATGTGAATGTTTTATTCTGAATACCAGAGATAATCTTGGAAAGTTTGATTCTAAGATAGATAAAGGTATTTTCGTAGGATATTCTGAAAAGTCTAAGGCTTTTAGAGTTTACAATTCAAGAATTTGTATTATTGAAGAATCTGTTCATGTTAAATTCAATGATGGATTAAAGACTGATAAAGAACTATCAGATCTAGAAGATGAACTTGCAGGTCTTGATATAAACAAGCCAGAAAGTCAACAACCCGATCTAACCAAAATAGAACCTATGCTTGAGGCTGACAGACAAGTGGAGCAGACAAGTCAGCAGACGAGTCAGCAGACAAGTCAAGATCTTCATGATGATCTCAAAAGGGATTAGAAGCTCAACACTCATCATCCTAAGGATCTTATTATTGGAAATCATTCTGAAGGAGTAATAACCAGATCCACATTAAGAGAATCAAGCAATGTGGCCTTTATTTCAGATTTGGAGCCTAAACGCATTGAAGAAGCTCTTGAGGATGTGATAACTCATAGAAATAAGAGTTATTACTATCCTTTTAGCTTTATCATTGTTCTTGTTTTGATCAATTTTGGAAAAGAAATTCAAGTTTTGTCTTATTTAGTAAATATCCGTGTTGAATTGTTAAAATGCTGAAAAAGTTGTGAAATCTGAATTGTTTTTGCTGAAGGTTTGTTTGATTTTTGAGCAGGATTTAGAAGTAAAATTACTGCAGGAGTTGCTCTGGAATGTTATGGAATGCTATAGCGTCTAGGAAGAGAATCACTACAAGACAAGATAATTGTCAACTCAGCACACCTTCACTACAGGACAAGGAACTTGATGCACTGTCCCAAAACGAGGGAAGAGGAAATGCAAGGCAGCAGCTGTGTGTACTTGGGAATTGGACCAAGGACTATTTTATTCTTTGAATTTTTGTAAGCCCAAAAAGTGAGGCAAGAGAGAGAGTGTAACCCTACTTTTGGGAGCTAGTACAAATAGGATTGTGACCTTGCTTTAAGGGGGCTCGTACAGTAGCAGCTGGGTAGAGTAGCAGCCGTCAGCTCATTGTCCTCTCAGTAATTTGCATTTACGCATTATGCCTTTATTTTCCATTTCTCTTGTTGGTTTTGTATTTAAGCTCATTATGAGCTAAATTCTCTTAGCTAGGACTCTATGAATTTGTAATTGATACTTAAGGGTGATTTATGCAAATGGATGTTATTCGTTTTCTTCTTCTCTGTTTGAAAGTTTAATTTCATTTTAGATTGATCAACTAATTTGGAATACTAGCTAGTTGGGTTTGGAAAAACTTAATTAGTGAGCTTGTTTAGAAGATAAAGATAGAACAATTAATTGGAAAATTAATTGTGTTGAATGAGCTAGGAATAGCATTCAAGTCTTTAAGTAGCTGGACGCAATTATCTGACAACTGAGGGAAATTAATATGAACTTAGGAATAAAAAGCTTTTAATGAACTCGGTCTTTACTGTTGGAAAGCAAACTTCAATTCCTGGACTAAATGTTGTAGCATCCTGAAGCATCAATTACCCTGAAGTTAAGATTACAAAGGATTAGAATCCTAGCTGTTTCCATTTCTGTTCTAAACACCCATTTATTGTTTCTAATAATTCCTTGCATTTATTACTTACTGTTCTGACACCCAATTACTCCATTTAATTTACATGCTTAAAGTTACCTTTTATTTTGTTAAGCTAAATAGGGAAGGTTAATTCTAGAATTTATATTCAATACATTTAAATCCTCGTGGGAACGATCTCTACTCACTCTTTATTAACTGTTTGACTGTGTACACTTGCACATCACATTTACCATTACAACAAGTTTTTGGTGCCCTTGCCGGGGAACTTACAATGGTGTTGAATATTTAAATTCTTTTGTCAACGTTTTCTATTTAGCTAGTACTTAAAGCTCTATGTGCTCTTCTTAGCTACAGGTAAATTTGTATGCGCAGCAAGGGTACACCTGAGTTCCAATTATATTTAGAAATTGAAAAAACCGCGAAGAAGCTAAGGAAGAGAACTAAAGAACAGAGAGCACGAGATCAACACTCTGACTTAGGCTTCATGGCTCACTTTCTTGGTGATGAAGAAGAGGATCTGCCGAGCATGATTGAAATGGCAAATGATAGAGATAGGTCCATCAGGGACTATGCTGTCTTTGATCCCCAAACCATGAACACTGGGATTGTGAGACCAGAAATAACTACCCAGTAGTTTGAGTTCAAACCAATGATGTTTCAAATGCTGCAAACTGTCGAGCAGTTTGGTGGTACCCCTACTGAAGATCCACACTTGCATTTGAGGCAATTCCTAGAAGTGGCAAGTAAATTCAAGATCCCTGGAGTAAGTGATGACGCTTTCAAGTTAAGGCTCTTTCCTCATTCCTTGAGGAACAGAGCCAAGGCCTGGTTAAACTCATTAGAGGCCAACTCCATTACTTCATGGAACGGCTTAGCTGAAAAGTTCTTAACTAAGTACTTCCCTCCTACAAAAAACCTACGAATGAGGAGTGACATAACTTCATTCAAGCAAAATGATGAGGAATCTCTGTATGACTCGTGGGAAAGGTTCAAGGAACTGTTGAGGAGATGTCCTCATCACAGCATCCCTGTATGCATCCAAATGGAAACATTATACAATGGACTCCTGCCTCCTTCAAGATTGATGTTAGATGCTTCATCTGGAGGGACATTCTTAACAAAATCATATAATGAAGCTTATGCATTGGTTGAGAGCATAGTTGCAAACAGCTATCAATGACCAACCGTGAGAGCCAATTCGGCTAAAACTTCTGCTGGAATAATTGAAGTGAAGGAAGCAACTGCCCTTTCTGCTCAACTTGCTTCCATTACTAACATGCTAAAAAATCTGACTGCTACTAATGCCAGTGAAGAACCTGCTATGGCAGAACCTATGGTGGCTCAACTGAGTTCTATTTCATGCGTCTTCTAGGGGGGCATTTATTTGAAGAGTGTCCTAGCAACCCGGTCTCAGTGAATTATGTGGGTAATAGAGGAAATAATGCATACTCTAATACTTACAACCCGGGTTGGAAGCAACATCCAAATTTCAGCTATGGGAATTACAACAACACACTGAATTCCTCAGTTGGAAATACTCCACCACAATACCAACAATAGGGACAAAGCAGTCAGCAGCAGCAGACCCAAGCCCCAGCTAAGGAACCTTTTGTGGAAGCCATGCTGAAAGCTTTTATGACTGAAACCAGGGCCCAAATTCAGAATCAAGGTGTAGCTGTGAGGAACCTGGAGAATCAGGTAGGTTAGTTGTCTAGTGCCCTCACAAATAGGCCAAATGGAACCCTGCCTGAATCCATAGAAAGTCCATCAACTTCTGCTGACAAAGGGAAGGAACAGGTTAAAGGTATAAATCTGAGAAGTGGTAAAGAGCTGCAGGACACGGTAACATTTAAGCAACCAGCAGCAAGAAATTCCCAAGCAGAAAGAGGTCAAGTTAATTCCGGAAAGGTCACCTCCTCTTTTTCCACAAAGGCTAAGGAAAGCAGCTCAAGAAAAGCAGTTCATCAAATTCCTAGAAATCCTAAAGCAACTGCATATTAACATACCTCTGGTTGAAGCCTTACAGCAAATGCCCAACTACACCAAAATTATGAAAGATATTCTTACAAAGAGAAAGAGGTTGGGAGAGTTTGAAACTGTGGCCATTACCAAGGGGTGCAGTCAGATCTTGCAAAATAAGGTTCCTCGGAAAATGAAAGATCCGGGGAGTTTTACAATTCCATGCTCAATAGGGAATACTTACTGTGGAAAAGCTTTGTGTGACCTTGGAGCTAGCATAAATCTGATGCCAATGTCTATTTTCAAGTAACTACAGATTGGAGAAGCTATACCAACCACTGTTACTTTGCAGCTCACTGACAGATCCATTGCGTACCCAGAAGGAAATATTGAAGATGTTCTAATAAAGGTAGACAAATTTGTCTTTCCAGTGGATTTCATTATTCTGGATTTTGAGGCTGACAAGGAAGTTCCTATCATTCTTGGAAGACCCTTCCTTGCCACTGGAAGAACATTGATAGATGTGCAAAAAGGAGAGCTCACCATGAGGGTGAATGATCAACAAGTGACCCTCAATGTCTTTAATGCATTACACTATCCTGATGAAGAGATGGAGAGTTGTACTTATCTTACTGATATGGAATCTCTGGTACAAGAGCATATGATAGCATCCGAAGGAAAATCGGAGCAGGAATTTGAAGTGAATGAGGAGATTATTCCTGAAAATGAAGAACTGAAACAGATAGTAGAAGGGAGTGTAGCATACAGATCCTGGATTAGAAAATATGAATCATTGGATGTATCTTCAGACACCTTCAAAGAAAATGTACCCTCCATTGAAAGACCTCCCACCCTTGAATTGAAGTAGTTACCTTCCCATTTGAAGTATGCTTACCTTGGGGAGAAAGAAACTCTTCCTATTTTCATTTCTTCTCTCTTAACTTCTGAGCAAGAAAGTAGCTTAATTTCAGTTTTGAAGAGGCACAAGAAAGCTATCGGGTGGCAAATGGCAGACATTAGAGGAATCAGTCCTAGTCTTTGTATGCACAAGATTTTTCTAGAGGAGGATGCTAAAAACAGTATCGAGGGCCAGCGAAGACTGAATCCAATAATGAAAGAGGTTGTAAAGAAGGAGATCATTAAGTGGCTTGATGCAGGAATTATTTATCCCATTTCAGATAGTGCATGGGTGAGTCCTGTGCAATATGTTCCAAAGAATGGAGGAGTGACTGTGGTGAAGAATGAAAAAATGAGCTCATTCCTACAAGAACAGTTACCGGGTGGAGGATATGCATGGATTACAGAAAGCTGAACAAAGCCACAAGGAAAGATCATTTTCCACTACCATTCATTGATCAAATGCTCGATAGATTATCTGGAAGATAATTTTATTGCTTCTTGGATGGTTATTCGGGCTACAATCAGATTGTAGTGGCACCAGAAGATCAGCAGAAGACCACATTCACTTGTCCATATGGTACATTTACTTTCAGAAGAATGCCATTTGGGCTCTGCAAAGCTCCTGCGACATTCCAGAGATGTATGATGGCTATATTTTCTGATTTCATTGAGAAGACCATGGAGATATTCATGGATGATTTTTCAGTGTTTGGAAACTCATTCATGGGATGTTTGGATAACTTAGAACAAGTGTTGTACAGGTGCGATGAAACTAATCTAGTGTTGAACTGGGAAAAGTGCCACTTTATGGTAAAAGAGGGCATTGTGTTGGGCCGCAAGGTATCAAAGAAAGGTTTGGAGGTGGATAAAGCTAAGATAGAAGTGATTGAAAAGCTCCATCCTCCTAATTCTGTGAGGGGCATCAGAAGTTTCCTAGGTCATGCAGGCTTTTATAGAAGATTCATCAAAGATTTCTCTAAAATCTCCAAGCCACTATGCAAATTGCTGGAGCATGATAGTGCATTTGAGTTCACAGCTGAGTGCTTATCAGCTTTTGAAACTCTAAAGGAAGCTTTAATCACTGCACCTATGATAGTAGCTCCTGATTGGGAGAAACCATTTGAATTGATGTGCGATGCAAGTGATTTCGCAGTGGGAGCTGTGTTGGGGCAGAGGCATAACAAGATGTTTCACACAATCTAATATGCTAGCAAAACTCTCGTTGATGCCCAGATTAATTACACCACCACAGAAAAGGAGATATTAGCAGTAGTATTTGCCTTTGACAAGTTCTGATCCTATCTGGTGGGAGCCTAGGTAGTGGTATACACAGACCATGCAGCCATCAAGTACCTTATTGACAAAAAGGATGAAAAGCCTAGGCTTATTAGATGGGTTCTTTTGCTTCAAGAATTTGATTTGGAAATTAAAGACAAAAAGGGAGTTGAAAATTAGGTAGCTGATCATCTTTCCAGAATTGCTGAAGAAAGGGGTGCCAAGCCTCAAGGAGAAATCAAGGAGCATTTTCCTGATGAGGTAATGCTGGAAGATGCTGCAGCACCATGGTATGCAGATGTTGTAAACGTCCTGGTTAGTGGAGTGACTCCAGCAGATATGAACCCACAACAGAAAAGGAGGTCTTGCATCAAGTAAAGCACTTTTATTGGGATGAACCCTATTTGTATAAAAGATGCCAAGACCAAATCATGAGGAGGTGTGCTGCTGAAGAAGAGATGAAAGACACCTTAAGTGATTACCATGCTGCACCTTATGGTGGTCACTTTGGAGGAAAAAGAACAGCTGCCAAGATCTTGCAATCAGGGTATTTCTGGCCCACCTTGTTCAGAGATGCACAAGAGTATGCAAGGAGTTGTGATAGGTGTCAGAGAATTGGGAACATTTCAAATAGACAAAAGCTGCCACTCAACACTATTCTGGAAATAGAATTGTTCGATGTGTGGGGAATAGACTTCATGGGACCATTTCCTATCTCTTATGGGAATGTCGATATCCTAGTGGCAGTGGATTATGTCTCCAAATGGGTAGAAGCAGTAGCACCGCCTTCCAATGATGCCAAGGTAGTTACAAAATTCCTGCAAAAGAACATATTCGCCAGGTTTAGTACTCCCAGAGCTATAATCAGTGATGAGGGCTCACATTTTTGCAACATGATGTTTACCAATTTGCTTGTGAAATATGGGATGAAACACAAAGTGGCTACTGCATATCACCCTCAGACCGGTGGACAAGCTAAAGTGTCCAATAGAGAAATTAAAAGAATTCTAGAAAAAATGGTGAATCCTTCTAGGAAGGACTGGTCTTTGAACCTAGATGATGCTCTGTGGACTTACATAACAGCTTTCAAGACTCCAAATGGCATGTCCCCTTACAGGCTGGTTTATGGCAAGGCATGCCATGTACCAATTGAACTAAAACACAGAGCATTCTGGGCCATTAAGAAGTTAAATTTTGATGCTCAAGCAGCTGGTGAAGCAAGACTACTGCAGTTGAATGAACTTGAAGAGTTCAGGCTTTTTGCCTATGAAAATGCTGAAACATACAAGAGCAAGGTGAAGGCCTGGCATGATCAGAAAATTCAACCCAGAGAACTAGTTGAGGGCATGCAAGTGCTCCTATTCAATTCCAGACTGAAACTATTCCCTGGGAAACTGAAATCGAGGTGGTCAGGACCTTTCAAATTGATCAAAGTTTATCCTCATGGAGCTGTGCAGTTGAGAGACGAAAATTCTGGGAGGGAATTCAAAGTTAATGGTCAAAGGGTGAAACAATATTGGGATGAGCCTTATGTAAGGATGAAGGCCACCACCCAACTTAGAGACCCTTAACCACGAGTGTGGGGTCAGGCTGAAGGACAGTAAACCAAGCGCTCCTGGGAGGCAACCCAGTTTTATATCCTTTAAATAGTTAGTTTATTTTAGCTTTTAGTTTTATTTAATTTTAATTTAATTTCAGATAAATATATGCTGTTAATGCAGGCTGCAGCAATATAGTCGTTGGGATGTGCTAGGGGTTGGGTCAATTCAGTTTCAGCCCATTGATCAGCTGCTGGGGGTTGTGGCAGTTGGATAGCTCCAAGGCCCAAGTTCAACTACAAGCATTTTGAAATTCTAATTCAGAAAGCTGAAAGGTTTTGGGGAGAAGAAGTACAGGAAAACGTGGGGAGTGTATTTTGGCATTAACTACCCATTAATTACCACCACTCACATCCATCCTCAACCTCTCACCTCAGCTCACTCTTCCCTATTAAAGGTACTGCGCCTATTACCTAAACCTCACACGCAACCCCACTCGCTCTTTCTGCATCACTTGTCTCTGTCTATCACTATCAACTAAACCTCACCACTGCAATATACAATGGGCAAAACTCCAGCTCAGCCTTCCAAAAAGTCGGTCACCGCCATTTCCCTCTCTTCTGAAGAAGAATCCGAACAGCGTTTTGTGGATGCAGAAGAGAGACTGAAGTATGAAAAATAAATCAAGAAGCAGAACTTCCACTTAGAAAAGGGTTTCTTCCTTTTGGACTCCACTCATTATGGGCTCACGGAGGAAATTACTGAACTCATAGACAATCACAACTGGAAGAAGTTCGTGGCTCATCCAACAGACCCTATAATCCCTTTTGTGCGCGAGTTTTATGCCAATCTGACCTCACCCCAGCAAAAGCATGTCATGGTTAGGGGTTCAAAGGTATCGTTCTCTGTTGCTACGTTGAACAAGAGGTGGGGCTTGAAAGATGTTGAGGATGAGTACTCAAATCTGTTAAAGACTGCTGAGGAGACAGAGCTAAATGACATGATGAAAGAAGTAACAGTGGAAGGAGCAAAGATGGATACGGATCTTGACGAGAACTCGAAAAATAGCAAGGCCTCGATCTCACCCCATTTCGGAATCAAAATTCTTCCTACAGCACTTAGAAACAGTGAACAAAGAGAGCTTAGTTCTTTTGTTTTGAATTTTGAAGAAAAAGAGAGTGGATGTGGGGCAACTGATTGAAAGGAAAATTATTACTTGCGCATTCAAGAAGAAGGGACTGCTGTTTTTCTCGTCCTTAATCACTTCTTTATGTCTGAAAAGTGGAGTGAAGGCTTTGCCTGAAGATGAGATCAAGGAAAATAATGGGGCCATCGATTGGTTGGCTGTTAAGCGTTTTTTAGCATCAGCATCAAGAGTACAAGGGTCAGCTCCTCCAGTTGAGCAGCAGGAACACCCAGATGATTTGAACAACAAGGTGGAGTTGTGCTGTCAAATGCTACAGCATAACATGCAGCAACAACAGCTCTTCTGGGAGTTTTCCAAGGAGCAGCATTTAGGGTTGCAGAGAACCCTAGGAATCAACAAGATGAGACTAGGCAGTTCCCCTCCCCAGTTCCCTGAAGCATTGTTTGAACCCTTCAAATACCAAGCCCCTGAAGCCGTGAAAAAAGATGTTCCTGACAACCCCAAGGTACTGACCACTTCTCGACAATCCATCTGCGCCAGATCAAAATCCTGAAGCCCCCTGCAAATCCCACAGCAAGTAAGCACTCTGTGAACAATAATGAAGTGAGTTCTGACTGGACACCACCACCACCACCAAGGGATCCCACCCCACGTCCGACACAACCCAGCAGCAAAGACAAAGGCAAGAAGAAGGTGGCTGAAGCTGAGCCTGAAGGCCCTCCTCCAACCAAAAAGGGCAGAATCAAGCACACAGCTCCCCCCAAGCCAAGAAAAACAAAGGCAGAATTGGCGGCTGAAGTATATTCTGACTCCAGTGAAGAATCGGAGGATAACATACCTCTGAGTAAGAAAATTGCAAAAGGGACCAAAGCTAAGGCAAAGACTGGTGAAGGGGATGTGGTGGAGGTAGCAGGAGATGTAAGCCCGGAGGTGGCTATTACCAGAGAAAATCCAGCAACAAGCAAATCCATCATGAGGAAGATGGCAAGAGGAGGAGGCACGAGGAGTAGTGCCAGAATAGCTCAGCCTTGAGCAGAAGTCCCAACCTAAGGTGTTGCAGGAAGGTGACCAGGACCCTTTTCAAACTTCTCTTTAGTGTTATTAGTTTTCGTTTTTCATTTCTATTATTGGTTGCAATAGTTTGTTTCTGTAGTTGTTTGAAGTTTGCAATACCCCCACTCTTTCAAAAGAATTGGGATTAATGGAAAGTGGGGGCCTTTTTGAAAGAAAAAAGTAAATGAATGAATGAATGGTTTAGCTGTCCATGTGCTTCTGATGAAGATCCGTTGTTTGTGTATGCTATGTTGCATGTACAATACATGAATACCCTGATCCTTTCTCAGCACAAAAATTCCCTACCTTAAAATGGATTTCGAAAGAGGATTTCATTTAAAGTCATCATTCAATCTGGGAATTGGGTTGCAAACCCTTATCCGAGGATGAGAGGATGAGGTCTGAATTAGATTTCAACCTAAGTTTGGGGGTGTGTGAGACTAAACAAGATGTTGTAGCACTCTGCAGCATAAATCCTGTGAGCTCTTGGGCTTCAACATATTCTTTCATCATGCATTCGATTCATGTGTTTTCTCTGTAGAACTTGCCTTATTTCTGTGATTGATTGCACATTTCACTGTTGCACACAAATTGGCTTAAGGCACTTTTGTTGATTTAGATACTGAAACTTAAAAGGCCAACCCTCAAGTATTACCCTTTGTGAACCCCTTTGAGCCTGGGCCCCTCTTTCTGTTTTAAACCACATTAAAACCCATTAAAGCACTCTTGATGTGCGCAATTTGTGTTTGTGCTTTTGATTGTTAGAAATTTGGCAAGCCTATGATAGAGTTGCATATGAATGAAGATTGAGTGAAACACCAACACATAACATAAAGTAGAGTAAATTGAGTGATATGACAAATTCAATAATGTGTCAAGCCCCTGTTCTTAGGAAGATAATCCGGTGAGTCTTCACCCTCGCATCCAAAGAATATTTGGAAAATGCACCTAAGACTCTGTTGAGAGGTGGTTTGGGTGGAGTCTTTTTGATAAAGCTGAATTGAGAAGAAAAAAAAGGGGAAATCACAAGCACACTTGGAAGGTGATTAAAAAAGGGTGCTTTTTGTTGAACATGTCTTTCAAAAATGCATCTGAAGACTGCCATAGATTTTACTTATGATGTTCTGAGTTTGTTTTTAGTTTGCTAAAGCTTTTGAGTATCATTACTTAAGGACAAGCAATGGTTCAAGTTTGGGGGTGTGATAACTCATAGAAATAAGAGTTATTACAATCTTTTTAGTTTTATCATAGTTCTTGTTTTGATCAATTTTGGAAAAGAAATTCAAGTTTTGCCTTATTTAGTAAATATCTGTGTTGAATTGTTAAAATGCTGAAAAAGTTGTGAAATCTGAATTGTTTTTGCTGAAGGTTTGTTTGAGTTTTGAGGAGGATTTAGAAGTGAAATTACTGCAGGAGTTGCTCTGGAATTTTATGGAATGTCTGGGAAGAGAATCACTACAGGACAAAAGAATCGTCAACTCAGCACACCTTCACTACAGGACAAGGAACTTGTTGTGCTGTCCCAAAACAAGGAAAGAGGATATGCTAGGCAGCAGCTGTGTGTACTTGGGAATTGGGCCAAGGACTATTTTATTCTTTGAATTTTTGTAAGCCCAAAAAGTGAGGCAAGAGAGAGAGTGTAACCCTACTTTTGTGAGCTAGTGCAAATAGGATTGTGACCTTACTTTAAGGGGGCTCGTACAGTAGCAGCTGGGTAGAGTAGCAGCTGTCAGCTCATTGTCCTCTCAGTAATTTGCATTTACGCATTATGCCTTTATTTTCCATTTCTCTTGTTGGTTTTGTCTTTAAGCTCATTATGAGCTAAATTCTCTTAGCTCGGACTCTATGAATTTGTAATTGATACTTAAGGGTGATTTATGCAAATGGATGTTATTCATTTTCTTCTTCTTTGTTTGAAAGTTTAATTTCATTTTAGATTGATCAACTAATTTGGAATACTAGCTAGTTGGGTTTGGAAAAACGTAATTAGTGGGCTTGTTTAGAAGATAAAGATAGAACAATTAATTAGAAAATTAATTGTGTTTAATGAGCTAGGAATAGCCTTCAAGTCTTTAAGTAGCTGGACGCAATTATCTGACAACTGAGGGAAATTAATATGAACTTAGGAATAAGAAGCTTTTAATGAACTCGGTTTTTACTGTTGGAAAGCAAACTTCAATTCCTGGACTAAATGCTGTAGTATCCTAAAGCATCAATTACCCTAAAGTTAAGATTACAAAGGATTAGAATCCTAGTTGTTTCCATCTCTGTTCTAAACACCCATTTATTGTTTCTATTAATTCCTTGCATTTATTACTTACTGTTCTGACACCCAATTACTCCATTTAATTTACATGCTTAAAGTTACGTTTTATTTTGTTAAGCTAAATAGGGAAGGTTAATCCTAGAATTTATATTCAATGCATTTAAATCCTCGTGGGAACAATCTCTACTCACTCTTTATTACTTGTTTGACTGTGTACACTTGCACATCACATTTACCATTACAACAGGATGAAAGCTGGATTCTTGCTATGCAAAAAGAACTTAACCACTTCACCAGAAATTATGTCTGGACTCTTGTCTCTAAGCCTAAAAACAAGTCAGTTATTGGAACAAGATGGGTCTTCAGAAACAAATTGGATGAAGATGGTAAAGTTGTGAGAAATAAGGCAATGTTAGTAGCTCAAGGCTATAACCAACAAGAAGGTATTGATTATACTGAAACCTTTGCACTTGTAGCTATAATAGAAGCCATACGCATTTTAATGTCATATGCTGCACAACACCAAATTACCTTGTTTCAAATGGAAGTAAAAAGTGCTTTTCTAAATGGTATAATTGAAGAAGTGTATTTTAAACAACCCCTTGGTTTTGAGGATACTGATAAACCAGATCACGTTTTCAAACTTAAAAAAGCATTATATGATTTGTAACAAGCACCTAGAGCATGGTATGATAGACTCAGTTCTTTTCTCATGCATAATGGTTTTACTAGAGGACAAGTAGACACTACTCTATTCAAAAAATGTTCTAAAGAGAACTTTATTATAGTTCAAATATATGTTGATGATATTATTTTTGGAGCAACTAATGAAAAGCTGTGCAAGGAATTTTCAAATCTAATGCAAGCTGAATTTGAGATGAGCATGATGGGAGAATTGAAGTTCTTCCTTGGATTACAAATCAAGCAGACAAGTGATGGAATTTACATTCATCAACAAAAATATACCAAGGAGATACTCAAGAAATACAAAATGGAAAATGAAAAGCTCATGAAAACCCCTATGCAACCCAATGCAAAACTAAGCAAAGATGATGAATGTAAAAAGGTAGATCAAACTGTCTACAGAGGTATGATTGGCTCTCTACAGTATTTAACTTCAAGCAGACCTGACATTCAATTTAATGTCTGTATGTGTGCTAGATTCCAATCTGATCCTAGAGAATCTCATCTTAAGGCTATTAAAAGAATATTTAGATATTTGCTTGGAACTACTAATCTTGGTTTGTTGTATTTAAGATCAAAAGAATACAGATTAGTGGGATATTGTGTTTCTGATTTTACTGGAGACAGAATAGAAAGAAAAAGCACCAGTGGAGGATGTCACTTCATTGGAGCAAGTTTAGTCTCATGGTCAGGCAAGAGGCAGACAACCATTACCCTGTTTACTGCTGAAGCTGAATTCATCTCTGCTGCTAGTTGCTGCTCTCAACTCTTATGGGTAAAACATCAACTTGAGGATTACTCTATTTAAGAACATAACATATTTGTATGATGTGATAATTCCAGTGCTATATGCTTAATGAAAAATCCAATTCAGCATTCTAAGGCTAAGCATATTGAAATCAAACATCATTTCATTAGGGATTATGTTCAGAAAGGCATCTTTGATATTAAGTTTGTTGAAACTGAAAATCAATGGGCTGATATTTTCACTAAACCCCTCACAGAAGAAAGGTTTTTATTTATTAGAGATAATCTAAACATGCATTGCATTGTTGAATGACATGTCTGAATGTTAACCTGTCTGTGCTTTATCACCTGTCTATGCTAAATCTGTCATTACTCCTATATACATGTTCTTTTAACTAAGCATTAGTTTAGGGGGAGTGATGATATAATAGTTTAAGTGGAGTATGTCTCATATGCTTGCTGCATTACTATGATTTTCTTAACATGTTATCTTGCCCTGGTTCCCTTAACATATCTCATAAATAAAACTTGATAACCCTTTTTGATGTTGACAAAAGGGGGAGAAATGAGAAATGTGATAGAAGTGTGTTATAGAAGAATGGGAGAATGATTATGATAAGATCTTAAATAATACATGGACATGAGTATGTTCTGATGGAAATCTTAAGTAAGATTGCTCTGATAATAATTTCAAAGTTAAACAAGTCAAACTTATGAGTGACTAAGTTAAACGAATTATATGATTAATCTTAATGTCTGATCAAGCATCTGCATGACCTATCCGCTTAAGAAAATTTCAACCTGACTGATATATGTTATTTTGTTTGTTGATATTTTGAGGTTCATTAAATCATCTCAATGT
This sequence comes from Sophora flavescens, assembly GCA_030762895.1. NCBI lineage: Eukaryota > Viridiplantae > Streptophyta > Magnoliopsida > Fabales > Fabaceae > Sophora > Sophora flavescens. Next base: position 148,191,933 of record CM061069.1, read on the forward strand.
TTGTCATCATCAAAAAGGTGGAGATTGTTAAGTCTCTAAATGTCTGATGTGCATTCCCATAAGTTTTGATGAGAACTAAACATTGGTTAATGATTTAATTAACCTTCATATTGGTTGCTAACTTGTCAATCTAGTGTGCAGATATTAAAACTGTAAAAATCATCTAGGCCCTCGTCTACTAAAGTAACAGAGGTGCTCGTCTACTAAAGTAACAGAGGCGCTCGTCTACTAAAGTGATAGAAGCTCACGTCCAACACAAGTGATAGAAGCTCACGTCCAACATAAGTGATAAAAGCGGGTGTCCACTAAAGTGATAAAAGCGGGCATCCACTAAAGTGACAGAAGTGCTTGTCCACTAAAGTAACAGAAGCGCTCGTCCACTAAAGTGGCATATAGAGCTCGTCTACTAGGATTACGTTCTTTGGACTTTCTAAAATCTTAATGAGAGTATCTGTCCAATGACATGGCATATGGAGCTCGTCTACTAGCCCGTCCGAATGTAAAATCTTAAATGTCTAGATGGATGCGGTTATTTTCAAGATGGACGCGCTTATTTTATGAATGTGAATTCTATAAGAATTATCATAATCTTATTTCAAGAACCAGAATCAAGAAAACAGATTCTATTATCAGAACCAAAGACCAGTTAAAGAATGCTTCCAACATGCTTTATTCCCTAGTACCTCTGGTTCTTACATGAAAAGGGAATTGTACTCAGCAAAGTAAAAAAAGCTCACTGCACAACTTTGATTTGGTTGTATCACGATGCATAAAGCCATGATCCTTCATGTTAGAGTACAACCAACGTTCCTATTGCATTAATGGCTGCCCAGAACGACTCTATTGCATTTAATGAAGTTTTGCTTGAAGCCAACATTTGAGGGAATGTCTCTAACGGATCCTAAATGCTTGAAGACTATAAATACAGAAGTCATTGAAGATGAAGTATAGAGAATACACATAGCATCAAAGAGCCATTACTCTGCGCATTAATATCTTCATTCTTTCATTATGTATCCTTCAATCATTTGAAGTTATTACTCAGACTTTCATAAGCTTTACATTTAAACCACTCTCTGAGTGTTAGTGAAAGTTCTGTCTGTCTGAAGTTGTATTTATTACAAACCAAATCTCTCTAACAAACTTGAGTGAGCCTGAAGAGGCTAAGTGTGCAAAGAATACTTGTCTTGAGCCTGAAGAGGCTAGGTGTGCAAACAATACTTAGAGTCTGTAACCTAATCAGTTATACTGGATAAAACTTGGTGCTGCTAAGGACTGGACGTAGCTCTTTGCTTTGAAGAGTGAACCAGGATAAATAGCTGTGTCAATCTCTCTTTCCTTTTAAACTCGTCTGAACTAAGCTTCTGTATGCGAAAAGATTTCAACTTTGTTTAAATTCTGATAAACACAATTCAACCCCCTTCTTGTGTTTATAGTTGTCTATTTCAATATTCATGTCAATCAAGGAAAGCTAGAGCCAAGATCAAAGAAATGAGTCTTTCTAGGATATCCTGATGGGGTGAAAGGCTACAAGGTATGGTTAACTAGTCCAGGAGGAGGCAAGTGCATGATCAGCAGAGATATTGTGTTCCTTGAAGAAGTTATGCTTGAAAATGGTGAAGGCAAATCTAACCAATCACAGAACAATGACAAGACAGATAAGGGTGTTCAGTTGGAGGTGGAGCACACTGAAACAGAAAGGCCAGTAGTCACACCTGAACCGGCCGAACTGACATCGAACTGAAGTTGAAACCTCACAGTCCACAGCAGAATCAACTTCTTACAATCTAGTTAAGACAGAGAAAAGAGGCAAGTTAGAGCACCTCAAAGGTTTGGCTATGCTGACTTGATTGCATATGCTTTAAGTGTTGAAACAGAACAACAGGAGTTACGATCTGGCGGCTTCAAAGAAGCAATTTCTGGTCCCGATCATGAGATGTGGAAGACTGCCATGATGAAGAAATTGACTCTTTGATGAAGAACAACACCTGGGAATTGGTTGAAAAACTTCCAAAGTAGAGAATTGTTGGTTGCAAGTGGATATATAAGAAGAAACCTGAAATTCCAGGAGTAGAAAGTAGCAGATACAAGGCTAGACTTGTAGCTAAAGGCTACACACAGAGAGAAGGGATAGATTTCAATGAAATCTTCTCTCCAGTAGTAAAGCATACAAGCATAAGAGTCATTCTATCTCTTGTTGCTGTTCATGATCTAGAATTGGAACAAATGGATGTGAAAACAGCATTCTTACATGGCCAGCTAGATGAAAAGATCTACATGAAGCAACCTGAGGGATTTGAAGAAAAAGGGAAAGATCATATGGTTTGCCTACTGAAAAGGTCTCTGTATGGCTTGAAACAATCTCCTAGGCAGTGGTATAGGAGATTTGATTCTTTTATGCTCTTAAACAACTATGTCAAAATCTCATTTGATAGTTGTGTTTACTTCAAAAGGCTAGAATCTGGTTGCTTCATATATCTTCTACTCTATGTAGATGATATGCTTATTGCTAGCTCAGATATGAATGCAATAAGCAAGCTCAAGGATCTCTTAAACACAGTTTGAAATGAAGAATCTGGGAGCTGCAAGGAAGATTCTAGGCATGGAAATCTTGAGGAAGAGATCAGAAAAACTACTCTACTTGAATCAGTCCAGCTACATTGAAAAGGTTCTGCACAAGTTTAACATGCATGATGCAAAGACAGTTGTGACTCCTATAGCAGGACACTTCAGATTATCAGTAGATCAGCCACCTAAGAGTGATGAAGAACTGAGATACATGAGCAACATACCATACTCTAATGCTACAGGTAGCCTAATGTATGCTATGGTTTGCTCAAGGCCTGACTTAGCATATGCTGCTAGGTTATACAGTAGATTTATGGGAAATCCAGGCAAGGAGCATTGGCTTGTTATTAAATGGATTTTCAGATACCTTAAGGGTACTAAATCCCTTGGATTGATCTTTGGAAAAACAGAATCAGCAAACCAGAATCTTGCAAGGTTTGTAGATGCTGATTTTGCAGGGGACATTGATAAAAGAAGGTCTCTAACAGGCTACATCTTCACCCTATATGGGAATGTAGTAAGCTGGAAGGAAAATCTTCAATCCATTGTTGCATTGTCAACCACTGAATCCGAGTATGTTGCTCTCACTGAAGCAATCAAAGAAGCAATATGGTTGAAAGGATTTATAACTGAGCTAGAAGGAAAGGATATTTCCACAACTGTTTGGTGTGATAGCCAAAGTAAAATTTGTCTATCAAAGAATCAAGTATTCCATGAGAGGACAAAGCACATAGATATAAGGTTGCATTTTATCCGAGACATCATAGCACAAGGAATGGTTGAAGTGAAAAAGGTGTCCATTGAAGACAATCCGGCTGACATGTTATCTAAAGTGGTTCCAAGCACCAAGTTTGTACACTGCTTGAATTTGGTGAATATTGGGACCCGCTACTGCAAGTGAAGTCCTAAAAGGACTTATGGCATCTCTAACTACTTGTATTTAAGATTGAAGGTGGAGAATTGTAGGATTCAGGTGAATCTCCAATTGGTTAAGTTAGTTAGGTTATGTCATGTATAATAACCTGTGTGATAACTGTATATAGGCCATAGAGTTTCTGTTATGTTCTCTGGTAGTTAGAGCAACTGAATTGTAACTAACTTTGGCTATGTACTAGTTATATAAAGTCATAGCTTGAGATTAGCATAGACACAATATACAACATAGAGTGATATATGCTGTAAAAGTGAGTTGAGTGATTCTTAGAAGAAAAGTGAGTTCAAGTGAGGGAGTGTGTGTGTTCATACCCAAGAGTCTTGCAACTGTAAAGTCTTGAAGGAAAGGAATGGAAGTCTCAACTGCAGTGTGGATGTAGGAGCTTGACCAATAAGCTCTGAACCACGATAATTTCTTGGTGTCTTTCTCTCATTCCTTTTCTCTTTCTGTTTCTTGCATTGCAAGCACCAAAGTGCTGAACCTGATCTCTGAGTTTTTTTTACACTAACAATATATACAAATTAAATCCATAGTTGACAAAATAAAACAAGAGTTTAATTGGTATGCACTATCAGTGTAAAGTTTTTTACATACAAATCATGGTATGAATAACTTTTAAGGTGATTTGCATAATGTAACACCCTGTATTTCACTGTTTTAAATAACAGTAATACATATAAATATGTTTATAAATTTATTTGAGTTTTAGAAAATTATTTTAAATAAACGGAGTTTACTACTCAATCCTACTTGAATGTAGGAAGCTACGATTAAAAGTTAGGTTGGAAAGTCAGGCGAAACCCGGCCCGCGAATTCCATTGACAGTATAATAATACTGCTCAAAAGACCTAATTTTAATTCGTGAACGAAAGAATTAAGTTTAGTATTTTATTTCCTACAATGTTGTATTTTTAGAATTATTTCAGAAAAAAAATAAAATAAATTATGTTTTTTTCTAGGCGAAAGCAGCGTGTCGGGTAGACGATGGAAGGGATTTTGGAGTTTCTAAGAGCAGATAGAGGGTTTATCTTAGGATTTTGAGATGATTCAAGGGGATGAATCATATTTTTAAGTCTAGAAGGTTCTACAGGGTTAGAGTGAAAATTTGAGAATTTTACGCTTAAGTCCCTGAACTTTCTGTTAATTACCCTTTTGTCCCTAAGTTAGTTTCTAAGTTTTGTTTTAAGTGAATTGGGATAGAATCCTTGTTCCCAATCTCTTAATGGACGTGGCTATGAAGCCCAAATTTCCTAGTTCATGGATTGATTCCATAAAGCCTATTTGAAACTATACAAGTTTCCTATGTTATACTTAAGCTTAAATCTTTAAGTGGGCCCCACAAAAATGAATTCAAGCCCAAATGGAGTAGGCCCATGCTCAAGCCCATGAGGGAGAACGGGCTGCCCTCATAAATTTTGGATGAATCAAGAATGTTCTAGAATGTTCTACATTCTTCCACATTATTCTACAACATTCTCAAATCTTCTTCAACATTCTAGGGTTTTCCTAAAATATCTATGACAAAATCAGCCCAAAGTTAGTCAAGATAAGCTCACATTAAATGTGGCAAATAGTCATCATGACAATTTATTGGCAATTTGCAAACTAGTCCTTACACTTTTGGAATCTTTGCAAAATGGTCCCTAGGAAGTATTTGTATTTCAATCCTTTGATCAAGACAACTCATTGATAAGCCTTTGGCTTATCTAGTTTTATAACTAGATGGACTGTGGTTTTTGTGCAAATTATTCGAGTTCAATCTCGTTTTCGCCCAAATTTGGCCTTGTTTTGTTCCTGAGTAGACTTTTACTCGTTCTAGGCATTTTTAGTAGTTTTTAGTCTATTTTGAATAGAATTACGCTTTTTGTGTCCTTTTATTGTTTCAGGTTAGAAGTGAAGCTCCGGGAGTCAAGGAAAGTCAAGAAATAGTGGAAATTGCCATTCTGGAGATGCTCGCCCCGCGAGTTGATTCTCGCCTCGCGAGTATGAAGATCAGCTAAGCAGCAACGTTATCAATTCTGTCTCGCCCCGCGAGAGTATTCTCGCCTCGCGAATCATGAAGACCTGCAAGACAGAGACCATCACGGCTAAGCCGTGATGAAGGTCACGACTGTGACAGATTAAGGTTTGAAGTCTCGCCCCGCGATAAGAATCTCGCCCCGCGACAGTTTGAAGACCCTGGAAGTCAGAGACCATCACGTCCTAGCCGTGATGAAGGTCACGGCTGTGAGAGATTGAAGTTTGAAGACTCACCTCGCGAACACAGGCTCGCCTCGCGAGAATCCAAATTGAAAGCGCGCCAAAACTAATGTTCGCCTCGCGAAATATGGTTCGCCCCGCGAGTGTCCGAGAACCAGAATCCTATTTATAGGCTGTTTCAGATCAGATTGGGGGACTTTTGGATACTCCACTTGTTTTAGATCAGTTTTAGGACGAATCCTTGTTTTCTGCTGGAGCTGCGTCTCCCTTTTTCTTAGTTTATTTTATTATGGAGATTATTTCCGATTGTTCGTTTGTCGTAACGGGCATGAGGAACTAATCCTATCGTCTAGGGGATCGATGAAGCCACCCATGGCGGTATAGTGTTCACATGATGTATGTTTTTCTCCCCTTTTCTCAATTAAAGTTTTCCAATTCTGATTTGATTGTGTTGATCATATGCATGCGTGATTGACTTGTTAACGTTGATGAGGCTTAGTCAGCAATTCGCGTTTAGAACTTGAATTGGGATCATCGATCAAATATTACACGAGAGTGAGTAGGAGATCGGTGCAACCGTATAGGGAACAAGATTTAATAGAATTTGATGATTAGGATTATGAGACCTAGTAAGTAATTAATCCAATCTTCGAATACGTCCTATTGAGCACGAAAATGGATATAGGAGAATTTGGGGGTCCCGGTTGACATTGTAATTGAACTTAGGGAGGAATTCATCATCACTTGGGTACTATGCATGATTGGGTAGGTGGATTTGAGACCCTAGATATTTTAATTCCTGATTTTTAATACCTTAGCGTTATTTGATTTGTTATTTGAATTGCGGTCTTAATCTCTCTCTCTCAACCACTTTCCTCGCTTGACTAAACGTATCTGATTTCCCGCGGATTAGTGAAATTGGTAGCCCAATCCCTGAGTTCGACCTCGGTAAATTCTTACCGTGTTATTTTATTACTTGCGACGACCCGGTACACTTGCCGGTGACTCAACAATCATCCTCTCTAGATCCTTCCAAGATGGCGCCACCCATCTCTATAAATACCTTCTCTCACTTTTCACTTAGTTTCTATTGCCTTTTTGTTGAAAAACCCTAAAGTTCATAAGTGCTTTAGTGTTAGATTTGTGAAGCAAGTTCTTGGATTTCCTTTGTCATTGATTTTCAAGAGGTAAATCCTAATCTTCTTCCTTAATCATGCCTATGTTCTTTAGCAAGTTTCTTGATTCAAAGTTTGTTTCATATGTGTTCATCATTTTCAAGTTTCTAAGTCTTGAACTTTGACAAATCATAATAAATTCTAGAAAAATCTTATGATGATGAAACTACTTTCTATCTTCTTGATATCATGCATTTTATCTAAATCTAAGAGCATGATGTAATCAAAAATTTCTTCCCTAAAAGCCTAGCCTTGGCCGAATCTATCAAAGTATGTTTGGTAGAGTTTTGTTCATGTGTTGTCATGTATGATCATGTATTCTATATGGCATGTATGTCTACACACTCTAATCCATGTTAGTTTCTTAAAAGGAAAATCTTTACTCAAAAATCTCTATGTGGGCCGAACCCTGGATGGGTGAGATTTGATGAGTTTTTGTTCATAGTTTTCATTAATGATCTTGTTAATCAATTTATTAGTATGTATGCTTAATAAATCCAAGTTGGTTTATTAAACTAAGAACCCTAACCCTATGAACATGTTGAGGCTGAATCCTTGCATAAAAGAGTTAGGAAGTTTTGAGTTTCAACTTTTGTTGTTTAGTCACTAATTCATGATTTAGGTTGATTAAGGACCATTAATCTATGACTTAATCATGATTAGAAATTTTAAGGATTTTAAACCCTAAAAGTCAGCCCTTGGCCGAAACCCTAACCCTAAAGGTTAGAGGATTTTGTTTCAAATTTTAGTCTTGTAATAAGTAATCTATGTTAGTTAAGACTCTAGTAACTAGGATCCAAAAGATGGCATTAAGAAGGTAATCCTAAACTTATTTTCTAAGTCTTGGCCGAACCTAGCCCTAAAGTGTCATAGATGGTTGTTAGTTGATTAATTATAGTTATGTTGTTTGGATGAAGGTGGTTGTGTTAACTCGTGGCGGGATAACGAGGATCGTCGTGGTATCGTGTTTCCGGTGCTAGCTCAGGTGGGGAAAAGAATCAACCTATCGTCGGTGTGACACCCCAACTTGGGTCATCACATGGTTACCCGTTTGCGGAAATAAAACTTAATTTGCTGGTTACTTTCAGAAAATAATGTTTTCTCAACGTTCATCTTTTCAAAATATGGTATTAAATTTTTTTTCCTTTTCTTTTAACCTCATAACTACAACAACGAAATCAAACCACACTTAAATGCATACTGTATATAAGTCATACAACTATACTGCCTCATATATTTTCACACCTAGATCATTATCAGTTTAGTTTATTCCCAAAACATCATATAACACAATAGGACCTAAGTTGGTCGCCACTAACAGACACTACACCCGACAGGAGCAGCACAGCATGTCTCGAACTAGACGGCCTCCTTCTTCATGTAGAGGTCATACCCCTTGTGCTACTCTGATATGTGTTGTAAGGGTGAGACACCAATATATGGATTTAACAAAATAACTAAATGCTTGCACAAAAGAAGACACATACACATATACATAAACCTCTCAATTATAGCATACAGTTTATCAGTGGGTTTCACACCCCAAACATCAACATTGGAAAAACTATGCATGAACACTTCTATACATCATCTAAACATTCACACCTAATCTCATGAGATATCCCAACAAGTAATGAGTTGATCAGACTCCCGGCACGCAGCCGGAAACACCAGGCACGCAGCCGAGCGCGAAATACCAGGCACGCAGCCAGAACAGAACACCAGGCACACAGCCAGAACACCAGGCACGCAGCCAGAACAGAACACCAGGCACGCAGCCAGAACAGAATACCAGGCACGCAGCCAGAACAGAACACCAGGCACGCAGCCAGAATACCAGGCACACAGCCAGAACACAGGCACGTCTGCTGTTGAAATATTTGGCAAGTGTACCAAATCGTACAAGTAATAAAGTGAGAGTAGAGTATCGTTCCCAACGAGGATTGTGTTTCAAGTATCAACTTAGCCTAGGCAATAGCTATTTGAACCAATGAGTTTCATAGTTCCAAAGACTTTTTATGGATTTTTGATTACAAGTTGTCACAAGAATGAATGCAATGCAATGCAAGTAAAGAATGTAGTCAATATATGTAAAAGCGGTTAGGTGTCGGAATCCTCTAATTCTTCACTTAATGTAAATTCATTCAGTCCTAATTCCAATTCATTCCACTCAATTGACATTCAAATCATTAACCTAGATTTATCCCTAATTCCTTAGGTGATAATCCTTTTGTACAAATCAAGAAGCCTAATTCCTTAGGTCACTCAAGCATTTGCACAAACATTAAGCATGTGATTCATAAGAATGCATTGAAACATAGTTCTATTCCTAGAATCAACATTCCAATGGTAATCTACTTCAATTCCAATCCAATAACCAATTTTCCAATTGTGAAATTGAATCTAACATCAATCTAGAGTTGATCAATCAATAGAAGCATTAAGCATAGAAGCAAATCACTCTAATTGAATGAAACAGAATTGAATTCAGAATCAAAATCAATTACATCAAGAATCAAATCGGAATCATCCTAACCTAACCTAAAATATCTAATGACTCATAGTAAAAAGGGAAAAATGAGAAGAGAAGAAGAAACTTGAGTGGATGTGAATGGAGGAAGCCATGGAAGCTCCAAATCTTGTTCCCAAGCTTGGATCTTCAAGGAGGCAGGAGAGAAGTGATGAACTTCGAGTGTGAGAAGTGAAAAATGAGCCGAGAGATCCCGATTCAACTGCAGAAACGCGAATTTATACTGGTATCGCTGCTCGTGCCCAGCGCTGGCGCCCGCCTCGCGCTGGCGCGCCAAACGCTGCTCTCTCTGTCTTTTCTTCTTTGAATTACAGTTGCGCTGGGCGCTGGGTTTAGAGCTGGGCGCCAGCCTTCTGGATGCTTCAGGCGCTGGGGCGCTGGTTCCCTTCATCATGCGGGGGCGGCGCTGGTTCCTTTCACATGCCGGCGCTGGCGCTGGCCCATGCCCCGCAGGTTGCGGTTTCCTTCCATTTCTGTCCGCGCTGAGCGTCCAATTCAGGGCTGAGCTGGGGCTTCTATTCCTGCACATTTTCAACATCTTTTAAGTATATTTTCAATATAAATTGAAATCTAAGTATCAAAACTCTATTGTACTGAATGTGTGCATTTTCTTATCACTTTTTCTATGATTTGTAAAATTATGTACAAACTCTTTCCTAATTACACTTCCAAACTAACATATTTTACACATTCATCACAACCCCAAACTTAGAAATTTTGCTTGTCCTCAAGCAAACAATTAGATTCAAATAAGGGTTTGAGAAATGGATTTTCATGTTCAATTCTCTTGTGAAGCAAATTACTCATGCAAGACTTCAATTCCTTGACACTTTTGCAAATTGGACAAGCATCACACAATCATTCATAAATTTCCAATTGATCACAAGTTTCATGCTTTAGAACAATCAAACATAGTACAAAATTAGCTCCATTGAATGCACAAAATTATCCCTTGCAACTTCTCTGTTTAAGTGTTTCACACATCCTCACTTGGTCATGTTTGCTCTCAATTCCAATCATCATGCACTCCTCAATCCTAATCTTGACAAGATGCTAGGAACACACATCACAAATGTCAATGCAACACATATCATGAGGTCTTTTATTTGGATGTAATGGGGCTTAGGTACGGGTGGATGAGAATAAGGATATATATGCTATGCTACTTTGGCTTCAATGACTATTTGGACTCTTTTGGAATTTTCACTTGCCTAGTCTAGCTACAAGCACATAAGCACACAATTTGTGCTATTTCCTTTTTATTCATTTCCAACTATTTCTTTTTCTCTTTTTCTCTTGTTGCTTCTTGTTTTAATTTTCTTTTCTTTCTATTTTGCCTTTTTCTTTCTTTGTATACTTTCTCTTTCCTTTTCCTCTTTTTGGCTTTTTCTATTTTTCTTTTTTTTTCTTTTTCAGTTTTTATTTTTCATTTTTTTTTCTAGTAGGCCTCTTTAGTGGCCTACTTACCACCCCAAACTTAATTTGCTTGCTTGTCCCTAAGCAAGAGAACAACCCCAAACTTAAGTCCAAACATTCCTCTAAGCTAAAGTAGTGGGACAAAATGGTTTTATCACTTTTTAGGCTTGTAATGAGCTATCATACCAAGAACAATAAGTCAAGGCTCAATTGGGCTTAACAATGGTAAATGATAGGTTGGCAATTATGGCACTAAGCTTAAACAAAAGAATTAGTGCCTCAATCATTTATGCATATGCAAGAACATTGCAACAATGACAAGCATTCAAGGCAAGAACAGGTGAGAACATGCAAGTGATGGACAATCACACATGAAAGAAACAAGTCATCTGGATAATGTGCCAGAGCATTTGGGCTCAAAAGCTCACAGTTAATGGTTATGTGCAAGAGAAAATCCATGCATCCAACATTGCATCAATCATAGCATGAAAAATTGTCACAAACAATTCACAAGGATCAACGGTTTCAATGAAATCATATATTCAGCAAGTCTAAAATGCATCATGTTAGAAATTTCAGTCAAGCAAAAGTTCTATGCTTACTAGAGAATCTACACAAAAATCCATTCAACACAAGTTGTGCAATATATGCAAGTTTGGGCAATTTATTCCTATAACTAACTAACAAATGAAAGAGTGCAAAGAAAATTAAGAAATAGTTTAGAGCACCCCCTTTCTTCTGCACAATGGATGAGCATGTGAATTTATTTTTTATTTTTTTATTTATTTAATTTATTTTTTTTTTTTTTTTTTTTTTTTTGGAATGAAACAGCGCTCAGCCTCCCCCTGAGCGCCCAGCTCTAGCTGTCTGGCGCCCAGCGCTAGCTGACCAATAGCTGCACAAATGTGTAGCGCTTGTCCTTCCTGTGGAGCGCCCAGCGCCACTCATCCTGGTAGTCTCTGACTTTTCCTACGCTGGGCGTCAAGCCGAGCGCCCAGCGCTAGCAGTTTACCTTCACATTTTCCCACTTCCTCTGCTCCACTTTCCTTAGATGTGCCTGCACAACAATTTAAACCAATTCCACCACATTAAATGGTTTACACATCAAGGAACCACTCAACAACTCAATGAAATACTTATTTTTTTTTTTAATGCTAAGGGAAGGAAAAAAAAAATTGAAAGAAATGCAAGAAGAAAATGCTTGGGTTGCCTCCCAAGTAGCGCTTCTTTAACGTCACTAGCTTGACGTATTGTCACCCCATTAGGGTGGATGATATGATAAAAAGAAAATTTCATCCTTCCGCTTCCTTCTTTTCGGTAACAATCCCATATATTTGGCATAGGGACAAGAATGTTCCCATGCTCCAACAAGTAAGCATTTGGGATATGTGTTCCCCCATTTTTGAAGCATGTACAACTCATTATGTGGAGGACTCTTCTCTTCGATCACCAAGGGTTGAGTCTTAGTCATATGAATCTCTTCTTGTATCACCCTTGGTTTCTCTTCAATGTCACTGTTTTTGTTTTTCTGTTTTTCATCTACTCCTAAATCTACACTTTCTTTTTGTTTTTCATCCACCACCTCTCTTAAGTCATGTTCACTGTTCATTTCTACAAGCACATCTTCTTGTTGCTCAACCATTTCCCAAACATGTGACTCTTGCTCTACTACCAACTCTTTCTTTTTCTGCACAAAACAACCCAATTGCTTAGATAGTGTCTCAACTTGAATCTCAAGATTCTTGATTGAAGCTTGTGTGTTCTTAAAATTTGCATTAGTAGCTTCAATGAATTGAATTAAAACATTTTCAAAGTTGGACATTCTATCTAGTGACTCATTGGATTGATGAGGTGGAGCATCTTGCTCCCACATGAGGTCCTCCATGTAATAAACCCCCTCATTTGCATTGAGTTTCACCTCACACTCTTCAAATTTATGGCATGCACCACAAAAATCACATGTAGGTCGCAGTGGTTTCATTGCCTTCACTTGCATGAACTATAACAAGGAAGGCTAGTGGATACTTTCCTCACAAAACAAAAATTCAAAGTAAGGAAAAGAATGAGAATATCCAATATATCAATTATTAAACAGAAACAGAAATAACACAGGAAAAAAAATGTTCAAATTAACAATGCCTTTGCTTCGTTGATATTGAAATCAACAATCCCCGGCAACGGCGCCAAAAACTTGTTGAAATATTTGGCAAGTGTACCAAATCGTACAAGTAATAAAGTGAGAGTAGAGTATCGTTCCCAACGAGGATTGTGTTTCAAGTATCAACTTAGCCTAGGCAATAGCTATTTGAACCAATGAGTTTCATAGTTCCAAAGACTTTTTATGGATTTTTGATTACAAGTTGTCACAAGAATGAATGCAATGCAATGCAAGTAAAGAATGTAGTCAATATATGTAAAAGCGGTTAGGTGTTCGGAATCCTCTAATTCTTCACTTAATGTAAATTCATTCAGTCCTAATTCCAATTCATTCCACTCAATTGACATTCAAATCATTAACCTAGATTTATCCCTAATTCCTTAGGTGATAATCCTTTTGTACAAATCAAGAAGCCTAATTCCTTAGGTCACTCAAGCATTTGCACAAACATTAAGCATGTGATTCATAAGAATGCATTGAAACATAGTTCTATTCCTAGAATCAACATTCCAATGGTAATCTACTTCAATTCCAATCCAATAACCAATTTTCCAATTGTGAAATTGAATCTAACATCAATCTAGAGTTGATCAATCAATAGAAGCATTAAGCATAGAAGCAAATCACTCTAATTGAATGAAACAGAATTGAATTCAGAATCAAAATCAATTACATCAAGAATCAAATCAGAATCATCCTAACCTAACCTAAAATATCTAACAGCTCATAGTAAAAGGGAAAAATGAGAAGAGAAGAAGAAACTTGAGTGGATGTGAATGGAGGAAGCCATGGAAGCTCCAAATCTTGTTCCCAAGCTTGGATCTTCAAGGAGGCGAGAGAAGTGATGAACTTCGAGTGTGAGAAGTGAAAAATGAGCCGAGAGATCCCGATTCAACTGCAGAAACGCGAATTTATACTGGTATCGCTGTCACATGCAGCTGGCGCGCCCGGCTCGCGCTGGGCGCCAAACGCTGCTCTCTTCTCTTTTTTGCCGCTGACTTACAGTGCAGCGGGCGCTGGGTTTGAGCCGGGCGCCACCGCTGGATGCTTCGGGCGGCGCTGGGCGCTGGTTCCCTTCATCATGCGGGCTGGGCGGCGCTGGTTCCTTTCACATGCCAGCGGGCGCGCTGGCCCATGCCCCGCAGGTTGCGCTTTCCTTCCATTTCTGTCCGCGCTGAGCGTCCACTCCAGCTGAGCGCTGGGCTTCTATTCCTGCACATTTTCAACATCTTTTAAGTATATTTTCAATATAAATTGAAATCTAAGTATCAAAACTCTATTGTACTGAATGTGTGCATTTTCTTATCACTTTTTCTATGATTTGTAAGATTATGTACAAACTCTTTCCTAATTACACTTCCAAACTAACATATTTTACACATTCATCATCTGCCAAATGCATGGAAAACACTCTGTTCTTAACGCTTTTCTTTGTGTTCGATCTTTCTTTGCCAAAGCTCAAAATGGCTTACGACTCACACAGTTTTAACATCCTTAAAACTTTTATTAAAACACAGGACCTCACAGTCCGAGTGCTCAATCACAACACCTCTCGACCTTGCAATCAGTCTTAGGTTCGTGGTAGTAGAAAACATCTTCAAATGTTTCAATACAGTATACCTCACGTATACAATATAGGCCCTCAAAGTCCAAATGACTGAGTCCATCACAACACAGAACATTAGTACCCCGACGTCTCTAAGCATTAAGTCCAACTGTACTTTCAACACGGTTAAATCAACTTTTGATTTTCAGAAATTCTTTTCCAAGGTAGAAATTCATTATAAAATCCTTAAATAATAAAAACTTAGTTTTTCACAAACCAATGAGTCACTTGAGGTTTAATTTCCTCAAAATAGGCACTGCCGTTTCGAAAATACTTGCCGTCTATACTTTTCCAAATTTGCCGTCAAATATTATTTTTTAAGGCTTTTTAAGTCAAAACTTAACGTTTTCCACTTAATTAATTTTCTAAAATCATGATTAACTTATTTTCACGAATTAATTTCATAAAAGAATATTTTGTAATAATCCGGAATTTCTTACGTAAAAATTAGCAGTGCAAAAATATTTTCACTGGTTTCCCTCTCATTGTGACTCATAATTCCCTTTTCCGTAAATAAATTATTAAAATAATAATATTTTCCAAAACTCCTCATTTTCCTCAAAATAAAATTCCTTTAATATTATATATCAATATTTTGCCGTTAAAACATTGAATATAATTTGCGTAGCTTTTTAAAGCTTTTATCCGATTAACTTTAATTGAGCACTGACCACTGTCAGGCTTCCCACACATCAACCAACAGCTATATATCACGATATTCCCAGTGCAGATCATGCATCATAGCATTATAATATACAATTGCGAGATAATCAAATAGTTTAAAAGCAGATCAAATACCGATACACGATAAACAACACAACATACCACATAAACAGATAGCCACAACCACATAAATTATACAAACTACACTACAAGCAAATGGTTATTGAGAAAAATCCTCAAAGTAGCTCCCCTTACCTCTTGAAGACTCAAACTAACGGTTTCAAATAATCTCCCGATTTGATCCGGCTTCCTCCGCTCGGCTTTAGGTCAAACCAACCCGATCGATTCCTTCATAACGAATTGCAACCAAAATAAATCAAATCAAACAAAAACATACTTGACTCATGGAGGTTAAGGTTCGGCCTCAACAACTTTTCTAGGTTAGGAAAGTTAAAATTTTGTTAACTTAGGGATTTATGATCCATAAGTAACTTAAACATGATTAAGCACTTAAACCAAGATTATGAACCAAGAACATAAACTAAAACTCATCTAGTTCCAAGAACTAGGGTTTCGGCCAAGGTCTGAGTTTGGGGTTAGAAATCTCTAAAATTTCTAAACTCTTGGATTTAATCAACATACAAAGCTTAGAGTTGGATTCAAAGATTACAACAACTTTTGAATCACAAAATCATTAAGTGATCATACCTAGGGTTTCGGTTTTTGAAGAAACAAATAGGCTCAAGTTTGATTTTTGATCTTCTATATACTTGAATACAAGAACTATCAAGTTATAATCATGAATCAAGGCATGAAATTGAAACAAAACCTAAGAACACAAAGTTAACCTAGGTTCGGCCCAGTCCAGATTTTAGGGAAAGAAATTTCTCATGATCTTGTGCTTCTAGATGATGAAAATAGAGATGATTATAAGGTCATAGCAATTGGTTTCATGTTAAAAGGATTTTTCTAGAATTAGTTATGAATTTTTGAATCTAGTTCCATGAACTTTAAGGTAAATGATGAACATATGAATCTTAGCCATGAATCTACAAAAGTTGTGAAGAGAAATGATTTTAATGACAAGAGAATAAGTTGTTACCTCTTGATGATTCAAGGAAAGCAAGATTTGGATGATGTTCTTCAAGGTTTTCTTATGGAGTTCTTAAGAAACTTAAAGAGAAAGATGGACATAGTTAGGGTTTAGAACAGTTTTAGTATTTTGGGTAGATCTCTCAACATACTTATCCGTTTTGGATGATCTTTATGTCGTTGGAAATAAGAGAGAAAGATGAACAACTTTCATGTTTAAAGTCTTTCGAGATTCAAAATAGAAACTGGTCAGAATTGCTAGGCAAAATCTGACGAATTATGAACACTTTGAAGAAAAGAACATGGAAATGGAAGAAAATGGTTAATGAAGAAGGCAACAACTTAATGAAGAAGGAACCAAACTTAATGAAGAAGGCTTGGAGCCGTGGGTTTTGGGTAAGCTTTAGTCAACTTTTCCAATGGCATTTGCTTGCAATTGTCATAAAAAGACAAGGGCAAAATGGTCATTTCATAGCAAAATTTCACTTTGCCATAAATGTGCCATTATGACTCAGATAAACTCGTCATAAATGCTCGTCAAGTCGGTCAAATCTATCATCTCTGCTACGTTGCCGACCCCTTAGTTCATCCTGGACGCAAGCTCTTCCTAGAGATATCTCGACTTATACGCCCGCAACAAATATAATATTTTAATTTTTTTTACCAAAATTTTCAAAACTTCCAGTATCGTAGTAAATACTATAAAAAAAATTTTCATCTCGTTCACGACTCAAAATTAGGTCTTCTGAGCAGTAAACGTTTACTGTCAGTGAAAATCCAGAAAACGGCAGACCGGCTTCCGTCTGAATTTTCAACCAAAAATTCCCTGTAACCTTATGAAAATAAGTATAACAAGGAAATGACCTTGGTTTATCCAAAATCATTTTCTAAATCTCGGATAAAAATATATGTTTATATATTTATTACCGATATTACGAAGCATCGAAAATCGGGGTGTTACAGTCGGAATCGATAAGTAGTAGATTATATGATAATTGTGTAGGGCGACCTAAACCCTACTAGTAGTCGAGTAATCGACAAGACCAAAATCCCATTGGAAACCTTTTCTGTAAAACCAATGGTGATTCGGGGATTGTAGGTTTATCGACATTAAGTTGATTTTAAGTATTTGAGGATGTTTGATTTTATGTTATCGAATTTACTGTGATACGCTGGTTGAGGTATTCCATCTGCATGTGACGTATTATTGCGGTGTTTGAATATTTATGATATTGAGGATGTTTAGTGTCTGTCACAGTCGTGATGGCTATCACGACCAGGCCGTGACAGAATCTGACTTGCCTTTGTTGTCTGTCACGGTCGTGATGGCTATCACGGCCAGGCCGTGACAGAGTCTGACTTTGTTAATTATTTGGTTGTGATAAATTGCCGTATATGATATTGAGATGTTGGAATATTCTGTTGATTAATGTGTTATGCATGATCTGCCTGGGTTTAATACTAAGCTTAGATAATTTTAAGGAAAGATATATATATTGCTCGGAGGTGTTTTGTTTGGGTGAGAGTTTTGAATATGAATTAGAGGTGCCTCGCTATGAAGTGATGTGATATAAAATGTAAGTGGAGGTTGTGAGGAAAAGCTTGAGGCACTAGGTTGCTATTGATAAAAGTCAGTGAGAATCATACCGTGCTTATGCACTATTTCCTATTAGAGAATAGGGGATAGTGGCGCACCGAATTATAAGGTATTTTATGATTATGTGCTATTTCCAATGGGGGCAATAGTGACGCATATCGTGCTTATGCACTATTTCCTATGAGAGGCAAGGGAATAGGGGCGCACCGAGTTATTATTTATTATGTGCTTATGTGCTATTTCCATGGGGGCAATAGTGACGCATATCGTGCTTATGCACTATTTCCTATGAGAGGTAAGGGAATAGGGGTGCACCGAGTTATTATTTATTATGTGCTTATGTGCTATTTCCAATGGGGGCAATAGTGACGCATATTGTGCTGATGCACTATTTCTTATGAGAGACTAGGGAATAGTGGCGCACTGAGTTTTGACCCTAAATAGTTCTGGACTACTGACTAATGTGACAGGAGTGAAGATGGTCACATCAGTATTAAGTTTTAGTTGCATGGGCTGAGGGTAGAGGTTGATATAGTGAATTGAGGATGATTGTTGATTTTGAGTGATGTGTGTCTGTGACAATTATTGTATAATTTACTATTACTCTTTTCCGCTTTTTGATGATAGAACTGTTTCTTATTCCCTATATCTTTCTCGTGTGTTGTATTTTATTTCCGATGTGATCGTTTATGAGAAGACCCGATGGAGGAACCAATTGCTGAGGAGTTAGATGGAACTCCGTATGAACCGGATGCTGGAGGTCGACCTGTGATCCAGGGCGATTAGAGTATAGACATGATGGCCAGTGTGTCTGATGAATGTGTAAAATATGTTAGTTTGGAAGTGTAATTAGGAAAGAATTCATAAATAATTTTAGAAATCATAGGAAAAGTGATAAGAGAATGTACACATTCATTTGAATAGAGTTTGATACTTAGATTTCAATTTATATTGAAAATATACTTAAAAGAGGTTGAAAATGTGCAGGAATAGTAGCTCAGCGCTCAGCCTTGGAATTGGACGCTCAGCACGGACAGAAACGGAAGAAAACTGCATCCTGCAATGCATGGGCCAGCGCCAGCCCTGGCATATGAAAGGGCCAGCGCCCAGCGCTAGAATGAGGAAGGGAATGGGCGCCCAGCGCCAGGCAGCATGGGCTAGCGCCCAGCTCTAGGAGATAGCGCCCAGCGCTACTGCTTCAGGAGCAGAAGATGTTTGGGCGCCCAGCGCAGGCTAGGGGCGCCCAGCGAAGGCAGACGAGCAGAACCAGTATAAATACGGTTTGAACAGATTCGAAAAGGGACTTTTGTCATTTTTACTCTGATTCTACTCTGTGTTCTCGGAGAGGTGTAGAAACCAGGGAGTTCAAGAGCTTTCGGAAGAAAGGATTGAAGAATCCATGGCTTCTCTACCTCAGATCTTTTCTATTTCTTCTAGATTTCATCTTGGAACTATGAGTTCCTAAATTCCATAGGTTAGGATAGGATGAGTTCAATCAGACCTTGATGTAAGTTCGTTCCAACTCTGATCTCAATTCAGATTCATTCAATTTGAGTAATCTTTTCAATGCTTAATGCTTTTCCTGAATTGGCCATTCATGAAATTGATCATATGAATGAATGCATAATTGGAAAATGTGTGTTCATGCTAGAACTGAATTAGATTACCACTGTGAGGTTGATTCTAGGAATAGAACTTCATTGCAGTGCATTCCTTGTAAGCTTTGTGCCTATTGCTTGTGCTAATTCTGATTCACCTAAGGAATTAGGGTTCATAATTTGTAACAAAGGATTATCACCTAAGGAATTAGGGATAAATCTAAATCAGTGGCTTGAATGTCAATTAAATGAATTGAATTGAATATTAGGGTTCTGTGAGCTACATCAAGTGAAGATTGAGTGATTCCGATTCCTAACCGTCTTAAATACTTGATTCCTTTTAATTGTTCATTTGTTTTCCATTGTATTGATTGCGTGATAACAGAAAAAACCTATTTCGATTACCTTTGTAACAACACCTAATTCAACATCTCAGTTAAATGCTGGAACTATGAGTTTTATCCGTTCAAATATCAATTGCTTAGTTTTCATTGTTACTTGAATCTCAATCCTCTTGGGACGATACTCTACTCTCATTATTATTACTTGTACGATTTGGTGCACTTGCCAAACCTTCAACAAGTTTTTGGCGCCGTTGCCGGGGATTGTTGATCAATAGCAACAAAAACAAAAGCATTTGTTAATTTGAACATTATTTTTCTGTTGATTAATTTTCTGTTTCTCTGCGAAAATTTTGAATTAGTGCATGCTCGAAATTCTCTTGAGAATCTTGTGCAGTGTATGCGAGGTAAAGCAACAAGCGAGCTGTTATTTGATCCAGAAATTGAGAAAACAGCAAAGAAGAATCGAAAGAAAACAAGAGAGCAAAAACAGAGAAATAAAAATTTGGCAAAAGAAAATCCTTCTTCATCTCAAGTCCAACAAGAGGTGATCATGGCTGGAAATGTGGAAAGGAACCGGAGAACATTGGGAGAGTATTCCAGTGGTCCAACCAACCGGAATCACTCAAGCATTGTTAGACCACCGTAAGCTGCGAACAACTTTGAGATCAAACCGGCTTTACTCAATATTATGCAGCAAAATCAGTTTGGAGGAAGTGAAGCCGAAGATCCGAATAGTCATATCTCGAATTTCATAGAGATATGTGAGACTCTCAAGATCAATGGGGCCACCGATGATGCGATACGACTGCGGTTGTTTCCTTTTTCACTAAGAGATAGAGCTAAAGCATGGCTCCAATCTCAACCTCAAGGAAGCATCACAACTTGGGACGATTTGGAAGAGAAGTTCTTAGCAAGGTATTTCCCACCGTCCAAGTTTGTGAAGATGAGGGGTGAAATCTCAAGCTTTATGCAACGTGATGGTGAAACCTTATATGATGCTTGGGAAAGATTCAAGGAGTTTCTAAGAAAGTGTCCCAATCACGGCTTTGATGATCTTCAACAAATGCAGATTTTTTGTAATGGATTGAGGCCATCAACAAAGCTTATGTTGGATGCTTCGGCCGGAGGATCTATGAATTCCAAAACAGCGGAAGAGGCCTTAAGGTTGATTGAAGCTATGGCATCCAATGATTATTTGATGAACCATGACAGAGGGAACACATCAAAGAGAGGGATATGGGAGCTTGAGTCTCAAAATGCAATATTAGCTCAAAACAAAATCATCACAAATCAATTGGATGCAATCACACAAAGCAACTAAAGGCTATGAGTCTAGGACCAACACAAGGACAACAAGTCATGAGCTGTGATTTTTGTGGAGGAGGGCATGATAATGGTAAGTGTGAAGCATCTCTAAGTTCTCAAGAGGAAGTAAAGTACATGGGGAATTTTCCAAGACAAGGGCAGAATTTGCACTCCAACTCTTATAATCAAAATTGGAAGAAGCATCCTAACTTTCCTTGGTCACAAGAGGCTCCACAAGAAAATACACCTTCACAACAACCACTACTTCAAAATCAACCACATCGTGATACCGATGAGAGGATGAACAAGTGGGAGAGCACTCTTGCACAATTCATTCAAGTCACCCAATCTAACTTCAAGAATACCGATGCATCAATAAAGAACCTTGAAGTGCAGATTGGACAGCTTTCTAGTGCATTAAGTGCAGGAGTTTCTGGAAAAAACACTAATAATCCAAAGGAGGAGTGCAAAACCATCATGTTGCTAAGTGGAGAGCTAGTAGAGCCGGGTGTTAAGCATTCCTCGAGTCAAAATGCTGAAAATTCTGCATTGAGAAAGGAGATAGTTGATCTTGAAGAGAAAGAAGAAAGTTCAAAAGGAAAGAAAAGGAGGAACCTCAAGATGATAGGAAGGAAAAGAAACTGAAATTAGTTGATGAAAATTCTATCTTGAGAAAGACAAAGAGTCAGCTTTTGAAAGAAGGGGGTAAGCGCAAAGAGATTCCTTCTTATGTGAAATTGCCATATCCAATCGAGAAGAAGAGGAAAAAGAAAGAAGAGCAATCTAATAGGTTCTTGGATACCTTCAAACAATTGCATATAAATATTCCCTTTGCTGAAGAATTAGAGAGTATGCCATCAAATGCCAAGTTCATGAGAGAATGGCTTGAAAAGAAGAGAAAGATTGAATCAAGTGAGGTAGTGGCTTTGACTGAAAGCTGTAGCTCAATTCTCCAACACAAGCTTCCACCTAAGTTGAGGGATCCTGGATCCTTTACCATTCCTTGCGTCATTGGAGATGTAATAAAGGCTAGAGCCCTATGCGACCTTGGGGCAAGTATTAATCTAATGCCATTATCCATGATGAAGAAGCTTGGAATTCATGATGTGGAACCAACCATGATCTCATTGCAACTTGTAGATAGATCAATTAGGAGACCATATGGTTTGGTGGAGGATTTACTTGTGAAAGTAGGAAAGTTCATATTTCCCATGGATTTCTTTGTGATGGACATTGAGGAAGATGTGAGCATTCCATTGATTTTTGGAAGACCCTTCTTGGCGGCACGAGCTTTGATAGATGTATCAAAAGGCGAGATTATACTGAAGGTGAATGAAGAACAAATGGTTGTGAACATGTCTGATAAGGAGCCTATGGGAACTTCACCAGCTACTCATGCTCAAGTTCAATTTGTGCAAAGCCAGGAAATCCAAGAAGTTCACAAGGATGAACATGAGAAGAAAAAGAAGAGCAATGGGAACAGAAAGAAAAAGAAGAAGAGGAAGTCTCAATGGTCATCTCAATTCCAACCACTTTGGCCAAAAGAAGATGATTCATCAAAGAAGGGCAATACACCATTGGTTAATGGTGGGAATAATGTGACCAGTGGTGGCAAGAAAAGCAACAAAAATGCTCCATTTTTCTGTTCATTCAAGCCACCTTGAGCATTAAATAATCGGCGTCAAGCTAGTGACGTTAAAGAAGCGCTTCTTGGGAGGCAACCCAAGATTAGATTAGATTTTATTTGAAATTTTTTTTTTATCTTTCATCACACATTATGATGCATCTTCTTGTGTAAAGTTCATTCTGACATTTGGTGCAGATTTGAGTAGGCCAAAGAATTAGCAGCAGAGGAAGTGGGAGAATTTGAAGGTAAACTGCTAACGCTAGGCGCTCGGCTTGACGCCCAGCGTAGGAAAAGTCAGAGACTACCAGGATGAGTGGCGCTGGGCGCTCCTCAGGAAGGACGAGCGCTGCACATTTCTGCAGCTTCTGGACAGCTAGCGCTGGGCGCCAGACAGCTAGAGCTGGGCGCTAGGCAGCCAGAGCTGGGCGCCCAGGGGGAGGCTGAGCGCTGTTTTGCTTAAAAAAAAAAAATCACATTTGTGCAGAAGAAAGGGGGTGCTCTAAACTCTGTCTTAATTTTTCTTTACCCTCTTTCATTTGTTAGTTAGTTGTAGGAATAAATTGCCCAAACTTGCATATATTGCACAACTTGTGTTGAATGGATTTTTGTGTAGATTCTCTTGTGAGCATGACACTTTTGCTTGGCTGGAATTCCTAACATGATGCATTTTAGACTTGCTAAGCATATGATTTCATTAAAACCATTGATTCTTGTGAATTGTTTATGACAATTTTTCATGCTATGATTGATGCAATGTTGGATGCATGGATTTTCTCTTGCACATAACCATTAACTGTGAGCTTTTGAGCCCAAATGCTCTGGCACATTATCCAGATAATTTGATTTCTCTCAGGTGTGATTGTCCATCACTTGTATGTTCTCACATTTTCTTGCCTTGAATGCTTGTCATTATTGCAATGTTCTTGCATATGCATAAATGATTGAGGCATTAATTCTTTGTTTAAGCTTAGTGCCATAATTGCCAACCTATCATTTACCATTGTTAAGCCAAATTGAGCCTTGACCTATTGTTCTTGGTATGATAGCTCATTACAAGCCTAAAAAGTGATAAAATCATTTTGTCCCACTACTTTGGCTTAGAGGAATGTTTGGACTTAAGTTTGGGGTTGTTCTCTTGCTTAGGGACAAGCAAGCAAATAAAGTTTGGGGTGGTAAGTAGGCCACTAAAGATGCCTACTAGAAAAAAAAATGAAAAATAAAAACTGAAAAAGAAAAAAAGAAAAAATAGGAAAAGCCAAAAAGAGGAAAAGGAAAGAGAAAGTATATAAAGAAAGAAAAAGGCAAAATAGAAAGAAAAGAGAATTAAAACAAGAAGCAACAAGAGAAAAAGAGAAAAAGAAATAGTTGGAAATGAATAAAAAGGAAATAGCACAAATTGTGTGCTTATGTGCTTGTAGCTAGACTAGGCAAGTGAAAATTCCAAAAGAGTCCAAATAGTCCTTGAAGCCAAAGTAGCATAGCATATATATCCTTATTCTCATCCACCCGTACCTAAGCCTCATTACATCCAAATAAAAGACCTCATGATATGTGTTGCATTGGCATTTGTGATGTATGTTCCTAGCATCTTATCAAGATTAGGATTGGGGAATGCATGATGATTGGAATTGAGAGCAAACATGACCAAGTGAGGATGTGTGAAACACTTAAACAGAGAGGTTGCAAGGGATAATTTTGTGCATTCAATGGAGCTAATTTTGTACTATGTTTGATTGTTCTAAAGCTTGAAACTTGTGATCAATTGGAATTTATGAATGATTGTGTGATGCTTGTCCATTTTGCAAAAGTATCAAGGAATTGAAGTCTTGCATGAGTAATTTGCTTCACAAGAGAATTGACTCGAAAATCTATCTCATTCACCCCTGTTTTGAATTTAATTGTTTGCTTGAGGACAAGCAAAATTTCTAAGTTTGGGGTTGTGATGAATGTGTAAAATATGTTAGTTTGGAAGTGTAATTAGGAAAGAATTCATAAATAATTTTAGAAATCATAGGAAAAGTGATAAGAGAATGTACACATTCATTTGAATAGAGTTTGATACTTAGATTTCAATTTATATTGAAAATATACTTAAAAGAGGTTGAAAATGTGCAGGAATAGTAGCTCAGCGCTCAGCCTTGGAATTGGGTGGGCGCTCGGCAACGAAGAAAACTGCATCCTGCAATGCATGGGCCAGCGCCAGCCAGCCGGCATATGAGAGGCCGGCCAGCGCCAGCGCTAGAATGAGGAAGGGAATGGCGCCCGGCGCCAGGCAGCATGGGCTAGCGCCCAGCTCTAGGAGATAGCGCCCAGCGCTACTGCTTCAGGAGCAGAAGATGTTTGGGCGCCCAGCGCAGGCTAGGGGCGCCCAGCGAAGGCAGACGAGCAGAACCAGTATAAATACGGTTTGAACAGATTCGAAAAGGGACTTTTGTCATTTTTACTCTGATTCTACTCTGTGTTCTCGGAGAGGTGTAGAAACCAGGGAGTTCAAGAGCTTTCGGAAGAAAGGATTGAAGAATCCATGGCTTCTCTACCTCAGATCTTTTCTATTTCTTCTAGATTTCATCTTGGAACTATGAGTTCCTAAATTCCATAGGTTAGGATAGGATGAGTTCAATCAGACCTTGATGTAAGTTCGTTCCAACTCTGATCTCAATTGATTCATTCAATTTGAGTAATCTTTTCAATGCTTAATGCTTTTCCTGAATTGGCCATTCATGAAATTGATCATATGAATGAATGCATAATTGGAAAATGTGTGTTCATGCTAGAACTGAATTAGATTACCACTGTGAGGTTGATTCTAGGAATAGAACTTCATTGCAGTGCATTCCTTGTAAGCTTTGTGCCTATTGCTTGTGCTAATTCTGATTCACCTAAGGAATTAGGGTTCATAATTTGTAACAAAGGATTATCACCTAAGGAATTAGGGATAAATCTAAATCAGTGGCTTGAATGTCAATTAAATGAATTGAATTGAATATTAGGGTTCTGTGAGCT
This sequence comes from Sophora flavescens, assembly GCA_030762895.1. NCBI lineage: Eukaryota > Viridiplantae > Streptophyta > Magnoliopsida > Fabales > Fabaceae > Sophora > Sophora flavescens. The sequence continues at coordinate 148,217,748 of CM061069.1, forward strand.
ACATCAAGTGAAGATTGAGTGATTAGATTCCTAACCATCTTAAATACTTGTTTCCTTTTTATTGTTCATTTGTTTTCCATTGTATTGATTGCGTGATAACAGAAAAAACCTATTTCGATTACCTTTGTAACAACACCTAATTCAACATCTCAGTTAAATGCTGGAACTATGAGTTTTATCCGTTCAAATATCAATTGCTTAGTTTTCATTGTTACTTGAATCTCAATCCTCTTGGGACGATACTCTACTCTCATTATTATTACTTGTACGATTTGGTGCACTTGCCAAACCTTCAACAGTGTCTAAGGAGTATTTATATTTCCGCTAAGTAAGTCTGTAGTGAAGTTTATATCTGTGAGGGATCCTACTGAGAGGGTACCCTCAACAGTGTTTTGGTAATGTAATAAATAAACATGTGTGTAATTATATAGTTTTGGTGTGTTTTATATCTGCATAAGTTATATAATTATTAATTAAGTTTTAATTTTTACGTATTTTCAACGATAAGCTAGCGATTAAGTAAATAAATATTAAGGTTCTAATTTAATAATACGATGGGGTACAACGGGGTGTCTCACATAAGAATCAAAGATTTTAAATGACGTGATGATTTATTATTGGCTGACAGTATAAAAAATATTTACACCGATAATATATATCAACTAAACTCAAACAATCCACAATTATCTTTAGAAATAATGTTGAATGGATACTTTTTAGATAGATAAGAAAGAAAGTATATCTTTCATCAAAAAAAAGAAAGTATATCAATGTGTATTTTTATTAAATTTTATATAAACTTACAAAAAAAAAAACAGTGACGCACTTTACAAAGAAAGCAACTGCAAGTGCTAGCTAGCTCCTTTTACAAAGACGGTTAGGTAGCGTTTGGTGACAAACATGATTGGATGGTATTTGGTATAAGTTTTATTTTAATATTTCTTGAAATGTAAATATAAGAATAAAAGTTTCCCATATTTAATACAAGTTTTAAAAAACTATTCTCATATGTACTGGTCGAAGAGTGAAACCCGGCCACCGAGCTCGAATACCCGGCCCAGTCCGAAAGTTAAAGATAATAATTTAAAGATCACCTAATTAAAGGATAGGATATTATCCTTAATTAAATCCTAATATTATCTGAAATAACCTTATCTGGTTAAAAGAGATAATATCCCTTAAATTAAGAAATCATATCTCTAAAAGAGATTTAAGAGATAAATCAGATCTCTAAAAGATATTTAAGAGATAAATCAGATCTCTAAAAGATATTTAAGAGATAAATTAGATCTCTAAGAGATAAGGGAATCCTATTATAAAAGGAGGAGTACCCATGATAGAAACTCACTTTTCACTGAACTCCGGTGACTCTCTCTTAAGCGTATTAGAGAAACTAGCGTCGACCAAGAGACTATCAGAGAGTCCTTGCTCCCTAGTATTCATCAGATACAAGATTAAGAGATCGAGATCACCGCACCACCAAGGGTTGAACCTAGAACTACGTCTGGCTTTGATTCCCATTGGGATACGTAGGACCGGAATATCAGATTCTGTCAAGCCAAAGTCTAAAACAACCCCCTTGGTTTAACGTTCTATGGCGAGATTCCGGCAAGTCGGATCTCGGCAGGAACATTTGGCGCCCACCGTGGGGCCGAGGCAAACTTTCCCCGGCCGCACATCCATCGACATCTATCGAACGATTGATTAGATGAGCTATCAAAACTATGACACAGTAAATGGCGACAATGATTCAAACCCCAACCCAACTCCACCGCCTCCTCCTGTTGTTGCAGTAAATGGCGGACAATGATTCTCCTTGATACTTACGAATATATGCTTATCAACTGTCAATAATGAAGACTTACTTCATTTACTGCACAAAGGACTGGTATCGCATCTGTGAAACATATAAATTGGGTGATAGTCAGTGGGCACTGCAGACAAAGGCTATACTCGACCGTTTGCAGCTAGTACTTGCTGAAAGATCTCTGTCTTACCAGAAAAGGATTCAGCCAAGTGCCCAGTATCTTGGTACTCGGCTTGGAGTTCCAGAATGGACTATTGATATTTTTACAGAGGAGTTGATAAGATCAGGATGTTCTGCAATTCTGTCAACCCTCATTAACCATTTCGATCCCATTCTTAGAAAAGTTGCAAATTTAGGCTGCTGGGAGGTTATTAGCACAGTGGAAGTGTCTGGCTTTGTGACCTTTGTCAATGAATTGATGACAGCTCATAATAAAGTTTATGGAAGGCCAACCATTATTATTACTTCAAAAATAACTGGAGATGAAGAAATTCCGGAAGGGGTAGTAGCAGTGCTAACAACTGATATGCCGGATGTTTTATCCCATATTTCAATCAGAGCCAGAAATCATAAGATATGTTTTGCCACGTGCTTTGATCAAAATGTTTTCTGGGATCTCAAGTCAAAGGAGGGGAAAGCAATATCAATAAGATTGAAGTCAACCAATTTGGTTGTAAGTGAGATTAGTAGCTCTAGTCTATCTCGTGGTCCCATTGTCTCTTTCTCCATTCCTCGAGGAGTGACCTTTAAAAAGAAGACTTTTTGTGGTAAATATCTTTGCTTGATTGAGGAGTTTACTGGTGAAACGGTTGGTGCAAAACCTTGCAATATTAAACTTTTACGTTCAAGGGTACCATCATGGATTAAGATCCCAATGTCAGTTGCCCTGACATTTGGAGCCTTTGAGACTGCTTTAAAAGACAAAGTTAACAAGGGCCATCCAATGTCAGAACCGATCCCCTTTTCAAGCATATTTCTTCGAGCAAGTCTTGGGTTCGAGTATGGTGGCACAGGTGTAGATTTTTGTGGCACAGGTGTAGATTTTTGTGGCCTGGTGTAGATTTTTGTGGCTGCAACCCGGTTTCGTATATGTCGATCCTGTCACAGAAATTCCTTTAAAGCCAACCACAAAGCAAACTGCAGAAATCGCCACTTATGAGAAATGCATCATTCCGGCTCCTGACTACTCGGTTGAGCTCCGGTTACCACAGCTCGGTATCGGAGCTCGGCCACCGCAGCTCGGCCTCGGAGAGCTGAAGATGTCTAGGAGAGCTCAACCATATGGGCTTGAGGGAATGCCTAAATCAGAGGCCGCGAAATGCTCAGGTGATATTGTTCTTTAAATCTAGTTTAAATCTAATATGATTTGATATGTTTTGCTCCACGCCTTTAATGCTGTGTTATGTAGCATCATATCATTTTTTTTATATATATTTGAGCAAACTGATGCTCGGCTGATACCACTCCCAGAGTCACAAAGTTTGCAACTACAAAGTGGTTGAGCTCTGGCTCCCTTGAAAATAACAGTTCGAAGTCCCATGCTTCCCTTTACACAAGGTCGAGCTTCGACTTCCTCAAAACTCACAGGTCGAGCTTTGCTCCCTTAAAAACTCTCAGTGCAGCTCCGGCTCCCGAAAGACCGAGCAATCGACCTACCAGGGTCGAAGTGCCGAGCCTATAAAGGTGCATAAATCCTAAAGAGGCTGTCCCGAGTCTATAAAGGTGCTTAAATCCTAAAGAGGTCGTCCGAGCCTATAAAGGTGCTTAAATCCTAAAGAGGCCGTCCCGAGCCTATAAAGGTGCTTAAATCCTAAAGAGGTTGTCCAAGCCTATAAAGGTGCTTAAATCCTAAAGAGGCCGTCCAAGCCTATAAAGGTGCTTAAATCCTAAAGAGGTTGTCCGAGCCTATAAAGGTGCTTAAATCCTAAAGAGGTCGTCCCGAGCCTATAAAGGTGCTTAAATCCTAAAGTGGTCATCCCGTCCCGAGCCTATAAAGGTGCTTAAATCCTAAAGAGGTAACCGAGCTAAAATCGGCCGAGTTGCCGTCGAGGCGCTTGGACCTAAAGAGGCAAGTGCCTAAAGAGGTGGCCGAGCTAAAATCGATCGAGCTGCCGTCGAGACGCCGGACCTAAAGAGGCAAGTGCCTAAAGAGGTGACCGAGCTAAAATCGACCGAGCTGCCGTCGAGACGCCGGACCTAAAGAGGCAAGTGCCTAAAGAGGTGACCAGGCTAAAATCGACCGAGCTGCCGTCGAGACGCCTGGACCTAAAGAGGCAAGTGCCTAAAGAGACTGGCCAAGTTGAAGTCGACCGAGTTGAGGTCGAAATGCCAAGCCTACAACGGTAATAACACCTTAACGCTTGAAAAGATATTTCAAGGCCTAAGAAGGTAGGTAAGAACCTACAGGTATATCCAATTCTGACTATTTCGACTAAATCGCGTAACACACTGAAACTAAACAAGTACTAACTTAGAAAAATAGTTGCAAAAAGTAAGGAGCATGTCGGTCCATTAATAACCATGGGCCAAGCCCGAATACATAAGATTTGAAAATCAAAGGGCATCGCCCAAAAAACAACATGTTTCCTAACCTACTAATACAAATTCATGAGTCAAGGTCATCCTCGGCATTTGGAGGGAGGGTAGCGGAGACCGGCGGGTAGGCCCACTTCACCTTCATCTTCGGGTCCCTCCTCGGCCGCTTTCCCTCGCCCTCTTCCCCTTGGAGATACGGCCTCCTCATCCTCCAGCTCGGACAATGGAACTAGGATTCCATCTCGGTTTAAATCCTTGTCCACGTCGGCCACAGGAGAAGTCGGCATTCGGATTGAAATCTTGGAAGGCGCTTCACGGCTCGGGAAAAGCCATTAACATGCTCCCTCATGATAGAAGCCTCGGCTTCAGCCAGATCAGAACGGAGCCTCAGATTCTCCTCCTTCTCGGATTCTAGCAACTTCCGCAACTCAAGACTGGCTTCCTTCTCGGCTTGAAGCCCTTCCACGACCTTCGAAAGGTTGAGCCGGTCGGTTCTTTCCATTTCCAGCTCGGCCATAAGGGTGGTACTGCCTTTTTCCAGCTCTACCTTTTGGGCTTTCAAATTTCCCAATTAGCCGAGCTTGCTCTTCACACTTTGCCATGGCTTTTTTCAAGCTCATCCCCAGTGCGCAAAAGTTCGGGCAACTTCCGCCTTCATACTTTTCATTATTAGAAAGCTCGTGGCTCGAAAAAACAGGTAATGGAGGAGACTCAGAAGAGCATAAGGGACCGCAGCTTCCCTGCTCGCATCATGGCCCAATTCTAGTAAAAGTCGAGCATATGCTGGCTTAGTAACTTGGGAACCCGCTAAAGGGCCAGAGTTAAAATTGTCTAGCTAAGAACAAAGGGCAGAAGCCCAGAAAGTCGAGGTCGAGCATTGTTTCCTTCCTCGCAATAGAAATCCTAGGCCAAGCACAACATCTTCGCACCAAGATAAAGTCCACAGCAGATCATGCATGTTAGAGACCCAAGATTCAAAGAAAATCCTGGTAGTGTTCAACCAAATAAGCCGGAATCCCAAGTAAGACTGGGCTCCGCACAAAAATCCGAGCAATGCTCGGCCAAGCAAGACGATAACCCAAGAAAGGTTTGGTTCTACAAAAAACAGATTTCCCACGAATCATAGTCCAAAGTCCTCGGCACCAAAAAGCGTATTAAGACATGCGGGTTGACATTTAAGCTCTTTCGCTTATTTCAAGCTCAGAGCTTGGGGGGCTAATGGGCATAAAGGAAGGATATTCTCGGAAATTATGGAGAAAGGATATCCCTTAGCCTACAGCTTGAAGAACTTGTATGGAAACTATTTTCTCATACAAAAGATATTAGGAAAAGTCTATTCTGAGACACACCTTCAAGATCGGGAAAAATAATTCAAGGTCAAGTTTCTAAGTTAGTGGGTATTTCAAAACCCACCAAAAGGGTTATGAGTTACTCGAAGAAAATGTCAAGAGCTCTCAAGAACTTCAAAGACCGAGCTACATTCGGAAAAGGGTGAGTGAAGTTCAAACTCTCAAGATAAGCATCTTGAAAGCATCAAAAATTAGATGCAAGCACCAAGGTAAATTCCTAATGACCGAGTTTGAACTTGACTCTTCAAAAGATTGGTTCGAGCCTGAATCACTGATAAGTCGAATCTCAGCTACCAGCCTCTAACTTGTCTTAAACATAGGTAAGATTGAAGTATCTTATGTTCAGAACATGTTACTGGCCGAGATGTGAACCTCAACCACTAAACTCGAGTACTGCCCGAGAGGTATTAGCCGAAGTAAAAGGATATATGCAAATCCAGTACTTTATCAACACCAAGGACAAGCTCAGCTTCATTCATGAAACTCTTTCGCTTATTCTGAGCTCAAAGCTTGGGGAGCTTATATACTGATCGAGATGTTAAACTCACCAAACTAAAATGTTGGACGATAAGTAAAACTAGATCTCCAAACCCAAACAATCAAAGGGAAATGATAACTAGAATCGCCCACCGAGTCCGCTGAACTTAAGAATTGGCCGAAATGTGAAGCTCGGCAACTTGAAACGAAAAGCTCAGGCTCCCTACTCGATTGAGCCCCGCCTCCCCACTCGGTTGAGCCCCGGCTCCCCACTCGGTTGAGCTCCGGCTCCCGACCACTCGGTTGAGCTCCGGCTCTCGACTTATTATTTGAGCACGCAACTATAGCACAAGCCTCGGAAATGTTGCCGTGAAGACCACACGTCAGCACAACACCAGTAATCACCTCCACCTCGGCTTGCCTCGGCTCCCACGAAAAAGCTTCCACGCCATCGGCTCAAAGCTTGGGGGGCTTGTGTATGGGCCGAGATATAGAGTCCGGCACCCCGAAAACATCAAGCTCGGTCACCCGAGCTGCTCACCGAGTTGGAGGATGTATATATATGCATAAAGTATGAAGCTCGGCCAATCACCTCGCCGAGCCTAAAGACAGAAAGATGAAACCGAGTTCCCGAGCTCGGCTAACATCATGAAAGCTTTTACGCTTAATCAGCTCAAAGCTTGGGGGGCTTGTGTACTGGCCGAAGAGTGAAACCCAGCCACCGAGCTCGAATACCCGGCCCAGTCCGAAAGTTAAAGATAATAATTTAAAGATCACCTAATTAAGGGATAGGATATTATCCTTAATTAAATCCTGATATTATCTGAAATAACCTTATCTGGTTAAAAGAGATAATATCCCTTAAATTAAGGAATCATATCTCTAAAAGAGATTTAAGAGATAAATCAGATCTCTAAAAGATATTTAAGAGATAAATCAGATCTCTAAGAGATAGGGGAATTCTATTATAAAAGGAGGAGTACCCATGATAGAAACTCACTTTTCACTGAACTCCGGTGACTCTCTCTTAAGCGTATTAGAGAAACTAGCGTCGACCAAGAGACTATCAGAGAGTCCTTGCTCCCTAGTATTCATCAGATACAAGATTAAGAGATCGAGATCACCGCACCACCAAGGGTTGAACCTAGAACTACGTCTGGCTTTGATTCCCATTGGGATACGTAGGACCGGAATATCAGATTCTGTCAAGCCAAAGTCTAAAACAACCCCCTTGGTTTAACGTTCTATGGCGAGATTTCGGCAAGTCGGATCTCGGCAGGAACATCATACATAAAATATGTTTAGGAATAAAATTAGTGAATTAGAGTGAAAAACTATATTCCCATGTACGGAGTTGGGAAAGAAACATTACTGGGAATGAGATTCTCGAAAATGTAATTTTCCTAATAATAAAACATTCCAAGAACCAAACGACATCTTATAATTAATCACTCAATTGTAAACTTTTAAGATCAAATCTCTTACAATTTTTATATATGTGTGTGTGTGAGTGAGAGAGAGAGACTAAAACTTAATATTTTCTTCTCCTGTTAAAGTTAAATGAGAAAACTGAAAGTAGTTTAGAAAGTTAGTTATTCTGTTTTGTTAGTTAAGTTAGTTACATCCATGAATGTATGCATCACTCTACTATAAATCAATTGTAAACACTCAGCAAATCAATTCAATAAGAAATGAACTTAATTCATCTAAATTCCTCTCTCTTCTATTTCTGAGTTTTCTTACATCTCCCAAGCTTGTGTTTGGTGGTGTATTTGAATGTGAGTAAATATTATTAGTTAAGGTCCATAACATTTTATTGTGTACAATTATCTATAAAAAAAAGTATTAAAAAATCCCGCCTCGGCTATAGAAAATGATGTTATTGTAACTCTTAATGACTAGATGCTCTTGTTAAACTCACTTGTGATGTCGTGGAGGTTTCTTGACCCCGCTTGGTTAGAGCTTCAGCCTGGTTTTGTTGCTTTCTTGACCCTTCGAGCCCATTTTGTTTGTATAAGATCTACTGCATCGCAGAACAAAGCTATAGTCCTACATAAACTTGTCTCCGTGTCCAAAATCAGTGTGATCAGATAATGGAGCAGGGCTAGTAACATAAACGGGAAAGGTGCTTGTGGTCAGGGATGAGAATAGGCTAGTTGGGGCAGAGCCTAGTCTATTTAAAGTCTAGCTCGTCCTAACCTATTTAGTAAAAATATCAGGTCAAGGCTTTCTAAAAAACCTATGTAGCTAAAGGGGCTAGACCTAAGGTTTTTAAAAAAATCTATTAGGCCTATCAGGTCGACCTATTTAACATACACATATATATAATATTATAATACTATAATATATTATTTATATTATAATATTTGAAAGTAAATGTTTATTGGGTATCTAATAACCTACTTGCCTATTTATTTTTGAACGTTTGGTGACATACTTATTAATCACGACGAAACTATTCATGTGTTTAGGGGGCCTTGGCCCCCCTAACTTGTTAAATTTGTTGGAAGTATTAATAATATAAATTTAATAATTTTATGTTATTCATTAGTAAAAAATATAACATACAAGTTTCTTATTCTCGTGCTTCCTGACTACGGAGCAATTTTTTTAGTTATGAATATAGTTAAAACTATATTTCGCAATAAGATGGAAGATGAAATTTTAACTGATTGTTTGATAGTATACATTGAAAAGGAAATTGATGGAAAGTTTAGTACAAATTTAACTATGAATGATTTTTGTGTCATGTAGGAAAGACGTTTTGTGTTTTGATAGATTATTGGATGAAAGGTTACTAATGTAATTAACATTTTGGAACATGTAATTATGATTATTTTGTATGTAATTTTATGTATATATTTATTGGATAAAATTTAATTTTATAGTTGGCATTGGCTGGAGATGAGAATATTATGATGATGCAGGTTTTTAAAATAAAAGGGATGGGTTTATGGGGGCATGTTAGAGAAAGGTTTTTTAGTGGGATGGGGGATCTAGTTAGAACCTCAACCTGGGGAGTGGGGATGATTAATCTAGGTTGACGTTTTACCTTCCTCCCCATGTAATGGTTAATTTCTTGTAATTGTGTGGAGTACATCTTTTGTTCTTTTAATACAATGAAGTTTATCAACCCAAAAAAAAAAAAAAGTTGGCCCACCTAAGTATTTAAGTCTGGGTTCGTCCCTGTTATTACTATAGGTCTATCAACTTCTTTATCATTAGAGACCTACGAGTCTATTTACAAGTGAAAGCATATTAGACGAATCTTGTTGATAAGTATGCTTTTAAGTAGGCTTTCACACCAGACCATGCTTTAAAATAGGACAGGCTCAGGCTTTAAAAATTAGCCTATATCAGGTCATAGGCTAGGCTCGGGTCTCGAGATTGGAATACAAACCAGGCACGGGCTTGTCAGGACTTAGCTCGACCTAACCTATTCCTACCCTCCTTGTGGTAAATCTATAAAGTAAAAATAAGTCATACGTTAGCTTTAAGTGAAAACTTCATGTTTGCCAAATATCCAAATTTATTTTTAATCTGAGGAGATTATGTTGTTACTTGCTAGAAAAATTAGCTCCCATTTAATGATACGAGACGACTATACGAGAACAAGACAAAATATCCATCATAATGTTTTTAGCTGAGAAGTTACCCGTATACAGAGACACAGTAAACAAACCCCAAGCTCTATGAAACAATAGATACAAACATAACTATATTTCCTGTCAAATATAAACGAAAAATTACTTTGGAACAAGTCTTCAAGCTATATGTAGTCAACTACAATGAAATTCATCATCAGTGTCAGATTGGAATGAGCACCAATTAATCCCAGCTCAATAGAAGTTCAATTTCTTCCAAATGGACCAGTTTAAGTTAGGCTGAACCTCTGATCAATATGAATAGGAAGTCTCTCACTACATTTCTATGGTAAAAGGACAACAGTTGGAAATGGTACATGGGAGAAACATAAAGCATCCCACTTTTTTAATATTGATCAAGTCCCTTTTTGAGCTTGCCAAAATAATTTTTGTACCTCTGTGCTAACCCAAACATGCCCAATGTTCCTCCAGTGTGAAGCATCACAACTTCTGATCCTCCTTCAGCTTCTTTGCTAGAGAGAAGCATTGCTGTTTCCCAAGCAGCCAATGTGTACACAGGATCCACTAGAACCCCCGTTTGTTGGGCAATTTGCTGACATGTTTCCACTTCCCCTTCCAAAACATTACCAAATCTAGAATTTGCAAACGTGTGATTGAGAGGGAACAAAACAACAGTTAGAGAAACCATTTATGGTCATTCATACAATCTCTTATAACAACCAATTTTGCTCTGATATAAGAGGTTCACAAGCCTGACTCCTAGTTATTGTTAATCACCTCATTTTTTGGGTACAATTACTAACCACATTTTATTAACTAGTGTTGTAGCAGCATCGCAACCATTTGTCCTTATATTTCAGGGTGCTTAGAGTATTTGGAATTTTCCGAATTGTTTGTCATTAAAGATATGGGCCTTCTATGAGGTTTTTCCATTTTGGAGCCTATTGTTTTTGTTCATTTTCGATTAGTTTATAGTATTACATTTTCCATGGAATTAAGTTTGATTCCTTTTTCACATGCTTTAACAGTATATCTGTTTATGGAATTGTATTATAGCTTGAGGCTCATATATACTTCTAATTGGAAACTGTTTCCAGAGCTTTGCCTTCAGAAATGACCAACTATATTTTGATCAATGATCATTACTTGAACTATTATTCAGTTAACAAAACTATGTATACTGTGACTGTTTCGGTTGCATGTGCTGTTCATTTATATTTTTTATAGTGTATAACGTCATGACTTCATTTCTGAACACTGTCATTCTTCTATGATATAAGGTGAAGAATTTCTTTTGCTGTTTAACTTCTAACATTTATTGTGCAGTATGGCACCTTAATGGTTATGTGATTGTTATTTTGTTACTATTTTACCAAAGGGATTTGAACCAACTTTTGAGGTGAAATAAATACGAATGAAGGCCATGTTGCAATACATGACGATTGTAAGGCTCTTACAACATTTCCTTTTGTGTCTGAAACTTATATACTAAACCAAACCTGACTCGACCAAAAAAAATAAAAATGTCTTCCAGTATCCTTACAGCAAATAATCTAAAGAAAGGTGAACATTCCTTCATTAAGTAATATTTATATATATATTTAGAATTAACTAATATTTGTATTCAGTAATTTTTAATTCTTTCGTTCTATAACTCTGCAGCTGTTAATATAATAGCAGTGGAGTTTATAACATCTTACTTTCTTGGATGGGCACGTTCAACCCAATGCACAATCCCAGCATCTTCTCTGTTTTCATTGTGGGCACTAAACTGAACATTAAAATGGTTCTTGAATTCAGAAATCAAGCGTTCCTCCTGTTTTCTGTACCCATCAATTCTGTCAGCCAGCATGACCGCATATATCTCCCATGGGAGTCTGCATGGAAGTAACAACAAAGATTACCATGACTTAATGCTGTAATTCTACTACGGTTCAAAAACTCAAAACATGAATAGTGGTAGTAAAATTATTCAAATATATTTTCAACTAAAACGGCATGCTACAGAACTGAAACACACCCTAAGCAAAGGGCTGCAAGTCCCAAACCAACAGCTGTTGTGCCAGTACCAGCATCTACAACAAATTTCAAGGCCCTTTGTTTTCCAAGTAAATGATTCTGTGACAAGTATTGCACTAACCGAACAACACCTATACAAAGAAACAATATTTCCATAAAATTATTGCAACACAACAAACAATTAAAGTTTACTAAATGTAAGAACCAACTTAAGGGTACGTTTGGAATAATGGTAAGTGGTGAGAAAGTATATTCCATTGTTTAATTTAGGATGGAATAGAAACCTATCCAATACCCCTCTTTTTCTTTTCCCCCAATTTGAGATAATGCTAGTGCTAGACTGCTAGTATCCGAACCTCACTTGATGTTTGATAGGAACTGGAAAATACTGAATAATATTGAACCTGAAAATTGGAGATAAGCTCCTTACAATAGATGTAGTTCCCCTGCTAACCCAAATATGAAGAAAGCAGCAGCACATAAACCGGAAAAAGGTGAAAAAATAGTAACCAGTAATAAGGAAAGAGAAAAGAGAAGATATAGGAATTGTCACCAAGATAGTGAACAATCCCCCTAGGTTCAGGTCTCCCCTACTCCAATTACAATTCTCAGATACCACTCATAACAGAATCACCCTCTTCATTAATGTTACTGTCTATTAAGGCTTTATTACATGTTCACGAAAAATCCAATAAGTTATGTACACCTGCAAACACAAATTATTTTTTCTAATAAAATACAATTATTTTAAGCCCCGATATATATATATATAAGCACCACATAAGCAAGACTCAGGATTGTTGAAGCCCAATTCTATCTAAATTTTTACCTACTTAAAGAAAATGTTCCTGAAGATATGCATTGTTGTTTTTCTTTAAACACTCCATCTTCTCATTACCTAGTAGAGCTACAGAATCACCTGCACCTTCATTCACAATTAAAACCTTTCGTTGATTGTTTCCCTCACTTCTACTTACATCCATTTGCATAAAATTTGGAGAAGTAGACAACTCAGTTGTTGAAGAGGCTTGAATGATATCACTGAACCATAGGACAGAACCATTGTTACCAGCCACAGACTTAGCATAGCTCTTCAGCATGTCTTCCCTGCTGGCATAAATAGTTCTTGGAACATACGTGACATTTCCATATATTGTAGACATCAAGTTATATCCAGTCAAGATTTCAGGCTGCTCTCCTCTTAGAAGCAGATGTGACACAATTCCTCTCTCAGCACACAGAACAGCTGCAAAATAAGCAAATCGTTATTGGGAAAGAAATGCTATCAACAATTTAACATGAGTTTTACCAAAAGTATACTTCACTTCTGAAAATTCAGCACAATTTCAACCATAACCAAGAAATTACCTACCTATAGCAGCTGTGTGAGCACTCTGACAACCTCCACATGTAACCTAGAAAATGCCCCTGTTGAATGTTATTTGATCGTGGAAATCCTAAAATTAAGAACATTGTGTGATAAAAAAAATACTACTACTAGCAGTACAATAATTTAGAACAACTCAAGGACTGCAGGAAACAACAATCTAATCTAGATGCAAAGAAGCACCCACCAACTAATATATATATACTACCATGTCCATTGCTTTACACTTTAATGTATGTACTATGTACACACAAGTCCATTTAATAACAATATATCATAAAATATGTATATAAAATAAATATGACTAGAAGAAAAAAAGGTTTAAAATTGAGACATACTTTAAAAAACTAATTTTTTAAAATGGGTTGAATTGATTAATGGATAATTTAATTTTACCACATCAGTCACAGAATAATCTTGAATAAGAGGAAGTAGTCCATCCAGTTTTCTTGCTTTATTGCCATTAATTAGTGGGTGCAACAAATCATCCCGAACAATATAGAAGTAGTTCCCTTGTTTATTCTTCTCCGTGATCATGCCATCATCACCAAAAGCTGGATGGGTGTTCAACAGGAAATTACAACCATGAGAACCTTGTCTATGGACTACTTGCTGAATTTTTGTTTCAGGGCTTTGCAATGTCCATCTTCTGTTGAGTACCTTTTCCATAAAATTCTCACTCTTCAGTTTTGGTTTTGCAACGACCTATCAATAGTAAGGAACATAGATATCATCAAGCTTAATTTTATTTTTTGATTTACTGATTATTGATTAAGCTTAATTCAAGAATTAGGAAAGCATAAAATGGAAATTCAATTTTTCAGAAAACGATAAATTATAGGCATAGCAGGAAAATGAGTTGAGAGGGGGGAACAATTTCTACACTTTGGGTAAACAGCTAAGTTAAGCGCTTATTCTATAAGATTTTTTCAAATAAGCTAAAAAAGAAAAATAATATATTTTCATAAGCTTTTCTTGAGAAGCTTATTGCAATCAACTAAGATGAGCTTATATGAAGATCACAAACTATTTTCATAATCTATTTACATAAATTATTCTTATAAGTTTAAATAAGCTCTTTTAAATACACTTTTATTCAATAACAGTTCCTTATATTTTATTTTATTTTGTTTTTGAATAATCTGACCCTTGTGTTGTCATCCATAGTAAATTGAAATAACATAGCTTGAGAAAACGAAGCAAAAAGTAATTAAAAAGAAAAAGGGAAAAAGAGGATGAAGCGAACCTGAAGAGTGTTGGAATGAATCCCATTTCGCATGGCGAGTGCAACATTCTTAGTGGGGAAGTGTTGAAGCCTCATATCGTAGTCATGGTACGCTTAACACTTCAATGATAACTCTTTCCCTAACACTAGCTACAATGCTGAATGCGTCCAGATAGGCTCTCACTTCGCTTCACTCTGCCTCCACAAGTATGTATGACGGGACCATTCCAGTAACAAGAGGATTGGTGGCGGCGCCTTTATTTTATTTTTAAACACAGGAAAATTATAAATTGGGGGAAGAGGGAGGGCTATTTTTTTTTCTTTTGGAAGTATCATACGTGGGTAATCGTGGAAGCTAATCCCTCAACCTTGGACGGGAGGATATTGAATGCTGTTAATCAAGTTTTTTTTCATAGACGAGAGTTGAGGGTCGAATTAATATGATCCTGTATATCCCAAATTAATAATTAGTATTTGAATTAATTAATTTTAAATATATAATAATTTGAATAAATTATAATTGTAAATAGCTATTTTGAATTAATTATAAAAGATAACAATTTAAGAAAAATTTCAAATAAAGTAGCGACTTATAAATTTGTTTATAGTAATTATAAATATTTATATTGGAAATTAAAATAATTAAATTAAAAAAAGTAGACATTTGATCATTATAACATTTAAGTGGTAATTTGAAAATGTATTTAAAAAATAAAAAAAGTAATAATCAAAATAATAATGTTGATGTGTCAAAAAATCACTGGATGTTAGTGCAAAAACCCATTACACTGATTATACATAAAATTTAATTGCTATAAAGATAATCTTTTATATTATTTTATATTTATCAATTAATTTAACTGTTAATTTTACCGTAGTAAAAAAAACTGTTAATTTTACTTAATACTTAAAATTCAATTAACTAGCTTATCTACTACTATTAGTTATATGTTTATTGATTATCAACTAGTTTTTACCATACGCGGTGAAAACATTTATGCCATGTTAATGCGATATGCACAAATACAACATAGCAGAGCAGGTGCAAGCTAAAGCAAACGTTCCATTGCCGTGCTTAGTTTGAAATGAATTTGGCTTTTCTTTGTGTTTTTATCCAAATTTCTCCTTACTCGTGTTGTGTAAGATTTGCAGCTTATCTGTATGTTTCCCTTTTCTATTTCGATCCTCAAATGAAAAAAAAAAACTATAAAACACGTTTGCAAAAATAGCTACTCGTCATCCATCAGATCTTTTTACATCACAAACGCTTACATCATTAGATCTATTCTCTTAAAGTATACCCAGCTTTTTGTAACACCGTTTGCCAAAACAGATACTCATCTATCAAAATGAAAGAATAGCCATATTGTGAGTAGCATGGTTGCTGGAAAGGAGCATTTTTAACTAACAATATCAGCGCATGGACATGTGAATCAACATCGGCTGCATTGCAATCCATTCTCACCATTCCTGGCTAGAGTCTGAATCAATGACTGATGAAGACACAGACTCGTTACTCGGCGATAACTTATATAATTAATAGACTACTACAAGGACCAAATGTGCATCAGCATAAATTTACTTTCGGAGATTGATGACAATACGCCAAAGCCAGAAGAAATTTCTACGGGAATCTTTCTATAACTTACAACCTACATCCAAATTCACATTTAGCAAAATATGAGATATTTGACGGCTGTGAAGAGAAAAACCAAGATTCGGTGGCAGACTAGGATACATTCTCTTCAGAACATGAAGCCAAATCACAACTCTGTCCAAATATATCTGGGATTCCATCCCAATTATTCTTTTCTCTTGTTTCCCAATAGCCACCCTTATATCGGTAAGAACCATCATCATCCTTCTGAAACCATCTGGGCTGCCATCCTCTTTCCTGCATCTTTCTTGCCTGTATTTGAATCAAGCATAAGTTACAAACATGTTCAAGAAAGAAGAACTTAGCATGCATAGTAGCTAGCATACCGATTGCTGATGACATAAACAAAGCAGAAGGTAGGAAATCCAATGAAAACTATGGAATTGCAAGACATGCCACTATTATGAAAAAATTAAATGGTTGTGGTCTTTAAATTATCTTGAAGACATGCCACTATTATGGGGGGAAAAAAAAATTGGCTACCCACACCCAATGGTTCAAAGGGTGGGAGCAGCTGTCGGTGAATTACCTGTCTCTGCAACTGTTCAAGTCTTAGTTTCTCTGAATTTGCCAACTCATATTCTCCATTTTCTAAATGTCTTTGATCTGGTCTCAACCTTGAGTCAGTTGGAGGCAACTTCTCCACTAAGCCAGGCATTATTTCATTCAAGGATATTGCAAAAGGAGAGAGGTTGTATCTTGTCTTGGTAACATAGTTGTCTCTTTCCCACAATAGTGCAGCCTCTGTCATTGGATCATAACCTTTTGGCTTTGTAGTCGGATCCCCAAGGACATAGTACATTGCTTCGTCCCACTTCCCAATTAACATTGCTACCTTCTCTCCAGTTCTGTTGTCTTGAACAAACCCGTGGACCTGATATATACAATAAAAAGTTTATCCAGTCAAAACTGCAAATAAAAAAGTAGATTGATATATCCAAGCTACTCATGAGTTGTTAAGCTTCTAACATGTGAGAAGAGACAGAAACTAATTTAAACAAATATATTACGAATTCTGACCAAGGAAATCTAACTGAATTGGAAAGTGCAGCAGGTAAGAAAATGTTACACTTGTGTTCTTTAGAGTGACAACTTCTACGGTTCTGCTTTATCGAACAATTTATTTATTAAAAAAAATATTCAATCATGAATTTAGTCGAAAGAAAAAGTTGTAGAGAAAAAAGAAAAAAGGATAAAGACATGTTCTGTCAATATAAAAAAAAGGAAACGCAACATATTTCAAGAAAACCAAGTTTATCTATCAAATGAAAATAACAGTTAGTCCTGCAGTCTCTAAGTGATTACCTCCTACTGGCATTCATAATCCTACCTGATGTGGATTTCGGTCTATGATAGATTGCTCTTTGAACTTCAGTTTGCAGGAGTAGTTGCAGCTACCCTTGATGCGCATGGTACCATAGTGGTCACAATAAATTTTACCTAGTATGATATTGTATATGGAAGTGGTGACCTTGCTCCACTGAAATGTTTCACCATCCTCAAACTGTAGGGTGAGGACACCCACTGGATCCAACTGAATAGAACGTCCCCAGAATTTCCCTTTCAAGTTGGAGTCTGCCCAAAATTTCCATCCTCTTCCCTCGCAGTGACAAGCAACAATCATCGGATGATGACTAACCTGCAGCAATTTCTCGTTAGATGAAAATTAGCAGCATAAAATAAACAATAATCAGTGCCAATTTCAGAATCAACGAGTCGGGCATTGAAATAACAATCCAGCTACCTTTTCAGAAAAAAACTTAAGTCCTTTATCTGGATAGTCAGCTTCATAGGTCTCCCCGAGCAAGGGATTGAAAGGTTTGCACTGTCGACCTTCAGTTGACGCATAGCCAGACACAGCAAAAGCTGCAATATTTAGAATTCTCATCAAATCATTCCCCTGCACCATGCAAAACCCTGATTCAAGTGATAATTTTCAAACCATACTAATCCAATAAACAAAAACCATAAACTCAAGTCTTAAAACAGAATATTCTTTTCCTTTCTCAACTTTCTTCTATGATAGTGAACTTGGATGATACCACATTCTACATCAAACTAAATTGTAACAGGTACTAGAAAAACAAATTTTATACAAAACTGCAGTCCTGTAAAAAGCAGTACAGAAACTATCCTTTCAGCTAGAACCCCTTCTGCTCAAGCCTCTAATATCAGTATAGAAATTAGAACATGGAGTCATACTGTCACAGTCTAGTTCAGAGATCTTAGTTCTAAGTGTACTAATTTTGTATTTTCACTGAAGTTCTTTTAGGTCTAGTATCAGTATATATATGGTTAGTGTACATTTTTACCTCTTTTTCCTCTCAATGCAATCTACCAGGGGATTGATTACCCAGCATAATGCAACAAACTATGCTTATTAGAAGCCCTTGTTCCACATGTTTTAGCTACTTTAAAGTAGAATAACATGTCTAGTAAGCAAGCACAAAGCATTGGCATCAAGAATGCCGGAGTCTAAAGACCAAATTGTCTAACCATTCTGGTTTACTTATGACTGCAGGCCTAGTTGTATTATTCAAAATATATTATTATATCATTAACTGAGCTTAAATTTGTTCATGAAGACAGGAACCCCATCGAATCTAAAATCACAATTTGGCAAGTATTGGTCACACTCACAGCCACCAAGCTAAGGAGCTAACTTTCAAAACCACTCCTGCCCTCACCTACCAACAACAACCCCATTATTCACAAATTTGCATCCTTAATTTACCCAAGAAAAACAGTAACAAAACCCAGTATATCCTAATGTTTTGGCTGTCCTATATCAGATGAGAACAATTCTGAATGTATATGCAATGACACTATGGTGCACGGATACGGGAACAGTATTGGATACAACACACGGGTATTGTACGGGAATACACCTTTTGATAGAAAATTGAGATATGGGTAGAGTAAGATACGAATTAATACACACAAACAATCATATATATCTCATAAAACAAGAATATATATATATATATATATATATATATATATATATATATATATATATATTTACAACAACAACAACAAGCCTTATCCCACTAGGTGGGGTCGACTACATGGATCATACGGCATCATAATTGTTCTATCATGAATCATGTTAATAATTAAATCATTGGCCTCTAAATCTTTCTTAATAGTTTCTCCTATAGTTTTTCTTGGCCAACCTCTGCCTCTAGCTATTGGATTGCCCTCCACCTGGTCTACTCTCCTTACTACAGAATCTAAAGGTCTCCTCCATATATGCCCAAACCACCTAAGTCGAGATTCAACCATCTTTTCTACAATAGGTGCTACCCCAACTCTCTCTCTAATGCTATCATTCCTAATCCTATCACGTCTAGTTTTTCCGCTCATCCAGCGCAACATTCTCATCTCTGCTACATTGATTTTACTCTCGTGCTGATTTTTTACCGCCCAACACTTCGTCCCATATAACATCGCCGGTCTAATAGCTGTACAGTAAAATTTTCCCTTTAGCTTAAGAGGTACCTTTTTATCACACAAAAAACCCGAAGCCTTCTGATAGGAACCAACTGTTATTACTGTAGAAATTAGGGAAATTCCCTTACAAAATGTGTAATCCTAGAGTATTTGAGAGACTCTAGACTCTCCCGATGCCCAAAGGCCCCAACTATTCCCAAAATACAAGATATCCTCCTCTCCCAATCCATCGTCTTATTTATAGGCAACATGCCTTAACTCCCTTAACTAACTCCCTAACTCACCTACTAACCAATTAACTAATTAACTAACTACTTAGCTAACAATATCTAACACCTTCCTCCATTTCGACCACCCTGATTGAATCCAATGGTTTACATCTCCCTCAATTTCTCCGTCATTTTGTATAATAGACCCATGATATTTAAACCGTGTGACTTGTGGTATGTTGCGGTCTCCAACTTTCACCTCTAAGCTAGAGGTGCTTCGCCTTTTGCTAAATTTACATTCCATGTTTAAACCGTGTGACTTGTGGTATGTTGTGGTCTCCAACTTTCACCTCTAAGCTAGAGGTGTTTCGCCTTTTGCTAAACTTACATTCCATATACTCCGTCTTGCTTCTACTCAAACGGAAGCCGTGTGCTTCTAAAGCTTGTCTCCAAATCTCCAACCTTCCATTTATATCCTCTCTCGACTCTCCAATTAGAACTATATCATCTGCGAAAAGCATGCATCACGGTGCTGACTCTTGAGTGTGCTCCATAAGTACATCAAAGACCAAGGTAAAAAGATAGGGGCTTTAAGCTGACCATTGGTGCAAACCTATGGTTATTGGGAAATCTTCTGTGGCCCCACCCTATATTCTCACACTAGTCGTGGCCCCCTCATACATATCCTCGATAGCTCGAATATAGGCAATCCGAACACCTTTCTTTTCTAGGGCTTTCCACAAAACCTCTCTTGGTGATTAAGTACTTAAAGCTATAACCTAGTGTTTTTGAGCGGTCAAACACTAACTAGAAATACAAAACAAAGAAGTATTTTGTCTGTAGTCTAACAGTGGAGTGGTCTGACCACTGTCGTATAATAGTACATGTGAGGGAAATCCATTTGTTTCTTCTTGAATAGCATTCACATAACCGGTGCTCTTGACAATGGTATTAGAAAGCAATTCAGAAAACAAGAGACTGAATTTTAGAAAGAGAAATGCAGCCAAAAATATGGAACTGCGTTGGAGAATAATTTGGTGATTAAGTACTCAAAGCATTGTTTTGACAGGCCTAATGGATGGATGAATTACAACTGCAATAGATTAGAACACATTGATTAAGTACAAATTATCAAGCTACGTGAAATGTTGAAATCTTTACAAGCAGCAATTTCCTTAAATTCAATCATACAAACTACCTTGATAAAATGAAATAGGAGATCATGCTTTTAAAACTGCTTTGTGACAAAAGAAAGCACAGCTGAGGACCTGACCTGCTTTCCCCACTCCAATGCTCTATCAACCAGGTATGAATACTCCAGGTCTTCAAAACACTTTTGCAATGAAGAGAGTGGTTCATTAAAATAAACAGGGAGACAAACTCCAGAAAGATCCTTCCCAATATTGTCTTTAATGATTGACCATAAACCAACAGGCTTCTCTTTCTCTTTTGGCTCTGGTAAGTTATCCCTTCTTTTTACATATGGATAACTTACATCTTTGATCTCCTTCTCAAACGCATACAACCCATCAAAAAGAATATAATCCCTGTCATACATATTGGCATTTCCCATACCTTCCCTACTTCGATAGGAAGCACTTCTTAAGGCATCTGCAGACAAAAAATCATTCGTGTCAAAATATGCTCCATCTTCATCATCTGTTTCAACATCTGCTCCATCTTGACTTTCATTATCTGCTACTGAATCAGTAGCACTGCCCTCCGACATAACAGAATAGAAATCTGAGAGATGAGGAGGTCAAGGAGTAAGTAGATTGCTATCAACATCGGAACTTAAAAAATAACCAGTTGGTACAGCAAAATACTGATACTTTATCATCAACTTCCTAAATGCTTCATACCAAGTACAACTACCTAGAAGTCGATAACTCAAATATCTATACCATGGTTATTACTTGATTGCAAAGAATGCTTTTAGTTGATTGGTAGTAGTTCAGTCTTAGAATGGCAATAATGTTGATATGAATTGAATTTAAAATATATATGACCAGACTAAATGCATAACTAAGCAAAATGGGATTCATACTGACTGACTTCATTCCAAGTGTAGATTTTAATGGTGATTCAAGGCAAAAGACAGCAGAAGGTTAAAGGCATACTCACCACTAAACCTTCTATTTGCTTGTCCACAATATGACTCACGTTCCTTTGTTTCATCCACTACAGTAGTTTCCAACTCTATTTTCTCTGTCTGCATTAATTATTTTCAAGTGAATAATCAAACTCTTGGCAATTAAGAATTTCATCATTTAACATGGCATTGACAGCATATATAGGAGAAAATAGGATGTAAATTGAATAAATTCCATTACAATTCCAGAACCAAGATCTATTTCAAAAGGAAAGACTGGTACCTCCAGTTGTTTTAAAGTGTCTAGCAACATAAGATGTTTCTGCTGAAGAAACTTCAACTTGCCTTGAAGATAAGAGACTTCAGAGAGCATAATAGACTCACAGTCACTAATAACTGCTTCATTTATGCATTCCTGTGACAACCGCGATCGCAGCTTCTCTGTTGAAACTACAATATCTTCTGAAGTCGCAAGATCGCTACTTGTTAGATCTCTAGGAAAAAGATCTTTTGCAGATTGCAGAGCCTCAATCCACATGGCTCTGTCTTCTCTGGATACACACCTCAAGTGAAGAGTTTTTGTCCCAGTAAATATGGAAAGCCGCTTATCATCGGATTTGCTGGAACGAACTGAAGAAACCTGTGAACAAGACTCATTTAGATTTAGCACTAAGTGGAAAAGGCAAGCACGGGAAGTTGATAGAAAAAAACATATTATCCATCATACAAATGCAAGGATTAATTCGCAATCCCACAACTATTTCTGCAGATGTCAATTTCGGCTGCACTCGTGAATGACATAGTATAACCTAATATTTCAAAATCAAATGCATAACTGCCAGATATAATTGAACCAACAGTCAATTTAATACAAACGTCAATCATATGGGCCAATAAATAATAATGGTTTAATCAATATTTTGACTAGATCACTGGCTGATTGTGGCAGAAAACATGATAAGCCAGTCCAAATGAGACATCTTAGTTGGTAGAGCTGCGGGACATGCATGGAGAGCACAGGGATTCAAAACCCAGCAATGCACACCACCCCCTTTCCCCTCCCCTCCCCTTCCTCGAGAGGCTCACGAGACTTGCGAGTGTAACATCTCTGGCTGCTTTATGGATTGACGACTGTCCCCACAAATCAACACGGGTCTTTTCAGCATGCTTTGTCCTCACTCACACGCTTCCTAGGAAAACTTCTTAGGAGGTCACCCATCCCATGATTGCTCCAAGTCAAGCACGCTTAACTCTGGAGTTCTTAAGTGATGGGCTATCGAAAATAAAATGCATCTTGTTAGTACAGGTAGTACCAATCAATTCATATAAGCCTTCCTCAACTGTGTAGTCCCATACCTACACGGTCTCAGGATCCCTCTCATTCGGGTGTGTAATCGGTTCATTCATGTGTCCCTCCGCCTAGAAGCCTGCCAGGAGCCGCTCCTTATCCGTGCATTCTTGCACCGGCGACCACTCCCCGCCCTCGCCGGCACCCGGGTGGTACAGCGAGCATCCCCAAGGCCCACCACAGTTGTGGGTCCTCCCTTGGACCAGAAAACATGACAATCCAACCATAGAGAATACATATTTCAAAATAGATGCACGTTACTCGTTTAGAAGTAAATGCAAAAGCAATGTGTGCGCGTGAGTTAGAAATGTTTGTTCAATACCCTTACGCTATTTAGCATGCCAGCAATTAATGTCCTCTTTGACCTCACAGCATAACCGTTCACTCGTTCCCCCTTTCTTGCATTTTCTCTGGTAAATTGGGCCAAACAGCATGGAGAAATCCAGAAAGCTTCATACATCATACACATAACTAAAGCAGATAACTTAAACTTGAAGAAAACTCATAAAAATAAAATTAAAAAAAAAAATTCAATGGACATGACCAGGTTTGCATGATACACAGAACACCAGAGAATTCTAAAGTGAAATCTGAAAATGCATTTGAAAATGTGAGCGCTTGTGATTGGAGCAGAATAACACAAACCTTCAAATGTATCTCACCAAAAGGCTTGCATTGCTTGGTGACGTTAACTCCTCCTACTACTACTCGATTCACGTTGTTCCAATTCGCCTTCTTCATATATTTACACGATTCCTCACCGATCACCCTCACGCTCCGATCCCTAGCCGGACTCATCAAGATCTTGTCCGGTCCATGAATCTTGTAATACGAAAGCACTCCATCTTCAAGCACGAACCACCTCGACCTCCATCCCTTCCCGTAATTCACCCACTTATACAGAATCCCAGCCACACTACCAGCCACACCACCGCCGCAGCACACCTTCGAATCTTCCGCCGCGGAGGCAGCAGCATCCTCGTCGTCGCGATTCGAGGCCTTGCCGGAATCGTAACCGTAACCGCCGTGAGACGATGAATCCTGAGCTGATAAGCTCGATTTGGAAGCGTAGTGAACGGTTCTGATCGATGAATCGAGCCCTAACTGACACTGTTGAGCTGGCGATTTCGCTACCACGGGGTTCGCCTTGTCCCGATCGATCGAAACCGGAGCAATGCAGCAAAGTGGATTCATCTTTCTTTCCCTCAAATCATGATCGAGATTCGAGAGTGGAGATTTGAATTGAGATCCGAAAAACGAAACGTAACCGTTTTGAGAGAGAGAGAGAGAGAGAGTGTGAGTGATGTGAGAAAAGGGGAAAGGGAAGTGAGGTACAGTTGTTATGGCAGGCAGGTTATAAAGAAACTGAACCACGCACTTACTTACCCACTGCTCTCTCTCTCACACAGATCCATTTAAGACGCTGCTCACTCAGTAAATTTGTTTGTTCATTACTTCTTACATTACATATAGCAGTGTGAGTGAGTGCACTCTCTCGTCTTTCTTTCTTTCTTTCCTTCGTTTCCATTCCCATTTCCCCATACATAGGTTCAGCTATAACGCTTAACTAGTAACTAACTGAGCCATGCCGTTTATTAAATGCAATGCTTTTGGTTTTTTTTCTTTCTATTTCGATTCCACTCGTTAAGTTTTATTATTGAATTGAATTATTTTTAGGTTCATTGAATCTAGGATACGTGGGAAATTTGTAAGACTAATTTCAGAAGATGTGGAGTTCAGCTAAGGATCAACTTCTACCGTCGAATCCGTAAATGTATGGTTAAAAGATTCAACCTGCTGTGATCACAGTTTATAGAATACCTTCTGATTATTTTGAATTATTTTTAAGAAAATACTAAAAAGTATTTTTAGAATATTATTTAAGAAATGAGAAAAGAAATATTTATAAAAAAATAGTAAATTTAGCATTTCGAAAAATACTCTTTTAGTTTTTAGATATGAATTTTCATTTTTTAATCAACGTCCTTAGCAAGATACTTGTTCTTATTCATGATTGTAAAAGGAGACAGCTAACGTGCGCACTTGTGCGCAGGGAGAGGGGTGGGGATGGTTGTGTCCGTTGGGTGAGGGGAATTGGGGAAAGAAAACCCCTGCTCTTTTGTTTTTCTTTGGGCCAGGCCCATGGTTATGATGAGAGGGGAGATATGTGGAATGACGTTTTTGGGCTTGGATGTCTGTTTATGGGGTGAGTTGATAGCGATGGGAGGGAGGGTGTCCGGGTAATTTCGTGTGGTTGAAAGCGATTGTAGAACGATGGGTGGGTTGGATATCCGTTGTGGTCGAATTGGGAGGGAACTTTCGCTGGTGGTAAAAGATCATGATGCTATTGCTACGTGTTATTTACTAGAGTTTTTGCCGTACGGGTTACATCATTATATAAAATATATAAAATTTTTAAGTTTTAAAAGATAAATATAAAATATGTGTATAATAAAAATTGAAGTATAAAAAATTTATGCATCATATCACAGTGGATGTGAATAATTTTGTAAAACACATAAATATTATCTTTAATTAGAAATTCCTAAAAATATATATACTATAAAATAATATAACTTTGCACAAACATAATACAAACACTATAATAAATAGGTAGTATAAAATAATTTATTTTATTTTATGCTTACTATTAATCTTTTTTTTTATATAAAATATCTCATTTTTAAAACTGCATAGAACAGAAACTCCTATATTTAAATGTTCAAATTCAAATTGTTTTATTGTTCAAATTCAAATTGTGACTATTTTCAATGCATTGATTTTCTTAATTTATTTCTTTTAAAATGTTTTGATTGATTTATTGCAACTTCCAAAAAACAATAAATCTAATTTAATTTCAACCTATCATGACATCCAATCGAATAATTTCTATTTTCTTATATTCTTTTTTGTTTCTTTTCAATTCCAGTACCACGTTCATTTCTATACTTACAACCAATCTTTTCTGTTTCTATAAAAAAAAAATTCTATACTTACTATCAATTTTTTTTGTTTATCTAAAATATCTCATTTTTAAAGCTGCACAGAATAGAAACTCATGTATTTAAATGTCTAAAATATCTTTTTTAGATTTAAATTTTCAAACTCAAATTGTTTTATCGTTCAAATTCAAATTGTGACTATTTTCAATGCATTGATTTTCTTAATTTATTTCTTTTAAAATGTTTTGATTGATTTATTCCAACTTCCAAAAAACAATAAATCTAATTTAATTCCAACCTACCATGACATCCAATCGAATAATTTCTATTTTCTTATATTCTTTTTTGTTTCTTTTCAATTCCAATACCACATTCATTTCTATACTTACTACCAATCTTTTTTGTTTCTATAAAAAAATAATTTATTTTATTTCTATACTTACTACCAATCTTTTTTTGTTTATCTAAAATATCTCATTTTTAAAGCTGCACAGACCAGAAACCCTGTATTTAAATGTCTAAAATATATTTTTTTTATTTAAATGTTCAAATTCAAATTGTTTTATTGTTCAAATTCAAATTGTGACTATTTTCAATGCATTGATTTTCTTAATTTATTTCTTTTAAAATGTTTTGATTGATTTATTCCAAAAACAATAAATCTAATTTAATTCCAACATCCATGGCATCCAATCGAATAATTTCTATCTTCTTATATTCTTTTTTGTTTCTTTTCAATCTCAATACTACATTCATTTCTATACTTACTACCAATCTTTTTTGTTTCTATACAAAATAATTTATTTTATTTCTATACTTACTACCAATCTTTTTTTGTTTACCTAAAATATCTTTTTTTTAAAGCTGCACAGAACAGAAACCCATGTAATTAAATGTCTCAAATATCTAAATGTTCAAATTAATATTGTTTTATTGTTCAAATTCAAATTGTGACTATTTTCAATGCATTGATTTTCTTAATTTATTTCTTTTTAAATCTTTTTACTGATTTATTCCAACTTCCAAAAAACAATAAATCTAATTTAATTCCAACCTACCATGACATCCAGTCAAATAATTTATATTTCTTATATTCTTTTTTGTTTCTTTTCAATTCCAATACAACATTCATTTTTAGTAAAGAGAAATGCCATTTAAAATGATAAATTAAAATGAAACTGTTACAGAGACGAAGATGATGTCATGGACACTCTAATATACATATTAGTAAAGAGAAATAAATGATATTTTTATATCTCAATATAATTGTGCCATTGAAATCTCTAAATATTAAACAATGACAAAGGAAGAAAACAAATTTTGCCAAATTGTGGCCTTACGACAGAATAAAGAAATAAGAAAATAAGGGGAACTCCATAATAGACCATCAACCAAAATGAGTATAGGAAAACACTTGCACTTGAAGGAACCTGAAAATCAAATTCTGAATGTTAGGTTAAAGCAAACTATGATTTATCCACAAAAAAAAAAATTGTAAAATTGTGGAGATATAATTGAACTTACAGTGTATAAAAATTTTACCTTTCAAGAGATGAAGAGATGAAAAGAACAAATAAACAAAATCAACCAATGACTTAGCTGATGAATTACCTCATGGGAGACACACATGAGCAGACTGAAGAAGATGCAGAAAAGATATGGAAACACGGCTTTCAACCAAGCAGAAAGTGTGTGTTTAAATAATAATAAAAACATAGCTTTCAAAAAAAATAAAAAAAATTCAACTTTTATCAAACAAAAATTACTCGTATAGCAAAATTACAAAATACTATCAGTGGGAATAAGAACATATAAAACCAAAAGGGAGAAAGACATACATCCTATCTGATACGTCCCTGCACAAACCGAGATTTTGCAATCAACATTATATTATTAAACACATTTGTGAATCAATTCCATTTTCAATAAATAAATAAATAAAATTAAAAAGGCAGGAGTACCTCAAAGAGAAAGAGGACTTTGATGAGCACACAGTGGCTAGGTCTCCTAGGCAGCGACGGTGGACTCCTCACTTGTGCTTCAGGTGCTCGTGCTTTCAATTTGTAAGCATAACAATAAAAACCTTAGATCAGAACGGGAGAAATCAACACCTAACCAAAAGGGTACCCCAAAAAAAGTAAAGAAAAAACCAAACTTTGTAATGGGAAGAGCACCAAAATCAAAGATGGAAGACGGTAGCTGAACGGCGATTGTCTCCTTGCAGGTGGTGGTGGTCGCATGGTAGTGGTGGTGGTCTAGATTCAGAGGGAGAAAGAGAAAAAGAAGAAAGACAGAGGAAAATGAAACGTGACAGAGAAAGAGAGAAAAAGTTAATGTGAAAATTATGAAATGCTACTATTTATTTTTTGGCTAAATACAGAGTGAATTTATTAGTCATTATTTTCAATGTATAGAAAGTGTAAATGTAAAATTTGAAATTTAAAAGAGATAGAAGAAAAAAAAAGAGAAAAGGCTCATGAAAAGAGAGTTAAATAATTAGTTACCAATTTTTAAGTTATTGGAATGATGCAACAATAAATGAAAATTTAAAATTTAGAAGAGATAGAAGAAGGAAGAGACAGAAATAATTAGTTACCATTTTTCAAGGTATTGGAATAATGCAATCATTAACTTGGGAAATAGTAATATTTGTATGGAAAACGTAATGCATCTGGATAAAGATAATTCTAATAAATTATTAAATACTCCCTCCTTACTCGATTATAAGTAAAAAAGTACCTATATTTTTTGGACTCAAATATAAGCAAAATCCAATTAACTCAACCCTATTTAATGTAAGTATTCCAAAAATCAAGAAAATTAACCAATCAAACCAATCCCCTCTTTACTTTTTCAAGTCAAGAGCATTGCACATTCCCGAAACAATTAAACGGTAGTTTAATAATTATAACTCTTTTTTTTTTACATAAATCAAGACAATTAAACTCAATTAACTAACTTCCTTAATAAGTGCAAAATTAGTTACTTTTGCTTATAATTAAGTCCGGAGGTAGTACATATTTTAATTCTAATAAATAATTAGTTGTCATCCACTAATTCTGCTTATGGAAAGATTTAGAATATACTTATTGTAGAATTGTTGTAGGATTAAACGTGATCGTGACACATGTCCAAAGTTTCCTTAGAATGGGAAAAGAATTGTATTTTAATATAGATATAGATTTATTATTTATTTATTGATAATGTTGTTGCAATGCTTGGGTTTTCTAAATACTAGGTAGAAGTCCACCACGAGGGATGGAGGTTCAACATTGTTTAACGTTGACTGAAGTTGATCCCATAACTCTCATTAGATTGAGTGACTTTGGGCTTGACCTAATGAAACACAATTTAACTTAATTTCTTTTGGAAATATTTGTGTGTGTGTTTGGATTAATGGTAAAATGGTCTTGCTAACCAGTGTCCTAGGAGTATTGATTAAATATTCCAAGGATAGAAAAATCATATTGGAAAGTGTAGCTAATATGATATAGAGGTCAAAGTTGTTACCATTTGTTTGATAAGGCTGTTGGATATTTGAACTAGGCTGTTATATATTTGAATCATGGAGATAAGTTGTTGTTGCCTTATCTTCTAATGGTTAGGAGTTTAGTTTCCTATGATAAAGGAGATATGATCTTATATGATCAAGTTAGTTTCCGCAATGTGTATATATACATCTAATCTCTGATATGTAATACAAGCAAGTGAATCAATTCTTTCTCTTATTTAAATTTCTATTCAGAAATTTATTATGGCATCAGAGAAGGACGATTGGGAGCCAGAAATGAAAGATATTTCTGTCATTGGTCATAAGGAGAAGAAAAATACCTCCAATATCGATATTGTTCAGCCCACCATCACTTCTTCCTCTCCGTATTACCTCAACTCGTCAGACAATCCAGGAACGCCGTTGGTAGCTGTTCCACTAAAAGGGGAGAATTATCGTAACTGGGCTAGATCCATGAAGATGGCCCTGCGTGCAAAAACCAAACTAGGCTTCATTGACGGAAGCATTCAAAAACCTGCAGCTGGAGCACCTGAATTCAATGATTGGGAGAAGGCCGATTCCATGGCCACTACATGGATTTTTAACTCCACAGATCCGAATTTACACGACAGCATATCTCATGCAACCACGGCTAGAGATGTATGGCTTTACTTGGAGGAAAGGTTCTCTCAAACCAATGCACCCCGTATTCATCAGCTTTGGCGAACTGTTTGCATGACTCAACAGGAACCTCACGTGAGCGTCACAGATTTCTACACCAGCTTCAAAGCACTCGTTGATGAACTAGGAGAACTGCAGCCATTGCCTCAGTGCACTTGTGGTGCATCCAGGAAGTTAGCACAAAGAGAGCAGGATCAACAAGTGCACCTATTTATTGGGAGCCTTGATAATGACAGGTTTGGGAACGTGAAAGGAACCTTGCTGAACATAGACCCGCTTCCTCCACTTCGCTGTGTCTTCAATCATATACTGGGAGAGGAAGCACGGCTCATTGCAGATAAAGACAGAGAGCCAAGGATGGATGCAGGGTCTGCTTTTCATGTAAACGAAAAAGCCGTGAAGGTCCACGACCCAAGTGTGACACTGGGGGAAAATAGGGCATGAGAAGGCAAGGTGCTATGAGTTGGTTGGTTACCCAGCTCACTAGAATGTCAAGAGATCACACAAAAATCACTACAAAGCATGAACAAAAGGTGGAGTTGCTCGCCTAGCCATATCAGAAAATGAACAAGGCAAAGCAACTAATTCAGAAGAAGGCTCCAAGGGACATGCACTGTTCACATTGCACACAAAACACACAGATTACATAGCTGGTGATGACAACTGGATTTTAGACAGTGGAGAATCTCGTCACATGACTCCACTGAAAGCTCTCTTTGAGGATATACATTCTCTCGATAGCCCACTACATATTACCGTGCCAACAGGTAACACAGTGATAGTAGACAAAATGGGAACTATTGTGCTTAATAGTAATATTAAGTTGTGTAATGTGTTATACATACCACAGTTCAGTTGCAATTTAATATCTATTAATAAATTGACTCATGATTTAAAATGCAATGTTACTTACTCCTCTAATGGTTGTTTGTACAGGACCTACTCAGGAGGAATATGATTGGCTCAGGTGACTTGTGTGATGGAGTCAATGTCCTTAGAAGAGTGGCAGTACAAGGATCATCTCTGGCAGCAAACACAGTGAATGAAACTACTTTGTGGCATGCAAGAATGGGGCACCTTGCAAATCAGAATCTATTTAGGTTATCTAGTTTGTTGAATTTTCATTTTGATAAAAATAAAGTTGAATGTTGTGACGTCTGTCATCGTTCCAAACAATGTAGACAATCTTTCTCTTTGAGCAATAATAAAGCACAATTTGAATTTCAGTTGATACATTGTGATCTTTGGGGGAAATATATAACTGTAACTCATAATGGTGCATCTTATTTTCTCACTACAGTAGATGATTATACTCGAGCAGTTTGGGTATATCTCTTAAAAGAAAAATCAGATGTGCCAGATATTTTGATGAATTTTTGCTCAATGGTTCAAACGCAGTTTAATGCTAAGGTACAGGTTATACGTAGTGATAACGGAACAGAGTTTACCAACAACACAGTCCAAATGTATTTTCGCAGAAAAGGGATTCTACATGAAACTTCATGTGTAGGAACCCCATAACAAAATGGCAGGGTGGAGAGGAAGCACATACATATCCTCAACGAGGCTAGGGCACTTCGATTTCAAGCAAATTTACCCATCTCTTTTTGGGGAGAATGTATCTTAGCAGTTGTACACCTCATCAACAGAACTCCTACTACAGCAAACCAAGGGATTATTCCACATGAAATGCTTTTTGGAAAGCCTTCACAATACAATCATTTACGTTGTTTGGTTGCTTATGCTATGTGAAGAAAAAACTCATGATAAGTTTGATGCAAGAGCCAGAAGGTGTATTTTCATTGGTTATCCTCAAGGACAAAATGGATGGAGGGTCTATGATCTTGAGAGCAAGGAATTTCTAGTGTTCGGTGATATCATTTTCTACGAAGATAGATTTCTTTTTACTGAGCACAAATTAAGTGAGCCGACAAAGCAAGATGTTCATCCCAACATGTTATTCATAAATGAGGAGATCCTGGAGGATGATAGGGATAGGGAACCAGAATCACAAGACTCAAATGACGTGGTGCAAGAGGTAGTTAGCAACATGGTTGATGAAAGAAATGAGCAAGGAAGGGTGCAGGTAGTTAAAAGCATACTTGATGAAAATGAGGTGTAGGGAGCAATCACACACAATGCTCCTTTAGTTCCTCGGACACGCCAACCACCATCCTACTTGCGAGATTACTAGTGCCACTTACCTAGGAATACTTCATCATCACACAAGGATTGTGAGTCATCATATTCCTCAGGTAAGTCCTATCCCATTGTCAACTATGTACATTATAATCATTTTCTCCCACTCATCAAGTCTTCATGGCAGCCATCTCTAAAAAAGATGAGCCTGCAAATTATTCCCAGGCAGTACAGCATGTAGTGTGGTGATCAGCCGCTAGCTCATCTAGTTTTATAGCTAGTATGACCGTGGTTTTGTGCTAATTTTATATCAATTTCGCCCAAATTAGACTTGATTGTCTTTAAGCAGCATTTTGAGTCCATAAAGTATTTTTAGGTTAATTTAGTTGATTTAGAGTTAAATAAAGCACTTATGCTATTTTCTGTTTTCAGGTTAATAAAAGGAAATAAATCTGGAGTTTTCGCCCTGCGAGAAGGCATTCGCCTCGCGAACTTGAAGGTAATTGTGCCAGAAAATTTGCATCCTTTCTGTGTCACCCCGCAAATCCAATCCTCGCCTCGCGAGAGTGAAGACCAGAAGGCATGACCTTTCCATTCCTCGCCATGCGAGCCGTGCTTCGCCTCGCGAGAATACCAAATGATGCAGAGATTCGCCTCGCGAGACAGTGTTCGCCTCGCGAGTCCGCTGATTCCAGATACTGTATATAAGTCAGTTTTAGACATAACTGAAAAAAGCGTGGCTAGTTGTTAGCCAGTCTTAGGCAGTAGTAGTAGTAGTTTCAGTAGCTTACTTTCTTTTCTTTACTTTTGTGTTTATTTATGTAATGGAGAACTGGTCTCCTAGATTAATCTACTGTGATTGGTTTCAATTACACTTGAGGTTATGTAATTCCTGTTTTGTCTGCTTTTCTCTTTTCAATACTATGCTATATATTTCTGTTTGTTTAATTCAGGAGTGTATAGTGTTGTATTGATTTATTTCGGTGATGTTATGTTCCTATACTAAATCGCGTTTGTTTAATTCGCGTGTGTTCGTTCATGTTCGTTTAGTTCATGAGGGCTTAACCCCGTTTGTTTAATTCGGGAATAGGAACATATATCTGTAGTAGTGATTTCGTTTTTTAATTGTTGCTACAGCCGGGAGGGGATTAGAATCTGTTTAGGGCTTGGAATTTACATGAGCCAATGATAGTGGGAAACCGAGAACAGTAGGTTGATCGTCTTTAGTTTAATTGTTAATCTCTTAGCTTGCTCTGTTTTCTGCTTGTTTTCTTTGTTTTATTTCAATCCAACCAACCCCCCAAAACTGATTTTCTGTTAATAACAACAACCTAAGAGTCCTTGTGAGACGATACTCGAGTTGTCGCTTCCCTATCTACATTATTTTGTAAACGCTCGTTCTTTTTGGCGCGTGGCGACAGCGCGACCAAAAATAGGTGCCGTTGCCGGGGACTCTTGTTGCGTTATTAGCAGAAAATAAAAAAAATTAAAAAAAAATATTTGCTGAATCAGTTTTGTCTGCTTTGTCTGGTTGTGAATTTTAGTTTGCTCCATGGATAATTATATGCAAAATTATGTGCCTAATGTCTATTATGAGCAACCATGCATGTATTATCCTGATTTTAGTAAACCACCACCATGCACAAATTATCCTAATTTTGTTGGAAGTTATGAGTTTAATAGTGATTATGGCGTGCTTGGAATGAATGATTATCCTAGCCAACAGGGTAGAGATCAAGGCAGCCTGGATGAGTTAGCTTTTATGATACTACAAATGGCCGAGAACAATCAACGGATGGCAGTAAGCCAGCAATATCAGCCTGACCCTACACTAGCCCAGCTCAGTCTGGAAGAAATGATACAACAAATGGAAGAGAATGATCAACGGTTGGCATAACAAAATCTTGAATTCCAACAGAGGATGGAGGCAAGTAATCTTGAATACCAGAGGAGAGAAGCTGAATCTCAGAAGTTGTCCATTCTAATTGATCAAATAGTCGCCAACTCGGCTGCGCTGCTAACTCCACAGCCCCTTGAAGAACATACAGAGTCACAAGTTATTCTTGAAGATACTTCTGATGATAATTTTGATAATACTTCTGTTGATGAACTGTGTGTTGAATCCCCTGATTCTAATGCATGTGCTGATTGTTATGCACATGCATTAGAATCCCCTGATAATTTTGTGTATAGAATGTTATGCAGGTTTATTCTTCTCAGGAAACATAGAAAATGAGGATCAGGAGGATCAGGAGGACATCTGCTTTCCCGTGCTTGAGGATGATGAAGAACCTTTGGAAGTAGATGATTCAATTAACTCATATGCATGTGTTGAGAGTGATGGGATGGATGAACTAATTGCCGAATTTCCAGACATTCAGAACTTTACTGATTCAGTTTATTGTGATATATGTATTGATTCTACTAACACTAACCTTTGTGTGGTGTGTGCTGAGATTTCTGCAGGTTTAGCAGGTGATGAATTTGTTAGTGCTGTGAATGAAGACCATGCAGAAGTTGAAGCAGCACCAGTAACCCCAACTACTTGTTTACCACCTCCCACTGTGGAACAACCGGTAATGGAGTTCAAGCCACTGGATCTTGCACCATGGCCAGTCCAAGGGGTTGAACCCCAATTTTATTGGGAGGATTTTGTTGAGAAAGCGGTCATCTTCAACCCAAAGGGGAGTGAGAAGTCCGCCGCACTGGAAGGAGCCACCGTAACTGTCAAGCACTCACTCCCATATCAAGGCTGCAAGTTATGGAAGCATGGAATGAACTCCCACCCTTTGGCTATCACTTGGGCCTTATGTTACAAGCAATGGGATCCCGGTGGAACCACCTCCAATGAGTTTTTCTGAACCTTGCTCTTTTAATTTTCTTTTCCTTGCTTTATTTCTGTTTTGTTTTTCAATAAAGCTCCTGAATAATTTGAGAAGCTCAGGAGTTGTGTTAAGTCTAGTGTTGGCAAGTTTGATGGGATTTGATTAATTTTTGCATAGATGGATTGCATGAGTTGATTGTTTTCCCCCTAGGATTTGAAATTTTTTTGAAAAAGTGATCCCCATGTAATTGAAAACTGAACTTCGAGATTTTGTTGTGATGGCATGATTTATGATAAGTTTGGGGTGATAGGGAAGCACACATTAGGGATAGAATCTCTGTCAAACAATTTGCATGAATGTCCAGGTGAGGTTTCGAGCCTCCAACATGTTTTTGACTGTGTGAAATCATTTTTAAGTTGCACTTTCCCGAATTTGCTTGAATCTCTTTATGGTTTGCATGATTATGTGTTTGCTTCAGATGATTTAGGCATTTTCTTTGTAAATAACTACTTAGCCTAAAAATAATCAATTCCTAATGCATGTTCCTTAGTTAGCCCCATTGAGCCTGATTAGCCTGTTAATTCTTGATGACCTCATGTTATGAGCCTAAAATCCGAAAAACCATGTTAACCCAATCTTAGGATTAGGAGAGCATGGAATCTTAGAAAGAAAAAGGGTGCAAGAAACTAAGTTTGGGGTGGCTACAAGGTGTGATGTGTTGTTTGGGATTGAAAAAGAAAAAAAATAATAAAATAAAATAAAAATAAAATAAAATAATAATAAAAAGAGAAAAGAGAAAGAAAAAAAAAGAAAAGCAAAGTGTAAAAATGAAAAAAAAAATAATAAAAAAGTATTAGAAGAAATGGATGTTGTCACCCAAGGCAAAAAGATGAATGAGAAAAGGACTTGAGTAGAAATTCAATGTTTTGAAGTGTTTCATGCTCTCTTAGTTCCTAGGGTCTTCAGCCTAGTACCTTTGTATATCCTACCCTTAGCCAGGCCCCATTACAACCCATAAAAGACCTTTTGATGTTGCTTGCATGTTTTCTGTGGGAATCATTTGGAGATGAAAATCAAATTTATGGGAAGTGTTCTTAAAAGTGAAATTGAGTGAAATGTTGTTAGCCTAACACAAACTGAGCGATTGAGTGAACACTAAATGCCCTTGTGAGGAAGGCAGTTGTTTGAATCTGGTGATCTCCCTCTTGTGTGTAACTTGGATCCCCTGCTTAGATTAATGATTGCTTGAATGATGAAATTCTCAATTGTTTAGAATAAATGATTGTGGGGATTACTTTGCTTGAAAGAGGGGAACATTGAAGAAAACTGCTTCGAAGAAATTGCCTGAAATTTGTGAAAAGTTGATTAAATCTTTTAAGCTTGCCATGTTTTGCCATGTCTTGAGTCTTTTTAAGTTTTTGAGTTTTAGTTTGCTTGGGGACAAGCAAAGTTTAAGTTTGGGGTATTTTGATCAGTCGCTGGCTCATCTAGTTTTATAGCTAGTATGACCGTGGTTTTGTGCTAATTTTATATCAATTTCGCCCAAATTAGACTTGATTGTCTTTAAGCAGCATTTTGAGTCCATAAAGTATTTTTAGGTTAATTTAGTTGATTTAGAGTTAAATAAAGCACTTATGCTATTTTCTGTTTTCAGGTTAATAAAAGGAAATAAATCTGGAGTTTTCGCCCCGCGAGAAGGCATTCGCCTCGCGAACCTGAAGGTAACTGTGCCAGAAAATTTGCATCCTTTCTGTGTCGCCCCGCGAATCCAATCCTCGCCTCGCGAGAGTGAAGACCAGAAGGCATGACCTTTCCATTCCTCGCCACACGAGCCGTGCTTCGCCTCGGGAGAATACCAAACGATGCAGAGATTCGCCTCGCGAGATAGTGTTCGCCTCGCGAGACAGTGTTCGCCTCGCGAGTCCGCTGATTCCAGATACTGTATATAAGTCAGTTTTAGACATAACTGAAAAAAGCGTGGCTAGTTGTTAGCCAGTCTTAGGCAGTAGTAGTAGTAGTTTCAGTAGCTTACTTTCTTTTCTTTACTTTTGTGTTTATTTCTGTAATGGAGAACTAGTCTCCTAGATTAATCTACTGTGATTGGTTTCAATTACACTTGAGGTTATGTAATTCCTGTTTTGTCTGCTTTTCTCTTTTCAATACTATGCTATATATTTCTGTTTGTTTAATTCAGGAGTGTATAGTGTTGTATTGATTTATTTCGGTGATGTTATGTTCCTATACTAAATCGCGTTTGTTTAATTCGAGTGTGTTCGTTCATGTTCGTTTAGTTCATGAGGGCTTAACCCCGTTTGTTTAATTCAGGAATATGAACATATATCTGTAGTAGTGATTTCGTTTGTTAATTGTTGCTACAACCGGGAGGGGATTAGAATCTGCTTAGGGCTTGGAATTTACATGAGCCAATGATAGTGGGAAACCGAGAACAGTAGGTTGATCGTCTTTAGTTTAATTGTTAATCTCTTAGCTTGCTCTGTTTTCTGCTTGTTTTCTTTGTTTTATTTCAATCCAACCAACCCCCAAAACTGATTTTCTGTTAATAACAACAACCTAAGAGTCCTTGTGAGACGATACTCGAGTTGTCGCTTCCCTATCTACATTATTTTGTAAACGCTCGTTCTTTTTGGCGCATGGCGACAGCGCGACCATATGGCGTGAAGCCATGGCACAAGAGCTCACGGCACTTGAAACAAATAAAACATGGACACTCGAACCACTACCCGAAGGCAAGAAACTTGTGGGATGTAGATAGGTTTATCGTGTTAAATATAAACCCAATGGAGAAGTGGACAAGCATAAGACGAGACTCATAGCGAAAGGATGCACTCAACTGAAGGGGGAGGACTTCACTCAGACATTCGCTCCGGTTGCTAAAATGACCAGTGTTTGATGCTTACTTACAGTGGCAGTGGCAAAGGGTTGGTCTTTACATCAAATGGATGTAAGCAACGCTTTCCTTCATGGGGACCTTCATGAAGAAGTTTATATGAAGGTGCCACTCGGTTACGATGTGTAGAACACAGGTCTAGTTTGTCGTCTTCATAAGTCCCTATATGGATTTTGACAAGTATCACGAAACTGGTATGCAAAATTATCGAAAGCATTGACTGGTTATGTTTTTCAACAAAGTGCAGCCGATCACAGTTTGTTCACATACAACTCGCCTCACACTTTCATAGCAGTTTTGGTGTACGTTGATGATCTTGTAATAGCTGGAAGTGACCATGCAGTATGCGCATAATTCAAAAAACACCTTCATACATGATTTCACATAAAAGACTTAGGAGCTTTGAAATTTTTTCTTGGACTCAAACTAGCCACAAGCCCAAATGGGTTGTTCTTGTCTCAACGAAAATATGCATTAGATATTCTACATGAGTGTGGGATGCATGATTGCAAACCATGCACATTCCCTATGGAACAACACCATCGCTTTTCCACAACATCCAATGCGCATTACTCCAATCCAGCTTAGTACAGAAGGTTGGTTGACCGTCTCATTTATTTAACCATCACATGATCGGGACTTTCTTACTCGGTTCATGTCTTGAGTCAATTCATGCAAGCACCACAACAAGATCACTGGAATGCTGCTATGAGAGTGCTTCACTATGTTAAATCTTCTCCTGGTCAAGGGATTTGGATACCCAAGCATAATGATCTCACCCTTGTGGTATACCGTGACTCTGATTGGGCAACATGCCCCATAACTCGCAAATCCATCACAGGTTACCTCATGAAGCTTGGATCAATGCCCATTTCATGGAAAACAAAGAAGCAGACAACCATTTCCAAATATTCAACTGAGGCGGGATATAGAGCCATGTCGCATACCACTAGCGAAATCATATGGCTGAGGAGCTTGCTCTCTTCTTTGCAGGTGAAGATAGAATGACCAACATCACTCTTTTGTGACAACCAGTCAGCTATGCACTTAGCATCCAACCCGGGTTTTCACGAGCGTACGAAGCATATTAAAGTGGATTGTCATTTCATTCGAGAATACATCCAGTCCGGGGTCATCACCACCATATACATTCCTACATCTCATCAACCAACATACTTATTTACTAAGTCACTTGGCACGAAGCAGTTTTAGGAATTGATGTCCAAGTTAGGTGTTCGAAATGTGTACTCCCAACTTGAGGGGGGATAATACGATATAGAGGTCAAAGTTGTTACCATTTGTTAGATAAGGCTGTTAGATATTTGAATTAGGTTGTTAGATATTTGAATCATGGAGATTAGTTGTTGTTGCCCTATCTTCTAATGGTTAGGAGTTTAGTCTCCTATGATAAAGGAGATAGGATCTTATTTGATCAAGTTAGTTTCCGCAATGTGTATATATACATGTAATCTCTGATATGTAATACAAGCAAGAGAATCAATTCTTTCTCTTATTTAAATTTCTATTCACAAATTTATTAGTAGCTTTTAAATTTTAAAAGTATTGAATACACACAAGACAAATTTTCTATTTTTGATTCCTTAACAAATGCTCTAAGGACACCGGCTAGTATTTTCCATATTCGACGGAATTTATTTGTTATAATCTATAATAAAAGAATCAATTATCACTAGTGTAAAATATGTTTTTTACATCGGAGTTTCCACTTCGGTTTCTATAAAACCGATGTGTAAAACGAGGCAGTGGCATTTTTGAAATTAAAATCAAAGTATTCCACATCGGTTTAGAATTTAACCGATGTGTAAATATTTTCCACATCGGTTATATTTAACCGATGTTTAAAAGTAAAACAAAAAAAAATTAAATTTAGAATTTTTATCTTTTAACATCGGTTTTTCTAGAACCGATGTGTAAAGTATTGATTAACCACATCGGTTTAAAGATAACCGATGTATAAAATTAAAAAAAAAATTAGAATTTAAAATTTTATCTTTCCACATCGGTTCCAGGATAACCGATGTGAAATATAAATTAACCACATCGGTTTTATAATAATCGATGTGTAATATAACCTTTTTTATGTTTCTATTTTCATTCCCTCCATTGTCACGCGCCCTTTTCCTTTGTTCCAAGAGTGTAAAGCCAAGACAGAAATGGAAAAACATCTCAAACACAGACACCAACCCTAAAAATACGCTCAAACTCACTCTCATTACTCTCAACACAGACACATCAACTTTCTTTCTCTTTCTTCCCACATCTCAGTTCTACCTTCACACTCACTCACTCTCTCACTCACTCACTCACTCACTCTCAGTTCTCTGGTTTCTCATTTCTACCTTCACACTCACTCACTCTCTCACAACTCCACAACAAACCTTCAAGATCTTCATTCTTCCACACAAAAAGGTGTGTTTTCCCTGTTATAAACAATCACATTTGCAAGATTAGTCATTTCTTCGTTTCTTGTTTAGAAAAGTTAAATATAATATACTTGCATGTGTTGTTCTGTGTGTGAAGTGTTATAAAGTGTGAATTTGTGTCTAATTCACCATAGTGGAAATGGATCCAAGACTGGATTTTTCCAGTGGTGGTATCACGCGTCACGGCCGTGATGCCTGTCACCGCTAGGCCGTGACGGATTCTGCCTTGGAGGTTGCTTCACTGGTTGGTCTGTCACGGTCGTAACCATCATCACGGCTAGGCCGTGATCATTTCTGCCTGTGAGGGTCTGGTTCAGTTGGCATGTCACGGCAGTGATGGACATCACGGGCTGGCCGTGACCAGTTCTGACTTTTTCGGCTCTACTCTATCATGACCGTGATAGCTGTCACGGCTAGGTCATGATAGGCTCTGTTTGGCTCATTTTCTTCACTTTTCAAGCCCCATCTTCATGCAAGCTACATAATTAGTAAAGCCTTAGTTTCCCGTTTGAGATGCAATACTAATGAGCACATGTGTACGTGCTTAATGTACCGCTCATTGTGTTGGATCTTGAATTGTCCAAAGTTGGATAGTTTGGGAAAAAACTTTTTCTTAATTAAGTTAAAATAGTTATTCATTGATTCTAATGTTATATACTTGATGAAAGTTCGGATTGATACAATTCCTTCCGTTCTCCGGGTGCATACTTTATCGTGGTGGATGTCATCGCGTTCAAGTCGTGTACGTCGAAGACCGAAGGGAAATGCTGTCGAAATTTTGTCAAGTATGAGCATGAGAGTTAAGGACTAACTGTTAACCGAATGTTGAAAAAGTTTCTTCTCGAATGGGATAGGGCCATACCCTGTCATAAGAATTGGTTGATGAATATGTTGGACTAAGTACGAAGTTATTGGTTTAGTCATGGATCGCAGTTGGATGAATGTTAGACGGACAAGTGACGAGTATGAGAATGGAGTGGAAGATTTTCTATAGTTTGCAAAAACAAATGCTCCTGATAGTGGTAACGAAAGGTTTTATTGTCCTTGTGTTAACTGTTTGAATGAGAGACGACTAGAAGCTGAGGAGATACGTGATCATCTTATTTGTGAGGGGATTTGCAAGAGTTATACAACATGGATATGTCATGGTGAATCGTTAGACAGGCCGAGGGTGTCGGATAGAGAGGAAGTTGATGACATGGAAATGGACGATGGCCTAGAGGACATGATCCGTGATGTTGGGCAAGAGTCTTTTCGGCGCGCACATGTGTATGATACTTTATGCAGTGATGCGGAAGTGAATTTGTATCCGGGGTGCACTAATTTCACACGGTTGTCAGCGGTGTTAAGATTGTTCAATGTGAAGGCGAGAAATGGGTGGAGCGATAAAAGCTTTACCGAATTGCTTGAGTTGTTGAAGGATATGCTTCCATAAGGCAACACATTGCCATCTCGAAACTATGAGGCGAAGAAGATATTGTGTCTGATGGGTATGGAGTATAAGAAAATACACGCTTGCCCCAATGATTGCATATTATACAGGAAAGAGTTTGAAGAGATGCACGAGTGCCCCAGGTGTGGGGTATCACGCTACAAAGTGAAGGATGATGATTCTAGTTGTGAGGTGGTCACCAAAGGTCCTCCTGCGAAGGTGTTATGGTATATTACCGTGATTCCGCGGTTCAAGCGATTGTTTGCTAATGTAAATGATGCAAAGAACATTAGATGGCATGCAGATGAGAGGAAGTGTGATGGACAGCTTCGACATCCGGCCGATTCTTTGCAATGGAAGAGAATTGATAGTTTGTTTCCGGATTTCGGCAATGAGCCCAGAAACCTCAGGATTGGACTTGCTACCGATGGAATGAATCCATATGGAAACTTAAGTAGTATTCATAGTTCATGGCCTGTTCTCCTAGTAATTTACAACCTGTCTCCTTTGTTGTGCACGAAGCGCAAATACATTATGTTAAGTATGATGATTTCGGGTCCTAAACAGCCAGGAAATGATATTGATGTTTATCTGAGTCCCTTGATTGAAGACTTGAGAATGTTGTGGGATGAAGGCGTTGATGTGATCGACGGGTATTGCCGTGAGAATTGGAAAGATGTACCGGCGGACGTGAAGGATCAGATATGGGATAGTATTCTGGTATCTATACTTTTACGTCCTGTGTTTGTCTGTATCTACTTTATTTTAATCTTACTAATATCATACAGTAATTCATTGATTCTTTTGATCTTAATGCAGCTCACCTTTGACATACCGGATACGATGGTTATGAAGAAGCGTTTGTTAAAGTATGATGGTGAGCGTTGGAGGGCTTTTAAGGTCGACCTGGGCAGATACTATGTATTCAATCCAACATGTGAAAAGAACCCACTTGAGGTGTACCCGTTTCTTGACCAGGCTACGTGGGATCGCTTTGTTCAGAGCCGACATGATCCCGGCTTTCAGGTTAACTTATTTGATTTGTCTCTAAATTTATGTAATTTCATTAATTTTTTTACTTATGTAATTTAATTGTCTTCTATTTATAACAGGAGAAGAGGAAAAAGGGGCAGGAAAACCAAAGCAAGAATGTCTACCTCCATGTCATGTCTCGTGGGGGATATAAAAAGCTTGGTCAGATAATGGTGGAAGAAGAAAAGAAAGCACGTCAGGAAGCAGCATCTCAGGTGGATCCTAACACTAAAAATCATCCAGAGGTTATTGATCCACCTCCACCCCCACGCCATCGTAAATGGAAGAGGGCCCGACAAAGAAAAACGGGACAATATACATTTGAGGAGGCCCGCCAAGTAGCTGAGAAGATTGTAAGTATAGTTTGAATTGTAATTGCCATTTTAAGATTGTTATCGAATTGTAATGTGACCTGATATTTTATATGTGATAGGATGCCTTGGACGAGAAGGTAACCCAAGGAACCTTTGTTCCTAGAGGACGCGATGATATCTTAGCTGCTGTCATCGGTAAACCAGACCATCTGGGCCGTGTCATTGGTGTTGGATGGGGTGTCGGCATTTGCCAATACCATGATTCATCTTCACACCAATCCCACAGGGATGTTGATGCAGATAGAGCACGGCTAAAACAGGAGATTGCAGCTGAGCTTAGACAGGAGATGGCCGAGCAGTTTGCCCAGCAGATGGCAATATTGACTTCTATGTCCCAGTAGATGACAGCCGGTGTCCAACCCTCTGTCCATGTGAGCACTAAGGGCTCATATGATCCTCCTCATCAGTCTGAAAATGATGATGATGGTGATGATGATGATGATGATGATGACGACCCTGATAGGTGTGAGTTGTATGTTGATGATCATCATGATCGCCTCTTAGTGGCATTGGGGAGGGCACATAATAACTTAGGTAATACCATACACCATCGTTTATTATCGGATGATCAGCTGAGGGTCGTTGTTGAGATTATTCGAGATGCTGATGCTCAAGTCCCTGTACCCACTGAGGAGGTTCAAACAGTGGGTCAGGCCCCCGGTAACTTCATCCTCTGGCCAAGAAGATTGGTCAGCTTTCTTGTTGCATCTGAGGTATTCAGTTAGTTGTGTTTTTCTATATTCATAGTTGAAATTATTTATTATTGTTTAAAGATAATGCTTTATTTTTATTCGTTATAGGATGTTGGAAATGATCATATTCTGCCTAAAAGGTCGGATCCAGGAAGACCAGAGATGTTTGCTCCAGTCAAGGTATTCATTTGACCATTTAATTAAATACCAACGAAATAACTTCATCATGTGTGATTACTAATATATATCTTTGTTGTTTAGGGGATCGACAAAGGGGCACCTGGTGATGTTTTTAAACTTCTGGCTATACAGGTTGTCACCATGGAGAATGACGCAGCTTTGGTGAAGTTGGAACACAATGCCAGCCCAGGTGATGAACTGTATATTCCAAAGAAGGAACTTATGGAGATTGTACTCAATAAAGAAATGGCTAGTTCTGCACACCTATCGTTATGGTGCACGTAAGTACATTTTATTTATAAGTTAAGTAATTAATTTTTAAATACTATTATAATTAACATGTTTTTTCAATATATTAGGTATCTGCATCGTATGTTAGTTGATCAGGGTAACCTCGCCCTTTATGGGTTCATTGACCCCATGTTCATTCAGCGTGATGTTCTCCTAGCATCAGAAGACCGGGTCATCACCATACGTGATATACTTGCCCGAGACGATCATCAATTCTACCTTGCGCCTTATCTCAATAAGTAAGTACCTGTTATTTAATTATAACTA
This sequence comes from Sophora flavescens, assembly GCA_030762895.1. NCBI lineage: Eukaryota > Viridiplantae > Streptophyta > Magnoliopsida > Fabales > Fabaceae > Sophora > Sophora flavescens. The sequence goes on from CM061069.1 coordinate 148,262,608, forward strand.
TATATGACTTAGTCACTAACTGTTCCGTAAATATAGCCAACATTGGCAACTGTTGATCTTGTATCCTAGGATGAACGTCGTGGTCTTCTTCTGCTCAATTGGAAATAAGCCGAAGAATGAACTGCAGATGATCATCGAAACGTAAGCATTAAAATACTTTATAATCAGTAATGCTGTTGTTTTAATTATCTGAAATCTATATAGATATACTTTAATTAATGTTTATTTTGTCATGATAGTTCTATTAATGCAAGCCACATGTTGCGTGGTGAAAGGCGTCGACCTACCAGATGGATTATTCCTAGGGTAAGATATTTATTAGTACAAATGCATCAAATGCAGTGGGTATAATTATTGATTTCTATTTAATTTAATTCCTCATATTCTAATTGGGTTTCATTTGTACGTAGTCACGTACACAACATGGATCATGGGAATATGGATACTATGTGATGCAGTGGATGTTGGAAATTATCTCCTCCAGGATCACTGAAAGATGGCCCGAGGTAAATGTTAATTGATAACAATTAGAAGTAACAGTTATAGATTCATTATATGTTTTATGTTAGTTTATTAATTACTTAAAATATATAATCTTTTGTCCAATTAAACTTGCAGATATTCAACAATCCAACTCCATTATCTGATTCCAACATCAACAGCAAAAGGAGGCGTTGGACAACTTTCTTTCTTGAAGTGTAGCAACCATAGTTTGTATATATATATATATGTAGTTAGTTTAAAAACTTATCATGTACTAACTATAGTGTACTTTTGACTGATCATATGTATTTTGATATGAAATCTATAATATATCATGTACCTTTTTGGTTTCTAATTATCTTTGTTGTCTGAATGTAATTGAACGTACATATGTATTGTTCGTAATAAATTCAGTATATATTAATTGTGTTTTTGTTGTACAAAAATGATTGTTGAGAATATTTAGAGTATGTTATTCTGGTATTGATCTACATTATTACTGAAACATGGGAAATGAATGATAGAAATGTAAATAACAGTTTCAAAAAAAAATTAGACTTTGCACATCGGTTTTAAAAAAACCGATGTGGAAAGTGAAATTTCCACACGGTTTTTGTGTAAACTGATGTGTAAAGTCTAATTTCCACATCGGTTTTCAATAAAACCAATGTGGAAAGTGATATTTCCAATAAGTTACCAATTGACAAAGGAACTTTCCACATCGGTTTGTTATAAAAACCGCTGTTAAAAATGTACTTTATACATCGGTTTCAAAACCGATGTGTAAAGTGACACTAAACCACATCGGTCTTTTCAACATCAGTTTGAAAACCGACGTGAAAAGCCAAAAATAACCGATGTGGAATCCATTTTCTGCACTAGTGTATATGTTTCTAGTTTCACAAAGTAAATAATTATTTTAGAAAAAAGATTTAGTTTTAGAGCGAAAGCCCAAATTGGTCATTGGAAAAATTTAGGAACCACATTTAGTCCCAAAAAATAAATTAACCATTTAGTCCCTCAAATTTACAAACACGAGACACATTAGTCTCTACATTTAGTCCCGACGTCCATTTAATTACCCATTTGTCCCTTTAACCATCATACTTGGCTGTTAGTGGTCTTGTATGGCTTATGACGAATTTCCTTCGTGGAAAACGAATTAAAAATTGTGCACAATTTTAAAATTCAAATACCTGAAATTATGTACTTTTTTTCACTTTTCATTAATTTCTCATGGTGATAATTTGTCATAGGTCATACAGGACCACTAACCGGTCAAGTAGATGGTTAATGGGACACGTAGGCAAGTAAATAGATGTCGAAACTAAATCTAGAGATTAATGTATCCCGTATTTGAAAATTTGAAAGACTTAATGATTAATTTATTTTTTTCCGGGGACTAAAAATGAGTTTGAAAGTTTTCTCAATGACCAATTTAAACATTGACTCTAGTTTTTAAAACTCAAGCTAAAATAAAAGGCTAGTTAGAATTATGGTATTTTGACATCTTGAAAGGACGTCCTAGTTTTGAGTAGGTTATTTATCATTTTTTTCTTTTCTTTTATTTTATTGATTCATAACCTATTCAAAGTTAGGACATCTTTATGATATCAAATTTTGATGTCAAAATATCATAACTCATCTGAAATAATATCTCAGTGCATATTCAAGATAGCACAAGGCTATAGTATAGGGTGGGGACGTACTGGAAGACCGGTGAAGAAGATCAATGAACCTTTAAATGCGTCAACTTGATAGCAGCAACTCAACCAAGCCCGTCAAACCCATTAGACAGAATTAAATTAATCAGTTTGGTTTGATGTAGAAAGATAGTCGTTTAATTTCCATCTGTATGTTCAGATCTTATAATTCCATCTTATGACTATATACTCTCCAAGATAGCTATAAAAACTCTCTGGTAGTACTGAGAAGTGCCATCACAACAATTATCTTCTTTAAAGCATTTGTCTTGATTTGTTTATGTTTATTTTTTTATATTTGATATAAGACCTACTACTCATTCTATGGGTTTAGCAAAATGACTCCCACCCAAGTACTTTTTAGATTATTGACACTTTTAATTGTATACTCACATTTTTTATTAACTAGACATGACTTTAAAAAAAATTAAAATCTAAAATTTCGATTAGTTATTATCGAATATGAATAGATGATTTAAAGTGCCAATAACATTACCAACTTTTCTTTTGGACTATGAAATTAGAATTAGAATTTAGAATTTTAATTTCAAATTCGATTTTGTTAGGATTGGAATCGGTTCAAAATCATGAATTTATGTTTGGGTTGTGAAATAAATAAATAAATAGAGCATAAAACTATAATTCTAAATTTCCTATAATTAAATGTGGTGGTGGAGTGATAGTGGTGGTGATGGCAACAATGGTGGTAATAAAACTATAATTATAACTCTAAATTTCCTATACTTGAGATAGGGCAAAGAATTATAACTCTAACTTCGTATAAGATCTAGAATTTACCAAAAAAAAATATTATAAATTTCACCTTAACATTTAATTATTTAATAATTATTTTTATGTAACCATTTGGTGACCTAAATCATCTCAATCTTCATCTTGATCGTCTCATCATCACCAAACACCAACACCACCACAACCTATAAAATATCCAAATTAAACCATCACCACCATGTCCTCACCTAACCACCATCAAGCCCCTCTTCCCTATCTTCAATCTCAACCTAGCAACACCTTCCGACCACCACCAACTTGTAGCCATATCGCTTCACCAACCACTATCAATGTATCCACAAAAATATTGTGACAAGCAACACACACCACCACTAAGCCATCCACTGTCTAGAACTAGTGTCATGACGGCCGCACCATCGTGTCTCCATCATTTGAGCAGGCTACGCATCCTTGCACACCATTACAACATAGACGGCGCCACCAACAATGACCCCCCTTCGCTAGAATACCACAGTCCACTAATCGTGCCCTTCCACCTTAGAGCATCTCAAATGCATGTCCTTAGCATGTTTTTTAAATATAATAATAGGTTTTTATGTTGGAGTTAGGTGATGTGTGATGCCGAGTGTAGAACATGTTCTTGATGCAAAACTCTGGTAAGATCACAGTTCTTAATACCATTGTGTCTATCTCTCTCCTATGCATGTGTCAGCAAATTACTGCAAGAACTGTTCTTAACTTTGTGTCATTGGAGTGAAGTGTTCTTATACTATATGGCAAGGTATGACCCACCTATTTAGTGTTCTTAACTCTCTTGCATTGGAGATGGTCTTGTATAGCCATCATCCACATCTACCTAGAACCGGAAGTAACCAGTCGGAAGCTATTATTTCGTGATAGAAAGATTCTATGTTTAGAGAGAAGAGGTGTGGTCGTCGGTGCAAGAAGGCACGAACAATGAGCGGCTCCTAGCAGGCTTCTAGGTGGAGGGACGCATTAATAAACTGATTACACACCCGAATGAGAGGGATCCTGAGACTGTGTAGGTATGAGACTATACAGTTGATGATGACTTATATGAATTGATTGGTACTACCTATATCAACAAGATGCTTCTTCTTTTCAGTAGCTTATCCCTTAAGAACTCTACAGTTAAACGTGCTTGACTTGGAGCAATTATGGGATGGGTGACCTCCTGAGAAGTTTTCCCAAGAAGCGTGTAAGTGAGGACAAAGCACATTGAAAAGACATGTTTTGGTTTGTGGGGACCGTCGTCAAACCATAGAGAAGTCAGGGATGTTACAAGAGGAGTGTCTTCAAGGAAAGGATAATTGGGAGTTATAAGGTGGCTTGGTATGGTATGGGGGAGGGAAATAGGGTTTAGAGTGATAAGGTGGAGGTCATGTGTTTAACTTCCTCCACTAACATAACAAATACTAACAATCTAATATTTGCTTATAAAAAATGAGAGGATAATTTATTATGAGAGTGCAGGGATTTCCTCCTCAATATGTGTCGGGGTACAGAAAGAGTACATTGACACATATTGCTTGGTCATATTTTTTTTTTTGGGTATTGAACATGTTTTTAATCATAACTGTGGGATTGACAATTTTTAAGATATTGGTTAAGAATTGAATTGATCTACACATAGTGATTTTGTAATTCTATAAAATTGTCACACAAAAATAGTCACGGTAAAAGTGGTTGGAGTATTGTTCCTGCCAAGATCCGTTTTGTCAGAATCTCGCCATAGAACATTAAACCAAGGGGGTTATTTTAGATTTTGGCTTGACAGAATTCAGTGATTCTGGTCCTACGTATCCCAGTGAGAATCAAAGCCAGACGTAGTTCTAAGTGCATCCCTTGGCGGGGCGGTGATCTCGATCCCTTAATTTTGTATCGGACGAGTACTAGGGAGCAATGACTGTCTGAGAGTCTCTTGGTCGATGCTAGTTCCTCTAACACGCTTGAGGGAGAGTCACCGATGTTCAGTCAAAAGTGAGTTTCTTATGAGGGGTACTCCTCTTTTTATAATAGGATTCCCCTATCTCTTAGAGATCTGATTTATCTCTTAATATCTTTTGAGATATGATTTATCTCTTAATATCTTTTGAGATATGATTTATCTCTTAATGTCTCATTTGAGATATGATTCCTTAATTTAAGGGATATTATCTCTTTTAACCAGATAAGGTTATTTTAGATAATATCAGGATTTAATACCAATATCTTATTTCTTTAATTAAGTGATCTTTGATTTATTATCTTTAATTTCCGGACCGGGCTGGGTACTTGAGCTCGGTGGCCGGGTTAATAACATCGGCCAGTACACAAGCCCCCCAAGCTTTGAGCTGATAAGGCGTGGAAGCTTTCATGATGTTTTAGCCGAGCTCTGTATCTCGGCCCATACACAAGCCCCCCAAGCTTCGAGCTGATCACGCGGAAGATTTTTCGAAGGAGCCGAGGCTGGGAACTTGGTTTCACCTTTTGATCTTTTGTTTCGGCGAGGTGAGTGGCCGAGCTTCATACCTTATATATGTGTTCACATCCTCCAACTCGGTGAGCATCTCGGGTGACCGAGCTTGACGCTTTCGAGGTACCGAGCCGAGGTGGGGATGGTTACTCGCTTCCTGTTGAGGCTATACCTTCTCGGTTCTCGAGATGGAAAAGAGACGTTATTGTGTGTGACGCGTGGCCTTCACGGCATCATTTCTAAGGCTTGCGCTGTAGTTGCGTGCTCAACGGTAAGTCAAGAGCCGGAGCTCAACCGAGTGGTCGGGAGCCGGAGCTCAACCCATTAGGGAACCTGAGCTTCATGTTTCAGGTTGTCGAGCTTTACATTTCGGTCAATTCTTAAGTTCAGTGGGCTCGGTGGGCGAGCCTAGTAATCATTTCCCTTTGATTGTTTGGGTTTTGGAGATCTAGCTTCATTTCTCATCCAATATTTTAGTTTGGTGGGCTCAGTGGCCGAGTTTAACATCTCGATCAGTATATAAGTCCTCCAAGATTTGAGCTCAGAATAAGCGAAAGAGTTTTATGAATGAAGCTGAGCTTGTCCTTGGTGTTGCATAGATCCTCTTACTTCGGTTAATATCTCTCGTGCAGCACTCGAGTTTAGTGGTTGAGGTTCACATCTCGGCCAGTAACATGCTCTGAACATAAGATACTTCAATCTTACCTTTGTTTAGAAGATGGTAGCTGAGATTCGACTTAGCAGTGGTTCAGGTTTGAACCGATCTTCTGAAGAGTCAAGTTCAAACTCGAACATTAGGAATTTACCTCGGTGCTTGTATTTCATCCTTTAACTTTTGATGCTTTCGAGATGCTTATCTTGAGAGTTTAAATTTGACTTGCCCTATGCCGAACGTAGCTTGGTCTTTGAAGTTCTTGGGAGCTCTTTAACATTTTCTTCGAGTAGCTCACAACCCTTTCATTTGGTGGATTTTGAAATACCCACTAACTTTGCAACTTGACCTCGAATTATTTTTCCCGATCTTGAAGGTGTGCCGCAGAATAAACTTTCCTAGTATCTTCTCCAATTTGTATGAGAAAATAGTTTTCATACAGGTTCTTCGAGTTGTAGGCTAAAGGATATCCTTTCTCTGTAATTTCCGAGAATATCCTTCCTTTATCCCTATTAGCCCCCCAAGTTCCGAGCTTGAAATAAGCGAAAGAGCTTGATTGTCAACCCGCATGTCTTAACACGGCTTTTGGTGCCGAGGACTTTGGACTATGATTCGCGGAAGCATTGCTCGGAAATCTGCTTTTTGTAGAACCAATCCTTTCTTGGGTTATCGTCCTGCTTGGCGAAACCTTTGCTCGGATTTTTGTGCGGAGGGAAACATTGCTCGATTTCGACTTTTTCCAGTGCATAGTGCGAGGGAGCATAGCTCGACCTCGGCTTTTTGGTGTGAGGGGGCAATGCTCGACCTCGGCTTTCTGGGCTTCTGCCCTTTGTTCCTAGCTGAATGATTTTAACTCTAGCCCTATAGTGGGCTCTCTAGTTGTTAAGTCAGCATATGCTCGGCTCTTACTAGAATTGGTCCATGATGCGAGTAGGAAAGCTGCGGTCGCTTACACTCTTCTGAGTCTCCTCCATTACCCGTTTTTCGAGCCGCGAGCTCTCTAATAATGAAAAGTATGAAGGCGGATGCCGCCCGAACTTTGCGCACTGGGGACGAGCTTGAAAAAGCCATGGCAAAGTGTGAAGAGCAGGCTCGACTAATTGGGCAATTGAAAGCCCAAAAGGTAGAGCTGAAAAAAGGCGATACTACCCTTATGGCCGAGCTGGAAATGGAAAGAATCGACCGGTTCAACCTTCCGAAGGTCGTGGGAGGACTTTAAGCCGAGAAGGAAGCCAGTCTTGAGTTGCGAAAGTTGCTAGAATCCGAGAAGGAGGAGAATCTGAGGCTCCGCTCTGATCTGGTTGAAGCCGAGGCTTTTATCATGAGGGAGCATGTTAATGGCTTTTCCTGAGCCGTGAAGAACCTTCGGCACTTCAATCCGAATGCTGACTTCACCTGTGCTGACGTGGACAAGGATTTTAACCGAGACGGAGTCCTAGTTCTGTTGTCCGAGCTGGAGGATAAGGATGCCGTATCTCAAATGGAAGAGGTCGACGGGAAAACGGCCGAGGAGGGGCCTGAAGGTGAAGGTGGAGTGGGCCCACCTGGACAGATTGACATCACTGCTCCTAATGCCGAGGTGGACCTCGAGTCCCGAAGTTGTGATAGTAGTTTAGGTGATATTGTTTTTTGCGCAATCTTTTATGTATTTGGGGACTTGCCCCTTTTATCTTAATGAAATTTATTATTTTAGCTGTGAATCTTTTTGTTTTTTGTGAATTTTCTAACGTTTTTACGGGTTCGGTATGTTAACCCGGATCGATTAATGTTAACCTGTAGAGGCTTCGGTTGGCCTCCTCAGGGTTTAGCACCTCCTTAGGTTTTAGCTCCTGCTTAGGAGTCAAGTACCTTTAGAGGCTTCGGTCGGCCTCCTCAGAGTTTTGCGCCTGCTTAGGTTTTTACCTCCTGCTTAGGAGTCAAGTACCTGTAGAGGCTTCGGTTGGCCTCTTCAGGGTTTAGCTCCTGCTTATGTTTTATCTCCTGCTTAGGAGTCAAGTGCCTGCTTAGGCTTTATCTCCTGCTTAGGAATCAAGTGCCTGCTTAGGCTTTATCTCCTGCTTTAGGAGTCAAGTAGTTTTTCCTCTTGCTTAGGAGTCAAGTGTAAGTAGTTTTTCCTCTTACTTAGGAGTCGAGTGTAAGTAGTTTTTCCTCTTACTTAGGAGTCGAGTAGTTTCTTCTCTTACTTAGGAGCCGAGTATAAGTAGTTTCTTCTCTTACTTAGGAGCTGGGTATAAGTAGTTTCTTCTCTCACTTAGGAGCTGAGTATAAGTAGTTTCTTCTCTTACTTAGGAGCCAAGTGTAAGTAGTTTCTTCTCTTACTTAGGAGCTGAGTATAAATAGTTTCTTCTCTTTCTTAGGAGCCAAGTGTAAGTAGTTTCTTATCTTACTTAGGAGCCGAGTATAAGTAGTTTCTTCTCTTACTTAGGAGCCGAGTATAAGTAGTTTCTTCTCTTACTTAGGAGCCGAGTATAAGTAGTTTCTTCTCTTACTTAGGAGCCAAGTGTAAGTAGTTTCTTCTCTTACTTAGTTTCTTCTCTTACTTAGGAGCTGAGTATGGTGTCTGAGTGCTGAAGCCGATGGAATTTTATTTTCCAAGGGAGAGCTTGGTATTTCGGGAGCCGAAGCTCAATCACTTTGTAGCCGCAAATCTTGCGCCTCTGGGAGTGGCATCAGCTGAGCATCACTTTGCTCAAATAAATAACTTGATATGATGCTACATAACACAACATTAAAGGCGCGGAGCAAAACATACCAAAACATATTAGTTTTAAGCTAGATTAAAGAATAATATCACCTGGGCACTTTACGGCCTCTGATCTAGGCATTCCCTGAAGTTGCTATGGTCGAGCTCTGGGAGTGGTATCAGCCGAGTATCACTTTGCTCAAAACATACCAAAACATATTAGTTTTAAGCTAGATGTAAGGAATAATATCACCTGGGCACTTTGCGGCCTCTGATCTAGGCATTCCCTGAAGTTGCTATGGTCGAGCTCTGGGAGTGGTATCAGCCGAGTATCATTTTGCTCAAATAAATAACATGATATGATGCTACATAACACAACATTAAATGCATGGAGCAAAACATATCAAATCATATTAGATTTAAACTAGATTTAAGGAATAATATCACCTGGGCACCTTGCGGCCTCTGATCTAGAAATTCCCTCGAGCCCATATGGTCGAGCTCTCCTAGTTGTGCTGGCCGAGCTCCGAGGCCGAGCTGTGCTGGCCGAGCTCTCTAAACCTTCAGCTCTCCGAGGCCGAGTTGTGCTGGCCGAGCTATCTAAGTCTTTAGCTCTCCGAGGCGGCCGAGCTGTGGTGTATCAACAGCAAATCCTTTACTGACCATTTTGATTTTTAAAGCTTCCCCATGTAGGTCCGAGCATTTGTAATATTTCCCTGTTGGAGACCAGCCTTGTTGCCCTTTGCACCGTTGACCCTTAGCTATTAGGATTGGTCTTCTAGGAACTCGGTCATCTTTTAACAAAGTTTGTTACCAGATGTTCCTGCGATAATGAGTAGAATAGTGGGATCATCGGGGACGAGAGAAGCGCTGGGAAGGACCTTGTGACCACAGGACGCATAAAAACACCAGAAATCTGCGCCGTATGGAATTCCTGCTCATAGGATTAGGGGAATTATCCAGTGAACCTTCTGAATGGGGTGCTAATGCAGTAGCAGTAGCGGTAGTCTTTGACCTTGTGCTAAACGGAAAAGCAGGTTGTCGTTCCGGTTTGAAACAGAGAGAGAACGCCTCTCCCTCCTGCATACAAATTCCTGTTGTTAGATTGAGGAAGTGGGTTCGCGTGAAGCGCCAACAGTTGATTCCTGTGTGGAACCCAAAACTTTCCATCCCATTCCCACTCCCTCTCCCAGGAATGGAGCTAATTTCTCTGCTTCAAATTGAACGTTATTCCCATTGCACACCAATTCCTGTCCGTTTACCATGGCAGCGTGAAGAGGTGCGGCGGCACAGGAGTGGTCGCGTGGCGGAGCCTTCGGATTGGAGAGAAGGACTGGGGGTGGCAGATCCTGCGAACGTAGGGGAAGAGAGCGATAGTGGAGAGGAGAATGGCGAAGAGGACGAGGAGGAAGAAAGATCTATGGCCTCAGATTTCGAGGCTTCCGTCGTCGAGTCCTCCGGCGTAGTGCCAGTTGAATGCCTGAGTGTCGAGATTTTCACCAGAAAAACGACAACATTTTCTTTTTGTGGTTTAACGCAACACAGTAGGGAACGGCTCTGTGGGTAGTGGCCGTACTATGAGTAGTGGTAGTACGGTGCCCCACGGCGGTTTGATTGAGTGATCGGGGCAAAGTTTTACCTGGCCCCACGGTGGGCGCCAAATGTTCCTGCCAAGATCCGTTTTGTCAGAATCTCGCCATAGAACATTAAACCAAGGGGGTTATTTTAGATTTTGGCTTGACAGAATTCAGTGATTCCGGTCCTACGTATCCCAGTGAGAATCAAAGCCAGACGTAGTTATAAGTTCATCCCTTGGCGGGGCGGTGATCTCGATCCCTTAATTTTGTATCGGACGAGTACTAGGGAGCAAGGACTGTCTGAGAGTCTCTTGGTCGGCGCTAGTTCCTCTAACACGCTTGAGGGAGAGTCACCGGTGTTCAGTCAAAAGTGAGTTTCTTACGAGGGGTACTCCTCTTTTTATAATAGGATTCCCCTATCTCTTAGAGATCTGATTTATCTCTTAATATCTTTTGAGATATGATTTATCTCTTGATATCTTTTGAGATATGATTTATCTCTTAATGTCTCGTTTGAGATATGATTCCTTAATTTAAGGGATATTATCTCTTTTAACCAGATAAGGTTATTTTAGATAATATCAGGATTTAATACCAATATCTTATTTCTTTAATTAAGTGATCTTTGATTTATTATCTTTAATTTCCGGACCGGGCCGGGTACTTGAGCTCGGTGGCCGGGTTAATAACCTCGGCCAGTACAAGTATGGACATGGAAAGCACTCCCTATTCCCTAACCCAAAGCTCGATTGAAAGCACCTTTGTTCGGTAAGATCCGATCGAGAAACAGGAATGCCTGGCGCTCGTTCTTTAAAGTGATATATTATTGGGACCAGGCTGTTGCATTGGGTGCTCCACTTAATGAAGTCGTCTCTACCTGGCCACCTTGCCACTACTACTAACTAGAGAAACTTAACAAAGGTTGCCATGTATGAGCCAAACCCAACCTTGATGTTCACACCAACAAAAAAAAGAAAAGAAAAAAATCACCGATGATGTCCATGTTAGTGGATCCCTCCAACTCAAGTGCACATTAATTAAGATCTGTCTTTTTTTTTTTTTTTTTGGGTTTCCGATTTTCATTTTTTATGTTTAGAAATAATTATAAAATTATCATGTTGTTTTTATTTCGTCGTGTTTTTATAAATTTGTACAGGAAACAGTTAAAACAGAAAAAAGTTGTTTTCAGTGTTTCTTGTACAAATTTCTAAAAATAAGAAATAAAATAAAAATAAGGTGATCGTTTTGTAATTATTTTTAAAAACAGGAAATGAAAATAGGAAAACAGGAACAAAGTAAAGATACCTAGATTGCTTCTTCATATTTGATTCTCTTTCCCTACAGAGATCACAAATCAGAGGGCCTCAGATCAAAGCTAACCCCACTTTTGCACCATCCATTTTATAGTTTCTACTTTCTAAAACACAAGTAAAGCTTTATTTAATTTTTTTATTTTTAGATACCATTGTCGTGCCCTGAAATAGGAAACTAGTGTTGTTGGATTGCGAAGGAAAGTTTGGCAATGCATAGAAACACCGAGACAAAGATGAAGCTAATGGGACGTGCTGCATGTATTACAGTTATACGATGAATCAGAAGAGTATGATCAAAGTTATGCATTTTTTTCAATTTGTTCTAGAACTGATCATTGCAATTATGCACTTTTTGAGGTAGCTAGTTCAATTCATTGGGATTGAATTGTGATACTAATAAGTGATAGTGTAGATTAGAGTTATGTTTATGTGAATCACATATCTTTTGCATCTTGGGTATAATTTAGATATTGTTTGATGATTATTAAAGTTTGAAACATAATTATCCTGACATGTTCAATGATTGTGCTTTGAAAAGTCAATTTTTTGTGATACATGAAAGGTCCAAATTTATTAACAAAATCAAAAGTCAAAACCTCTTTCGCTTGTGGTTTGAACCTATGCAATAATCCTTTGGGTTAGACCTTTGCTGACAATCCCATCATATCATTGGCATCATGTTCGGTAGTCTTAAGACTCCCTCCCTAATTGTCATTTATATTCACTGATAAAAAAACTAGTGAATTAAGTATTTTTGTTTATCAAAAAATACTAATAGAGCTGTTTGGTAAATGAGCCATTTTTAAAAGGAAAAAAAATCCTTATTTGATAAACTAGTAGACGGAAGTTATAGAAATAAGTTAGAGGCTGCATGATTTTTTTTTTCCGATTTTGTCACATCAGTTTAACTGATTATGTCTTTTTTATGTCATTTTGGACCCATTATTTAACTGATGAACATTAGTTATTACTTAATAGACGTTTCTAATTCAATCAGCTAATTTATCAATCTCTGAATAATCTGCTCCTTTCAGTTTTCTACTAGCTTTTCGGTAAGTTGTGTCAAACATACCTTTAAATCTGCTTTGGTTTGTTTCATGCTGATTATGAACTTTATGTTGGCAAAAAAAATTCATGGATCCATTACCTATTGAGCCCAACGGGATATAAACCCAGTCCAATCCATCCATAGGCTAGTGATTTTCCACGGATAGGATTTACTTAGTCGAAACCCATGTATTCGATTCGATAGATACAGATACTTTCTTAACCCAATAGTCCATATCCACTTCTCTACCGAACCACTTTACGGGATATTAGTTAAAGTATCCAATAAAAAATATTTTTTATTTAAAAATTAAATATAATACTCTTAAAATTTTTGAAGACATTATTTTCAATAAAAACTTTATTCATTTTTTTTGTTTTTTACCAATGTCCTTAGGACATTAATTAACATTTTCATTTTTTAAGTTCATTCAATAATAAATACAATATTAATAAATTTATTAAGTTCACAATATTTATGTAATTAATCTAACAATTTAATAATAAATGCGGAATGGAACTTAATTTAATAATAAACTTATTAAAAAGCACACAATGAATTCACTTAAAAAAACATATAACAAATCATTTACGTATGAATTTCTTCCAACAATTATTACCTTGATATTTTAATAGTTTTATTAAAATGATAAATATGTTTCTTTTATATTAAAAGGACTTAATTGCACTTTTAGTCCTATTTTAGTACTTGTGCGATTTTGGTCCCCTTCTCCCCCTCTCCATTTTAGTCCACACAATTTAAAAAGTGTGTAATTTTGATCAATTATGTTAACATACAATAGTTAACACCGTATCTAATGTGACTTATGAAAGTATGACTTGACTTATGTTTTCTAACAAGTGGTGTTATAAGTGAATGTTGAATTGGAATGTCAATTATTGGAAGTTAATTTAATGAATGGACAAAAATTGCAAATTTTTAAAATGTATGAACTAAAATCGAGCGAAAAAAACCAGGGGACCAAAATCATTCAGACATTAAAATAGGAAGAGTATAAGTGCAATTAAACTATTAAAAATAGGATAGGCATTACCAACAAAATTAAACATTACAAAAAAACTATTATAAATAGGATTTAATTGGTATATACTGACAATGTAAAGCTTTTTTTATACTGTCAATAATAAGAAATTGGTACACCATTAAATTTTTTTGACTCTTTATCTAACTACCTTAAAAGTCATCAATTTTATGATTTCTAATTAGTTGTCAGTGTAGAAATATTTACACTGATGGTGAATAGAAATTAAACTCTTAAAAATAAAGTTTAATGAATAATTTGATATTATGATATTACGTTTCTTCGTTAAATAGGGCATTTCTAAGATAAGACACCGATATTTTTTGTTTCATCATTAATTATATTAGTATTTTTTTAATATAGCATTAAGTAAAAAAAAAAAGTTAAAAGTTGTTTGATTGAGAAAAATATAAAAAAGTTGAAAATTTTTACACTTTCAATTAATTAAAGATATTTGATTTTTATGATAATTACATTAAAAATCACAATAACAAATTGATTCGATTTAATTTTTAATAACACAATTATTATATTGAATTATTGAAATATAAGAAGAAAAAAAAAAAAGGAGATTGAATGAATAGAGGGTAAAGTGGAAGCCGCAGTGTTAACATAAGAAAAGAATTAGGGCTTGTGTTCCAAAAACAGAGAGGTGTAGACCTTATCGCTGCTGCTGTTCTTGTTATTCCTTTCTCATTGTTGCTGCTGATAATCAATCAATCAATCGAGAAATGGCATTGGCGTTCGATGAGTACGGACGGCCTTTCATAATCTTAAAGGAGCAGGAGCAGAAGAGCAGGCTTAGGGGTCTCGATGCTCAGAAATCCAACATCTCCGCCGGAAAAGCCGTCGCTCGCATCCTCAGAACTTCTCTCGGCCCCAAAGGAATGGACAAGATGCTTCAGAGCCCCGACGGCGACGTCACCATCAGTCTCTCTCTCTCTCTCTCTCGGTTTTCTGCTTTAACGCATTTATTTATCATCTTACTCTCAATTTTTCTAGATTTGAGTAGTAGCTTCTGTTGTTGCCTCAGTAAATCACTCACTGTTTTATGAAGATTACAAATGTGAGAGTTCCACTAGTTTTTTTTTTTTTTTTATTTATCATCAAATCGGGTGTGTTTTACTAAACAACTTGATTAAATGCTTATTCGATAAACTTTCTAAGCTTATTTCACAAGGTTAACAAGTTAAAATGAGCTTATCATAAATTATTATAATAAACTATTTGCTTAAGATTATTTTCGTAGCTTATTCTCGTAAGCTCAAGTAAACTCTCCATAAGCTTTTTCAAATGCACTTACATCCACAATGCAGAGCACCGGAATTGATTTATAGATGTGTTTGATTACTTTCTGGTAAAATTGCTTTTTAAAATAAGATCATTCAAACATAAATCACTTTATTTCGAAATCAATTGTAACCAAATCAGTTTTACAAAATCAATTTCATTGAAAATCACTTTTATCAAACACTCATCCAAACATGCACTAAGTGTTTTGATGACCTGAAATTAGAGATTCTGCTTGAAACCACGTTGGGCTATCTAGGGCTTTGATTACATTTTATGAATTATATTAGAATATTACAAGTTTAGTTCTTAGCTGTCTTAAAGTGGTTACCTCTGGTATTTTTGTTGTTGCGGCAACTTACTAGTGAACCTTTTGTGTTTGCAGCAAATGATGGAGCAACAATCTTGGAGCTGATGGATGTTGACAACCAAATTGCAAAGCTGATGGTTGAGCTGTCTAGGAGTCAGGATTACGAAATTGGTGATGGCACCACTGGAGTCGTTGTCATGGCTGGAGCACTTCTCGAGCAAGCTGAGCGGCTCTTGGAACGTGGAATTCATCCAATTAGGATCGCTGAGGGTTATGAAACGGCATCCAGAATTTCTGTTGAACATCTAGAACGTATTGCTAACAAGTTTGAATTCGGACCGACAAATTTGGAGCCACTGATTCAAACTTGTATGACTACTTTGTCCTCAAAAATGTGAGTGCAGTTTTATATAATTTCGGATTAATCATTACCACCTCTCTTTTCTGCACTGAGATTTTAAGATGCTTCTAGTTTTATATTATATTATGTCTTTTGTTCATTTTAATGTTGCAGCGTGAATCGGTGCAAACGTAGCCTGGCTGAGATTGCTGTCAATGCTGTTCTTGCTGTTGCTGATCTAGAGAGAAAAGATGTTAACTTAGATCTAATTAAAGTTGAAGGAAAAGTCGGTGGTAAATTGGAAGATACCGAGTTAATATATGGAATTGTTGTTGACAAGGATATGAGCCATCCTCAAATGCCAAAGCAAATTGAAGATGCTAAAATTGCTATCTTGACTTGTCCCTTTGAGCCTCCAAAGCCAAAGACTAAGCATAAGGTTGACATTGATACAGTGGAGAAGTTCCAGACATTGAGGAAGCAAGAACAACAGTATTTTGATGACATGGTTCAAAAATGCAAGGTAGGATTTCGTTTAGAGTATCTTAATTTCTATTAATAATGTTTGACCTACCATTTTACTTTTTTTTCTATCGACCCTCTAATTTGAATGCTCAGTCGGCTTTTTTTGGCCGGTGTTTGAGCATATTGGGTTTAAATTCAAATCGTGCTACTTATATACTGTTTTTTCTCTGACTAGAATTTGTTTAAATTTATTGGAAAGGGAATATTGTATTGATTTGCAGGATGTGGGTGCAACTCTGGTTATTTGCCAATGGGGTTTTGATGATGAAGCAAATCATCTCTTGATGCACAGGAACTTACCAGCTGTTAGATGGGTCGGTGGTGTAGAGTTGGAATTGATAGCTATAGCAACAGGTTTGTTTTAATTAAACTTATGCTTTGAAAGTTTGTAGATTCTTTCTACAAGACAACTGTATATTATATATGAATTATGACTGTTGTCTGCTGCTAAGATATTTTTCTACTCCATCAACAAAGTGATGATCTATTTGTAAATACAGGTGGAAGAATAGTGCCTAGGTTCCAGGAGTTAAGTCCAGAAAAGTTGGGAAAGGTATCTTGTTACTCTCTATTTCTTTTTTTGGGGGTTTTCAAAACCTGTAAATTGGAGCTTTCTTTTCTTATATTTTTTTTGGGTCTGTTACCATTTTGAATTTACATGCAATTATGGGGTTAATATATTTAAACTTGCAGTACCAATATGGCATACTGTTACTGAGGACTCGCGTGCTCTGTGTTTGTATATTTGACTGCAAGTAACTTTAATTTTTTTTTATCTATTTTCTAAGGCTGGTCTGGTTCGAGAAAAGGCCTTCGGTACAACCAAAGACCGAATGCTGTACATTGAGCATTGTGCAAACTCAAGGGCTGTAACAATATTCATTCGTGGAGGTGAGGACATGTACTGTTTGTCCTCTTTATTTAACTGGTTTGTATTGGACTTTATGTATTTAGTTGCCTTTTTGGTGAAAGATAATTTTCTAATGTATTGTGGTTCAATATTGTATTAGCTACTTTATTACTTCAGGGTGTGAATTATAAACTTCTTTCAAATATTGCCTGTATTAATGACTTTCCAACTGTCAACTCTTGGATCTAGCGTGGAGCTTTATAGAATGAAAACCTTAACAAATGAATAAAAGCTGTCTTGTTTGGCAGGTAACAAGATGATCATAGAGGAGACAAAGCGCAGCATACATGATGCCTTGTGTGTGGCTAGGAACCTCATCCGCAACAATTCTATTGTATATGGTGGTGGTTCAGCTGAAATTTCCTGCTCTATTGCTGTGGATGCTACTGCTGATAGATACCCTGGAGTGGAACAGGTACTAATATTACTAAACTCCGTGGTTTAGTTTTTATTCATTGTCAATATATAGGTTTATTTTTCAATGAATCATATGATGCTTCCTGTTTAAAAAAGCTACCAACTCACTGTTGTTTACTGATAGTATATAGAATCAAATTACTCTCATTAGTAATTTACTGTTGTTTAGTTACTCCCAAAACTTTATTTATTGCTTATTTTTTCTTCCCCCTGTAGTATGCTATCCGAGCATTTGGGGATGCTTTGGAGTATGTCCCTATGGCCCTTGCAGAAAACAGTGGCCTCCAACCTATTGAAACGTTATCTGCTGTGAAGTCTCAGCAAATAAAGGTAAATCAAAATGATGACTGCATTGAGTCTGGTTATTGCCCTCGTGCACTCTGACTGTTATATATATGTAGTTAGTGTCAATCTACTTCTCTGTATAGTATGGTACTAACCTTAACTCTCCCTCTTCAGGATAATAATCCTCACTTTGGCATTGATTGCAATGATGTTGGCACTAATGACATGCGTGAGCAAGATGTCTTTGAAACTTTGATTGGAAAGCAGCAACAGATCTTGCTCGCTACTCAAGTTGTCAAGATGATACTGAAGATTGATGATGTTATTTCCCCATCGGAATACTGATATTTTTAATTTTAAACTCATGTTCGACATCAAGATGCTGAATTGCCGGTAGTATTTTGTTGGGTTAGTTTGGTTTTGGTAAGAGTCCGTATGTTCACCTGGCGAAAATTAATTTATGTAAGATTTTGACATGGTTTTATGTTGTATTTGATTGACTGTTTATTGTGTTCGATGCATTTTGTTACTTTATTAATATTTAACATCATGGATTATCGTAAAAAATAAAATATGGATTAGTTTTGTAAAAAAAAATAAAAATCATGGATTAGTTCATTTTAGTTTAAACCTTGTAACCTTTGTTGGCTGTTAGGGCTCTTCTAAAGTGGTTCCTTACGCGAAGGTGTGAGGCTTTTAAGGCCTTCTTTGGATTTCCTGGAGTTGTTATCAACCTGGCCTGTCCGACGAGTGTGTATTATTCATTTATTTGTCAGCTATTATTCTTTTAAAAAAAATCTTGAAAAATTAATTGGAACCTAGGGAATTGGTTCATATAAAATTTTAAGCAGTAAATTCATCCGGATTAAACAGTTTTGATTTTTGCTGGCGCTTTCTTTTTAGGTCTTAAAGGTGGTTTAATTGTAATACGCATTATTATTATAGCTGAGATGGGTGCTTCCTTGTTTCAGCTCCTGTCATGAGTTCCCAAAGGCTACACTATAGACTGCTTTAAGTGACGTTACTTAGGGACTAGGATACTACTTAACGGTATTATAGTTTTCTTGCCAAAAACATGGAGCGTACTTCCATTTACAATAATATTACTCATACATACTTATATATACCGACATTGTTTCACTTTTGTTTTGTATTAATTTCTCTGTTTGGTTACAACTAAAACCATTTTGGTTTTTTATGCCTACCCTTTAATTTTGATACATAACTATATGTGAAAGACGTCTCTCTAAAACCCATGTATATCTAACATTTTTTTTAGATTAATTGTTTTTTCATCACGTTAGATTCTAGCAGTCTAGTAACAGATGTAGCCCTTTTTGCATCCAAGCGCTCCAGCCCCTGCTGTCATCGATGTTATAAGCATAGGTGGTCTTGCTGCCATGCTTGAGGCCTTATCATACATAGGAGATGCTCCGGCACCAGACTGTGTAAAGAAGGCACCATTCAACATTAGATCTCCTTCAGACCTCCAATTCCAGTTCTTCCACTCACTCTCTGATGTGTGAAAGTGTTTGGTCACCTGAAAAATCACTCATTGCCATTTTCAACAATATTATGGAAGGCCTGTTATATACACCGCATGCTTGCCCAAGCATCATAAGATTATTAACACATTTATTAATAAATAGATTGGTTTTATTTTTTATGTATCTTTGACCTCTTTGTGGTCTTCATCATCTGGTGCAAGAAATCTGTTGCCTTGGCTATAAATGGTTGGGGATGAACTCCCACCTATTGCGTAATGTTGCCAATGAGTGTAATCATTGTTCACCACATGGAAGTATCCGTACCTGCATCTGCAATTTTGTGAAGGAAAGTAATCATACTACTATATCCAATTGGCTATGTTTGATTTACCGTTACAAATATACTTTAGGATCTAGAAATACATTTGTCCCTATAAATACTTTATCCCAAATGTATGTTTGCAGCTTCTCAACTGTAAATCAAACATGTACGGAAAGACTAATAAGGGTAAACACCTCAGTAACATCAAAACTCCGAGTGAGTAATGTGACATAAAATATAATTAAACCAGTTACATAATGATTATAACAAATATTATATAGCAAAAGGTGAGGCCTGATATTGTGGTAAAGAACAACTTACCTTGGCATTCTTCCCCCAAGCCCTTCTCCAAAATGGTTGAAGGCTATGGTAACCTGCATATTTTTGTCCTCTTCATAGGAATCACTGTGGCCCAAGAGCATGACTTTGTCATGATGTGTCATGTAATTATTGGAAATGGTGATAGCAGTTGACCCATGAACAACATCAATTAATCCATCAAAACAATTTGATAATGAGCAATGATCCACCCAAACATGGCTGCCACCAAAAATAGTAACCCCATCACCATCTGATCTAGTTCTCCACTCAATATGGCTAGGGGAGTCCCTCACATAGCCACTTCCACCACGTTTACAATCATGGATGTGTATGCCATGAATTATAATGTTAGTCTTGTGTTGCACTTTAATGCAAGGCCCTTCAGCAATGTGGACATTTGCTCCTCTACCATCAATGGTTTTGTGAGAATTCATTAGAAGATCCATCTTTAGCTTGATCAACATGTCATGCTTAAAAATGATCCACAAAGGCTCTTCTTGGATAACGCCATATCTTAAAGTGCCTGGCTTGGGGTCCATAGGATGATCACTAGGGTCAGTGACAATATATAGTCTACCATTTTTGCCACCAATGGTGTGCCTGCCAAACCCAATACCACAATCAGCTAGATGCTTCCGGTTCCTTTCCCAGTTGGGGTCACATCTCCAACAATCATCAATAGGGTTGCCTGTCCCACATGAAAAAAATGCCAAATTTCTCCTGGAGTCATTTGTCCTTCTACAAAAAAAGAAAGCCAAATTGTGCTGTGGTCACTAACATATTTTTCATTTATTAAAGTGCTGCTGTTGGCAATAAGTTGGAGTCACTAACATGTTTCATCAACAACAACAACAACAATCATATGGGAGCAAATCATCATCGACGTCATAATGTTTATCTGAATCCACTAACATGTTTCATCATATAACAAACCGGGGGGATCACATCTTATTTATTCCTTAGTAAACATGAATCATGGTGATATTTTCTTGGAATTATTCTTATGTCTAATTTTAAGACAAGAATATTTTTTTTGCCTTGTTGAGGGTTTTTTCACCTAAATACTTTATATTAGGTACTTTCTGGTGATGGACTGCAGTAAAATATCAGAAACCATTTGTATGTTAGACTTTGATCATGTAGCAAACAAGAAAAAATGAATTGGTATTTGTATGACAGCCTCCCTCATAGTAGATGAGGTACTGCATAACATACTTCTCTACTTCTTGGATCACTGATTCAGGATCTTGAACTGGAGAAGAAGAGCTAAGAGTTGGGGCAAGAAGCAAGAATTGGAAAAGAAGTTGGAATGAAAATGCCATAATTTCTTGGTCTGCCTGCAGTGTGAAGAATAAAAGGAATGTTAATAAACAAGGAAAGTATATAGTTGTGACTTGTTCTATAGAAGTGATAGAAGTTGAGCTTATATAGGGACTACATACTAGGGGAAAGAACACTGATTAAACAAAAGGCTTGTCCAATGCCCATGATTTTTGGATTTAAGGAGTTCAGAATTGCTTCCCAATGAGGCATCCTTCCAAGGGAAATTTACAAATTTTTAAGGAACTTCTAGATCATTACTTTAATAAGCAAATTGCACTTATTAACTACCAATTTTAGTCCAAAAAAACAAAATACACACAAAGTACAGTAGTACACTGACATTTGAACTATGAAGCTTATGTCTTTATTTGAGTCCAAAAGGTACCCGTGGAGTTGATGGCATCTGAATCTCCAACTTTGATTCTCTATCATCCATCAATTCTGCTGCATGTAGCATTGACAGTTAACAATAATGATATTTGGATGCAAATTTTGACATCATGTATAAATATCGTATAGTTGATGGGATCTTTTGAGAGTGATGAAATATATGATGAGAGAAAATAAAACAATAAATAAGTACTGAAGAGTATCTTTATATGGTGTTGGACACCATTTTTATAATAAGGTACAATTTTGTTTATTATTGGTGATCGATCTATTTCACATTGTCACTCAAATAGGCACATGTATGCACTTCCTATCATTTTATTTGGATAAATAATATTGGTCCAACAAAATTGCATTGATTGGTGGTGCCCTTCGTTATGTGCCTAACGTCCTTATATTAGGTGCTTTCAATAAAGAAAAAGTAAATTTCTACAAGACTTCCTACTTTACCAATCTAATGTTGGAATTGTAATTGAAAATGCTCAGCACGATTCTGAGTCCCAACTTCTCTATTCATTAATTTATTGGGTTTTTGGCTGAACTGCCGCCTGGTTCCCTGCATGATATTCACAAAGCATAATTTTAGTGTAACCATATTTTTTGGCTTATCATGTTTAGAAAATATTATTTCAATCAACCTAAGAGAATGGACACATATTATCATACTAAATAAATATATGGTACTCATAACTCATTGATTTAAAAAATGTACTAAGATGTAGATGCAAACATGTGTGAGTGTGATGTATGATAATGAAGTGGGTTGAAATCCCATTAGGAAGATAAGAGGATGAGCCATGCTTTATAAGTCTGGTAGACCAGACATAAATGGTTAAATATTTGGGTCAATTGGTTCCAATCTAAACATGATTGTTTCCTCAAGTTCAACATGTCCAAATGAATTCAACACTCTTCCAAGCCCAAAATGCCAACACGCCAAACACTATTCAATACAAACTTATTGAAGGCCAATGCCTAAAGCTAACATAAAATTTTCTCTACAGGAAATTTCCAAAATGGAATGAAAAGTTGGTAAAATCGTAAAGCATTGACAATCAAATGACATCTTAGTAGCCATTCACAAACCAAGAATAAAGCATACTACTGTGTAGTTACTATTTAGTGATTTAATTGGTATATTATCGATGTAAATATTTTTTACATCGTCAACCAATTATAAATTACCATATTATTAAAAATCTTTGACTCTTATCTAATAATCTTAAAAATCATTCATACCATAATTTGTGATTAGTCGAAAATATAAAAAAATTTACATCGACAATGCATAACTGCATACCAATTAAACTCATATTATATAAGCAAATTATTATAGCAAGAGGTTCAGTGATAACCCCTTATTGCGATGGGTTTATATTTGGTCCTACACAAAAGAATGAAAAGCCTCCAAAAACATCATGGGCCATAGGAGGGCCTAAAGAAAACAAAGCTAACAGCATGGGTGCCCTAGGCCTAAGAAAGAGGGCAAGGATGCAAGAAAGATCATAAATACAGCACATTGCAGCAAGTGGAGAGAAGCTTGACCAATTTGGTGGAAGCACATTCCTGTATAGCTATGTGCTCCTCATCCTACTAACCCAATGAAAGTTGACTCCCCTTACCAAATTGGCCTAATTTATTGATATCTGACATGATTTTAGCCAGAAGTGTGCATGATCACCACAGGATTTTGATAAGATCTACATTTTCTAGCATTAGTCATTAGAGCATGTGTTTCTCTTGAGAGCCATTGCTGCTATACTATTAAAGCAGAATTATCAGATGATTTTCTTACCATTCCTATAATAAGGAGAGTGCCTGAATGATTCCTCACCAATATGTTAATTGTTAGTTGATTTTTGAATCAAACAACTATTTATTTGAGTACTGATATATGCTGTGTAATAAATAGTGTGTACATAATTTTTCATTCTTTTTGGTCCTCACACAATGCATTGCCAAAAAAAAAAATTTATTAAGTTGCATGTGCCATACAGTTGAAAGTTGTAACAATCAGATAGGTCAGATGCCTAAATTAAATTGGATCCATCATTGATCAGGATCTGGTGTGAATCAAGATTCAAGAGGCATAACAGAGAATGACAAATGCACATTTGCTTAAATGTCAGACCTTCCATTGTGCAATGCAATTAAATGCATTTAGGAAATTGTTATTTGGGAGTCATTTATAGCAACTGTATCATGTGGGAGACACAAACTTCAACCATTGTCACTTTGTATGTGATAAATAAATGACAGAAAGATCATTTGTTGTATATCAACACTCATTGCACTTGCTTGTCAGCGAAAAATCTGTCAATCCATCTAAACAGTGATGCTGTGTCTCAAATTTATCAATGCAGACACAAGTTATTGAATATGTTTGTCTGCAGATAATGGCCCCATATATGATCTATGTGGTTCCAATTACCAATGAAGATAATTCAGTTTCACTTCCACTCCATGTGAGATTGTGAGGGGTATCTTCCACATGATCAAATACATTATGGGATGACTAGAGGCACAGCCACATAGAGGGAAAGTATAAACATGTGAGACAAAATCCTTAAAAGTGAGATTATCTATAAAGTGAATAAATATAATGATATATTTATTCATAAATTATTTAATTGATTAAAATTATAATACACTTTAGATTAGGGTGTGTACATATTTCATTGCTCACTTTACAGATATGTTCACTTTAGAGAAGCATTTTCCAAGCATATCATTGAACCCTCTCTTCTCCTTTCTTGTTTATGATTGAACATTTAATTATGTCAACTCTCTCACTTGTGTCTATCAACCTCATCAAGCTACTAGTATTTTTTAATGTAGTTGTGGACACAAGCTAAGGTTGTAGTTACAAAACAAAATGTCCAAAAGTTTCTGATATACAAAAAAGTTGAATCACTTTTGTTGTTTCAAAAGTAGTTACAGTTGGCATATAGTATTGATTTTTGCCTTTATTACTATATAATATAATTTTAGGCCTCTTGATTCAACATCTTGAGCCCTTTCTGCAGTTAAGTGATCCAGCTGATGCTGTGATGGAACTGACCAAAGAAGATGATTTTGCTGCTAAACTTGATGCCCTGGCATAGCTTGAAGATGCACCTGCTCCTGATGGTGTGAAGAAGGCACCATTTAACATCAAATCTCCCCTTGATCTCCAATTCCAATTCTTCCATTTGCTCTGTGATGCACCCTCTCGCTTTGTGATCTGAAATTAGTTATTTTTCCGTTCTTAATTAGTATTAAGTATAACATCTATCTAAAACCAATTATATGAAGAATCCTAGTTACTCTTATAGTAAGAAATTTCTGTTACTATGTACTATTAATTAATGTCTGCAACATCAGCTATATCAGGAAAAAAAAAATGTTAAAGTGTGACATTGTGATGGCTTAAACAACTAATGTGACACACATTTAATGGTGTAAAGCAAGAGTTCCCAGAACACCTAAGAATATCTACCAATTATATTTATCTTCAATCCAAAATGTCAATGGAACATAATTTCAATATTACTTTTTGGTGCATAATGCATTAAGGAGTTAAGAAAGGAGAATTTTAGTCTTGTCCATCTAACCTCTTTGAAGGTGTTGTCATCAGGAGCAAGAAATCTATTGCCTTGGCTGTTGATAGTTGGGGCAGCACTCCCCCCTATGGCATACATTCTCCAATGGGTGTAGTCATTGTTCACCACATGGAAGTATCCATGCCTGCATCTGCAGATGTAGATATGTACAAATAAGAAGAGTACTAAAGTTAAGAAAAGGATTGATTTACATTTTTTTTTATTCCTTAACCTGTGCTCTTAAGACACTCGTCAGCATTTGCCAAAATTAAATGATATTAACAAGATATTTGTATATCATTAACAAGGTGAAACATGGTGTAAAAAAATGGTGTTGATATAGAAGAACTAAAGAAGTATCATGCAATCCAAAAGAAGATATTTTTATTTCTTACCTTGGCATTCTCTGCACCAGCCCTTCTCCAAAATGGTTGAAGGCAATGGTGACTTGCATATTGTTATCTCTAGTGAAAGAATCACTATGACCCAAAAGCATGACCTTGTTATGGTGTGTCATGTAATTGTTGGATATGGTGATAGCTGTGGATCCATGAATGGCATCAATTAGTCCATCACGGCAATTAGACAGAGAACAATGATCCACCCAAACATGGCTCCCCCCAAAGATTGACACCCCATCACCATCAGACAAAGTCCTCCAACCATAATGTGTAGGTGAGTCCCTCACATAAGCATTCCCTCCTCTTTTGCAATCATGGATGTTAACCCCATGAATGATAATGTTGGTCACAAATTGTATAGTAATGCAAGGTCCACCAGCAATGTGCACATTTGCACCTCTCCCATCAATAGTTTTGAAAGAATTCATCATGAGCTCTTGTTTGAGCTTGATCACCATGTCACGTTTGAAGATGATCCATAATGGTTCCTCTTGGATAACACCATATCTTAGAGTTCCTGGCTTGGGATTCACAGGGTGATCACCAGGGTCAGTGACCACATATATTTTACCATCCCTTCCTCCAATGGCATGTTTGCCAAATCCAATGGAACAATCTGCTAAACGTTTTCTGTTCTTTTCCCAGTTGGGGTCACACCTCCAACAATCATCAATGGGGTTGCCACTCACACAAGAAAGAAATGCCAAGTTTCTCCTAGAGGCATTAATGCTCCTGCAAATAAAAACAAGACACAAGTTTGGTAAGTACCCTTTTCCAATATGAATATGATGCTAAAAAATATATGCAAGTAATGTCTTTAAAAATGTTGGTTCCTACTTTTGTACTTCTTCTACTACTAATTCAGGATCTTCAAGTGGGGAAGAGCAAATCAAGGAAGGTAAAAGAAGTAGTAGCAAGAGTGACATAAATGAGATTGGAATTGCCATAACTGCTTGAGAGGAGTAAGCAGAGAGTATAGTATGCTTTTGAACAAAGGTACTTGTGATGAAATGTGAGGAAAATTTAGACTATATATAGGGAATTAACTAGGAAACCGTGCCTCATAAAATAAACATTTGGTGGGTATGACCTTAAAACCCCATGATTTAAGGTAATCATACTTCATAAGGGATATTATAAGTGCTTTGGTAGTTTTAATTTAAGCAATCTTCCTAGTTCTCCATAATTCCATACTCGAAATTTTTATGGTACTCTTGTGATTATGGTATTTAAGATAAATTGTCAAGTACTTATTAAATACTGATTTATAATAAATGTTTAAAAAAATAATTAATTTTTAAGGATCCCGGGGTTCATTTCATGGCTTACTCATTTACTGAGTTTGCCAAGTGCTCCTTGTTATCCACTGTCCAAAATCGAGTGTTTTTTTTAATGTTGTTACAAAGTTTAATCAGCAATTAACCGAGCGCCGACACTTGCATAGATGTAATCTCTGTTGGTAATTTGCTTTATATGTAGGGCACTACTCTTGCAGTTACAGCAAGTAGTCCCCACCTCAGTGATCTTCAACACATATCACTTTACACAAATATCATTAATGACTGACCATTCCCTCTCCATTTTCTATGTACTCCCTCCGATCTATATTATAAATAAAAAAATCTTAAAGCTTTTGATCCAATATATAAACAAATTTTGTTTTTCAATGACATTGTTCTTAAAATACCCTTTCATTTAATACAATTTTTTTTCCAACGACTCTTTCTATTCCCAACAACACAAGCAACTTCTCATTACTATAAAGGATAATTTAGGTAACAAACCTAATTTTTTACAGGATTAAATGAGATCATCTAACCACCTTAATATATATTCCTTTCATTAGGATATATACATATTCCTTTCATTAGGATGACTTTACTTTCCTCTGCAATTTAACTGTTTGGAACAAAAAGATGCAGGAGAATGATGAGAGTGTCTTTACTACGTTGTTTAAGAAATCAAGAAAGGAAATTTTATATATGAAGTTGTGTATTTAACATATTAAAAAGTGTAATGGTTGGGTAGCTCAACTGGTTTGAGCCAATGATATAAGGAGTTGGAGGAGTAGGAGGTCCAGTGTTTAAACCCTGATAACGAGGGAAAACAACTAACTACTAACATTTACCTATAAAAAAATATCAAACTTAATTTTTCAATACAAACTTTCATTTTGTGAGTTCCTTACACAATTATGTTAATGTATTCGTTAGTAAGACCCGAGATATTTTCTTTTGCTCACATTTAACTTTCCATGATTTGCATTTTACAATTGCAAATTCTTCCAATTTCAGGCTTTATTAATGAAAAATGTGCATATTTATTTCCATGCCATGATCCATGAGTGGTGTAAAAGATTAGACACCTTATCTATAGGCTATAGCAAAGTGATGGGATCAGGATGGAAGGGGAATGAACTCTACGACAATCATAAATTGTTTACAAAGAAGAAAATAATGTAGTATGTACACTTAAATGATCTGACGAGAACACATGCATAAGCGTGAACTGCGCGGGGAATTGAAATGTGCTCAAATGTGAAATGGAATCTCCCTGACAATTTTTTTTTTTTTGCTTCTTGTTTTCGGGGTTCTGTTTTCACACTAGTGTTTTTAAAAAACAATGAATAACATCATTTAGGTGCATTAATATTTAATAATGTACAATTTACCATCCAACTTGTTTGCTGAGGATTTTTCTAAATTATATTAAAAGGGTTAGAGTACACATGAGTGGAAAGTACTTTAGTATCCGTGAATGTGGTGTGTGACATGGATGAGAAAGCACGTTCACCCCATGTGGGTTGTGTTCCCTTTTATACTTCTCTCAATGGGGCCTACGGGTTCTTGTGAAATACCAACCATTGATTTGTTTGACCTCATCACAGTCTTAGATCATGAGCTTCCACAAATTGGGTCAAGCCAGACACTCTGGAATTCAATCAGATTCCAATTGGGTGACTATGGCCTACAACACTCGACCTTTAAATGCTCTGTATATGCATGCATAGCCCGCAAAAAAAATTAATGCTATATCCATCCCTTACATCATCCACTTCAATTCAAACGTGTAAATCCTTGGCCAGTGCCATGTGGAGTTAATTTTTGGGAGAAACATGAATCATGTTACATGATATCCTTGATAATTATAATTTATATATACATGAATTCAAAAGAGGGGGAGGAATGCTTGGCGGCCCATTGAGGTTTTATGGTCTAGTTTATTTTTGATATAAGAATATATCACCTATTTAGTAAATAGGTATAGACATTTTGGAAGACATTTTTAAATATGTGGCTTAAGGCTTTATCCTTTGAAAAGGTATGTTTAGCCTATAGGCAGACTTATTTGCTTAATATTTATTTATATAATTATAAGTTTGTAATATTTATTAATTATACATTAATATAGCGTACTTTTTTATATAAAATTAAAATTTGTGTTAAAGATTATACCTAGTTAAATATTAAAATGTATAAGTTTTTTTTATCTATATAAATGCCTTATTGTATGTATTCTATGGATTTGAACAGATTTTTGGATCAAGCCAGACTTATATTTTCATAATTAGATTGAGCCCTAAGAAAAGTTCTAGGATAGGTACCATGTCAAATTCAACCAACACTTGATAAAATAAGTTGTTACCTGAACATCAAATTTTAGATACCATATGTGATATGTTATGTGTTTATTTCTATTGTTCACATACTTTTTATCATCTTTGTATATATGAAAATACATCAAAAAAGAAAGAGAACATCGTATGATGTCCCTATTCTGATGTTAAAAAATCTTTCCTGTTATAGAATATATCAAAACATATTCGGACAATGCCTAGCCCAGTTCAATCCCTTTCTTAAGGATAGGGGTGAACCTTGAAGCCATGGATGACGATGAATTTCCAAAGGGAATCTACTTTATTGAAGTCGTTTTTTTTATACACTACTTTATTGAAGTCATCGTACTATACGAATCAGAATTGAATACATTCATAATCTACAAAGCAATTCCATCGGCTAACAAAATTCCACTACTAGAAATCCATCTTTTTCGGACAGAATTTCAGACGGATTTCGGACGAAAATTGGACAAATTTCGGACGGATAATTCATTTCGGACGGATTTCGGACGAAATGGCACCCGTCTGAAAAAACCTCGTGGGAAATTATAAAATCCGTCCCAAATTCTATCCGAAAATATTTACGGACGGATTACGGACGAAATATGGACAACGTGGAAATCCGGATTTTGGTTATTGTTCGGACGGATTTCGGACAGATTTATTTTTTTTTCCAACGGATTCGGGATGGATTTCCCACGGAAGAATGAAAAGTCAGAATCTGCCACGGCCAGGCCGTGATGCCCATCACGGCCGTGACATGTCAACCGAGCGGACCCTTTCTAGGCGGGAATCGGTCCGCGGCCGGCGTGATACCCATCACGGTCGTGACAGACCATTTAGTGAAGCAACATTCAAGGCAGAAGCTGTCACGACCAGACCGTGATGCCCATCACGGCCGTGACATATCACTTCACTTACATTATAGTTTCACTATCTATGCGAATTATATGGCACCGATCACTAACATTTGCAGTTTCACATTCAATCACAAAATCATGAATTTGACTATTGTTACAAAATACAGCCTTGGTACCATACAACTTCTAAAAATCAAATACCAATTGCTGCATGCAATCCAAAAGTCATGACTTAAAAACTATCAGAAGATCAAGCCACTGTGAACTGTGAAGGTCATGTAATGAACCAAACAAAAAAAATAAATAAAGTTGCCAGAAGAACTATGTGACCCACTTGAGTACTGCCTTGTTATGTTCTCTCGGTTTGAAAGTTCAGCAGCTGCTCTTGCAGCCATGCTTGCAAGTTCTGCAGATTCTGCAGCAGCCTCTGCAGCAGAGGCAACATCTTTGAATTCCATGTTCCTACTCTGCTTACCCATAGGAAAGTCACTCCTATTTTCAGAACTCGAATCTCTAAAATCCATTTCTTGTCTTCCAGTTCCTATAAGAAAGAATCCCAAATATTCAGGCAATAGAAAGAACAAAAGCTCCAAATTCATTTGCAATTACTGTCTTAAAAAATTTACCTGAAGGTCTAGTTTCTAGATTAGACACCCTTGATGCCGTTGACTGATTGCCACCGGCCTTTCTAGAGGCACCACTTGCATTCTGCTCATATGAATATGTAGATACATCATCCATCGGTCTAAGTTGTGAGGAAGCATCTATGTCGGGAGGAGCCTTTTCATCATGAACAGATGGAACATGGCCTTGAGAAGATTCTGGATAAGTAGCCTTCTCAATAGTATTTGGCCCAACCTTAACATAAATAAAAATAATGTCAAAATAATATAATACAGCAAACTTACATTTTATATTAAATAAGCTAAAGATAATAATCCAAAATGAACAAAGCCTAGTAGCTCACCAACAGGTCTTGCAAAGACTTTCCATCATTATCTCCAAACGACTTGGGTTCCCATTTGATATTATGCTCCTCAGCAATAGCAGACAATATTTTTATTTTGGTGGGACCATCCGGTGCTTTGGCAGACAATTTCTCAACCAACTAAAATGACATCATTAAATTAGAATAAATCTGAAAAGAAATGAGCTTTAACATGATCCTATCCAACTTCAAGAAGCTTGAGAAACTTGCCAAGCGATTTACACCACAGTCAGGACGTAATTCAACAGCTGCTAAGACAAATATAGAGACAAGCATGTGCATCCAGCATATTTACATAAATGACATACATAGAATACCAATTTAGACATGATGTCAACGATAAAACAGATACAATTCTGCAAGTCAGTACCTAAAATCATTAGGAATGCAAGGTGCCACTAGCAAGCTACATGACTAGAGTTGCAGAACATGACAAACGATCATCGCAAACAGTTACAAGTTCCTTGAATCCCCTCATAAAAACACCAAGCCATCAAACACCGACACTTAATACGATTGTGTTGTCAAAACAAGGTTCAATGACTAAACCAAGAGATAGTATAATAAAACCATGTTCCTAACAAAGAAAGCAAGCAATTTGTACAAGTGGCCACACCAACAACATGAAGAAGGAAACTTTTTTATATCATTCATGTAAAGTCCCCACAACAAAAAACACACTTTCACAAATTTGCATTCTTTTCACGGAAGGGGTAGCCACAATCGAAACTATCACAAACTAAATTACAATAATAACTAATAACTGCATCTCAGCTATATGACTGCAACACAAATAATTAGCACTGAATTTTATAATTTCATAACATAGAAGCTTCAAAGATGGTTTCATGAAAAGTCAAAGTAGTTATTGGTACCTTGTTCAATCTGCGCAAATGAACATTCAACAGAATGATGAAATTGATTTAGGGAATAACTAATTAATAGTCCCAATTGCACAAAACAAGGTTCAATTTCAAAATTAAACTCTGAATTCAAAAGCTAGGGTTTAGGGTTTTAAAATCAATTTGAGGTTTTTCTGAATCTGAGCAAAATAGATGAGATTTCACTTACCCCAGGAGAAGGGAAGAGGTACTGTGACGACGACCCAAGGTGGTGATGACGGCGGACGACCCGAGACAGCGGCAGAGCTCCATTTTCGCGCTGCTACAACAGTTCAGGAAGAAATCAAACGACCCTACATGAGGCTCCCTACCAGGCGCGGTGGTCGGACGACTCTCGAACGGCCTTGGACAGCACCGGAAGGCTAACCCGTGGCGGAGGCGCGACGTGAACAGGAGGAGTGAAACGAAGCAGAACGTGCGTCGTCTTCTCCGCTACCAAACGAAGCCGGACGTTGGCCTCCCTAGTGGCGGCGCGAACCAGACAGGAAGGAAGAGGGAGGAGCTGAGGTCGGGGGGAGAAGAAGTGGGGAAGAAGAATAAGGGAGAAAGAAGGAGAAGCAGAGAAAGAAAAGAGAAAGTGAGGGAGAGGCGTCGAGAGAGAGAGAGAAAAATGAGAAAGTTAGGTTTTTAAGTTAAATATTTAGTAATAGGTATAAAATAAGTGATAAATATTAAGTCTAAAATAATCATGTTTTACTTTTTTTGGAATCTAAAAATAAAGATTGATAAATATATGATTTCGAAATTCAAATTAGAGTAAAGATTAATAGTTGAACTGATCAACTAAGAAAATAATTAGTCCAAAATTTAATTTCCGATAAATGTTAAACCAGTTTATTTTCAACTCTAAAATTAAATAGAATGAAAATATGAAAATGCTTTTCTCTTAATCTTATTATTTAAAATATTTTCTGTACTGGTAATAATAGTGACAATAATGTAACTTATTGTCTAGTAAGCGTGCATTCACTGAAATAAGTCAGTGCTAACGCACCCAATAAAATAATTTGAAGAGAGTAATTTAATTACTCAAACT
The DNA here is from genome assembly GCA_030762895.1 of Sophora flavescens. Lineage (NCBI taxonomy): Eukaryota > Viridiplantae > Streptophyta > Magnoliopsida > Fabales > Fabaceae > Sophora > Sophora flavescens. The sequence continues at coordinate 148,295,642 of CM061069.1, forward strand.
AAACCACATAACAAAATTAACATAAACATCCAAATAAAATAATTAATCATATGTGTAAAAACTAGGGTGTTACAATTAGCAGAGAAACAACATCATCCCATTTTCATTTCATTTATATCCCTTTCCTTTTGTTTTATTTTATTTTTTTGCAGCACCTATCTTCAAACTTCAATAACCCTCCTTTGTTTTTCTTATTCCTCTCTCTCTCTCTAACTCATTCTCACTTTCTCTCTCTGCATAGAATAGCAATTAACAAACTAAATGAAAGAAGAAACTTGGAAACACCACCCATCCACCCATCAAACAGGACATATGTTTTCCTAGATCTTGCATCAGTCCACGAGTAATTGCAACACTCATTACATGTAATTGAAAATAAACAAACAAGTAAATGATCCTCGTCTTAATGCTCACGTTAGCTCCAAGAGTGTAATTATCTACTCCATCAAGCAAGCATAGCCGTGTCAAACGTCTCAGAGAGGGAATCAAACAATGCGCAACAATCAGAAATCAAGAAATCAATTACGTATGACCAAACACATATTCTAATTTGATCTAAACACTTAATCTTATTACCAAACAAGGTTATTTTCAAAGAAAATCATGTTTGGAGCTTACGCTTCACAATACCCTTTGAGAAAACTTTGTTTTGATTAAAGGATCATGAAAGAGAACTTGGGAATCATCAATTAAGAGTCCTAATTGCACTAAATCATAATTAATTTCACAAAAACATAACCAACTTCAAATAAAATCAAATTGGGGTTTAGGACTCCTAAATACAATTTGGGGAAAACTCATTTTAACTAAAGAATAATGAAATTGGTTTAGGGAAACACTAATTCACAGTCCCAATTTCATAAAACAAGGTTTATTCTTTAAGATTAAAATCTGAAATCAAATGGGGGTTTACGAGTCTGAAAGGAGAGAGAAGAAGAAAGAGAAAGAAAGAGAAAATTGGGGGGGGGGGGGGGGGGTTTACGGGTCTGATGGGGGAAGGAGAGAGTAATTTAATTACTCAAACTAAACCGGTACGGATTGCTTTAATAGGGATTGATTTCATTTTATTAGTCTAAATATGTTTTCTAATTTTTATTCATAAATCTTGCTTACTTTTAAATTTATTAAGATCAAATATTTTAATCATATTTATAAGATAAATTATTTAATCTTTTTTCAAGGAAAATATAAAAAATAACAAATTCCGTGTGAAATCCGTCCGAAATTTTCGGACGGATTTCAGACAGATCAAGGAAAATATAAAAAATAACACAATGCGTCTGAAATCCGTTTGAAATTTCGGACGAATTTCAGACGGATCAAGGAAAATATAAAAAATAACACAATCCGTCTGAAATCCGTCCGAAATTTTCGGACGGATTTCATACGGATCAAGGAAAATATAAAAAATAACACAATCCGTCTGAAATCCATCCGTCCGAAATTTTCGGACGGATATCAGACGGATCAAGGAAAATATAAAAAATAACACAATCCGTCTGAAATTTCGGACGGATTTTAGACGGATCAAGGAAAATATAAAAAATAACACAATCCGTCTGAAATCCGTCCGAAAATTTCCGAAAATTTCGGACGAAACATTCCGTCCGAAAATTCCGTCCGAAAATTCAAGTTTTCTAGTAGTGGTCATAATGTAATAATGTTAAAATATGCTAACGATTGAAAGATAGGGGGCCAAAACGAAACAAAAAAAAAAGATGAGGGACCAAAATGAAACCTAAAATAAAGATAAGGGACCAAAACACTAATTTAGCCTATTTTTAAATATGTGGCTTAAGGCTTTATCTTTTGAAAAGACCTATTTAGCCTATAGGCAAACTTATTTGCTTAGAGTAATGTTATTTGTACACTTAGATTCTAGACAACTGGACGACACCTACGATATCTGGTTAATGCAGTTCAAATATATGGTTAATGACGTTCAGTGGATCACTACAAAAAAGCGCTATTTTGCGACGGTTATTAGCTTAATTAGCGTCGGTTTTATGCGTCGCAGATTCGTGTTTGCGGCATTTCCTCCACCGTCGCAATGTCGACCGTCGCGAGCAGCTTTTGCGGCGGTTTGAAAAACTGTCGTATAAACTGCCGCAAATTTATTGCGACGGTCTGTAACCGCCGCCGATTACTACCTCAAAATTGACGACACAAATAGCGACAGTTACAGAACCGACGCAATTTGTTTCCCTAATTCTGAAAGAAATTTGACGGCAGTTTTACAACCGTCGCAAAACTTAAGTGTTAAAATTTGGATATACAATTAGTGTTGGTTTGGAACCCCCGCAATTTTTAATAATTAGCATGCACTTATATTGAGACAATTTTGGAAAAAAAAACTTGCTTATTAAATATATATATTTTTCTTAAAACAAATAAAGGTAAATAAAATAATACAATATAAATAAATTAAAACTCATTCATAAATAAAATGTTGAGTTACAAAGTACGACCAAAAAGAAATATTCCAAATAGAGTTCAACAATTCCACAAATATAAAGTAATACAACTAAAATCCTTGAAGTTCATAAAATAAAAACTAGAACTATCTAAACGGTCCTACGTGATGATGCTCCGTGGTCTTCAGGCATATGACTAGACTCAGAGGAACGTCTCATATCGCTTGGTGACTCTAAGTCAGCCGACTGTAATTCAAAGAAATCAAAAATTAGATAACAACCACTAATTCAACAAGTGAACTATCAAAAGTTAAAAATTAAATTTAAAAGCAATTATTTTACCCGATTTCCCTTAACATTCTGCATAAGGAAAGCAATTTGTTCCTTCAAGACTTCATAAGTCGCAGCTTGTTCCTTAAGCGCTAGGACTTCAGCTTCCAATTTTTCAATCTTCTCATAGGGAGATACCAACCTCTCAGAGTGAGACCTAAATCCAGTGACTTGAGATGGTGTTATCCCAAGTCCCATTCCTTTGGCATATCCAGGGCGGTCCTTTCCAAAAACTTTCACAAATGCATCATTCTTAGGTGATCCCTCATGAATTTCATTTTGCAATTATTCCTAGATATAATATTAAAGACATACACAATTACTTAAAGATCACCATTAACAATGAAATACAACTAACAATAAAAAGTTACATTTTTGTTATTTTTGCCTATATATATAGGAAGTTTTGGCATGCAAATTGAAAAAACATGTGAACACTAAGTGTCGAACTTATAGCAAACAAGCAAATAATAAGCATAGTAACAAAGCCTCCATAAACCTATTACTTCCAAGCCAACAAATAATGGGTCTACTTCTAGCAAATCAAAATTGAAAATGAAGGGTTCTAGTTACTAAGTGTGTACTACGTAGCTTATCATCATAAAGCCTATTAACCAAATATAAAAATAGAAATGAAATACAAATGAAAATAAAAAGTTATAAATAATACATTGTACTTACATTTTTTTCCCTAGCCTCTTCACTGACAAATGACCCATCCTTCCTTTTGTGAGAAATAGGATAAAATTCTGCTTTGCTAAATTCTCGTCCTTCTAGTAATTCCTAAAATTAAGCACCATACAATAAGTGCTAGTACAAATAAATTATATTGTTAAAAAAAATGAGTGAACCATACCAACTCATCTTTTGTCCTTGCAATTCCCTTGGAGCCTAATGTATGGTGGATCACTAACTTTTCACGATTTGCTGCATTTTGGTCAGCTATCTCCTGCATTAATTAATAACATAATGAAGAGTTAGTAAATAGTAGTTGAAGTAGCAAAGATTGCAACTTATGATGATTACCATTTGTTTAGCACTCCGCCTATAATTTATATAAACAGTCCAATGGTTGGAGTCAATATCAGGTGGGTGCCTCTGAAGATTTTCCGCCAAGGAAAGATCCCAATCATGATATTTATGAAATAATCTGCATCGTGTGTCCCTCCATTTTTTTGCAAGGCTAGTTAAAATATACTTTTTGTGTTCTCTATCATTCACAACAAATTTATTCTTCAAGACAACATAATAAAAGATAGTGTTAGCTAACAAAATACATAATAAATCGAACGTATTCACTTAACTATAAATAATACCTGTATTTTTTGAGAATAAAGATTGTTTTTCAAAGTATCTGGAACTTTTTTCCAATTCTCAAACATTATGGGAATGTTATTAAAGTTTCTTGCAAGTTCACCCAAAAATCCTACCAATAAACCAGCTGACTCTCCCACTGGTTGTGCATGTCGATTCCACCTAGTTATAACCCTTGTTGTACCCCTTGATGCAAACACATCTGTCACCCTTAAAAGTGTTTGCATCACCTGACCGCTTGCATCTAACACATAAAGTAAACAAATTAAAACAATTCATAACCCAACATATAATAAAATTAAAAAAAATTAAAGAGAAATATAAAATAGATTAGACATACTTATAACATCTACTGTCCAATATGTTGGAGCTTTTTTTGGAACATGCAAGGGACCATCAACCACATTAGGTTCAGATTCAAAAGTTGGTGCAATGTGTACCTCATCATGAAATGATGATTTAACATTGGGTAAAGGATCACTTTGTTGTAGATGTCCATCTACAGATCATTCGGAAGATGCATTTGGTTGAATTGGTGTGGATTGACACCTCCGACGAACACTTCTTGGACCGGCCATACCTGAGAAGTATAATGTATCAAACAGGTATATGACAAGCAAGACACCACACATTCACAAATTACCTAAGAATCAAGAATCAAACTGATATAATTAACCAACTAAAATGGAGCATAATGAAACATTCAAATTGATATAATAACCATGAGCCATTTTTCAGTAACAAACCTCAAAAAAATTGCAAAATAAGTTCACTAAGCTAGAATCACCACAGGTTCCAAGTTCTACACAACATAACACAAAAAACTAACATATCTATTGATAGTGTGATTTTACATCATGTTTTCTATACACTTTTGCATGCATTTTTCATATAGATTAGGCATTCTTTATTTGATTTTAGTTAGATTTTCCCTTGGAACGGGTGAAGCGGTTTCTTGGTGTTGTTTTGCAGGAATTCAATGTAAAAATGCTCAGAATTAGCCTTGATGGAGCTTGGATGAAATAGAGCCTAAAAGAGAAGAAATTGAGCCAAGCAGAATTATGGAGATTCGCCCCGCGAGACTAGATTCGCCTCGCGAACCTGAAGTTGACTGTTCCAGAAAATGGAAGTCTTTCTGGTTCACCTCGCGAACCATGTCTCGCCTCGCGAGTCTGGGGATCAGAAGCCATCATGCCCAGGCCCTGATGCTCCTCACGGGCGTATTTGAGAAGAACCTTTCGGTTTCGCGACGCGAAGCCACTCTCGCCTCGCGAGAGCCCATTTCTCAGCAACAGCAGATTTTAATATTCGCCTCGCGAGAATCCATTCGCCTCGCGAGCGAGCGCAGAACTGATTGGTATAAGTTGCTGTTTTAGGGTAGAAAGGGGGAGTTTTTGGAGTTTTTAGGAAGAGCTCTTGGAGGAGGCACTTGGAGCTGCGGCTGGACTAGGGTTTCAACCCTAGTAGGGGATGTTTTCCTTGCTCTGGGAATGGAAGAAGATTGGAGGATTCTTCTATGAGTGTTCTTCATCCCTTCTCTCCTTCTCTTTTGTATTCTCATTTTTCATGAGTAGTTAAATCCCCTATTGTTGGGGTTAGATGTAGCTTCTCTGAACTTGTTTGTATTTGATTTGGTTGCTTTAATGCAAGTCTCTATTTCTTTATGAGTATGTGATTCTGTGCTTAATGCTTTCCTTGGCTTAGCTACCCATAGGAATGATATGTTGCTTTGATAGACAATTGACAGATTGATGTTAAGGCATGCTCATGAATCATATGCCAAGTAGTTCAAGAATCTAGACATAGGTGTTGGCTGCTTGCAATCTTATAAGTCTTGACTTAATGCAAAATCTCAGGTTAATCCACCTAAGACATTAGGGTTTAATTTGGGGTTTTAGGCTCATTGCACCTAAGACATTAGGCTTGAGTATTTTAGAAAAGACTTGATTGTCATTATTGAATTAGAACTTGTGTTAGAAGCCATTTCATTGCAATTAAGGGAGGATTAGTGTAGTCTAACCCTGACAATCTCAACCACAATTCTTTTGCCTTCCAAGTGTTCGATAAAATTCCCAAAAGACCAAAAATATTTTATTTCCTTGTTTTATGATCTTTTCATACCATAGTTTAGTCTAGATAGTTGTTGAGTTTGTGAATTGGTAATTGGAAACCGATCCCTGTGGATACGATAACCGGTCTTACCACCGTATTACTTGTTTGCGACGAGGTGCACTTGCCTTTATTCTAAAAATACGCATCATCTATAAAATCACCATTGGATCATAAAACCATATCTTGATTATCATCATTAAAATTATCATTAATGGTTGAACTTTCAGGATCATCATCTGCAGTCATTCTTGCCAATTGTATATGTGGGGTATCATCAGAGAAAATTTGTTCCAAGTTCTGTGATGGGTATGCATCAATGGATGTCATAATTTCATCATCTTTACCCATGTCGTACAAGTCTCTTGGCTTCAAATGAAATGGTATGCTCCAACCTTTTTCCTTCTCATTCTCCACATAATAAACCATTTGAGCTTCTGAAGCTTTAATGTATGGTTCATCATCTTCATGTTCTCCAGTATGTATTAGTCTTGCAAAGTTAATAGAGATAAAACCCAACTTATCTGTCTTCATACCTCTTGGGTTAGTGGTATTAGCCCATTCACATTTAAACATGGGTACTGTGAAGCCATTATAGAAAACCTCAATGATGTCTATCAATCTTCCATAGTAAAGTACCCCTCCAAACCTCATTTGGGCATCACTATTGCTTGAGTAACTCCTGGTTCCAAACATTCCAAAAACCCCATTGTTTTGAGTTTTTAATAACATATCTCGTGCCAAGGTTCGAAATTTGTATCCATTGACATTATATGCAGTGAACCTTCTAGCTTTGTCATGAGGACCTTGTGCCAGACTAACGAGAACATCTTTATCTGGTCCACTAAGACTGTCGAAATTGTTACAAATCTAGATGCCATAATAATATATATTGTTAGTCATACTCTTGTTCAAAAAATACGTAAATGACACTAACACACTAATAATCATTGTTATGAACACTAACACGATTGGTGAACCAACGAACAAACTCTCTATGAACCTTCTTGTCTACCTCAGAAGCACTCCTTGCACCACCCCTTAGTTGCCTTCGCACGCTAGTTCTATACTGCCTATTTAGTTGAATCATATTAGATTTATGGAAAAAAACTTAAGAATAATTAAACCAAGTAGAATGATTACTTACTAAAGATAGTAATCAACTATAGAGCAATTCGTTAACACGTGTCTATGAGCCTGAAACTTTTCCATGGGTGTCAGGGTGACATATGAAGAGCCACCAACCGATTTTCCAACTTTAGGAAATAATTCAGCTACTCGTGAGCCATATTGTATATCATTAATAGGCTCATCGTCTACACGACTAGGTCGGTTCCATCTAGTCTCAATGCTATCTAGATACCTTGAACAAAACGTAAGAATCTCTTGCACAAGGTAGCCTTCCGCAATAGATCCTTCAGGTCGTGCTTTATTACGTACATAGGATTTTAGCTGTCCCAAGTACCTATTGTTAAACCACAATAAGTATTATTTAGAACAACCTGTACATTACCAAATCAGAAAAAATAAAATGACTAATATCGCATATCTTTTACCTTTCTATAGGATACATCCATCGATAATGAACGGGACCTCCGAGTTTAGCTTCTTCAACAAGATGAACAACCAAGTGAACCATAACAGTAAAGAATGAAGGAGGAAATAAGATTTCCATGTGACATAAAGCGAGGATGATTTGATTTTGCAGTCTGTCTAGATCTTCAACTTTCAATACTTTGCCACATAGTTGTCTAAAGAATGAGCACAACTCAATTAATATTGCCGAAACCTCATCAGGCAATGTTACCCGCATGGCTAATGGTAGCAATTGCTCTATCAATATATGACAATCATGACTCTTCAACATTCCATTCAACTTAAGATTGTCCAAATCAATGCACCTAGAAATGTTGCTTGAATAACCATCCGGCACAGTGATATTCTTTAAAGTAGTTAAAAATGCCTTCCTACCTTTATTAGTCAATGTAAAGACAGCTGGAGAATATTTTCCATTTTCATTGGGCCAAAGGCCAGGCCTTAAGCCCATAGCTTAAAGATCTCTTCGAGCATTAACATGATCTTTGCTCTTTGCGCTGTCATTTAGCAAAGTAAATATGACATTATCGCACACGTTCTTCTCAATATGCATCATGTCAAGACTGTGACGCAAACAATTATCCTTCCAATACGAAAGTTCAAAGAATATGCTTTTCTTTTTCCATTGTTGAGTGGTACCCCGTGCAAGTTGATGGCCACGTGTTCTTTTTCCCGAAACTTCTTTCTCTAATTTTCTACCAAATATCACATTGATGTTTTGAACCTGTTCAAGAATTTCAGAACCAGATAATATTTTTGGTGGACTACACATTTCTTGTTCACCATTAAAGCGGACCCTATTCAGTCTAAATCTGTGTCTCTGGTCAAGAAAACGACGATGACCCATAAAACACCATTTTTTGCTATGAGGAAGACGACATGGAATGGAGTCGAAGTTACAAGATGGGCAAGCAAGTCCGGTGTACGTGTTCCACCCAGAAAGTGTTCCTAGCCCAGGAAAATCACTAATTGTCCACATTAAAGCTGCATGTAATTTGAACATCTCTCGCTTGAAAGAATCATAGGCATCCACACCCGTTGTCCATAACTCTTTCAACTCTTTGATCAAAGGTTGTAAGTAGACATCTATATCATTCCTTGGCATTTTTTTACCAGGAATTATCATTGAAATTATAAAAGATGTCGACTTCATGCACACCCACGGAGGGGTATTGAATGGAATGAGAATAACTGGCCAAATACTATAGTTTGATCAACTCATGACACCAAAAGGATTAAAACCATCAGTGGCTAACGCGAGGCGCACATTTCACGAATCTGATGCAAACCAAGCATGCAACGAGTCAAACTGCTTCCAAGCTTCAGAATCCCTAGGATGCCTCAACATTCCATCATTGTTATTATTGTCAGCATGCCATCTCATATCCTCAGCTGTCTTTGATGGAAAAAACAATCTCTGTAATCGAGGCTTCAGTGGAAAATAACGAAGAACTTTCGCAGCCACTTTCTTCATACCAGTGTCATCACTGGACACCCTAGTCTTACTAGCTTTTGCCCTTGATTTCCATTTAGAAGTGTTACAAATTTTACATGTCTACCTCTCTTCATCTTCCGGATTACCCCAATAGAGCATACAATTATTCGAACATACAGGTATCTTTTCACAGTTCAAACCATGCTTGATGATCGTTTTCTTGGCCTCGTAGAATGAACTTGGAATATTTGCATGTTGAAATGCATCTTTCAATAGTTCTAAAATCATTGTCATGGCCTTGTCACTCATTCCACACAAGCATTTGATATGATACAACTTTACCAAAAAAGACAATCTTGAATACTTCGTACACCCTTCGTATAGGGGTTGTTCTACATCTCTAGCTAATTCATAGAATTCTTCATCTTCATGTTGTTGTTGAGCTGTATTTGGCATCACATCTGTATCCCGGTCAATCTCCGCATTTGATGCAACGGGTACTTCATTTGCAAGGTGCCTATCAACTCCAAATGCATCATCGATCATGTTCCGAATAGGATCCTCAACAATAGTGGGGTCTTGAACTACATTTGGAATATTACTAGGTGAGATATTACTAGTTTCTATTGTTCTAGACTCCCCGTGATAGGACCAAAAAGTGTATCCTGTTGGAAATGGTGTACAGATTAAGTGATCATACACCACATGCCTACTTTGCCATTTTTTGGAACCACATCGTTTACAAGGGCATATTGTTTTGCCATTTACTAGTTGATGTACAAAGGCAAAATCAACAAATCCCCTAACCCCTTGCTCATATTCAACTGAGTTTCGTGGATTCATTATCCATGACTTATCCATTGCTTCAAAATATTAAATCTGGATTTAAAAATAACACACCACTTCATAAATTGATAAATATATACTATTTTTAAAATATATATAAACTACCATCTAATAGAAACATATCAAAACTAACATAGCTACACAGCTAATTTAAAGTGCAAGTATACAATTGCTTTCTACAAAACCACAAATGTCTCTAAAAAAACTATGTAGATTTTTTTATAGAAAAGGTATACTAAAAAAACCAAGAAGCAGTAAAATCCACAACAACCTGGAACAATCGTAGAGGCAAGTATGTCTTATATTCTTGACCAACAATTAACATGAATGAATAACAATAGTAACCTTCCCAACTGAACTTCATAGGAAATTTATCCTCTTTCAGTATATTACTTAAACATGAATTTGAACTTTACTACAGAACAAAATCAATTTAACTCTAAAATTGCACTCTAAAATTGTCATAGTTCACAACCAAACCAACACTGCTGTAAGTTTCAACATTCTAGAGCTGCCGTTTCTTTAGCTCAACACAATAAGAACAAATAATCTCTCACAATTCCGACTTTTTCCTTATCTTCCATGTTTAACCATAATCAAATAATCAAAGACTGTTTTTGCTTCACAAAGAGAAATTTTTCTGCACTTCATTACCTCTGTGAAGAAATGCAGCAAATGCTAACTACTATACATGCATATTTAACCCCCACAAAGAGGAGTGTTGAAAGACAAGGCCTAGATAAAGATCATGTTCAAGATTTTCATACTTTTTAATTAGTTATATTGTAACTTGTCAGCAACAAATGCAAATAGTTAGAAGTACCATTAGGGTACTGCAGATTAAAAGTGTAAGTACATATGTCACTGAGGTGGATACTTATTTTCAAGCTCCACTAAATGTTTTCCCATAAGAATGATGCTTACTTGATTTCAGTGTCATTTTCAACACACTGTTTGGCCTTAGCACAAACCTTTGGATGGCTGTTAGCATGAGATTTCTTCTTGGAAGTTTAAATGGTTTGCTTGGACCAATAAAGGTGCCTTTTTTTTTTTAAATATATACCTAATATAATAGTTAGTAATTTTATATTTCATCCACCTGCATCAGGGAACAAATAAAGTTTTGAATTTTTCTACTTGGATATCAGTTGATTTGTTACACTTTGATGGCTCTTTACTTCCTTATTCCATCTGATACTAACTTCTATGTATGGCACAACCTCTTTTATTAACAGGCTTATGCTACTGAAATTTTTAGAGAAGAACACCAAGCTCTAGGACTCTCAACCGTAAGCATCACAGAGTCACTAACCTTTGTCTACTATCATTTCTTAGAAGCACCTGTTCCTCATAACAAGTCAAGTTTGATCTGATTTCAGGTTGTTGCAGCTTGGGGAGTAGGTTTAGTCATTGGACCTGCATTGGGAGGATATTTGGCACAAGTAATTTTTGTTTTTTATTTGTTCCTTCTGTAGTGAAATACATTTTATAAAAGCCATGGATTTTGCACATGGACATACGATGACTTATGTTGAAAGAAATAAGTCCCCAAATTTATGCATACATATTATATTAAGAAGGCTGTTGTCTGAAATTCTATTTTCAAATTGGGGATAGGAAAAGATAAATTTCAAAAGAAACCCTCCTGCCTGCAGGTTTCCATATTTCTTACCTTGCTTCATAATATCAGCTTTTGCCTTTGCAACGGCAATTGCCTGCATTTGGCTTCCAGTATGTATCTTGAGTCCTAACTTATCTTTTCATTAACCATGTATTTCTCTAATCTCTCCATGTTTTGTGATTTTGATTCCAACATTAATATGAGGACATAACAAAATGTAGAACCATTTTTGTGTGAAGTTTTCAGCTCAGCCCTGCTTTTCCCTTGTTTTTTCCCCATCACTTGGGTCAATAGAATTGTTTCAAAATAACAACTCCCAGCAATTGAAAACCCACTACCACACCCTAAAAGTCCATAAATCATGAATCACAAGTTCATAAAGTGAAAAAAAAAATCTTGTTCATAAATCATTCAAAATCCCAGCAATTGAAAAAACTTGTTCATAAATCATACCAACTCAATAAACACACAATTCCACAAGTCACAAACAATAGACATAACAGCAAAAGTAAAAAAATACCAAAAAAAAATATGAATGGGATGGTGAGAGCTTACCTCTCTGTAGCTAAAGAAACAACTGCTCCTCGCTATTAGAGTAGGAGTTTCTGGGAAAAAACAATGAATAAAATCATAATAAATAAAAAAGAGAATTAATTGATTATATACTTCTGGATGGAATGAACCAAGAGCCACAAATTCTCTCTTTATCCAGTAAGCAACCATGTATAAGTGCAGAATCCACATAAGTCTTTCTACTTGCACTTCCATGTATAAGTCTCAGATTAACTCCATAAAGATCTGGAACAACATGCATAGAAACATTGGAAAAAATGGCAGCAAAATAACCATTGTAGCAGCATGTAACATACCGAGTCAAGCCATACCAATCTTCAATCCCTAACAGAGAAACAAAGAGTAATCCCTTTTATGACTTTGATGTGAAGCCAGGCATGGGTCGCATGCAAGGGTACCAAATTATCATAAATAACAAAACGAAAATCCTCAATTGCTATTATTTCAAAATTGTCAAAGAATCAGATTTGTTATGATAGAGAAGAGAATCTAGGGTTTTCAAATTGGGCAGCAATCAAGAGTGAATGAAATTTGGAAGAAATCAAGATTCAAGAGTAAATAGAAAGACAAAAAAAAGGCGAAAAGAGAGAAAAGAAGAATGGAAGCTTACAACAATAAGCTTTCTCTGTACCTTCATTGGCTTAAAGAATCATCCCCTTTTTCAGCGACGAGATGCAGCGACAGTGAGCGGCTATGGGGCGGAGGACGACGGTAGAGTGATGAGGAATCGTTGGGTGAGGGAAGGTGAATGGTTTGTGGAACAGAGTGAGAGCAAAGTGAGAGAGGGAGGTTGAAAAAAAAAGGCAAAGTGAGGGCGAAGCATGCGGGCGGTACCCTATTTGTTTTTCTAAAACTGCCGTTAAAAAAATAACGAACCGCCGCAGTGTTTTATTGTTTGGGGCGGTTAGCATAAACCGCCGCTCTACGTGATTAACTACATATTTGAACTGCATTAACCAGATATCGCAGGTGTCGCTCAGGTGTCCAAAATCCAGGTATACAAATAACATTACTCATTTGGTTAATATTTATTTATATAATTATAAGTTTGTAATATTTATAAAATTTACTAATTATATATTAATATAACGTATCTGTTTTATATAAAATTAATTTTTTTGTTAAAGACTATACCTAGTTAAATATTAAAGAGTATCAGTTTTCTTATATATAAATGCCTTATTGCATGTATTCTATGGATTTAAACTGATTTTTGGGCTAAGCAAGACTTTTATATTTTTATAATAGATTAGGTTGAGCCCTAAAAAAAGTCTATGATAGGTATTATGTCAAATTTGACCAACGCTTTATAAAATGAGTTTGTGTTATTTTAATATCAAATTTTAAATGTCATATATGTTTATTTTAATTTATTACTCACTTATTTTTTATCATCTTTATATATACGTATCTCGAAAATACATAAAAAAATAATATGATGTCCCTATATTCTGATGTTTAAATCATTCCTATTATAGAATAGATCAAAACATATTCGGACAATGCCATCCATTCTTAAGGACAGGGGTGAACCTTGAAGTCATGGATGACGGTGAATTCCCAAAGTGATTCTACTTTATTGAAGTCATTGTACTATACGAATTAGAACGGAATACATTCATAATCTACAAAGCAATTCCATCAGTTACCAAAAGTCATAATGTAACAATGTTAAAAGAAAAATAATGTTATTCCTAGAGGAATATAAGACTGACAGTTTCTATCCCTTCCCTAATTTCAAAGTTGGAAAAGATAAGGATGCTTATAAGTTATGATCATCATTGTTGAGAATATTTGTTTCCTAAATATATATTAATGGCTTCTTTCACATTAATAGAAATATCAAGTTGTATTTTGGAACGGGAATGCCGGTCAAGTAACTGATTTAAGAAGGAAAATAAAATGAGTTGATTGTTAACTACACAAGAAGAAATCATATCGCGGAAAGCTTTTTTTCAATCACACGCTAAATATTTATCAATTCATGAGAATGTATTTCCATCAAATAAAGAAAGAGTACAATTTTATTGTTAACTTGCATGTTTGGATTAAGAGAGAATAATGTATTCGCGGCTTCGGGTAATAGTATAACGATGAGTCAATCAAAATATAGAACAAACAATAAAGCATGTGCTTGAGATTTAAATTTTGTAGGGTGGTGTCTACATTGCCTTATGATTGATATTGGTTTGGTGACAATACTTATTATTCTCCGATGTATGACTCTTTCTTTTTCTTCTTCCTTCTTTAATATTGGTGACAATACTTATTATCAATTCTTCCTTTTTTTTTTCAGTATGAACATGTGGATTTTATGAATTTGTTACACCTTGTTAAAGTATAAGATCATGGAATTGGTTTTCTACAAAATTTGAGTCTTTGATGATGCTAATATTTTGTTTTCTCATTGGGGTAACAGATTGCATAAACTTATGTAATTAGAGGGTTGTTATTGGAAAACATATGGAAGTTTTATGATGTAAAAATGTTGTACTAGCTCCCATTAGTAAAATTTGATTGTATATATAAAAAAAAAACTTATTAAACTATCACTTGAATCAAAACAATTATTATTAATGCCGTCACAAGTCTTTTTTTTTTTTTTGAAGCAGCCGTGACAAGTCTTTGTACAAAGGCAAGTGTTAGTGTGTTACACAAGGGCATGCATAAATGTAGGGTGGTGGGTCTAAGCTTCTCTAGAAATCATGTGATTTGGAGGCATATGAGTGCAATTTGGATAACATGAATTAACAACGAGAGAAAGGTGGTTTTGATTCAAATGATTAATGGGGTCGTATACCACCGTACTGCAGAATATGTACATCTCTGTGATGAATTTTGTCAAAACATGCATGTGATGGCATTATTAAATATGGATTAGAATAACGATATAGCTTCTCATGAGCAAACCATGTGCACAGCTAGATACCATTTCCATTATGCTTCAAAATTCTATATGTTGTAGTGGCACATCTATTTCTGCAGTTAATGAGCAATCATGCCCTCAATCTACATACAAATTCGTTCCCATTGATGAATGATGGTCAATATGAAGAGTGGTAGGGCCGTTGGGGGGCACCCTGATATTCTTATTTTTTATGAATAAACTAACTTTTCAGTAAATTAATTTTAGTTCAAAAAAAATTTTCAATTATCTGTAAGATTTTAAAGTTTGTTTGAACAAATATTTCAGAGGAATTTGAATCCTCTCTCTTGCTCTTTCCTCTCAAGTGGTTGGAAGAAAAGAAATAAAGATAACACCTCAGGAAAAAAAAAAAAAGTTTGGCAACCAATTCGATAGCTAATCATGAAAATTCGTTTGCTATCAATGTTAACGAACGAAATAGCAACCAATCCAATGCGGTCTCTATTAAGATTTATGAAATTTCTTTAATGATTTTGTGTCTATCTTTCTCATCCACTCGATCACTTAAGTGGGAAAAAATAATTGAGAGGATCCAAATTCATTTCGGAGATATGATGCTTAACTTCAAAATAAGCTACTTTTTTCTTGTTCAGATGTTTTTTTTTAACTAACAATATGTTGGTTCGAGAGGAATTGAGTTCAGATCCCTTAAACAATGTCTTGTGTTTCAGTTTTGTGGAAAAAATGTGGTTGAAAGGAAAAATCCCAAAAAGTAGCCAACCAGATTTTTTGACAAAGATTATTCACCGGTCGGTGGATACTTCGCACCTATGTCTTGGGTAAAAAAATATATATATTGGGATGATTCTCCTCTTTATGATGATATAGGCTCGATGAATTTGGTGAAATGAAAAGTGTATACCGTTATGGCTCAATGAGCACGAATTAAAGTAAACCAATCATGATATATTATTAGATCATTTTTTTTTGGACTGGATTATTAGATCATATTCATATGAAAGATACGGGACATTTTTTTTTCCATTAACCGTGAAGAACATCAAAGGAACATCTTAATCTACACATTATCACTCAATAAGAAGACATAAGCTAATGGAGGGGATATCCATGGATCAATATGATTGACCGTACAATTAGCCGTTTTAGTACATATTCTTTTTGTTTTGTTCATTTGTGACTTTCTTTTCAAAAACCTTTGTTCTTAACTTCAAGTTCAACAGAGTCCTTTGTTTTTTCCCATAAGATATAATACGACCCCATTCACGATTTATGAATTTATAGTCATGTTGCTTGTGAATTGATAGAATACAAATTGACTTATCGAACATATTATAAATTATAACTTTAAAAAATAATTTATGCTATCAAACAAATCATGTAGATAGAAAGTAAATTCTCTTTTAATGATTGTATCATGTGCTTGCCAATGCAAGCCATTAATGTTAGCATGTTTCTCTTGTTCAGGTTTTGGTCCTTTTTTTTATAAAAAAAATACAAACCAATTGAAATTAAGCAATTGTTTGATTTACATTTACAATTTTTTTTTTCAAGAAAATTGAGCCAAACCAACCTGATAAAAAACATATTTAGTTCAGTTTGAGTTTGGTTCGATTTAGTTTATTTTTAAAAAAACTGATCCAAAAAATATTAAAAGGTGAATAAACTTGTCATAAAAAATACATAATTAAGAGGAAAATTTTCAAATTCGATAATATATGAAAATTTCTCAGAAATGAGAATAAAAGTATCTAAACCAATATACAAAGAATTAAAAAAAAAAGAAAAAGAAAAATAGGTATACTTGATTCACTGTGGATTGCTTCGGTTTCAGAAATCTTGAATTCGATAATCGAGTCAGTTACTATCAAATCTTAATTGGTCCGATTCAATCAAAACTCCTAAAAAAATGAACGAATTTTATTGATTCAAATTGATTTTTCAAATTTATTGATCTGAACTAATAAACACCCCTGTGTTCAAAATCCTAAGCTTCTCACTTGTTGCATTGTAAAGAGAAATTCTCGATTCAATTATATCCTGCCTGGTCCGGATAATTGGGGGAAAGTGTCTTCAATTTCATATTTTACACGAGAAGACGACGATGTGAGTATAGTTGATATTTTCATATATCCTGTCCTACCTAGCTTTTGATGTTTGATGAGAATCTCCAATTATCTAAAAAAATATACTGCATTGCATTATCTACGGTGCAGCATCTTTCTTCAAGAGTCAAGCCAGAAAAGGAAATTGGAGAAAGTAAGGACTTGGGCTTGCTCTCCCTTGCACTCCTTAGTAAGTATTGGGCCTTCATTTCATTTGTTCCAAAAAATATTAAGAAGCCCATTAAAGGTGGACGATAGAAGACATTCGGGGCCTGTTTGCTTTGTTTTTGGTTTCCTGTCTTCCTTTCTTGTTTTCAGAAATAATTATAAAACTGACACCTTTTAGAGGCCTTAGACAAGGTGACCCTTTATCACCTTATCTTTTTCTCATTTGTGCGATGGCCTCTCTACATTAATCAAGAAGGCAGAGAGGAGATGGGATATTCATGGTGTGAAAGTTTGTAGGCGTGCTCCGGTTATTTCTCACTTGTTATTTGCTGATGATTGTTTCCCTTTTTTTTTTTTTTCCGGGGCTACTCAAAATGAATGTAATGTTATGCAAGGAATCCTTAAAACTTTTGAAGATAGTTATGGCTTCTTTGTTAACTTGTTGAAATCTGAGGTTTTAACTTGGCAATGCTAGGGAAGCAAGGTTGGAAGTTTATATCCGACCCAAATGCTATTGTGAGTCGGTTCTTCAAACCTAAATATTTTTCAAATGGTGATTTTCATTGTTATACCTTGAGGTCACAATGGTATGGTTTAATGCTTGAAATTACAGCAACCAGAAAACTTAAAGAAAAGCAGTAATGCTAACAGAACAGTAAAGGTTCTAACAAAGAAAGTAAAAGACTTAAGAAAGAAGGATTAAGGAAGAAAGATTAAGGAAGAGATAACACCAATAAATTGTTAACGAGGTTCGGAGCAAATCCTCCTACATCCCCGGGATTGAATGTGACTGAGAAGATCACTATGAATTAGAGTTTATAGCTCCTTCTTACAATCACAGAACTTGTTCATCAATCACCAAGTTCCCTAGATTTTTCCCACAGTTTTTCCTCTCTCTCAGTTCTTCAGGTTGTCACTCAAAAGTCTCTAATA
Organism: Sophora flavescens; assembly: GCA_030762895.1. Taxonomy (NCBI): domain Eukaryota; kingdom Viridiplantae; phylum Streptophyta; class Magnoliopsida; order Fabales; family Fabaceae; genus Sophora; species Sophora flavescens. The sequence goes on from CM061069.1 coordinate 148,313,970, forward strand.
TCACTCAGAATGAAAGCTTAGAATATCATTCTCTAACTACCCTGGAATCATGGCTTTATATAGCCTACAAAAGAAAAAACCCCAAGAACCGAATGAAGATTGTTACACAGTTATTCTATTCTAACTAACTAATTCTGATGAAGTTGATGAGGAGCTTGAGAGAGGTAGCTGAGTTATTGGGCCAAAGAGAGTTGAACATTGGGACAAGCCCAATGTACCATAACACAACAATTCTCCACCTTGGTACATTGAGATTGGTTACTTGAAGCTTCTCAGATGCAGATTCATCTAGTCCAGTTTATTCATCAATCAACTTTGATCCTCAGCAAATCTAGACAGTGTTTGAATTTGCTGAGTGTTACAGGCTTTGTTATCATGTCTGCAGGGTTGTCACTAGTATGAACTTTAGCAATTTCAACTCCACCTCTTTCAACAATGTCTCTGATAAAGTGTAGTCTGATATCAATGTGTTTAGTTCTCTCGTGATACATTTGATTTTTACACAAGTGTATTGGACTTTGACTATCACAAAGAACACAGATAGATTTCTGATTCAAACCCAATTTTGAGACCAAACCCTTGATCCATAGAGCTTCTTTTATAGCTTCTGTTAAGGCTACATATTCTGCCTCTGTGGTTGAGAGTGCCACAATATGTTGAAGTGTTGCCTTCCAGCTAATTGTGTTGCCAAAGAGAGTGAATGCATACCCAGTGAGAGATCTCCTCTTGTCTAGGTCTCCTGCATAATCTGAATCCACAAAACCCTGAACCTGCTGAGATGTATCACTGCCTTTGCAGTATACTAAACCTGTTTCCTGAGTACCTCTGAGATATCTTAGCACCCATTTGACAGCTTGCCAATGTTTCTTGCCCGGATTTCCCATAAACCTGTTGGTTACACTGACAGCATGAGAAATGTCAGGCCTAGTGCATACCATAGCATACATTATGCTTCCAATGGCATTGGCATATGGAACTTTCATCATAAGTTCCTTGTCTTCAATAGTATCTGGTGACTGAGTGGATGAGAGCCTAAAGTGTGCAGCCAAGGGAACACTTGTAGGTTTTGCATCATCCATGTTGAACCTTTTAACCACTTTACTTAGGTAACCTTTCTGAGAAATGACTAGCTTCCTTTGATCTCTAAATCTAGTTATTTCCATTCCCAGAATTTTCCTAGATGCCCCCAAATCTTTCATCTCAAACTCTTTCTTTAGACGCTCCTTTAATATGTTGATCTATGTGATATCCTTACATGCTAGTAACATATCATCAACATACAATAGGAGATATATGTAGGTGTATTTTGATAATTGCTTGAAATACACACAACAATCAAAATTACTCCTAACATATTTACGTTTCAGCATAAAAGAATCAAACCTCAGATACCACTGCCTTGGTGATTGTTTGAGTCCATAGAGGGATTTCTTCAACTGGCAGACCCAGTCCTCTTTGCCTTCAACTTCAAAACCACTTGGTTGCTGCATTAGAATGGTCTCATTCAGCTCTCCATGTAAAAAGGCTATCTTAACATCCATTTGTTCCAATTCCATGTCATAGTGAGCTACCATGGAAAGAACTATGCGAATGGAAGAGTGTTTAACCACTGGAGAGAAGATTTCATTATAGTCCACTCCTTCTTTTTGAGTGAACCCCTTTGCAACAAGCCTAGCTTTGAATCTAGGAGCCTCAATTCCTTGAATTCCATCCTTCCTTTTGAAGATCCATTTGCTTCCCACTATTTTTGTACCTTTAGGTTTGGGAACCAGCAGCCAAGTGTTATTCTTTTCAAGTGAACTTAGCTCTTCTGTCATGGTCAATATCCACTTCTGACTGTCTCTGCCTTTTATAGCTTCTGCATAGCTTCTTGGTTCATGAAGATCAACATCTTCAGCGACCTGTAGAGCATAGCTGATCATGTCTGCATAACCATATCTTTGTGGTGGTTTGATGTTCCTTCTAACTCTATCTCTGGTGAGATTATAATCCTGAGGAATAGGTTGATCTTCTTCTGATAAGTTTTCTTCCTCTACTTGATCAATTTCTGCAGGTTGATCACTTTCAGACTGAGCATCTCTGTCTCCTCTTGGCTCCACCTCCGGCTCAAATCTCTCCAAGTCCTTTTGATCATAAACTTGATCAATTGGACTTCTTAGAGATTTGTATAGATCAGTTTCTTGAAGGGTAACATCTCTGCTTATGATGCACTTCTTCTCCTCTAGACACCATATTCTGAACCCCTTTACACCACTTGGATAACCAACAAAGTAGCCCTTTTTAGCTCTTGGAACCAGCTTTCCTTCATTAACATGATAATAAGATGCACACCCGAACACTCTTAAGAGGCTATAGTTTGCTGGCTTGCCTGTCCACATTTCTTGAGGAGTCTTCAGATTAATAGCAGTTGATGGACTCATGTTAATCAAGTAACAAGCTGTATGAAAAGCTTCTCCCCAAAACCTGATTGGCATGCTAGCATTTGATAGCAGACATCTCATCCTTTATAGCAAGGTTTTGTTCATTCTTTCAGCCAAACCATTTTGCTGAGGTATTTTTCTAACTGTCCTGTGCCTGTAAATGCCATGCTCTTTGCAGTAATTAGAAAAATCTTCTCCACAAAACTCTAAGCCATTGTCTGTCCTCAGATTCTTGACCTTCTTCTAAGTTCTGTTTTCAACCATAGCTTTCCATTCCTTGAATTCTTTGAATGCTTCATCTTTGCTCTTTAAAAGATATATCTAAACCTTCCTGCTATAGTCATCTAGAAAGAGAATAAAGTACCTGTTACCACCATGAGAAGGAATCCTAGAAGGCCCCCCACAAGTCACCGTGCACATAGTCTAGGACCCCTTTTGAGTAGTGCTGGCCTGTTGTGAACTTCACCCTGTGCATTTTGCCAAACACACAGTGTTCACAAAATTCCAAGTCACCTATTTTGTCTCCACACAGCACAGCAAGCTTTCCAAGGGTCTGCAACCCTCTGATACTGACATGGCCTAGCCTCTGATGCACAAGCTTGTCTTGTCTGTGCTTGAGGTCACAACAGCTACACTTCCTATTATAGCATGACCTTTCAGGATGTAGATGCCATGCTCTCTGATTCCTTTCATAACCACAAGAGCCCCTTTGATTACTTTAAGAACACCATACTCTGCCTTGTATGTGCACCCAGATTCTTCCAACATTCCCAGAGAGATTAAGTTCCTTTTTAGATCAGGAACATATTTAACTCCTGACAGAAACCTTTCAGTTCCATCATCAAATTTCAGCTTGACTGATCCTATGCCAACAACCTTGCAGACTGAATCATTTGCCATGACAACCTTGCCTCTATCAGTTTCTTTATAACCTAGAAGCCATTCTTTGACTGATGTCATATGAAATGAACATCCCGAGTCAAGAACCCAGTCCTTCTCAGTAATGTTTGTTGTAGCCATCAACACCTCTGCACTTTCATAACCATCTGATGCTATAGAGACCTTTCCAACTTCATCATCATTATCATCCTTCCTTTTGAACTTTCTGTCAGGACATTCCTTCTTGAAATGTCCTTCTTTCTTGCATAGGAAACACCTCTTCTTGGACTTATCTTTATCTTTCTCCTTGGATTTGGATTTGTTCTTCTGTTTTGAGCCTTTCTTGTTAGTTTTTCTTTTCATGAACAACCCTTCTCCACTGCTTTCCTCTTTGCCCTAAGTCATTTTCTTCAACTCTTTAGAAATTAGAGCTGATTGGACCTCTTCCAGGGATAAAGAATCCCTTCCATAAACCAATGTATCACATAGGTTTTCATACGAGTTGGGCAGGGAATTTATGAGCAGTAGTGCCTGGTCTTCATCATCTATCTTTATGTCAATGTTCTCAAGATCTATTATGATCTTGATGAACTCATCCATATGGTCTTCAATAGATCTCCCAGCTTGCATCTTGAAGGTGTAGAGCCTTTGTTTCAGGTAGAGTCTATTTGCCAGGGACTTTGTCATATATAGATGTTCCAATTTGAGCCAAATTCTAGCTGCTGTAGTTTCCTTTGAGACTTCCCTAAGCACCTTGTCTCCAAGACTCAAGATTAGAGCACTATGAGCCTTGTCCATCTTTTCCTTCTTTTCTGATTCAGAAAGAGTTGGAGCAAGACTCTTTTCTCCTTTCAGTACTTCCCCTAAACCTTGTTGAACCAAGAAAGCTTTCATCTTGAGACGCCATAGGCCAAAGTCATTCTTCCCATTGAACTTCTCCAAATCATATTTGGTTGATGCCATGCCTCTAAGGACCGCAGAACCCGAGCTCTAGATACCAGTTGTTATACCTTGAGGTCACAATGGTATGGTTTAATGCTTGAAATTACAGCAACCAGAAAACTTAAAGAAAAGCAGTAATGCTAACAGAACAGTAAAGGTTCTAACAAAGAAAGTAAAAGACTTAAGAAAGAAGGATTAAGGAAGAAAGATTAAGGAAGAGATAACACCAATAAATTGTTAACGAGGTTCGGAGCAAATCCTCCTACATCCCCGGGACTGAATCTGACTGAGAAGATCACTATGAATCAGAGTTTATAGCTCCTTCTTACAATCACAGAACTTGTTCATCAATCACCAAGTTCCCTAGATTTTTCCCACAGTTCTTCCTCTCTCTCAGTTCTTCAGGTTGTCACTCAAAAGTCTCTAATATCACTCAGAATGAAAGCTTAGAATATCATTCTCTAACTACCCTGGAATCATGGCTTTATATAGCCTACAAAAGAAAAAATCCCAAGAACCGAATGAAGACTGTTACACAGTTATTCTATTCTAACTAACTAATTCTGATGAAGTTGATGAGGAGCTTGAGAGAGGTAGCTGAGTTATTGGGCCAGAGAGAGTTGAACATTGGGCCAAGCCCAATGTACCATAACACAACATTCATAATGCTAAGATTGGTCACAATCCTAGCCATGCGTGGCGTAGTATGTGTTCTTCCGAGGTTTTGTTGAGAGAAGGCCTTAGATGGAAGGTGGGTGATGGTATTAAAATTAAGGTGTGGGAGGATTCTTGGTTGAGAAGTGAATCTTTTAATACTATTGGTCCATGCACTGACCCTTCCTTGACTAATCCCTGTGTGCGTGACCTTTATATTCCTGGCACATCTTTATGGAATTCTCAGATGATTAATGTTATCTTTGAACCCCATATTGCAGCTGAAATTGTAAAGGTTCCTCTGTTGAATACTGAGACGGATGACAAGCTTATTTGGAGTTGGAGGCATACAAAGGATGGTTTGTATAGAAGCATTGTGGATGGTTTTGGCTATCACCATTTACGAGTTGAAGGGGAGTGGAGGTTGGTGTGGGACATTCAGGTTCCACCTCATGTCAAAGTTTTCATTTGGAGAGCTGGAAACTTGGTGGCACATTCTCATTACTTGCGTTCAAAACAGGTGGTGTTGGAAGGAAGCCAAGTTGTGGAAGTGCAGGTTCAGTCCCATTCCCACAAACTGGACTTGGTACGTATGTGTGTTAGGGACAGCCTTGGCAGTTTATATTGGTGATCAAAGGTTCAAAATTAAATTTGGCAATGTTTTATATTACTATTCATGTTAGCAGCACCCAGATTATAACTAGCAGGTATTGCATATTGCTAAATTCATTAGTTACAGGTGCCCATGCCTTATCCAACACCTTTACATTTCTTCTAAATTATTTATTTTTTCAACTGGATGTGAATGAGGCTACTTTTGTCCAGGACCAGTCACAACCACACACATGAGTGGAAAAAAAATGACTTAGCTATCCACTCAAGTCTATAATAGCTTATGAATTTCATATGTTATATGATATTATTGAGTTTCTCCTTTTATACATAGATGGTACCCGAAATCACAACATTCATTTAATCACAACATTCCCTTGTTCATATAGTTTATATGTGCACCATATTTCAGTGATCAAGTTAAATGACACAGTTTTCTTCAGCTGTAAAGTGTAAACCAACCAGTGTTTCTGCCACTCATACAGTGCCAAGCTGGAATAGACCAGAGATCATGGCATTGAATTTGGTAACTGACATGGGGTCTCCAAAAGAAGGTAAATGAATTCTAGACCATTCTCAATTTAATCATCCTTCTTTCTCCTCTTTCCCTCATCAACCCCATTCTCTATTCTTTTCATTTTAATCATCCTTCCACATCAATTTCACCAATTTTATCTTTCTGTTAACCAAGAAAAACTGGATAGGCTTCTAGAGATCTCCGAGAGAGTTTCTGGTATGCTTCCATTCTATTCTATTAATATTTATTTATTATTTTCATGAATGCATGAATAACTGCAAAACTGGAAGCGTTTTTGCCCCGTTACTTCTTTCAAATCTATGTATATAACAAGTCAAGGGGCAATTGAATTTGGACTTTTTAGGATTCATTTAATGTTAAGTTATAATACTAAACTTCAATATCATTTTGAAACAATGCCTATCATTAAGCTTGGGTGTGTTGTTGAAAGGAACAATGACAAAATCAGTGGCAATGGTATATTTAACTGCTTCAATTGAGTTTATTTGTCTAGTGTAATGGTATATTTAAGCAAAATGTCCGGAGAAATGCATAAAATAGGTAACATAGCTTGCAGATTTAATACACAGATGCTTGAGACTATATTTTCTATGTTGTACCTTAATAGGATAGGAATCCAAAATTTCCATTATTTTTATATATGCCCATCAGTCTTTTGAGTTTGCAAAAAATGGAACCATGTTACTCAGACTCATTGTTATATCATGTCTTTCTCATGCTTCAAAGATGAAGAATACATCCTTTCATCTTCAGGATTTGCAGGGAAATGTTAAAATTACTTTAGTAGATATCTTCTCTTCAATTTTTTTTTGTTGCATAACTCTTCAGTTTAAGCACATAAAAAAAAAAAAAAATTTAACTTATCCTATATTAGTTTAATTATTTTTATGTCTCATGATAGAAAGAAAAAGACAACTTTTCTTCTAAGCAAAATGTTGCGTGAGGATAGGCTCATGCAATTAAATAATAGAACCTGTAGATCAAGCTTAAATAGTCTTTTGCAAAAATAAAAAAAAGAAAGTAAAACTTTTCTCTTCCAGTCTTCCTCATATGGAACACTATCTGACATAATGAACCATTTACTTTAAATATTGGATTTCTTCATTAAAAATATGATAATCCATTGGGTTAAAGAATGTATTTGCTTAGGTCATGTCATATCTGAGACACAGCACATTATGAAAAGTGGTCGTATGCTTCAGGTTGCCTATGCACTTCCTTTGGTTTCCTAATTATGCAATGTGCTTCTACACTAACAATGCCAATATTTGGTATCATGATTATTGTTTTGCCTTTTATGCTTGAAGGCCTACTATAGTGGAAAATGATGATTGAAAGATGTTGTCAGGTCAACACTTGCTTTGGGTGAGATTTTTGTATGGGTTGGTACCGAAGCGCTGCATACAATTTACAAAGGTGTAAGAAAATATTTCTTCACTTTCTTTTTCATCCATTATCGTATACATGGTTCCTTATTTACTACAGCCATCGTAGTTATGTGACCCATATTGTTCATTGCCCTGGAAAAACAACATAACAATAAACAAATGTGACAAGGCATGTCTGAAAATAAAATTGATTTTACATCAAAAGCAAGTTAACAGATTTAGCGGCTCCAATGATATTGAAAATATTCCTCATCAAAACAGTGATATGGTATTGTGGAGCCTAAGTCTACAACTCAGATTAATACTTAGGCTCCACAATACCATATCACTGTTTTGATGAGGAATATTTTCAATATCATTAGAGCCGCTAAATCTGTTAACTTGCTTTTGATGTAAAATCAATTTTATTTTCAGACATGCCTTGTCACATATGTTTATTGTTATGTTGTTTTTCCAGGACAGTGAACAACAATATGAAATGGGTCACATAATTACGATGGCTGTAGTAAATAAGGAACCATGTATACGATAATGGATGAAAAAGAAAGTGAAGAAATATTTTCTTACACCTTTGTAAATTGTATGCAGCGCTTCGGTACCAACCCATACAAAAATTCCTCCACCATGAGGTGTGGGGGATGGTGGAGGAATTTTACTATAATGCTAGGCTACCAACAACATCCCTACACCAGCAGTATCATCTACTGATAATAATGAATTATAAGGGCTGGAGAAAGAAGTGGATGCCCTATTAGTCTCTGAATATTGTTCTCCTTGTATTTTTTTTTGCTGCAAAATTATTAATAATTTGTCATAGTCAAGGTTCTTTAAAAAATTATTTTTAATATAAATCAAAGCAAGACTATTTAATATATATTGTGACATAGTAGATCGCAAGTAAGATTTTAACAATTTTAATTTATAAAAAATTCTTTCAACATATGCGACAATATCATGGATAGTTAATATTATTTTATAGCGATCATGAAGCTTGTGCTCTATGCTAATCTTTTTGACTATTGGGTTTTTTATGATTTTATGATTGATTTCCTGTAATGGATTCCCCCTCCACTTTGGTTCAATTTTTGTGCTAGCCACAAGATGCTATCATGAGGTAATTGTTTACAAGGGACATAGTGCATAAAATACCTGTAATTAAAAAGGCAAGCAAATGGGATATCGACAGTCGGCAGATGAGAGACATAGTCATTCAATCACCTAGAGGGTGGGACAAAACAAGGGGTTTTTACTTTCTAATTCGAATGGAAGAAGGAAGAATGAGAGTGGTCACACCTACTCACAAGACTTGTCAAGTCTTGGGTTTGAATTTTAAAAGACAATTGAGCCCTCTAGTAAAAAACATAACTATATAAAATATTTATTGTAACATATACATTATACATATATACTAAGTAAAAAAAAAATTTGGTGCCCTCTAAAAAATGGGCCCCTGTGCGGTCGCACCACCAAATCATGCTCAGGGTCAACACTGAATTTGCGAACAAATTCACAGCACCCAGGTTAATAGCATAACACGGCAAAATGCCTACAAATGTGACAAAATCAAAGTGACCGGAATACTCATACCTCCGGATCTGGAACGTTGACACCCAAGTTTTGATTAAATCTGTAATGGATCAAAGCTGATCTGCCAATCTGAACCAAACAAACACCACAACAAGACAGGAAACCAAACGACGCCGCAACAAGACGACGAACAAAACACCGCCGCACACAGACGACGAAAACACGAAAGAAAAACCAGATCTATGTGGAAAAATAACTTATTTAGATAAAATGAGAGAGAAAATGATGTAGAGGGGTGATTCCAGGCCAAAAAATGTTCCAAAACCACCCCTTTCTAGTGGATGAGGAAGAAGGAAAAGAGGAGTAGATGGAAGGTTGAGAGAGAGAGGCAACTCTAATTTTCAATGTGGTGATACTTAATAAAAACCAAACCTTATTTCTTAAAACTAGTTAAACAACTCCACTCTAAATCACTTTGAAATCCAAAACCATCCTTTTATATATTTTATTGGGTTAAATATGTTTTTAGTCCCTCATTTTTTTACAAAAGTTCGGCTTTAGTCCCCCGTTTGGAAAACGTACATTTTTAGTCCCTCATTTTTTAAAATGTGTCAGAAGTGGTCCCTATACCACATATTTTTAGTCCCTCATTTTTTACAACCTCACATTTTTAATCCCTTTTTTTTTTTTACAAAAGTTTGGTTTTAGTCCCCCGTTTTTCAAACGGAAGTGTGGTATAAGGACCATTTCTGATACATTTTAGAAAATGGGGGACTAAAAATGTACATTTTCCAAACCGATGACTAAAACCAAACTTTTGTAAAAAACGAGGGACTAAAAACATATTTAACCCTAATTTATTTTGTCATTTAAATCACAACTATCTAATTTTAATTTTTTTTTCTAAACAATAAAAAAGGATAATGCTAACTAAACCTTCCCCAAATTTATCTGTATTTTTTTACCTTTGTCACGAATTATTACCCGTGTTCTAGATTAGATATTTTCTTAAATTCTAGAAACTGGTTATTTTTGGTAAAACTATAAGATAACCCTAAAATAGTAATATAGTATGATGCATGTCCAATGAGTCAGCTCAATTGATTATACCGCTAAACATGAATTATGAATATACGTGTTTAAACTCTCACAATACGTTCCTTCCTTCATCAAATTTTCATATATCATCCAATTTGGGGTGAGGGGGTTGGAATGGAGTGGAACGTGTCACTTAATACCTTTTGTAATTCACTTCACTCTATTATTGTCACTATACTCCAAACAATGGAGTGAAAACTCTCCATGATCTCATTAGGAATTTCAAACAATGAATATATATATATATATATATATATATATATATATATATGTTCTACTTTTTCAATTCATTCTAAATCACTCTTCTTCATCTCCTTCGAAATTCATGAACATAGCCTAAAAGTTCGAACTTTTGAACTAATAGAATAGACCAGCTGTTAGTCAACTAGGGATGTTCTTGTCACTTGTTTAGTCTGCCGTGTAAGATGGAACAAAGTGCATGAATGCTTCTTAAAGCTTAACTATTAATCATCACAAAAATTATCCAATGACTGATATCGAATATTATCAATTTTTTGAGACCTATTAACTAGGGTTTATCAAATTTTATTTTCATCCTATCCCACGACTACCGGTCCACCACCACCAAGCCATATCCCGAAGCCGGTGGTGTCTGCGTGAAGTTCTCCAATGATAATTCTCCAAAATATTTTCTTTCTCTCTCTACCTTTGTCACCAAAAATTACCCGTCTACTCCAAAATCCATTTCTTCATCCAATATTAAAATCCAGAGTCAATTCAAAGATTACTTGGGAAGTGAAGGGGTGAAGTTAAATATATCATAACTTTTAGATTAGATATTTTCTTAATTTTAGAAACTGGTTATTTTGGGTAAAACTAGAAGATATGCACCCTAAAATAGTAATATAGTATGATGCATGTCCTATGAGTCGGCTCAATTGATTATAATGCTAAACATGAATTGTGAATATATGAGTTCAAACTCTCGCAATCCATTCCATCTCTTCTCTACTTGCCCCCGTTTCCCAATGTAAGGTCTCCTATGAGTCCGACAAAAAAAAAATTGGTCAATGCCTCAATGGTGGATAGTAGAAGCCACCACCATCTTTAAAATCCTTGGTTCCTTGTAAATGTAATGAAAAGAGGGAACATGTCATCATCTATTTCTCACCCGAAGTAATGTCATCATTTACCTGTCATCCAAAGGTATGGAGATCACCTATCCCAAAATGGTGTCTAATTCACGGTCTCATCCACTTAGATTGTGTCACTTGAAAAATTAATTACATTATTTATTATAAATGTATCCATTTTAAATGACATGACACAATTTAAGTGGATGTGACAGGAAATGAGACATGATAATCTGTTAGATTATTTAGTTTTATTCTAGATTTTCTAGTGGAATTTACCATTTTGATGAGTTGCATTGTCAATTCTTACTTAACTTTGGCTTTGTTTTCCTGAAGTTATGTTTTGAGTCTTTGAGTGTACTTTTCTCTTTTTAATTATGAAATTGAGTCATTTTATATAATTTCTTGGTTGAAATGATTTCAGGTGTATATTTGCACTAGGAAAGGAGAAAAGTGAAGCCTGGGAGCATTGGAAGCAAAAGAACAAGGACAAGCAGATGAAGAATTAGAGATTGGCTATTTTGGTACTTAGGCCCGGCGCAAGTTACTTAGACCCAGCCTAACGCCCCTTTTCAGATTGGGCCTATTTTAAAGTTGCACCCGGTGCAACAAATTTAGGCCAGGCGCATCGCGCGCTGCAGAACCTATAAATTGAAATTCTCTATATTGACCTAGGATCGTTTTGTTGCTCTTTTGGCCACGTCTCGTTGAGTATAGGACTCATCTTTTGTGACTTTTTCACTGTGTTTTCACCATGGGTTTGATTCTTATTGCTTTGTTTTGGATTCCTTTGATCATGAACTAATTCCTCCATTCTAGGGAGATGATGTAGCCGCGAATGGACAGTTTGATTGCTTTTATGATATTTTCGTAGTTCTTTTCTTCATCTCTTTTGTGTTTTACTTCTGAGCTTAATGCTTGCTTATAACTGGCCATTCTTATGCATGATTTTCTAATCATAATGATACCGAGAGGTTAGTTATGTGTTTAGAGCATTGGGGTAAAGCCATATAGTTTGTGCGGATAGAGATATACCGTAGGAATTGTATGCAACCTTCATAAGGAGTCATAGAACTTAATGAATTTCTTAATAATTAACCATCACAGAGATATAGTTGGTTAAGGGTTAAGAGGTGTTTGCTAACTGTACTCGAGAGAGACGTTAGGATAATTTAGGACTCTTGGTTGACAAAAGTAGAGGATTAGTAATTGCGAGGATTCATAATTGCATTAAACTTGAAAAACGTAGGCGAAATCAAATCCCTAGACCTTTCCCATAATTGTCATTCAACGTGATATTGCCACTGTCTTCTTAACTGCTTGCGTTACTTTACTTGAATTAGTAGTTTAATTGTTATTAATCATAGACTCCAATATTCTCTCAATTGCCGTTCAAATAGTTATTAAGTTTGTGAAGTGATACTTGATCTATCAATCCCTGAGAACGATACTCGGTCTCACCGTTTTAATTATTACTTGCTTCGATCTGGTACACTTGCCGGGATCCATCAAGTTTTTGGCGCTGTTGTCGGGGATTGGTATTATCAATATCATTAGTACCAAAGGCGATAGCTACTTTGAACTGTTTTTTTTTCTTTACTTTTTACTTGGGTTCTCTCATATCTGCTTGATCTTGATCCTAGTTTCAGTGTATGCGAGGTACAGTTCACCTTGATAATCTCTTATATGATCCTGAGATTCGGAGGACTGAGCTGGCTTCGAGGAAGCAGATTCGTGAACAGAAAAAGGCATTACAGCAAACGCCTATGGATATTGCAGATATGGCGGAACATGATCCTCCACCATACAAGCCGTTGATTGAATATTCTCGTCTTAACTTAGACGACTGTGCATCTCCTATTGTTAATCCGCCTATTCAAGCTAATAACTTTGAGCTCAAAACAATGTTACTGCAGTTACTTGCACTTAATTAGTTTGATGGGCGGGATAACGAAGATCCCCACAGGCACATTACCAGGTTCTTGAAGATTTGCGACACCAACAAGCAGAATGGTGTCTCTGATGAAGCTCTTAGATTGCGGGTATTCTCATTGAGGTATAAGGCCTGTGACTGGTATGATTCTATGAACAGCAGGAGCATAACTACTTGGGTGGACTTAGTTCAGAAGTTCTTGGCTTGATTCTTTCCACAACAGAAAGTTAAACAAGTGCAAGCTGCTATCACTGCTTTCAGGTAATATGATGGTGAATCTCTTAGTGAAGCATGGGAGCGGTATACTGCACTGTTGAGGAAGTGTCCACAATCTTTTTTCACCTTATGGATGTGTGTTCAGTATTTCTACAATGGTCTTCTACCTGACACACGAGATTTATGTGATACATCGGCCAATGGTTCACTTGCTTATAAATCTGTCGAAGATGCTTGGGAATTATTGGAGAAAATGGCTCAAAATGATTATCTTAAAAGGAGTGAGCGAGGTGTCACCAAGCAAGGAGTGCATGAGGTTGAGACTTATAGTGCCATGTTATCTCATAATAAGTTTTTGTCACAACAAATGGACCTTCTCACAAAGGAAGTACAAAGTTTGAAGATGAATGCGGGGAAGAATACTATGGCTACTTGCAATTTTTGCCAAGGGGAGCATGATGTTTCAAATTGTCCTGGAAATATGTTTGCTAATCAATCTTCTCACGAGTAAGTGGATGCAATGCACAATTTCTATGACTCTCATCCTAAAGGGGGGAATGGTTATCAGAAGACTTAGAATAACCCCTATGCAAGCTCTTATAATCCTGGGTGGAAGAAGCATCCGAACTTCTCTTGGACCTCTAATTGGAATCTTGGACAGCAAAAGCTAGGCTTTGGAAATGATAATTATCCTCAACAACCTCCTAACCACAATCCCTCAAGTCAGGTGCAAAACAAGGAGGGGAAGCGTGATTGGGAGATTGCTTTTGAGAGAATGGTCAATCAACAAACAATCATGATAAATCAACAAAATTCATTCCAAGACTAGACTAAAGAGAAATTTGGCAATGTGGAATTGGGATTCAAGCATATCACTTCATCCATCACTAACCTAGAAAATCGAATAGGTCAAATCTCCAGGCAACTAAGTGAAAGGCTTCCGGGGTCTTTTCCGGGAAATACTGAGAACAATCCTAAGGGTCAATGCAAGGCCATTTTAACTAGGAGTGGCAAGGTGATTGTTCCTAAGGGAGAGCTTTTGGGAAAAACCGAAGACATACGAGCTAAGGATCTAGTAAAGAAAGAGGAGAAGACAAAAAGCGTGGAAGAAGAAGTGATTGTAGAAGATGTTGAAGACGAAAGTGAGAATGATCAACCTTCTTTAGAGAAAGAAAAGGACCCAAAACTGAAATTAGTTGATGAAGAATTTACTCAAACGAAGTTCATTGAAGCCAATGACATTCCACCATATGTGAGGGTTCCATATCCTCAAAAGTTGAAGAAGGCAGGAGATTAAAAGCAATTTTCACGCTTCCTAGATGTTTTTCGGAAATTGCAAATCAATATTGCATTCGTCGAAGCTTTGGAGCAAATGCCTTCTTATGCAAATTCATGAATGAGCTTTTATCCAAGAAGAGGATATTGAAGGATGGTGAAACTGTAGCCTTGACCGAGGAGTGTAGCGCTATCTTGCAAAGAAAATTGCCTCCAAAGTTGAAGGATCCGGGGTCATTTAGCATTCCTTGCACCATTGGAGGAATCACCTGTGGTAAGGCTCTTTGTGATCTTGGGGCTAGCATCAATTTGATGCCTCTTTCTATGTTAAAGGAGCTTGGAATAAAAGAAGTCAAATCCACTATGATGTCTCTTCAAGTAGCGGATCGCTCTATCAGATATCCATATGGTGTGGTTGAGGAACTTCTAGTCAAAGTGGACAAGTTCATCTTTCCGGTAGACTTTGATGTTCTTGACATGGATCATGATTCGGAAATACCCCTCATATTGGGTAGGCCATTCTTAGCAACCGGAAGAGCTCTCATAGATGTGCAACAAGGCAAGTTAACATTGAGGGTACAAGATGAGGATGTAGTCTTTAATGTCTTTGAAGCAATAAAACATCCACAGGATAAGGCTCAATGTTAGAGTATTGATGTGGAGGACTCTTTAGTAGCATCATTTGCTCATTATCCTCATTTTGGTTCATCACTTGAAAAAATGTTGGTAAAATCCCAAGGTTTAGAGAAGGATGCGGAAATTGAAGATGACGAGTGCTTGGAATGGGTGAAGCATTTGGAAGCATTGCCCGCATATTTGAAAGAGGATTCTAGCAAGGAAGAGCTTAAAAAGGATGAGAAACCGGAAGAAATTCAAAAACCGGAGCTCAAACAACTCCCTTCTCACCTACGCTATGCATTCTTGGGCGAGGAAGGACACTTTCCTGTCATCATCAACAATGACTTGAAGAGTGATGAGGAAGACAAGCTTCTTAGAGTGTTACGAGCTCACAAATCGGCAATTGGTTGGAAGATTTCAGATTTGAAGGGTATTAGTCCCTCCCTTTTCATGTACAAGATTTTGCTTGAAGATGATTATAAGCCGGTAATGCAACCGCAAAGGAGGCTCAACCCTATCATGAAGGATGCCATGAAGAAGGAAATTACAAAGCTACTAGATGCGGGAATTATTTATTTGATCTCGGATAGTGCTTGGGTGAGTCCCGTTCATGTAGTGCCGAAGAAGGGAGGAACAACTGTGGTGGTGAACGAGAAGAATGAGATGATTCCTACAAGAACCGTCATGGGTGGGAGAGTTTGCATTGGTTACCGAAAATTGAATGATGCAACTCGCAAGGATCACTTCCCCCTTCCATTCATTAATCAAATGGTGGAGCGTCTCTCGGGTCATGACTATTATTATTTCCTGGATGGGTATTCCGGGTATAATCAAATTGCCATGGATCCTCAAGGTCAAGAGAAGATCGCTTTTACTTGCCCTTATAGAGTTTTTCCCTATAGAAGAATGCCCTTCGGGTTGTGCAATGCTCTGGCAACTTTCCAACGGTGTATGCTTGTTATATTCTCCGACATGGTTGAAAAGTTCATAGAGGTGTTCATGGATGACTTTTCGGTTTTCGGAGCCTGTTTCGATAATTGCTTGGAGAATTTATCTTGTGTGCTCAAAAGGTGCCAAGAAACCAACTTAGTGCTAAATTGGGAAAAATGTCACTTTATGGTGAAGGAAGGAGTGGTACTTGGGCATAAGATTTCATCTAAGGGGATTGAAGTTGATAAAGCTAATGTGTATGTCATTGAAAAACTTCCTCCCCCAACAAGTGTGAAAGGCATTCGGAGCTTTCTTTGTCATGCCAGTTTCTACCGACGCTTCATAAAGGACTTCTCTAAGATTTCTAAACCTCTTAGTGATCTTCTAGTCCATAATGTGTATGTCATTGAAAAACTTCCTCCCCCAACAAGTGTGAAAGGCATTCGGAGCTTTCTTTGTCATGCCGGTTTCTACCGATGCTTCATAAAGGACTTCTCTAAGATTGCTAAACCTCTTAGTGATCTTCTAGTCCATGATGTATCCTTTGATTTTAATTCCGCATGTGTTGATGCATTTATGGATTAACATGAAAATTTGCATTAAGAGTCAAGATTCATAAGATTGCAAGCACCCCAAGACCTATGTCTAGGTTCATGAACTACTTGGCATTTGATTCATGAACATGCCTTAACATCAATCTTTTAATTGTCTATCAAAGCAACAAATCATTCCAAGGATGATCAAACCTAGGAAAGCATTAAGCATGGAATCAGATACTCATAAAGAAATAGGAATTTGTATTACAATCAAATCATGAGACAAACAAGTTCAGAAAAGTCATCATCTAACCCCAACAAAAAAGGGTTTAGCTACACATAATCATATAGCAAACCAAAAGAAAATGCATGCAAAATGTACCTGAAAATGAAAAACGTCACAGCCGTGCTGGCCATCTCGGCCAGGCCATGACGAGTTCTGCCCTGGGCGCCTCTTCACTTTTTGATCTGTCACGGCCGTGACACTCATCACGGGCAAGCCGTGATCGGTTCTGTTTGGTTCATCTAGCAGGTCACGACCGTGATGGGCATCACGGCTAGGCCGTGACCAATTCTGACTTTTGGGGGTCTGGTTCAACTGGCCTGTCACGGCCGTGATAGCCATCACGGCTAGGCCGTGACAGCTTCTGACTTTTGGCTTCTTTCTCTTCAGTTATTGCTCCATCACGGCCGTGATGGTAATCACGGCTAGGCCGTGATGGGCTCTGCTTAACTCAATTTCTTCTCTTTTCAGGCTCTATCTTCATCCAAGCTCCATCATGGCTAAATCTTGGGCATTTAATAATAAATTCCTGCAAAACAACACACAAAACCGCCTCACCTGTTCCAAGATAAAAACTAACTAAAAATCAAATTAAATATGCCTAAACTATACGAAAATGCATGCAAAATGTACATGGAAAATGAGGTGAAATCACACTCATCAAATCACCCCAAGCTTAAGACTTTTCTTGTCCTCAAGAAAAAACCAAGGCTAGAAGAAACAAAAATAGAGCACGGATAGTGAACTAAGAACCCGAGTAACAATTGATCCAAGTAACAGGCATTTTCAAATAATTCATCAAGAGACGATCAATTTCAAGTCCAATTAGACGCTTAGGTTTCCTAGACTCACATTCTCACTGATTTGGGCACTCTTTCTCACATCACTCAAGTGTTTAAGGACATATAGCAATTCGCTCAAGTTCCTCAAGGAATGAATTCTACCATAAGCTTGACTATTAACCGAATCTCTACTTTATTAATGAAAACAATTAAGAATCAAGAGGTCTTTTACTTTGGTTGTAACGGGGCCATGGGATTAATCGTTAGGTGGGGAAATCAAGAAAAGGAGATTTCAAAAGGGATAAACAAAAGATCAAGCATTGCAAAGCATGACACCTTCTAAAATACCTTTTTGGGTTTCAATTCACTTTTCCACCTTTCTTTCTTTCCTTTCATTTTATTTCTCACTTTCTTTTTGTCATCCCCTTCTCTATATTCTCTCTTTTATTTTATTTTCTTCTTCTTCTTTTTTTGATTTGGAGAAGGGGAGATTTTCAATTCAAGAGAAATATTTTTCTGATTTTCTTATCCCATACTTTTTCAACTACCTTTTACCCTTTTTGTAATACTTTACAAGGTTCCATACCAATCATATTGATCAGTGCATTTTAATATACCTTGTATAGCATTGACTTGGTGTTTTTGGATGTGCTTCGTACCCAATATTGGATTCTTAGCATGTGTTCATATCTTTGGGTCTTTATTGGGCTTTAATAAATTTCTTAATCAATTTTCGGATTTTAGTGCATCCTGACCCATCTTCCTTCTACAGACCATAACTTGGTCTATACATGTCCTATTTAAGTGATCTTGGTGGCGTTGGAAAGCTAAGAAGCAGATCTACAACTTTCATGTTGACTGATAAGCCCAGTTCTGACGTTTTGATGGTCGGAAATTCTAATCACCGAAGCTGTCCAGATTAGTGCGGGTATTGGAATTATTGTTGTCATATCTCCATGTAATCAATCATTAATGGGCCAATTAATTCCCATTGGGCTCTCTAGGTCAGGCATATTAGTTTACCCTAGGATTATAAGTATCTGGGTTTTGAGACCTTGTTTATCATCTTTGGAGAGGCGGCTGCTAATAGGGTTTTGTCTCTCTCCTCCTCACTCTTCAATTCTTATTTTGGTTTAAGCCTCCTATGGAAGGCTAAATTCTTAGATTGATTCACTGGTTAGGGATTTTTACAAAGACCTTGAGGTTTGGTTTTCAATGTTAATTTCGTTTTAGTAATTCTATATCTTTTCATGATAATCCTTCATCTATTGATCAATGTTTGCAATTCCGTTTTTGTGTTTTGATGCTTAATCACTCAAACTCGTTTTTGCATTCCAATCTAATTATAATATGATTTGAGATTATTCGAATCATGTTGAACGCTTGTTTTGATTTGTTACGAATAAGGATTGATAGGATCTATGACGCTTAGTGTAGGTTTGATTGAATTCGGTTATAAGATTGATTATGGTTTTGTGACACTTGTTCCACAATTATAATGAATCAAATTCTGTGATGCTTAATCCAGTAGGAATTCGTATAGAATTAATTGACGCTTGATCGGTTAATTTTATGATCAAACAAGAATAGAATCACGAAAAGAGATTATATCCTCTGAAACCCGTGATAGGTCCAAGTGAAATTACCTTTAACCAGTGGATTAGTCGATTTGATACATTGATTCTCATCTCTCTTTGACAATCTATTTTCTTCTCTCATTGAATTCAAAAATTCCCCTTTTTCTCATTACTTTGCGTGATTCTTGTATTTGGTTAATTAAATCAGAGATCCTTGCGAGACGACCAAGGTTATCACCTTGTACTACAGTTTTAAATTTTGATTCATTTGACCCGTGTGCGACAGCGGATCACATATTCATCAAAGTAATTTAAGGTACCAAGAAAAGTATTTGTTCTTTCAGGCTCAAAGTTGGGCAACTAAGGGGTAGCATTTAGTCAATCAAAGCTCAGAAGACCGGAAAAATACCTAGTGCCTCAATCATTTTCAAAAATGTTTTCAAAAATTTTTAAGCTTCAAAATGGTTTCAAGTCAAGTTCTAGAGAAATACAATCCAAGAGGAATAACACTCTATCACAAAGAATGGGGTAGATTTAGTGAGTACCCCTTTATGGCTCAAAAGCTCACATTTATCAGTTCAAAAATCAATGAGAAACACAAATCTATGGGACCACATGCTAATTATCAACTATCAAAGATCATCTCAAGGATTTTTTTATTTGTAGCCTTATTACAAGAATAACCAAAATTGGGTTCAACAATTCACTATCTCAATTTATTTGGCACTCAATTCTCACAGTTGGATGCAAAATCTAAGCAAGGGGTAATCGAATTATGTGATCATGCAAAACTAAGCCTAAATGAATGCAATATGAACAATGTAAAAATTCAAAAATTTACAAAAAATACCCCTACCCCAAGCTTAAAAACTTACATTGTCCCCAATGTAAATAATCAAGTTGGAGAAAGGAGAAAGAAAAATGTAAAAAAAAAAAAGAAATTGGAACAACTCACCGAGGTGGTAGCGGTGTTGACTCACATGCCTAGTCAAAGGGAGGCTGAAAAATGTGTCACGGCCGTGATGCTTCTCACGGGCAGGCTGTGATGCTTTCTGATCTTTAGGGTCCTTCCATCACGCCCGTGATGGGTATCACGGCTGGGCTGTGATCCTTTCTGGTCTTCACATTAAGCTTATCACGGCCGTGACCAGTGTCACGGCCTGGGCGTGATGGTTGCTGACTTTGTTTTTCCC
Organism: Sophora flavescens; assembly: GCA_030762895.1. Lineage (NCBI taxonomy): Eukaryota > Viridiplantae > Streptophyta > Magnoliopsida > Fabales > Fabaceae > Sophora > Sophora flavescens. The sequence continues at coordinate 148,334,465 of CM061069.1, forward strand.
TGCCCTTTTGCTCTTCCTTCCTTCTAAGCCTGAAAGCACTTAACAAATCTATTAATTTATGATTTTTGTCCTCTTGATCTTCTCAAATTATTCAAGAGGTAAAATCAAAAACAAGAAGAAAAGGAAAAGGAAACTTGGGTTGCCTCCCATTAAGCCCTTCTTTAGCGTCACTAGCTTGACGGGATACAGTCCTCTATGGGGGTGCTGTAAGAGGGATGGAGACTGTTTGACGATCAAAGTCTCCTCTAAGGTAGTGCTTGAGCCTTTGCCCATTAACAGTGAAAGTGTCTCCGGACGATGGATCTACCAATTCAACCGCACCAAATGGAGAAACTGACTTGACATAGAATGGACCCGACCACCTTGATCTCAACTTGCCCGGAAATAGCTTGAAACGTGAGTTAAAGAGCATAACTGATTGGCCTTCTTCAAATTGCTTGGGACAAATGTACTTATCATGCCAAAACTTTGTTCTTTCCTTGTAGATTCTTGCACTCTCATATGCCAAGAGTCGAAATTCATCCAACTCATTCAATTGCAACAATCTCTTGTCCATAGCCAGCTTCGTATCAAAGTTCAAGGCCTTCACTGCCCAAAAAGCATGATGTTGGAGCTCTACCGGAAGGTGACATGATTTTCCAAACACTAATTGGTAAGGTGACATACCAATAGGTGTTTTATATGCAGTCCGATGGGCCCAAAGTGCATCATCCAGCTTCCTTGCCCAATCATTCCTAGCATTGTTCACTGTTTTCTCCAAGATCCTCTTTAATTCCCGATTAGACAACTCCACTTGCCCACTGTTTTGCGGGTGGTATGGTGTGGCAACTTTATGATTGACCCCAAACTTGGCAAGCACCGCATTGAACTCTTTGTTGCAGAAATGAGTACCCCCATCACTAATAATGGCTCAAGGGGTTCCAAATCGGGTGAAGATGTTCTTCCTCACAAAACTAACCACGGCTTTTACATCATCTTTCATCGTTGGGACAGCTTCTACCCACTTACTCACATAGTCAACCGCAGCCAGAATGTACTTGTTATTGTAGGATGATGGGAAAGGACCTATGAAGTCGATCCCCCAACATCAAAGAGTTCCACCTCCAAAATACCCTTCAAGGGCATCTCATTTCTCTTGGATATGCTTCCGGTTCTTTGACACTTGTCACACTTCATCACCCAAGCTCTAGAGTCTTTAAAAATGGTGGGCCAAAATAAACCACTTTGCAAGACCTTCATGGCGGTTCTCTCACCACCAAAGTGTCCTCCATAAGGTGAGTTGTGGCAGTGAGTCAGCACCCTATTAACCTCTTCTTCCGGAATACATCTTCTCAGAATTCCATCAAAACCTCTTTTGAAAAGGTAAGGTTGATCCCATACATAGTATTTAGCATCATGGATGAGCTTCTTCCTTTGTTGTGCATTGAAGTCCTTCGAAATCTTGTTTGTGGCCTTATAATTTGCAATGTCCGCAAACCAAGGTGCCTTTTACACCATAAACAACCTTTCATCCGGGAATTCTTCTTGAACTGGCAACTCATCTTTTACTTGAACATCTGCTTGTGGAAGCCTAGACAAATGGTCGGCTACCATATTCTCCACTCCTTTTTTGTCATTTATATCCAAATCAAACTCTTGGAGCAATAGTACCCACCTAATGAGCCTTGGCTTGGCATCTTGTTTAGTCATGAGATACTTCAAAGCAGAATGATCAGTGTAGACAGTGGTTTTAGAGCCAATCAAGTAAGATCTAAACTTATCAAATGCAAAAACCACAACAAGCAATTCTTTTTCAGTCGTGGTATAGTTCAATTGAGCATCATTCAGCACACGACTGACATAGTAAATAACATGCAACACTTTATTTTTTCGCTGACCCAAAATGGCTCCCATCGCATAGTCGCTTGCATCACACATTAACTCAAATGGCAAACTCCAATCTGGAGGTGCAATGACCGGTGCAGTGGTGAGTTTTTCCTTTTTAAAAGTTGGAAAGCATGCATGCAATCATCATCAAATACAAAAGGAGTATCAACTACTAAAAGCTTGCACAAGGGTTTCACAATCTTTGAAAAGTCTTTTATAAATCTCCTATAGAAACCCGCATGCCCTAAGAAGCTTCTAACACCTTTCACATTCATGGGAGGGGGAAGTTTTTCGATCACTTCAATTTTTTCTTTATCAACTTCCATCCCCCGTGATGAAATCTTATGACCAAGAACTATACCTTCCCTAACCATGAAATGACATTTTTCCCAATTTAAAACAAGGTTAGTTTCTTGGCATCTTTTCAAAACACATGCAGGATTTTTCAGACAATCATCAAAAGAATTTCCAAATACAGAAAAATCATCCATAAATACCTCAATGAATTTTTCAGTCATATCAGAGAATATGGAAAGCATGCACCTTTGAAAAGTGGCGGGTGCATTACACAACCCGAATGGCATCCTCCGGTATGCATAGACGCCATAGGGACAAGTGAAAGCGGTCTTCTCTTGGTCCTTTGGGTCCACCACAATCTGGTTATACCCTGAGTATCCATCAAGGAAGCAATAAAAGGCATGGTCCGCCGACCTCTCTAACATCTGATCAATGAAGGGCAAGGGAAAATGATCCTTTCTTGTAGCCTCATTCAGTCTTCTATAAGCAATACACACCCTCCATCAGGAAACGGTCCTTGAGGGAATGAGTTCATTTTTATCATTTGCAACCACCGTCATCCCCCCTTTTTTAGGTACAACTTGGACCGGACTCACCCATGGACTATCGGAGATTGGGTAGATTATACCTGCATCCAAAAGCTTCACAACCTCCTTCCTTACAACTTCTTTCATGTTTGGGTTGAGTCTTCTTTGGGGTTGTCTGACCGGCTTGAAGTTTTCCTCCAAAAGGATTTTGGGTGCGTTTGGGTAAACAACTTAATTAAGAGCTTATCACATAAGACCTTATCGCATGAGAGCTTATGCCATAAGCGCTTTAAGAAAGAAAAAGAAAGAAAGGGACATGAGAGGATTCGAATAGTGAAAAACACGGAGAGGGTGTTTAGTGCATAAGCTCTTATGATAATTCCATAAGCTTCTCCCAGTGGCTTATGAAAATAAGTCAAAAACTCCTTATGGGGTGGCATAAGTTATTTTTATAAGCTCTGCCAAACACACTGCATAAGAGCTTATATCATCAGATAAGTCAAAAGAAGCTTAAATAAGCTTTTCCAAACATCACCTTTGTGCATACAGAATGAGGGACTTATCCCTTTCAAGTCGGACATAGACCACCCAATTACAGATTTGTGCTCTCTAAGCACCCTTAACAGCTTCTCTTCCTATAAAGAGTTCAACCCGCTACTAATGATCACCGGGAATGAAGAATTCACTCCAAGGAAAGCATAACGGAGATGGGACGGAAGTTCCTTCAACTCTAGCTTGGGTGTCTCACCCTTGTATTCAATCCGCACATCCTCCACAACTTTGTCTTCATCATTATTCACAACTAGACAAGCCTCAAGGGATTTAACCATGAACTCAACTTCTTCCTCACATACCTCTTCTTCTACATTCTCAACCATAAGAGCCGCTTCCAATGAATCTTCAAAAGTTTGTTGCACACTCTTGTCAGTTAATGAATCAACAAGGTCCACACTCATACATGTGTCTTTGTCGCTTGGACGTCTCATTGCTTCAAAAACATTGAAGGTGACCTTTTCATTTTGGACTCTAAGCACCAAATCCCCTTGATTTACATCGATCAAAGCCCTACCCGTGGCTAGGAATGGTCTTCCAAGAATCAATGGAGTCTCACTATCTTCCGCTATATCCAACACCACAAAGTCTGCCGGGAAGATGAACTTGTCTACTTTTACCAATAAATCCTCCACTACACCATAAGGATAAGTAATGGAGCGATCCGCTAATTGGAGAGAAATCCCGGTTGGCTTGACTTCACCAATTCCCAATTTCTTGAAGATGGAGAGAGGCATAAGGTTGATACTTGCACCAAGATCACATAAGGCTCTTCCAATGTTCAAATGACCAATAGCACATGGGATAGTAAAGCTATCCGGATCCTTCATCTTCACTGGTAGCTTCCTTTGGAGTATGGCACTGCATTCTTCCGTGAGCATGACCGTTTCCTCCTTCCACTTCCTCTTGTTAATAGAATCTCCTTCATAAATTTGGCATAGGAAGGCATTTGTTGAAGAGCTTCGGTAAAAAGGATGTTGATTTGTAGCTTTTTGAACACATCCAAGAATTTAGAGAATTGTTGATCCTTTACCTCCTTCTTCAACCTTTGAGGATAAGGTATCTTGAAATACGGTGGCAACTCCTTAGGATTGTCAACTTCTTCAAGAATTTGCCTTTTAGTCTTCTTTCTTGCAAACTCTTCATCCACCAATTTTTCCCTCTGTGGTTTTTCAGTTTCAACAACAATAGGACTAGAGGTAGTGGCTTGGGACGTCTCAGGTTCTTCATTGGTTACATCTTCAACGATCACCTCATCAACTCCTTCACCAATTCTCTTTTCTTCCCTCTGTTTTCCATGTGGAACTAACACTATCCCATTTCTTGTAGTAATTGCCTTGCAGTCCTCCCTTGGATTCTTCTCGGTATCTCCAGGCAATTGTCCTTGAGGTCTCTCTGCCATTTGCTTTGCCAATTGGCCTATTTGGTGCTCTAGATTCTTAATGGAGGCATTTTGATTCTTCATCTTCTCTTGAGTTGCTTGCATGTTAGCTTGAGTTGCTTGCATGAATTGGGCTAGAATATTCTCCAAATTGCTTGAATTCTCTTGAGAAGGCTTTGCTTGAGAACTTGAGCCTTGTCCTTGTCTCCAACCAAAGTTAGGATGGATATGCCACCCCGGATTATTGGTGTTAGAGAAAGGATCATGCTTAGGCCCTTGGTTTCCCATGTAGTTCACTTCTTCTTGCCCCGAACCTCCAACCACACTAATTTCATAATTGTCATTGGAATGGTTACCTCCACAAAAGTCACACATTGAGGCAGCTTGATTTTGAACCGCTTGTAATTGAGAATTTTGTAGTTGAACGGACCCCAATTGCTTGGTAAGAATGGCCATCTGCTCCTTAAGAGCACCAATTTCATCAAGCTCCAAAATACCTCTCTTGACCAATGATCGAGAACTAGGCATTTGATAATCATTATTAGCCATAGTTTCAATCAAGTCCTTTGCTTTATCGGGTGTCTTTTGACTCAATGTTCCACCCGCGACCGCTTCAATCATACTTCGAGAATTTCGGTTAAGCCCATTGACAAAGGTTGCAACTTGCTGCCATGTTTCCAACTCATGATTTGGATAAGCGGTAAGCAAAGATTTGAACCTCTCCCATGCTTCATTAAGTGATTCATCATCCCTTTGTGCAAAAGCATTGATCTCCGATCTCAACTTGATCATTCTTGATGGAGGGAAGAAACACGATAAGAACTTGCTCACCAAATCGTTCCAAGTAATGATGCTCCCATGAGGATGGGATTGAAGCCATGACTTAGCTCTATCCCTCAAAGAGAAAGGGAAGAGCCTTAAACGAATAGCCTCGTTGGAAGCTCCATTCAGCTTGATAGTGTCACACAACTCAATAAATGTACCAATGTGAGAATGAGGGTCTTCACTCTCTAAACCTCCAAACTGATTTTGCTGCACAAGATTGAGAAGTGATGCCTTGATCTCAAAGTTGTTGCAAGTCACTGCAGGTCTAACAATTGGAGTTCCACATCTATCGACTTTAGGGGAAGTGTAGTCCCCCATTGTCCTCCTTGGTTCATTGTTGTCAGCCATGGTGACAATTGCTACTTCAACTTGCAGTTCTTGCACACTTGGTAACTCGACATGTGGCTCTTGTACTCTAGAAGATGCTTCTCCTCTGTTCTCTCTTGCCTTGGCTTCCTTTCTATTCCTTCTACAAAGTCTCTCGATCTCAGGGTCAAATTGAAGTTCACCTGGGCCGACTGTACCTCGCATACAAGGAACAAACAGAGTAGAACAACAACAAATATAGCAAGCACAAGTCAAGCTAAAAGTGGACAGTTATGCAGTTACAAGGAAAACAGAAACAGAAAAACAAACAAACAGAAAACAGCAGTACGAAAACAGAAAAAAAATGTCTAAATTAGGAGCCCCCTTTGGTACTCGTGATATTGGCACATCGATCCCCGGCAACGGCGCCAAACCCCAAGATTGCATTAAGAGTCAAGATGGATTAGGTGGATTAACATGAGAATTTGCATTAAGAGTCAAGATTCATAAGATTGCAAGCACCCTAAGACCTATGTCTAGGTTCATGAACTACTTGGCATTTTATTCATGAACATGCATTAACATCAATCTTTCAATTGTCTATCAAAGCAACAAATCATTCCAAGGATGATCAAACCTAGGAAAGCATTAAGCATGGAATCAAATACTCATAAAGAAATAGGAATTTATATTACAATCAAATCATGAGACAAACAAGTTCAGAAGAGTCATCATCTAACCCCAACAAAAAGGGGTTTAGCTACACATAATCATATAGCAAACCAAAAGAAAAGAAATAGGAATAGGGGAAGGAAGGAACTCCATGAGAGGTTTCACAGCAATGCACAACAGCCATAGAGTGTCTTCTTAGGGTTTTGAATCCCATTTCTGTTCTGCCCAGAGACCTTTTTATAACTCGTGCGCGCGTCACGGCCGTGATGGCCATCACGGCCAGGCCGTGACGGGTTCTGCCCTGGGCGCCTCTTCACTTTTTGATCTGTCACGGCCGTGACACTCATCACGGGCAGGCCGTGATCGGTTTTGTTTGGTTCATCTAGCAGGTCACGATCGTGATGGGCATCACGGCTAGGCCGTGACCAATTCTGACTTTTGGGGGTCTGGTTCAACTGGCCTGTCACAACCGTGATAGCCATCATGGCTAGGCCGTGACATCTTCTGACTTTTGGCTTCTTTCTCTTCAGTTATTGCTCCATCACGGTCGTGATGGTAATCACGACTAGTCCGTGATGGGCTCTGCTTGGCTCAATTTCTTCTTTTTTAGGCTCTATCTTCATCCAAGCTCCATCATGGCTAAATCTTGGGCATTTAATCATAAATTCCTGCAAAACAACACACAAAACCGCCTCACCTGTTCCAAGATAAAAACTAACTAAAAATCAAATTAAATATGCCTAACCTATACGAAAATGCATGCAAGATGTACATGAAAAATGAGGTGGAATCACACTCATCAATTTACATGTCTTAAGCATAAGTTAGTGACCACACCCATAATGATCGCACCAAATTGGGAACTACCTTTTGAAATCATGTGTGATGCGAGTGATTATGCGGTGGAGGCTGTTTTAGGGCAGCGGTAGAACAAAGAGTGCATGTCATATACTATGCTAGCAAGGTATTAAATGATGCACAATTGAACCACTCTACAACTGAAAAGGAACTCCTAGCGGCAGTCTTTGCATTAGACAAGTTTAGGTCATATGTGATAGGGTCAAAAGTAACTATTTTCACTGACCATTCCGCGTTGAAATATTTAATGTCTAAGCAAGATGCCAAACCTATATTGCTTCATTGGGTTTTGCTTTTGCAGGAGTTGATGTGGAGATCAAAGATAGGAAAGGAAGCGAGAATGGAGTTGCGTATCATCTATCAAGATTGATCAATCCGGATGAAGAGGACAAGAAATTGCCAATTCAAGATGAGTTTCCGGATGAAAAGCTGTTTGCCATTTCAACAATACCCTGGTTTGAGGAGATTGCCAACTACAAGGTTGCAAAGGTAGTGCCTGAAGGACTTACTTGGCAGCAGAAGAAGAAATTCTTCAATAACGTCAAGCACTATTTTTAGGAAGAACCCTACTTATTCAAGTATTGTGTCGATGGAATCCTTCGAAGGTGCATACCTCAAGTTCAAGTAGAGAATATCTTATGGCATTGCCATGGATCTGAATATGGAGGGCACTTTAGTGGAGAGAGAACCACGGAAAAAGTCTTGCAATGTGGGTTTTATTGGCCAACCATCTTCAAGGGTGCAAAGGACTTTGTTGCATGGTGTGATAGGTGCCAAAGAGTTGGAAACATCTCAAAAAGGCACGAAATGCCCTTAAATAGTATTTTGGAGGTGGAAATATTCGATGTGTGGGGTATTGACTTCATGGGACCATTTCCACCCTCTCACTCTTATAAGTATATTCTAGTGGGGGTGGATTATGTATCCAAGTGGGTGGAAGCAATTGCAACCACTACGGATGACTCTTGTGTTGTTATTGAATTCATGCGGAAGAACATTTTCGCAAGATTTGGAGTGCCTAGGGTCTTGATTAGTGATGGAGGAACCCACTTTTGCAACAAACATCTTGACATGGTGCTTTCCAAATATGGGGTGACTCATAAAGTCGCTACTCCGTACCATCCGCAGACAAGTGGTCAATTAGAAGTGTCTAACCGCGAGTTGAAGCGTATCTTAGAGAAAACTGTGAACTCATCACAGAAGGATTGGTCTAGGAAATTGGATGATGTACTTTGGACGTACCGGACTGCATTTAAGACTCATATTGATCGATCTCCGTTCCAATTGGTGTATGGAAAAGTGTGTCATTTGCCGGTGGAGTTGGAGCACAGGTCATATTGGGCTATCAAGGCCTTGAATTTTTATTACAAAGATGTCGGTGAAAAACCCCTCTTGGACATCAATGAGCTGGATGAGATCTGTTTGTAAGCCTATGAGAGTGCGTGGATTTACAAGGAACAGACCAAGATATGACATGACAAGCACATAGTTCCAAGGAAGTTCGAACCATGCCAAAAAGTGCTATTATACAACTCAAGGTTGAGGTTATTTCCGGGTAAGCTGAAATCCCGGTGGTCCGGTCCTTTTGTGGTGAAAATTGTCCACCTGTATGACACAGTTGAGTTAGAAGACAAAGAACCAGGAGAATCTTTCAAAGTGAATGGCCAAAGGCTCAAGGTGTACTTGGGAGGAGATTTTGAAAGGTAAGAAATTACCTTGTCATTGACTTAACCCTTTGAAGGGTGTGACCGTCAGGATCGGGACGTTAAACATGCGCTAACTGGGAGGCAACCCAGTTTTATATCATTTTTCTGCATTTATTCACTACATTTAGTTAGGAAATAAGTTTCGTAGTGTTTAGAGTCGTGCCTCTTAGTTTGCATAATTTTTGCATTTAGGTGTGTTTTTGCATAACTTAGCATTCGATGTCAACTTGAAGCATTTTTTGTCATTTTCTGCATCCAACTGGTAAAAGAGTAGATTAACACTCAGGAAACATGTGTGGGGGTACTTTGGAATACATATTTCAGTCAATATGATGTTTCTGCAATGTTTCAATTTCTGCATAATAGGTCGGGCGCACAATTCCTAAGCTGGGCGTAATTTGACACAAAAAGCAGGTTTTCTGTAATTTGCTTAAGCCGGGTGCAAAATAGCCAGGATGGGCGAAATTTCAAAATAAGCCCGGGGCACAAAATCTGAGCCGGGTGCAATCTGAATTTTTTTTCACACAAAACTCCTCTTCCCCCTCACTTCTTATTCACATCAGAACGAAAATCTCACTCTGCCTTCTCCCCTGCGCAACCCTCGCTACGTTCTGCTTGTCCCTGTGCGCAGTAAAAACCCTTCCTCTCCCTAAATCCTCACTTTTCACACACTTTATGCATACAAATCACCGTTCTGACTTTTCTCTCGCGCTACCCCTGTGCCATGCTTCGTCGCCATTCATGCATTATCTTGCACACACTCACGAACCAGTGCGCCCTATGCTCTGCTTTGTCTCCATTCGCGCATCATCTTCCCCTTCCCCATTTCATCTTTCCAATCACGGTAAGTTCCCTAAGTCTTGTTCTGAAACTTTGTACGAAAATCATGTGATGAACTCAGCTGCTATGTTTATCTATTTGGGTGATTATTAGTTTTTGAAGAAGTGGTTGGTGTTTTACCCATTATAAGGGGTTTTGTTCGAAATTTAGTAACAACGGTAATGGGTTCTTTCATCTGTCTCACACGAAAAAGGTTGTTCTGATGTGGTTTGGGTTTTTCATGTATGATTTTGGCTTGATTGAATGTGAGTGGGTTGCATGTTAATTCCTATGTGGAGGAGATTTGGTCCATGCTAATATGTGGAGGAATGATTTAGAATGCTTATTACATGTTTCATAAAATGCTTCTTCCATGATAATATGCTTAATTGCTGTATGTGAATGCTTTAATCACTTGTTTAGGAAGATTGTTTAAGATTCTTGCTATATATTCATGTGCATGAAGGGTTTGAGGTTTATTGATAAATTAGTGAGGGATTATGGAATGTTGATCTATTTAAAAATTCCTAAACCATAAACTTGGTTGAACTACAACTTGGATGCATGTGGCCTTGCTGAGTTGTTTCTTTTAATATGGATTAAACCCTGTTATAAGCTTACTATGTGTCTGAGATATGAAAAAAAGGACTTATAAATTGAGGCTCAAAAGGTTTGTCTCAACATTGGAGAGCTGGAGAGATCCAGAGAGACTTCTTCCGGGAGTGGGTTGTGTCCTAGGCAAAGGGTCACCCACCTGTATTCCCAACTGAGGAGGAGGTTCGGGCTCATGTCGACTGGCACGATTTTCCTGGAGACCAGGAGGGTGCGCCGGTAGGAGGTGGTGAGCCCGCGGACGGCCAGGAGGGTGATCCGGATATGCCTATGAATGCTTTGGACCGTTTGATGCAGGATTGAGAGGGTTTCGCTCGAAACCCTAGAGATTAGCTTATTAAACTCCTCTCTCTCCTTTATGTTGATTTCTTTTTCATTTTTGTTATTATGAATCTTGAGTCTTTGTTTGTCTTCTTGTCGTTTGTTTTGTTTAGTGAGTCAAAAAAAATACTGAGTTGATAAGTGGATTGACCATGTGAATTCCCATTCGTGAATTGCCATGCCAATTTTGATTGATTAATGCATGTCATGCTTAAGTGAAAAACATGATACTTTTGAGAGTGATTGTATAGTGATGCGACTGAGTGTGCCTTGACTTGAATGCATGAACCATGACTAGTTTGAGGTGTTAGAGGACTTGGCATAATTCATGATGTTTGATATGAGTCTCTATTTGTGTCCGAGTGAGGAGTTTGAGCCTTCAACAGGATTTTTCTTTTGAGAGTCGCCATTGAGTTATGAACTCTTAGGTTTGCTTGAATCTCTTCCTGGTTTACATGATTACTTGATGCATGAGCATGATAAAGGCATTTTCTTTGAATTAGCAGGTTGGCCAAAAAGCTTACCTAAATGAATTTTCCCTTGCTAGCCGCTTTGTGCTTTAAGCCTATTTTTTGTTGTTACCTAATATAATTGCTAAATCTAGAAAAACCATGTTTACCTACCCTAGCAAAGTGCTAAGTTTGAGGTGGCACATGAGAAATTCAATTTTGAAAAAAAAAGGGTAAAAATGCCCTTGAAAAGGAAGAAAAAAATTCTGGAAAAAAAAAAAGCAAACAAAAGTTTGTGAAGTTTCAAGAGAATAAAGAGGAAAAGTGAGCAAAAATAGCAATAAAGTGAAAAAAATAGAGAAATAAAATGCGGTGTATCCTTTGGAAATTGTTGTGCTCCTTTGCTCATTTGGTCCTTAGGGTCTAACACTTGCATTCCCTTTCTTTCTTTTTTTTCCCTACCTTCCACCTTGGCCCCCATTACAACCTTGCAAAGACCTTTTGATTGTGCATCATGTGGTTGTGTGAACTAATGAGTGAGATGAAGATCAAACCCAAAGAGTGAGTTTCTCAATATGCATATTTTTGAGGGAAACACAAGCCTTAACACTTGAGCGTCGAGTGAATTAATTATCCTTTGTGAGGAGTGAGACTCATTAATGACTAGTGAATTTGTGTTTGAGTTTTTGAAACAACTACTTGACTGGTAAGTATATGATGGTTGAGTTCATTTCTTTTTGTTGATCTTGAAGGTTTTCTTGATAGTTGATTGTTTAATATAGGAAAGGCATGCTTGATTTTGATGAAGTGGTTGTGGTTGACATTATGTGGGAAATTATTGGTTATGGGTCCATTAGCATTATATCAACTCATTGTGTGTCTTTGAGTCATTTGTGGTTTTTGCTTCGAGTCTTTTTTTGTGTAGTTTACTTGAGGACAAGCAAAGGTTAAGTTTGAGGTGTTGATAATCCGTTAGATTATTTAGTTTTATTCTAGATTTTATAGTGGAACTTACCATTTTGATGAATTGCATTGTCAATTCTTACTTAACTTTGGCTTTGTTTTCCTTAAGTTATGTTTAGAGTCTTTCAGTGTATTTTTCTCTTTTTAATTAGGAAATTGAGTCATTTTCTATAATTTCTTGGTTGAAATGATTTCAGGTGTATATTTACACTAGGAAAGGAGAAAAGTGAAGCCAGGGAGCATTGGAAGCAAAAGAACAAGGACAAGCAGATGATGAATTAGAGATTGGCTATTTTGGTACTTAGGCACGGTGCAACTTGCTTAGGCCTGTTGCAACCAAAGTGGTTTTGGATTTAATAATATTTAAGTTTTGATGTTAACAAAAGGATTAAATTTGCTTGGCAAAGTGTTAGTTGAGAACTAACAAGTGAGTTCAGTTTATGCAGGAATATCCAAAATAATATAAGGTATACAATGCTTGGACTCGTGCAAAGAATTACCTGTCCAAAGGTTATTTGAATTGTTTATATTTTAAATGATAAGTAGACTGGTTTTCCTTAGTAGACGAGGTTATAAATAAATACCTAAATAACTTGTTAAGAACAGCAAGTCCAAAGACTTGAAAATAAGCACATCCATTTTTGCCACTTCAGCAAACGAGTGCTATCCTTGAAAATCAAGTATACATCTATAGTGCCTAAACTAAAAATTCAGTAGAAGTCCATAATGCCACATCATTGGACGGAGGTTCTCTAAGGACTTAGCAAGTCCAAAGACTTGTGTGGACGAGCGCTTCTATCACATTAGTAGACGAGCGTTTCTACCACATTAGTGGACGAGCACTTCTGCCACATCAATGAACGAGCAGAATTAAAATCTTGTATAGATGCGTTCTTAAAACTAAGTAGACGATTCTTTATCTTTACTACCTTAAATGTGATTTAATGCAATCTGGTCCACGATGAATTTATTTCAAATGATTGATATTTATTTCAAAGGAATATATGTTCTTTATTATTATTAACTTCTTGTTCCTTTGTGAAAAAATTTATAGTACTATCAAGGATATACAAAAATCAAAAAGTACAATTGGAATTGCAAAATGATCTGTACGATGACATCTTTATTGCTGGACAAGAGCTGAGTTATACACAAAGGAGGAAAGAAAGTTTTTAAGGTTCAATTGCTCAGACCAGTGAGCCTTCATTTTGTGATTTTCTGATAACCAATGATACTTTTCAACATGGCAAAAATCAAGCTATCAGTCTCAACGAATATCATGCATTTAATGATATCTCTAAACGGGATTATTCAAAGTAACCGTTGAAGAATTACAAGAGAAGAAGAAGGTCACTATATAAGTAGAAGACCTCAGATACTTAAGAATAACTTTTGCTAACTAACAACTCCTGACTATACAATATTTGCGAGAGCAAGTTCTTATTTATTCTTTAAAAAGTAAAAGTCTGTAATCTCTTAGTTTAAATATTGTGAAAATATTCAACAGATCTCAAAATTTCAGATCCTCACACTTAGTGAGTTAAGTAGATCAAAGTTGTAAATCTCTTTATTAGAATTAGAGCCTGAAGAGGCTTGGTAGAGAAAGAATACTTGTAGCCTGAAGAAGTGTTGAATACTTGTAACCTATTTGGAGAATAGTGGAGAAAATCCTTCAAGTCAAAGGGTCTGGACGTAGCTCTTGGTTGGAAAAGAGTGAACTAGGATAAAATACCCGAGTGAATTTTCTATCCCTTATCTTTTACAATTTTATTTATTTATACTAATTGTGGGATTTGATTTTGGTTTTGTTAATCTTTTTAAAAGGATTTCTTGTGTTCTTAATCTCTTTATCTTCTGCTTGCGAAAATGTTGTTCAAAAAGGGTTTTTACGAAAATAATTAACAAACACAATTCAACCCCCCTTCTTGTGTTTACCTGTGCTAACTTCAGTTGGTATCAGAGCTCGGTCTTGACAGGGTTGAGCATCTAACAAGTGCTTAGGCAGTACGATCCTACAATCATGGATGCAGAAGGACAAGCTATCAACAGACCTCCTCTCTTTGATGGAACTGATTATGATTATTGGAAAAAGATGATGATGGCATTCTTGGATGCATAGAGTGCTGACATCTGGGAACTAATTGAAAATGGCTACACTGAGCCAAGGAGTGAAGCTGGAGCTGCAGTGCCTAAAGCTGAATGGACTAAAGAGCAGAAAAGCCAACATCAACTAAACTTGAAAGCTAAGCACTATCTCATGTGTGCTATCACCAGATCTGAGCATGACAAGGTTCATAGTTGCAACACAACTAAAGAAATCTGGGATACTTTTGCACTAGCTCACGAAGGTTCCTCACAAGTGAAGGAATCAAAGATAAGCATGCTGCTTCACCAGTATGAGCTATTCAAGATGGCTGATCATGAAACTATAGAACATATGTTTGGAATATTCCAAACAATCACCAACAGTCTCAGGTCTTTTGGAAAGGTCTATGAAAATAGGGATCATGTGAGAAAATTTTTGAGAAGTCTCTCAAAGCAGTGTAGACCTAAGGTAACTGCTATTCAGGAAGCAAAGAATCTGAATACTCTTTCTCTGGAAGAGCTTCTGGGGTCAATAAAAGTTCAGAAACATGAACTTAATGAAGAGGAAAACTTCAGAAAAGGAAAATCCATTGCCTTAAAGGCCAAGAAACCTAGTTCCTCAAAGATGGTTAAAGTTGCTAAGTCTTCAGATGAAGCTGATTCATCAAATAATAAAGATGACTCAGATTAGGATGAACTATCTTTCTGAAATAGACAACCATAATCTCGAGAGGGGGGGGGGGTTGAATTGTGTTTATCAGAATTTAAACAAAGTTGAAATCTTTTCGCATACAGAAGCTAGGTTTGGACGAGTGGAATGATACAGGATGGACGGGTGACTTTTGGCAAACACACCACTTGATAGACGTAATAAAACTAAAGCCACTAAAGAGTTTAAGGAAAGAGAGATTGACACAGTTATTTATCCTGGGTCACTCTTCAAAGCAAAGAGCTACGTTCAGTCCTTGGCAGCACCAAGATTTATCCATTATAACTGAGCAGGTTATAGACTCAAGTATTGTTTGCACACCTAGCCTCTTCAGGCTCAAAGACAGCTCAAAGGCAAGTATTCTTTGCACACCTAGCCTCTTCAGGCTCAAGGCAAGTATTATTTGCACACTTAGCCTCTTCAGGATCACTCAGGTTTGTTTGAGAGATTTGGTTTGTAATAAATACAACTTCTCACAGACAGATCTTTCACTAACACTCAGAGAGTGGTTTAAATGTAAAGCTTAGGAAAGTCTGCGTAATAACTTCAAATGATTGAAGAATACAGAATGAAAGAGTGAAGATATTAATGCGCAGAGTAATGGCTCTTTAATGCTATGTGTATTCTCGCTTATCTGTGCTTCATCTTCAATGACTTATGTATTTATGGTCTTCAAGCATTTAGGATCCGTTAGAGACATCCCTCAGATGTTGGCTTATAGCGAACTTCATTAAATGTAATAGAGTCATTCTGGGCAGCCATTAATGCAATAGGAACGTTGGTTGTACTCTCACAAGAAGGATCATGGCTTTATGCATCGTGATATAACCGTATGAGAGTTGTGCAGAGAGCTTTTTGTACTTTACTGAGTACCTTTTGGTGTAAGGACCAGAGGTACTAGGGAATAAAGCATGTTGGAAGCATTCTTTAACTGGTCTTTGGTACTGATATCCGAGGTTGCTTGAGAGAGTAACTTCTGACTTTTCTTGATTCTGGTTCTTGAAATAAGATTATGATAATTCTAAGAGAATTTGCGTTCATAGGATAAGCACATCCATCTTGAAAATAGCTGCGTCCATCTAGCCATTTAAGATTTTACATTCGGGCTAGTAGACGAGCTCCAAATGCTATGTCATTGGATGGATACTCCTTTAACTGGTTGAAAGTAACCTAGTAGAAGAGCTCCATATTAAGGACTCAGTAAGTCCAAAGACTTGTGTGGACGAGCACTTCTGTTACCTTTGTGGACGAGCACTTCTATCACTTCAGTAGACGAGCGCTTCTGTCACTTTAGTGGACGCTGGCTTTTATCACTTTAGTGGACGCTGGCTTTTATCACTTAAGTGGATGCTGGCTTTTATCACTTTAGTATTGGACGTGAGATTCTATCACTTGCATTGGACGTGAGCTTCAATCACTTCAGTGTTGGATGTGAGCTTCTATCACTTGTGTTGGACGTGAGCTTCTATCACTACAGTGTTGGACGTGCGTTTCAATCACTTGAGTTGGACGGATTATTCTATCACTTGCGTTGTACGGATGATTCTATTATTTGCGTTGGACAGATGATTCTTACAGTTTTAATCTGCACACTAGATTGACAGGTTAGCAACTAATATGAAGGTTAATTAAATGATTAACCAATGTTTAGTTCTCATCAAAACTTAGGGAAATGCATATCAGACATTTTAGAGACTTAACAATCTCCCCCTTTTAGTTGATGACAAACATTGAGATGATTTAATGAACCTCATAAAATATCAACAAAGAAAATAGCATATATCAGATAGGTTGAAATTTTCTTATGCGGACATGTCATGCAGATGCTAGATCAGACATTAAGTTTGACTTGTTTTACTTTGAAATTATTATCAGAGCAATCTTACTTAAGATTTATTTGAGCAATTATGGAAACTATCAGAGCATACTCATATCCATGTATTATTTAAGATTCATATCATATTCATTCATATTCATTCTTCTATAACACATTTCTATCACATTTCTCATTTCTCCCATTCTCCCCCTTTTGTCAACATCAAAAAGGGTTATCAAGTTTTATTTATCAGATATGTTTAAGGGCAAGATAACATGTTAAGAAAATCATAGTAATGCAAAGAAGCATATAAGACATACTCCACTTAAACTATTGTATCATCACTCCCCCAACTAATGCTTAGTTAAAAGAACATGTATATAGGAGTAATGATAGATTTAACACGATAAAGTTAACATTCAAATATGTCATTCAACAATGTAATGCACGTTTAGATTATCTCTAATAAATAAAAACCTTTATTCTGCGAGGGGTTTAGTGAAAATATCAACCCATTGATTTTCAGTTTTAACAAACTTAATATCAAATATGCCTTTCTGAACATAATCCCTAATGAAATGATGTTTGATTTCAATATGCATAGCCTTAGAATGCCGAATTGGATTTTTAGTTAAGCATATAGCACTGGAATTATCACACCATACAGATATGTTATGTTCATAAATAGAGTAATCCTCAAGTTGATGTTTTACCCATAAGAGTTGAGAGCAGCAATTAGTAGCAGAGATGTATTCTGCTTCAGCAGTAGATAGGGCAATGGTTGTCTGCCTCTTGGTTGACCATGAGACTAAACTTGCTCCAATGAAGCGACATCCTCCACAGGTGCTTTTTCTTTCTATTCTGTCTCCAACAAAATCAGCATCACAATATCCCACTAATCTGTATTCTTTTGATCTTAAATACAGCAAACCAAGGTTAGTAGTTCCAAGCAAATATCTAAATATTCTTTTAACAGCCTTAAGATGAGATTCTCTAGGATCAGATTGGAATCTAGCACACCTACAGACACTAAATTGAATGTCAGGTCTGCTTGAAGTTAAGTACAGTAGAGAGCCAATCATACCTCTTGATAAGCCTCTGGCTCGTCTAGTTTTATAACTAGTAAGACCATGGCTTTTGTACTAATTATTCGAGTTTAATCTCGTTTTCGCCCAAATTTGGATTTAATTGTCCTCAAGCAACATTTTGAGTCTCTTAAGTAGTTTTAGGACATTTTAGTTAATTTTGAGTCAAATAAAGCATTTACTGCTATTTCATATTTTAAGGTTAATAAGAAAGCAAAAAGGGAAGGACACCTAAAGCAGAAGCCATCACGGCCTGGCCGTGACACTGGTCACGGCCGTGATGAGCTACCCATGAAGACCAGAAAGCATTACGGCCCAGCCGTGATAACCATCACGGGCGTGATGAGCTACCCCTGAAGATCAGAGAGCATCACGGCCCAGCCGTGATACCCATCACGGGCGTGATGAGATGACACTGAGTACCAGAGTGCATCACGTCTTAGCCGTGATGGAGGTCATGACCGTGACAGATCAGCACCCATGGACAGAATTGATCACGGTCTGGCCGTGATGGGCATCACGGCCGTGACAGACTAGAATTTGAATGCGCGCCCTTGGCAGAACACGTCACGGCCTGGCCGTGATGGCCATCACGGCCGTGACGCGAATCCTGATCTATAAAAAGGCACCAGGACAGACGCAGAGGAAGAGATTTTTTCACTGTTTACAATTTATTTCAAAAGTTTGTACTACGTTTGTGATGGAGAACTAATCGTTCTAGCTTATTGATAATCACTTAATTTCAATGTTTTCTTAATCGAATATTAAATCTAACCCCCCCCCCCCCCCCCCAAATCGATTTGTAGGTTAATAATAATCCAAGAGTCCTTGAGAGACGATACTCGAGTTGTCGTTCCCTAACTACGATTTTTTCTTCCAATCACTCATTTTTGACCCGTGTGCGACAGCGGATCAAAATTGGAGCCGTTGCCGGGGACTCTTTGATTTTTATTAGCCATATTAGGAATTAAACTCTTTTTTTTATTTTGTTGTGACGTTTGGAGCTTATATGTGAGTGTCTTGAGCTTATATGTTTATATCATATTGATGGTATTGCACATTGTGATTGTCGTGGTTGTGAATCTTAGTACTTCCCATGGATAATTATATGCAAAATTATATGCCTAATGTTGATTATGAGCCATCATGCATATATTATCCTGACTTTACTGGTGGTTATGAGTTTAGTAGTGATTTTGGCATGGTTGGAGTGAATGACTATTCTGGCCAACATGGTGGAGAACATAGCATCTTGGATGAGTTAGCTTCTTTGGTGCATCAATTGACAATAAGCCAACATCAATATCAGCCTGACCCCACACCAGTCCAACCCAGTCTGGAAGAATTGGTGCAACAAATGGCAGAACATACTCTTGAATTCCAATAGAGGACAGAAGCAAGTCTTCATAATTTGGCCACTCAAATTGGTCATATTACCTCCACCTTGACTACACTGCAATCACAACATCTCCTTGAAGAGCATTCAGATTCACAAACAGATATTCTTGACAATACTTCTTTTGAGCATAATTTTGATAATGATGTCGAGAATACTATTATTGATGAACTTTGTGTTGAAATTTCATCCTTTTCAGGGTATGAGGAGCAAAACGTCCATATGGAACATGAGACACATGAGGTTGAGGGCCCTGTTCAGCCAAGAAATATAGAAAATGAGGATCAAGAGGACATCTACTTCACCATGCTTGAGGATGATGAAGAACTTTTGGAATTAGATGATTCTATTAATTCCTATGCATGTGTTGATTGTGATGGAAAAAATACTTGTGTGGTGTGTGCTGAGATTATTGCATGTATAGAAGGTGATGGACTTGGTAATGCAGTGAGTGAAGATTGTCATGAAAGCCAAAGCGTGCAGGTGATCCTCTCCACTTGTTTGCCACCTCACACTGTGAAGCAACCAACGATGGAGTTCAAGCCTCTGCCTGAGAGACTGGATTTTGCATCTTTAAATATGAAGGCACTATGGCCAGTCCAAGAGGTTGAACCCCATTTTTATTGGGAAGACTTTGTTGACAAGGAGGTCATCTTTGACCCAAGAGGGAGTGAGAAGTTCGCCACACTTGGCGAGGTCACCATGATTGTCAAGCGCTCACTTTCGTATTCATGTTGCATGCCATGGGATCCGGGAGGATCATATTGCACTTTGAGCATTCCTTGGCCGCTGTATCACAGGCAGTGGGATCTCGGTGGAACTGCCTTCATGAGTTTTTCTAAACCTTTTTCTTTTTAATTATCTCTGCTTTGCTTTGCTTCGAGTCTTATGTGTGTGTGACTGTTGTGTCAATGAGCTTGATGGATTCTAATTAGATCTAGCATAGATTGATTGCATGATATTTGTTGACTGTTGATGATTTCCCCCTAGGTTTTGAAAATTGAAAATTGATCCCCATGTGAAAAATTGAAAATTGAACTTTGAGATATTCTATTGTGATTGCATGATTTATGATAAGTTTGGGGTGAAGGGATGCACACACTAGGGATTGAATCTCGGTCGAACAATTTGCGAAAAATGTCCAGGTGAGGATTTGAGCCTCCAACATGTTTTTTTTTAATTGTGTGAATCGCTTTTAAGATGCACTTTCCCGAATTTGCTTGAATCTGTTCATGGTTTGCATGCTTATGTGGTTGCATCAAATGATTTAGGCAATTTTCTTTGAAATAACTACTTGGCCTAAAAGAACCATCCCTAATGCATGTTCCCTAGTTAGCCACATTGAGCCTAATAAGCCTATTGTTTCTTGATGACCCTATGTTATAAGCCAAAAATCTGGAAAAACCATGTTAACCCAATCTTAGGATTAGGAGAGTATGGAAGCTTAGCAAGAGAAGGGTTGTAAGAAACTAAGTTTGGGGTGGATACAAGGTTTGATATGTCATTCTGGGTTGAGAAAAAGAAAAATAAAGGTTGGAGCCAAAGGCAAAAAGAAAAAAAAAAGTACAAAAATGTCAAAAGAATGGTATTGTAAGGAAAAGGGCTGTAGTCACACAAAGCATCAAAAAGAAAAATGAAAAAAAAGGAATAAGAGTGGAAGTCAAGGTAAAAAGTTTCATGCTCTCTTAATTCCTAGGGATGTAAAGCCTAGTACCTTTGAATAATCATACCCTTAGCCAGGCCCCATTACAACCTTTTAAAGACCTTTTGATGTTGCATTCATGTTTTCGTGGGAACTATTTTGAGATGAAAATCAAATTCATGGGAAGTGCTCTTGAAATGTGAAAGTGAGTGAAAGTTGATAACCTAGACACTTGAGCGAATGAGTGAAATACTAAGTGCCCTTGTGAGGAAGGCAATTGTTTGAAATTGGTGATCTCCCTTTTGTGTGTAACTTGGATCCTCAACTCGACATTCGATTGCATGAATGATGGAATTCTCAATTGTTTAAAGTAAATGAATGTGGGGATTACATTGTTGCAAAGGGGGAAAACATTGATGGAATCCTTTAAGCTGCCAAGTTTGAGTCTTTTTGAGTTTTAGTTTGCTTGGGGACAAGAAAAGTTTAAGTTTGGGGTATTTTGATAAGCCTCTGGCTCGTCTAGTTTTATAACTAGTAAGACCATGGCTTTTGTACTAATTATTCGAGTTTAATCTCGTTTTCGCCCAAATTTGGATTTAATTGTCCTCAAGCAACATTTTGAGTCTCTTAAGTAGTTTTAGGACATTTTAGTTAATTTTGAGTCAAATAAAGCATTTACTGCTATTTCATATTTTCAGGTTAATAAGAAGAGCAAAAAGGGAAGGACACCTAAAGCAGAAGCCATCATGGCCAGGCCGTGACACTGGTCACGGCCGTGATGAGCTACCCATGAAGACCAAAAAGCATCACGACCCAGCTGTGATAACCATCACGGGCGTGATGAGCTACCCCTGAAGATCAGAGAGAATCACGGCTCAGTCGTGATACCCATCACGGGCGTGATGAGAAGACACTGAGGACCAGAGAGCATCACGACCTAGCCGTGATGGAGGTCACGATCGTGACAGATCAGCACCCATGGACAGAATTGATCACGGCCTGGCCGTGATGGGCATCACAGCCGTGACAGACTAGAATTTGAATGCGCGCCCTTGGCAGAACACGTCACGGCCGTGACGCGAATCCTGATCTATAAAAAGGCACCGGGTAAGGCATTGCAGAGGAAGAGAATTTTTCACTGTTTACAATTTATTTCAAAAGTTTGTACTACGTTTGTGATGGAGAACTAATCATTCTAGCTTATTGATAATTACTTAATTGCACTGTTTTCTTAATCGAATCTTAAATCTACCCCCCCCCCCCCCCCCCCTAAAATCGATTTGTAGGTTAATAATAAACTAAGATTCCTTGAGAGACGATACTCGAGTTGTCGTTCCCTAACTACGCTTTTTCTTCCAATCACTCGTTTTTGACCGTGTGCGACAAATGATCACCTCTATAGACAGTTTGATCTACCTTTTTACCTTCATCATCTTTGCTTAGTTTTGCATTGGGTTGCATAGGGGTTTTCATGAGCTTTGCATTTTCCATTTTGTATTTCTTGAGTATCTCCTTGGTATACTTTTGTTGATGAATGTAAATTCCATCACTTGTCTGCTTGATTTGTAATCCAAGGAAGAACTTCAATTCTCCCATCATGCTCATCTCAAATTCAGCTTGCATTAGATTTGAAAATTCCTTGCACAGCTTTTCACTAGTTGCTCCAAAAATAATATCATCAACATATATTTGAACTATAATAAAGTTCTCTTTAGAGCATTTTTTGAACAGAGTAGTGTCTACTTGTCCTCTAGTAAAACCATTATGCATGAGAAAAGAACTGAGTCTATCATACCATGTTCTAGGTGCTTGTTTCAAACCATATAATGCCTTTTTAAGTTTGAAAACGTGATCTGGTTTATCAGTATCCTCAAAACCAGGGGATTGTTTAACATACACTTCTTCTTCAATTATACCATTTAGAAAAGCACTTTTTACATCCATTTGAAACAAGGTAATTTGGTGTTATGCAAGCATATGACATTAAAATGTGTATGGCTTCTATTCTAGCTACAGGTGCAAAGGTTTCAGTATAATCAATACCTTCTTTTTGGTTATAGCCTTGAGCTACGAACCTTGCCTTATTTCTGACAACTTTACTATCTTCATCCAATTTGTTTCTGAAGACCCATCTTGTTCCAATAACCGACTTATTTTTAGGCTTAGAGACAAGAGTCCAGGCATCATTTCTGGTGAACTGGTTAAGTTCTTCTTTGATCAGCCTCTGGCTCGACTAGTTTTTAACTAGTAAGACCATGGTTTTATTCGAGTTTAATCTCGCTTTCGCCCAAATTTGGATGTAATTGTCCTCAAGCAACATTTTGAGTCTCTTGAGTAGTTTTAGGGTATTTTCATTGATTTTGAGTCAAATAAAGCATTTGCTGATATTTCATATTTTCAGGTTAACTTAGAGTCAAGGGAATGAAGAAACAGTGGAGAATGCAATACTGGAAATGTTCGTCCCGCGAGAGGCTACTCGCCTCGCGAGACTGAAGACCAGCCTGAACAGCACAATGTCATCCTTTCTGTCTAGCCTCGCGAGCCTGAAGGCTGACTGTGCCAGAGAATGCAACCATTTCTGTCTCGCCTTGAGAACCATGTTTCGCCTCGCGAGCCTGAGGACCAGAAGCCATCACGCCCAGGCCCTGATACTCATCACGGGCGTAATGAGAAGACCCTTTCTGTCTCGCCTCGCGAGCCACTATTCACCTCGCGAGAATCCAAATTCAAACTGGCGCCATTATTAATATTCGCGTCGCGAGAGGCTATTTGCCTCGCGAGCGGGCGCAGATCCTGAAGGCTATATATTGCTGTTTTGGGCAGATTAGAGGGAACTTTTGATTATCCACTGTTTACGAATTTTCGAGGTTGTATTTCGTTTTTGATGGAGAACTAACTCCCTTGGATTAGTCTATTGTAATTGGTTTCTGCCGCACTTGAGGTTCTGTAATTCCCATTTTATTTGCTATTCCCTTTCAACACTATGCTATATGTTTTGTTTTCTTAATTCAGGATTGTATAGAATACGTGTTGATTTATTTCGGTGATGTTATGTTCCTATACTTAATCGCGTTTGCTTAATTCGCGTGTGTTCAATCGTGTTTGCTTAATTCACGAGAGCTTCATCCCGTTTGCTTAATTCGGGAATTAGGAACATATATCTCGTAGTGTCAATTTTGCTTGTTAATTGTTGCTACAATCGAAAATGGATTAGAATCCGCTTAGGGCTTGGAATTTACACGAATCAATGATAGTGGGAAACCGAGAACAGTGGATTAGTCGTTTTGATCATTGATATTCACTTATTTCTTAATGGCACTGTTTTCTTTCAATTGAATCTTTCAAATCTGAACCCCCCCCCCCCCAAAAAAAAAAAAACTGATTTTTCTGCGAATAACAATCCAAGAGTCCTTGTGAGACGATACTCGAGTTGTTGCTCCCGACTACGCTTTTACAAACCACTCGCTTTTTGACGCCAGCGTCGCGACAATGATCAAAATTGGCGCCATTCACGGGGACTCTTGTTGTTATTAATCGAAAATAAAAAAATAAAAAAGGAGATGCATTCTCGAATTAGTTACGGCTACTAGGTCCGGGTGTTCCAATTGTATCAATTTGATCCTGAAATGGAGAGAACATTGCACACACGCCGTAGAGCAATTCAGGCTAGCTCTAGTTCACCAACCAATAGTAATTCTAATTTTGCACCAGCACTTGATAACATGGCTGATCATAGAACATTAAGACAGACTTCTTCTGCCGATGTTAATTATAATGGGTTATGTATTGAATATGCGATGTTGTTGCTCCCTTTGAATTAAAATCGGTTTGATACACTTGTTGCCAAGGTTTAGTGGTCTTGCAGTGAGGATCCACACAAGCATCTAAAGGAATTCCGGTTGTCTCGCTTCTACACCTTTGAGACCTAAGGAGTAATCGAAGACCACATCAAGCTGAGAGCCTTCCCATTCTCACTTCAAGGTGCTGCGAAGGATTGGTTGTACTACCTTGAACCAAATTCTGTTACAACCTGGAATGATCTGAAGAAAGTCTTCCTAGAGAGGTACTTCCCTGCCTCCAGAGCTGCATCAATCATGAAGGAAATATGTGGCATTAGACAAGGCAATGAGTCATTGGTTGAATATTGGGAGAGATTCAAGAGGTTGGTATCCAGTTGTCCTCAGCACCAGATTCCTGAGCAGCTACTTATTCAGTACTTTTATGAGGGATTGCTGCCAATGGACAGAAATATTTTAGATGCTGCTAGTGGGGGAGCACTTGTTGATAAGACCCCAGCTGCTGCCAAGCAATTGATTGAAAACATGTCACTTAACTCCCAGCAGTTCACAACTAGAAGCAATTCTGTCGAAGCAAGGGGAGTGAATGAGGTCCAAGTTTCTTCTTCCAACAAGGCCCTTGAGACCAGACTTGATGAGCTCAATTCTTTGGTGAAGCAGTTGGCAATGGATAAGGTTCATCCAGCAAGGTTGTGTGGCATTTGCACCTCTCCTAAGCACCTGACCGATGCATGCCCCATTCTGAAAGATGAGTCAGTCACTGATTTGCCTCAAGCTTATGCAGCCAATCTTTACAATCAAGGCAACAATCAGAACCGGTACGGCATTCCTGACCTTTCCACAAATAAGTACCACCCCAACTGGAGGAATCATCCAAACCTTCGGTGTGGGAACTCATCCGCACAACAAAGAACAACCAATGTTTCACCGGCACCACCGCGAATTCTCCCCAGTGACCACCTCTGCACCTTCCGGACCTTCACTAGAGGACCTTATCAAGCAAATGGCTGACCAAAATCTCCAGTTTCAGTAGCGAACGGATGCTAGTATTCATGCCTTGCAGACACAGATTGGACAGCTTGCCACTTCGATGAGTGCCATACAGCAAGCTCAAGGATCGAGCCAACTACCTGCACAAACAGTGGTGAATCCTAATGCTCCAAATCCTAATGTGAGTGCCATTTATTTGAGATCCAGGAAAGTTGTAGAGGCAGCCCCTGAAAAGAATGAAGTTGTTGAGGTAACACCTGAACCTCCTACTATTATTGAAGCTGAAAAAGAGTATGTGCCACCGATCCCCTTCCCACAAAGAGTGCTGAAGAATATAAATATTGTTGAGGAAGACAAGGAGATAGAGATCTTGGATGTGTTCAGAAATGTGGCGGTAAACATTCCGCATCTTGATGTGATCAAGCAGGTTCCGAAGTACGCAAAGTTTCTGAAAGATTTGTGCACACACAAAAAATACGTATAATACGTATATAGTTTCAGAAAAAGGGTCGAGACTCGAATGCATGCCTAAGACATTGACCTAACTTTGCTTCATGGAGACTATGTTGTTGTCATAACGTTCTGTCGAGATAGCATTCATGAAATATTTGTAAACAACTCGGTGCACAAGCCCACAATCAGAGTACGCTAAAAGCCATCTCCCCGATACTGTCAGGCGAGAGTACTTAACATATGAATAGTATTTAGTTTGGTGGAGTTTCAAGATAGCCCTGCTGTCCAAGTCTCCATCGGCATCAGTGCAGTTGTACACTAAACCATTGGCAGGATCCACACCTGACTATCCCCGAGGTCTCCTCGGTCCCCACACCCCTAATATCCTATCATAGGTGTCTATGCCTCCAGAACGACAACAACTATGATTAGGTTAAAAGTTGTCCGAAGACAACTAAAGTAGGAACTAAAAGTTCCAAAGTGCTGGTATCAATTTAAAAAGAGTTACTATTAAGAATTGGGCTCGAATAGACCATTAACCAAAATATTATTCCTGATTCAAAATTCTTTTGACACTTCAAATTCATTTGAGTATACTTAGGCTAAAATTAAGTATATAATCATATTTAGAATTAACATTTGATACTTAAGATCAAGTACAAATCGAAGGATAAAATCATCAAAAGACAAGATTTTGAAAGTCTTTAACTTTCCAACATTTGGTCTATTCATTTCATTCCAAAATAACATATATCATATTAACTTCGAGCCCAAGACAACAAAAAATGAATAAGGATAAACCTTAAGATTGAATTCACAAATTCAATAAATAAGAAATTGATACCAACTAATAATAATATTCCAACACCTCCCGAATCTAAGTTCGGAAACAAATGCAATTCACACAAGTCCTTGAGCGACTTAACGATTATACTGATAGGCTTACACTTAGAGCCTAACTATAACGAATTTGAATTGACGCTCAACGTCCAAAAATCAAGAGTGAGGAAGGTTCTCGAATTCAAATCTTATCCAAAAATTCGCAAGGGAAACCGTGTCATAAAAATAAGATAATTACTTGCTAAAAATAATATAGTAAATGGAGGTGTGAAGTCCATTTAAATATGCCACCGGCAATAATTAAGAGCAAGCAATCATACCAAGAATTCTTTCAATATAAGATCTTAAGCAATTATACTAAAATCAATCTCCACTTATATGCCATATTTATGAACATCCTTCTTTAACCTTTAAATACTCAAATATTCCTTAGAAACAACTTAGAGTTTTATGCTTCATTCTAAATCCAAATTCAACGTCATCAAGATACGATCCTAAACTCATCTCCAATCGATCCCAACTTAATGTGCATCAACAACTAAATATCAAATAACTTATGTCCCCAATTTCTTGTATATTGACAATCCCTTAAAACTACTCTAAGTCACTCTAGAATTTATCCAATTTAACTTAAGGAGCTTAATGTCCTTCAAAAATTAGAATTTTACGTCATAACTAATCTAAGCCACATCATATCTCCATCAATCATCATCTATTGCATAAAGTTATCAAAATTAGAAGTGTCATATGTACCTTACATTATATCTAAACTTAATTCCTCATTTAATAATTATGTTCTGATTCCTATTGATAATTCCTTCATTCATAAAATTCATTATCCACAATGGCGTAACTTATCCTCAGTAAACACCTATGATTACTACTCTCCATCTTATTGTCTTATGGTGATGAATATATATCCACTCACAGTCATTCAGTCTCTAAAGGAAATGCCTAACCTTTCAATCCTCCAAAAGACTCCTATGGTTTCAATCCAAATATCCCTTATTCCAACATTCCTTATTTCTTAACTAGAAGATACAAAATCAAGACCTAAGGCATCAAAGATCTCCACATCATGAAATTCTTCTATGCTATCCAACTCAACACCCCACAGAATTTCATCAATATTTCCTCTAGTACAATCTAATCCCAACAATTATTATAATATATGGAATAAGCACCAAGAAAGAAAACAGATAATAATCATACAATAATTCACACAGGTGATCAACACAGCTATAATCGATCAATTCATAACGATAAACCACATATAATTTCCTAAGCAGATATGCTAAAACCCGTATTAAAACCCACACTACACCTAGAGTATTATCTTCCCCCACCTGATATGACGTTCTAGGTTCCTCTTCAATGCACGCAGACAACTCATGTCAGCTTTGAAGAATACAAAACCTGCTCCTCCAAGCAAGCACAGTCACAATCAACATCCCAGAGAGACGATCCAAGCATAGAAACAACCAGAAAAATCACCAAATTAATTACTCAACATTAACACTATAAATATAACTCACTAATAAACTTAATTTCTCAACAAAAAAAAATCACATTGATTTCAAATCAAAACAGATTTGGGGTTTTAGGGTTCATAGAGCAGATTGGGGAAAACTCATTTTAACCGAAGAATGATGAAATTGGTTTAGGTAAACACTAATCCACAGTCCCAATTTCATAAAACACCAATTAATTTCAAGAATCAGATCTGAAATCAAAATCTAGGGTTAGAGTTTTCAAACTGATTTGGGGATTTATTGAAAATAGCAAGGGGAAGTGAGAAAACCATTCACCCAAGGAAGAAGATGATCTAGTGGTGGTGCTAATGGTGGCTAACGTGGCGGCGGACGGTGGCTCGTGGTGGCAGTAGTGGTTCAACAGTTTCTAGAGCAAACAAGAACCAAAAGAGAGAGTAAAACCAAAGGAAGAAGAAGAACTTAAGACCAACTCACATTGTGGAAACCACCATGGAGAGGCGGCAGACGGCGCTTACCCAGTGGAGAGCGCGATTTCGCGCAGCGGCAAGGTGAACCAGGTGTTGTAGGGATGCGATCAAAGGAGGCAGACCGAACGTGTGGATCGCGCGCTTCTCTGTTGTGTCGTCAAGTGGTGGCCGGCGGTTGTGCAGAGGCGGCGGCGTTGCTGTGCAGATGGGAGGAGATGAAGGTTTTGGTGTTGGGAGTTATGGTGTGAAGAAAAAGAAATGATGGTGTCTGATGAAGAGGGACGAAAACGTGAAAGTTGGAAAAAGGAAAAGGAGTGGGTGAGAGAGAGAAACGTGGCTTGGTTCATAGTCACTTAAAAATATTTTAAAGAAAATGCTCCTTTTATTTTTCTGATGTTAAAAATTTATTTTAGGGACTAATAAAATAATTTTTCTTTAACCAAAATAATTTTAGATGGTATTTTTTTAAATAAGGAATAATAAAGATAATCTTTTTGTTTCAAGAAGCGTCATCTACACTGTAACAACGCAGTGTTAACGCACCTACTACAAACATAGTTTAATAAGTAAATAAAATCAAATAAGTCAAATCACATAAAAAAATATATATATTTGACCAATTAATAAATATAGTTATCAAATAAACACATATATATAATTTTCGGGATGTTACAGTCAGTTTTCTCTCTCCCGTATTTTCCACCTTTTAGTGTCTCTCTCCAAGTCCGTTAGAGCATGTTCTATTCATGTACCGAGTAGCTCCAGGGTCATTAGACATGCTAGGGGCATTTTGGGAAAGTTTTTCTTCCTTTTATTTATTAGTGCAATTTAGTGTGATTGAAGTTTTGGTCTCCATATGTTATAAACCAAGTTTCTCCTTATCTAATAAATATGGCAAAAATTTGTACTTAATCCCATTCATACTTTCAATTATTTTACTATAAATATTGCCTTTGACAAGGATCGATGCAAGCAAAAACATATTAAACTTTCAATTATTTGTTCATAATTCACTTTAGATCTTTTAATATGATG
This sequence comes from Sophora flavescens, assembly GCA_030762895.1. Classification (NCBI taxonomy): domain Eukaryota; kingdom Viridiplantae; phylum Streptophyta; class Magnoliopsida; order Fabales; family Fabaceae; genus Sophora; species Sophora flavescens. The sequence continues at coordinate 148,364,427 of CM061069.1, forward strand.
CTGAGTAGAAGTTCCCCCTTCCCCTTTTCCCGTTAATTGGTTTGTTTGAGAGTACTGACAAATGGATGGTCCTTATGTGCTCTTGTATCATTCTTATGTAGGAAGATAAGAGTAGGATGTTATTGCACTTATTAAATTTCCTTTTTATTGTTACTTGTGCACAAATTTCTATCATTTGCTTAGTTGTCATTATCTAAAAATTCCAAAGGGTTATGAATATTTTTATGTCATTTGTTTATTTACGTCAATGACATTATTGAAAGTCTCCTGTCTATAAGTATGATGCATCATCAATATTCAACAAGCAATCAGGACAAGAAAGACGAAGATGGAAATATAAAATAGCTCTCTATATTAAGTGATAAATCAATTATTTTGGTCATTCTTGTGATTTTATTCTTAATTATTCTTTTGGTTTATTATTGATGCATTTGGATGTATTGTTACATATTTTATGAGAGGCCGACTTCAATCATTACTATGAAAAGATAAAAATCAAGTTAGTCCAGACTCCACTCACTTTTTGCTCGTTTAGAACCATGGTGTTAGGCGAGGAAAAACCACATCCACCGTAGAAGCTATAGTTTCTTCTAATGAATCCACGTCCATTGACAACGCCAGTCCAAACACACTATTTAAAGGTTGGAAAGTCGATTACAAAAAAAAAAAGGAAAGCCTATAGTCATCGATGCAACTTTGAATTTCAGATATTTCATGAATTTTTTTGCAAGATTACGCATTTATTGATACCGAAGCTTATATCACATATAGAAATATTTATGTACACTCGCATGTAGGCAGTTATTGGGGAATTAGGATCTGTTTCCCAAGACATTAACTCTGATCCTCAGCCTTTTTCCAGTGCATTAGTGTAAGTGGTTACACGACTGTCACTTGGCAGGCTTTGGTATTTAAACCAAGCAGATTTGTCTAAATATTACTTATACATAGTGATCTCCATCATATCCAAAGTGGGTCTTCTTTTATGGAGCAATGTGAGTGAACAAACCATGAGAATTTTGATGATGAATGAATGCTAAATTTGACCAAATCTATCTAAGCAAATGAACTATGATTTAAAACAATTCAAGACAACTACGCTGTAAATGAACCTTCACCAGTGTATCAACTATCAACAACAACAAAGACGACCAAAGAGTGATATCAACAACCATAACACAACACCTGAGGCCCTCCTTAGTTGTCACTTACCTTGGACCTTCAAAGCATTCTTTTATTATATTTACAAAATAGACAAAAGGAATTTAAACACTAAATGCTATGCATGATGACCATAAATTAGAGGTTAGATAAAATAATGTAAAGAATTGGTGTAGAGGAACAAACGGTTAACCAAGATCTATGTCTACCCTTTCTAGATTTCCAGTTTCAGTCTGGTTGGCAACAAGCTCGATTCCTATATGTCCTATGTCTCCAGCCCCAAATGCTTACAACTTCCCCGATTCAATGAGTGCAAAGGTATGAGCATTCCAGTATATGGAATTGGTCAGGCTAATCTGTACCACCCTCTCATTGATCTATTTCAGTTAAGTGACAAACTCTGGACTTAACACATTTGCATGTCTGTTGCCCTGTACATGTAAAACCATAACATAGGTGAGTAACTTCATATATGAATCATGACACTCTTGAGTGAATGAAATTTTCTCATTAAATGCCTAACTAATGTTTGACATATAAATATTAACATACTCGAATGCACTAAAAAAGATTCTCTAAAGTGAGCTTGTCTGTAAAGTTAAGGCTACATTCACCTTTAAATAATCTAAAATGCTCCGTGATATTAACCCACTAAATAATTTAAGGGTAGATACACGGTTAATTTGCTTACTTTTACAATTATAACAAATTAACTTTAGAGAAATCTTGTCCAAATACACTATAGTCATCAATATGAACATCTCATATATGTCTGTGCTTCTCATCCCCTGGATATAAGGCATTTGTGAGAAATTGTGACAGTTTATTGCACAAATTGCACGAAACTCTGAATATGGACTGGCTAATGCCATGTGCATCATGAAGATTTTTATATGAAACAAGTAATTAACACATAAATGCATCGCAAAATAAGTGGTTGTTTTACTGGAAGCTCCGTTCTGGAATTTTCATATTTGGAACTATTACCAGTCCACCACCACCGAACCCACCTCAACAGCCCTTGCCATTCAGATCCCGAAGCCATCGGTGTCTGCATGAAGTTCTCCAATGACAATTCTCCGAAATCTTTTTTTTTTTACCTTTGTCACGAATTATTACCCGTGTTCTAGATTAGATATTTTCTTAAATTTTAGAAACTGGTTATTTTAGGTAAAACAAGAAGATACGCAACTTAAAATAGTAATACAGTATGCTGCATGTCCAATGAATCAGCTCAATTGATTATACCGCTAAACATGAATTATAAATATATGAGTTTAAACTCTCACAATACGTTCCTTCCATCCTCAAATTTTCATATCACTGTACTCCATACCTTTTGTAATTCACTTCACTCTATTAATTGTCACTATACTCCAAACAATGGAGTGAAAAATCGCCATGATATCAATAGGACTTTTAAACAATGAAATAAAACATATTTTACTTTTCACTTCATTCTAAATCACTCTTTTTCATCTCCTTCGAAACTCATGAACATAGACTAAAAGTTTGAACTCTTGAGCCATGAGAGGTGAATATAACCTCACCGGAGATGTCATTGGCAGCTTCTTGGGAGACATCATTTGCGGTGGAGCAATATTGGAAATGAACTCAAGAAAGTCATCAGCGGTTGAGCAATGGAGGAGACTGACCTCTTACAAACCATCAAGGAAGCCATGAAGGTGGAGAGCAGGAATTGAGACAGCCTCTTATTCTCTCGCTACCTCTCTCTATATCTCAATGCAAATGAGTACACCACCGTCTTTTCTTTCTTTCTATTGCGGCCGGTTTTCTCTATCCCTTATTTGAGACCTATTAATTAGGTTTATCAAATTTTATTTTCATCATACCCCACTACTACCAGTCCTCTACCACCAAGCCAGATCCCGAAGCCGGTGGTGTACATAGTGAAGTTCTCCATTGACAATTCTCCAATGACAATTCTCAATGACAAGCCACACCATTTAGAAAGCACTATCGTAAGTGATAAATTTAAAAGTAGGTTAAAAATTGTATAGTTAATATCCAAGTTAATAATTTTGTGGCATTCGTTTTGATTGTAGGAATCATGCGATGAAGCCAAAAAGCTAGTCAATTTGTTGAAACCAAAGGCATTTTTCCATGAATTATGTGAGGAGCGGTTATGGACATTAGAAGTTAGTACTTCATTTCGATCACGTGTGGATTCTTCAATTAGATCAGATTAGCTAAAAGCATGTAATGCTGTTAGTAGTTAGTTATGTGATTTCCTTATCTTGTATTAGTTAGTTACAACCAAGTCAGTTATGGTTGTTAAGTTTGTAACTGTTTTGTAACTTGTAAAGATATAGAATAGGGAGATATAAAGGCATAGCTAATATGCTGAAGAGAGTATGATTTTGTATATTGATTGATAAGGAAAACTTAGAGTGCAAGTGAGGTAGTGTACCAAGTGACTTACCTAAAAGTCTTGCTGCTGTGGTCTGCAATAAAAATTGTCCTCAGTGTGGATGTAGGGGCATGTTTTGGCCCTGAACCACGATAACACCCTGTCTCCAGTCCTTCTTCCCTTCTCTTCTTTTTTAGTTCTTGCAACTTATCTTTAACCAGATCAAGAGAGTTCTTGCACCTTTAATCTTGTGTATGCTGCTACATCAATCTGTTTCCAAGTGTTGAATCCTCGAGTAACTCTTACAAGTGGTATCAGAGCTTTGTCGAATTGGGGTTAATTCCGCGATGGGCACTACCAAGTTTGATGTGGAGAAATTCAATGGAGAAAATGACTTTAGTCTATGGAGGATCAAGATGAAGGCCCTTTCTGGTTCACCAAGGACTCGAAGAAGCCTTGGGAGGAATAACCAAACTTCCTACAACACTTTCAGAAAAAGAAAGGAAAGACTTGGTCAGCAAGGCACACACCATGATCATTCTTTCCTTGGGTGATGAGGTTCTTCGCGAGGTAGCTGATGAATCAACTGCTGCAGGTGTTTGGCTTAAACTCGAAAGCTTATACATGACAAAGTCATTGACAAATAAACTCTATTTGAAGAAGAGACTTCACCAGTTGAAGATGGAGAAGGATCATCAATCAAAGAACATGTCTCTCAATTTAAAAAGGCAGTTCTTGATCTAAAGAATGTGGATGTTAAGATTGATGATGAGGATCAAGCTGTGATGCTTCTGTGCTCACTCCCTCCCTCTTTTGAGAACCTGGTGGATACAATGATGTTTGGCAGGGAAAGCCTCACCTTGGAAGAGGTTAAAGCCACCCTTAATTCTAGAGAAATGAAGAGGAGAATTACTAATGGCAAAGGTGAAGGTGGAGAAGCAGAAGGACTCTTTGTTAGAGGGAGATCTGAAAATAAAGAAGAAAAGGGAAAGAACAGGAAGCATAGATCCAAATCCAAAGGCAAAAAGGAATGCTATTACTGCCACAAGGAGGGACATTTCAAAAAGAATTCCCCCGAAAGGAAAAGGAAGAACAATGATAAGCACAATTCAAAAGATATGGCTGTAGTGGCAGATGGGTATGAAAGCTCGGATGTTCTAGCTGTAACAAGATTCTTGCAGTGAAGAATGGATTCTTGACTCAGGGTGTTCATTCCATATGACCCCTAATCAAGAATGGTTTGAATCCTACAGAAGAGTTGAAGCTGGAAAGGTGTTGATGGTAAACAACATAGCCTGTAAAGTAGCTGGAATTGGCACTGTCAGGGTCAAACTCAGTGATGGATCCACAAAATTGTTCACTGAGGTAAGGCATGTACCCGATTTGAAGAGTAACCTTGTTTCTCTTGGTATGTTGGATGAGGCTGGATGCACATTCAAAGGAGGAGCTGGAACTCTCAAGATCATTAAAGGATCACTGCAGATAATGAAGGGAACCAAAAGAAATGGACTGTACAGACTGCAAAGTAAGACTGTAATCAACCCTGCTAGTTTAATTTCTGATGCTAAGCACAAAACTCTGGCATCTTAGATTAGCTCATGTAAGTGAAAGAGGGCTTGAAGAATTATACAAGCAAGGATTGATTGGAAATGCTGACTTTGAGAAACTTGAGTTTTGTGAACACTGTCTCTATGGCAAACAGAAAAGAGTCAAGTTCTCAACAACCACTCATACCACTAAAGCAATAGTGGACTATGTGCATTCTGACATTTGGGGGCCAGCAAGGGTTCCTTCATTAGGTGGAGCTAGATACTTCATCTCTTTCATTAATGACTGGTCTAGAAAGGTGTGGATATACTTGCTGAAACACAAGAATCATGCCTTCAAATGCTTCAAGCAGTGGAAGGCTCTTGTAGAGAATCAAACAGGAAGGCATATCAAAGTTCTAAGAATAGATAATGGCCTTGAATACTTGAGTGAAGAATTCACTGAGTTCTGTAAAGATCATGGCATAACCAGGCACAAAACTGTTAGACTAACTCCTCAACAAAATGGCCTGGCAGAAAGAATGAATAGGACCATCCTGGAGAGGGTTAGGTGCATGTTATCTAATGCAAACCTAAGCAAGAGTTTTTGAGGTGAAGCAGTTCACACTGCATGCTATTTGATAAACAGATCACCATCTGCTGCAATTGGTTTCAAAACACCAAAGGAATTGTGGAATGGGAAGCCAGCATGCTATGATAACCTCAGAATATTCGGTTGCACAACATATATTCATGTGAATGAAGGCAAGCTTGAGCCTAGGTCTAAGAAGGGAATCTTCTTAGGGTATCCAGATGGTGTCAAAGGCTACAAGATATGGCTAACAGGTCCAAAGGGAGGAAAAGCTGTAATTAGTAGGGATGTGGTCTTTCAAGAAGATTCCATTCTTGGAAAAGAAGAGATCACAAATAATCTCACTGACCAATCCTACAAAGAAGAACAGAAGGTTCAGCTTGAGGTGGAGAAACCTGCTGAAGTAAGACAAGAATTTAGCACTGAACTTGATCAGCACAGTGCTCAGACAGAAGAAGCAACTACATCCTATAATCTAATCAGAGATAGAGAAAGGAGACAGATTAGGGCACCACAGAGATATGGCTATGCAGGTCTTATTGCATATGCCCTGAGTGTGGAGACTAATTTTGAAGAAGTTGATCCAATCAATTACAAACAAGCAATGACAAGTACAGATAAGCATCACTGGAAAGCTGCCATGGAAGATGAAATTGATTCACCGATGAAGAACTATACTTGGAGCTTAGTCAAGAAGCCTGCAAACCAGAAAATTGTAGGCTGTAAGTGGATCTACAAGAAGAAACCAGAAGTGCCAGGGGTTGAGAGGAGCAGATACAAGGCTAGGCTTGTGGCAAAAGGCTTCACTCAAAGAGAGGGGATAGATTTCAATGAAATATTCTCCCCAGTTGTGAATCATACTAGCATAAGAGTCATCTTGTCTCTTGTTGCTACCTATGATATGGAACTTGAACAAATGGATGTAAAGACAGCATTCTTGCATGGTCAACTAGCGGAAAGGATCTACATGAATCAACCTGAGGGCTATGAAGTCAAAGGGAAGGAGCATATGGTTTGTTTGCTCAACAAGTCACTGTATGGACTCAAGTAATCTCCAAGGCAGTGGTACAAACGATTTGACTCTTTCATGATGACAAATAGTTACAAAAGGATCTCTTTTGATAGATGTGTCTATTTCAAAAGAACTGAAATAGGTTGCTTCATATATCTCCTACTATATGTAGATGACATGTTAATTGCTAGTTCTGACACAAGTGCAATCAAAAGGCTCAAGGATCTTCTGAACTCAGTTTGAAATGAAGAACCTAGGAGCTGCAAAGAGGATCTTAGGTATGGAAATTGTGAGGAAAAGATCAGAGAAGCTGTTGTTCCTGAATCAGACAAACTATGTTGAGAATGTGCTGAGAAGGTTACTCGTATGACGAAGCCAAAGCGATCCTCAACCCCAATAGCTGCACACTTCAAACTATCTACTGATCAGTCACCTAAAACTGATGAAGACAGAAAATTTATGAGCAGTGTTCCATATTCAAATGCAATTGGCAGCCTGATGTATGATATGGTCTATTCAAGACCTGACTTATCATATGCTGCAAGCATGGTTAGCAAGTTCATGGGAAATCCAGGGAAGGAGCACTGGATGGCAGTCAAATGGATATTTAGATACCTAAAGGGATCTAAATCTCTTGGTCTCATATTTGGCAAATCATATTCAGCAAGAAGTGGTATTGCAGGGTTTGTTGATTCTGATTTTGCAGGAGATTTGGATAAGAGAAGGTCAAGGAAGCTATCTGGTTAACGGGTTTTGTATCAGAATTGCAAGACAACACAGTGCCTTCTACAGTATGGTGTGATAGCCAAAGTGCCATTTGTCTCTCTAAGAATCAAGTATTCCATGAGAGGACAAAACACATTTATGTATGGTTACATTACATTCGAGATGTTATCGCTCAGAAGATGGTCGAAATAAAGAAGGTGGCTACTAAAGATGAGACACCCCGTTGTGCCCCATTGTATTATTAAATTAAAACCTTAATATTTATTTACTTAATCGCGCGCTTATCGTTGAAAATACGTAAAAATTAAAACTTAATTAATAATCATATAACTTCTACAAATATAAAACACACCAAAGTTGTAATATATATATATATATATATATATATATATATATATATATATTTACACACATGTTTATTTACTACATTACCAAAACACTGTTGAGGGTATCCTCTCAGTAGGATCCCTCACAGGCATAAACTTCACTACAGATATACTTAGTGGAAATATAAATACTCCTTAGACACACTGGCCATCATGTCTATACTCTAATCGCCCTAGATCACAGCTCGACCTCCAGCATCCGGTTCATACGGAGTTCCATCTAACTCCTCAGCAATTGGTTCCTCCATCGGGTCTTCTCGTACGATCACATCAGAAATAAAATACAACACACAAAGATATAGGGAATAAGAAACAGTTCTATCATCAAAAAGCGGAAAAGAATAATAGTAAATTATACAGTAATTGTCACATACACGCATCACTCAAAATCAACAATCATCCTATACCCTCAGCCCATGCAACTAAACCTTTATACTGATGTGGCCATCTTCACTCCTGTCACATTAGTCAGTAGTCCAGAACTATTTAGGGTCAAAACTCGGTGCACCACTATTCCCTAATATCTCATAGGAAATAGTGCATCAGCACAATATGCGTCACTATTTCCCCCATTGGAAATAGAACATAAGCACATAATAAATAATAACTATGTGCGCCCCTATTCCCTTGCCTCTCATAGGAAATAGTGCATAAGCACGATATGCGTCACTATTTCCCCCATTTGAAATAGCACATAAGCATATAATAAATAATAACTCGGTGCGATCCTATTCCCTTTCCTCTCAAAGAAAATAGTGCATAAGCATGATATGCGTCACTATTTCCCCCATTTGAAATAGCACATAAGCACATAATAAATAATAACTCGGTGCGCCCCTATTCCCTAATCTCTCATAGGAAATAGTGCATCAGCACAATATGCGTCACTATTTCCCCCATTTGAAATAGCACATAAGCATATAATAAATAATAACTCGGTGCGCCCCTATTCCCTAATCTCTCATAGGAAATAGTGCATCAGCACAATATGCGTCACTATTTCCCCCATTTGAAATAGCACATAAGCATAAAAGACCTCATAATTCGGTGTGCCACTATTCCCTAATCTCTCATAGGAAATAGTGCATAAGCACGGTATGATTCTCACTGACTTTTATCAATAGCAACCTAGTACCTCAAGCTTTTCCTCACAACCTCCACTTACATTCTATATCACATCACTTCTATAAAATAATAGCGAGTCACCTCTAATTCATATTCAAAACTCTCACCCAAAACTTATCTCCCGAACAACATATATCTTTGCTTAAAATCATCTAAGCATAGGATTAAAAACCAGGCAGATCATGCATAACATAACATCAGGAAATATTCAAATATCTCAATATCATATAAATCAATTTATCACAACCAACTAATAATAATTCAACCAAATACATAACAAAGTCAGACTCTGTCACGGCCTGGCCGTGATAGCCATCACGGTCGTGACAGACAACAAAGACAAGAATCCTACAACACAACCTGTCACGGCCTGGACATGATAACCATCACGGTCGTGACAGACAGCAAACATCCTCACTATCATAATTATTCAAACACCGAAACAATTCGTCACATGCATATGGAATACCTCAACCAGCGTATCATAAACAGTCAAAAGTAAATAATTCAAACATCCTCAAATAGTTAAAATCAACTTAATGTCGATAAACCTACAATCCCCGAATCACATTGGTTTTACAGAAAAGGTTTCCAATGGGATTTTGGTCTTGTCGATTACTCGACTACTAGTAGGGTTTAGGTCGCCCTACACAATTATCATATAATCTACTACTTATCGATTCCGACGATAGGTTGATTCTTTTCCCCACTTGAGCTAGCACCGGAAATACGTACACGACGATCCTCGTTATCCCGCCACGAGTTAACACAACCACCTTCAACCAAACAACATATCTATAATTAATCAACTAACAACCATCTATGACACTTTAGGGCTAGGTTCGGCCAAGACTTAGAAAATAGGTTTAGGATTATCTTCTTAATGCCATATTTTGGATCCTAGTTACTAGAGTCTTAACTAACATAGATTACTTATTACAAGACTAAAATTTGAAACAAAATCCTCTAACCTTTAGGGTTAGGATTTCGGCCAAGGGCTGACTTTTAGGGTTCAAAATCCTTAAAATTGCTAATCATGATTAAGTCATAGATTAATGGTCCTTAATTAACCTAAATCATAGATTAGTGACTAAACAACTAAGTTTCAAACTCAAAACTTCCTAACTCTCATATACTAAGATTCGGCCTTAACATTTTCATAGGGCTAGGGTTCTTAATTTGATAAACCAACTTGGATTTATTAAGCATACATACTAATAGCTTGATTACTAAGGTCATTAATGAAAACTTTGAACAAAACTCATCTAGTTCCAAGAACTAGGGTTTCGGCCTTGATGAAATCAATAGGTGAGAGTTTGATTTTTGATCTTCTATATGCTTGGATACAAGAACTATCAAGGTATTTGAAGATTGAATCGTGAATCAAGACATGAAAATGAAACAAAACCTATGAACACAACATTGACCTAGGTTCGGCCAAGTCCATAAATTAGGGAAAGAAAATTCTCATGATCTTATGCTTATATATGATGAAAATAGAGATGATTATAATATCATAGCAATTGGTTTCATGTCAAAAGGATTTTTCTAGAATTAGTTATGAATTTTTGAATCTAGCTCCATGAATTTGAAGTAAATGAAGAACATGTTGATCTAAGCCATGAATCTACAAAAGTTGTGAAGAGAAATTATTTAAATGACAAGAGAAGAAGTTGTTACCTCTTGATGATTCAAGGAAAGCAAGGTTTGGATGATGTTCTTCACAAATTTCTCATGGTGTTCTTGAAAAACTTAGAGAAGAAGATGAACATAGTTAGGGTTTAGAACAGTTTTAGTATTTTGGGTATATCTCTCAACATACTTGTCCGTTTTGGATGATATTTATGTCGTTGGAAAGAAGAGAGAAAGATGAACAACTTTCATGTTGAAAGTTTTTCGATATTCATAATAGAAAATGGTCATAATTGCTAGGCAAAATCTGACGAATTATGAACACTTTTGAATGTTCTTGAAGTTCTTAAGGCAAACTAATAACTTGAAGAAATGGAAAATGGAAGAAAATGGCCAAATGATGAAGACAAGTTGGAGCCGTGTAATTTGGGTAAGGTTTGGTCAACTTTTCCAATGGCATTTGCTTGCAATTGTCATAAAAAGACAAGGGCAAAATGGTCATTTCATAGCAAAAAGTCACTTTGTCATAAATATGCCATTATGGCCATTATGACACGGATAAGCTCGTCATAAATGCTGGGCAAGTCGGTAAAATCCATCATCTCTGCTACGTTGCCGACTCCTCGATTCATCTGGCGCATGCTTTTCCTAGAGATATCTCGACGTAGACGCCCGCAACAAATATAATATTTTAATTTTTTTACCAAAATTTTCAAAACTTCCAATATTGTAATAAATACGATAAAAATATTTTTCATCTCGTTCACGAGTTAAAATTAGGTCTTCTGAGCAGTAAACTTTAACTGTCAGTGAAAACACAGAAAACGCAGACCAGCCTGGCCTGAGGTTTTCAACCAAAAACTTCTCCGTAACCTTATGAAAATAAGTATAACAAGGAAATGACCTTAGTTTATCCAAAATCATTTTCTAAGTCTCGGATAAAAATATATATTTATATATTTATTACCGATATTACAAAGCAGCGAAAAACGGGGTGTTACATTACTACCCCTCTTAGAAAAAATTCCGTCCTCGGAATTTCTTAACTCAACACTAGATATCATCTTGTAATCTTATCTTAATCTAAAGCTCCAACAATATATTTCTCATCGTTGTTTTTCTCCTAGGTGATAGCGGTAACTTCATAACAACATTCATTCTTATATCGTTCTATTTATCCTCAAAACAATCCATCACTACATTATATTCATTGTCCTTAACGTTTCACCTTGATCTATCATCCTTGAATGACATAATTAAGACTTAATCATTTCATTCTTCTTACTACTGATCCACTAGAGAACTTTATTTCAACATCTAACTCCCGCAATTAACACCACAATCAATTCCAACATTTAACTTCTACAATTACCCGCAATTAACACCACAATCAATTTCAACATCTAACTTCTACAATTAACACCGCAATCGAACTACCCTAACTTCCTACTTCATGTATCCAATCACAGTCTTAGCTCCTTAAAATGTATTTCACTATTCTAGATTATATCAAAATCACACCTTTCAAGTCTCCAAATAAACATCTCAACATTCCGTAAGATAAAATCAAAAGAACAACACCTGTTAGGATTATCTAACTTAACAAATTTGAATTTCTCTAGTAACCTCAATTTACATCGAAAATCATCTTTTCTGCTCATATTCAACTTAGGTGAAAGCTCATATTCAACTTAGGTGAAATTACTATATACACTTTCGTTTACTCTTCCCAAACTCATACAATCCATCTTAACTACGATCCTTAATCATTGCCCTAGGTTCCATAATGATACTATGCCTCGATCAACATTTGGCTTATAGTAATTGTCTTACTCACTGATATTGATCTTAAGGGTGCACATCCTACCTGTCACAACTATACCTCAACAAAACTCTCATCACTTTCTTGTCTATCATGCTACTTAGACAAACAAACAAAGTCTACCAGATATCAAATACATACCTTGTATAAAATCCCGGATTGAGAATTCAGCACGCCTCACGGTAAACACTCTTTCTGTGCCTGAGGTCTGGCCATTTGTTGTCCTACTGCTGGAACTCCTTTTCCAGCTCCACGTCTCTGAGCACTAGTGTACAACATATAATGCTACATAAAATATATATATATATGCCATATAGCTATTAACTATCGCGTCGGGACTCACTACCCAACTTCTAAGCATAGTTAAAATCCGATGTGGATTCAACTAGACACGGCCAGTAACAACTTCCTAGACCTCACATTCCGATTAGAATCGAACTGCTCTGATACCACCAAATGAGACACCCCGTTGTGCCCCATTGTATTATTAAATTTAAACCTTAATATTTATTTACTTAATCGCGTGCTTATCGTTGAAAATACGTAAAAATTAAAACTTAATTAATAATCATATAACTTCTACAAATATAAAACACACCAAAGTTGTAATATATATATTTACACACATGTTTATTTACTACATTACCAAAACACTGTTGAGGGTATCCTCTCAGTAGGATCCCTCACAGACATAAACTTCACTACAGACATACTTAGCGGAAATATAAATACTCCTTAGACACACTGGCCATCATGTCTATACTCTAATCGCCCTAGATCACAGCTCGACCTCCAGCATCCGGTTCATACGGAGTTCCATCTAACTCCTCAGCAATTGGTTCCTCCATCAGGTCTTCTCGTACGATCACATCAGAAATAAAATACAACACACAAAGATATAGGGAATAAGAAACAGTTCTATCATCAAAAAGCGGAAAAGAATAATAGTAAATTATACAGTAATTGTCACAGACACGCATCACTCAAAATCAACAATCATCCTCAATTCATTATATCATCCTCTACCCTCAGCCCATGCAACTAAACCTTTATACTGATGTGGCCATCTTCACTCCTGTCACATTAGTCAGTAGTCCAAAACTATTTAGGGTCAAAACTCGGTGCACCACTATTCCCTAATCTCTCATAGGAAATAGTGCATCAGCACAATATGCGTCACTATTTCCCCCATTGGAAATAGAACATAAGCACATAATAAATAATAACTCTGTGCGCCCCTATTCCCTTGCCTTTCATAGGAAATAGTGCATAAGCACGATATACGTCATTATTTCCCCCATTTGAAATAGCACATAAGCATATAATAAATAATAACTCGGTGCGCCCCTATTCCCTTTCCTCTCAAAGAAAATAGTGCATAAGCACGATATGCGTCACTATTTCCCCCATTTGAAATAGCACATAAGCACATAATAAATAATAACTCGGTGCGCCCCTATTCCCTAATCTCTCATAGGAAATAGTGCATCAGCACAATATGCGTCACTATTTCCCCCATTTGAAATAGCACATAAGCATATAATAAATAATAACTCGGTGCGCCCCTATTCCCTAATCTCTCATAGGAAATAGTGCATCAGCACAATATGCGTCGCTATTTCCCCCATTTGAAATAGCACATAAGCATAAAAGACCTCATAATTCGGTGCGCCACTATTCCCTAATCTCTCATAGGAAATAGTGCATAAGCACGGTATGATTCTCACTGACTATTATCAATAGCAACCTAGTACCTCAAGCTTTTCCTCACAACCTCCACTTACATTCTATATCACATCACTTCTATAAAATAATAGCGAGTCACCTCTAATTCATATTCAAAACTCTCACCCAAAACTTATCTCCCGAACAACATATATCTTTGCTTAAAATCATCTAAGCATAGGATTAAAAATCAGGCAGATCATGCATAACATAACATCAGGAAATATTCAAATATCTCAATATCATATAAAGCAATTTATCACAACCAACTAATAATAATTCAACCAAATACATAACAAAGTCAGACTCTGTCACGGCCTGGCCGTGATAGCCATCACGGTCGTGACAGACAACAAAGACAAGAATCCTACAACACAACCTGTCACGGCCTGACCATGACAACCATCAAAGTCGTGACAGACAGCAAACATCCTCACTATCATAATTATTCAAACACCGAAACAATACGTCACATGCATATGGAATACCTCAACCAACGTATCACAAACAGTCAAAAGTAAATAATTCAAACATCCTCAAATACTTAAAATCAACTTAATGTCGATAAACCTACAATCCCCGAATCACATTGGTTTAACAGAAAAGGTTTCCAATGGGATTTTGGTCTTGTCGATTACTCGACTACTAGTAGGGTTTAGGTCGCCCTACACAATTATCATATAATCTACTACTTATCGATTCCGACGATAGGTTGATTCTTTTCCCCACCTGAGCTAGCACCGGAAATACGTACACGACGATCCTCGTTATCCCGCCACGAGTTAACACTAACAACCATCTATGACACTTTAGGGCTAGGTTCGGCCAAGACTTAGAAAATAGGTTTAGGATTATCTTCTTAATGCCATATTTTGGATCCTAGTTACTAGAGTCTTAACTAACATAGATTACTTATTACAAGACTAAAATTTGAAACAAAATCCTCTAACCTTTAGGGTTAGGATTTCGGCCAAGGGCTGACTTTTAGGGTTCAAAATCCTTAAAATTGCTAATCATGATTAAGTCATAGATTAATGGTCCTTAATTAACCTAAATCATAGATTAGTGACTAAACAACTAAGTTTCAAACTCAAAACTTCCTAACTCTCATATACTAAGATTCGGCCTTAACATTTTCATAGGGCTAGGGTTCTTAATTTGATAAACCAACTTGGATTTATTAAGCATACATACTAATAGCTTGATTACTAAGGTCATTAATGAAAACTTTGAACAAAACTCATCTAGTTCCAAGAACTAGGGTTTCGGCCTTGATGAAATCAACAGGTGAGAGTTTGATTTTTGATCTTCTATATGCTTGGATACAAGAACTATCAAGGTATTTGAAGATTGAATCGTGAATCAAGACATGAAAATGAAACAAAACCTATGAACACAACATTGACCTAGGTTCGGCCAAGTCCATAAATTAGGGAAAGAAAATTCTCATGATCTTATGCTTATATATGATGAAAATAGAGATGATTATAATATCATAGCAATTGGTTTCATGTCAAAAGGATTTTTCTAGAATTAGTTATGAATTTTTGAATCTAGCTCCATGAATTTGAAGTAAATGAAGAACATGTTGATCTAAGCCATGAATCTACAAAAGTTGTGAAGAGAAATTATTTAAATGACAAGAGAAGAAGTTGTTACCTCTTGATGATTCAAGGAAAGCAAGGTTTGGATGATGTTCTTCACAAATTTCTCATGGTGTTCTTGAGAAACTTAGAGAAGAAGATGAACATAGTTAGGGTTTAGAACAGTTTTAGTATTTTGGGTATATCTCTCAACATACTTGTCCGTTTTGGATGATATTTATGTCGTTGGAAAGAAGAGAGAAATATGAACAACTTTCATGTTGAAAGTTTTTCGATATTCATAATAGAAAATGGTCATAATTGCTAGGCAAAATCTGACGAATTATGAACACTTTTGAATGTTCTTGAAGTTCTTAAGGCAAACTAATAACTTGAAGAAATGGAAAATGGAAGAAAATGGCCAAATGATGAAGACAAGTTGGAGCTGTGTAATTTGGGTAAGGTTTGGTCAACTTTTCCAATGGCATTTGCTTGCAATTGTCATAAAAAGACAAGGGCAAAATGGTCATTTCATAGCAAAAAGTCACTTTGTCATAAATATGCCATTATGGCCATTATGACACGGATAAGCTCGTCATAAATGATGGGCAAGTCGGTAAAATCCATCATCTCTGCTACGTTGCTGACTCCTCGATTCATCTGGCGCATGCTTTTCCTAGAGATATCTCGACGTAGACGCCCGCAACAAATATAATATTTTAATTTTTTTACCAAAATTTTCAAAACTTCCAATATTGTAGTAAATACGATAAAAATATTTTTCATCTCGTTCACGAGTTAAAATTAGGTCTTCTGAGCAGTAAACTTTTACTGTCAGTGAAAACACAGAAAACGCAGGCCGG
This sequence comes from Sophora flavescens, assembly GCA_030762895.1. Classification (NCBI taxonomy): domain Eukaryota; kingdom Viridiplantae; phylum Streptophyta; class Magnoliopsida; order Fabales; family Fabaceae; genus Sophora; species Sophora flavescens. The sequence goes on from CM061069.1 coordinate 148,380,951, forward strand.
CTTCCGTCTGAGTTTTCAACCAAAAACTTCCCCGTAACCTTATGAAAATAAGTATAACAAGGAAATGACCTTAGTTTATCCAAAATCATTTTCTAAGTCTCGGATAAAAATATATATTTATATATTTATTACCGATATTACAAAGCAGCGAAAATCGGGGTGTTACAAAAGACAATCCTACCGACATGCTCACCAAAGTAGTTCCAAGCACCAAGTTCAATCATTGTTTGAGCTTGGTGAACTTTGGAGACTGTAATTGATAAGCCTCCTAAGGAGGCTGTTCCTAGCTACTCTAATCAAGTGTTTGAAGATCCAAGGTGGAGATTTGTAATGCACGTGTGGATTCTTCAATTAGATCAGATTAGCTAGAAGCATGTAATGCTGTTAGTAGTTAGTTATGTGATTTCCTTATCTTGTATCAGTTAGTTACAACCAAGTCAGATATGGTTGTTAAGTTTGTAATTGTTTTGTAACTTGTAAAGATATAGAATAGGGAGATATAAAGGCATAGCTAATATGCTGAAGAGAGTATGATTTTGTAGATTGATTGATCAGGAAAACTTAGAGTGCAAGTGAGGTAGTGTGCCAAGTGACTTACCTAAAAGTCTTGCTGCTGTGATCTGCAATAAAAATTGTCCTCGGTATGGATGTAGGGCATGTTTTGGCCCTGAATCACGATAACACCCTGTCTCCATTCCTTCTTCCCTTCTCTTCTTTTTTAGTTCTTGAAACTTATCTTTAATCAGATCAAGAGAGTTCTTGCACCCTTAATCTTGTGTATGCTGCTACATCAATCTGTTTCCAAGTGTTGAATCCTCGGGTAACTCTTACGGTAGGAATCATGCGACGAAGCCAAAAAGCTAGTCAATTTGTTGAAACTGAGGTGCTTTTCCTTGAATTATGTGAGAAGCGGTTATGGGCATTAGAAATTAGTACTTCATTTCAATCTTCCTCTTAATTACTTAGGATATACTTCATTTCAATCTAACTTAAACTCTAATTACTTAGGATGGTAGCGAGTCTAATCAATTTGTTGAAACCGGAGGTGCTTTTCCTAGAATTATGTGAGGAGCGGTTATGGGCATTAAAGTTAGTACTTCATTTCAATATGCCTCTTAATTACTTTGGATATACTTCATTTGAATCTAACTTAAACTCTTAATTACTTAGGATGGTAGCGAGTTTGATGTCGCGAATAAAGAGGCTGAAAAGTACGGTTGCGAAGTTATCTTAGGCGATGTTCGATACTCGGTTCGTATATTTTAATGCTTCAGTCGTTATTTAATATAATTTTTTTTGCTTATAAAATAATGATATTATTAATGATTTCAACTGTGACAGGTTACTAATAGTCTCATAGATGAAGCTCTTGGTTCTGCTATAAGCTCAACTCAAATGGATAGATTGGTATGCATAAAATAATGTTTCTTTGGTATTTCAATAATGATGGTTTTTCTTTCATAACTTTTCTTGTTTTCATTCCCCATAATGATGATGTTGTAAGGGAAGTTGAAGAGGAGTATGAACTAAACCATAGAAACAAGAAAGTAGGCGATCATCCTTGGTTTTATATAAAATTTCATATTATTAATTACATATGATTAATTTTTTTTCTTTTATTTATTTTACAAGATTTATGATTGATCGCATCATTAAGGAGGCAAAGCACCGGTCCTCAATTTTAGCTATTGTGGAAGGTAATCATCTCCCAGGAATGGTGAAGATTTGACATGACAATATGTGAAAAACAAATCCCTAAAGTGAGCTTGTCCGTAAAGTTAAGGCTACATTCACCTTTAGTTTAATCTAAGAAGCTCCGTGATATTAACCCACAAAATAATTTAAGGGTAGATACACTGTTAATTTGCTTAATTTACAATTATAACAAATTAACTTTAGAGAAACCTTGTCCAAATACACTCTAGTCATCAATATTAACATCTCATATATGTCGGTGCTTCCCATCCCCTGGATATAAGGCATTTGTGAGAAATTGTGACAGTTTATTGCACACATTGCACAATACTCTAAAATGGGTTGGCTAATGCCAAGTGCATCATCAAGATTTGGATATGAAACAAGTAATTAGCACATAAATGCATCGCAAAATAAGTGGTTGTTTTACTGGAAGCTCCATTCTGGAATTTTCATATTTGGAACTATTACCAGTCCACCACCACCGAACCCGCCTTAACAGCCCTTGCCAGTCAGATCTCGAAGCCGTTGGTGTCTGCGTGAAGTTTTCCAATGACAATTCTTCGAAATATTTTTTTTACCTTTGTCACGAATTATTACCGGGTTCTAGATTAGATATTTTCTTAAATTTTAGAAACTGGTTATTTTGGGTAAAACTAGAAGATATGCACCCTAAAACAGTAATATAGTATGATGCATGTCCAATGAGTCAGCTCAATTGATTATACCGCTAAACCTGAATTATGAAAATACGAGTTTAAACTCTCATAATACGTTCCTTCCTTCCTCAAATTTTCATATCATTGTACTCCATACCTTTTGTAATTCACTTCACTCTATTAATTGTCACTGTACTCCAAATAATGGAGTGAAAAATCTCCATGATATCAATAGGACTTTTAAACAATGAAATAATATATATTTTACTTTTTCACTTCATTCTAAATCACTCTTCTTCGTCTCCTTCGAAACTCATGAACATAGCCTAAAAGTTCAAACTCTTGAAATAATAGAATAGACCAGTCGTTAGTCAAAGTGCATATATGAATGCTTCTTAAATCTTAACTATTGATCATCAAAAAAAATTGTCCAATGACTGAGATTGATTATTTGAGACCTATTAACCAGGATTTATTATTGTAAAAAAAAACTATTATAAGTCCGCCACCACCGAACTCGCCTCAACAGCCCTTGCCAGCCAGACCCCGAAGTCGTTGGTGTCCACGTCGTTCTCCAATGATAATTCTCCAAAATATTTTTTTTCCCTTTGTCATGAATTATTACTCGTGCTCTAGATTAGATATTTTCTTAAATTCTAGAAAGTGGGTATCTTGGGTAAAACTAGAAGATATGCACACTAAAATAGTAATATAGTATGATGCAAGAACTATGAATATACGAGTTTAAACTCTCACAATATGTTCCTTCCTTCCTCAAATTTTCATATCATCCAATTTGGGGTGAGGGAGTTGGAATGGAGTGGAACGTAGACCACTTCATACCTTTTGTAATTCACTTCACTCTATTAATTGTTATTGTACTCCAAACAATGGAGTGAAAACTCTCCATGATTTCATTATGACTTTCAAACAATGAAATGATATATATTTTAATTTTTCGTTTAATTCTAAATCACTCTTCTTCATCTCCTTCGAAATTCATGAACATAGCCTAAAAGTTCGAACTCTTGAACTAATAGAATAGACTAGCCGTTAGTCAACTAGGGATGTTCTTGTCACTTGTTTAGTTTGACGTGTAAGAACAAAGTGCATGAATGCTTCTTAAATCTTAACTATTGATCATCATAAAAATTTTTCAATGACTGATATTGATTATTTGAGACCTATTAACCAGGGTTATTCACTGTCAAAAGAAAAAAAAAAACTATTACTAGTCCACCACCACCGAACCCGCCTCAACAGCCCTTGCCAGCCATATCCCTAAGCCATTGGTGTTTGCGTGAATTTCTCCAATGACAATTCTCCAAAATATTTTTTTTACCTTTCTCACGAATTATTACCTGTGTTTTAGATTAGATATTTTCTAAAACTTTAGAAACTAATCATTTGGGTTAAAACTAGAAGATATGCACCCTAAAATAGTAATATAGTATGATGCATGTCCGATGAATCAGCTCAATTGATTATACCGCTAAACATGAATTATGAACATACGAGTTTAAACTCTCACAATACGCTCCTTCCTTCCTTCCTCAAATTTTCATATAATCCAATTTGGGGTGAGGGAGTTGGAATAGAAACATGGACCATTTCATACCTTTTGTAATTTACTTCACTCTATTAATTGTCACTGTAATCCAAACAATGGAGTGAAAACTCTTCATGATCTCGTTAGGACTTTCAAACAATGAAATAATATATATTTTACTTTTTCACTTCATTCTAAATCACTCTTCTTTATCTCCTTTGAAATTCATGAACATAGCCTAAAAGTTTAAACTCTTGAACTAACAGAATAAACCAGTCGTTAGTCAACTAGGGATGTTCTTGTCACTTGTTTAGTCTGCCGTGTATGATGGAACAAAGTGCATGAATGCTTCTTAAATCTTAACTATTGATCATCACAAAAATTGTCTAATGACTGATATTGATTATTTCAAACCTATTAACCAGGGTTTATCAGTGTAAAAAAATTATTATTACCAATCCACCACCATCAAACCCGCCTCAACAGCCCTTGCTAGCGAGATCCATAAATCATCTTTGCGTGAAGTTCTCTAATGACAATTCTCCAAAATCTTTTTTTATCACCTTTGTCACAAATTATTACCCATGTTCTAGATTAGATATTTTCTTAAATTTTAGGAATAGTAATATAGTAACATAATATGATGCATGTCTAATGAGCCAGCTCAACTAATTATACCGCTAAACATGAATTGCGAATATACGAGTTTAAACTCCCCCGAAACCACCACCACCATTCCCTTCTGATAATCTTCTAGATTATGTCATTTTTATGTGTTTATTTGGTGGATTTTTACTCCTAATTGTGCTAAATGATTGAATTTTGTCCCTAAGTTTAGGTAATTTAATTTTTAGAAGTGTTTTGAATATTTTAGTTTAATTTCATATTTTTAGAGTTAATCTACTAATGCTTTTATTTGTTTTCATTTTTAGGAAATAATGATATTAAATCAAGTGGAATTGAAGAAAGTGCCACAAACAACTTTACACTTAATTTGGACATTGGGCCTATAATGTAATGTGACACTAGCTTGCTGGACGTTCCTATCTCCTAAGGCTTGGTGGTCTTTATATTGTACGAAAAAATGGCAGCCCATGTGCTTGTCTTGACAATTTGCAAATGAGGTTACAATAAGAGAAAAAGCTGCATGAGCAGACCCACATCAAGTGAAACAGTGGGCTTAACGGGCTGGAAGGAAAATTGAAGAAAGGATTTTTCAATAAAAAAAAAAGGGTTTGATTGTGGTGCTCCAGGTGGGCCTTTTAAAAGAAAAGAAGGGCGTGAATTGAGAAGGGAGGAACGAAAGAAAAGATGGAGCCGCACAGTAGCGTAAAAAAGGAGGAACAGCGTTAAAAAGAGGAGAGGCAGCAACGGCGTGAAGGAGAAGGGAGAGGCGCTGCACATATGGAAAAAGCTAAGAGCTGACGCTCAATGATAGTTTGCTCTCTCACTTTCATTTTCATGGAGTTTCCTTGTTCCCTTTATATCTATTTTATTTTATTTTAAAGTTTAGTATGTCTAGCTAAATCCCTTTTTGTTGGGGTTAGATGATAGTTTTTCTGAACTTGGTTGTTTATTGAATTGGTTTAATACAAGTTTCTATTTTTTTATGAGTGTTTGATTCCATGCTTAATGCTTTTCTTGGCTTAGCTACCCATGAAATGATTTGTTGCTTTGACAGACAATTGAAAGATTGATGTTAAGGCATGCTCATGAATCAAATGCCAAGTAATTCAGGAATCTAGACATAGGTCTTGAAGTGCTTGCAATCTTATAAATCTTGACTCTTAATGTAAAATCTCATGTTACTCCACCTAAGACATTAGGGTTTAATTTGGGGTTTTAGGCTCATTCCACCTAAGACATTAGGGTTTGAGTATTTGAAGAAGATTTGATTGTCATAATTGAAATAGGAATTGTGTTATTTACCATTTCATTGCAATTGAGGGAGGATTAATGTAGTCTAACTCTGACAATTCTATCCATTTCTTTTTGCATTCCAAGTGTTTGTTAAAAATCCTAAAAGACCAAAAACATTTTATTCTTGTCTGTTTTGTTTTGTTTACTTTTGCTGGATTCGGTACTTAGTATTGAGCTCCCTTCCATCCAAACTCGATAGTCTAGATAGTTGTATAATTTGTGAAGTGGTAATTGACAACCAATCCCTGTGGACGATATTCGGTCTCACCGATTTATTACTAGTACGACTTGGTACACTTGCCCCTATTAAAAAAAAATCCTCAACACCTTCCCAATGTATGGTCTCCTATAAGGCCAATATATATATATATATATATATATATATATATATATATATATATATATATCCTAGAAGCCACGCCGTCTTTAAATCCTTTGTTCCTTGTAAAGATGTAAAGAAAAGAGCGAACATGTCGTCATCTATCTGTCTCCTAAAATAATGTCGTCATTTATCTGTCATCGAAAGTGGGTCTTTTTTATGGAGCAAAGTGATTGAACAAACCATGAGGACTTTGATGATGAATGAATGCTAAAATTGACCAAATCTTTCTAAGCAAATGAACTATGATTTAAAACAATTCAAGACAACTACGCTGTAAATGAACCTTCACCAAATGTATCAACTATCAACAACTGTAAGACAGCCTAAGAGTAATATCAACAACCATAACATAACACCCGAGGCCTCCTTAGTTGTCACGTACCTTGGACCTTCACAAAGCATCCTTTCATTATATTTACAAAATAGACAAAAGGAATTTAAACACTAAATGCTATGCATGATGACCATAAATTAGAGAATAGATAGCATAATGTAAAGAATTGGTGTAGAGGAACAAACGGTTAACCAAGATCTATGTCAACCCTTTCTGGATTTCCCCTTTCAGTTTGGTTGGCAACAAGCTCAATTCCTAGCTGTCCTTTGTCTCCAGCCCCAAATGCATACAGCTTCCCTGATTCAGTGAGTGCAAAGGTATGAGCATTCCAGTATATGGAATTGGTCAGGCTAATCTGTACCACCCTCTCATTGATCTGTTTCAGTGAAGTGACAAGCTCTGGACTTAACACATTTGCATGTCTGTTGCCCTGTACATGTACAATCATAACATAGATGAGTAACTTCATATGGCTCATGGCACTCTTGAATGAATAAAATCTTCTCATTAAATGTCTAACTAATATTTAACAGAGAAATTTATTCACATAATTGAATGCAATAAAAAAATTCTCTAGTGAGCTTGTTTGTAAAGTTAAGGATACATTCACCTTTAGTTCAATCTAAAATGCTCTGTGATCTTAACTGACTAAATAATTTAAGGATAAATACACGGTTACTTTACTTACTTTACAATAAATTTACTTTAGAGAAACCTTGTGCAAATGCACTATAATCATCAGTATTAACATTTCATATAAAAAATTGTGACAAAGTTTATTGCACACATTGCACAATACCCCTACAATGGACTGACTAATGTCAAGTGCATCATTAAGATTTGGATATGGGACAAGTAATTAGCTCATAATGCATAATGTGACCTTAACGAGGGTAAAACTTGATCTAGAAATAAATGCATCGCAAAATAAGTGCCAGTTTTACTAGAAACTCCGTTCTGTCATTTTCATATGTGAAACTACTCTAAAAGTTCCAATTAGAACTAACAAGTACATCATGTCATGATTGTGCAAAAAACAAAATAAGAGGGGATGAAGAAATGTGAATCACATCATTTGGATTAAGTCAAGCAAACAACTCAAATCAAACATGGAAAAAGACAGAAGCAAAGCAGACCTGCCCATCATTTCCACCATTATGCCCAAGACTAGCAGATTCTCCACAACCAAATGAATACACATCACCATCATCAGACAGTACAAAGGTTGTGTAATCTCCTGTCGCGACATGAACAGCTTTGACATTGCTCAATGCTTCCACCACCTTTGGTACTGATTCACATTCTTCATTCCCATGCCCCAAGCAACCATAACGGCCCCATCCCCACGTGCAAACACGGCCATCCCGCCCTACCACAGCAGCATGCCAAGCACCAGCTGCAACCACCATGGGTTGAAGGTTTAAAAGCCGGAACTGCTCAATCAAACGAGGGTACTTTTCATCGGTTCTTGAGCCATGTCCAAGCTTGCCCCCCAAGCCACACCCAACAGAGTAGACTGACCTGTAAGTTTTCAAGGAAGGGTGACATAATGGACATTCAAATAATACTTGTTACATAAAGAACAAAGCTGCGTGTATAAACTAACTAACTAAGGAATAAGAATCAACAATGTTAGGCCACTTTCATGAATCTTGATAACTTGGAATTCTCGTTCAAATAGATGTAACCAAGTGAGGAAAAAAAAAAGAATGAAAGATCTGTGTTGTAAAGTTAGAGAATAAATCATAATAGAAAAATTGTCTTTTCATTTTAGCAACATCGATATGCTTAGAATTTTGGGTATGCAAGAAAGCCTAATTTGTATCATATAACTACCAATTAGAGTCTTTATTTCTTTTCCCCTCAAACTTGCAACAGGCACAAAAACAAAAGGATATAGTTGGAGCTCACATTCCACTGGGTTGACAAGCCAGACAAAGCAGGTAGCAATATCCAGCAGCAATTTGCACAACTGGTATGTCTTCCAGAGGTCCTAATAAGGGGTGGGGTTCCACATCACTTGGATCAGTGTGGTGACCGAGTTTGCCTTCATTACCCCAAGAAAATGTATAAACCCTGCCTTCTCTTGACAATACAGCTGTGAAAAAATTCCCGATTGCAGCTTGAACAACAAATATGTTTTTCAAAGACTCTACTAACTGTGGAGCCGTAACCATTTTAGATCCTTGACCTCCATACTCAGCTTCCCCAAAAGAGTCTTTCCCAAATGCATAAACCTGCCCAGAATCACAGATCAACATTGTCCTCCCAGCCCCAGCAGCAGCTTGTATAATCCGAATGCCTTGCAAAGTTCTGAAACATAATGTAGTTCTGTTAACTTTAAATCAACTAGTTCACTTTCTTAGTTAGGGTTGATGAATGTCCACATGTTCCAACCTTATTGGTCGAGGTCGCCATTCCTCTTCAGTGTTGCCATGCCCAAGTTGTCCTGAGCTGTTGGAACCAAATGAATAAACAACCCCTTTTGATGTCACAGCAATGCTATGACCAGGACCTGCTATTGCCTGTGATTTCTCCCTCCTGCAACATGCTTCTCCAGCCAGCAAATACCTCAGCACTAATTTCCAAGAACCTCCACATCTTTGCTTAAAATCTTCCCTTTGTTCTGTTGTCATTGACTTAAAGATGGCTCTCTTCTTGCACATGTCCAGTGCAGCAAGCTCCGATAAGGACAACTCGAAATCCGGAGCAAAGTTTGCTGGCTGCTTGAAGAAGGAGCATGTTGCCTGCAACAACATCCATATAAAAAATGTAGCCAGACTTGTTATCATGAGAAATTCTAATATACTCCAGGAACATGAATAAATGCATGCTCCAAGAAGACCTCCACCATTGGTTTATATAAAATTTAAGTGAATCTGCTTAAAACCCATGGTGAAGATTTTCCTAAATCATGCATTTATTGCTGCTCTAGGAGCATGCAATGAAGAACAACATAAGAGCTTAAATGAAGATAAGCATATAAATAGCACTTGCCTCTAGTTTAGCAAGGTCTTGAGGGTCCAAATTACATGTGGTGAGGACATGAAGGACAATGGAGGGATTGGCAGACAAGGGAAACTCTCCAGGAGTAGAGTCCCCAAAGCAATGGCGTTGTTGCCTTTGGAATGTTGGTAATGGTGTGGCAACAACAATTGCAGTGATTGGCTGGTCAGGTATGTTATGGTATTGGATAGTTGGGGTTCCGCTGGTAGTGGCATCCATGGGCACTGCCAAAACCTTATTGCAGTGCCCAAAACTTTGCAGAAGAAAAGATCTAAACTTCTGGGAATTATGAAAATACGTGCAAATTTATTACCTCTACATTAATTTAATTTAAATTTCTCTGTTTCTCTAATTATAGTATCTTGCAAAAGTGTGTACCTCAAAAATATAATTCACTAGCAAATCTCAGGTCTCAAACCTACAAAGACAAACATGCTTATATAAACTCATTATGTGACACAAAGTTACAAAGAAAAATAATAGCTAAATTTAGTGTATGACATTATAAGTTACAAGCACCAGAAGGCATGCATTTAGAATACACCCACAACATAGTCATGAAACTGGTGCATAACCTTAATCTCCTGTCAAGGAAAAGGTTTAGAAAGGCAACAAATATCACTTTAAAAAAACCAAATGAAAAACAAAATTAAAATCAGAGGCAGAGGCCGAGAAGAAAATCAACAACCATCCTTTTATAAAACGATTTAGATTTTAGATGACCCAGATGAAGAAAAGGCATGGGAAAGTGATGATATCTTCAAGGTGAATCCAAAGACGAAAACTTTAAGGAGAAGTATAGTATTAATTCCTTTTCCCTAAGAATGGGATATTCCAAAACAAAATCAAAGGAAATTCCAATTTTTCGATCAAAGTTTGAAAATTTTATTCACGTCATCTTATCATAAATTCATCAAACTGAGATGACCATCGCAATCAAAATGAATCAAACAAGCAAAAATTTTCCTCCATGGTTGAAAACCCAGAAACAGGGGATTCTAATTTGAACAACTTGTGCAATCAAATTATTCATGGGTATGGTAAAAAAATCATCTTTTTTGGTTTTTATATTCTGGGTATGAGTTTCTCAGATCAGAGAATTATCAGTATAATCCCAATGATCAAGTACACTTGGAAAAAAAAGGGGAAAAAAGAAAAAGAAAAAGAAAAAGGCAAAAAAAACAGTTTCAGGGAACAGAACAAAATCACATGTTGAACAAGTTTCCGATGAGTGGCATTATGATCGTTACAGATCGAGTCATGGAAACAGTGATTACGTATGAGAGACACCAACAATGATTCCTGAAATTCAATCTTCATCGGTGGAATCGCGTGTTTGTGTATGTGAGGAGAAAGTTGCAAAGTATTTGGATTAAACAAACATCAACAGACTATGGGTTTGGGTTTTTTTTATCAATTTAATGTTGGACTGTGTGGTGGGGTGTTTGTTTGCAAGGTGAGAAAGAAGATAGAGAGAATAAGAGAGAGAAGGAGAGTTTTTGGTTTTGGGTTTGAGAGTGAATGAATGAAATGGAATGAGTAATTTTAGCTCTTTATCTTTCTCTTCTCTTCTCTATATATTACTTTTTTTCTTTTTTCTTTTTTTTTTAATTTCAAATTTCAGATGGAGTAATGATGAGGTGTCGCTAAGATGAAATTGCAAATGTTTATGACTCTCTCTATATACAATGCGGCTATCTTACACGTAAGCCATAATAACCCTGTTTCACCCGAACTTTAGGCCACTCGAAGTGAACTTCCTTATTGTTGGTATATCCGAATATATATTATAAGCTAAAGTCAGATTAACTATAATAATTATACCATAACATTAAAAAGGCAGGCAGGAAAGTCTGATTCTCTGTTCTGAGTCACGCTTAAGAAAGTTCTATATAATATAATGATTCCAAATTCAAATAGAATGGAACACAGGTCGGTTTGTAGAGTCACAAATTGCTAGCTTGAGCTCTTTGAATAAAAACTGAGTAAATGTAATGTGTATATACGTAATTTAAGATAACATTATCCACTAACTTAACTTAATGCTCTTTTTTTTAACATTATATATAAGTCTTTACACGTTTTAAACATGAGATTAATAAAAGAAATATTTATTTTAAACAATTTCCGTAAAAAAAATGCTATAAATAAAACACGGTTAAATTTTACCAACTGAATCATATCTAAAGATTGATTGAACAAAGCTTTTCTAGAGTGAATTTTATTATAAATTTAATAAGTAAATATATATTTGCTATTATATTATAAAGAAAATAATATATTTTGTTCTAGGCTAGCTGAATCAATACAATCTAAGATAGGTCATTCTCTCCAAAGCTATGTGTTTGGTGTGTTTATTCAAGATGCTCTGTACTTGGGCAAGAGGTCCTCCCCATATAGCTTGGTTGCAAGGGCAGGCCACATGAGTTGGTTATGTCTAGTGGCCCCCTTCGCGATCTCAGTTGCGACAGCTTAGTGCGATTTACGGGACATGTTATCTCATCACACCCCTGACATCAAGTCTCCATTCCTCGTGCATCATGTGACACCTACTTCTAGAATATACTCTTTCTGTGTCGGGGCTTGACATATGTGGATTCTGGTTATGTAGGGTCTATTCGAGTTCCTTCTGGATCAACTTGAGGTCTTGTCACCAAGTCGGAGTCTCAAGATTATCTCATAAGATTGAGGCTCACATGTGCAATGATGGGCCTGTGGTGATTTGGGTCACTAAATTTTTTGTGATATTGGATCATAAAATTTCCGCTTATTAAATGTATTTATTTATTTGTATGGTTGTTTGCACTAATCACACAAACAAATTAAATAAAATACACTTCGTGTATTAAATAAAGATAGACACTGCAATTTTTTTTTTTTTATAAGCAAAAAATATATTGAAAAGAATACAAGAGATACTCTAACCCATATATAAATAGGAAATCAAAAGTAACAGGCAATTGCCAGATAATTAGACTATAAATATAATACTGTCAAAGAATCAAACCAGTATTAGTATTACAATTGCCTATTCCCAGGTGAAACACCAAAAACATATGCAGTGTAATTAATTTAAGTAATTTTTTATATTTTTAAACACATGCGAAGAAAAAATGAAGATAAATTTAATTTCAAAATCAATCGTAATAATTTTTGCCAATTGAGTTATTTAGATAATTGAGTTAGCGCTTCTTTTTTTTTTTTTTTTTTTTTTTTTTTGATACAATTTGAGTTAGCGCATAGAAAGTTTATTATCTGGTTTAATTATTAAGTTTGAATCTTAGACCATCTCCAATGAATGGTTCTTAAGGGATTTTTATTCTTAAGAACATGTTCTTATTTTTTACATCATTAGAGTGTTCCACTGTGGCAGCCAAGATGCAGAACCGTTATTCTACAAGAACCGGCTCTTAGCAATATATATGAATTAATTTTTTAAGTTGAAATAAAAATAAAAATAAATAGTAGTATAAATAATAAGTGAGGTTACATGTGAGTCCTATTTAGGAATCCAAAATGGATTCTTCCATTGGAATGAAAATGAGATTTGGCTCTTATGTCCCAAGTGGTATCTTTGAGACTACCATATGATAAATAAGAACCACATTTTGGGTTCTTTCATTGTGGGTGTTCTTAGGCTCTTTGCTACATCAACGAGGACGTGCTATTAGAATCATTAAGAAAATATAAAATCTTAGTTAAAACAAAGAATTAGCTTAGCAATTTTCTTATTGTGAAGTTAACTTAATGAAACATCAAACTGTAATTTAAAAAAAAAAAAACAGCGCGTAACAATACAGGACCTAAAAAATTCTAGTTGACCCATCCTTCTAAATTGTTTTAGGTGAGGACTGGGGACCCTTCTAATTTTTAATTGTTGATTTTTATTTTTATTTTACATTAATTGTTATTGTTGCTATACCAGCGTTTGGTAATCAGTATTATATTCCTTATGTATATCCTTCTATTTAACTAATTATTAATTCATTAATAAAATATAATTATACGTATGTATCTTTTCAAGCAAAACTGAAATGATGAGATCATGAGAAGAAACGGTGACATTGATATATTTGGCATGGCACGGAAGAAGGAGAATTTAACAGAGACTACTGTAATTTACTCTTTCTCCAAAAGGAGAAATAATCTTTACTGCAATGTATGTACATTTTCCAATTCCACCACGTTTACAGTTCCTTGAAAAAAGGCGTATCGTCGTACACTCCTAAACCTACACTACCATTTCCAAATGTACAAGTTACTTCTAAACCCTTCATTTTTATTTTTATTTTGCAGTGTATGTGTGTGTACGTACATTCTCCTCAGGTTAATTTAATTCTACAGTGAACATATAGTTTTATCATATCCCAAAAGAGGTGCATTAATGAACGCTCTTTTTTAATGTTCTTCAATTTGTAAACAAAAACTTTGCTTTGTCCCTCAATTTTGGAAAAAGCTAATTTATCATGTGCAAAGACCCACATGTTGAAAATATAGGCTGGAGCGGAAAGTCATGTACAGCTTTTAGCTGATGTATCGTGGTGTAATATTTGTTGGCCAAAGTGTGACAGATAAAACTTGGTGCTATGATCGAGTGGTAAATATCTCTCCCTCGTATGGAACAAAATGCAAGTTCGAATTATAATGTTAGCGGACATTTTGGTTGGATGGTTGCGAAAATTAATGATTAATTCCATATTTTAAACAGTCGATCAATAATTAATTTCATAATCGATTCAAATGGTCAAAGTATGGGGATAACCCGAAATAACACTGAGGTGTCAAAGACCTAATTAAGATCATTCATGAAGAAAAAAAAACTTCGAGCCATATATATAGCAATATCAACGACACAATATATTAGGACCGAATTGTTGGAGATAATCCAAATTAGTTAGTTGTTAGGAGTTTGTTAAGATGTGATTAGTTTGTTATAACTAGAGTGATTAGTTAGAGAGTTATTAGGAGAGTTAGTTAGTGTATGTGTAAGTCTATAAATAGACTTAGTGTGATGTGAAAGTGCATAAGTGCAAGTGTACAATAGTGGAGAGAAAGTGCAAGTGTGTAGAAGTGTATGTGTGCAAGTGATATGCAATTTTTCTGATTTTTCTTATTTCTCTATTCTTTCTCAATTTCTCTATTGTGTTAGTGTGAGTGTGTGAAGCATTGTGAGCTTCTTGCCCCAACACAAATGTCCATGTGATTTATCTTGTGCTGCCAGTTTCACATCCAAAAAAGTAGAATTATCACCATGCATGCACGCCTTGCTCAATAATGACAGCATTCTTTTTCAATATGGAAAAGTTTTTTTAACATGGAAAAAAAGACATTATACAATTTTTTCTTTATGATGAAGATCTCTTGTCTTATTTTGATATATCACATCAAGTTTCAACCAATTAATAATGGATTAGCATGTATTCTATTTTTTCAATATTAAATGGGAGATGTAGATAAATGTATGCACTATCAAATACAATGTTCAATATTTAGAGTTTAGGTGACAACTCTTTTACTTTTAAATTAAGTTCATATTTAATTTCTATAAATTAAGTAGAGATGTTCATGGGTAGGTTTGATTCAGATTTACAAGAGAAAAATCGAATCAATTAAAGTCAATTGATTCGGTTTGGATTTGTTTTTTTTCCCACCAAGAAAACCAAACCAATCTGTTCAAAGATGGTTGGTTTAGTTCGTTCGGTTTGGACCTGAAAAATTTATTAAAGTATATACATATTAAAATATAATAAATATTCATATTTATATATATATATATATATGTGTGTGTATGTATTAAAATATATTATTTATTTCGGATCAGATGGGTCTGATTTCAAAATCCTTCAACTCGAGAACTGAATCGATTATTATCAAATTTGGTTTGATTTAGTTTAGATCTAAACATCAAAAATCCAAACAAATTTAATTGATTCAGTTTAAATCTTGGGATTCATCGTATCAATCTGAACCGAGAACACACTTAAGTGAGTAAAATAGTCGAGAGACCGACTAAGCAAGAAATGTCGCAGAATACCAATAATAAACGCACGCTTATAAAACACATATATAATACTGTCATTAAATATCACATGGAAAACCCCTAAAAAATGAAGGAAAAAAATCACGGGACTAGAGGTCCAAACCTTCTACGATGATAGTAGAATTACAACATTAATTTATTCTTTATTACATTGCCAAAATGACTCGTTCTAACATCCTCTTAACTCAATGTTAAGGTTGGGTCCTCCCATATTTTTTACCGGTGATCAAAAAAAATCGGCCACAATATATATATATTTTTAAAAAAGTTAAAAATTAAAAATTCTTGCATCACTCCACTCTACCATCCTTCGTTCCTTCTCTTCTATGTTCGTGGACTCGCCGGAAACGTCGACCACCGCCATGACGCTCAAGTTGCCAGCACCAACCTGATCTTCTTCAACAATCAATGTTGGGATAAAATAGAAACAGGGGATAAACATCCACTAAAACAAGCAGAAACAGAGAATAAAACATTGGTGACCCGAATCTGGGATTTCAAACCGAACAAGAAGACTCATTGTTACCGTCATGGCATCACCTACTGTGAGGTACCCTTTTCCAAAACATAATAGCTATCTTCAAAATCTAAACAAAAGAACTGGGTTTGCTTTTTCTGATTTTAGATGGGTTACTGTTAATGAATCATTCAACGAAGAAAACAAAAAAATAATGGCATTTTGAGGTTTCAATTAATGGGTTGTTGTAAAGTTTTTGTTTTTATTTTTAAGAGCAGGTGTTGAGGCATCTATGGATAATGGATGGGGTATGGGGAGGTTATGAAAATTTGAATGATATGCATCACGTGTTCCTGAAGTTGTAGTGAAGTTCTCTTGTCTAAATGTTTTCATGTTGATGATATGCCCCACCCACGGTAACTACAGGCACGACAACACTGTCTTCTATCGTTTTTTCTTTGTTCATTAAGAAGAGGGTGTATTGGGTTGTTAGGAATGAAGCTGAGAGTTTTGCCAGAGGAGGCACGGCAAGTGGCGATGAAGATCTCGTAAGGTGTAAGGGTTAGCTCGAAACCGGTGAGGTTGAGGGCGAGTTCACTGAGCGGCGATAGGTAATGTTCCTGCCGAGATTCGAATTGTCGGAATCTCGCCGTAGAACGTCTAACCAAGAATGAACATCAGGGTTGTTTTAGATTATGACTTGACAGAATATTGTATTCCGGTCTTACGTATCCCAATGGGAATCAAAGCCATACGTAGTTCTAGGTTCAACCCTTGGTCATACGGTGATCTCAATCCCTTAATCTTATATCTGATGAATACCAGCGAGCAAGGACTCTTCAATAGTTTCTTGGCCAAGCTGGTTCCTCTAATACGCTTAAGGGAGATTCACCTAGCTCGGTTCAAAGTGTCCCTCTCTTTTAGTTTCTCCTCCTTTTATAATAGGATCCCCATATTTTTAAGAGATCTGGATTTATCTCCTTTTATCTCTTAAATCTTCTTTGAGATACCATTTCCTTAATTTGAGGGGTTTTATCTCTTCTAACCGGATAAGGTTATATGAGATAATATCAGGATTATTAAAGATAATATCAATATCTTATCCTTCCCACCTTTATTGGATCGGGTATCTAAGCTCGGTGGCCGGGTTTTACTCCTCGGCCAGTACACAAGCCCCCCGAGCTTTGAGCTAGAAGAAGCGTAAAATTTTTCATGACAATAACCGAGCTTGGCCTTTTAAAAACCTTTTTTTTTATAGACTCTAAGGTTTATGGTGTAGTTTTCTTCCCCTTTTTACCATAGTCTCAATGACAAACCTTGTACCTTGGCCAATCGTTTAACCTTGGGTGACCGAGCTTAGAAACTTGGTCTCCTTAGCCTTTCAAGTTGGCGAGGTAAGTGGCTGAGCTTTACTTCTCAATCTATATATATTTTATTTTGGTGAATACCTTGGATGATCGAGCTTCACACTTCGAGTTGGCGAGCTTTACGCCTCGGCCCATATACAAGCCCCCCAAGCTTTGAGCTTTTTTGAATGCGTGGAAGCTTCTTTGAAGGAGTCGAGCCTAGCCAAGATGGAGGTAGTCGTCTTAGTTTTTCAACGTGACCAAAGTTTCTCGGTTCCCGAGATGAAAAGAAACGTTGCCTTTGTTGTTAAGGCGAAGCTGACTTGTGACGCGTGGCCATTATGACCTTATTTCTGAGGCCTGCTCTGCTGCTGCGTGCTCATATACTTAATTGTGACAGCGTATATTCTGATGTCTCTGCCACGTGTTGCTCCTCCATTGGTGCGCCGAATTTGTGCGGACTTGAAGAGACGTTTCTCTTCTCTCACACATCAATCACCATCATTACTTCAAAAAGTAACGTTTCATTTCTTTTTTGAAACGTTACTCTTTTTCTATAAATCGAGCTAGCTCCGGATATAGGGCTTCACTTTCCCTGAACCTTCTATTTTCTTATCTCCCGAGCCTCTTCTTTTTCAAGCTTTTACACTTCCTTTCCTGTTCCAGGTACATCCTTCTCATCTCTTTTTTTCGGGTTTCATTTCTGTTTTTTTTTTTAGACATGGAGATTTCATTCAAGGTATCCCAGAATGCCTCTTCCGGGGTTCAGATTATAGAGCCCGAAATCAATCCGATTGGGGGCTCTCCTCATCCTTCTCAGTCTTCCTCTCATGGTGATGGGGGTGCTAATGGTGCCTCCTCATCTTCTGATGAGAGTAGCTCCGCCACTCCTGATGCCACAACCGTTCCTAAGCGCCGTAAGCGCACCAATAGGATGCCTAGAGTCCCATACCCAGATATTACTATTCCTGGGTAAGGCCGGATGCGGGAGCCTTTCACTCCAACTTCAGGGACCTTGAATCCTCGAAGCCATAAAAAACAAGGTTCTTGGAAAACGTGGCACTATAAAATGCCTTCCTTATGCGAGAAGATGATCATGTTTTTCTTCGCCCCCTTCTGACGAGCCACACTTTACAAATGTATACAAGACCTTTTTTGAACAAATTGGTGTTTCCATTCCCTTCACCCCATTCGAGTTCGAAGTCTTGAGAGCTATGAACGTTGCTCCTACCCAGCTTCACCCGAATAGTTGGGCATTCTTGAAAGACTTTCAAATTCCAGTGTGGCCGATAGGGATAGAGGCTACTGCTCCTAAGTTTCTTTACTTTTACCGAGTTCAGTTCGGGGACCGAGTTGACTGGATATCACTGAGTGGGGTTGAGCAGAGGGGGATCATCGGGCTCTATAAGAGCTCGTATAAGTTTTTCAAGTTGGATTTCTTCAAAGTCCGACCTACTGAGGGTAATGAGTCTTTCTTTTTTGATTTGGCTGGAAACCCTAAATTCCCCTTCTACAGGCAACCACACCCTTCCAAATTTTCTAGCTATGACCTCGGCTCTATGACCGCTCGAGAGCGAGCCGATGTTGAGGCTCTGAAACTTTATCATCTGCCATTGCCTTGTGGAAGGCTTTTAAAGCTTCCTACCTCTTCCACTCAGCAAGCCGACTTTGAATGTAGGTAGCTTTTTGTTGACAAGTGTTATTTTATCCTCTGAGCGTGCTTATGGTATCCGACCGATTTCCTTCTTGTAGTGATAATAGGGAAGTTCAACTACAAGGCCCTGATGCAGAAGTCGGCTAATCAAGGTGTTGGTGTATCAGCTCCAGCTTCAAATGTCAAGGGGAAGAAAAAGAAGGTTGCTGAAGCTTCTGACCTGAACACTCGCCTTCCCAAAAGGACTCGGGAAGATGTAACACCCTACTTTTTATTTTCCGATTTTTATTTTTTTCAGTAAAAATATTTTCGCTGTATTAACCGGTATAAATGTATTTATTTATATTTTTATCCGAGTTCATGGAGATTGATTTTTATGAAATAAAAATCATATTCATACTCTATCTTAGGGTAGAAGCTTACGGTAAAAATTTGGGTTGAAAATTCAGATTTAACCCTATCATGCGTTTTCACTGACAGTATAATTTTACTGAGCAGAAAACCTAATTTTGACTCGTGAACGAAATGGTTTATATTTAAATCATATTTCCAACGAGTTTGGTTTTTGAAAATTTTCGGTCGAAAACGAAATATTATGCTTTTATACGAGCGTAAAACCCTAATCGGGAAACCGACGGAGTCGAGAAGGGAAGTGCAGAGACTCGTCAAGAGATCGGGACAACGAGTCATACATGATGACTCATGGAGGATGAATCACCAAGCATTTATGAGCATTAAATGCTAGTAATCATGACATTTAGGTAAAAAGACCAAAATACCCCTAAGCTTTTGCGGGTATTAACCAGACACATCTACGCATTCTTAACCACTCATTTTACGTGGTTGAAAACCTCCCACATATCTACAATTTCGTGCATCCACCTCCAATAAATATTACCTATTTCATTTTGCTTTCGTTTCATTATTTTCCTCTCAAAAATCGAAATCGGGTAAACGACTGAGAGTGCAGATCACGGAATTTCCGGGAACCGCTAATGGATAAGATCGATGACTCATTGGTGAGTCATTTTGTGTGGCCCAAAATCAGCCACACCTCCATCAAATGTGAGCCACATATTATTAACCATGGTTAGCCAAAATAACCTTAGTTAAGTTAATTATAACCTTAGTTAAGTTAATTATAACCTTAGTTAAGCTTATAATAATTTAATAATCACAAAACCCATTAAACCAATTCCTTTTAACCAAACAAGGCATAAGATTACTCCTATAAATACCCCAAACCGTGTCCTCCCTCACCATTTCACTCATCTTCTTCATTCTCTTCATCTTCCTCACCAACTAAGTTACAAAACCCTAAGAACACCGAATTCCCACCAAACATATGACCCTCTTATTTTCTGAAACTCGGAAAATACTCAACATAAAAGTTGTTCCTCTTTCTCTCTTCTTTCCAACAAGCTAAAGATCATCAAAAACGGATAAGTGGATTGGGAGAAAGGCTCAAAATACAGAAACTGCCCAGAATTCCCAGCAACCCACGAAACAGCATAAAGAAGGCCCTTTTCACCCATGTTATGATCCGAACCAAATGAAACCTTAAACACCAAAGTTGTTTCTTTTCTTCTTATCTTTCTATCAAGCCAAAGTTCGTAATTTGTGGATGAGTATATTGTGAGATACACTCACAATACCATCACATCCTCAAGCTGTCCAGTTTTCAACATAGTGAAGGTTGATCATTTTCTTCATTTCTTCAATCTTCAAGAGGTAAAAGCTCATCTCCTTGATCATATAAGCTTTCATATTCATGTATTTATCATGTTTATGCCATGAATCATATTTTTCCATTCCTAGATCTAGAACTTCAAATAATTCTAGAAAATTGTAGAAAAATCCTTTTAATGTGAAACCAATTTCTATGATCTTGTGATGTCTTCCACTTTCATTATCCAAGAGCTTGAATCCAACTAAATTTCCTAGCCTATTTTCATAATATGGGCCGAAACCCTAACCCTAAAGGTTAGAGGATTTTGTTTCACATTTTAGTCTTGTAATAAGTAATCTATGTTAGTTAAGACTCTAGTAACTAGGATCCAAAAGATAGCATTAAGAAGATAATCCTAAACCTATTTTCTAAGTCTTGACCGAACCTAGCCCTAAAGTGTCATAGATGGTTGTTAGTTGATTAATTATAGTTATGTTGTTTGGTTGAAGGTGTTTGTGTTAACTCGTGGCGGGATAACGAGGATCGCCGTGGTACGTGTTTCCGGTGAAAACTCGGGTGGGGAAAAGAATCAACCTATCGTCGGAATCGATAAGTAGTAGATTATATGATAATTGTGTAGGGCGACCTAAACCCTACTAGTAGTTGAGTAATCGACAAGACCAAAATCATATTGGAAACCTTTTCTGTAAAACCAATGGTGATTTGGGAATTGTAGGTTTATCGACGTTAGGATGATTTTATCTTATCTGAGGTTGATTGAATTTATTATTATTATTGCATTGCTTATGTGATATTTTGTGGTATTTGAATTATTTTCTGATATTGTGTTATGCATGATCTGCCTGGTTTTTAATACTATGCCTAGTTGATTTTAAGTAAGGATATATGTTGTTCGGGAGATGATTGTTTGGGTGAGAGAATGAATTGACTTAGAGGTGCCTAGCTTAATTAAGTTATCTAATGGATGAGATGTGACATAGAATGCGAGTTGAGATTATGATGGGAGTTTGAGGTACAAGGTTGTTATTGATTTGAGATAGTGAGATTCATATAGAGGCTTAGATGCAAATACTTTTTTAGTCCATGACGCGTAGATCTGATTTATCCTATCGAAAGATAGAAGGGCACTATGTTGAGTTTTATCCTATCGAAAGATAGAAGGGCGATAGAAGGGCACTATGTTGAGTTTTATCCTATCGAAAGATAGAAGGGCACTATGATGAGTTTTATCCTATCGAAAGATAGAAGGGCACACTATGATGAGTTTTATCCTATCGAAAGATAGAAGGGCACTATGTTGAGTTTTATCCTATCGAAAGATAGAAGGGCACTATGTTGAGTCTTATCATATCAAAAGATAGAAGTGTACTATGCTGAGTTCTTTGCATCGGACTACCTTGGACTACTAACGAATGTGAAAGGAATAGAGACAGTTATGATAGTATAAGTGTTTAGACTACATGAGTTGAGGGTAGAGGATGATATAGTGAATTGAGGATGATTGTTGATTTTGAGTGATGCATGTCTGTGACAATTACTGTATGATATACTATGAATCTTTTCCGCTTTTTGATGATAGAACTGTTTCTTATTCCCTATATCTTTGTGTGTTGTGTTTTATTTCTGATGTGATCGTACGAGAAGACCCGATGGAGGAACCAATTGCTGAGGAGTTAGATGGAACTCCTTACGAACCAGATGCTGGAGGTCGAGCTGTGATTCAAGGCGATTAGAGTATAGACATTATGGCCAGTGTGTCTAAAGAGTATTTATATTTCCGCTGAGTATGTCTGTAGTGAAGTTTATGCCTGTGAGGGATCCTACTGAGAGGGTACCCTTAACAGTGCTTTTGGAATGTAATAAATAACTGGTGTGTATTTATGTAATATAGTTTTGGTATGTTTTATATATGCATAAGTTATATAATTATTAATTAAGTTTTAATTTTTACGTATTTTCAATGATAAGCGAGCGATTAAGTAAATAAATATTAAGGTTTTAATGTAATAATACGATGGGGCACAACGGGGTGTCTCAGAAGACATTCAGTCCGAGGTCCCGATAACAAGTTTTCTCCCCTGCTGATGGTTGAAGAAATTCCTCCTGCTAATAAGAGGTTGGGCAATGCCCCCATGGTGATCGATCTTGCTTCGGACACCAAATGGTACAATGGAAACTGCAACCCGGGCATCAGCTCGCTCTGGGCGACTGAGTTCGACCCTGCTACGCTCATCGACGGCCAAGTGCTGAAACCTTCTGATGCTTGGTACTTGCTGGAGCAAGGGCCTGATGAGAGTATGGAGGCGGCTGCTGTCCATGCTCTCCGGATCGCCTCAATTACTCGCTTCTGGAGTCACCAGGTTGCTGATAATGTCAAGAAAATGGAGGTGATGAGGACCGATGCGGCTCGTGCATTGAGGGTGAGGGACGAGCTCGCTCAGGACGTGGCCAAGTGTGAGGAGCAAGCTCGGGCTGTTGGCCAACTGAAGGGCCAAAAGGCGGATCTGGAGAAAGGTAAGACTGCTCTTCAGGTCAAGCTTGACAGAGAAAATGAGGAGAAGGCCAACTTGCATAAGGCCATGGAGGAGGCTGAGAAAGGGGCCAAGCAGAGGATTCAAGGCGATCTGGACGAGGCTGTCTCCAACATTATGAAGGAGCATATCAGCGGGTTCGACCGGGCTGTGAAGCAGCTTCAACGTTTTAACCCTGATGCTGACTTCTCTCGGGTGGGTGTGGATAAGGACTTCAACAAGGATGGATTCATGGTCCCTTTGTCCAAGCTCGAGGATGAAGAAGAGGCAGGCCAGGAGGAAGAGGGAGTTCAGGAGCAAGCTGTTGAGGATGGGGGAAATGGGGAAACGACTTTGCCTGATCCATCTTCTGCTATTCCTCCGAGTGCCGAGGATGTCCTCAACTCTACTCCTGTTTAAACTGGTTCTCTTGGGGATGCCCATAAGTAACTTAGGAAAACAATTTTTTATTATGTATTTCGCTCCTAGGGAAGTGCCTTTTTATTTTGGAATCTTATGTACTCTGGGCCTTGCCCTTTTAAGTAATGTAATTGTGTGTTTGTTTCTGGTTTACGAGTTGCTTTTTACTTTTCAAACTTATAAAATTTTCTAAGTTTTTTTGTGTTCATGCCTCGTTTTTTCCTGTCGGCTTTTGGAGCTCAAGCTTGTAACTTGTTTCTAAGTTAGTGCTCGGCTTTTATATTTTTGCGTGTTACTCGGCTTATTCGAGTTTTTTGTAGCTCGGAATACCTCTAGGTTTTTAAATAACTTTAGGCATTGTTTACCTCTTTAGGTTTGGTCATACGACCCCAACTCGGTCGATTTTAGCTCGGATTACCTCTTTAGGTTGTTAATTACCTTAAGGCATTGTTTACCACATTAAGTTTTTAATTACCTTTAGGCATTGTTTACCTCTTTAGGTTCGGCATTTCGACCTTAACTTGGTCGATTTTAGCTCGGTCAACCTTTTTAGGTCTTTAGTTTTTGCCTCTTTAGGTTCGACATTTCGACCTCAACTCGGTGATTTAAGTGCGGTCAACCTTTTTAGGCTTTTAACTACCATTTTAGGTACGACGTTTCGACTTCACCTCGGTCAATTTTAGCTCAGTCGACCTTTTTAGGCTTTCAACTACTTTTAGATGTTGTTTACCTTTTTAGGCTCTGCATTTGGACCTTGGTTCGATCAATTTTAGCTCGATCAACCTTTTTAGGTCTTTAATTTTTGCCTCTTTAGGTTCGACATTTCGACCTCAGCTTGGTCATTTTAGCGCGGTCAACCTTTTTAGGTCTTTAGTTTTTCATAAATAAATTTTTGACCATATAACAGTATTTTTCCCCAATATTGCAACTGAAAAATGATTCTATTTATTTATTTTTTCGAGTGTGCCTCATTAAAACCTTCCTGGCCAAAACCTCGTGGGAAAAAGACCGGGTAGGAAAAAGAGTACATCACTTACTTACATAACTTTAACTAAAATAAAACTTAAGGTGGGAAGTGTTCCATGTTCTTGGAACAACCTTTCCTGACAACTCTTCTAGCCTATAAGCACCATTTCCTAGATTTTCAACTATTCTGAATGGGCCAGACCAGTTTGCTGCGAGCTTACTCTCTTTGGAGTCTTTTCTCGCATCGTTTTGCAATCTCAGCACTAAGTCACCTTGCACAAATTCCCTAGACTGCAACCTCGAGTTGTACTTCCGAGTTGCTTTCTACTTGCATAGTTCTTCTCTGATTTTTGCCTCATCTCGGACTTCCTCAACCATGTCAAGCTCAACTCGGATTTCTTCTTTGTTCTTACTTTGGTCACGATGCTTCCTTCGGAAAGAGAGTTTGTCGAGCTCAACTGGAATCATTGCATCGGTTCCATAGGTTAGCTTGAATGGCGTTTCACCAGTTGAAGACTGCAGTGAGCAATGGTAAGCCCAGAGGATGCTTGGTAATTCTTCAACCCATGCCCCTTTTGATTGGTCTAACCTTCTCTTGAGCTCGTTCAAAATGACTTTGTTGGCTGCTTCTTCTTGGTCGTTTGTTTGTGGGTGCTCAACCAAGGTCACTTTATGTTTGATTCTGAGGTTGGAGTAGAACTCTCTAAGCCCTTTATCGGTGAATTGCTTTCTATTATCTGTGACAATTGCATAAGGGAGGCCATGCCTGCATATGATGTTTTTCCATACAAAACTCTGAACCTTTTTAGCTGTTATGGTAGCTAATGGTTCTGCTTCAATCCACTTAGTGAAGTAGTCTAATCCTACCAGTAAGAACTTGTCTTGACCTTTAGCAACTGGGAAAGGACCGACTATATCCAACCCCCACATAATAAAGGGCCACGAGGAGAATATGGAATTCATGGAGCTCTTCACCTGGAACTCGTGCTACATTGGTGAACTTCTGACAAGGCTCACACCTATTAGTCCAGGTAGCACAATCCAATCTCATGGTTGACCAGTAAAACCCGGCTCGCAGGACCCGAGCTGCTAGAGATCGGCCACCAGAATGCATTCCACAGATTCCTCGGTGTATCTCATCCATTACATACTCGGACTGCTCCTTTGCTATGCACTTTAGTAACGACATGGAGAATCCTCTTCTGTACAGCTCTCCATCTAGGATGGTGTAATGGCAAGATTTTAGACGAATTCTCCTCGCCTCCTTAGGATCATTGGGCAATTAGTCAAAGGCTAAATATTCCCAAATTGGTGTCATCCAGCCATGATCATAATGCTCGGTCATTATCACCTCAGCACTTTTTATGCTCGATTCGAGGAGATTCTCATGAATGAAAGTTCTTAGCTAGCCAGCTTTCTTGGTGCTAGCCAACTTAGACAACAGATCTGCCCTGGAATTTTCCTCCCTAGGTATATGCTCATTAGTAAAATTATCAAATTCAAAAATTAGACTATTAACTTTGCAGAGATACCTGGTTAGTTGGGGATCCCTTGTTTGATAATCACCCGAGACTTGTCCTATTACAAGTTGTGAGTCACTTCGGCATTTTAATTCTTTGACTCAAACCTCTTTATCTAGCATCAGCCCTACAATAAGGGCTTCATATTCTGCTTGGTTGTTTGAAGCAGTAAACCCAAACTTTAAAGATTGTTCCAGGATTAGATCATCGGGACCTTCAAGAATTATTCTAGCTCCACTTCCCTTTAAGTTAGATGAACCATCAACATATAGAAGCCAGATGAAGGATCCTGACCTCTGCTTAGAAGAGAGCGCGGCAATGAAGTCGGACAGGCATTGTGCTTTCATTGGTCCCCTCGGCTCATATTGCAAACCGAACTCTAACAATTCTACTGACCAACCTATCATTTGTCCGGCTAGATCGGGTTTCCTGAGCACCTGCTTTATTGGATGATCTGTTTTGACTATAACTAGGTGTGACTGGAAGTAAGGTCGTAACCTCCGAGCTGCCATGATTAAGGCGAGGACTAGTTTTTCAATTACTTGATTTCGTGTTTCTGCATCTATTAGAATTCTACTAACGTAATACACCGGCATCCGTTGTTTTTCTTCTTCCTGGATGATTACCGTACTGATTGCATAATCATTGACAGACAGATATAAGTACAGATCTTTGTCGAGCTGTGACCGAGTTAGGATCGGGGGAGAGGCTAGAAAAGGTTTCAGATCTTCAAAGGCTTTATCACACTCCTCGGTCCAGGTGAACTCTTTTGATCTTTTCAAAAGCTGGAAGAAGGGTCTTGCTTTTTCTGCGAATTTTGGGAGAAAGCGGGATAGAGAAGCTAATCGGCTAACTAACCTCTGAATTTCTTTCATGTTCTGAGGGCTCCGCATTTCAATGACAGCTTTGCACTTATCAGGATTAGCTTCAATTCCTCTATGTGTTAGCATATATCCTAAGAACTTTCCTCCTTGTACACCAAATGAGCATCTTCTGGATTTAACCTCATGTTGTACTTTCTGAGTTGGCTAAAAATTTCTTCGAGGTCGGCTGAGTGTTGCTTTGGGGCATCGGACTTTACCACCATATCATCAACATATACTTCTAGGTTCTTTCCGATCTGGTTGACAAAGACTTTGTCCATAAGCCTTTGATATGTTGCATCAACATTTTTTAAACCGAAAGGCATTACTTGGTAGCAGTAGTTTGCCCCATCGGTCATAAATGTCGTTTTTTCTTCATCGGGCGGATACATCCTTATCTGGTTATAACCTGAATATGCGTCCAAGAAGGACAAAACTCTGTACCCTGAAGCTCCGTCTACTAATCTATCAATGTTGGGAAGAGAATAAGAATACTTTGGACACGCTTTGTTGAGATCGGTGTAGTCAGTGCACATTCTCCACTTACCATTGGCCTTTCTAACTAACACCACATTAGCTAGCCAAGTAGTGTATTTCACCTCTCTGATGAAATTTGCTTTGACCAGTTTGGCAGTCTCCTCGGCTACTGCTTGGTGCCTTTCTTCGCTAAGTTTTCTTTTTCTCTGAGCTACAGGCTTGGCTTCGGGACATATAGATAGCTTATGGCACATAAATTTGGGATCTATGCCAGGCATATCCGATGTCATCCAAGTAAACAAATCGGCATTCTTTTCTAAAATCGCTTGAATCTGTTGTTTGAGCGAGGGGTCGAGCTGACTGCCGACCTTGGTGCACTTCTCAGCTTGGGCTCCCAGTTGGAACTTCTCTAAAGACTCTGTTGGTTCGGCTCTGGACTCGTACATCTCCATCCTTGGGTCTAGTTCAAACATGCTGAACGAGCTCGCTGAGGTAACCGAGTTAACTGAGCTCACCACTTCAGCTTTATTATCTTCGGCATTCTTGCCGATGTTCTGGTTTCGGGTAACCTTCAGACCATCCACATAGCATTGCCTGGTCATCCTTTGGTCAGCTTGTACAGTGACTATCTCTCCAGACTCGGTTGGGAACTTCATTGTGAGGTGTGAGGAAGAGACAATCGCTCCGACTTAATTCAACGTCGGTCCTCCAATAAGGATGTTGCACGATGTGC
Organism: Sophora flavescens; assembly: GCA_030762895.1. Taxonomy (NCBI): domain Eukaryota; kingdom Viridiplantae; phylum Streptophyta; class Magnoliopsida; order Fabales; family Fabaceae; genus Sophora; species Sophora flavescens. The sequence continues at coordinate 148,409,172 of CM061069.1, forward strand.
TGGCATCCATAATAACATATCTGACTGATACGATCCAGGAGAGTTTTCCCTCTGCAAACGTTGTTAAGAGGTCTATATAACCTCGGTTTTTTACTTGCTCTCCGATGAACCCTACTAGCTGTCTTCCTGCTCTTTTATCAGCTTTTCTGGAATTCCAAGTTTTTTGAAGGTCGCCAGGTATAAAATATCAGCCGAGCTTCCCTGATCAACAAGTGTTCATTTGACCGAGAAGTTGGCTAATTCGACAGTTATCACCATTGGGTAACCTTGATTTGGGTCCAGCCCTTGGAAGTCATCATCTGAGAAAGTTATGGGAGGTCTCGTCCTTGTTGGTTTTCCAGACACCGTGTTTACAGATCAGATGACTTTTATATGATGCCGCCGAGCTAAACTCGTTGTTCCTCCACCTACAAATCCTCCTGAGATTGTATTGATGACCCCTCTGACTCCTCCTTCCGTTTCTTCATTATTAGCCCTCTGATTGTTCACCCGATCTCTGTTCTGATTATTCCCTTGTTGGTTTGCATCTCGGTTACGATTGTCATAACCGCGTCTCCGTCATCGTCGACCAGCTCGTCCGCCTCCATTATCATCTCGGCGAACGACCCGGTCAAGATGGCCTGCTTGTATCATGTCCTCAATTTTTTTTCCGGGGTTGTTTCACAGACTTCAATGGAGTGACCATAGTTTTGATGCCATTTGCACTCTTTACTTCTGTCTGCTTTGGCCGGAGTTTTAGACAATCGAGGTAAGGTGAGTAATTCGGTGTTGCACACCTCCTAAATAATGGTTGCTCGAGATCGGTTTAGCGGTGTATAGGACTGGTACCTGGGTTGCCTCTCCGAGAACCCCCTTTCATTGGCCTTTTGGGCCCTTTGTGGATTAGCCCCCCTATCTCTTTCTTTACTCGGAACCGAGCTCTTGTCTTCAAAACCTTTTTCTCTCCTTTTGGATTCTACCATCTCTTCCGAGTTCATGAAACCTGTGACTTTTTCCTGCAACCCTTCAAAATCTCTCGGCGGTTTTCGAGATAAATACTCAAAGAATGGCCCCGGCTTCAAACCACCCATGACGGTATGTAGACAGATTTCTGATCTCATATTGGGAATTAAAATTTGTTTGGCACTAAAACGAGCCATATAATCTCTAAGTGATTCATTCTTTTCTTATTTAAAATTCACCAGCTAGACCGAGTGCCTTTTATGATTTCGGCTCGCTGCGAATTGTGCATTGAACTTAGTTACAAGCACATCAAAGGAATCAATTGACCGAGGTGGAAGATTCGTAAGCCAGGTTAAGGTAGGGCCTTGTAAAGTAGTTGGAAAAATTGTGCACATGACGGCTTCCGAATCGGTCACCAGGTAAACAGAAGAAATAAAGGATTCTACGTGCTCGGTTGGGTCAGTGGTGCCATTGAAGTTATCAATGTTAAGAGGCTTAAAATGTCTAAGCATGATTACCTCATCGATGTCATCCGTGAACGGCAACCTCGGTCGTCAGTCTGTTACCCTTTCTTTCTGGACAGTCCTTTCTGCACGAGATTTAACTCCTGAACCTTCTGGACGAGGTTTGGTCTTGGACGGTCGGATCGTATCATGATGAGAACGTACGTACGATGAATCCTTTTGGCTACCCTCGGGTGAGGATTGCTCTTCCTCGGAAGGCATCACTGATCTTTCTCTTTTCCAAGCTCTTAACGGCCTTCGATTCAGTGCACGTATCTCCTCGTTTTCCTCACGCAGCTGCCTTGACTGTGCCATAACCTCTCCAGCTGAGGGTTATCTTCATTGATAGGAGAGGACGGGGGATTGTCACGGTTATGGCTCGTGTTCGAAGCCTCATGATCTACATGGTTTGTGCGGTTCACCGCTCCCCTCGGTCCATTTCGTGTAGTCACCATCAAGCTTTCTTATGGAACCGGGGAAAGATTTTCCTTGGCCCCACAGTGGGCGCCAAATGTTCCTGCCGAGATCCGACTTGCCGGAATCTCGTCATAGAACTTCTAACCAAGAGTGAAAACCAGGGTTGTTTTATTGGAACCAAAGTGATTTTTGGATTTAATAATCTCTATGTTTTGATGCTAACGAATGAGTTAAATTTGCTTAGCAAAGTGTTAGTTGAGATCTAACATGTGCTTTCAGTTATGCAGGAATACTTTAATTTAAGTAAAATAAACTTGGGATAAGTTTTCTTTAAAAAATATGCGTCCACTCTTGTAGACGGACTGCTCAAAAAAATTGGTAAAGTTACTTCTTTAGATTGGCTTACTTAAGTAGACGAAGCTCTAAATATTTGTTAGATGAATATCTAAATAACTTGTTAGGTACAACAAGTCCAAAGACTTGATAAATAAGCACGTCCATCTTGCCACGTAAGCAGACAGAATTAATTAGTTGAAGTAAATGAACTGAAAAATAAAGTAATCTAGTAGACGAGCTCTAACCGCCATGTCACCAGACGGAGATCTTTATAACTCATTAAGGAATAGCAAGTCCGAAGACTTGATAGACAAAAGGATATGCCTCGTCACCATACGAGCAAAGTAAAATATTGAACAGATTTAGTCTTTCATATAACTAGGTAGATGGAGTTTCTTTTTAGACGAGCTCCATCTTAGAATGAATTAAATGCAATCTGATTCTCTTGAATTTATTTCAATAGAATATTTGTTCTTCATATTTGTTTTATCTGCTTTAATATGTTGTAAAAGAAACATAGTACCATCAAGAAATGTAAAAAGCAGAATCTTACAATAAGATACTACAAAACGATCTGTACGATGACAACTTTATGGCTGAAAAAGCTGGTTTATACACAAAGGAGGAACAACAAGTGCTCAAGCTGCAATACTCAGAGGAGTGAACCTCCAATTTCATGCTACCTCAACAACCAAGAGTATTATTCAGCATTGCCACAATCAAGCTATCAGTCACAATGGATATCATGCATTAAATGTTATCTCTAAATGGAATTATTCAAAGTAACCATTGAAGAAATACAAGTGAATAAGAAGGTTAATATAAATAGAAGACCTCAAGTTCTGAAGAACAACTTTTGCCAATCAATAATCACTCATTCTAATATTCTTTCAAGAGTAAGAGTCTGTATTCTTTAGTTCTAATATTGTTGTAATATTCAACTGATCTTAAACTGTCATATTCTCACACATAGTGAGTTAAGAAGATCAAACATTATATCTCTTTGTTAGAGTTAGATCCTGAAGAGGCTTGGTAAGAAAGAAATACGTGTAGCCTGGAGAGGTGTTGAATACTTGGTTGTAATCTATTTGGATAAATAGTGGATAAATCCTTCAAGTCGAAGGGACTGGACGTAGCTATTGGTTGGAAGAGAGTGAACCATGATAAAATCTCTAGTGTGAATCTTCTATTCCTAAACTCTTGAGTTTTATTTGCTTATACTAATTGTGGGGTTTTGATATTGCTTTTGTTAAAGTCTTTTAAAAAATATCTTTGTCTTTGTGCTTGCTTCTATTTCTAATCTCCTTGAGTGCAAAAATTGTTTTAAAGATTGTTTTCGAAAATTATTAACAGACACAATTCAACCCCCCCCCCCCCCCTTCTTGTGTTTGCCTGTCTCAACTTCAGTTGGTATCAGAGCTCAGCCTCGAAAGGGTTAAGCATCTAACAAGTGCTGAGGGAGTACGATCCAATAACTATGGATGCAGAAGGACAAGCTATCAACAGACCTCCTCTCTTTGATGGTTTTGATTATGACTACCGGAAGAAGAGGATGATGGCATTTTTGGATGCTCAAAGTCTAGACATCTGGGAGCTCATAGAAACTGGTTATACCGAACCTAGAAATGAAAATGGAACTGTGGTTGCTAGAACAGACTGGACAACAGATCAAAAGGCAAAGCATCAACTCAATTTTAAAGCTAAGCATTATTTGATGTGTGCCATCACCAGATCTGAACATGACAAAGTTCACATCTGCAATACTGCTAAAGAAATCTGGGATACTATTGCCCTAGCTCATGAGGGTTCCTCACAAGTTAAGGAGTCCAAGATCAGTATGCTGGTTCATCGGTATGATTTGTTCAAGATGGGCGAACATGAAACAATAGACCAAATGTTTGGAATATTCCAAACCATCATCAGCAGTCTCAGATCTCTTGGAAAAATTTACGAAAATATAGATCTTGTCAGAAAAATCCTGAGAAGTCTAACCAAGCAATGGAGACCCAAAGTAACTGCTATTCAGGAAGCCAAAAACCTTAATACACTCTCTCTGGAAGAGCTTCTTGGATCTCTCAAGGTTCATGAACTTGAACTTAATGAAGAAGAAAATTCCAGAAAAGGAAAATTTATTACCCTAAAGGCAAAGAAAACAAGTTCATCAAAAGTTCTCAAAGCTGCTGAGTCATCTGATGAGTCTGAATCTTCTGATGATAATAAAGGATCAGATTTTGTTGAATTATCCTTTATCTCCAGGAAGATTCAACATGTGTGGAGAAAGAAAGGTGGTTTCAGAAGGAAGCAACTCCACAAAAATTTTTCCAAGGAGAAGTCAGACTCCAAGGAAAAAGGTCCATCCTTGTGCTTTGAATGCAAGAAACCTGGTCATTTCAAAGCTGATTGCCCTGAGCTAAAGGACAAAAAGAATTTCTTCAAAAAGAAGAAAGGCTTAAGGGCTACATGGGAGGATCTTGATTTGTCTTCGTCATATGAAGCTGAGGAAGAGGCAAATATTTGTCTCATGGCAGACACTGCATCAGAAAGTGAATACACTGATATTTAGGTAATGGACTCTAACCCGTCCACTCTTCAAAATGCTTTTGATGAATTATTGCATGAGTCATCTATACTATCACGAGAATATAAGAGTCTCAAAAAGAAGTTTTATAAACTGTCTAAAGAATATGATAGGGTCTGCACTGAGAAACAAAACCTCAAAAATGAAAACGACACACTAAAATCAGTAAATATCAATCTAGCTGACAAAGTGGTATGTGAACCTGATGTCTTTTGTGAAGTTGCAAAACTGAAGCAAGATATAACATATCTAACTGATTCTCTGTCAAATCTTGTAGGTGGCACAGATAAGCTTAGTCTCATTTTAAGGTACTCTAGGTCACCTTATGATAAATTTGGTCTTGGTTATGACAAAGAGACGCAAGACGCATCTCACAAAAAGTCAAAACCACTTAAACAACATAGAGCTTCAAAAGTTCCAAATAAATATACCAAAGCTAAGTCTAGCTCGTCCAACATCTTTCGTAAAGTGTGTGGAAAAAGTGGGCATATTACATCTAGATGCATAAACAATAAATATGCTAATCATACTCGTCCAGTGACAACTAACAAGAAAGGACCCAAGTCAGTTTGGGTACCTGAAGATAAGATAATACCTGTTGCAGATTTGCTTAACAACAGGAAGAAAACAGATGTCTTGGAACTTGGACAATGGCTGCTCATGACACATGACAGGAGAAAGGTCTATGTTCCAAAACCTTAAGCCCAAAGATGGTGGCTGGGTAACATTTTGAGGAAATCAGAAAGGGAAAATCATTGGTATAGGTAAAATTGGTAAACATCATTTTCCCTCCATTGATAATGTTCTTTTAGTAAATGGCTTGAAGCACAATCTACTGAGCATAAGTCAATTATGTGACAATGGATATGCAGTGTCTTTTGATAAGAACATGAGTACTGTCAAGAAAGATGATGGATCACTTTTCACTGCAAAAAGGTAAAACAATCTCTATATGATTGACTTGGAGGACCTCTCAAATCAAAGTTTCTCATGTCTAGTGTCCATTGAAGATGAGCGATGGATTTGGCACAAAAGGCTAGGTTATGCAAGCTTGAAATTAATTTCAAAGCTAAACAAACATAACCCCGTGACCCGTGAGAGGACTACCAAACCTTAAGTTCCAATCCGATGCTCAATGTGATGCATGTCAAAAGGGAAAACAAGTCAAAGGTTCTTTTGAATCTAAGAATGTTGTTAGTACCAATAGACCACTAGAGTTGCTAAATCTTGATCTTTTTGGTCCAATAAGGACTGCCTCTGTCAGTGGAAAGAAATATGGTCTTGTCATAGTAGACGATTACACGAGATGGACATGGGTTATGTTCCTAACTCACAAGGATGAGTCTTTTAAGGTCTTTTCTATATTCTGCAAACGTGTACAGAATGAAAAAGGCATGTGTATCACTTCAATCAGAAGTGACCATGGGGGAGAGTTTGAAAATTAGTTATTTCATAGGTTCTGTGAAGAAAGTGGTATCCTTCACAACTTCTCAATACCTAGAACACAATAGCAAAATGGTTGGTAGAAAGAAAGAACAGATCTCTTCAAGAGATGGCTAGGACTATTCTCAATGACAACTCTGTCCCTAGACACTTCTGGGCTGAAGCTGTTAATACTGTCTGTTACATTCATAACAGAATATACATTAGACCTATCCTGAATAAGACTCCTTATGAACTGTGGAAAGGAAGAAAACCCAACATATCTTATATTCATCCATTTGGTTGTAAATTCTATATACTGAATACTAAAGATCAACTTGGTAAGTTTGATGCTAAAACAGATAGTCGAATACTATTAGGATATTCTGAAACATCTAAAGGCTTTAGAGTTTATAATTCTAGGACTCAGATAGTAGAGGAAAGTATTCATGTCAAGTTTGATGACAAACAACCTGATAAGAAATTATCAGAGCTAGATGAAGCTTTTGCAAATCTTGATCTATACATTCCAAGACACTCACCTAAGATAAAAGTTGATGATCAAGAAGATGACCCCACTCAACAACCAGAAACTTCCACTTCTCAACATGGTACAGTTCAAAAATCTTGGTACTTCAAGAATTATCATCCACAAGATCAGATCATTGGAAACCCCAATGAAAAGCTAAAAACCAGATCAACCTTCAGAGAACAAGACAATTCTGCACTAGTCTCTGAGTTGGAACCAAAGACAATAGACGAGGCTCTGCTAGACGATGGTTGGATTCTAGCTATACAAGAAGAACACAATCAGTTTGAAAGAAGTGCTGTTTGGACTCTAGTTCCACTGCCCAAAGACAAATCAGTGATTGGAACAAAGTGAGTTTACAGAAACAAACTTGATGAAACTGGTAAGGTAATCAGAAACAAAGCAAGACTTGTTGCTCAAGGTTTCTCTCAAGAAGAATGTATAGATTATACTGAAACTTTTGCACCTGTTGCTAGATTAGATGCTATTAGAATTCTACTTTCATTCGCTGCACATCATAGTATTATGCTTTTTCAGATGGATGTTAAAAGTGCTTTTCCAAATGGCTTTATTAATGAAGAAGTCTATGTTATTCAACCTCCGGGTTTTGAGTGTGAAACCCATCCTGAACAAGTATATAAGCTTAAGAAAGCTTTGTACGTTCTTAAGCAAGCTCCTAGAGATTGGTATGATAGACTAAGATCCTTTCTTATGGAAAATGGATTCCATAGAGGAAAGATTGACACAACCTTATTTAGAAAATCCATTAAGTCTAATTCCATAGTTGTACGGATATATGTTGATGATATTATTTTTGGAGATACTAATGAGTCTCTATGCAAAGAATTCTCTAAGTTAATGCAGAAAGAGTTTGAAATGAGCATGATGGAAGAACTCAAATTCTTCCTTGGACTTCAATTAAAACAAACCATGGACGAGGTGCTCATCCACAAAAACTAAGTATACAAAAGAACTTCTGAAGAAGTTTATGATGGATGATTGTAAACCAATGATTACTCCTATGCACCCCACTTCCAAACTGAACAAAGATGATAAAGAGAAAAAGGTAGACCAAAAGGTATACAGAGGTGTGATAGGATCTCAATTATATCTTACAGCATCTAGGCCTGATATTATGTTCAGTGTATGTTTATGTGCTCGATTTCAATCTAATCCTAGAGAATCTCACTTATCAGCAGTTAAGAGAATTTTTAGATATTTAAAAGGTACTACCAATCTTGGTTTGTGCTTTAAGAAAAATGAAGATTACGGATTAGTTGGTTTCTGTGATGCTGACTATGCTGGAGATATAATAGAAAGAAAAAGCACTAGTGGAGGATGTCACTTCATTGGAGCTAAGCTTGTCTCATGGTCAAGCAAAAGACAAAGTACCATTGCTTTATCAACTGCTGAAGCTGAGTATATATCAGCTGCAAGTTGCTAATCACAACTTCTCTGGATCAAACATCAATTGGAGGACTACAATGTATTTGTAAGTAGTATTCCGCTTATGTGTGATAATACTGCTTCAATAAATCTATCTAAGAATCCAATTTTGCATTCTAGAGCTAAGCACATAGAGATTAAACATCATTTTATTAGGTATTATGTGCAAAAAGGTGTGATTGATATTCAATCTGTAGATACTGACCATCAATGGGCAGATATATTTACTAAACCTCTTGCAGAGGACATATTTATCTTTATTAGGAAGCATCTTAATATGATATGTGTGGATTAATTTAGGGGTCTAGCCTCGAGAAAATACTGTTTTGTTAATTCTGCATCTATTACCTAAGCTCGTCTAATACCTATTTTAAGTTGTGCATCTATTGCATATTGTATTGCACGTCCATATGACGCGTCCACTGATACCGATTACCGCATCCTTTGTATAGTTTCAGACAATTTCACATATGCCTGTGTTTAAGCATTTTTTTTTGTGTGTTAATAAATGCATTTATTTTATCTCAAGACAAATTTATCCTTTATTCTCTTTGCTGAGTCGGTACTTCCATCAATCCCATCAAGACCTTTTTATGGTTCCAAGTTACCAATGTCGTTTTATCATAATGACATGTCATGTCAAAAGTTTTTTTAAAAAACCTTTGATATTCAAAATTCTTTTAAAAGTAATCTTTTCCCTCTGAGAAAAACTTTACGCTTCCATAACCTATCGAGTTATCTCTCTCTTTACCTCTCTCTGCTTTCAAACCCTAAGCTCTTTGATCACCTAAAATGGCCTCTTCTTCAACCTTTAACGTGGACAAGCTCAACCTGGCTATAGAGCATCATTTCAACCTTGGAGTGTTGCAAGACTGCAATCTAGACATAAGCAAATATGTTAATGCAGCTGGGTGGGGAGGACTCTTTGTGGAGAAAGTCTCTGTCTTTCCCAACCTGATCAGGGATTTCTGGAGAAACGTCCAACTGACTGATACTGATTTCTTCTCAATGGTATTAAGAAAGAAGATTTTAATCTCGGAGAAAAATATTGCCGATGCAATTTCCTGTGCTCGGGAGGGTTTAGTTTTCACTGAGTCATGGGAAGAGGACTTAGGTGGCTCTGAGACTACTGAAGTCTGTCTCATGAAGGAAGATACAGACAGAACTCACACCTGGAAGGCTGTTGAAATGAAGGACATTGTTTGTATCATTCATCAGCTTCTCAACAAGGTGGTTCTTCACAAGGTTGGATCGAAGGACAACCTCTCCTCTCTGTACAAATTCTGTCTTTGCCATATTCTCTCAGAATCAAAAATCAATCTTCCAAGAATCCTGTAAGAAAGATTCAAAGACGTTGTGATGAATAAGAAAAGACTCTCTGTACTTCCTTTTTGCCATCTTCTCTCCAAGATTTTCAAGGCTCAAGGAATTCATGAGATTCTTGCTGCAAAGACTCTTGAGGAGCAAGCTAGGATATTGACTGAAAAACCAATGTCTGCTGCATACTTTGGAAAAATGAATATAGCCAACATAAACCTCAGTACCTATGTTGCTGCTGCAATAGCCAAGACTGGGGAGTTAATGAAGGCTAAAGAAGAGATGGTGGAACAAAATAATGCTGAAGTCCTAGGAGTTAAAAGGGTAACTAGGCAAAAGACCACTCCTACAAGGAAGCCTACTCCCAAGAGACCTGCAGATGGCATTGTTATCAGGGAACCTTCTGATGCCCCTGCTGCAAAGAAGCAAAGAAGAGTTATCTTCTCTCACAATGAAGATGAGGAAGCTAATGAGGACAACATTCCTATCAGTACAATTCTAAAGAAGCAGAAGACCTCTGTTGCTGCTGCTGAGGCCGTTGTGCCTGTCCCAACAATTATTCCAACAAAACCTAGAAGGCAACCAACAAGAAAATCCAGATCAACTAAGACTTCTAAGGTAACCATATCTGCTAGTAATCCTGTTCAAATAGCAGTAGATGCCCTAGTGTCTAGTTTAGAAACTAGGATTGATGGTGAGTATGTCTCCTCTCCAAATGATGTGTACATTCCCACACCCCTTTCACCCCAATCAACACAAATAGCCACTTCACAATTTCAACCTATTATCCATGCCGATGATCCCTGGTTAAATCAACCAGATGATGGCATTTCCCCTGGTGCTCCTTTCCCCAAACCCTTGTGAACCTTATTTCCCTTCACCCCAACTTCCGTCCTTTATAATGGTAAATCTGAGGATTGGGACAAGGTAAAAAGGGAATGGAAAATTCTGTTTCATTCTCACCAACGTGAACTAGAACACATTCCAACTAAATGGTATCCTCCACCTGATCAGCCCATCTGTTGAACCCCTTTACCTACCTCATCCTGAGTGTAAATCAATCAAAAATGTGCCTTCTCAAATGCACAATAACTTAGGGCCATTAGCCACTCACCTACCCCTAAACAAATTACCCCCCCAGAAAAATTTACCCGAACCTTGTCAAAACTCCTCCCTTCTTACCCCTCACTAATGGAATTGAGAAATATATCATACCTGTCTAGGAGACTGACCCAAATAGGAAAAATCTTCCTATTATTCCTGAGAGGAGAGCAAGATCTTCTAAGCATGTCCCCATGATCATGCCAAGGGACACAAAATGGGTGTCTTTTGAGCATCCCAGAGACTATGGGAGGGCCTCTGACTTCTTTCAGGATCAGCTCTACTATGAAATGCTGAAGTAGGAATTTAGTCAAATCAGAGCTATAGAGCCGCGCATTTTGTCCCTCCATCCTGGCTGAGGCATAATGAAGCTACCAGAATTGGAATCAAGCCCTACAAGATCTGTCCAAGACTGCCAATGCTAGATCTAAATAAGGACAAGGACATGAAAAACAGAAGATTCAAGGGAGTGATGCCTGAAGCTGAATTAGCTATGATTGATCTTGATCAAGAAACCTTTGACTACTCAATGTTGGATTTCCTTCTGCATACTGAATCCATTGAGTTGATCAATAAGCATAGAGCTGCTGATATCTGGAAGTCTCATATTATCCACTGCACCAGAGAAGCATCTTTCTCTGGTCTGTCTGAAGAGGAGAGGAAGGATATTCCCAAGGTCAGAGGGAAGTGTGATCTTTCACACTTTAGATATATGATCTATAAAGACCTTTGGGGACTTCCTATAAACAGTACAAATGTGGAATTCAACTACCCCATTAGATGGGCAAAGGAAATTTCAGTGAAACCCCCACCTACTTCAAAGCCTATCATAGATGAACCTGTTGCTGAAAAACATGGTCAAACTGCCACTGCAGTTGGTTTAGAAGATACAGCTGAATCCATTCACTAACAGAGCTCATCAGAAAGACAATCTTCTCAACCTTTAGCTCTAGTTGTGATGCACCCTGAAGATCACTCAAGAACACTGAGCACATTTCAAGAATTTGCAGAAAGCTCAAGGCAACAGGCTCTGCCATCAAATATTGAAGAGGTTCTTGGAAAACTAGTTGATGAAAGGGTTGGCAGGATAGTTGATGAAAAGGTTGAAAAGATAACTGAGAAAATCAAGGAGGATGTCCATCAGCAAGTTCAAACTTCAATGTCTCCAACCTTTGAGGTTGTAAATAAAATGCTTGAATTCTTCATGGACTTCAAGAAAAGTCAGACTCAGAACCTTCCACCTCCACCACCTCCTCCTGCTTAACCTTTACCTTTATTTTCTTTCTTTTGTACTAACAATGATGGTCCTCTCCTTTTACCTTTTTGGCTGATGACAAAAAGGGGGAGAAAGGAAAGAAAAGAGATTTATATATATATAAAGTCAATTTTTGAAAAGCTCTTAGTTGTTTGCATCTGCATATTCTCTTCTGCTTGCTTAACTGCTCTGATACTTATGTTTGCTTATTTGCTTTGATATATGCTACTCCGATACTTATGTTTATTTATTCCCTTATATATACTCTAAGTACGATAAGTTGTTGCACCTATCTGTTAGCTTATATGCAATTGTTTTTCATACGCTTATTCTGCTTAAATATTTGTATGCTCTGCCTTAGGGGGAGCCCTGCAAGCTCTCTTAGACTTTACTTTTCAAATTTAATTAGTTTTGTCATCATCGAAAAGGGAGAGATTGTTGGAACCAAAGTGGTTTTTGGATTTAATAATCTCTATGTTTTGATGCTAACAAATGAATCAAATTTGCTTAGCAAAGTCTTAATTGAGATCTAACATGTGCTTTCAGTTATGCAGGAATACTTTATTTTAAGTAAAATAAACTTGGGATAAGTTTTCATTAAAAAATACGTGTCCACTCTTATAGACGGGCTGCTCAAAAACTTTGGTAAAGTTACTTCTTTAGACTGTCTTACTTAAGTAGAGGAAGCTCTAAATATTTGCTAGATGAATTCCTAAATAACTTGTTAGGTACAGCAAGTCCAAAGACTTGATAAATAAGCGCGTCCATCTTGCCACGTAAGCAGACGGGAGTAATTAGTTGAAGTAAATGAACTGAAAAATAAAGTAATCTAGTAGACGAGCTCTAACGGCCATGTCACCAGACGGAGATCTTTATAACTCATTAAGGAATAGCAAGTCCGAAGACTTGATAGACAAAAGGATATGCCTCATCACCAGACGAGCAAAGTAAAATATTGAACAGATTTAGTCTTTCATGTAACTAAGTAGACGTAGTTTCTTTTTAGGTGAGCTCCATCTTAGAATGAATTAAATGCAATCCGAATCTCTTGAATTTATTTCAAATGATTGATATTTATTTCAATAGAATATTTGTTCTTCATATTTGTTTTATCTGCTTTAATGTTTCACCTTGTTATAAAAGAAACATAGTACCATCAAGAAATGCAAAAAAACAGTATCGTAAGATACTGCAAAACGATCTGTACGATGACAACTTTATGGCTGAAAAAGCTGGTTTATACACAAAGGAGGAACAACAAGTGATCAAGCTGCAATACTCAGAGGAGTGAACCTCCAATTTCATGCTACCTCGATAACCAAGAGTACTATTCAATATTGCCACAATCAAGCTATCAGTCATAACGGATATCATGCATTAAATGCTATTTCTAAACGGGATTATTCAAAGTAACCGTTGAAGAAATACAAGTGAAGAAGAAGGTCACTATAAATAGAAGACCTCAAGTTCTGAAGAACAACTTTTGCCAATCAATAATCACTCATTTTAATATGCTTTCAAGAGCAAGAGTCTATATTCTTTAGTTTGAATATTGTTGTAATATCCAACTGATCTTAAACTGTCATATTCTCACACATAGTGAGTTAAGAAGATCAAACATTATATCTCTTTGTTAGAGTTAGAGCCTGAAGAGGCTTGGTAAGAAAGAAATACTTGAACCCTGGAAAGGTGTTGAATACTTGGTTGTAATCTATTTGGAGAAATAGTGGATAAATCCTTCAAGTCGAAGGGACTGGACGTAGCTCTTGGTTGGAAGAGAGTGAACCAGGATAAAATCTCTAGTGTGAATCTTCTATCCCTAAACTCTTGAGTTTTATTTGCTTATACTAACTGTGGGGTTTTGATATTGCTTTTGTAAAGTCTTTTAAAAAGGATCTTTGTGCTTGCCTATGTTTCTAATCTCCTTGAGTGAAAAATTTGTTTTAAAGGTTATTTTCGAAAATTATTAACAAACACAATTCATCCCCCCTTCTTGTGTTTGCCTGTGTCAACTTCATGTTTTAGATTATGGCTTGACAGAACATTGTATTCCGGTCCTACGTATCCCAGTGGGAATCAAAGCCAGACGTAGTTCTAGGTTCAAACATTGGCCATACGGTGATCTCAATCCCTTAATCTTGTATCTGATGAATACCAGCGAGCAAGGACTCTTCAATAGTCTCTTGGTCAAGCTGGTTCCTCTAATATGCTTAAGGGAGATTCACCTAGCTCAGTTCAAAGTGTCCCTCTCTTTTGAGTTCTCCTCCTTTTATAATAGGATCCTCATATCTTTAAGAGATCTGGATTTATCTCCTTTTATCTCTTAAATCTTCTTTGAGATATGATTTCCTTAATTTGAGGGGTTTTATCTCTTCTAACCGGATAAGGTTATTTGAGATAATAGCAGGATTATTAAAGATAATATCAATATCTTATCCTTCCCACCTTTATTGGATCGGGTATCCAAGCTCGGTGGCCGGGTTTTACTCCTCAGCCGGTACAGGTAACAACCACATTTCTATCAGAGAAATAATTGCAGGGAGAGAAGAACACAAAAGGGAAAGGAAGAAGGAAACAAAGAAAGTAAGAGATGGCCCATTGCAGAGAGAATAGAGAAAAGGGTAAGGAAGAATCTCTCCCAGTGTTGTTGATTATTTCGGTGGTGGTGGCATGCCGGTTGAAGAATGGGAGTGACGATGGTGGAGTTACTGGAGACAAGGATTATTATGATTGATAACTGATTGGGCAAATAATCGGTCATTATCATCAACAAATCTTAGCCATTTAATATTAAATCCAATGGTCAATATTGATGGAAGATACATCCTCCACTTTTTAATGGGAGGATGTTAGAACTTGCTAGATGGTTACACTCCACACCTGACCACAAATAGGATAGATTACATATCCATGTCAATTTAGGAGAACATTCACAAATTTCAAAGATTGATGATATTCTCAAACTTCTTCTTACATCGGTGGCTCTCTCGCTCACACACACACTTGAAGAAGGACCTCAATTGATTGCTTGGATGGGATGGCTTATCAGTTCATAAGGCTGAATTTTATAATGGTGGGAGTTGGCTTCTTCCGAGAATGGATAAATGGATCTTAAGTGGATTTGAAAATTGTCATAACATTTTTTCAAAGAAGAATGTGAATCTTATCGAGAGTAAAAGAATAATTCCAAGAGCATAACAATTTATTATGCATTAGAACCGCCAATTATGGAGAGACTCATAACACATGCATAATTTTTATCACTTGATTAAAAAAAATCTCATTTATCTTTGCATATTTTCCTAGTAACCCAATTTCTTTTATATATACACTCTCTTCAACATACTTTTTATGATTGGATGGAATTATGTGAGACTTGATGAGTAGAGTGTGAACCCATATGACTTAATGAGTCTCGAATTCCAGCTAACAATAAAGTGTGTAAAAGAATATGTTGCTAAAATTTCTCTTGAAACTTAAGGGCGGAAATTACAAGTAATTATTAATTCATTTTATTCAACATTTTTTTTGTCCAAGGGGATGATTCCACATCCTACAGGGGAAGCTTATAGTACGTCTTATACAAAAGAGGAGGAGAGAGAAGAAGGAATGGGGTGGAGCACATTACAAGTGTTTGAACTCACATATTTACAATTCATGTCATGCAGTTTAACCAGCTAAGCTAACTTATGAAATAATCAACATACTTTTATCCGACGCGGTAAACCAAACTTGAAATTTTACCGAAACTGGTATAGATTCAGCAAAATGATTTTTCATCTTAAAGGCATTCAAAGTTTAAATTTCATCAAGAGTGACTGGGATATGATTTATAATAGGATATTCAAAACTTTTGAACAGGACTACAGGGTCCATTTTAAGTTAACAAAGAAAAGCTCTAAAAATATATACATAGGGCTTGTTTGGATTGGCTTATCAACAGCTTATTCGGGCTTATCTATTGGCATAAATATTTACGAAGGTGTACGTTTGGGAGAATTTATGACAAAAGCTTATGACTGTCCCATAAGCTCTTTATAGCTTATTTTCATAAGCTCCCAAGATATGCTTATGATTTTAGCTTAGGTGGACCTTATGCACTCCCTAATGCTCCGTATCTCCTCATCCCTGTCACGTTCGTTCTTCTTCTTCTTTCTTCCTACTTTCATAGTATGTTTTTAATTTCTTTGTTACAACCTCCATAGCCACTCATTTTCCCCCTTTCTCCTCCATAGCCACTCATATTTCTTCCCCCTCTCTCTTCCTCAATTCTTTCTCCCCTCTTCACGCACGTGTCGACGTCGTCGCCATCTCAGTCGTGCGTCGTCTTCTCTGTTTGCTCAGACCACTACACAGCGGCGCCGTGCATTATCTTCT
Organism: Sophora flavescens; assembly: GCA_030762895.1. Classification (NCBI taxonomy): domain Eukaryota; kingdom Viridiplantae; phylum Streptophyta; class Magnoliopsida; order Fabales; family Fabaceae; genus Sophora; species Sophora flavescens. Next base: position 148,425,395 of record CM061069.1, read on the forward strand.
CTTCTCTGCTCCGCCGCGTCGTCTTCTTTTCTCTGTTTGTAGTGTGTCATCTTATCTTCACTGCTCCGCCACGTCTGTGCTACGCCACGTCGCTAAGACCAACACACCACACCGTCCGGGGTTGTTCTAGTAGTTGTTGTGTGTTGAGTTCCCTTCTCTTCTCTGTTGATTTTCTGGGGTTGTTCTGGTAGTTGTTCTGTGTTATTGTGCTGCCATATGCATAATGTTGGAATCTACCGTCCAAATATTATCCACCGTCCAAAGGTTCATGGACTGTCATTAATGATGGTATCCACCGTCCAAAGGTTCATGGGCTGTGTTGGTATCCACCGTCCAAAGGTTCATTAATAGTTTAGAAAATAGTCATTGTAATTAGGAAATAGCCATTGTAATTATCAGTTGTATTTTATTCTCCTAGTGTATAAATACAATACATCTATCTTTGTGTGAAATAAACACAAGCAATTCGGAAAATACTTGTTTTGTTCCTCCTTTCAATTTGGTATCGAGCTCCCGACCCGGGAGTCTCTCGTTTCTTCTTCCGCTGCCTTAGCCTTCATTGCTAAGCTTCATTAGGTGCCTTGCCTTCATTGCAGTACCTGTCTTCTCTTGTGCCTTCATTGCACGTGTATCCTTTATCACAGAGCCTTCATTGCTCTGCTTTTGAGTTCATCCCTTCCAGCCTTCACGTTTTTTCAAACACCAACCCCGTTTTGACTCAATTTCTCACCAAACAAACACCACCAACCTTCTCAGAAAGCTCCGACCGACCTAACCCAGAAAACCCACTTCCGAAAACCGCCGCACGCGCCTACACGCGCCATCACACGCCCCTGCCCCTATCCGCGCGTGAGCTCCACGCGCCGCCTTGCCGACATCCGTTCAACGCCGTGCTTGCCCAGATCTGATCGTCGGCATCCCCTTGTCCTGTTTCACCCACCAAAACCCTGAAACAGTCACCTTTGTTTTTCACCATTTCCATCTACCCTTGCTGTCATAACCATGACAGAAGCTGCACCAACCGTATCACAGGCTCAGCCTTCAATCCTGAACCCCAGTGACCTTCCAGTCCTTCAACCAAGCTTCCGCCTCAATGGAAAAAATTATCTTCAGTGGGCCCAGCTCATTCGAACAACCCTTAAAGGAAGGCAAAAATTGAATCACATCAGGGAAGGCTCCTGAAAAAGATGATCCACAATTTGAGACCTGGGACAATGAGGATTCTCTCATTATGACTTGGCTTTGGAACTCCATGATTCCTGAAATTAGAAGAAATTGTATGTTCTTGCCATCATCCCGGGAAATTTGGGATAATCTCAGTAAAACCTTTTCCTTGAAAAAGGATATCTCTGCTTGTTATGAGTTGAAGACAAAAATCTTCAACACTAAACAAGGATCTCTCTCGGTGACTGATTATTATGGCACTCTGAATGGGTTATGGATTGAATTAGATCAGTATCAGAATTTGAAGATGGAATGCAGTAAGGATACAACCACCTTGGCTGAGTTTGTTGAGAGAGATAGGATCTTTGAGTTCCTTTCAGGATTAAATCCAGAGTTTGACCCTATTTGGGTTCAGATCTTGGGAAAAGAAAAGTTGCCTACTTTATCGGAAGTGTTCTATACAATCCGTGGGGAAGAAAGCCGAAGAACAGTTATGCTGGATGAAAAGCCAATTGATGGATCAGCACTAAGATCTGCCAAAATAGGACCTAGCTCTTCATCCTCCTTCAAGTCTAATCGTTGGTGCAACTATTGTCGGTCATACCAAGGAGAATTGTTTTAAGCTCCATGGGAAGGATCAGGTTCTTAGCCGCACAGGAGGATTCAAAAATGTTGCTCGAGGACAAGCTCACTTGACTTCCATAGATTCTGAATCAGAAGTGGAAACCAAACAGGTGAAAGGTGACGCTTCTACTCTTAGCATGGAGGAACTCGAACACTTAAGGTCTTTTATGGCTTCTCTTAGTAAACCGTCTGGATCTTGTTCTCTTGTCATGAATGGTAAGATTTTTTGATCTTTATCCTCTCATACTTCTGGTACTGTTCCTGAGGATTCTTGGATTATTGATTTTGGTGTTACTGATCACATGACCTTCTGTCCTTCTCATTTTTCTTCATATAAAAATACCTCTGGTAATCATCACATAACTGTAGCTGATGGCTCTCATACATCAGTTGTTGGCGTTGGTAATGTTGCACTTAGTTCATTGCTATTTTTGAAAAATGTGCTTCATGTTCCTACACTTTCATCCAACCTTCTTTCAATACATAAGCTTACCAAAGAACTTAATTGTGTTGTAACCTTTTCCCATTCTCACTGTGTTTTTCAGGATCTTATCACGGGGAGGAAGATTGGGGTTGCTAAGGAACAGGGAGGGTTGTACTACCTTGAGATGGAAGCATCAAGTGGCTCTAGTCAAAAGTTGCAACATTCCTGTCATCAAACTTGTTCCAAGTCATGTGCTTCCCAAATTTGGCTCCACCATAAACGTCTTGGACACCCCCCATTCACTTTACTTAAATCTATGTTTCCTGCCTTGTTTTAAAATAACCCAGTTGAGTCCTTTAATTGTGATGTGTTTGAATTTTCTAAACACCATCGGGTGAGTTTTCCTTCAAATGGTAATAGAAGCAATGAACCTTTTTCTCTTATTCATACTGATGTTTGGGGTCCAGCTTCTGTTCCTAATATTACTAGTGCAAAATGGTTTGTGTCATTTATTGATGATTGCACTCGTGTTACTTGGATTTTCTAATGAAAAATAAATCAGATGTGTACCCTTTGTTTATCCAGTTTTATCATATGATTAAAACTCAATTTGATAAAACAATTAAACGTCTGAGGTCTGATAATGGTAGAGAGTATGTGAATCAAAATTTCTCCACCTTTCTTAAACAATATGGCATTGTTCATGAACTTACTTGTGTTGATACCCCCCAACAAAACGGGGTTGCTGAAAGGAAAAATCGACACTTGCTTGAGATTACTAGAGCAATATTGTTTCAGATGTCTGTTCCAAATTCATATTGGGGGAAGCTGTTTTAACTACTGCATATTTAATAAATCGGCTACCCTCTAGAATCCTTGGTGGCCTGAGTCCGGTTCATGTCATGAAAACATTCTTTCCATCTGTTCCTATTATGCAAAGTCTTGAATCTCGTGTTTTGGCTGTGTTGCTTTTGTTCATATCCATCACCAGCATCGGGGTAAACTTGACCCCCGTGCTATTTAATGCGTGTTCATTGGTTATGCCCCTGACAAGAAAGGATACAAATTTTATCACCCTACCTCTCGTCGAGTGTATGTCTCTATGGATGTCACCTTCCAAGAAAATCAATCATTCTCCAGTTCCTCTCAGCTTCAGGGGGAGAATAATACTTCTGATTTGGAAACTGAGATTTTTTCAGAAAGCAGCATTCCATTGCTCCAATCTTCTGATATGCTCTCAGATACACAGGAATTAGCTCCTCAGACTAGAGCAAGCTCACCAAAACTGGTCTATCAAAGGAAGAAACACCCCTCCCTGGTCCAAAGCAACCCCAAATATCCGAACCCATGGTAAGAACTCAAAACACTAGTCTCATTCATTATGAACCCATTCCTTTGGAAAATTGTGATCCTAACATTGATGATGACTTACCTATTGCATTAAGAAAAGGGAAAAGATCTTGTGCTAAGTACCCTATTTCCAACTTTGTTTCCACCACAAACCTTTCTTTGCAGCACCAAAGCTTTATTGCAGCCATTGATTCTATCAGAATCCCTAGAACAGTACAAGAAGCATTGAAGGATAAGAATTGGGTTCAAGCAATGAATGAGGAGATGCAAGCTCTGGAAAGAAATGGAACATGGGAAATTGTTGAGAAACCAAAAGAAAAGAGACCAGTGGGGAGTAGATGGATCTACACTGTAAAGTACCGGTCAGATGATATCCTAGACATGTATAAAGCAAGACTAGTTGCAAAGGGATACACTCAGACCTATGGCATTGATTATAAGGAGACATTTGCTCCAGTGGCAAAGATGAACACTGTTCGTATTTTACTCTCTCTTGCTGCCCACTCTGGATGGGAACTACACCAGTTTGATGTCAAAAATGCTTTCTTGCATGGAGACTTAGAGGATGAGGTGTACGTGGAGATTCCCCCAGGGTTTGGTCCCACAAGTGGAACAAACAAAGTTTGCAGATTGAGGAAGGCTTTATATAGGCTAAAACAATCTCCCCGAGCATGGTTTGGAAGATTTACAAAAGCTATGGTGTTACTCGGTTACAAGCAAAGCCAAGGAGATCATACACTTTTCTTCAAACATTCACAAGGAGGAAAACTGACTGTACTTCTTGTTTATGTTGATGATATAATTATTACAGGAGATGACCTAGTTGAGAGACAACTGCTTAAGGAAAAATTATTTGCAGAATTTGAGATGAAGGACCTTGGGAAATTGAAGTATTTCTTGGGGATTGAAGTGGCCTACTCTAACCAAGGCATTTTCATCTCTCAAAGGAAGTATGTGCTTGATCTTTTGAAGGAAACAGGGAAACTTGGATGTAAACCTACAGGTGTTCCCATTGAACAAAATCACGGGATGAGCACTGAAGAGGAGAGTGCCAAGGTTGACAAAGTCCAATACCAGAGACTTGTGGGGATGTTGATTTACTTGGCACACACTAGACCAGATCTAGCATATGCAGTCAGTGTTGTGAGTCAGTTCATGCATGATCCGAGGGAGAGACACTTACAGGCTGTAGAACGTTATCTTGCAGTATCTCAAAGCTACTCCAGGAAGAGGACTCTTGTTCAAAAAAGGTGGAAACTTGACTATGGAGGCTTATACAGATGCAGACTATGCAGGTTCAGTAAGTGATAGAAGATCCACATCAGGCTATTGCATGTTCCTATGTGGGAACCTTGTTACTTGGAGAAGTAAGAAACAAAATGTAGTGGCTCGATCAAGCGCAGAGGCAGAATTTAGAGCTATGGCACAAGGAATCTGTGAACTATTGTGGATGAAAATTGTGCTCGATGACTTGAAAATAAAGTGTGAAGGTCCTATGAAATTGTTTTGTGATAATAAATCGGCCATCAGTATTGCTCATAATCCTGTTCAGCATGACAGGACAAAACACATTGAGATAGATCGACACTTCATCAAAGAAAAGTTGGATAGTGGATTGATAACAACAACCTACATTCCCTCTGGGCAGCAGCTTGCAGATGTGTTAACAAAAGGTTTGCCAACGGATTGATTCAACCAACTTACTTGCAAGCTGGGAATGATTGATATCCATTCCCCAGCTTGAGGGGGAGTGTTGGAATCTACCGTCCAAATATTATCCACCGTCCAAAGGTTCATGGACTGTCATTAATGATGGTATCCACCGTCCAAAGGTTCATGGACTGTGTTGGTATCCACCGTCCAAAGGTTCATTAATAGTTTAGGAAATAGTCATTGTAATTAGGAAATAGCCATTGTAATTATCAGTTGTATTTAATTCTCCTAGTGTATAAATACAATACATCTATGCTGTGTGAAATAAACACAAGCAATTCAGAAAATACTTGTTTTGTTCCTCCTTTCAATTATTTACGAAGGTGTACGTTTGGGAGAATTTATGACAAGAGCTTATGACTGTCCCATAAGCTCTTTATAGCTTATTTTCATAAGCTCCCAAGATATGCTTATGATTTTAGCTTAGGTGGACCTTATGCACTCCCTAATGCTCCGTATCTCCTCATCCCTGTCACGTTCGTTCTTCTCCTTCTTTCTTCCTACTTTCATAGTATGTTTTTAATTTCTTTGTTACAACCTCCATAGCCACTCATTTTCCCCCTTTCTCCTCCATAGCCACTCATCTTTCTTCCCCCTCTCTCCTCCTCAATTCTTTCTCCCCTCTTCACGCACGTGTCGACATCGTCGCCATCTCAGTCGTGCGTTGTCTTCTCTGTTTGCTCAGACCACCACACAGCGGCGTCGTGCGTTATCTTCTCTTCTCTGCTCCGTTGCGTCGTCTTCTTTTCTCTGTTTGCAGTGTGTCATCTTATCTTCGCTGCTCCGCCACGTCTGTGCTACGCCACGTCGCTAAGACCAACACACCACACCGTCCGGGGTTGTTCTAGTAGTTGTTGTGTGTTGAGTTCCCTTCTCTTCTCTGTTGATTTTCTGGGGTTGTTCTGGTAGTTGTTGTGTTATTGTGTAATTGGTACTGTTCTAGACACAAAAATGTATTTATTTTCATTAAATAGGTGCATTTTTTGTGACACATTATAATAATTGTGTTATATTTTGTGTGAGGAACAGTAGGAACAGGACCTAAAGAACTGTATCTAAGTTTTTTCCTATGCGTAAACCTCATACTGCTTTTAATTTCATGTTATGGTGATTGGAGAATTTTTAATTTTAATAACCATTTTGTGATATACGTGATATTTTTTAAATTTTTTTTATATTTTTAATAATGGTTTGATTTTTGAAACTTTTTAATTTAAAAATAATAACTTTTATAAGTGCTTATGTAATTATATGTCCAAACTGTTCATTTTTTTGTACAAGCATTTTCCGATGTATATATCCAAACACAAATAGTTTATCCAATATAAGCGCTTATGACACAAGATCTCATATGATAAGCTCCTATATCATAAACACTTAAATAAGTTGTTTATCCAAATAGGACTTAGGTGGCGTTTGGAAGAGCTTATTTAAGCTCCTTTTGACTTATCTGATGACATAAGCTCTTATGCAGTGTGTTTGGCAGAGCTTATAAAAATAACTTATGCCGTCCCATAAGGAGTTTTTGACTTATTTTCATAAGTCACTGAGAGAAGCTTATGGAATTATCATAAGAGCTTATGCACTAAACACCCTCTCCATGTTTTTCACTATTCGAATCCTCTAATGCCCCTTTCTTTCTTTTTCTTTCTTTAAGTGCTTATGACATAAGCTCTCATGCTATAAGGTCTTATGTGATAAGCTCTTAATTAAGTCGTTTACGCAAACGCACCCTTAGTAACATAGCCAAAACAGTAGTATACTCCTTAGTCCATCACCATCTATTAGCATCAGCTACCGTGCTTTCATTATTTTATTTATTAGGGTGTTACTAACTAGTCTTTTATGTGGTGTTTAACTCCAGAAATATTTTATTATTGGATAAATTATATTTTCGAGAATTACAATATTTTTTTCATTTCCATATTTGGGATTAAAGTTTTTACTCTTGTTCACTAGTTTTATTCATGCTCATCTTTTATGTTTGAGAATAATTTTTTAAAACTTGTATCAAATTTAATAAACTTTTATTCTTATACTCACGTTCATGATAATATTCTTATACCAAACACTACTATAAAAAATCCATTATGGTATATATAAAAATAAGGAATATTAAGGTATACTACCATAAAGAATATTAAAATAGAACTCGTATAAACTTTTGAAATCGATAAATACATTGTTTCTACATGAAACCGTGCTATTCTTAATTTTTTAATTAGTGTCCTTTGTTTTTGTATTTTAAAAAAAACTAATTAGTGTCCTGTTTAAGTGATATTCTCAGGGAAAATTAATTGATGGCTTATACGTGGAAATTGAGTATTGGTTGGATCTGTGCTAAAGTGCCCGTCTTGGCAGATACGTTGGAACATCTGAAGTCTGAACAATGATGGAACAAGGAAGTTATAGCGTCAAAATTTTCCATTATATGCACTATGAAGAAAGTTAGAAAGATTCACATAATAATGCGACTAAAGGAACCAAGTTTGGAAATTGACAGCAACACCACCATATCTCTTTCGCCTTTACGCACATACTATTTTTCAATTTTCATTCAGGAAATCCAACATACTGTTGGATATTGGTTAAGAAATTAACTATGATGAAATCTATCTATTTATAAACAATACAGTTCTATCTTCTATGTATTGTAGTTTTGTCATGTATCATCTTTCATTTATATAAAATGTTGTCATGTGTCAAATGTCAAGTGTCAACATTATAATTTTCCGATTTATTATTGTATTTATAAACTTAACAAAAAATAACACAGTAAAAATAAAAATAAATGAAAATTATCGAAATTGAAATTTAAAGTTTAAATGTAACAAATCTTATCTAATTATTTAATTTATTTCAATTTTAATTTAAATTTAAGGTCATACAAGATGTATTTACGTAAATCTTATCAAAGTTGAAATTAAATTTAAATTATGTGAATTTAAATTTAAATTTAAATTTAAATAAATGTATTAAATCTCATTTTTTAAATAAATTATAAATTCAGAAATGTATTTAAACTTATTTGAATGACTAATTTTAAATGCACTTTATGTTAGTTACGTAAATCCATATTTACTCCATTTCAATTTTAATCTATGTTGCATCTTGACCAATATCTTGCGACTATTAAAACAAAATCTAATTTCATTAAGAAAGGATATATTTAACACTATATTGTATCATAAAAAATGTGTTCATAAAAAAAAAAAATATATATATATATATATATATATATATGTCACCATGATATTAATTTCTTAAATTATTTTAAATTACTAACATGTATATCATAATTAGCACTAAGTTATAATTTTTTTTAATAAATTTATCTCCATAATGACGCTAAATAATTTTGTTCTTACTAAATTTTTTTTATCTATTATGTATGCTAGAAATGTTTGTGTGTGTTGTGTGCGTGTTATATATATATATATATATATATATATATATATATATATATATATATATATATATATATTAAATAATACAAAACAACAAAACAATCTCTTATGCAAGAAAATTTTGTCGTGTGTTAGTTTCCACATATCGTTATCATATCTTTTTAATTTGTATTGTATTCATACAAATATGAAGAAAAAAAACAAAAGAAAACATTTATAGTTTGTCTTGTACGGGCACGGAATCAAAATCTAGTTATCTTACAAAACAATCTATTTAAATATTTGAATATTTTAAAGCTGCAATATTAAACAATTTTTTTGTTATTAAATTTCTTAACTAATGCCTTTTAAAACACAGGTTAAAAAGACCAATTTTTTTTTTTTTAAATTTAAACACTATGAGTGAGGTTTTAAAATAAGGAAATCATCTTCAATCGAAAATTTAAAAGGAAAGAATTCGTAGTTACCTTTTTCAATCGGATGCAAAAGAATGAAAGACAATATAACGTTTGATTTTTATCCTAATTACTTTAAAAGTTACTCATGTCATAATCTATGATTAATTTATGTATAAAAGATTTTATACTAACCATAGTCCATACATCTCAATTAACCTCATATTATTCCCGATACATGTTTTAAGAGATGGGGAAAAAAAACAATAATCGTATCTTAGGAAAAACGAAAATGTTGACCCAGGATTAAAAAAAATAATACACACTCCATAGCAAGCGTGACATAATTGCTGGGGTCCTGGAAAATGGGATGTTGATTCTCAAACGGTGATGATTTGCATGTGCGCCACTTGTAGAAGAGAGGATGAATTAAGCACTGAAATCTTTGTTACCATTAGAGAATGCGTGTCAGACACTGTCCGACAATTGTGGACAACCCATCCATCTCTATTGTCAGTCACCAACCAAGAAACACCCACAATCATCCCCTAATCTAAGTTAAACCATATCAATCCCCATTGTTAAAACAACCTTCACTCTAAGGTACTCTTTTTGAACTCAATAATAAGCATGCATGCACACACATATATATATATATATATATATATATATATATATATATATATATATATATATTTTAACTCAAATATAAATAAAATTCAATCAATTCAACTCTATTTAATATCATTATTTCAAAAATTAAAAAAATTAACCAATCCAACAAATTATACTTTTACTTTTTCAAGAGCATTGCACAATTCTGAGACAATTAAAATATATATTAGTAAGTGTAGCTTCATTTTTTACATAAATCAAGACAATTAAACTAAATTAATACTTCCTTAATAAATATGAAATTAGTTAATCTTGCTTATAATTGAGTCCGGAGGGAGTATAACAATGCACATTATAACATCCTAGGCCTGCTCGACACTGTCTCAAATTTGCCCACTCTATCAGAAACCCATGATAGGTTCATGTTCATCTTTGGGCTTCCTCCATTGAATCGCTTTGTTAGGATCAGCAAAGAACTTAGATGATTAGATTATTTGGATAGAAAAAAAATGTAGAAATACAAAAGTAAGAAAAATTGTACATAAAAAAAAAGTAAGAAAAAATAAATTTTCTTGTAAAAACATATTTTAGCAAGATCCACATCAAATGTTGAAAAGGACAAATATGTTATTTTAATTTTCGCCCCCAGTCCTCGCTATGTTTTCTCCGCATTATAGAGTTTTTTTTTTTCTTTTTCTTTTTCCTTACTATGAATCCTACCACAAATTTCTCTCCTTTTTCACTTTCCTCTTGCAAAACAAAGCAACTGTTACTTCTTTCTCTCTAAAATCCGCCTAAAGAAACAAAGCAACATGCTGATTATGCATTGTACCAGATGTACAGTATGGTATTCTAATTCTTTCTTACCGCGGCCATGAATTTGAAACGCACACTAACACCATGCTTATAGACAACTATCACATCAACCTAGGGAAAGTTGGGGCACACCGACCACCAATACAAAATATAAATGAAGTGTATAATGTTGTGTCAGGTGCACTGATTTTTTACCACGTAAAAGACTGCTTGCGGTTGCTAGCACTGCACCGTGATACTCGTACGTGCTTCTGGAGCTAATTAAAGAATATCTGCTACTCAGTGTATTGCCTTAAAGGCTTAAACCATCATTGTCTCTCACTTTAGCTCCACAAACTTTTTGGCCAGAATGGCGTATTTATAAGCGCATGAAAGAAAGGAGGGATCAATAGGAACCTCATTTCTAAATAGTGCTCAAATTAAGCCTCTTACCATTTTCTAGGTAACCACTCTTATTGAAGCTTGCAATTTTTCAACTTTAGTCCACGCACGTTATAAGATTATGGTGTTTCCAAATTTAAAAATCCACAGGCAGTTAATTTTTTATCATAAGATACGGGTCAACCAAATCTGTACACCAAAATGAAAATATAGCGCACACGCAACGTCACCGCACAAGTACATGTGCAGAATAATAAACAATGGACCAGTGACTGTGACAGGGAATCGGTTAAACAGTAGAACTACCTATCCAATGTGGAGAATTGCGTTAACAAACGAAACATGGCATGCAAAAGTGATTGTTGCCGGGGCACCCACAATTTCGTAAACAAGGTAAGAATGGGCATTCATCGATTGGTTTGATACATGAACTCGAGAGTCCAAACCAAACCAAAACACCATTGATTTCAACTACTATAAAAAAAATAATCTTGAACACAATACGCTTACCTTATAAAGCAGTATCTCACAAAAGAAATACCGTCACGTCAAAGGTAGAGCTTGGACAAACTTGCATCAAACCTGCAAATTTTATGCCATCAACATTAGTAAAAGTCAATACCCAAAAACATCACGACAAAACAACATAAAACCTAATATTTAGCCCTCTTACCGGTCTAGGGTTATTTGAAACCATTTATTAATGGGATCCTTTTGAACACGTGACATATTTTATTTTTTTTTCATTCTGACGACACAAAGACTGGCGCCTTCATCTTTTATTAGATTTACTTTTTTTTATATAATTTTCATTATTTAAATTTATATAAAAAAACAAAATTATCCTTGTGATAAAATTATATATAATGTTTTAATTTTTTTAAATAAAATTATTTTTTTATATTTTTAAATATTCATTTTTTGTTTTTACTTTACATATAGTTAAATTATTAGAATAATTTTTTATATTTTACAGTTTTTAAAAATAATATAAAATAACAAACTTAGCATTGTGATAAAATAAAAATAAATTTTAGAATTGATTATTAATATTTTTATGATTTTAAATATTTTATATTTTATTATACCTTTTTTTGATAATCATGTTAAATTTTATTGTACTTTAAATTATTATTTTATTATACTTTAATTATTTTATATATTATATATTTTTATATTTTATTATACTTTAAATCATCTTGTCCTACTTGTTACCGGAAAAAAAAAATTACCTTATCCTATACTGTTGAGTTCTAACCCAGCCCTCTCCTCATGATGGAATTTTAACTAGATTGACAGGATAGGATAAGTGACAGGATTGACTTATCCTATCTTGCTGGCTCACCAAACAACAGTTTCAGACTGAATATGATAGCTTATCATACCCTATCTCTCTTATCCTGACCACCAAACGGATCCTAAATATGTTTTTTGCAAATTAATGTCCTTTTACAACATAGGTAACATTCGTCCAATTTCTAGCACACTTGGCTAGAACTTAGAACCATATCAATTTCGTTATATACTAAATAACGGGTTTTTGCAACTCAATCTTTCAAGTTTGACGATTCTCAAGGTAACAATATCATATGATCAACCAATATATACTCATGCCAAACACACACACACACACGCATAATTGCTTCTTTATGTCAGTATACAGAGAATAGAAAAGGCTTAGAAACTCGTCAAAAATAACTATCACAAATAGTAAATAATATTATTCTAACAATATTATTGAAACTAATTTCCATATAACAACAGGAAATATTGTGACAAATTTATTAGGGTAATTTTTTTATTGCCTCTTGTTGTTTTAAATAGATATTTTATCATTAATGTCATCGTTACTCCTGATACTTATAATATATTTTTTTTGTCGCGTTGTTCCTTTAAAATTGCAGGTGACTTTCTTTTAATTCTTATAAGGTAAATTTTTTTTATTACTATAATAATTGATGAATATTTATTGGTATAAATTGTTATTGCTATTATTTTTTTATACTTCCTGTAATATTATTTGACACTCATTATTACGAGATTTTTTTTATTACCTCGTGTTGTTTTAAATAAATAATTTATCATTAATATCATCGTTACTCCCTATACTTATAGTATAATTTTTTTTGTAGTATTGTTTCTTTAAAATTGTAGCATTGTTCCTTCAAAATTGCAGATGTCCAATTTTTTGTTTTTTTTTTTTGGGAGGGGGGGCTGCAATGCCACGTGACATACTGTAGGGGGGCGCCACTGCACCTGACACCTTTGAAGGCGCCATCTGCAGTGGCGCCTACCTTTTGTCTTTTTACTAGCAGAGTGAAAAAAAATAAAATATGCCACGTGTCCAAAAGAACCCTCATTGATAAATAATTTCAGAATAACCCTAAACTGATAAATAGTTTCTAAAAGGAACCCAATTTGGTCAAAAAGTCCAAAGATCACAAGCTGACTTACGATAAAGGGTATTGTGAAGCAACTGTTCTAATAGGGATTCATTAATCCTTATTTATAAATAAAAATTCATGGAAAATAATATAATACAATCTTAAACTATGAAGCGGCTAAATCAGCCATCAAATCCAACACCACTTCCTCATAGCAATTGTAGAAACCTGGAAGCTTGTTAATTCCACCGTTTCTGTGGCAATGGACAGTGTAAACCAGAGATCTCAAATTCCAAGGGAGTTTGCATTTCCAATATAGCTCTATATTGCTATTGGGCCAGTCAAACTTCTTTCAGCTGAATTTCTAACTCTTCTAGTTGGTCAATCCTTTGTCACGTGATCTGGTTCTTCTCCAGGATGTTGCTTGTTTGTGGTAGTTGTAGTTGTTAATACTTCTCTTGGTTCCTGTAAAATTATGATTAGACACAGAATTGTATAATTTATGATGTTATCTTTATGCTGATGATCTAAAGAATGAATCCTCTTTAGATCAGAGAAGAAATACAATGAAAAAACAACTATCTGAAACATAATAGAGCAATCTTTTTTTTTTTTGATAAGCAAAGAAGTGTATATAACTATAAGTTCAAGGGGTACTCAACCCATATACAAGGAGCAAAAAGGACAGATGTAACCAGGATACTTGATGTTACTCCACCAGTATACATATTACATTAGCCTAAAACAAATCCCACCACCTAAAATGCACAGCAAAAACAGTAACTAAGAACTCATAAATGAGGTAAGCAAAATTGCCAAGCAAACATCTCATCTCAAAGGCTATATCAGTCAAAAAAAAAAATTCTCATGCATGATCCTCAAAGTTATAACTTCAGCCAATATGAAAAGGTGACGAGGGTGTCTACCCATTGACATCTCCCGTACACACAAAAAGGAAGGAAAGAAAATTTCCAAAAGCACGTGATATTTCACCATTGACCCATCTTTAATGACCTTTCTCATATCATATGTTCAGCAATAGAAATCAAAAGGCATTTTCTAACATACCTACGAATGAAGCAGTGTCCATAACCAATAAATATTAAGATAAATGCCCTATACTCATTAGAAATAATACCTTGTCTTGACTTTGATCATTTATTCCAACATTGACATGAGCAGAAGCTTCATTATTTCCTGTCTGAGGTGTAGATGTAGAATTCTGATTTTTCTCCAAGTTTTTACTTGATGGATTACCATTTAAAACTACTCCAGATGTTGACGGATCAGTATCAGCAGCCACAGCCTGAGATTTTTCAACAACTAAATCATCTGCAACTTGATTTCCCCCTTCAACTGGTTTATCATGTGTCTTGTACACTTTAGATGCATTGGCTGCTGCTTCCTCGGCTCTCCTTTTTTCTTCTTCTTTTTGTTGTTTTCTCCTTGCCTCTTGCTCCTTTAGTTGCCTAAATCTGCAACAGAAAGAGAAGCATGATTGCAACAGGTAAAAATAAACTAGCAGCATTACAAAAAAATGTGGCTACCTACAATTAGTCAATTACTAACCTTTCACCAGGTCGTGGCCCTTCGGATGTCAATTGCTCCTCAGCTTGCCTGGTAGCATCCACTTTTGTAGAATTTAGTTTAGATACAGACTTCTGAATCTGCGATAGGTTATCCTTCATAATATCATCCTGGACTTGCCTAACCGGATTTTTTGCACCCCCTAACTTTTGAAGCCATGCTTGTTGTGCAGTGCTCAATATATTATTTGTTAACCTGCACAACTTAAACAAAATAGGTAAATCTAGATAAACAGGAAAACAGCATTATGCTTAAATAAATAAGACCAACTGTAAGATTTTACTTATGCTTACCAGTAAAGGCTGAGACCAGAAGGAACTGAAAGGGCAAAGTAGCCAATCATTAATGGAAGGACCTTGGTTAAGGCTTGAGAACTCTTCATGTTGGGATCATTAGGCTGAAAGTTGACATGTAAATTGAAGAATAACTTACGTACAATATAAATGTACATACATATGCATTTTCATGTGCAGACACACAAAAAAGTAAACTAACATAAATATTGTCTTTTTAAATCCTTGTAGAAGAGGGGAGAGGTGGGGTTCACAAGACATATTAGATAAAGAGGTTATCCGGTTAGATAGCCTGGCTATGGATTGAGAATAAAAAGATTACCAAACATGAAAAGCATCCCAGTCAAAGCTATAACTGGCCATGCCTCAGACTCTTATACGTGACAACCATGCATGTTCAGTTTAGTTTTAGGGAAAAAGTTCTCTTTTTTTTCTCTTCCAAAAGCTCTCTCAAGAAGATTTTGATTATAAGCTGTTTTGAATTTGAACACAAAATAAACTAATCCAAGCACACATGAAAACACTTGTATAATAAGGTTCAGAGACAATATTAAGATAATAACTTGCATGTATCTGATTAACTGAAAGTGAAATAAAACTGACCTGTGATGCCTGCATTATTTGGACAGAGATGTACTGAGAGACAACCAGCAATACAGGCAAGACAAGGTAAGCCAATGTATCAGACCATCCAAGGGGAGGGTGACCATCCTGAAGTTAAATGATTAAAGCAAAAAACATTAAAACAGACTTCAAATTTAAATCCACTTAGAATCTGCCAGAAATCATCAACAATGTGAATAAAAACCAAAATGATATCATGGCAAAAAAAATTACAATAATATAGATTCATAAAGGTGAACCAGGATTCAGAAGACATGTCCCACTTATGAAACGGGGCAATAACTTAACATTTAAAATTAGTTATTGACTAGAAAAAGAGGAGAGGTGCACCTTAGTTGGTCCCATTTGTAGTGCCATATCATGGGCAATGTAAATACACAAGCGAAATATTTTAAGTTTGCAATGCATTCAACTTCTGTACATATATGATTGTGCACCCCCAATTGTGGAGGGTTCCCAACTATTTTCCTAACTTGCCATTGACAAAGAATAAATTTTCTAATAAGAGAAAGGGTGGAAAAAAAATTAAAAAGGAGACTGGCATTCTTTAGAAGAGCTTTTTGCTTTTTCTGAATAATGAAAATAGGAAAAATCAAATAGAAGAGCTTTTTGTTTTTTCTGAATATCAGGTTGCCAACCAGGAAAACTTGAAAAGAATGCCGAAAACAGAAAATTACAAAAAATTTAATATTACCGTTGTGTTCCCAACTAAGTAGCTAAGAATTAAGTATTTAAGTGAAGGATCTTAAACACTGTTGCATTTCCCTCCAACTAAACACACAAAAGACAAAACCACTGAAAATATTACACTCCTCCAATAAAATCTTCCCCTCTGTACTACAACCACACTCCCAAAGGAATTCAACAACTTCCTTGCCGTTTATAAACAAATCCAATCCTTACCAAAAACATCAAACAACTGATTCCCAACATCCCATACAACTGAGCAATTAAAAAATCAAATAAATGTGCCTCTTGTTAATGATATAAATTATGAAAAAATTCACAATGTGGTCTTATGTGATATTAGCATGAAAGTCAATGAAGCGGGCAGAAAATAATACTTAAAATGTTACAAAATGAATATTTTTAACAGAAGTAATTTTACTTTGTAAGTGAGATACTCACCACAAAAGGAAAAAGCCAAGAAACACCACTGCCATTTTGACGAGCTGCAATTGTAGTTGGACCAGCAAGAGAAGGTATCCAGAAGAAGCCTTCAGTAAGGAGTCCCTTTAGGCAAAAACATAGCATTAGCCATGGAAGATAGAATCATATATACTCAAGAAAGGAAAAAAAAAACGAAAAAAGAAAAAGAAAAGAGTAAACTATCAAATAGCAAATCAACATAATCAGTAACATACTTCATCTGCCACATTTGAAAGCGCTCGATATAGCCCAATCCACACTGGTATTGTTGCGAGTGTAGGAAGGCATCCTGGGGGGAAAAGAAGGAGACGGATTATCAAAAGAATTACGGACGTCAAATTTACAAAATCAGATTAATGCTTTATATTACATTGTTACTTCTTGCTAGGTGCTTCCATATACCTATCTAAGTCATCCAAAAAATGCTTGTATAACTAAGATAGTACAATGCTTATAGTTCCATGTATTGAAGCATAATTATGGTAATAATTTGGGTGGGGGGTGGGGGGGGACCAGACTAGTGATAAGAAAGCTTTGGACGACCCCATCCTCAAAGCCAAAGGAAACATCTATAAACCTTCTGTTATAAAGCCAATCATGTCATGAATACCTGCCAAAGGATTAATGCCGGCCAATTTATACAACCGAGCAGTTTCAAGTTGAATTCTCTCCTGCAAGAAAACAATAATTTAAAAAAAAAAACGTAAGTTAGAAGTTACAGTGTCAAAGCTAACAGAAGTAGTGCCATTATAGCAGCCCATTCAATTCCTCAGTGGCACAGAAAGGAGATAAGATGAAATAATGTTTTCATGGTTAAAGTTGCCAAGTAATATCTAAAAAATTATCCAATGATATTTCCCACAGGAGTTCAGCAATTATGTTATGAAAGAGAATTTATCGGAGAAAGTAACACTTATAGAGGCCAACTAAAGTACCTGATCACCAGCATACTGTTGCTGGATAGCCTTTATTTGAGGTTGCAAAGATCGCATAGCCAACCCAGATTCTACCTGTGCGCGATCACTCAAAATTTTATTCAACCAAATCATGATGAAAATGGCACAAGGAAGAATTTTGTCTATTATAAACGTTTATTAATGTCAATAACAACGATAGTCAGTTCGGATCATAAATTTATGAGGATTAAAGGAATTGCTGGACTTGAATTGATCATTTTCAGCTCATAAACACTACTGAAACAAATTTCAACAAGGACAAACCTGTTTTTTTGTCAATGGAAATGTGGCAGCTTTTACGAGAACCGTGAGCAGTATAATTGCAAAACCATAAGCATATGGTACATGTACAGCAGAAAGCCCATCCTTGAGTACCTGAAAAATGTAAATCACTTTCCCTCAGAACTACTAGACAATGTAGGCAGCAAAAATAGACCCAGAAGTACACAAATACATTTTTTAATAAAAAAAATAGTACATTTTTTAATCAAAATAGTTATCTTATTCACACTCACAAATTAATCACAACTTCCAACAATTTCAAAAGGAGAAGTTTGTCAAATTAGTTTAACAATTCTATCGTTGAGACAAAAAAAAATTGATTTTGTCAAATTAGCAATCTCCAAAGTGGTGGTTCAAGCACTTGAAGGTATACATAACATAGTGAGATTTGATTGCAATAAATTATTTCATTACTATGAAAGTTATAACTTTTAAAGTTGATTCCATGGCACTAAGACCTAGTATGGCAAATTGCATCACTGATTCACAAGAATCAGAGAGGAAATGGTGATGTTTTGCATCTGGAGGCAAAAAATCAGGTCAGTAAAAGTAACAAACAAAAACCTATTCACTTGCAATTTCTAAACTACAACAGAACAAACAATACTAACTATCCGCAACTGAACCCTAACTACCACGAACAAGAGGATTGAACAGCCTTAGCTTTCATTTTCACATGACACTAATTTCATCTAGCAAATTGAAGCGTGCCAAACACATAATTTCGTTCATATTATGGAAAAAACTTAAATCATGCTTTCAATTTCACACATGAACGAAATCAAATCCTGTAGGAATCGAAGAAGAGCTTGGAAGAATTACCATGAGGACAGTCTCCATGTAATTAGTAATTCCGGAAAGCCAATCGTTGCTCTGTTTGGCGGTTGCGTTGGTGGCAGCCACCGTATCGGAAGCTGAGACGGCGGCATCGGCAATCGTGTAAAGTAGGTTCTCCGCTCGGCCAAACAGCTCCCTGATGACGTGTTCGGCGCCATCCGGTTCGGGTAAGAAACCGGGCTTAAACCCGAACCGGGCAACGGAGAGAGAACCGCGAAGGAAGTGCCGGTTGGAACCGGAGAGAGAGTTAGAGTGATGAGGTCGATGAAAGAGAGGGTTCTTGGACCGGTTCCCGAACGGAGCAAAGACTATGTTGGGCGAGCAAGGTAACAGAGTCGCCATTATTTATCAATTTTTTTTGTGAAAAAACGGTTCAAGGAAGAATGAAACCCTAGCGTCCGGTTCGGTCGAGAGTTGATAGGAGGTGGTTGAATAGTGTGAGAGAGCACGGAGCAGTGAACGGAGCAAAGGAAATGCAATTGGTGTGGTGACTGGTGATATTGGAGGGCGCAAAAGGTTGGGATTGCTTCCTCCTTTGTTGGGTTTTAAAAATTGAAGAGGACCCACCGCTATCATAATAAATAAAATATAAAATATCTGTATTTTTTTTTTTTTACCTTAGGGGTCAACAGTCAACACTTTTATGTTTTACTATCATTGTTTTTTATTTACTTCACGTGCGTAATTCTTTTTTAGAGTTGTGATTTATTTTGTTAATGATAATTTTTCTAATATTAAATAGAAAAATATTAAATGAAAAATAAGTATATTCAATATGTAGAGAATATAAAAATTATTTATTATTTTTTATGTGTTTTTTTTATCATTTATTTTGTATGTGTTTAAATTAACTTATATGAGAAAGGCTATGCTGATAGAGATAAACTTATTTGTATTCAAAATAAATAAATAAAAGTTTGTACAGAAAAAAAAAATTTGAGTGGGAAAATAGCATTCATAATCATATTGTTAAGCATTTCCCAACTTTAAAATTGACGATTATAAATAATATAATCCAATTATATGATTAATAAAAATTATTTAGTAAGATTTAGAATTGCAACTTAATTTTGTTTCAAAAAAAAATTAATTGCAACTTAATTCAATATATTGTTATCTAATCATATATTATCAAATTATTTAAAATATGGTTATATAAAAAAAATTATTTAAAATATGGAGAATGCTAACTAGTATACTTACTAATTAGGACACTTCTCAAGGTATACAAAAGAAACAAGTTATCATTGTAAAACTAAATCCATATATGATAATATATGATTGATTTTTTAAACTTTACATCAAAATTAAATCCTTAAAATCAATCTTATTTTTAAAAATTTATTTATTATTTTTCTATGATTTCACTTTTTTAGTTTTGAAGAAAAGTTTACTTTTTTTTTTAATCTCCGAATCGACCGTACGGTTATAAAGTCTGGCCGCCCGAACAATTCGTCCTTAAATAATAGTACATCAACCACTTACATTCAACCACAAAGTTTACTTTGAGAAGCTCTCGCCATTTTCATGTCAAAACAAAAGAAACCAATTAATATCGCCTATCATGGAATGATCCCCAACCGACCCACGTTTACTTGCGCTGATTGAATTGACGATGCAAGCTAAGAGTCATAAACATTACGCTGCTTGACTTGAGCCCGTGAATGATTTGGGCTCAACTCCATATTTACGAGTAAAGTAGGGAAAGACCAGGCTTAGGCCCAACCTCAGTAGCATATTGTATATGCAAAAAAAAAATAGTAGTTCAAATATTCCTTTGTAGTGACGACTGACGAGTACTTTAGTTTGGGACATGTGAAGTGATAAGAAACCAAAGAATATGAGGTCCAAATTTCACCAATAACACTATTGAGATAAGAGAAGAATCTACACAGCACAATCTCATTGGATCTCATTTCTCCTACTTGACTTTACAATCTATATTCCAAACTCTAGTCAATAGGCCAAGTTCCCCATCATTTCTCAAAGTGTTGCAAAGTTCCCACACAAAGCATAAGCTATCTATCTTCACAAATGGCATCAACCATAGCAACAACAATGGCCATGATCAATGCAAAGTGCTCACCCAAATTGCCCAACAACCCCATCAAGCTTACACCCTCAAAACCCACTTCCCTTATTTACCTGCCAAAGGGTCTAACCTCCACAAAAGTGCAAGAAAACACTAACATCCCCACTTCCATTCCCATAGCAGGCACTGCTATTGCTGGGGCCATTTTCTCATCACTTGGAAGCTGTGATGCTGCTTTTGCTGCACAACAAATAGCTGAGATAGCAGAAGGTGATAACCGTGGCCTAGCACTGTTGTTACCCATAATTCCAGCCATAGCATGGGTGCTTTTCAACATTCTTCAGCCAGCACTGAACCAACTCAACCGCATGCGTAGCACCAAGGGTGTGATCATTGGTGTTGGGCTTGGTGGGTTGTTGGGAGCCTCAGGTTTGGTGTCAACACCACCTGATGCAGCAGCAAGTGAAATGGCTGTGATTGCTGATGCTGCTACTGCTACTGACAACAGGGGTCAGCTTCTGCTCTTTGTGGTTGCACCAGCTATTGTTTGGGTGCTCTACAACATTTTGCAGCCTGCTCTGAACCAGCTCAACAGGATGAGATCTCAGTAGTGA
Source organism: Sophora flavescens (assembly GCA_030762895.1). Classification (NCBI taxonomy): domain Eukaryota; kingdom Viridiplantae; phylum Streptophyta; class Magnoliopsida; order Fabales; family Fabaceae; genus Sophora; species Sophora flavescens. The sequence goes on from CM061069.1 coordinate 148,447,042, forward strand.
CTTTGCTTGTTATTATAAAGTTAAACTAGGGGGTGTTTTGTGGAGGTGTATGCAATGGTTTATTGTACAACTTGTTTTGTAACTTGTGTCTAATGCTATATATCAAAGTTTCCTTCTCCAAAGTTTTCCATCTTACCCTTCTACTTTGAGTATATCAAATTATCAACTCATGTATTTACATATACACAACTGCATGTCTGCACAATTTATATGAGGGGATGTGTTCAGCATTTTACTTATATACTTCCCATTCACAGTGATTTCCTTTTCTTACTTGGCTTTCAGCTTGGAGATGCAATTTAAGGGCACAATGCTCTTCCCACCGCTATTTTTTTTTATATGTAAAGGCACAGTTAAAAGTATATAAACATAGTTATCAAAATTAAAGTCTTATTATAATTAATATATTGATATTCTTAAGTGTTAACGTAAAGGACACAAACAGAGAAGTGAGACCATTTTATGCTGATTTTATGGGAGACCATAGGAAATTACTGGTTAATGCAGAATACAGCCATGTGCCCTACCCTCCCTTTTCCCTTGATTCAAAATCTTAGACTCTTTTTCAAATAAGAATTACAAAATAGAGTTGAACTGAAAGTGTTGTAGGTATACTCATCTGGGATAAAAGACTAAATTACAGACACACTGCATAATGGTTTGGCACTGGCTTGAAACATTTCAGAACTTATAGATTAAACGCACCTTGTACATTTACTAATATACCAATATATCAAAATTGATATAAACTTGACACGTGATTTAATTTACCCCATGATAGGTTAACACGCTTAAACAGCAAACCAGCCTTCTGTTTGGAAAGTAGGAAAGTACAAAAGGAATTAAACACTTGTGAAACAGTAGCAACCAAAATATGGAGACACCGGCTCCAGAAGATAAAAAAAATACCACATTGCTGTGATTAGTGTCCTTTTTTTTCTGCTCAAACTTGTGTTGTGATTACGTATCAGCAAGACTATCTGGAACGAACTCTAGCTGGCTTTCAGTTTGGGAGGCAGTTATTTTGGCCTTCTTATACCTTCTTGAGCTTCTAAGAACACGATCAATTGCCATCCCTTTTGTGCCTGACAAGCTGCCCAAAGAAGGGTTCGGAACTTCACAAATGAAACAAAAAACATAGAGAAGCCCCTAAAACATGTAAAGGGTGTTTGAGAAAGCTGGGAAAAAAAAATTATGCTGATATCTGTTTTCAAATAATCGATTACTATGATAATCGATTATAATCAAAATCTATTTTTGTTTGAATATGTTTACTAAAAAACGATTTTAAGCTAATCTATTTCGTTTGGGTGATGCAAAAATAATCATTTTTACATAGTAAAGATGGAGAATGTTGTAAGTAGATACTGGTTATAAAAAGTTTTTTTAGAAAACAGCTGAGTCTTGCAGCTTGTTAAAAAACAGCTGAATTGAGGCTTTTTTAGAAAATAATCTAGGTATCCAAACGTACAATTTTTTTCACAAAACCACTTAATTGTTCAAAAACATCCGAATGGGAAAGATCTAATCTTTCCCAAACACACTCGTAGTATATATGCAATGATGAAAGAATGGAAGTTTAGAATTTGAAAGCAGCAATCTCGAGTTACAAGGTTTTGCGCCCTTCCCCTTATGATCAATGATTCTTCAGCAGTTAGCAACATGTCTATCCCAGCCAAATCCAAGAGCGCTTGCATATAATAAGCATAATTTAATTACTCTAAAATGTGCTTCCCTTCTGACAAGTAGATGAATATATTTTACTGTACATATTAGCTACAAATATTGGCAATACCCTGCCCAAAGCCATAATTTAAGAGAACAAACCCATTGGTTGTCATGTCCCCAACGTTGACAGATGTGAATGGTTTAGTGCATTAAATAAACCATCCATATGAAAGATTTCATATTATAATTGAGTGACAAATTTTGACGGCTTAACAAAAATTTATTCAATAAACTTACATACAGATGACAAAAATATATATTTTTGAAGACATCTCTTATTTTCTTTTGGCAAATGTAAGTGCCAAAGAAAAATGTAAAAAGGCCAAAAAAAATTACTCAGGAAGTCTAGCTAAGTACTGATAATATGTGAAAAATAATTTTATTGATCAGCTATAAGTTCAGGTTGACTTTAGAGGCAGTCCATTTTATAGTCAATTAAGAATATTAGAGTATATGTATGTTGTACCTGCATAACTGAATGAGCTGAGTCAGTATCATTCAGTTATGACAGTTGGTGACAGTTGGCTAGCAACTGCTCTAACAGTTAGGATCGATGGCTATATAAAGCCAACACTGTAATATTGTAAACCAAGATTCATTCAATGAAATCATAGTTACACTTTCAGTTTCTGATCTTCCCCTCTCTCTCACTCTATGATACATTCTATTATGGTATCTAGAGCTATTTTCTGGGCCTGATTCTTCCCTTCAATTCGATGGCTTCCACCGAAAATCCGTTTGAAACTGTCACTGGAGCTCCCGCAACGTCTCCGACGCCGTCGAGTTTCAACCCTATGCTATCGATCAAGCTCGACGATAGCAACTTTCTGCTCCGGAAGTAGCAGGTCGAGGCTGTGATTATCGCGCACAAGCTTCATCGCTTTGTCGTGAATCCGGTGATTCCTCCTCAGTTCACATCGGAATCCAATCGTGCTCTAGAGATTGAATCTGAAGCGTATCAGCTTTGGATCGTCCAGGACCAAATGCTCATTACGTGGTTGCTTGGATCGCTCTCTCCTTCAATTTTTCCAAGGTTCATCGGATGCAAGCAATCGTGGCAAGTATGGGAGAAAATCCACAAGCAGTTTCAGGCACACCTTCGAGCCAAGGCTCGTCAATTTCGCTCCAAACTGAAGAATACGAAGAAAGGCACGCGCTCAATTTCTGAGTATCTATTACGCATTCGTGCCCTAGTTGAATCTCTACAAGCAATCGGCGATCCTGTCACCGAACAAGATCATGTCGACACGGTCCTTGAAGGACTCCCTGAGGAACATAATCCCTTCGTTATGATGATCTATGCTAGATCTGGTGTTACCTCCATTGAGACATTGAACCTCTCCTTCTAATGCAAGATGCACAATTTGAGAAGTTCCGTCAAGAGCTACCTCCCCCTTCAGTAACTGCGAATGTCGCGCAAGTGCCAAACCGAGGTGAAAATTCTCACTCCAGTGGTTTCCCTCAGAGTCAGAATGGTTATCGTAGTAATCGTGGCCATGGAGGTAGAAACCGTGGTGGTCGTGGTGGTCGAGGCAGAGAGTATGGTCATGAAGCATTTGATTGCTGGTTCAGATTTGATCAAGAATTTGTTCCCCAACGACCACCATCTCAAACTCAGCAATCCAATAATCAAGGGAATCAGTTCAACCATGACTCTTGCAGGTACAATAACTCCCAAGGTTATGGTTATGGTTCTGGTCCACATCAGAACTACACTCAGTTCAATCACCCTGTCCAGTACCAACCTAGTGCTAACATGGTTATGCAACAACCTCAGTATGTTCCCAACACTCAAGAGCCTTTGCAGAGGTCATTTGATAACCAAGCATGGTTCCCTGACTCAGGTGCCTCTCACCACACCACAGCTGATTCAAATAATCTCAGCTACAGTAGCCCTTTTGGTGGTCAGGACCAAGTTCTAATGGGGAATGGTCAAGGTCTGTCTATAAACTCCATAGGTTCTTCTCAGTTTTCTTCTCCTTCCAATCCTAATATTATTTTCTCCTTAAATAATCTTTTGCTAGTGCCTAATATCACCAAAAATCTTGTTTCAGTATCCAAATTTGCTCGTGATAATAATGTCTATTTCGAATTTCACCCATTTTCATGCTATGTGAAATCTCAGGGTTCTAATCGAGTCCTTCTTGAAGGCTCTCTTGGAGGTGATGGTCTATCCAGTTTCGAGAACATTAGCGTACTCAAGGAGCCTTCCTCCTCTTGTTTCCAACATTTTGTGCATTCTTCAGCTCCTAATGAGCTTCTAGCTAAGTCCTCTACTGTAACTAGCACTTTTGCCACTTGGCACTATAGGCTAGGACATGCCAATAACAGTGTAAAGGCTGTCCTTCAATTGTATAAAATTCCTTCATTGAATAAAACATCTGATGATAACTTTTGCAATGCATGCTGTCTACGAAAAGCTCATAGATTACATGTCCCCCCCCCCCCTCCCTTACTACTCACTATTTAGTTTCAAGAATTTTTGGAGAATTTAGATTCAAGTTTTTGTTTAAAAGAAAGTTCAAAGATGAACAATAAAACTGAGAATGGTAGCAGAAAGAGACACACAAAACGATTTAGTGCTGAATAGAAAACCATTCAAACATGCAAACAACTTATGGCCAAAATAAAGGTGAATGACTTTGCCAACTTGTAGCAGCAGAAATGCAATTTATCAATTTACCTTGCTTTTAAGGCACTTCTTCCACCATTTTCCAGACTTCTCCCACCATGCAACCCTGATCCAATTTGATTCAAAAGAAGAAATTGGTTTCAAATCCTATCATCACCATTTTTATGAAGAAGCAAAATAAATTGTGAATCTAGCCACATAAATCTTTGGTTCAAGCTTGTCATTCATATCGACATCATGATTCAAAAAGATATAACAAATAGTACACTAGTGACATAATCAATATTAATACTACTATTATCTTAAGGACTATGAAAATGAGAGAGCATCTACATTGCAAATAATCTAATAACTGCCCATGCATCCTCCCACACTAACAAAGTAACACCTTGAGAACATAACTTAAAAATTATCAAAATCAGCAGGGAACAAACAAGCTTTTCATCTCAACTTCCAAAAATTACAATACTTCTAAACTTAAAAAATGATCATCTAGATATTTCCAGTTCTTCAACACAACATATTAGGACTAACAGTTGATTACCAAATTACTAAAGATCAGATCTCAGAATGATAAAAAGTTAACTCTTGTTAACACAACAAGAAACTCACTCATCCGCCCACAACCCAGCTACATACAGAGAGATTAAAAAATCTATATGAAATGTATCAACTGATTAAAAACATAATGACACACCCAATTAAAATAGATTTCAGTTACCATTTTGTTGTGAATCCAGACTAGCTTTGCTATCCCCATCGGAAAAATCAGACAAGAGTGAATTATCTGATGGAGTTCTAGTGCTTGCATCAGAATTATCAACTTCACCTTCATCTTCAGAGGTGCCACTACTATCATCCTTGAAAATTGCTCCTGCTAGCAAGCTCTTCTTCTGCTGTGTGTTACTCACAATACCACCAACATTATGCCCAGAAGCTTTTCCTGCTTTATTTTGAACCTTTTTCTTGGAACCTTCCCGCTTCGAGTTTGATATAGTAAAGCGTTCTCTTTGTATCTCCAAATCCATACTTTTCCCAGAAGCATTAGCATGAGGCTTTTTCTTCTCTCCAAGGGAGGACACGGCACGGTTTGATACACTCTTTGAAGTAGAAGTTTCTTTGTTGTTGGATTTCTTTCTCTGTCTCTTGTTTACATGCTCATCCAGGTGTTTAACATTAGCTTCAGTTTCGATTTGTTCCAAGGAACCAGCATTATCAGCACTAAAATCATCTTGCTTTTCAGTAGCTGAAAGAACAGTCCCTTTCATTTCCTCCTGCAGTATATTTTTTGGTTTTCCTCTATCTCAGTATTTCCAGACGTAGGATCACAGTTTGTTGCTTTAGGAGACTTGACAATAAAAGTTTCATTATCAGAAGCATCTACAAGGCCAATACCCTCTCTAAGTGATGGTCCTCCACCTGAATCCTTACCTTTTCTTATCCCTCTCTTTTTCTTCTCTGATTTTACGGGTTCAGTCATTCCATTCTCATCCACAACTTTTGAAGTCACATTTAATTCTCTGATGTTTGCACCTGTATTATCCTGGTTGGATGGTGGGCACTCTTCTAAAAGCAGTGACTTGGGATCATTTTGTGGTGATACTTCTCTTCCTTCCTCAGTTCCCTCAGACTGACCAGCTTCACTTTTATGAGAATGATCAACGGCAATATTCACGTTATCGTCTGTCAGCTTGGGCTCATTCACTTCAGAAGGGTGTACTTGAGATCCAACACCTTCTTTGCATGCATCTGTACCAATCTCCATGTTGTCAATAGTAGTTTCGTTCATTCTGACATCTACCCCCAAAAAAGAAAAAGATCAGCAATAGATTTTTTTAAAAACTCACTTCTCGAAAATTGTCCTCTTCTATTACCAATTTGATTTCAAGAAAAATAAGCATATCATGTTAATATTAACATCATACAAGGTTACCACTTACCACCTAACAAGTCAGGTACTTTTCTATTTTCATTCATTTCCTGAGTAGTGTCACCTTTAGAGAATAGGCCATCTTCAGATATTTCCTGCTGAACATCTTGAATGCTGGAAGGATCTGCTTCATAATCTTTCCTGGAAGATGTAACTACAGGTGTTTCATGACGATTTGATGAGATTTTCTTTCCATTCCTCGTACTATCCAGCACACTGGTTCTCAGTGGATCTGCATCTTTAAAATGCTCAGCTGATTGTTCATCACTGCTGTTCTTAATCTTCTGTTGGTCCTCCAAAAAGTGGTGAGAAGCTTCTTCTACATTGAAATCACTAATCATAGACAACTTTTCCTTGGACAAACTTTTATCTCCATGTTTTACTTTGCCCTTCTGCTTTTTCTTTGCAGGAACTCTGGTTTCTGAAACGTCTTCAGGTACTTTATCGTGCTTATCTTGAACATCACTCCTAGATTTGTCATTATTAAATTCAAACTGATCCTTTGATTCTTTACTGTCCTTAATTGCTTCATCCAACTTCTGTGCTTCATCCTTCTGAGATGCTGTCTCTACCTTCAACTTTTCTTTAGAATCACGAGTCAAAGATCTCTTCCTCTTCGCATGTTTCTTATTTCCAGCAGGTCCAGCTTTTGAAGCCTCTTTCATTGACTCGTCATCGTTTTCTTTTTTGTCCGGTGTGTTCTCCAACTGTGGTGCGAAATTGGTTAAACTGGACACCTTTTTGGATGGAACACTGAGAGGATTATCAACAGAAGCAACATTTTCTTTTGAAGTATCTTCTTGCAATATGTCTTCTTTTTTCCTTTTACTCATTCTTTTTTTCTTTACACTCAACACAGATATTGAAGGATCCTCCTCACAAACATTACCATCATCCTTAGTAGTGCCTTTACTAGATGGATCTATCTTACATGCAATATGTAAACTCGGAAGTTCATTATTTACGTAGCAACGATCCTCTGTCTCAGGAATTGAACCAGGTAATGAGATTTCAATGTCATTATTGCAAGAGGATTTTGCACCTTTCTCCAAATTCTGGACAAGTTCTTTTCCAGTATGTTCTGAAACACATGGACTAGTCAAATGGCTTTCTTCTTTTTCATCATGTTTGTTCTCCGATTGTGGCGCTTGAGAATTGCTGAAATTGGAGACTCTTTTGGATGGAATACTGAGAGGATTATTGATAGAAGTATTTTCTTTTGAAGTATCATCTCTCATCATGTCTTCTTTTTTCTTTTTACTCTTCCGCTTTTGCTTTACACTTGGCACAGATATTGAAGGATCCTTCTCACAAACATTACAATCATCCTTAGTAGTGACATTGTTGCCAGAGGATTTTACACCTTTCTCCAAATTTTGGACAACTTCTTTTCCAGTATGTTTTGAGACACATTGGCTGGCAAAATGACTTTCTTCTTTTTCATCCGGCTTGTTCTCCGATTGTGGTGACTGAAAATTGTTGAAACTGGAGACCCTTTTGGATGGAGCGCTGGGAGGATTATCAACAGAAGCAATATTTTCTTTTAAAGTATCATCCTGCATTCTGTCTTCCCTTTTCCTCTTACTCTTCCGTTTTTTCTTTAAACTTTGCACAGATATAGAAGGATCGTCCTCACAAACATTACAATCATCCTTAGTAGTGCCTTTACTGGTTCTGTCTACCTCACATTCAGTATGTAAACTAGGAAGTTCATTATTGACATAGCATTGGTCCTCTGACTCGGGAATTGAACCAGGTAATGAAATTCCAACGTCATTATTGCCAGAGGATTTAATGCCCGTCTCCAAATTTTTCACAGCTTCTTTTCTGCTATGTTCTGAAACACACGGGCTAAGAGAAGGAACTTCTTCTTTCTCATCCTGTTTATTTTCCAATACTGCCATCTGGAGAAGATAGTTGAGACCGGGCACTCCTTTGGGCGGAAAATTGACCGCATTATCAACAGGACCGACTAAAGCATTATTTGCAATGGCAAGACAGGCCGCCTCATTAGGAGAACCAGAAGATAATAGTTGTTGATTTTGACCATGATCCTCCAATGCAGAAGCATCAACACTAAGAAACCAGCTCTTGCTGGCACCATCAAAAGCACTTCTCACTAACATGGAATCTGATAGGTGATAAAAGTGCCCTTTGCGCTTTACCTAACAAAAAAAAAACATTTTTTTTTTCTGTTAGCAAAATTATAAGGTTAACAAGACAGCAAACATGGTTTGAACATCATGAATAGGATCAAGCAGTATAGTATAGTATACCTTCACAGCATGAATCTGAATCTGCCCAATTTTCGGAAAGCATAATGGGTGTTCTAACAGAATTCTCTCTACATATGATATATCATTTAAACAAAAAAGGTTAGCACTCTGAAAAAGAATTACAAATTACAAATTCACAGCCACAGATAATAATAAAAAAAGATTAAAATTTACAAATGGCGAAAGGCTATGATTCTAAACATAACAATAAGCAAAACCCATCATCATGAACTAATTTATCCCTTGAATCTAAACTGATAACACGTGAAAGTAGAAAAGGGTTTTCTATTTTCAAAGCAGCTATGTTCTAGAGAGAGAGAGAGGAAAGGAATACTTTTGAGGTGAGAAACGGTGCCGTGGTGGGAAACGAGGAGAGCCAAGTGGGTATCAAGGTTAGTGTCGATGAAGACAACGTTGGTGTCTGTGTCGTTGCAATCGGGATTAGGGTCCGACTCCGCCATTCACTCCGATCCGATTGGATTGATTAAGTTCAGCGGTGATTGGAAAAGCATGCAATAGAAGAGAAGAGAAGATAGCATATACCTCACTCACTCGGCTCAGGGTTTGATGGAGGCATTCATATATCAAAGGTTTTAGTTCAGTGGAAGACAACCCTTCGACTGCTCCCACCACCATTAAATAATAACTTTTAAATCGTTTTTTTTTTTCCTATTTTTTTTATCAAATATCTATAGTGCAAACATCTTTCTTGAGAGTAATTATAGGTGAACATCTAAATGGGACACATAGTTAATGTATAAATATTTGGTTAATTCAGTTTATTATATGGTTAACTTGTAAATATTTGGTTAATTCATGATGACCCGTTAATCATATAAAGAACTGAATTAACCAGATATTTGCATATCATTAACCAAATATTTACATGGTTACGGTAAATGAAAGTAATTCTCTGATTGTGATATTTCATTGAATGTTAGAGGGATATATACAAGTGATACATAACTGTTACACGTGATACTAGGAGAAGATCAAGCTAAATCTCTAGAAATTAGGCAAGTATATTTCATACATTAATACATAGCCTCGATTAAGCTAATTATAATATTTGACAGTAATTACAATCATATCATATCTTTGATTGTGTAACACTCCCCCTCAAGCTCAAGAACCGGGAAGGTACATGAGCTTGGAAACTAGCTGAGCATGTGAAGATGGAAGAAGAGCCTTTGTGAAGACATCCGCTAGTTGTTGATTAGAGGGGACAAATGTGGTTCAAAGTTTGCCTTCTTGAATTTTATCCCGAACAAAATGACAATCAATTTCAACATATTTTGTTCTTTCATGAAAAACTAGATTGTTTGCTATATGGAGGGCTGCTTGGTTGTCACAAGATAAAGTCGCAGGATGTGATGGAATGCCTAATTCATGGAGAAGACTATGAAGCCATGCGAGTCACTAACAACATTGGCCATGGCTCGATACTCGGCTTCGACAGAGGAGCGAGAAACTGTTGGTTGCTTCTTGGTTCGCCAAGAAAGGAGACTTGGACCCAAAAAAATACAATAACCGGTAGTTGATCTTCGGGATGTGGGACAATAAGCCCAATCCGCATCACAATAAGCATGCAAGCGTAGAGAAGATTTAGATGAGAGTAGGATGCCATGGTCTGGGGCAGATTTGATGTATCTGACCACTCTAAGTGTTGCATGCCTATGTGTGTCTCGAGGAGAAGACATAAATTGAGACAACAAGTTCACTGTATAACTGAGATTCGGTCGGGTGACTGTTAAGATATAACAGTCTACCAATCAATCGTCTATATGGAGCAGGTCAGAAAGAGCCTCACCAAGATCAGCATCCAAAGTGTGATTGTAATCCAATGGAGTTGTTACTGGCTTACTAGCAAGAAGACCAATGTCCTGCAGAATTTCTAATGCGTATTTACGTTGATTAAGAAAAGTTCCAGTCTTGGACCGTGCCACTTCAACGCCCAAAAAATATTTCAATGGGCCCGAATCTTTGATGTTGAATCGGTGGCAAAGATATTTCTTGAGGAGTGTAATAACCAAATCATCATCTCCTGTAATTACAATATCATCAACATAAACAAGCAAAATTGTTATATGTGATTTACGAATAAATGTGAACATTGAGTAATCAGCTTTTGACTGTGTAAACCAGCATCAAGCAAGGCATTCGTAAAAGTAGTAAACCAAGTGTGAGGTGCTTGTTTCAATCCATAAAGTGACTTGTTGAGCCGACATACTCGAGTCTCCCCCTGTTTACGAAACCCGGGAGGAAGCTGCATATAACCCTCTTCCTGTAAATTGCCATGTAAAAAGGCATTGGAGACATCCATTTGATGAGTTGGCCAATTTTTTGCTGCTGCAATACTAAGAACGGTTCTCACAGTAGTTAATTTGGTTACAGGAGCAAAAACATCAGTAAAATCAAATCCTTCTAACTGTGAGTAACCTTTAGCTACCAAACGTGCTTTGTACCGTTCAATGGAACCATCTGAATTATATTTTATACGGTACACCCATTTACAGCCTATGACTGTTTTTCCAGGAGGTAAAATCTCTAAAGTCCAAGTATGGTTAGCCTCTAGGTCTTTATTTCGTCCTCCATGGCCTGCCTCCAATGTGGGTCTTTGCGGTAGGGGTGAGCAAAATGTTTCAACCCGCCCGAAACCGCCCGACCCGCCACTAATTTTTGCGTTTCGGGCGGGTTGAAACGGGTTGGCGGGTTGGGCGGGTGGAAACGGCGGTTTCAGATGGATAGGAGCGGGCGGGTTCGGGTCTGGGTTCTGTCACCCATCGGAACCCGACCCGACCCGCTCATAACAAAAAAAAAAAAAAAAAAAAATTAATGGAGAATGGACTATGGATCTAAGATTTTTTTTTCCCCTCTTCTGTTATATATATATTTTTTTGGTACTTAATTGGGTTGAAAGCCTTAAATTTTAATTAGGCTCGTTGGGTTTTTTTTTTAATTTTTTGGAATAAAATTAAATAATTAAAAAGCCTAAACCCGTTTCAACCCGCCCGAACCCGACCGAACCCGCCCTAACCCGAACCGCCCAACCCGATGGTATAGATGGGCGGGTTCGGTTTCTGTTTTTTTTACCTCCAACCCGCCCGAACCCGATGGTCCCCACCCGAACCCGCCCGAAACCGCCCGATGCTCACCCCTACTTTGCGGGCAACAGAATATGAAGTGGGTTCAGTATGTTTGATGATAGAATTAATGTAGTGGAGATGGTTATGTGAGTATGTATTTGAGCAAATATAGTTTGAGATGAGATATTTCATACCTGATGACGATGAAGAAGATTGAGCGGAGGCCATATTGCATGAGTAATCAGCAAGGTGAGCTGGAGGACGTGTGGCACGTTGAGAGCATCTAGGTTGGGGGTTGGTCATCGTAGGGGTTTCAGGAGCATGTGTGGGTTCATAAGCATAGGACATGTGGTCAAGGGTTGAGGTGGAAGGGTGGGTAAGGTCTGTAGTATGAGGGGATGTAGGAGGGTTGCTAGCTAGGTGTGGTGAATTTGTGGGCTCTTGATCACTGATGGGTAGTGGCACAGGGGTTCAGCCTATGTGGAAATCATGCAAAGCCTTATCATTCTTGAATATGAATATTTTTTCATGAAAGATGACATCCCGACTAACTAGAAATTTATGATCATCAAGGTCATATAGTCGATAAGCTTTTTGACCAGTGGGGTACCCAACAAAGATGCAACGTCTAACTCTAGGTTCAAATTTATTTGGATGATCATAGGAAGTGGATGCATAACACAAACAACCAAATGTACGTAAATGAGTGAAATTAGGTGGTTGTCCATGGAGTTTTTCATAAGGAGTTTTACCACCTAAAATTTTGGTTGGTGTCCTATTTATTAAATGAGTAGCAGTGAGAATGCAATCACCCCAAAAATAAATTGAAAGACCAGCTTGGAAACGTAGAGTCCGTGCAACATTAAGAAGATGGTGGTGCTTACGTTCGACGACACCATTTTGTTGGGGAGTACCTGGACAAGTGAATTGTTGTACAATTCCAGAATCATGCAGAATTTTTCTGATAAGAATGATTGGTAAATTCAGTGCCATTATCAGAGCGAACTATTTTTACACATGTTTGAAAATGATTACGAACATAGGCTAAGAAATGGACTAGCAAGGAATAAGCATCAATTTTGTATTTCATGAGATAAGTCCATGTGGCACGAGAAAAATCGTCAACAAGAGTTAAAAAATATTGATGACCATTTCTTGCAGGTGTAGCATATTTACCCCAAACATCAACATGAATTAAGTCAAAAAAATTATTGCTAGTCGGTGTATGTAAGGGAAAAGGGAGTCTTGTTTGTTTGGACAAATGATAGATTTCACAATGATCACAAGAATCTTTACCGAAACCAAGAACAGGAGCTAAACACTTGAGGGCACTTGATGATGGATGGCCAAACCGAGCATGCCATATGGTAGAGGATGTGGTGAGAAGGGCAACAACAGAGGTAGAGGCATCAAGGAAGTAGAGTCCACCCTTTTTATGGCCCCGACCAATCTCCTTCTTCGTCAAATGGTCCTGAAATACACAATGATCAGAATAAAAAAAGACATCACAATTAGAAGTCTGGGTGAGCTTTGACACAGATAAAAGATTGAATTTAAATGAGGGTACAAATAAGACATCAGTCAATATAATATGTTATGTAATCTGTACATTACCAATGCCATTGATAGGAACTGAATTGCCATCAGGAACACAAATAGATGTATGAAGAGAAGAAGGGATGGGTGGCTGATGAAAGGAGAAAGGGGTGAAAGAAACATGATCTATTGCACCAGTATCGATTAAGGTTGCTGGAGGAAGAGGATTTGGAATTGTCTGTTTTGGTGGTGGAAGATGTGTCTTGGTCATTGGCCATGATGCAGCGGGAAAAAAAAAATCAGAGAGTGATTTTGAGAGGTTCTACTGATACCATGAAAGTAATTCTCTTATTGTGATATTTCATTGAATGTTAGAGGGATATACACAAGTGATACATAACTGTTACACGTGATACTAGGAGAAGATCAAGCTAAATCTCTAAAAATTAGGCAAGTGTATTTCCTACATTAATACATAGCCTCAATTAAGCTAATTATAATATTTGACAGTAATTACAATCATATCAGATCTTTGATTGTGTAACAGTGAATAAGCTCATTAGCTATATGCTGAGTTGAATTAACCAAATACTTATACATGATTAACCAGGTGTTCCAAATGGGTGTCCCATTTAGGTGTTCACATATCATTGCTCTTTTTCTAAATAGGTTAAAGTAATTATTTGGTCCATGTGATACAAATTCTTCATTTAGTCTCTATGTATAAAAAATTTTGAATATGAGTCCCTATATGTGTAAGCATTAGCAAATTAAGTTCCAACATGCGCAAATGTTAGTAAATTCGACCCTGCCATCAACAAATTAGTTTTTATACGTGACACAAATTTTTTATTTGGTAACTAAATCTGGAAAAAAAAATATTGATCCCTTTACGTGCAATCGATAACAATTTTGTCCTTGCTATTTGTCAAGGAGCTCGGACCCAACTAAAGATTCTTATCGTATTGGTCCTTATACGTCACACAAATTTTTGATTTGGTCTCTAAACCTGGAAAAAAAATTTGATCTATATTGATCCCTTTACGTGCAATCGATAACAATTTTGTCCTTGCTATTTGTCAAGGAGCTCGAACCCAACTAAAGATTCTTATCGTATTGGTCCTTATACGTTACACAAATTTTTGATTTGGTCTCTAAACCTGGAAAAAAAATCAATCTCTTTACGTGCAATCGATAATAACTTTGTCTATGCTATTTCTCAAGGAGCTCAAACTCAACTAAATATTCTTATCGTATTATTTATTATATATATATATATATATATATATATATATATATATATATATATATAAAGATATCAATATATTTCTCAAAATAACTTTCAAAATATAAACTCATTTTTGGTTTTTTTATTTGAATCCCAAAATTTTAAACTTTGGACGAAAATGAATTGTAAAAATATTGTATTATTTATTTAATCTTAAAAATTTGTAAGATTTAATGAGTATTTTGACATTAATTGTTTTGATTTATTTTCATAATTGAAGGTATTGAAAGAAATTCTCATAAAAGAAATCAATACCCAGTTAAAAAGTAGTATTAAACTATATCAAAATGATAGATTCTTTTCCAAATATTCATGAATTAATGAATTTAAATTTTATACATTATAAAAAGAGATCTACTGTTATTTAATCTCGTATTATCACTTCATTTAATAAGTTTGGCTATATTAACAAGTAAATAAAATATCAAATTAGATAACTAAACATGCATATAAATTTTTTTCTTAATTAAATAAAAATAATAATTCACTATTACGTGATTAATAATTTCTTCAGTTCATTTTCCTACTCAAGACTTTTCCCCTTATGGCTTCTACCACAAAGGAATGAAAAAGACACCACCAAGGAAAAGCAAGTTAGGCAATTTGCCAATATATCATTCCAACATCATAGAACAGTGAACACTGAACAGAAACAACCAACTATAGGGAAGGAAAAAGAATAAACCAAACCATTGATACTCATCATGAAGACTAACATCAGTAAGTTGAAAATCAGAAACATAACATGCACTTGGAACCTTAATGCTACTAGCAGCAATCTGCATATATCAGCAACATCTATGCCTAAAACATCAGAAACATGCATCCTTTCATTCCTTCTTCCTTGACTCCTTGAGGTGCCCCCTCTTTCGGATACCGAGGCAAAACCGCAGGCGCCAAGCATCAACAACGAACTCCGGCAATGAGTATGCCAAGGCCCAAAGAAGGGTATGGGGCCAGTATGGTGTGCAACGAGGGTCATAGCCTATCCATCTCACACCTGCTTTGGCATATCCATCTGTTGATGGAACAAAGAATGAAGATCTCCTTATTGATGCCATCTTTGTTGCCACATATAATGGAACCTGCAACCACAAAATCCCCATCAGAAATGACAAAAATCATAGCAAACTCTACACAAAAAGCCAATCAATCCATTTCCATATAGTCAACTCTCTTTCAAAAATTATTTAGGTGGACAGTTTTTTCAACTGTCACCAGAAATAAATAGGATGGAGTAACGGAAAGGGAAATAGCATAGGCATCCATGAATATAGAAGTGCATTGTGCATGCACCTAATAATTCAAAATAATAGTCACATTTTCATGTTTCCAAATCCTGTCAATAATTGAAGCTAGAATACTTAACAATGCAATCAGATGTAACAAGTTGATACTCATAAATAACGACTAGGCATGCTCATTTCAATTTTAGACTGTTCATTTGTATACAATAACAGAATATATCAGTTCCATAGAAAGAAAATAGGGTGCCATACCATAGGAACACCAAGTGAATATTAAAGTAAAATTTCAATGAATTAAATAAAACAAAAAGGTGAAAATACCCCAAAGTACCTAAAATATTTTTTTAGGATTGCAGCTATCCACTGATGGTGAAAAATATCACCCACAGACACAAGCACACAGTCTATACCGTTAGAATTCTTATCATGAACAACTTGTACACAAAAATCACTACAAAACAGAATAATAGCATATCAAGTATTTTACTTGCAGCAAACTTTATAATCATAGTTGCTTCAACTCAAAAAAGTAAAAAGCAAAGAGGGTTCCTTTCATTTTAGTTTTCTCCATGGTTAATAACCAAAAGCAAAGTATGAGTAGCGTTCTAAACACATCTAAGACATCAGGTTGAGGGAAATCTCAATTGACTTCATTTGAGACTAGAACTTTTCGTCTGAATTTTCATCCTCTTCTGATCGATAACTGATTACCTCGAATACGTAAACAGTAAACAATTGACTGAAACTTGAATACAAGTAGGAACCCAAAATAGAAGTAGAAAAAGAGTACTTTTACCACCCAAAAAAAAAGGAGTACCAAGTAAGAAGTGTGTATAATACCTGACACTGCACGTCAATCCCACTCTTCTTGTATTCCACATAGAGACATCTAGAAAATTGATCGATGTACCTGAAGCAACAAACATAAAACCTCAGTTTACCACATAAAACAACACACCACATTTCACATACTTTGAAGCCAAATAAATGCACAAAATAGAACAAATCTCAGTACATGTAAGTGGAACACAAACTTTGTATTATGTTAAGTTGTAAGAAAAATTGCTAATTTTTTAAAACAGCTTGTCAGTAAAACTTTAGTATTTAATTGACATGCCCCATGAACCAATAATAAGTTGTCGCATTATTAAAAATGTTTTAATTCCGTTATATTTACAATTTGCTTGTCATCTTTGGCGTAAAATCTTCTGTATTCGAAAACTACATTGGATTTCGACTAATCCAAGTCGAGCTAGAAGACCCATTTAAGGCGGAAAAGCTCCCTCAGCACCTATTTTTTTCATTCAAAAGACTCAGAACACAAGAGCCTTGAAAGAGCAAGCTCCATACCACTTGGACCATCATGCGTAAATCAAAATTAAACTCAAATTTTAATTATAGGCTATAGTAGTAAATACAAAATAAGGTAATTGAAAGAGAGAGAGAGAGAGAGAGTTACGCTTTGGTTGCTGCATAAACAGCATAAAGGGGATCTGAAGGGATAACAATAGCAGCACCGGAGCCAATATTAACAATAGCACCCTTCTTTCTCTTAAGCATACCAGGCAGAACAACTTGCGTAACCTTAGTAGTTCCCTCAACATTCACCTTAATCAGATTCCTCAACAGTTCCTCATCCACTTCATGGAAGAATCTAGCATAAGGGTACGACATTCCCACATTGTTAATCAACACCCCAACATCAAGCCCTTCAATCGCCTCACGAATCCTCACCATACCCTCATCGAGATCACCCGCGAAATCGACCACAACGGTCTTAACCTCGGTTTTCCCGAACTTGGACACGATCGAATCCGACACGTCTTTGAGCTTGTCGGGGCTCCGACCAACTAGGATTAGGTTGAGGCCTTTGCGTGCGAGCTGGAAGGCGAAACCTTTGCCAATGCCGTCGGTGGGTCCGGTGACGAGTGCCCAAGATCCGTACTTTTTGAGGTTTTTGGGGGGTCTGAGGAAATTGACGTAGACCCATCTGAGGAAAGTTAGGGAGAATCGAAGGAGGGTGATGGAACCGAGGGCGAAGAGGAGGAGGAACCAGAAAGGTTGAGTCTTGAGCTTGTTGATTATGCAGCAATCCATGGTGAGTGAGTGTGAAAGAAGAGGTGTGGGGTTGAATATGTAGCGTTTTTTTGGTGTAGTTATTATAAGGGAGGGTTGGGGTAACATCCCCACTCATATTTTGTATTGGTGGCTGCCTCGTTCTTATGTGCTAAATTTTGGATCAATCAAATTGACATATGAATTTGATCAAAATTTTAAACTTTCTAGTTATATTTTCATTGTAGTCAAATATATTAATACAATATATTATAGTATAGTATACGTACATTTTGTATTCACAAATTTAATCCATATTAAAATAATGTTTTTATTAAAAAAAATGACTATATTAAAATATAATATTTTAATATGAATTAAAATAATATTAGTTGTCATCAAATATTCAATGCCTTAGGTAGTAGCTCAACGCCTCAACCCCTCCCACTTAATTCTGGCGGTTTTCTGCTCATCTACTTTACCCACAAACTGACACAAACACACTGTCTCTCTTCCTATTCCTCTTTGCCATATATCAATTTAAGAATTATGTGATGTTATTAGAATATAAATTTTGTACATCATAAGTTATACTATATATTAAGTAATTGTTGATGTTAAATTTATTAAGAGATAAAATAATGTAGTTGTTCGTTCTTTGATTATGATGGTTATTAGATATTTTAGTCTTCATTTTTTTGATATTATCATATCTTGTATTGAATCTTTAATCTTTAATAATATGAAGTAAGTTGATTCCTTTCAAAAAAAAAAAAAAGTTATACCATATATTTAACAAAAAGGAAATTATATCATATATATTTATCTCTATATCTCATATAATTTTTATCTTCATTATATTATAATATATACATGTTTCTAAAAAACAAGGACATATCATAAGGTGTACCGTGTAAATTCAATGCTCTTCTCTCACTTATGAAACCTGAACCATCAACCACCCATGTTACCTATTTTCCTGTTTTTTCATTTTCATCATCCACATTTTACATCACCCACTGTATCACCTATATGATAAATTTTGGGTCAATCAAATTGCCACATAGATTGGTCAAAATTTCAAACTTTCTAGTTATATTATACTGTAGTCAAACTATATGAATACATAATATTGTATTATAGTATATGTACTATTTGTATTCACAAATTTAACACATATTAAAATAAGGATTTTTGATTAAAAAAACTGATTATATTACAAAATGTTATTGGGTTGATGATGGAGGGTGAATAAAATGGGCATAGCGCAGGGTCAATAAATTGGGATAAGAAGGCGGGGTTGGGCTTTTTGATCAAATGAGTTTTTTTAAAAAATTATTTATCAGTTTATAATTATTTTGAGAAATTATTTATTAATAGGGATCATTTTGAATATATGTCATTTTTTTCTTTTTTTATAGGTCAAAGGCGTCAGTCAGACTGGTACCTATCATTATTTAAAAAAAAAAGACAAAAGCTATGTTGCAGCGTCATGTGGCATAATGCAGGAGAGGCGTCACTGCGAATGGCGCCTTCAATGGCACCAGGGTATTTATTTTATTGTTGCTTGTTATTTTAAATAGATACGTTATCATTAATGTCATCGTTACTCACTATACTTATAGTATAATTTTTTTTTGTAGCAATGTTCATTTAAAATTGTTGGTAACTTCCTTTTAATTCTTACAAGGTAAAAATTTTTTTACTACTGTAATAATTGATGAATATTTATTGATGTAAATTGTTATTGCTATTATTTTTTTATGCCTCTGTGATATTATTTACTACTTGTTATTATGATATTTTTTATTGCCTCTTGTTATTTTAAATAGATACTTTATCATTAATGTCATCGTTACTCCCTATACTTATAGTATAATTTCTTTTGTAGCAGTGTTCATTTAAAATTGCTGGTAACTTTCTTTTAATTCTATTTTTTTTACTACTGTAATAATTGATGAATATTTATTGGTGTAAATTGTTATTACTATTATTTTTTATGTCTCTTGTGATATTATTTACTACTTGTTATTAGGGAATTTTTTTATTGTCTCTTGTTATTTTAAATAGATACTTTATCATTAATATCATCGTTACTCCCTATACTTATAGTATAATTTTTTTGTAGCAGTGTTCCTTTAAAATTGCAGGTAACTTTCTTTTAATTCTTACAAGGTAATTGTTTTTTACTACTGTAATAATTGATGAATATTTATTGATGTAAATTGTTATTGCTATTATTTTTTATGTCTCTTGTGGTATTGTTTGCTACTTGTTATTAGGGGATTTTTTTTATTGCCCCATATTGTTTTAAATAGATACATTAATTAAATTTATCATTAATGTCAGTATTTATTGGGGCTAAATTGATACTATAATTTTCCTTAATTATATAACTCAATAGATTTTATTATATAATCTATATAATTGTAACATTTTTTTTAATGTCAGGTGAAAGATATGGCATCATCTAGCTCACAATCAGGGGCACGACTAGTAAACCCCGGCCCGATGGATGATTCACTATTGAACCTGCAAGAAAATTATGTTTCCCAACACGTATGGAATGAATCACCCGATCGAGTTCTTAGAGCTCGACGTGGACTGTCATTTAATCCTGTTGTTATGGATCTCCCAGAGTCTGTCAGAGATAATCTTCAAATAACCGGTTTCTTAGGGGTACCCCAAGTAAATATAACCCAGCTTGACCATAATTTGATTGCTGCACTTGTTGAGCGATGGAGACCCGAGACACATACCTTTCACATGTTGTGGGGAGAATGCACCATCACACTGCATGATGTTGCTATTCTCTGTGGACTATGCATTAACGGTCCCGCTGTTATTGGTGCAACTCATATACATTGGAAGCAATATGTCGGTGAAATGCTAGACAGGGTTCCTAATGATTCTGACATGAAAGGTTCAAGAATAAAATTGAAGTGGCTGGAAGATCATTTTGGGCACTTCTCTCAATGGGAGGATAATCAATGGTGGAGGGTTGTATATACACGAGCGTATATACTCAGGTTGATAGGAAACCTACTGCTCCCGGATCCCTCCGGTGCACATGTGTCACTGAGATATCTTCCACTATTAGAAAATTTTGAAGTAACATGTCAGTATAGTTGGGGTTCGGCTATATTGGGTTACTTGTACCGAGAGTTGTGCAAGTCTACAAATTATGAAAAGAAGGAGATTTGAGGGTTCATGTCGTTGGTTCAAATATGGGCATGGGAAAGGAAGCCTTCCATTGCTCCGCGGCTCGTGATTGACCAACGAGATTTTGGTACACCATACGGTACACGGTAAGTAGCATGTAAAATTCGTAATGCCATCATTGTTTGTAGCTTATACTTGATATGATAATCCTTTTTTTAAACCATGATAGGTGGCGTTCAAGGGTTACTTATAACAGGCAGATGCACCACCTGACGTATTATCGTGACTGGTTTGACAAAATAAAGCACCGCGATGTAAGTATAAATTTTCAATTTAAATAAAATTAGGAATGTATTGTATTATTTATGTTGTCTCTATCTTAGGAATGTAATTGCATTATTTTGTTCCATGTTTGTAGATTATTTGGTGTCCCTTCGAAGACATGATGATGCCAACACTATCCATAGTCTGTCTAGAAGCCATGTACTTATGGAGGGTTGTTCTTCCTTTGATATGCTTCAACATTGTCGAGTGGGTTCAACCAGATCGTGTGATGGGTCAATTCGGCCTGCAACAACATATACCCAATGAACATTCCCAACCAGAAAATCGCCATGATCTGTCACTTAGGGGCAAACAATCTGAGAATTTGGCACTCATGTTGGATAATGACATTAGTTTCTGGAATGAAAGACACATGAAGGTGATTTGTCATAATCAACCACAGATTGGTCTCCTAAATAAGCAATCAGAGTATATGAGGTGGTACTTGCATAGGACACGATGATGAGTTGGCAGGGAAGGTGCACTCAGGATATTCAGTAACGTTTTGGTTTCCCAGCATATTGTTTTTTGGTTGAATTATATTTTGATAAATTATTGTTAATAGTTATTAACCTTGTTGTAGGTTGATGGGATGGAGCGATTGTACTACTTAAGTACTCCTGAGGGTCAACCAGAGTTCACGTTTGGTGAACTTAATCAAGAGCTTGCGGCTATTAAGGCAGCATCGGACGAGGCGGATAGCATCATTATACCTACTGTCTCAACTGTACCTCTCACACAAGTCATGGAACCGATTCCTTTGTTTGCACGCGTGCCAGCAGCAAAAGTGGAGGGTCGGTCTCTTGGTAGGAGAAGACAGCGTCTGAAACAACATAATTTCTACACACCACCTATACCGGAACGTGGAGAAGGATATTATTATGCGCCCACCCAGGGTCATGACTTTTCACAGGAACCCGCTCCAACGTATTTTCATACTGGCATGGCAGGACCATCGTCCATGCCTGCCCATTCTTCATCGTCCATGCATACTCATTCCCCTATGCATCCAAATTCACCCAATTTGTTCTTCACACCACCCACATATCACCCGACTGCCAACACACCAGATGCACCCAACCCCATGATTGAGCAAACACAAAACACCCCAATATACTCTCCTGGATACGTTGGTATGGGTATTGACTTGAACGTCAACTTCTCCGCAGTTTTAGACTCTAGCTCAGCAAGTGAAGGGCCAATTCAAGTTGAGCCCAATGTCAGAAGAAATACACTTCGTCAGGCTCGGGGTAAACAACGACAGTGCATCTTGTCTCCCTTTCAGCATGATGGTGATCACGCTCAGTAGTCACCTTACAATTGCATCATAATTACGTAGAATATTATCTAATTGATATTTCGTACCTAACGGACATTTATACCAAATTTGTAATTAATGGAGTAACTTGATATTTTGTTTCGTTATATTTTTGTTTCGTCTTGAAATTATAGCCATTTATTATTATAACAAAACATACTAATTATATGCCGTAACATTTGATTTATTAAAACAAAGCATTGGAAATCATACATAATAGGATGTAATCTAAATATTTTCTTCCGTACCAACTCCTCCACTTCCTGATCCTCTAGGTCGTTGAGGGCAGTGACGCCGGTTATGACCCTGATACCTACACAATCCACATCGTTGGGTCGGTTGTGACTTTACCAAGTCCATCTCATTACGAATGCGGGTTGACTTGGGTCTCCCTTTCGGGCGTAGCATTGACACATCCGGAACTAAGGTCCAAGGCTGTTGTACCTCGGGTATTTCTTCCTCATTTTCGATTGGAAATCACTGGGCAGCGTAAACATTAATGATACTGTGCCATTTGTATATATCGTTAACATATTGATCATGGTCGAGCATCATGGTCGCGCATGCAGCAATGACATGTGAACATGGCAAGTGATTGAAATTTTCCACACTAACAATATATCGTTTGTAAGTTGACCCTCCAACAGCGACCCCCTCCAATATCTTGTACCTGTAAGTACTTAGAATTCTTTCGCGTATCAAAGCGATAGTCACCGATGACGCTTCTCGGACCATACCTAGGAAGTTGATTTAAATATAAAGTTAGATTACAATTGAATTAACAATAAAAAAATTATCATACTAATAATCATCGTACTTAGTATGCACGAGCATACGAAGTTAGAATCCAGCTTTGTGTGGTCTTGCGACAACATCCAATCCACACAATTATGTTGACCACCCCACTTTGTAACCTCCCACTTTAGTGACTTTTTCAACAAGATAGCCCTCAGCCTCCATGGGCATCCTGTCAAATGATTTGGGCACTGGACATAATACTTGGTTGATTTAGATTCAACAACTTTGAAATCATGATGACCATTCATGGAATAATGTTTAACAGCCATTTGAACTGCCTGTTTAATATCAAATCGCAAGCCAACATACAAATCCTGACCCACTTTCCACGATCCTGGAACATCTACACCTTCAAATTCTATCTCCTGATCAGGATGGTCCCAGTTTATATAATTATAATGCGGGGATGAGTTGAAGAATGCACCATGTGATTGACCTATAAGTGAGTAAAAATGAATAAATTGCCAATTAGAGTAAAAATAATAATATTTATACAAATAAATAATAATAATAATGTCATAATAAAATTATTAATTGTTGGAGGAAACCAACCAGCTTGATGCGGAACAAAACCACCAGGAGCCATCGATGAAACCGGAGCTGCAGCAATTTCAGGTGACGCCAATGCGGACAAAACTATATTGGAACCCTGTTCAACCTCCTCCTCGGTGTCCGATGAACCTGATGTTGGTATATCATCTTCATAATCATCTTCATCTGACTCATCCTCTATCTCACTCGCCTAATCTTCATCTTCGTCATCTGCATTTGACCCAAGGTTTACCGGCACATTTCGCTACTCGAAATTACTACCCAATGACGGCACAGGGAATGTGGAAGTGCTCGCAACATTAACATCAACGTACAACTCAAGTGTTGACATCCAGAGATTTTGGATTAAACCATTCAGGATGCACTCCACATCTCGATCATCAGCAATTTCAACAAGAATATATTTCACCGGGTTGCCACATATCATATATCGTGTCACAATTTTTGAAACTGGTTGATTTGGTTGTAGCCTCAACTTCGAGTGAATCTTTGCCCTCAAACGCTCATAGTGAATGCCATGTTTTATTTGCACAATTTCTTGGTCCCCTTCAAATGTAATTCCTTCTGATCCATCGAAGACTCTCCCGTTCGAGTACACAAATACCGCAGCTTGGCTCATGACGTCCGCCCTACAATAATATCAAATACATAAAAATAACCCATAAATTTACAATTTCTAATAATAACAATATTAAAAATACACAACAACAAATACAAATAATGGTATTGATAAATATTAACATCATATTTAATATTAAATATGTAAACTTAAAAATAACATTAATATAACAACATTATTACCGCAAAATTAAAATAATAACAATAACCCATAAATTCACAATTTCTAATAATAATAATATTACAAAATAAAATTAATTACCAATTACTAATAATAAATACCGATACTAATAAAAATAATATTACTATTATATTATAATAAAAAAATAAACTTAATAATTAAAAGAAAGTAGCAAATAATATCACAAGAGACAATAAAAAAAATTCCTTAATAACAAGTAGCAAATAATATCACAAGAGGCATAAAAAATAATAATAATAATAATAACAATTTACACCAATAAATATCCATCAATTATTATAGAAGTAAAAAAAAAAATTTACCTTGTTAGAATTAAAAGAAAGTTACCAGCAATTTTAAATGAACACTGCCACAAAAAAAAATTATACTATAAGTATAGAGAGTAACGATGAAATTAATGATAAAGTATCTATTTAAAATAATAAGAGGCAATAAAAAATACCTTAATAACACGTAGCAAATAATATCACAAGAGACATAAAAAAATAATAGCAATAATAATTTACACCAATAAATATTCATCAATTATTACAGTAGTAAAAAAAAATTTACCTTGTAAGAATTAAAAGAAAGTTACCTGCAATTTTAAATGAACACTGCTACAAAAAAAATTATACTATAAGTATAGGGAGTAACGATGACATTAATGATAATGTATCTATTTAAAATAACAAGCAACAATAAAATAAATACCCTAATAACAAGTAGCAAATAATATCACAAGTAGTAAATAAAATTTCCTACTGATATATATTTATAGGAGGAGGAGGAGTGGTCTGTTGGGGGGCCTACAGCGCCACGTGGCGCAATGTAGGAGAGGCGCCATCCACAGTGGCGCCTCACCTGCATTGCGCCATGTGGCGCTGCTGGGCAGCTTTTGTCTTTTTTTTTAATAATGGTAGGCGCCAGTCTGACTAGCACCTTTGACCCATCAGAGGGAAAATAAAATAAAATATGTCATGTGTCCAAAAGGACCCCTCATTGGTAAATAGTTTCAGAATAACCCTAAACTGGTAAATAGTTTCTAGAAGGAATCGATTTTGGTCAAAAAACCCAGCTTCTGGTGATTTGGGTTTGTCCCGTTTCTTATTTTCTCTACATGTGGGTTGGAGGAGGTAGTTTGGTTTGGTTTGGTACGTGGGAAGTGGGAACGGCGGATTCTATGGTGAGTCACCTTCATAGGTCTCTCATCGTCCCTTCTATCTCTCACCCCCACGCCACCCCACCCCAAATCCCCACCCCTCCCCCTTTAGCTTCCCATGTCTCGTCCATCGATGCAGCTTCATCCTGTTGCACCCCACCACGCAATGACCACCGTGTGAAGGTCCACCGTCTTGTGACCCTTCCCCTAGACGTGGGACTTCCCTTCCCTTCCCTCCTCCATCATCTCCATGTTTCCCTATCCACGCATCTTCTTTCTCCCTCCCTCATACTCATCTCCGTTTTTGTTTACCCTTCTCCCTCTACTATGTTGTGTGACCCCATCAGTTTTTGGTCGCACTGAACGGGGAAGATGTCGCGCTGCGACGGTGGGTTGGGGTTGGGACGGAGGGACACTGTTCCAGCGGTAGTGCACGAGTCACCACCAAGCTAAGTTGAATCGGACAAAGATGAGTTTCGACACTCATGGGTGTTGAGTTTCCTATTAATTTGGTCTCGAGGATTTATGAAACACTAACAACCACCAAAACTACTTGTTATTGTTAAGTATACGAATCTGGGAATTTGGGTTAGTGGTGTTTACCGATTTTTCATCTTTTAAAACCATACAAGTTCCAGTTTTTATTTCCATGGTTGATTGGCACTGGTGTTTAAGAAGAGATGCTGTGAAATTTGTTTTCAATTGGGGCATCACCACTCCCATTGACTCAATTTATCTATTGTCTCTGGATTTCATTTTTACTTTCTAGTATTTCACACTTCTTCATCGATGCCCAATGGCTATGACGACAACGGTGCGCTGCTGGAGGGGGAGGTTAGTGCTAGCCGGTCGACACGAGCAAGGCGGATGGAAATTGGTGCCGGAGAAGGGAAATGTGGTTTGGGGTGGCGGCGCTGCTGTGAATCAAGGACTATGGGAGGGGTGTGGAAGAGAGTAATAATCTGATGTGGAGGGTGCATGATTTTAACATGGGGTAAATATGAATCAAAAGACAATAAATGATACTGCACAGTGAGAATCTCATGCTCACCCTAGCAAAAGCCATGTGGGAACTACTATACACCGGTTAGAATTAGATAATAGATTGCTAAATGATATGGTTTGGATTGAACGGATAAAGCTCATTAAAAGTGAATAAAAATGTAAAGTGAAAAAGTAAAAGTGTATCTATCTTTGATTAATTAAATAAAATATATTGAGATCTCAACTCACTTTAACTAATCAAGAATGAAGATATTATTACTTTCTCACTTTACACTTTTACTTATTCTAAAGAGCCTAATTCGGATTGAACTACAATCAAGAGTCTCATAATCACATCTGAGAAACAGAAGCTACTCATGACAGTTTCAAAAGGAACGTACGTCCAGCTCACGCTCCTACTTTTCCAAACATGCACTTGAATTCTGAGGCATAACTCGTTCCATATGGTTAACTTCTTTGCGTAGCAACCACAATGATGGAGTGAAAAGGAGATTGTGAAGACATACTGAGTCCAAGTCAAACTCCTATGGTAATTGCTTAACTATCTCTTAAAAACTAAAATTCTTTTTGTTGGATTACATTATTAGAATAAGATGATCTGACATTCACAAGTGAGTATAACTAGTTTGTTTGTATCAGTGCAATGCATGGGTCATCAATTATTATTATTATTATTATTGATAGGATTATTATCATCGATAACTTGAATTGTGCATCTAAATCTACCAAACCATTTTTTGCTTTATCCTAATTTACACCAACGTATCAACTCCTTTCTTTTCTTGTTTCATACTTTGGCTTCAATTTTTTCTTCCCACCCACATCGATGGTACCCATTCGTCTCCAAGGCTTTTAATTTATAGACATAAATGATCAGCAAAAGTCTTAAAACAATCTTGTCAATAATTTGAGAACAAAAAATTGTTTTTTTATTATTTTACAATGATATTACAATATGTAATGTAACAATATGTATTAAGCGTTTCTCATTGATCATTACCAATGATCAACTAATCCTCTTAAATCATATAACCGGTCCTCATATTCTCCTTGCCATCAATATGATGGAGTGGAATAGGGGAACTTAGTATGACTATCAAAGATTTTTGTTTTTGAAAATGACGAATAAAATACATATAGCTATCATAAGAGTCTGATGTTGAAAAGTTCACTCAAGATGAGAAAATAAATTCAAAATCAACATGTAAATACATATTAAGGAAGAATGACAAAATTTTGAGCAATTGAGAGTAGAATGGAGAGGGAAATTAAAACAGAGAAAGAAAGATTCAGGAAGAAACGGTTTTCGGAAATTTAAGATTATGGATAAATGAATAAGGAACTGCAAATATAGACTTTGTCTACTCTCGGTAGCAGACTATAATCATCTCATAGAGGGATGGTCATTTTTGGAAAACACGACAACGACACATGCATTAGATGGACATAACTAATTCAAAAGTTGTTTTAATATCAAATAAGAAAATTCTCAAAATTTCCACAACTTGCCACATCCCCTTTACTGATCATCTACAGTAACAAAAGGGATCTTGTCTTTATATATTGATAGATAGATAGATAGATGTCATGACACAAATTTTGATTATTTCACATGATTTTGTTTTCATTGGGGTCTTTGGGTTCTACCTTTGAGTGTCACATTTGAGAACATTAACAATCATTCCCAAGAGTTGTGTTCTTTCCATGCTCTTTTTTTTTTCTGTTTCTTCTAACATATTCAGACAATTCATTTGATTTCTCAAGTTCACTCAACACTCACTCAATCAACAGTTGTGTCCTTTCAATTCCCTATCATTGTTATTTTTTGCTTTTTTCAATGCATTGGAACGCAGCGTGTTTAAACACCTTTATCAAATTCACACAACTAAAATATGTTTTAGTAACACAGTTTTTTTACTCAAACTCACGTTGATATGATCCAATCAAAATCAAAATGAAGATATATATATATATATATATATATATATATATATATATATATAAATCGTGTGAAAATATATTATAAATTCATATACTATTTTAAAAAATTAGCCCTATGGATTGTAATATTTAATTTGTTATCTTCACATTTAAAATATTAACTTCAATATAAAATATTATAGATTGTACATAATTGTATACATCTAGATATACATATAAGTATGTTTTCATGTAAGATTTTCAACCCCATTTAAGATGCTTCAAATTAGAACATGAAGTCATATTAGTAATAATGGTATTAAGGAAGAATTTCTTTCACCCGCTTTCAAATTTAACATCATTTTTCTTCCTCCCTCAATTCAAATCTTTTAACATAACTTTGATTCCATTAGGCCCATTGGGCTCTAACTTTGAGTATCATGCTCAATAACATTAATAACTATTTTCAAGAGTTGTATTCTTTTCATTTACTTTATTTATTTATCTACTTCTTCCAATGTATTGGGATAATTCACTTAATTTTCCAAATTCACTAAATCCCCTCCCAAGCAACATTTGTGTCATTCTCATTTGGTATCTTTATTTTGTCGTTTTTTTATAAATGCATTGGAAACCAATGTATTTAAACATCTTTCTCAAATGCACACAACATGTTTAAACATCTTCTTGAGAGTATAGAAAACTTCATGAGGTATGGTAATATTTATTGTCTTAGATCAGCCTCATATACAAATGCACTCTAGTATTTTTATTAGAAATTTATTGTTAAATATTTATTGTATTTGATTTAGAAATATATATTTTCCTTCATTTCATTTATTATTTTGTCAAAATTGACAAAGGAAAATCCATACATATGATTGATTGATGTTGGTATAAAAGTTACGGTTGTTCTTAAGTTGAGGGTCAACTGGTATGCATGCATTACTATTTTATATAGTTGGGTATTCAAAGTCACTCCAAAATGAAATATTTCACATTATTACCTTCATTCAAAAGATCATCACACTGAAGAGTACTTCTAGCAGTAGCTTGGATCCTCCCACCCTACATTAAAATAATTCAAGAAGTTGAAATATTAGTCATGAAAGAAGTTGTAAAAAACATGTAGTTAAAAAATATTAAGCAATATTTATAGATAACAGTTTCTCATCTAAAAAGGCCAACTCTACATTATCTCCCAATTGAGGTTGTAAGAAATTTGGTTGTTTCCAAAGCCGTAATACTCTAGTTTAATCTTCCATTTATCTTTTGATGGTGAAAGGTCACTAATAAATTTAGTTTTAGCCATAAGTGGAAGATAGAAAAACAAACTCTAGATGAACAAACTTTCTCAGAAGATGCTTAATTATTTTTATGTTTCCATTTGATTGTCTAAATTTTTATAGTACCTCTATTAGGTTGGATAAAGAGTAAATTCACATAAAAAATAAAGGAGAAATAACTCAAAGATTTAAGCAAATTACATTGAGAAATCATTCATCATCTTGGATTATTAATTTGCTTTGAATATTTATATAAATCTATAAATATTCTAATTATATAGATTTATTAATTAGCTCTGTTGATATTAGTTGGACGGTGAGGACAGTGTGGACGGTGAGGACGGTGCGGACGGTGTGGACGGTGTGAGCTTAACTATGTTCCTAGGAATTAACTTAGCATTCATTTCCTTGTAAATTGTATTTACTATTTAGTGTATATATATATATATATATATATATATATATATATATATATATATATATATATATATATATATATATATATATATATATCAAGTATGATAAATAAAAATTCATTCAAGTATTTCACAAATACAGTTGTCTAAATTATGTCCAAGTTTTCCAATATGGTATCAAGAGCAGGTTGAGTCCTGCGGTCCTGCTTCTATTTCATCATAAGAGGCTTTCTGCCATCTGGTCCAGCAGAAACCTTCAAAACCCAAGTCATGTTCTCTGTCCTTGTTAGAAAGTCACCACTACCGACCAACCCACTGTCCACTGCCGCCGGATATCCAGTCAGAAGCCGCCGATCGACCAGCCAGCAGAGACCCGTCTCCAGCAACGTCCCCACGCGCCTCCACGCACACTCCTCCCTGAAGGCTCGTGCAATCCACGCGCCACCTCTCCGACTTCGTAACAACAACGCGCTCGCCCAGATCTGCTCGTCAGTGTCTCCTCTTCCTGCCTACGGGGTCGGTTCTTTGATTCTCCAACTCTTTGGCAAGTGGGTCTCCTCCACTTTGTTCTCAGTTTTGTATTTGGTTTCCCAGATTTGCTTTCTTTTGTTTTGTTCTCAGTTTTGTATTTGGTTTCCCATATTTGCTTTCTTTTGTTTCTGGTCCTTGCTGCTGGACTCTTCTCATTCTCAGGTGTTAAGATGGCTTCTACCCCACAGAAAAATGATGGTCCTGCCTTCTCCATCTCCGGAACGCCTATAATTACTTCAGAGAAATTGAATGGCAAAATTATTTTGCATGGTCAGCCTCTATAGAACTTTGGTTTCTTGGTCAAGGATATTATGAACATCTGGAAAAGTCCTTAGAGAAAATTTCAGAAGAAAATCGTGAGCAATGGAAGAAACTTGACTATCAACTTTGTGCTCTCTTGTGGCAATCTGTGGAGCCAGCCATCCTCACAAATTTCAGAGCCTTCAAAATTGTCACTCTTTCTGGAAAAAGGCTCAAAGTGTCTTTGCTAATGACATTCAACAATTGTATGATGCTACCCAAAAATTGGCCACTCTTAAACAAACTGATCATGACATGGTTGCCTATGTTTCGAAAGCCCAATCTGCAGTTGAGAATTTAAAATTATCTTTGGAAGCTGATAAACTCGAAGACATGAAGAAGAAACTTGATAACCTGTATATGGTGTTGGTTCTATGAGGAATGCATCCAGATTTTGATCATGTTCGCGATCAAGTCTTAACTGGCCAAGAAGTTCCTTCATTAGAGAATCTGATTACTCGACTCCTTCGGGTCCCCTCATCAAGAACAGAAGGAAATTCAGTTGACAGTTTCAAAACTTTTGCCATGGTTTCCAATCGAGGGGGGAGAGGAGGTCATGCAAACAGAGGAGGACCAAACAGAGGAGGACGAGGTGGAAGAGGAGGTCGCCCTCAGTGTTCCTATTGCAAACGAATGGGCCATTCTCAAGACACTTGCTACTCTCTTCATGGATTCCCCGGAAAATCCGTGAATATTTCTAAGTCTGAAACACCAGAGATAAAATTTTCAGAAGCTGATTACCAAGAGTACCTCCAGCTAAAGGCTGCCAAGGAATCTCAAACATCGTTTGCTATAGGAGCTCATAACTCTACTGCTTGTGTTTCTCGATCTGGTGATGATCAAAGTCCATGGATAATTGATTCAGGTGCCTCTGATAACATTGCTGGTAATGGTTCTTTATTCTCATCCATTTCTCCTCCTGAAATTCCTCATTAAATTACTCTAGCTGATGGTTCTAGAGTTGCAGCAAAATTAATTGGTCATGTATCACCCTCTTCTTCTTTGTCTTTAAAATCTGTTTTGTTCATACTTGGTTGTCCTTTCAATTTAATATCTCTTAGCCAACTTACTCATTCTCATAATTGTTCAGTAACATTTGATGCTAACTCCTTTGTCATACAGGAACGTGGTACGGGTCGAACGATTGGCGTAGGACATGAATCTCATGGTCTTTACTACCTAAAGCCTAATCCTTCTTGGGTTTGCAGTGCTACCACATCACCAAAACTCCTTCATGAACGTTTGGGACACCCACATTTAGCTAAATTAAAAATAATGGTTCCAAGCCTTGAAAAAATAAAGACTTTCACCTGTGAGTCATGTCAGCTAGGAAAACATGTTCGTTCTTCTTTTGTTAGACATCTTGAAAGTCGTGTTGATTCTCCTTTTTCAATTATTCATTCTGGTATATGGGGCCCTAGTCGTGTTTCTTCTATGGGTTATAGATATTTTGTTACCTTCATTGATGAGTTTTTTCGATGTACTTGGGTGTTCTTAATGAAAGAACGTTCTGAAATTTTGTCCATTCTCACTTCTTTTGTTAATGAAATAAAAACTCAATTTGATAAGACAATTAAGATCTTTAGAAGTGATAATGCAAAAGAATATTTTTCTTCTGATATTTCTTATTTTTTGTCATCACAGGGCATTCTCCATCAATCCTCTTGTCCTCATACCCCTCAACAAAATGGCATTGCCGAAAGGAAGAACAGACATATTGTTGAGACTGCTCGGACATTATTACTTCATGCAAATACACCTGTCCAACATTGGGGTGATGCTGTTTTGACAGCCTATTTTTTGATAAATCGGTTGCCTTCTTCCTCTATTGAAAATAAAATTCCACATTCCATTTTGTTTCCCAAAGAACCACTATTTCATGTTGTGCCACGTATTTTTGGATGCACTTGTTTTGTTCATGATTTGTCTCCAGGTCTTGATAAGCTTGCTGCTAGAGCCATCAAATATGTCTTCCTTAGATATTCCAGATTACAGAAAGGCTACCGCTGTTTCTCTCCAGTTCACAATCGTTATTATATCACAGCAGATGTAACCTTTTTTTGAAGAAAAGTCATATTTCTCGCCCTCTATCGTTGAGTCTAATACTCTTCATGAAGTTTTTCCTATTCCCTATCACGGTCCATCTCCTTTGCAGGAATCAGAGTCAACTGTCGATTCTTCTGTAGATATTCCTGTCAATCCTCCACCTGAACAGACTCAAAGATCACCCATCCTATATCGGCGTCGTCCATGAATTCCCAATACAGAACTTGAAGGTACTGAAAGACCAGTTGAATCATGTCCTACTTCAGCGGACAACCCGACTACGGACTTACCTGAGGATAATCATGACTTGCCCATTGCTCTTAGGAAAGGTACTCGGTCCACACGTAACCCCCATCCCATTTATAACTTCTTAAGTTATCGTTGTCTCTCTCCTTCTTATCATTATTTTGTGTCTTCTTTATCTTTTGTTACTCTTCCTAAAAAATTTTGTGAAGCACTTGATTATCCAGGATGGAGACAAGCCATGATTGATGAAATGCAGGCTTTGGAGCATAATGGTACATGGGAGTTAGTTCCTCTTCCTCCGGGCAAGAAACCTGTTGGTTGTCGGTGGGTTTATGCTATAAAAGTTGGGGCCGATGGACAGATTGATTGTCTCAAAGCTCGATTGGTAGCCAAAGGTTATACCCAGATTTATGGCCTTGATTGTGGAGATACTTTCTCCCTTGTGGCTAAAATTACTTCTGTTCGACTATTTCTTGCCATAGCCACCATCCGTCATTAGCCACTGTACCAGTTGGATATTAAAAACACGTTCCTGCATGGAGAATTAGAAGAGGAGATTTATATGGAGCAACCACCTGGATTTGTTGCTCATGGGGAGTCTAGCTTGGTTTGCAAACTGCGACGGTCTCTTTATGGACTCAAACAATCCCCATGAGCTTGGTTTGGAAAATTCAGCTCAGTTGTTCAAGCTTTTGGGATGAAACGCAGTGAAGCTGACCATTCAGTTTTTTACTGCCATACCTCTCCAGATAAATGTGTTTACTTGGTGGTCTATGTAGATGATATAGTCATCACTGAAAACGACCAGAAAAAAGTTGCTGAGCTAAAGTAACACCTATTTAGTCACTTTCAGACAAAATATTTGGGAAAGCTAAAATACTTTCTTGGAATTGAAGTTGCTCAATCAAAAGACGGGATTATCATCTCACAAAGGAAGTATGTGTTAGATATACTTTAAGAAACTGGTATGTTAGATTGTCGACCAGTTGATAGTCCTATGGATCCAAATCAAAAATTGCTACCCAACTAGGGGGAGCCTTATTCCGATCCAGAAAGATATCGGAGATTGGTTGGGAAGCTAATCTATCTCACTATTACAAGGCCAGATATTTCATTTGCTGTTGGAGTGGTGAGTCAATTCATGAAGTCTCCTCATAATGATCATTGGGATGCAGTAATTCGAATTCTGAGATACATTAAAAAGACACCAGGACAAGGACTACTTTATGAAGACAAAGGAAGCACTCAAGTAGTTGGATTTTGCGATGCAGATTGGGCAGGATTACCCATTGATAGGCGTTCCACTTCAGGGTATTGTGTGTCTATTGGAGGAAACCTTGTCTCGTGGAAGAGTAAGAAACAAAATGTTGTTGCAAGGTCTAGTGCAGAGACTGAATATAGAGCCATGGCGATAGCCACGTGTGAGCTCATTTGGATTAAACAACTGCTTCAGGAATTGAAGTTTGGAGATACTCAACAAATGAAGCTATATTGTGATAACCAAGCAGCCCTCCATATAGCTTCCAATCCAGTATTCCATGAGAGAACTAAACATATCGAGATCGATTGTCATTTTGTCCGAGAGAAAGTCCTTTCTAAAGAAGTCATCACCGAATTTGTTAGCTCTGATGATCAACTGACAGACGTCTTTACAAAATCTCTAAGAGGACCAAGAATTCAAAATATTTGCTCCAAGCTTGGAGCATTTGATTTATTTGCTCCAGCTTGAGGGGGACTGTTGATATTAGTTGGACGGTGAGGATGGTATGGATGGTGAGGACAGTGCGGACGGTGTTAGCTTAACTATGTTCCTAGGAATTAACTTAGCATTCATTTCCTTGTAAATTGTAAATTGTATTTACTATTTAGTGTGTATATATATATATATAAAGTATGATGAATAAAAATTCATTCAAGTATTTGACAAATACAGTTGTCTAAATTATGTCACCTGTACTGGCCGAAGAGTGAAACCCGACCACCGAGCTCAAATACCCGGCCCAGTCCGGAAGTTAAGGATAATAAGTTAAAGATCACCTAATTAAGATAGGATATTTGATATTATCCTTAATTAAATCTTGGTATTATCTGAAATAACCTTATCTGGTTAAAAGAGATAATATCCCTTAAATTAAGGAATCACATCTCAAAAGAGATTTAAGAGATAAAAGGAGATAAATCAGACCTCTAAAAGATATGGGAATCCTATTATAAAAGGAGGAATACCCATGATAGAAAGACACTTTTCACTGAATCCCGGTAACTCTCCCTTAAGCGTATTAGAGGAACTAGCTCGACCAAGAGATTATCAGAAAGTCCTTACTCGCTGGTATCCATCGGATACAAGATTAGGGGATCGAGATCACCGTACCACCAAGGGTTGAACCTAGAACTACGTCTGGCTTTGATTCCCATTGGGATACGTAGGACCGGAATATTACATTTTGTCAAGCCAAAGTCTAAAACAACCCCCATTGTTCACTCTTGGTTTAACGTTCTACGGCGAGATTCCGACAAGTCGAATCTCGGCAGGAACATTTGGCGCCCACCGTGGGGCACGAACCCACGACCACAAGGTTAAGAGCCTTGGACTCTGTGATTTCTCCATAGCTTCCATGTTCTTTCGCAAGAGCGACTAGTGAAGTGTTTATACGTGCTCTCAACCCTGGTAGCACAGCCTTGATATGATGTGCAAGAATCTGGTTCAACTTCTTTGCCAATTGTGGAATACCACATCTATCTGCTAGACCACTGTATATTGGATGACTGCAGAAAAACTTCTCTTCAGCAACAAGAGCGTCCTTTATACTCCGGTTCATTAGTTGAGCTATCAAAACTATGACACAGTAATGAGTTAGCATCCCCACTCCAATCACATCATATTCCTCTCGAAAAACCCCAACCCTCCCCCTTTCCACCGATGCCGGACTCCCTCATGACGGGTGACCCGGTTACACCTCCTCCGCCGTCATCGGAGACACCATCTTATTCCTCCGCCGTCGCTCCTCTCAGTTCGTCCGTCATCTCCCTGGTGAACAGGCTCCAGGACATCTCCCGCGTGGGAAGCCAGTCCACCATCGACCTCCCACAGGTGGCGGTGTTCGGAAGCCAGAGCAGCGGCAAGTCCAGCGTCCTTGAATCCCTCGTCGGCCGCGACTTCCTCCCTCGCGGCAGTGACATCTGCACCAGACGCCCGCTCTTACTACAGCTCGTCCAGACCAGGTGCAACCCCGATGGCTCCGACGAGGAATTCGGGGAGTTCCTCCACTTGCCTGGCCGCATGTTCCATGATTTCTCTGCAATTCGGAGAGAAATTCAGGTTGAGACTGATAGGGAAGTGGGAGGGAGCAAAGGTGTCTCCGACAAGCAGCTCCGGCCGAAACTATTTTTGCCTAATGTTCTTGATATCACGCTTGTGGGTGTCCCAGGCATAACAAAGGTTCCTGTTGGTGATCAGCCATCTGATATTGAAGCCCTAATTAGAACAATGATCATGTCATATATCAAAACTCCCACCTGCCTCATTCTAGCTGTCGCACCAGCAAATTCAGATTTGGCCAATTCAGATGCTCTTCAGATGGCGAGAACTGCTGGTCCTGATGGTAATAGAGCGATAGGCGTAATCACAAAGTTGGATATCATGGACAGGGGCGCTGATGCACGGAATCTTTTGCTAGGAAAAGTAGTTCCCCTCCGACTTGGTTATGTGGGTATTGTAAATCGTAGTCAGGAGGATATTCTAATGAACCGGAGTATAAAGGACGCTCTTGTTGTTGAAGAGAAGTTTTTCTGCAGTCATCCAATAGACAGTGGTCTAGCAGATAGATGTGGTATTCCAAAATTGGCAAAGAAGTTGAACCAGATTCTTGCACAGCATATCAAGGCTGTGCTACTAGGGTTGAGAGCATGTATAAACACTTCACTAGTCGCTCTTGCGAAAGAACATGGAAGCTATGGAGAAATCACAGAGTCCAAGGCTGCTCAGGGTGCTCTTCTCCTGAATATTCTCTCAAAATATTGTGACGCATTTTGCTCCATGTTAGAGGGAAAGAATCAGGAGTTCTCTACATCTGAGCTATCTGAGCTTGGCCAGCACAACTCGGTCTAGGAGAGCTCGACCATATGGGCTTTAGGGAATGCCTAAATCAGAGGCCGCGAAATGCTCAGGTGATATTGTTCTCTAAATCTAGTTTAAATCTAATATGATTTGATATGTTTTGGTCCATGCCTTTAATGTTGTGTTATGTAGCATCACATCATATGATTTATATATTTGAGCAAAGTGATGTTCGGATGATACCACTCCCAGAGTCACAAAATTTGCAACTACAAAGTGGTTGAGCTCCAGCTCCCTTGAAAATAACAGGTCGAAGCCCCATGCTTCCCTTTCCAAAGGTCGAGCCAAAACTCTCTCTCAAAATTTTACTAAGAGGAAAACGAGTCAAAGCTCCTCAAATTAAAACCATGGAGGCCGAGTCAGACTCCCTCTATAAAAATCATAGAGATCGAGCTCTCTCTTGGAAAATAAAATTCCATCAGCTCCAGCATTCAAACACCATACTAACTAACCTAAAGAGGCCGACCGAGCTAAAATCGACCGATCCAGGGTCGAAATGCCGAGCCTATAAAGGTAACAGCTAAAACCTAAAGAGGCTGACCGAGCTAAAGTCGACCGAGTTGAGGTCGAAATACCGAGCCTATAAAGGTAAACAGCTAAAGACCTAAAGAGGCTGACCGAGCTAAAGTCGACCGAGTTGAGGTCGAAATGCCGAGCCTATAAAGGTAAAAAACAGCTAAAGACCTAAAGAGGCTGACCGAGCTAAAGTCGACCGAGTTGAGGTCGAAATGCCCAGCCTATAAAGGTAAACAGCTAAAGAGGCAAGTGCCTAAAGAGGTGACCGAGCTAAAATCGACCGAGCTGCCGTCGAAACGCCGGACCTAAAGAGGTAAGTGCCTAAAGAGGTGACCGAGTTAAAATCGACTGAGCTGCCGTCGAAACGCCGGACCTAAAGAGGCAAGTGCCTAAAGTGGTGACCGAGCTAAAATCGACCAAGCTGCCGTCGAAACGCCGGACCTAAAGAGGCAAGTGCCTAAAGAGGTGACCGAGCTAAAATCGACCGAGCTGCCGTCGAAACGCCGGACCTAAAGAGGCAAGTGCCTAAAGAGGTGATCGAGCTAAAATCGACCGAGATGCCGTCGAAACGCCGGACCTAAAGAGGCAAGTGCCTAAAGAGGTGACCGAGCTAAAGTTGACCGAGTTGAGGTCGAAATGCCAAGTCTACAACGGTAAAAACACCTTAACGCCTGAAAAGGTATTTCAAGAACTAAGAAGGTAGGCAAGAACCTACAGATATTTCGAGTTCTGACTATTTCGACTAAATCGTGTAACACGCTGAAACTAAACAAGTACCAACTTAGGAAAATAGTTGCAAAAAGTAAGCCGCATGTAGGTCCATTAATAACAATGGGCCAAGCCCAGAATACATAAGAGTTCAAAATAAAAAGGGCATCACCCAAAAAAAACGTGTTTCCTAACCTACTAATACAAATTCATGAGTCAAGGTCATCCTCGGCATTTGGAGGGAGGGTAGCAGACTGGCCAGGTAGGCCCACTTCACCTTCACCTTCGGGTCCCTCCTCGACCGCTTTCCCCTCGCCCTCTTCCCCTTGAGATACGGCATCCTCATCCTCCAGCTCGGATAATGGAACTAGGATTCCATCTCGGTTAAAATCCTTGTCCACGTCCGCATAGGAGAAATCAGCATTCGGATTGAAATGCTGAAGCTGCTTCACGGCTCGGGAAAAGCCATTAACATGCTCCCTCATGATAGAAGCCTCGACTTCAGCCAGATCAGAACGGAGCCTCAGATTCTCCTTCTTCTCGGTTTCCAGCAACTTCCGCAACTCAAGACTGGCTTCCTTCTCGGCTTGAAGCCCTTCCACGACCTTCTGAAGGTTGAGCCGATCGGCTCTTTCCATTTCCAGCTCGGCCATAAGGGTGGTATTGCCTTTTTCCAGCTCTACCTTTTGGGCTTTCAATTGCCCAATTAGCCGAGCTTGCTCTTCACACTTTGCCATGGCTTTTTCAAGCTCATCCCTAGTGCGCAAAGTTCGGGCAGCTTCCGTCTTCATACTTTTCATTATTAGAAAGCTCGTGGCTCGAAAAACAGGTAATGGAGGAGACTCAGAAGAGCATAAGCGACCGTAGCTTTCCTGCTCGCATCATGGCCCAATTCTAGTAAAAGTCGAGCATATGCTGGCTTAATAACTTGAGAACCCACTAAAGGGCCTGAGTTAAAATTGTCTAGCTAAGAACAAAGGGCAGAAGCCCAGAAAGCTGAGGTCGAGCATTGCTCCCTCGCACCAAAAAGCCGAGGTCGAGCTATGCTCCCTCGCACTACACACCGAAAAAAGTCGAGGTTGAGCAATGCTTCCTTCCTCGCACTAAAAATCCTAGGCCAAGCACAACACCTTCGCACCAAGATAATGTCCACGGCAGATCATGCATGTTAGAGACCCAAGATTCGAAGGAAATCCTGGTATTGTTCAACCAAATAAACCGTAATCCCAAGTAAGACTTGGCTCCGCACAAAAATCCGAGCCGTGCTCGGCCAAGTAAGCCGATAACCCAAGAAAGGCTTTGTTCTACAAAAAACAGATTTCCGATCAACGCTCCCGCGAATCATAGTCCAAAGCCCTCGTCACCAAAAAGCGTGTTAAGACATGCGGGTTGACATTTAAGCTCTTTCGGTTATTTCAAGCTCGGAGCTTGGGGGGCTAATGGGGATAAAGGAAGGATATTCTCGGAAATTACAGAGAAAGTGATAGTGTGATTTTATATGATGTTTTCTGTACTCTTTTGCATGCATTTTGCATACAGATTAGGCATTCTTTATTTGGTTTTTATTAGATTTTCCCTTGGAACGGGTGAAGCGGTTTCTTGGTGTTGTTTTGCAGGAATTCAATGTAAAAATGATCAAAATCAGTCATGGTGGAGCTTGGATGAAATAGAGCTTGAAAAGTGAAGAATATGAGCCAAACAGAGCCCATCACGGCCTGGCCGTGATGACCATCACGGCCGTGATCAAGCAGAGCAGAAGGCAAAAGTTAGAGACTGTCACGGCCTGCCCGTAATAGACATCACGGCCGTGACCAACCAGAAATTTTGGTTTTCGCGTCGCGAACATAGTGCTCGCCTCGCGAGACTTCATTTTGTGCGAACACGCCTTGGACAGAACGCGTCACGGCCAGCCCGTGATGGCCATCACGGCCGTGACGCGCAACAGCCCTATAAATAAGAACGCAGCAGAGGGGTCCATTTGAAGGCATTTGAAGGCATTTGGAGGCTGCAGCTAGGCTAGGGTTTCAACCCTAGAAGGGAGCCAAGAGGGGTTGCTTTGAAGAAGAAGGAAAGCTCACATGGAGCCTCTTCTCTCCTCTTCCTTCCTATTTCTCTGGTTTGGTTTTCTTTGTTTTATGAGTAGTTAAATCCCTGTGTTGGGATTAGATGTAATCAAACTTATGTTTATGTATTTATCTTGACTGATTAATCTATGTTCATGTCTTCGTATTAGTGGTTATTTTTCTGTGCTTAATGCTTGTTGTGGCTAGCACCCCCATGACTTGATTTGTGTTTTGGTATGCAATGGGGACGTTCGTATCATAACCGGAACTGAATTTAATCACCTAGTAAGCCTTGTATCTAGGAATGGAACTAGGTTTATTAGTAATCGCGTAATCCCTAATCTTAATGCAAATTCATTAATCTAGGCCACCTAAGGAATTAGGGTCTATTAGTGGATTTAGGCTCTTGCCATCCGAGGAATCGGGGTTTGAGTATTTTAGTGGATTGATTTTAATATCTGAAGCATGAATGGGAGGTATCTAGTCCTGATAGTGCATGAGTTAGAGGTTTGGTGAAGTCTAGTCCCAACATATCCTTTCTGCACTCCAAGTGTTTGTCAAAAGTCCCCAAAAAGACAAAAAGATTTTATTTCTTTTCTTTTGCTTGTTTTACTTTCTCTTGATCAATAGTTTAGTCTAGATAGTTGCTGAGTTTGCGAATTGGTAGTTGACATCCAATCCCCGTGGATACGATAAACCGGTCTTACCACCGTATTACTTGCACGACTGGGTATACTTGCCCGGATTCGTCAACAGAAAGGATATCCCTTAGCCTACAGCTTGAAGAACTTGTATGAAAACTATTTTCTCATACAAATTGGAGAAGATATTAGGAAAGTTTATTCTGAGACACACCTTCAAGGTTGGGAAAAATAATGATATTCGAGGTCAAGTTTCAAAGTTAGTGGGTATTTCAAAATCCACCAAATGAAATGGTTATGAGCTACTCGAAAAAAAAATGTTAAGAGCTCTCAAGAACTTCAAAGACCGAGCTACATTGGGAAAAAGGTGAGTCAAGTTCAAACTCTCAAGATAAGCATCTTGAAAGCATCAAAAATTAATGGGTGAAATACAAGCACCGAGGTAAATTCCTAATGACCGAGTTCTAACTTGACTCTTCAAAAGATTGGTTCGAGCCTGAATCACTGATAAGTCGAATCTCAGCTACCAGCTTCTAAACTTGTCTTAAACAAAGGTAAGATTGAAGTATCTTTATGTTCAGAACATGTTACTGGCCGAGATATGAACCTCAACCACTAAACTCGAGTACTGCCCGAGAGGTATTAGCCGAAGTAAGAGGATCTATGCAAATCCAATACTTTATCAACACTAAGGACAAGCTCAGCTTCTTTCATAAAGCTCTTTCGCTTATTCTGAGCTCAAATCTTGGGGAGCTTATATACTGATCGAGATGTTAAACTCGGCCACCGAGCCTACCAAACTAAAATATTGACGAGAAGTAAAGCTAGATCTCCAAACCCAAACAATCAAAGGGAAATGATTACTAGACTCGCCCAGCGAGCCCGCTGAACTTAAGAATTGACTGAAATGTGAAGCTCGACAACTTGAAACGAGAAGCTCGGGCTCCCTACTCGGTTAAGCTCCAGCTCCCGACTACTGGTTCGAGCTCA
Organism: Sophora flavescens; assembly: GCA_030762895.1. Classification (NCBI taxonomy): domain Eukaryota; kingdom Viridiplantae; phylum Streptophyta; class Magnoliopsida; order Fabales; family Fabaceae; genus Sophora; species Sophora flavescens. The sequence goes on from CM061069.1 coordinate 148,489,720, forward strand.
GGCTCCCTACTGGGTTGAGCTCTGGCTTCCAACTGCTCGGTTGAGCTCCGGCTCCCGACCACTCGGTTGAGCTCCGGCTCTCGACTTATCGTTTGAGCATGCAACTATAGCGCAAGCCTCGGAAATGATGCCGTGAAGGCCACGCGTCATACAGAGTAACGTCCCTTTTCCATCTCGGGAACCGAGAAAGTATGGCCTTAGCACAAAACTCAGGTGATCACCTCCACCTCGGCTAGCCTCCACTCCTTCGAAAAAAGCTTCCACGCAATCAGCTTGGGGGCTTGTGTATGAGCCGAGACTTAGAGCTCGATACCTTGAAACGTCAAGCTCGGCCAATCACCTCACCGAGCTGAAAGACCAAAAGATGAAACCAAGTTCCTAAGCTCGGCTAACGTCATGAAAGCTTTTACGCTTTATTAGCTCAAAGCTTGGGGGGACTTGTGTACTGGCCGAAGAATGAAACCCGGCCACCGAGCTTAAATACCCGGCCCAGTCCGGAAGTTAAGGATAATAAGTTAAAGATAACCTAATTAAGATAGGATATTTGATATTATCCTTAATTAAATCCTGATATTATCTGAAATAACCTTATCTGGTTAAAAGAGATAATATCCCTTAAATTAAGGAATCACATCTCAAAAGAGATTTAAGAGATAAAAGGAGATAAATCAGATCTCTAAAAGATATGGGAATCCTATTATATAAGGAGGAATACCCATGATAGAAAGACATTTTTCACTAAATCCCGGTAACTCTCCCTTAAGCGTATTAGAGGAACTAGCTCGACCAAGAGATTATCAGAAAGTCCTTGCTCGCTGGTATCCATCGGATACAAGAATAGGGGATCAAGATCACCGTACCACCAAGGGTTGAACCTAGAACTACGTCTGACTTTGATTTCCATTGGGATACATAGGACCGGAATATTACATTCTGTCAAGCCAAAGTCTAAAACAACCCTCATTGTTCACTATTGGTTTAACGTTCTACGGCGAGATTCCGGCAAGTCCAATCTCAGCAGGAACATCACTAAACATGAATTTTAGCATATATCTATAAAATTAATGTCAAGGAAAAAAAAACATATATGATATATTTATAAAGTAATCTTATTTTCCCTAAATGTTTTATAATTATTTATCCTAAAGAATTATAAATATGAAAAAATATTTTATTTTCTTTAAAATGTAACATTGGAAATAAGTGTCGTATTTTATTAGAATGAGCTAAAGTTATGATAACAACTTTTATTGATAATAATTTAGGAATATTTATTTATCATAATTCATGTACAATGATTAATTTTTAGTTGCTTTAATTAATTACATTGGAAATGATTGATAATCTTCAATACCATTGTAAGTAGGAGAAGAAATATTTGATAATTTATAATTTTTCTTTTGATTAAAATTTTTTTATATAAATATATTACCTAAAAGTGGAATGTTTCGTCAATTGTCAAAAGAATTTAAATTTTATAGTAATTTTGAATATGACATGTGTCAAAAGTTTCCACCCATGATTTTTTTTATAGCACTTTACTTTGATCTTTCATTTATCTTTTGATGATGAAATGTCATTAATAAATTTAGTTTTGGCAATGAGTGGAAGATAGAAAAACAAACTATAGATGAACAAACTTTCTCAACAGATGCTTATTTGAATTTTATATTTTTATTTGACTGTCTACATTTTTATAGTACCTCTATTAGGTTGGATAAAAAATAAATTCACATCGAGAATATAAGAAAAATAACTCAAGGATTTAAGTAAATTACATTAGGAAATCATCCATCGTCTTGAAATTATTAATTTACTTTGAATATTTATATAAATCTATAAATATTCTAATTATATAAATTTATTAATTAGCTCAAACATGAATTTTAACATCGATATACACTTATAAACACTGGAGAGCCTTTTTTTTTTTTTTTTACTGTAGCATAACAGTAGTGAACAGGTGTCGTGTTAATGAATTTTGGGAATTATTTTAATATTTGTTTTTGAATTTTTTGAACTTCGTATATTTAATTGTTTAATTTTTTTCTTTCAATTAACCAATCTACAGTAATTAGAGTCAAACACGCAAGTTCAGTCCTTTCTTCTTCTTTTTCAATTTGTTCTCCACGAGCAAAATGGAACTCCTCTGGTAGAAGAAAAAAGAGAGACACGAGAAATACAAAGCTGCTCATAGCTTGGTCAAGTCACACCATCTTCCTTTGCATTGTTTTCTTTCAAAAATACAAAGCTTTACTTTGCATTTTTTTCGATAAACATGGTCTTTCACTCTGTTGCTCAGACGAGGTCACCGACTCTGCTTTCCTTCTCAGCACATCGAGGTCTCAAAGGTAACTTATTTTTATTCTGAAACCTCAGATCTAAATGTTTTTTAATTTTTTTCCCTCTCAGACGCTCCTTCTTCTTCACTATGTTCTTCCTCTTTTTTCTCTCGATGATGGGTTGGGTAAAAAAAAACACTTACACTTTCTCCTCATTTTCTTCTTTGTTTGTAATTTCATTCTTTTCTTTCGATTTGATTTCAATTTTCGGGATTGACTGTTTAGGATTTCGTGTGTTTGATTTTTTGTGAAATACTTACCATTTCAGTTTCGGGTGAAAATAATGAACCTGAGATTTTTTTTTTCTCTTTTCTTCTACACCTGCAAAACTTCAATTCAAATGGCTCCCCATTTTTTTTTTTTAGAAAAAGATTATGTTCTGCATCTTCAACTAGCAAAGCAAAAAGGGTATCTTCATGTAAAGCAAAATGGGTATTTGCATCTTCAACAAGCTTTACAATGAAGCCATGTAAGGTATGTAATGGTTAAACAAATGTTTATATTGTGTGCAGTTATGCACACAAGGTGTTTGACAAATGGCCAAAATTAAGTTCTTATTTTATTTACGTCTATTTTTTTAATGTTTAGAATTTGTAGCATGACAAGCAAGTGATAATCCACGGGCAATGCTTCAAATCACAAACGATATGTGTTTCATGTAATCTGAATATGTTTAGTGTTTCAAGAAAGGCGATATGTTTTGATGGATATATTTTTCTTTGTAATTTTCTTTGGATGATATTGGAAATGGGTTAATGGACATTTATCCCTACATATTTACATTTCTGTTTTCTTTTGAAGCAACATCCTACATTGTTGGTTGGAACATGAAACAAAGTAGTCTGCGGCAGAAACACCAATTCGAAAAGCATATTAAACTTTGAAAATGTATAATCTCAAACCATAATGAAGCTGGAAGTTTTGCAAGATGAAGGGATTTGTATCAGTGCAGTTAGTGCTTCTCTTCTCTTAGAGTGAAGCCTTTATAATCTTTTTATGATAAATGATTTTTGTGTCTAAGAAAACAACTGCTTTACCTGCTTTATGATGCCAATTGAAGCTGCCACCGTTTATAGCAAGAAGCTTATTTAACCTCTGACTTATTGAATTTAGCACATCATGGGTTTCTTTTACAGCATTTGATTATTGATTTTTCTGCTTTTGGTTTTGTTTTTGGGGGTTTTGAAACAGGTGGTATGACTAAAATACGAAAAACTAATTTCACATGTTTTTTTGGTACACTTGATTTATACCACATGAAGGCTCCAATAACTATTGTATCATTTAATCAGTGAAAGATGATGCAGAGAAACTCTTCGAGGTACGCTGAAGAGTTGAGCAATTGGAGTTTAAGCACAACCTGCCTGGCTTACTAGCATGTTTGTTATTCAGCTGGATGTGGAGAGGTATTTTGGAAATCTTTTATATATAGTCAGTTTTCTGGAATTGAAATGTAAAATTGTAAATTAGTGATACTAATGAATTCAGGTTTCTAGAGTTTATTCGTCAATTAGTTTAGTTGTCTTATTATTATTGAATACGCGTTATTTTTTATGCGATGTGAAAATTGAGTGTGCTTTGTTCAAAAATTATGAGGATGATGTTACATCATTGGTTGCTTTTGCCTTTTGGTGATTTCTTAAAACCCGTAGTTGTGGGATTTTATTTTTTGAAAATGGTATATTCTAATTTTCACCAGTAAATTCTACTTTCTATTGTTTTATGGGCTTTTATCATGTTATAGGTTATCCCTTTATACTGGAGGAGGGGTTTATATACAAAATGGCCTACTTTAATGTGGTTCCAAACTCTAGCCATTATAGGTCAACTACTCTTGAGTTTAAGCCGGGTTTTTTATTTTTGTTTAAGATTATTGTCTTGAAATTTTGGCTTAAGTTGTTTCCTCTTCAATGATGTTTTTAAACAATATGAAGATTATGAATATTTGATTGGTGAGTTTTTTTTTTTAATTTAGTCATGTTTTTTTAATATCTGGTATTTAGTTATATGATTGATCAATTATTGAAAGGCACTATGAAGAGGTAATGATCTTTAAAATGATGTGTGGTCATGCATTCCTTTTACTGCAATTGTCATTTTCATGAAACAATTCTTTTCTAATGCTTTCGCCTTTCTGTATAAAATTTAGGGGAAAAGACCTTCGAAGGTAATTAATGAGGTCTTGCTAAAAGTCATGTACTAATCACGGGGGATATGTTCGAGGGAACAGGAAAATATATAATAATAGTTGTAATAAAGTCAGGTTCATAAGGGCATTGTAAGGGGTGAGGGCCCCGAAGGTTTGAACCTACCAATAAAAGCAATGGTCCTGCACTCCAAATTCTAAATAAACAGAAATTACAAATTGTGCCTTATAAGATTATTTGGGAAATAATACCTATGATGTCAAGACTGTTAATTGATTTATTTGATTGTGAAACCATATCTGGGATAAGCCTTTTTTTTTATTCTTATGGTTCTATTGTAGAAAGAACACTCCATTTACCATAATGTTGGCTTTAAGTATGCACCTAGATTGTTGCAAGTCAAATTTCTTAGCTTCAATGTTCCTTAAATACACAATTATAAATGGAGATGAAGAAGTATAGGATAAGGTCACAATAGATTAGAAGAAGTATTCTATATTGACAGGATGTGGGTATGATGTGGATGACAACAATATTCTTCTTTAGTGAAATATGCAGTCATTAACAAAAGCAGTAGATTTTAATTTTCATTTCAAGTTCATTAAAGGGCAACGTATGGGTCGCAATGTCTGCACTTAAATTTCTATTTTTCTCCATGATCTGCTGTCGCATACGGGTTAAAAAGAACGAGTGATAAAAAAATTGCAGCTAGGGCACGACAACTCGAGTATCGTATCTCAAGGACTTTTGGATTGTTATTAACCTAGAAATCGATTGGAGGGGGGGTTTAGATTCAATGAGAGAAGAATTGATTAAGAAAACAATGCAATTAAGTGATTATCAATAAGATGAAACGATTAATCTGCTGTTTTGGTTCCCCAACTATCATCGATTCACATAAATTCCATGCCCTAAGCGGATTTTAATATCTTTTCGATTGTAGCAGCAATTAGACAAGCGCAATTGACATTACGATATACATGTTCTTAATTTCCGAATTAAGCAAACGGATTGAAGCTCTCGTGAATTAAGCAAACACGACAAACACACGCGAATTAAGTAAACGCGATCAAGGTATAGGAACATAGAATCATCGAAATTAATCAACACTTATTCTATACAACCTGAATTAAGCAAACAAGGTATATAGCATAATATTGAAAGAGACAAGCAAATTGATTGGGAATTATGGAACCTCAAGTGTCGGCGGAAACCGATTAAAGCAGACTAATCACTGGTGATTAGTTCTCCATCACAAACATGATACAAACCCTTGGAATAGACTAAAAACAGTGAAAATTCTCCCTGATTTGCGTCTGCCCTGGTGCCTTTTATAAATCAGGATTCGCGTCATGACCGTGATGGCTATCACGGCCTGGCCGTGACGTATTCTGCCAAGGGCGCGCATTCAAATTCTAGTCTATCACAGCCGTGATGCTTTCTGACTTTGGGTGCTGATCTGTCACGGCCGTGATCAATTCTGTTCTTTAGGGTTCTCTCATCACGCCCATGATGGTCATCACGGCTGGGCCGTGATTCTCTCTGATCTTCATGGGTAGCTCATCACGGCCGTGACCAATGTCACGGCCTGGCCGTGATGGCTTCTACTTTAAGAGTCCTTCCCTTTTTGCTCTTCTTATTAACCTGAAAACATGAGATATCAGTAAATGCTTTATTTGACTCAAAATTAACTAAAATGTCGTAAAACTACTTAAGAGACTCAAAATGTTACTTGAGGACAATTAAATCCAAATTCGGGCGAAAACGAGATTAAACTCGAGCAATTAGTGCAAAAGCCATGGTCTTACTAGTTATAAAACTAGACGAGCCAGAGGCTTATCAAAATACCCCAAACTTAAACTTTGCTTGTACCCAAGCAAACTAAAACTAAAAAAGACTCAAACTTGGCAAGCTTTAAGGATTCAACCAATTTCGCACAAACTTCATGCAATTTTATCAAAACAATTTTTCTTCAATGTTTTCCCCCTTTGCAACAATGTAATTCCCACATTCATTTACTTTAAACAATTGAGAATTCCATCATTCATGCAATCGATGTCTGAGCAAGGGATCCAAGTTACACACAAAAGGAGATCACCAATTTCAAACAATTGCCTTCCTCACAAGGGCATTTAATATTTTACTTATTCGCTCAATTTGTCTAGGCTATCAACTTTTCACTCAATTTCACATTTCAAGAGCACTTCACATGAATTCGATTTTCATCTCAAACAAGGTTCCCACGAAAACATGCATGCAACATCAAAAGGTCTTTTAAAGGTTGTAATGAGGCCTGGCTAAAGGTAGGATATTCAAAGGCACTAGGCTTAAGTCCCTAGGAACTAAGAGATCATGAGCATTTTGACACATTGAACTTCCACTCAAATTCCTTTTTCCATTTTTCTTTTTTGCTTTGGGTGACTACAACCTTTTTCTTCCAATACCCTTTTTTGACAATTTGTTCTTTTTTTTTTCCTTTGCCTTTGGCTCCAACCTTCATTTTTCTTTTTCTCAACCCAGAATGACATATCAAACCTTGTAGCCACCCCAAACTTACTTTCTTGCAACCCTTCTCTTGCTAAACTTCCATTCTCTCCTAATCCTAAGATTGGGTTAACATGGTTTTTCCAGATTTTTGGCTTATAACATAAGGTCATCAAGAAACAATAGGCTTATTAGGCTCAATGTGGCTAACTAGGGAACTTGCATTAGGGATGGTTCTTTTTAGGCCAAGTAGTTATTTCAAAGAAAATTGCCTAAATCATTTGATGCAACCATATAAACATGCAAACCATGAAGAGATTCAAGCAAATCCAGGAAAGTGCAGCTTAAAAGCGATTCACACAATTAAAAACAATGTTGGAGGCTCAAATTCCTCACCTGGACATTTTTGCAAATTGTTTGGCCGAGATTCAATCCCTAGTGTGTGCATCCCTTCACCCCAAACTTATCATAAATCATGCAATCACAACAAAATATCTCAAAGTTCAATTTTCAATTTTTCACATGGGGATAAATTTTCAATTTTCAAAACCTAGGGGAAATTATCAACAGTCAACACATATCATGCAATCCATCTATGCAAAATTTAATTAAAAATCCATCAAGCTCACCGACACAAGACTCAACACACATACGACACAAAGCGAGAGAGGCAAAATAATTAAAAAAATAAAGGTTTAGAAAAACTCATGAAGGCGCTTCCACTGGGATCCCACTGCCTGTGATACAGCGGCGAAGGAATGCTCAAAGTGCAATATGATCCTCCCGGATCCCATGGCATGCAGCATAAGTATGAAAGTGAGCGCTTGACAATCATGATGACCTCGCCAAGTGCGGCGGACTTCTCACTCCCTCTTGGGTCAATGATGACCTCCTTGTCAACAAAGTCTTCCCAATAAAAATGGGGTACAACCTCTTGGACTGGCCATAGTGCCTTCATAGTTAAAGACTCAAATTCCAATTTCTCAGGCAGAGGCTTGAACTCCATCGTTGGCTGCTTCACAGTGGGAGGTGGCAAACAAGTAGAGAGGATCACTGGTGCTGCTTTGGCTTCTGTACAATCTGCATTCATTGAGTCACCAAATCCATCACCTTCCAAATATGCAGAAATCTCAGCACAAACCACGCAAGTATTTTTCTCATCACAGTCAGCACATGCATAGGAATTAATAGAATCGTCTAATTCCAAAAGTTCTTCATCATCCTCAAGCATGGTGAAGTAGATGTCCTCTTGATCCTCATTTTCTATATTTCTTGGCTGAACAGGGCCCTCAACTTCATGTGTCCCATGTTCCATATGGACTTTTTGCTCATCATACCCTGAAAAGGATGAAATTTCAACACAAAGTTCATCAATAACAGTATTCTTGACATCATTATCAAAATTATGCTCAAAAGAAGTATTGTCAAGAATATATATTTGTGAATCTAAATGCTCTTCAAGGAGATGTTGTGATTGCAGTGTAGTCAAGGCGGAGGCAATGTGATCAATTTGAGTGGCCAAATTCTGAAGACTTGCTTCTGTCCTCTGTTGGAATTCGAGAGTGTGCTCTGCCATTTGTTGCATCAATTCTTCCAGACTGGGTTGGACTGGTGTGGGGTCAGGCTGATATTGATGCTGGCTTATTGTCAATTGATGCACCAAAGAAGCTATCTCATCCAAGCTGCCATGTTCTCCACCATGTTGGCCAGAATAGTCATTCACTCCAACCATGCCAAAATCACTACTAAACTCATAACCACCGGTAAAGTCAGGATAATATATGCATGATGGCTCATAATCAACATTAGGCATATAATTTTGCATATAATTATCCATGGGAAGTATTAAGATTCACCACCACGACAATCACAATGTGCAATACCATCAATATGATATAAACATACAAGCTCAAGACACTCACATATAAGCTCCAAAAAAAAAGAGTTTAATTCATAATCCGGCTAATAAAAATCAAAGAGTCCCTGGCAACGGCGCCAATTTTGATCCGCTGTCGCACATGGGTCAAAAAGAACGAGTGATAAAAAAACTGCAGTTAGGGCACGACAACTCAAGTATCGTATCTCAAGGACTCTTGGATTGTTATTAACCTAGAAATCGATTGGAGGGGGGTTTAGATTCAATGAGAGAAGAATTGATTAAGAAAACAATGCAATTAAGTGATTATCAATAAGCTGAAACGATTAATCTGCTGTTTCGGTTTCCCAACTATCATCGATTCACATAAATTCCATGCCCTAAGCGGATTCTAATCTCTTTTCGATTGTAGCAGCAATTAGACAAGCGCAATTGACACTACGAGATACATGTTCCTAATTTCCGAATTAAGCAAACGGATTGAAGCTCTCGTGAATTAAGCAAACACGACAAACACACGCGAATTAAGCAAACGCGATCAAGGTATAGGAACATAGAATCATCGAAATTAATCAACACTTATTCTATACAACCTGAATTAAGCAGACAAGGTATATAGCATAATATTGAAAGAGACAAGCAAATTGATCGGGAATTATTGAACCTCAAGTGTCGGCAGAAACCGATTACAGTAGACTAATCCCTGGTGATTAGTTCTCCATCACAAACATGATACAAACCCTTGGAATAGACTAAAAACAGTGAAAATTCTCCCTGATTTGCGTCTGCCCTGGTGCCTTTTATAAATCAGGATTCGTGTCACGGCCGTGATGGCCATCACTGCCTGGCCGTGATGTATTCTGCCAAGGGCGCGCATTCAAATTCTAGTCTATCACGACCGTGATGCCAATCACGTCCAGGTCGTGATGCTTTCTGGCTTTGGGTGCTGATCTGTCACGGCTGTGACCTCCATAACGGCTAGGCCGTGATCAATTCTGTTCTTCAGGGTTCTCTCATCACACCCGTGATGGTCATCACGGCTGGGCCGTGATTCTCTCTGATCTTCATGGGTAGCTCATCATGGCCATGACCAGTGTCACAGCCTGGCTGTGATGGCTTCTGCTTTAAGAGTCCTTCCCTTTTTGCTCTTCTTATTAACCTGAAAACATGAGATAGCAGTAAATGTTTTATTTGACTCAAAATTAACTAAAATGTCCTAAAACTACTTAAGAGACTCAAAATGTTGCTTGAGGAAAATTAAATCCAAATTCGGGCGAAAACGAGATTAAACTCGAGTAATTAGTGCAAAAGCCATGATCTTACTAGTTATAAAACTAGACGAGCCAGAGGCTTATCACTCCAGTGAAGTGATATCAGTTTTTTGTGGTCAAGCTTGATTGTTTTCATCAATTATTTATCATTTTGCAAGAATGGGTTTGAAGTGATTTTCTATTAAACAAATAATGCAGGAACCTGAAAAATGCAGTTTAGAATAATATAGTCGTCATGTTATTTGTTGTCTAGGCGATATACAAGAAGCATGGCCTTTGAATGATGTGACCCAAATGAAATCAACAGTGGTGGTTTGTGCAGAATCCATTTTACAGGTATGTTCCTCTAACAATCAAAGTAGCAAGTTAATACTCATTTAACCATTCTAGCGCATGATGGACTTTTGAAAGTTCTGGACATGCTACATCAAGAAAACACAGAAAGGGATCAACTCAGTAGAACGAGATTAATAGTAAAAGGACTTCAATCAAAATGCACTCATTTAATTGACAATAGAGGCTTTGAGAGACTATGTCACTATGGTGCTTTTGGTTCTTGAATTATCTATTATAGTTTTAGTTTTGCTGGGGCATATGTTATGTAGGATGATATAGGAGAAACCACAGATGTCATCATAAGATGTACTGGCTCCAACTTTGCAGGACTTGGTTTTCCATTCATTCGTGAGAAGCCGAATACAAAAATCAACCCTGTCATTAGAGCAGTATAACCTGCAGCATGTGCTTCATTGACACAAGGGGTATATGCATATGATTATGGTGATATAGCAGGGATTACTCCATTGATGAAAATAATACACTTTGGCATGACTTTATTCCAGATCCAATTCATGCTGGCAATTGATTGTTATGCTAATAGTTTATCTCATATGAGTAATGCTACACAACCATAAAAAATAGCTAGAATTTTGACATAATACAAGGGTGGTTGTTGGATGGAACAAAGTGGTAGAGACCAATCACCCATCTAAAGAGTCAACAAGCAAGCATGCCAAATCATTATGGGAAAAAAAATATGGAAAATAGCTATGGCGCTAGCATTTTTATCTCATCTGTTAGTACATCTTTTGTATTAACATTTTTGCCTTCTATAGGGGGTATGCGTTACTATGGTATGACACCATTGATATCACATGTTTATGAGTTGGGTTTAATGGAAGCAATTACTATTCTTCAATTTGAGTGCTTTCATGGCAATTCACATTTTCATGTGATTGAAAAAAAAAAAGAATGCTTGGATACAATCATATAGGATGAAATTCTGCTTTTATTTGATTATAGCTGCTATATAGTTGGCCAGGTCTGAAGGGTTTATACTAGCTCCTGAACCAACTCATGCCATAGCAGCAACCATTAGGAAAGTGTTGATTGTGGAGAGATTGGAGAAACCAAGATTATTCTGAAAGCAATGTGTGTACATGGCCATTTTGACTTGATAGCTTATGTTAGGATGAAAGCTTTACTCTGGCCAATATGCTTCAAGTGACAACCTGAGTTGAGGTTCAATGTAGTACTAAGAGATCTGAACAAAGACTTTGAGGAATAAGGAAGGGATATTTGTGTTTTCTTGGGGTCCATAAACTTTTGGTTTTTTGAACACCAGTTTGTATCTGGATTTATTTTAAATCTATACTTCTATACCAAGGGGATACTCCTTTTTGGTCTCCACCTTTTCTTTATTAAAATGCCAAAATAAAATTATAAAACTGTATAACTGCAGTTCTCCAAAATGAATGTATAACTGCAATTTTTGGGGTATTAGTGCAACTGGACCTATTTGTATTATGGAAAGGCATGCCCAATCAAACATTATTGTGAATTTAATGCCTACATTCTTTTAATTATTTCTGACTTAGATTTAAGTTTTGTGAATTTATCGATCTTTATAGTGTGATTTATGCATTTTTTTGTTATTGTTATTTGATTTTTTAGTTTCTAGGATGCTTAAAATTTTCTATTTTACGTTTCTAGGACGCTTAAATTTTTCTATTTTATATATTAATTGGATTACATGTATTTGATATTTTCTATGAATGAATGAAAAATGAATTGTATTTTTTTTTCTTTTTCTATATATAACTCCAATCAACTTACATGAATATGATTTAACTTTTGAGAGGTGTGTTCACCAGTTTCAAGGCTTCTTCAAGCTTTCTTAAACGAGTTTTCAGAAATGGGAATATATTCATTTAAAATAGGGAATTGAAAGTAAAAAGTCTTTAGTATTAAATTACAACATTGTAGTAAACATAAAATTTTTTTTACAACATTGTTCTTATGCATTGAAAGAAATAGCAAAATAAGGACACATAATCTTAACAACATTATTTTCAATGAAAATTTTATCTTCATCAAATTATTGGTGTACCACTCTGCTTTGGAAAAATGTGTTCTCCATATAAAAAAATGACAAATTAATCCTTGCTGTATGAAAGGAAAATAGGAAGGCAAGACCTCGTTTCTTTAAAAGGGATGTCGAAGTGAATAGGAAAACATCATCTCAAAGTGTTCTACATAAGTTTTTTCTAAGGATTTCAACCTTCATACGGTCACACTTTCGATTCAATTTAATTATCTATTCTACAAATCATATTTTTTTTTAAAAATCTCCATGTTATTGGCTTTAAAGTCTTTTTATATGTTAGGTGCCCTTATTAATTTCATAAAACACGGAAAATTACTCAACCTAATCATGTTATTGTTATCCCATCTATACTCTATCTATAATAATAGTAATACATAATCTATGTATCTATATATAATATGTATTTACGCATTCAATTCTGTGTTTGGTTTATTCGAAATCATTATATTGACCCATCTGACCTTGGGATTTTTCTAGAGGATTTTTCTGAAAGTGAATATTGATTTTGTTTTGAATGATGTTTTGTTTATTTTAGGTCTGGAATCCTCTAACTAATTACGTATAACATTTTGGAATTCAGGGATCAATATCTCTGTTTTTGTAGCTTTGCTCCTAATTTAATATCACTTATATCTTTTATTATTTTCTAATTATATCATTTTTATGCATGTTGTCTTATATCAAATCTATACTACCAACTGAGGTTGTCGTGGGTGGTTAAAAGCCTCTCGTCCCTTAATCAAGGTCTCGAGTTCGAGCTTTGGGTATGGAAAAAACCTTAGCTAGGAGGGACGCCACCTTTAGAGGTGTCGAACAAACTCCCGCGGGAGATTAGTCCCTGTCTCAGGTTAGCGGTAGGATACTCCTCGAAGTAGATCGAAAAAAAATATCAAATCTATACTAACAACATCTTTATATATGTTGTTCTATATCAGAATGTATATTATCTATTTTTATTTTTTTATTTGATTTAATAAATACCATCTAGCCCGTGCGTTGACGGGTTACATACTAGTATATCTATAAAGTTCATGTCAAGGAAAAAAAAATGATATATTTATAAAGTAGTCTTATTTTCCCTAAATGTCTTGTAATTATTTATCCTAAAGAATTATAAATATCAAAAAATATTTTATTTGCTTTAAAATGTAACAATGGAAATATGTATCGTATTTTATTGGTATGAGCTAAAGTTATGATAACAACTTTTATTGATAATAATTTAGAAATATTTATTTATCATAATTCATGTACAATGATTAATTTTTAGTTGCTTTAATTAATTACATTGGAAATGATTGATAATCTTCCATACCATTGTAAGTAGGAGAAGAAATATTTGATAATTTATAATTTTTCTTTTGATTAAAAAAAATTTATATAAATATATATTACCTAAAAGTGGTAAGTTTCGTCAATTGTCAAAAGAATTTAAATTTTATAGTAATTTTGAATATGACATGTGTCAAAAGTTTCCACCCATGATTTTTTATAGCACTCTACTTTGATCTTTCATTTATCTTTTGATGATGAAAGGTCACTAATAAATTTAGTTTTGGCCAGAGTGGAAGATAGAAAAACAAACTATAGATAAACAAACTTTCTCAGCAGATACTTATTTGAAATTTATATTATTATTTGATTGTCTATATTTTTATAGTACCTCTATTAGGTTGGATAAAATGTAAATTCACATCGGGAATATAGGAGAAATAACTCAAAGATTTAAGTAAATTACATTGGGAAATCATTCATCGTCTTGAAATTATTAATTTGCTTTGAATATATATATAAATCTATAAATATTCTAATTATATAAATTTATTAATTAGCTCAAACATGAATTTTAACATATATCTATAAAGTTCATGTCAAGGAAAAAAAAAACATATATGATATATTTATAAAGTAGTCTTACTTTTCCTAAATATCTTATAATTATTTAGCCTAAAGAGTGACATTGGAAATAGGTGTCGTATTTTATTGGTATAAGCTAAAGTTATGATAACAACTTTTATTGATAATAATTTAGGAATCTTTGTTTATCATAACTCATGTACAACAATTTATTTTTAGTTGCTTTAAGTAAATTAAGTACATTAGAAATTATTGATAATCTTCAATACCAATGTATTTATAATATTTATTATTTATTTATATAGATATAGATGGGAAGAGGAAAAGCCAAGAGTCCAAATAGAGAGAGAAAAGAAAGTTTAGTCAAACACATTGATGATTGTCAAATGTACAATTCTAATAAATACAAGCCTTCTAGATGAAGCAAAGAAAAGAATAAAATAACAATAAACAAATAAAAAGTACCAAAAAAAGGGCATGTTACCACCTCAATGTAAAGTAAAATAAACTATCCAACTTTTATATTAGTATAGATTGTTTATTGTGAAATGAAAAGTGATAAAAGTCACATGGTAGATTTCTCAGTATAATTTGTAATCAAAATGTAATTAATATTTACACTTAGTCAGTTAGCATTAATTACAACTACTTGATTAGTTAGTAAATCTGTTTTTTCCCAGAAGTAGCTCTCTATACAATTTACAATCAATCAATGAGAAAACATAATCAAGCTAAATAAAACCGAAGAAGTCTGAAAAAAAAAAAAAGAAGTCTGAAAGTTACATGTAATAAGTTTTAAATAAGCTAAATAAACATAACAAGTCTTACCATGTTAACACAAGTATAAAATAAGTAAGCTTACATGTCATACAAATCATAAGCAATAAACTATATTAGCTAATTAAATGTCATCACATATAAGATGAATTGACATAATTAATTTCATTCTCAATTTTCTCCATATGATAAAGTTCATCGCTATGGTCTATTAGATGTTTTCACTAGTGTAAAATATACTTTTAACATCGATTTTCTGAAAACCGATGTGAAAAAGGAGGCGGTGACATTTTTGAAATTAAATTGAAAATTTTTAACATCGGTTTTTTTTAAACCGATGTTATAAAGTTTTTAACATCGGTTTCTAAAAACCCGATGTTAAAAATTGAACCAAAAATAAAAAAATTTAAAAATGCATAATTTAACACATCGGTTTTGTCATAACCGATGTGGAAATGTGCATGTTTTAACATCGATTTTTTAAAAACCGATGTGGAAAAACGAATAAAAAATTATGGAAATTATAACTTTTAACATCGGTTTTATTAATAACCGATATGTAAAACCTTATAACATCGGTTTTTGATTAACCGATGTGTATTGTTATATGTCATTTTTTAATTCCCTCTTCCTCCTTTTCATTTTCGCGCTGCTATATAAGAAACCTTTTCATCTGTCCTTTTTAATTCCCTCTTGCATGCAGGTGCTCACTCTCCCTCCTTTTCGTTTTGATTTCTTTGAATATTTGCTATCATCATTTCACTCATCGCTGCCACCATTCACTCCTCGAAAGGGTTCTATGTTGCGGCTTCTAACCCTAACCTCTAACCCCCACGACGGCATCGACTCGTCAAGGAGGAGACCCACCCCACCCACATCGTTACTGGTTGCTGCGCCTGCAACTTAAGGAGACCCACCACTCCGTTCGTGCTTCCGCGAAGAGGACCGTTACTCACGACCGCAGAAAAACGAGAACCACCACTCCGGTCTCTTAGCATCTCACAACTCTGGTATGTTCTCTCTGCTGAAAATATTTTTAAACCCAAAAACCTGGTTGTTGTGAGGCTAATGGTGAACTGCATCCATGTACAACTGCATGTCTAGGCTCTGTCATGAGTGTGTTAGTGCCTTGTTGTGACCCCTTTGATGAAGTTTGTGTCTTGAGTCCTTGCTCTGTGTATATCTATATATATATATATATATATATATATATATATATACATAAATATAATATACTTGTGTTGTTCTGTGTGTGAAGTGTTATAAAGTGTGAATCTGTGTCTAATCCACCATAGTGGAAATGGCTCCAAGACTGGATTTTTCCAATTGGTGGACAAAGGATACACAGAAAGGAACACCGGTGGTGGTATCATGCGTCACGGCCGTGATGCCTGTCACGGCTAGGCCGTGACGGATTCTGCCTTGGAGGTTGCTTCACTGGTTGGTCTGTCACGACCGTGACCACCATCACGGCTAGGTCGTGATCAGTTTTGCCTGTGAGGGTCTGGTTCAGTTGGCATGTCACGGCCGTGATGGACTTCACGGGCTGGCCGTGACCAGATCTGACTTTTCCATTCTTTCTTTTCAGCTCTACTCGATCATGGTCGTGATGGGCTCTGTTTGGCTCATTTTCTTCACTTTTCAAGCCCCATCTTCATGCAAGCTCCATCATGGTTAATCCTGACCAATTAATCCTTAATTCATGCACAACAACACCACACAACCACCTTACCCGTTCCAAGGTAAAAACTAACAAAGAATCAATTAAAATATGCCTAAAATGCTACCGAAATTTTGTCGAGTATGAGCATGAGAGTTAAGGACTAACTATTAACCGAATGTTGAAAAAGTTTCTTCTCGAATGGGATAGGGCCATACCCTGTCATAAGAAGTGGTTGATGAATATGTTGGACTAAGTACAAAGTTATTGGTTTAGTCATGGATCGCGGTTGGATGAATGCTAGACGGACAAGTGATGAGTATGAGAATGGAGTGGAAGATTTTCTACAGTTTGCAAAAACAAATGCTCCTGATAGTGGTAACGGAAGGTTTTATTGTCCTTGTGTTAACTGTTTGAATGAGAGACGACTAGAAGCTGAGGAGATACGTGATCATCTTATTTGTGAGGGGATTTGCAGGAGTTATACAACATGGATATGTCACGGTGAATCGTTAGACAGGCCGAGGGTGTCGGATAGAGAGGAAGTTGATGACGTGGAAATGGACGATGGACTAGAGGACATGATCCGTGATGTTGGGCAAGAGTCTTTTCGGCACGCAAATGTGTATGATACTTTGTGCAGTGATGCGGAAGTGGCTTTGTATCCGGGGTGCACTAATTTCACACGGTTGTCAGCGGTGTTAAGATTGTTCAATGTGAAGGCGAGAAATGGGTGGAGCGATAAAAGCTTTACCGAATTGCTTGAGTTGTTGAAAGACATGCTTCCAGAAGGCGACCTATTGCCATCTCGAAACTATGAGGCGAAGAAGATATTGTGTCCGATGGGTATGGAGTATAAGAAAATACACGCTTGCCCCAATGATTGCATATTGTACAGGAAAGAGTTTGAAGAGATGCACGAGTGCCCCAGGTGTGGGGTATCACGCTACAAAGTGAAGGATGGTGATTCTAGTTGTGATGTGGGCACCAAAGGTCCTCCTGCGAAGGTGTTATGGTATCTTCCCGTGATTCCGCGATTCCAGCGATTGTTTGCTAATGTAAATGACGCAAAGAACATTAGATGGCATGCAGATGAGAGGAAGTGTGATGGACAGCTTCGGCATCCGACCGATTCTTTGCAATGGAAGAGAATTGATAGTTTGTTTCCGGATTTCGGCAATGAGCCCAGAAACCTCAGGCTTGGACTTGCTACCGATGGAATGAATCCATATGGAAACTTAAGTAGTATTCATAGTTCATAGCCGGTTCTCCTGGTAATTTACAACCTGTCTCCTTGGTTGTGCATGAAGCGCAAATACATTATGTTAAGTATGATGATTTCGGGTCCTAAACAGCCAGGAAATGATATTGATGTTTATATGAGCCCCTTGATTGAAGACTTGAGAATGTTGTGGGATGAAGGCGTTGATGTGATCGACGGGTATTGCCGTGAGACATTCAGATTGCGTGCCATGTTATTTTGCACCATCAATGACTTTCCAGCATACGGGAACCTGTGTGGGTATAGTGTTAAGGGGCATAAAGCATGTCCAATATGTGAAGAAGGCACATGATACCATCAACTGCAACATGGAAGGAAGACAGTTTACCTTGGGCATTGGAGATTTCTCCGACGTAATCATCCTTATTGTAGATTGAGAAAAGCTTTCAATGGACTTCCGGAGAATGAAATTGCTCCGGTGGCCTTGACTGGAGAGCAAGTTTGTGAAAGGGTGAACAACACTAATGTTATCTATGGGAAGACCCAGAAGAAGGCTACCGAGAAGAAAATATGGAAGAAGAGGTCGATCTTCTCTGATCTTCCATACTGGTGCAAGCTTGATGTAAGACATTGTATTGATGTGATGCATGTGGAGAAAAATGCGTGTGACAGTTTAATCGGAACGCTTCTCAACATTCAAGGCAAGACAAAGGATGGTGTGAATGCTCGTCTGGATCTAGTTGCGATGGGTATACGAGAGCAATTAGCTCCACTTAAAGTGGGGGATAAGAAGACTTATTTGCCCCCAGCATGTCATACTTTATCAAAAAAAGAGAAAAGAAGTTTCTATGAATGTCTACGGGGAGTCAAAGTGCCACAGGGTTACTCTTCAAATATCAAAAGACTTGTCTCAATGAAAAATCTCAAATTAGTTGGCTTAAAGTCTCATGATTGTCATGTCTTGATGCAACAACTACTACCGGTGGCCATTCGTGACATATTGCCTAAAAAAGTCAGACATGCCATTACTAGGTTATGCTTATTCTTCAATGCTATATGTAGCAAGGTCATTGACACTAAAAAGTTGGATGACTTGGAAAATGAGGCAGCCATTATCTTGTGCCAATTGGAGATGTATTTTCCACCTTCATTTTTTGACATCATGGTTCATTTGATTGTTCATCTAGTGAGGGAGATTAGATTGTGCGGCCCCGTTTATTTAAGGTGGATGTACCCGGTTGAGCGATACATGAAGATCTTGAAAGGATATATGAAGAATCCACACCGTCCCGAAGCATCTATTGTTGAAAGGTATGTTGCAGAAGAAGCTATTGAGTTTTGTACAGACTACATGTCAGAAGCGGAACCTGTAGGGCTTCCGAAGTCTTGTCACGAAGGAAGATATGTTGGTAAGGGTACACGGGTATCACTGTTAAGAGCATGGATCGGGAGGAAGTGCTTCAAGCACATTTGTATATATTGAATAACACTGATGAGGTTGAACCATACTTATGTGAGCACAAAATCATCATCAATGAAACTTACCCTAGAATGAATGAAAAATGGTGTTTGAACAAGCATAACAAGACTTTCTTGAACTGGTTTAAAGAAAAAATTGCAAAGGATGATATTGCTTCTGATACATTAAAATGGCTAGCACAGGGGCCTAACTTTGATGTCATATGCTGGAGTGAGTACGATATCAATAAGTTTTCCTTATATACAAAGTCCCAGGATGACAAAAGTACTATGCAAAACAGTGGGGTTAAGGTCGTCGCTGAGTCCATGCATTTCTCTAGTTCGAAAGATGAAAACCCTGTTATGGCATCCGTTTCATACTTTGGAATCATTAAAGAGATATGGGAGGTTGATTACACGAAGTTTAGAGTACCTGTTTTTAAATGTCAGTGGGTCGACAGTAACAATGGTGTGCAAACCGATGAGTTAGGATTCAAATTGGTGGACCTTAATAAGGTAGGTAATAAAGAGGAGCCTTTCATCATGGCATCCCAAGCAAAACAAGTGTTTTATATCCGTGATCCTTCTAACAAAAGGTGGTCAGTGGTTCTCCAGGGAAAAAACATGTATAATGGTAGTGAGGGAAATCAAGATTCAACTCTTGATATTTCTGATACTCCTTCTTTCTCAACACGAGTGCCTAATTTCAATGAGGAAAATGAAGTGGATGATGTACATGCTACTCGTAATGATCACCAAGAAGGGTTATGGGAGAACTTTACTAATTGACCACAAAGTAAGTTTAGTTTGAGTTATGTTTAAAGGCATATTATATGTTTACGTTGATATTTATAAGTTATGTTTATGTACGTTGATCGATATTTATAAATTATGTTTGATATTTATCCTGACATACTAAAAAGTTTTTTTTTGTTTAAACAGGTATACATGGCTGATCGTGAGGATATCCCTCCTTCATGGAGCGGGTCGGAGACCCCGTCTACGGGTAGAAAGGGTAGACGTGCCACACGAATGAGGAATTTGACTGCCAACCGTGGTTCAAATCAAAGGATAAGAATAGACTTTGATAATAACCTCAATCATATTGGGCCAATGACAGAGCAATTTAAAAGTTTTGTGGCGACCCTTACTAGGAGCAGGCCTAGTATACTCATTGATAATTGGAAAGATGTACCGGCGGACGTGAAGGATCAGATATGGGAGAGTATTCTGGTATCTATACTTTTACGTCCTGTGTTTGTCTGTATCTACTTTATTTTAATCTTACTAATATCATACAGTAATTCGTTGATTCTTTTGGTCTTAATGTAGCTCACCTTTGACATACCGGATACGATGGTTATGAAGAAGCGTTTGAAAAAGTATGCTGGCGAGCGTTTGAGGGCTTTTAAGGTCGACCTGGGCAGATACTATGTATTCAATCCAACATGTGAAAAGAACCCACTTGAGGTGCACCCTTTCCTTGACCAGGCGACGTGGGATCGCTTTGTTCAGAGCCGACATGATCCCGGCTTTCAGGTTAACTTATTTGATTTGTCTCTAAATTTATGTAATTTAATTAATTTTATTTACTCATGTAATTTAATTGTCTACTATTTATAACAGGTGAAGAGGAAAAAGGGGCAGGAAAATCAAAGCAAGAATGTCTACCCCCATGTCATGTCTCGTGGGGGATATAAAAAGCTTGGTCAGATAATGGTGGAAGAGGAAAAGAAATCACGTCAGGAAGCAGCATCTCAGGCGGATCCTAACGCTGAAAATCGTCCAGAGGTTGTTGATCCACCCCCACCCCCATGCCATCGTAAATGGAAGAGGACCCGACAAAGAAAAACGGGACAATATACATCTGAGGAGGCCCGCCAAGTAGCTGAGAAGATTGTAAGTATAGTTTGAATTGTAATTGTCATTTTAAGATTGTTACCGAATTGTAATGTGACCTGATATTTTATATGTGATAGGATGCCTTGGACGAGCAGGTAACCCAAGGAACCTTTGTTCCTAGAGGACGCGATGATATCTTAGCTGCTGCCATCGGTAAACCAGACCACCCGGGCCGTGTCATTGGTGTTGGATGGGGCGTCGGCATTCGCCAATACCATGGTTCATCTTCACACCAATGCCACAGGGATGTTGATGCAGATAGAGCACGGCTAAAACAGGAGATTGCAGCTGAGCTTAGACAGGAGATGGCCAAGCAGTTTGCCCAGCAGATGGCAATATTGACTTCTATGTCCCAGCAGATGACAGCCGGTGTCCAACCCTCTGTCCATGTGAGCACTAAGGGCTCATGTGATCCTCCTCATCAGCCTAAAAATGATGACGATGGTGATGATGATGATGATGACGACGACCTTGATAGGTGTGAGCTGTATGTTGATGATCATCATGATCGTCGCTTAGTGGCATTGGGGAGGGCACATAATAACTTAGGTAATACCATACACCATCGTTTATTACCGGATGATCTGGTGAGGGTTGTTGTTGAGATTATTCGAGATGCTGATGCTCGAGTCCCTGTGCCCACTGAGGAGGTTTAAACAGTGGGTCAGGCTCCCGGTAACTTCATCCTCTGGCCAAGAAGACTGGTCAGCTTTCTTGTTGCATCTGAGGTATTCAGTTAGTTGTGTTTTTCTACATTCATAGTTGAAATTATTTATTGTTGTTTCAAGATAATGCTTTATTTTTATTCGTTATAGGATGTTGGAAATGATATTCTGCCTAAAAGGTCGGATCCAAGAAGACCAGAGATGTCTGCTCCTGCCAAGGTATTCATTTGACCATTTAATTAATTACGAATGAAATAACTTATCTGTGATTACTAATATATATCTTTGTTGTTTAGGGGATCGACAAAGGGGCACTTGGTGATGTTTTTAAACTTCTGGCTATACAGGTTGTCACCATGGAGAATGACGCAGCTTTGGTGAGGTTGGAACAAGATGCCAGTCCAGGTGATGAACTATATATCCCAAAGAAGGAACTTATGGAGATTGTACTCAATAAAGAAATGGCTAGTTCTGCACACCTATCATTATGGTGCACGTAAGTACATTTTATTTATAAGTTAAGTAATTAATTTTTAAATACTATGATAATTAACATGTTTTTTCAATATATTAGATATCTGCATCGTATGTTAGTTGATCAGGGTAACCTCGCCCTTTATGGGTTCATTGACCCCATGTTCATTCAGGGTGATGTTCTCCTAGCATCAAAAGACCGGGTCACCACCATATGTGATATACTTGCCCGAGACGATCATTAATTCTACCTTGCGCCTTATCTCAATAAGTAAGTACCGGTTATTTAATTATAACTATATATGACTTAGTCACTAACTGTTCCGCAAATACAGCCAGCATTGACAACTGTTGATCTTGTACCCTAGGATGAACATCGTGGTCTTCTTCTGCTCAATTGGAAATAAGTCGGTGAATGAACTGAAGACGATCATCGAAACGTAAGCATTAAAATACTTTATAATAAGTAATGCAGTTGTTTTAATTATTTAAAATCTATTAGATATACTTTAATTAATGTTTATTTTGTCATGATAGTTCTATTAATGCAAACCATATGTTGCATGGTGAAAGGCGTCGGGCTATCAGATGGATTATTCCTAGCGTAAGATATTTATTAGTTCAAATGCATCAAATGTAGTGGGTATAATTATTGATTTCTATTTAATTCCTCATATTCTAATTGGGTTTCATTTGTACGTAGTCACGTATACAACGTGGATCATGGGAATGTGGCTACTATGTGATGCAGTGGATGTTGGAAATTATCTCCTCTAGGATCACTGAAAGATGGCACGAGGTAAATGTTAATTGATAACAAGTAGAAGTAATAGTTATAGATTCGTTATATGTTTTATATTAGTTTATTACTTAAAAGATATAATCTTTTGTCCAATTAAACTTGCAGATATTCAACAATCCAACCTCATTATCTGATTCCGACATCAACAACATAAGGAGGCGTTGGGCAACTTTCTTTCTTGAAGTGTACCAACCATAGTTTGTACATATGTAGTTAGTTTAAAAACTTATCACGTACTAGCTATAGTGTACTTTTGACTGATCATATGTATTTTGATATGAAACCTATAATATATCATGTAGCTTTTTGGTTTCTAATTATCTTTGTTGTTTGAATGTAATTGAACGTACATATGTATTGTTCGTAATAAATTCAGTATATATTAATTTAGTGTGTTTTTGTTGTACAAAAGTGATTGTGTTGAGAATATTTAGAGTATGTTATTCTGGTATTGATCTGCATTACTGAAACAGGGGAAATGAATGATAGAAATGTAAAAAACAGTTTTTTTAAAAAAATTAGACTTTACACATCGGTTTTCCTAAAAACCGATGTGGAAAGTAAAATTTCCACATCGGTTTTCAGGAAAAACTGATGTGTAAAGTCTAATTTCCACATCGGTTTTAAAGAAAACCGATGTGGAAAGTGATATTTCCAATAGGTTACCAATTGACAAATGAACTTTCCACATCGGTTAATGTAAAAACCGCTGTTAAAAATGTACTTTAAACATCGGTTTTAAAACCGATGTGAAAAGTGGCAATAAACCACATCGGTCTTTTCAACATCAGTTTGAAAACCGATGTGAAAAGCAAAAAATAACCGATGTGGAATCCTTTTTATGCACTAGTGTTTGTGTTATTGTCTCTATTTTAATAGTTACATTTCTAAACTTCATAACATTACAGAAAAATATGAAAAACAAAGTAACTTGAAAAACCACATAGCTAAATATAATTTCTTCTTAAAAACACACTACCTTAGGGCCTGTTTGCTTTGTTTCCAGTTTCCTGTTTTCAGGAATAATATTGAATATTATTAATGTCTTAATGAGTACAGACACTAATAAGAATATATAGGTGATCCTGAACCTAAAGGGCCTGACTAATGGGTCTAATACAAAAAAAACAAGATTTACAATATTTACAACACTCCCCCTCAAGCTGGTGAATGGATATCTATCATTCCCAACTTGCCAGTAAGTTGACTGAATCGTTCTGTTGGTAAGCCTTTTGTTAACACATCTGCCAGCTGATGCCCAAAAGGAATGTAAGTTGTAGTTATCAGCCCGCTATCCAGCTTCTCCTTGATAAAGTGTCGGTCTATCTCAATGTGTTTTGTCCTGTCATGCTGAACAGGATTATGAGAAATACTAATAGCCGATTTGTTGTCACAAAGCAACCTCATAGGCCCTTCACACTTTATCTTCAAGTCATCAAGCACAATCTTCATCCACAATAGCTCACAGATTCCCTGTGTCATAGCTCTAAATTCTGCCTTAGCACTTGATCGAGCCACTACACTTTGCTTCTTACTTCTCCAAGCGACAAGGGTCCCACACAAAAATGCACAATAGCCTGAAGTTGACCTTCTATCACTCACTGAACCTGCATAATCAACATCAGTATAGGCTTCCATAGTTAGGCTTCCACCTCTTTTGAACAAGAGCCCTCTCCCTGGAGTGGCTTTGAGATACCGCAGAACACGCTCTGCAGCCTGCAAGTGTCTCACCCTCGGATCATGCATGAATTGACTCACAACACTAACTGCATATGCTAAATCTGGTCTAGTGTGTGCCAAGTAAATCAACTTCCCCACTAATCTCTGATATTGAACCTTGTCAACTTTAGCACTTTCCTCTTCGATGCTCAATTTGTGATTTTGTTCTATGGGAACACCTGCTGGTTTACATCCAAGTTTGCCCGTTTCCTTCAAAATATCAAGCACATACTTTCTTTGAGAAATGAAAGTACCTTGTTTTGAGTAGGCCACCTCAATCCCCAAGAAATACTTAAGTTTCCCAAGGTCTTTCATCTCAAACTCTGTAGATAATTTCTCCTTGAGTAGTTGTCTTTCAACCAAATCATCTCCTGTAATAATGATATCATCAACATAAACAAGAAGTACAGTTAGCTTTCCTCCCTGTTTAAGCCCATATAAAGCCTTCCTCAATCTACACACTTTGTTTGTTCCACTAGTGGGTCCAAATCTCGGAGGAATCTCCATATACACCTCCTCCTCTAAGTCTCCATGCAAAAACACATTTTTAACATCAAACTGGTGAAGGTCCCATCCTGAGTGAGTAGCAAGAGAGAGTAAAATACGAACAGTATTCATCTTTGCCACTGAAGCAAATGTCTCCTCATAATCAATGCCGTAGGTCTGAGTATACCCCTTTGCCACTGGTCTTGCTTTGTATCGATCAAGAGTGCCATCTGATTTATGCTTGACTATATGAATCCACCTGCAACCAACTGGTTTCTTGCCCCATGGCCTCTCAACAATGTCCTAAGTTCCATTCCTTTCAAATAGCCTTCATATCCTCATCCATAGCTTGGACCCAATTTGCATCATTTAATGCCTCTTGAACAGATGCTAGGATTCTCACAGAGTCAACCGCTGCAATAAAACTCTGATGCTGCAATGAAAGGTGTTTAGAGGAGACAAATTGAGAAATAGGGTATTTGGCACAAGAACTTTTCCCTTTTCTCAAAGCAATTGGTAAGTCATCTGGATCAGGGTCAAGATTATCAAAACACTGAGAATCAGAAGTGGGTGGATTATTTTCAGTACTTACCTCCGGTTCGGACAGTTGAGGTTGTTTTTGGACCAGGTTGGGTTTTACTCTCCTTTGATACACCACAGGTAACTCATTAGCTTTGTTCTTCGTTGGTGCTGAAGGTGCAAATTCCTGTAAAACAGGAGACAAAGGAAAAACAGGAGCAGAAACAAGTGACTCAAACGGGAGGCTCATAAACAGGTGACTCAGGAGCAGGTGACTGAGGAACAGTTGACTGAGGAACAAGTGACCGAGGAACAGGTAACTTGGGCAGATGAGGACCAAAGAGGAGAAACTCAGACTCAGATTCCAAATTATTGTTGTCCCTCTGAAGCTGAGGGAGAGTGAAGAATGACACATGTTCGTGGAAGGTAACATCCATAGAAACAATGTACTTACGACTGGAAGGATGATCGCATTTGTACCCCCTTTTGTTAAGTGCATAACCCAAAAAGACACACCTGACTGCACGAGAATCCAACTTAGTTCGATGTTGCTTATGAACTTGAACAAAGGCAACACATCCAAATACCCGAGACTCAAGACTCTGCATGATAGGGACAGAAGGAAAGTATGAGATCATAAACTGAGCTGGACTAACATTACCTAGAACACGAGATGATATCCTATTAATCAGATAGGCAGCTGTCAGTACTGCCTCTCCCTAGTATGAGTTTGGGACTGACATTTGGAAGAGAAGGGCTCGAGCAACTTCAAGCAAGTGGCGATTTTTCCTTTCTGCAACTGACACCCTGTCGCGCACGGGTCAAAAAGCAAGTGGTTTTTGAAAAGTGTAGTCAGGATGCGACAACTCGTGTATCGTCTCACAAGGACTCTCGTAATGTTATTATCACAAAAAATCAGTTTGGGGGGGCTGGTTTGAAAATCAATTGAGAAAAACAGAACAGAAACAGAGGAATAAAAACGATTATCAAATAAGGCGAAGACGATCAATCTATTGTTCGGTTTCCCACTATCACCGGTTCATGTAATTTCATGCCCTAAGCGGATTCTAATCCCTTTTCGATTGTAGCATCAATTAACAAGCGAAATCGACGCTACGGGACATATGTTCCTAATTCCCGAATTAAGCAAACTGAGTGAAGCACTCGTGAATTAAGCAAACACGATTGAACGCACGCGAATTAAGCAAACGCGATTGAGTTTAGGAACATAAAATCATCGAAAATAAATCAACACTAATTCGATACAAACTGAATTAAGCAAACAGAGAATAAAGAATAATATTGAAGGAGAGAAGGAAATTCAATCGGGAATTCCAAGACCTCAAGTGTCGGTGGAAGCCGATTACAGCAGATTAATCTAGGGAGATTAGTTCTCCATCAGAGACATAACAAAAATCTAAAAGTATATTGAAAGCAGTGAAATTCTGGATCATTGATCTGTCTGCTGCGCTTCTGTTTTATAGGGTGGCCGCGCGTCACGGCCGTGATGGCCGTCACGGCTAGGCCGTGACCGCTTCTGTCAAGGGCGCCAGTTCAAATTCTTGTCCGTCACGGCCGTGATGCCTATCACGGCCAGGCCGTGATGCATTCTGACTTTGGGTGCTAATCTGTCACGGCCGTGACCTCAATCACGGCTAGGCCGTGATCACTTCTGTTCTTCATTGTCTTCCCATCACGCCTGTGATGGGCATCACGGCTGGGCCGTGATTCTCTCTGATTTCTCTGGTCTTCTCATCACGGTCGTGACCATTGTCATGGCTAGGCCGTGATGCTTTCTGACTTCAGGGTCTTCATATCACGCCCGTGATGGGCATCACGGCCAGGCCGTGATGCTTTCTGTCCTTCCCTTCATGCTCTCCTTATTTGCCTGAAAACATGAGGTAGCAATAAATGCTTTATTTGACTCAAAACTGGCTAAATTATCCTAAAACTACTTAAGGGAATCAAAACCTTGCTTGAGGACAATCAAGTTTAATTTGGGCGAAAACGAGATATAACTAACACAAAACCACGGTCAAACTAGTCATAAAACTAGATGTGACAGAGGCTGATCAAAATACCCCAAACTTGAACTTTGCTTGTCCCCAAGCAAACTAAAACTCAAAACGACTCAAGACTTGACAAACTTAAAGGATTCAATCAATCTCGCACAAATTTCAAGCAATTCATCAAAACAATTTTCCTTCAATGTTCCCCCCTTTTCAACAATGTAATCCCCACAATCATTTTCTCTAAACATTTGAGAATTTCATCATTCAAACAATCATCAATCTAAGTAAGGGATCCAAGTTACACACAAAAGGGAGATCACCAATTTCAAATAATTGCTTTCCTCACAGGGGCATGTAGTATTTCGCTCAATCGCTCAATTTGTCTAGGCTTTCAACTTTTCACTCAGTTCACATTTCAAGAGCACTTCCCATGAATTTGATTTTCATCTCGATCGAGGTTCCCACGAAAACATGCATGCAACATCAAAAGGTCTTTCAAAGGTTGTAATGGGGCTGGCTAAGGGTAAGATATACAAAGGAACTAGGCTCAATATCCCTGGAATTAAGAGAGCATGAAGCTTGTATATCATTTTTTTTCACTCTAATTCCTTTTTCCATTTTTTTTTCTTTTTGATGCTTTGGGTGGCTACACCTTTTTCCTTTGACACCATTTTTGTTTTGCCCCTTTTCTTTTGGCAAAATTTTTCTTTTACAACTCTTTTTTCTCTTTGCCCTTGGCTTCAACCTTTATATATTTTTTTCTTTTTCTCACCCCATAATGACATATCACTGTAGCCACCCCAAACTTACTTTCTTGCAACCCTTCTCTTGCTGGGCTTCCCTGCTCTCCTAATCCTAAGATCGGGTTAACATGGTTTTTCCAGATTTTAGCTTATAACATGAGGTTATCAAGAACAACAGGCTAATCAGGCTCAATGGGGCTAACTAGGGAACATGCATTAGGGATGGTTCAATTTAGATCAAGTAGCTATTTCAAAGAAAATCTGCCTAAATCATCTGATGCAATCACATAAACATGCAAACCATGAAGAGATTCAAGCAAAATCGGGAAAGTGCAACTTAAAAGTGATTCACACAGTTAAAAACATGTTGGAGGCTCAAATCCTCACCCGGACGATTTTACAAATTGTTTGACCGAGATTCAATCCCTAGTGTGTGCACCCTTTCACCCCAAACTTATCATAAATCATGCAATTACAATGAAATATCTCAAAATTCAGTTTTCAAATTTTTCACATGGGGGTTACTTTCTAATTTTTAAAACCTATGGGGAATCATCAACATATATCATGCAATCAATCTGTGCTAAATCAACAAAATCCACCAAGCTTGCCGACACAACACTCACACACAAGCTCTTGAGCTTCTCAAATTATTCAAGAGCTAAAAGAAAACAAAACAACAAATGGTTCCCTCCCCCACACTTAAAACATACATTGTCCTCAATGAAACAACATAAATATCAAAACAGAGTGAGGGAAAGGAGAGAGTGCTCCCTGATCAAGTTGCAGTGTAGGTGGGCTCTCCCAAGGAGAGCTCCTCAACAGTAGCATCCTCAGGCACCGAGCTCTCATGGAATAGCTTCAGCCGCTGCCCGTTAACCTTGAAGGCCTTGTTGCTACCTGCACTTTTAATGTCTACTGCACCATGAGGAAAAACATTAGTAACAACAAATGGGCCAATCCACTTGGATCGAAGTTTCCCAGCCATCACTTTCAGGCGGGAGTTAAACAGTAAGACCTGTTGGCCCACAGAGAATTCCTTCCTAGCAATCATCCTATCATGGAAATGCTTGGTTTTCTCCTTATAAATCCGAGAGCTTTCATAGGCTTCTAGCCTAAGCTCTTCAAGCTGCTGTAATTGGAGTTTCCTTTCAATGCCAGCTTTTTGCATTTCCAAATTACAGCACTTGACCGCCCAATAAGCACGGTGCTCAACATCCACAGGGAGATGACATGCCTTACCGAACACAAGCCTATAGGGGGACATCCCTATTGGTGTCTTGAAAGCGGTCCTCTGAGCTCAAAGTGCGTCTTCTAGACGGCGGCTCCAGTCTTTCCTATTCGGCTGCACCACTTTCTCTAAGATTTGTTTGATCTCTCTGTTGGAGATCTCAGCCTGGCCATTGGTCTAGGGATGATAAGCAGTGGAGATCCTGTGCACAACCCCATACTTCCGGAGTAGAGCTTCCATGGTGCGGTTGCAGAAGTGAGTGCCCTGGTCACTTATGATGGCACGAGGTATGCCGAACCTGCAAAAAATATTGGACCTAACAAAATTTGCAACAACTTTAGAATCGTTAGTCCTAGGGGGATAGCTTCCATCCACTTTGAAACATAGTCAACAGCCAAAAGAATGTAGAGAAAGCCAAAAGATGCAGGGAAAGGACCCATAAAGTCGATTCCCCACACATCAAACACCTCACAGAAGAGCATAGGTTGCTGAGGCATTTCACTCTTGCGAGTGATGGCTGTACCTGCTGTCTGACACTCCTTACAAGTCCGGTAAACCTCATAAGCATCTCTAAAAATGGTGGGCCAGTAAAAACCAGAATCTAGGACTTTTCTTGCAGTCCTCTGTGGCCCAAAGTGTCCCCCTACTTGAGAGGCATGAGAAAAGTGCAAAATGGACTCAATATCATAGTCGGGGACACATCTCCTGATTACTTGATCACTGCCAAATTTCCAGAGGAATGGATCATCCCAAACATAGTACTTGGCATCACTCTTTAGTTTGTGGATTTGTGACCTAGTTGCTCCTGTCGGAAAGACACCAGCAACTAGGTAATTCACAATGTCGGCAAACCAAGGAGTTACGCCATGTAACTGTAAAAGCTGCTCATCAGGAAAGTCATCCTGAATGGGGGAAGGATCCTCATCCCTCTCTATCCTACTCAAGTGATCAACCACTAAATTTTCTGCTTCACTCTTGTCCTTTATCTCTACATTAAACTCTTGGAGCAACAACATCCAACGAATCAACCTCAGCTTTGCTTCTGGCTTCTTCAACAAGTACTTCAGAGCTGCATGGTCAGTGAAAACAATAACCTTGGAACCTAGCAAATATGATCTAAATTTATCAAGAGCAAAAACTACAGCTAGAAGTTCCTTTTCAGTGGTGGTGTAATTAGACTGTGCAACATCTAAAGTCCTAGAAGCATAATAAATGACATGTGCATCCTTGCCCACCCTTTGTGCCAGGACCGCCCCCACAACATAGTTAGAAGCATCACACATGAGCTCAAAAGGGAGGGTCCAGTCAGGGGGCTGGATGATAGGGGTAGAGGTCAATGCCTTTTTCACGAAGTCGAACGCCTTCTTACAGTTATCATCAAAGGTGAATATGTCATCATTCTTCAGCAAGTTTGACAGAGGAAGAACTATCTTGCTGAAGTCCTTAATGAAGCGCCTGTAGAAACCTGCATGACCAAGAAAAGAACGAATCTCGCGAACGCAAGATGGGTAAGACAATGTAGAAATCACATCAATTTTAGCAGGATCTACTGAAATACCCTCTTTGGAAATAATATGCCCCAAAACAATCCCCTGTTCAACCATAAAATGACATTTTTAATAGTTCAAAACGAGGTCAGTTTCAATGCATCTCTCTAAAACCAAATTCAGACTATGCAAGCATGCATCGAATGCGGAACCATATACAGTGAAATCATCCATGAACACTTCCATGCAATTTTCAATAAATTCAGTAAAAATGCTAATCATGCATCTCTGGAAAGTGCCAGGAGCATTGCAAAGGCCAAATGGCATCCTCCTATAGGCAAACGTGCCGAAGGGGCACGTGAAAGTGGTCTTTTCCTGATCTTCTGGTGCAATGTGGATCTGGAAGTATCCGGAAAAGCCATCAAGAAAACAGTAGTGGGATTTACCAGCCATCCGTTCGAGCATCTGATCGATGAACGGCAAAGGAAAGTGATCCTTTCGAGTGGCCTGGTTCAACCTCCTATAATCAATACAGACTCTCCAGCTATTCTGGACTCTAGTGGGGACAAGCTCATTGTTTTCATTTCTTACCACTGTGAGGCCAGATTTCTTGGGTACAACTTGCACGGGGCTCACCCAACTACTATCAGAGATAGGGTATATGATACCCGCATGCAGGAGTTTTGTCACCTCCTTCTTCACAACATCCAGAATCAAGGGATTGAGCCGCCTTTGGGGCTGCCTAACTGGTTTAGCCCCATCCTCCAACAGAATCCTATGCATACATCTAGAGGGGCTAATTCCTGGGATGTCAGCCAAGGTCCAACCAATCGCCTTCTTGTGCCTCTTCAAAACCTCCAAGAGTTTAGCTTCCTGGTCAGAGTCAAGGTTGGAGGAAATAATAACTGGAAGTTTTTCATTCCTCTCCAAATAAGCATACTTCAGATTCCCAGGAAGTGGCTTAAGCTCTAGGGAGGGTGGCTGCTCAACAGATGGTATGTTTGGGGCAGCCGGGTTGTCAAGAACTTCATCTGAACGGACAGCTTCACTTACACTATCACCCTGCAAAGTAGAATCAATCTCAGTTCAAACAGCACAAGGGTTAGTGTTAGTACAGTCAGTACATGAATAAACATCATTAAAACCATAAATAGATGGAAAATCAGCAACCAAGTCATCATAGGTGTCATCAACAAATTCAGAGAGCAACTCTATTTGGAAAACAGAGTGCTCTTCCAATGGATGCTTCACAGCATCGAAAATGTTGAACCTTGAAATAATGTCACCGAACTCCATGGACATGGTTCCATCATCAACATCAATCTTTGTCTTTGCCGTCTTCATGAACGGTCTGCCCAGGATGATTGGTGATCTGCTTGAATTTGTTTCCCCTGCCATGTCCAGGATGTAAAAGTCAGCAGGGAAAATCAAATCATCAACTTGTACCAGCACATCTTCTACCACTCCCATGGGGTGAGCATTGGTCCTGTTTGCCAACTGAATGGTAAGACCTGTGTGTTGCAAGGGACCAAATTCAAGGTTATTGAAAACAGAAGTGGGCATGACATTGATGGAGGCTCCCAAATCCAACATGCAATTGTCGAATTTGCTGTCCCCAATGGTGCATGGGATGGCAAAAGTTCTCAGATCCTTGCACTTCTGTGGCAGTGCTTGAGTGAGGGCTGAAACTGTAACCTTCTCAGGAGCAAGTTTAGGTTGAATGAGGGCTGAAACATTTCGCCCCAAATTGACTCTCTCATTACCCTTCAACCTCCTCTTGTGTGTGCACAAATCCTTCAGAAACTTTGCATACTTCGGAACCTGCTTAATCACATCAAGAAGCGGGATGTTCACTGCCACTTTTCTGAACACATCCAGAATCTCCCTCTCCTTGTATTCCCCATCAATCTTCTTATTTTTCTGCACTCTTTGTGGAAAGGGGATCGGTGGCACATACACTTTCTCAGCTTCAACAACAACAGAAGGCTCAGGAGTTACCTCAACAGTTTCTTCATTTTTTTCAGGGGCTGCCTCTACAACTTTCCCGGATCTCAAAGAAATGGCACTCACATTAGGATTGGGGGCATTGGGATTCACCACTGTCTGTGCAGGTAGTTGGTTCGATCCCTGAGCTTGCTGCATGGCATTCATCAAAGTGGAGAGCTGTCCAATTTGTGTCTGCAAATTGTGAATGTTAGCATCCGTTCGCTGCTGAAACTGTGCCTGCGAGGCCTAAAACTGTCCAACTTGCTGCTGAAACTGGAGATTTTGTGAAACCATTTCTGCAGTCATTTGTGCAGTCATTTGCTTGAACAGGTCCTCTAGTGAAGGTCCAGAAGGTGCAGGGGTGGTCACTTGAGGAGGATTCTGTGGTGGTGCCATCAACTGTTGTTGTGATGAATTCCCATACCGAAGGTTTGGATGATTCCTCCAGTTGGGGTGGTACTTATTTGTGGAGAGGTCAGGAATGCTATACCGGTTCTGATTGTTGCCTTGATTGTAGAGATTAGCTGCATAAGCTTGAGGCAAATCAGTAACTGACTCATCCTTCATAATAGGGCATGCATCGGATAGGTGCTCAGGGGAAGTACAAATGCCACACAACCTTACCGGCTGAACCTTATCCATTGCCAATTGCTTCACCAAAGAAGTGAGCTCATCAATTCTGGTTTCAAGGGCCTTGTTGGAAGAAGAACCTTGGATCTCATTCACACCCCTTGTCTCGACAGAGTTGCTTCTGGTTGAGAACTGCTGGGAGTTTAGTGACATATTTTCAATCAATTGCTTGGCAGCGGCTGGAGTTTTATCAACGAGTGCTTCCCCACTAGCAGCATCTAAAATATTTCTGTCCATTGGGAGCAATCCCTCATAAAAGTACTGAATGAGGAGCTGCTCAGAAATCTGGTGTTGAGGGCAACTGGATACCAACTTCTTGAATCTCTCCCAATACTCAACCAATGACTCATTGCTTTATCTGATGCCACATATTTCCTTCCTGATTGATGCATCTCTGGAGGCAGGGAAGTATCTCTCTAGGAAAACTTTCTTCAGATCATTCCAGGTTGTAACAGAGTTTGGCTCAAGATAGTACAGTCAATCCTTCGCAACGCCTTCAAGTGAGAATGGGAAGGCTCGTAGTTTGATATGGTCTTCAGTTATGCCTTCCGGTCTCAAGGGTGTAGAGCAGACAACCTGGAATTCCTTCAAATGCTTATGTGGATCCTCACCTGCAAGACCACTAAATCTTGGCAACAAATGTATTAAACCAGATTTAAGTTCAAAAGGAGCAACCACACCAGCATACTCAATACACAACCCGTTATAATTAACATCGAGCGGCGAAGTCAGTCTGTCTTAATGTTCTTTGATCAGCCATGTTATTAGAAGCAGTGCAGAATTAGAATTACTACTAGTGCTAGCCCGAATTGCTCTACGGCGCGTGTGTGCGGTGTTCTTTCAATTTCGGGGATCAAAATCACACAAGTCGAACAAGTAGACCTAGTAGCCGGACTAATCCAGCAGAAAAACATAAAAGCGAAAAATGCGAAAACAACAAACAAGAGTCCCCGACAACGGCGCCAAATTGACACACTGTCGCCCACGGGTCAAAAAGCGAGTGGTTTTTGAAAAGTGTAGTCAGGATGCGACAACTCGGGTATCGTATCACAAGGACTCTCGTAATGTTATTATCACAGAAAATCAGTTTTTTTTTGTGGGGGGGGGGTTTGAAAATCAATTGAGAAAAAGCGAGCGAAAAAACAGAGGAATAAAAACGATTATCAAATAAGGCGAAGACGATCAATCTGCCGTTCGGTTTCCCACTATCATCGGTTCATGTAATTCCATGCCCTAAGCGGATTCTAATCCCTTTTCGATTGTAGCATCAATTAACAAGCGAAATCGACGCTACGGGACATATGTTCCTAATTCCCGAATTAAGCAAACGGGGTGAAGCACTCGTGAATTAAGCAAACACGATTGAACGCACGCGAATTAAGCAAACGCGATTGAGTTTAGGAACATAAAATCATCGAAAATAAATCAACACTAATTTGATACAAACTGAATTAAGCAAACAGAGAATAAAGAATAGTATTGAAGGAGAGAAGGAAATTCAATCGGGAATTCCAAGACCTCAAGTGTCGGCGGAAGCCGATTACAGCAGATTAATCCAGGGAGATTAGTTCTCCATCAGAGACATAACAAAAATCTAAAAGTATATTGAAAGCAGTGAAATTCTGGATCATTGATCTGTCTGTTGCGCTTCTGTTTTATAGGGTGGCCGCGCGTCCCGGCCGTGATGGCCGTCACGGCCAGGCCGTGATCGCTTCTGTCAAGGGCGCCAGTTCAAATTCTTGTCTGTCACGGCCGTGATGCCTATCACGGCCAGGCCGTGATGCATTCTGACTTTGGGTGCTAATCTGTCACGGCCGTGACCTTAATCACGGCTAGGCCGTGATCACTTCTGTTCTTCATTGTCTTCCCATCACGCCTTCGATGGGCATCACGGCTGGGCCGTGATCCTCTCTGATTTCTCTGGTCTTCTCATCACGGTCGTGACCATTGTCACGGCTAGGCCGTGATGCTTTCTGACTTTAGGGTCTTCATATCACGCTCGTGATGGGCATCACGGCCAGACCGTGATTCTTTCTGTCCTTCCCTTCATGCTCTCCTTATTTACCTGAAAACATGAGATAGCAATAAGTGCTTTATTTGACTCAAAAATGGCTAAATTATCCTAAAACTACTTAAGGGACTCAAAACCTTGCTTGAGGACAATCAAGTTTAATTTGGGCGAAAACGAGATATAACTAATCCAAAACCACGGTCAAACTAGTCATAAAACTAGATGAGCCAGAGGCTGATCAGCAACCCCATATTGATGTGGGGTGTCAACACATGTAAATTCATGGATGATGCCCTGTTTATTATTAAAACTGGAAAGGCTATGATTGACATATTCTTTTTCATTGTTCGAGCATAATCATTTAATGCCTTTCCCAAATCGTGTCTGCACCATATGATAAAATTGAATAAAAAGTTGGGGTACTTCTGATTTATCCTTAATCAAGAAAATCCAAGTTACTCGAGTACAATCATCAATAAAGGAAACAAACCATTTCGTACCAGAAATATTAGAAATAGGGGCTGGTCCCCAAACATTAGAATGTATAAGATGAAATGGTTCAACACTTTTCTTATAACTAGAAGGAAAAGTAGCACGATGATGTTTAGCAAACTGACAAATGTCACACTTGAAAGACTCAACAGATTGTTGTAAAAACAAAGACGGAAGCATAGACTTAATTAGTTGAAACGGAGGATGTCCAAGATGCTTGTGTTGAAGCCAGGCCTGTGATGCAGGAGAGTGAGACTCAAACTGAGACTGTAAGCAAGAAGATTGCACTTCTGACCATATCTTTCATCAGACAGATAGTACAACCCTCCCTGTTCCTTAGCAACTCCAATCGTCCTCCCCGTGGCAAGATCCTGAAAAACACAATGAGAAGGGAAAAAGGTTACTACACAGTTTTGGTCTCGAGTAAGTTTATGAATAGAGATCAAGTTATTGGAAAGTCTGGGAACATGAAGCACATTTTCCAGTTTTAAATAAGATTGTAATTCAATATTTCCATAACCAACCACACGGGTATGAGAACCATCAGCAACAGTAATAAAATTAATACTAGAATGTGAGGTATAAGAGTAGACCAATTTGGAATGGAAGGTCATATAATCAGTGGCACCAGGGTTAAGAATCCAAGCATCCTTAGGGATAGTACCGGAGCGATAGAAGGAGCGGGAGCAAAAACTCTTACCAGCCATTGCCGGAGAACAAGAACCGAGAAGGCTTACTAAGAGAGTCAAGAAGGGTCCACAAGCGATCCACGTCATTACGGCTGCAGTGCGCTTTAATTTCTGCCGTAGAAGGGGGAAAAAATTCGATGAGCAAGACACGTGAATAGTACCATGGTGAGCGATAACCGCCAAAAAAGCGATTGCTCGCGGTGAACGATTACTCGATGAACGGATTACGCGTGAATAGTGCGTGCAATGAACAGGAACTCGGTGAATAATGGTCGATGAACAGTGCCGTGTGAAAAAGTCATTGAACAATACCCGATGAACAGTGATGACATGAACAATATGATGAACAGTATGGATGAACAGTACCGAAAAAAACACAACATTGGTGATAACACCTACGATTGATAAGAGCACAATGACGGTGCCAAACACTGCAATGAAGGCGGTGAAGAGGGGCCGCAATGAAGGCGGCTAGGGTTTTTCTACGGAAGCAAGACCCCTAAGATCGGGAGCTCTTGATACCATGTAGAAAATTATATTGAATATTATTGATGTCTTAATGAGTACAAACACTAATAAGAATATATAGGCAATGCGAAACCTAAATGGCTTGACTAATGGGCCTAATACAAAAAATACTAGATTTACAATATTTAAATCATTTCTGAAAACAAGAAATGCAAACAGGAAACTGGAAACAAAACAAACCGGCTCTTAGTGTGTTGATACTTTTCAAATCCAAAACCCAACACATACCATGCGGGTTGGAGAGTTTACAGCTCAACTCGAGCTCTGAACCAATTTTACACGCATTGGCCTTAGGTTTCAAGTTAGAGTAGCAGTGATCATTGGTAAGAATAGATATTCGTAATACGATATGAACTGGTGTCTTTTCTATGTTTTACACTCATGTAACACTAGACAGGATCCTCATCCTTCATATTTACTTCTTTAATTTTGAGTCTCACTGGCAACCCTAGTAGGAAATTCGTTTCGTACCATCCAACAACTGTTAGGGCTTAAGCTGTTAGAATGGGATATGGATCTGCAACAAAGAAGATGAAAACAATGGTAATGCACAATCTCCAAGGCGTGTAGGAACACTAGGATTTAGGTTCAATTCGCCCCCACCAATCTCTCATCGTAGATTGGATGCAACAGATAAAACCGGGGAATCCCCTTCAGGATACAATGGAAAACCTTGGTTTGGTTTGCACACCCTAAACCAAGCGTATCGACAATGGTAGTTTACAGAACAATAGTCTTCCTAACTCTCTCTGCGCACAAGGGAGAAAAGAAAACAACCTTTCAAAGGATTCATCAACGGCCAAATTCGTTACTTAAGTAAGCATAACGATCAAATACTGACACACTATATCCATTAGCCTAGTGACCAAGTGGCGTGTCCTTTCAGCACAATACCTGGGTTCGATTCCGCGCGACCCCTTTTTACCATTTAAATTTTCAGTCTGTTGCATAACGGATTAACGAGCATAAAATTAAAAAC
Organism: Sophora flavescens; assembly: GCA_030762895.1. Taxonomy (NCBI): domain Eukaryota; kingdom Viridiplantae; phylum Streptophyta; class Magnoliopsida; order Fabales; family Fabaceae; genus Sophora; species Sophora flavescens. Next base: position 148,528,555 of record CM061069.1, read on the forward strand.
AGGATTCAAACTCGCACTGCCATGGACTAAGTGGAACGTTGTAACCAATGAGCCATACACAAACATGTTCTAAGCTTTAATCGTTAAATATATTTAACTGTTGAAACCTTGCAACTTTGTGCACTTTTGAAAATCTCTCATAATCCCCCATCATTTTCATAATAAAACCGAATCCCATTATTCTAGAAATCGCATGCTTTCAGACAAAGGTATCTTGGGGATTTTAACCTTTGCTTAGTAAGTCATGTGTTTCACTCATCCCTGAATAATTTGGTAGACAAGCTTTGAACCAAATATTTATTAGTACAAGCGTGCATGACTTACACATGAGATCTCGGTACCATTGAACGACGTGGTAATGTGACACATTTGGTAGGGCCTTGTGTCGTGTATCCTTTTCATGAGAGCTTACAGAGTCAAGCCCAACTCTAAGAAGCGGCCCCACTTCACTCTCATATAGGTGGACTTTACCAAAAGCACCTCCATAATTTGGGCACCTCAGCACATATATGTTATAGGTCCATTAAGAGCAAAAGCTCACCCTTTTCCTTTTTGTACTTATGGTTTCCAAGTACTTTTAAACCTTGGGATGTATCTATTCGTCATGTACTTGCAATCACTCTCATAGTGTACTTTACCCATTGAACTCAAGACGTGATGCTACTCAAGTGCGAGTCAGGTTTCCACCATTGGCGATCATGTAGATATGGGCTTGAGTCCCATCCTTAATGATGTTTGTACACCATATCCCTTGTCAGTTCTTTCGTCAAAGGATCCGTAAGATTCCTCTCTGTTTTCACAAAGACTATGGATATTACTCCATTTGTAATCAATTCTTTTACATAGCTATGTCTTAGCCTAATGTGCCTGGACTTTCCATTATAAACCTGGCTATATGCCCTTGATAGTGTTGATTGACTATCACAATGTATGGATATTGGTGCCATTGGCTTTGGCCAAATCGGTATCTCATACATCAAATTTCTAAGCCATTCAGCTTCTTTGATTCATGCTGCCAATGCTATGAATTCTGCAGCCATGGTGGAGTCAGCAATGCAAGTTTGTTTCTTGGATCCCCATTAAATAGCACCCCCACCAAGTGTGAAGACCCAACGCTTGTTGAAGCATGATCTTCTGTATAAGTCACCCAACTGGCATCCGTGTAACCTTCTAATATTGAAGGATACCCATTATAGTTCAAACTATAATTCAATGTCCCATTCAAGTATTTCAATACTCTTCGGACAGCATGCCAATGGTCTTTGCTTGGATTACTTGTATACCTACTTAGTCTCCCTACAACATATGCAATGTCTGGTCTAGTACATGTCATGGCATACATTAAGCATCCAATTACTTTTGAGTATTCAAGTTGTGCTACTGGACAATCTTTATTTGGTACTAAATTAATGTTATGATCAAAGGGAGTAACAACTGATTGATAATCAAATTCATTAAATTTCTTTAACACCTTTTCTATATAGTGAGATTGGGACAAACCTATGTTCTCACCATCTCTTATTATTCTAATCCCTACTATCACATCGGCTTCCCCTAAGTCTTTCATATCAAAATTGCCAGAGAGGAAACTCTTAGTTTTTTCCACCTCATCTAGATCAGTACTAAATATTAACATATCATCAGCATATAAACAAATCATAACACCTTTTCCATTATGGAATTTACTATAAATACACTTGTCAGATTCATTTATTTTATATCCATAGCTAGCACAACTTGATCAAACTTTTGATGCCATTGTTTAGGAGCTTGTTTTAGTCCATACAATGACTTATTCAATTTACACACCTTCTTTTCTTGACCATTAACCACAAACCCTTCAGGTTGTGTCATGTACACCTCTTCATCTAATTCCCCATTAAGAAATGTCGTTTTCACATCCATTTGATGAATGACAAACTTATAGATGGATGCAAGTGCAAATAGCACTCTAATTGAGGCAATTCTTGCCACAGGTGCATATGTATCAAAATAGTCAATACCCTCTTTTTGTGTAAATCCCTTAGCAACTAGTCTAACCTTAAATTTATCTATGGTTCCATCCACCTTCATTTTCCATTTGAAAATTCATTTACAGCCTATAGGTTTGGAACCGGGTAGGAGGTCTACTAATTTCCACGTTTTATTCCCCATTATTGAGTCCATTTCCTCTTGTATAGCTTCCTTCCAGAAAGTGGCATCTTGAGAATTTATTGTCTCTTCAAATGTTTCTGGATCAATTTCTATATTATAACATATTGGTCCATAACTGTCTATGGACTCTCTTGTTCCTTCAACAAGGAACATGAAAAAGTATGGTCCATAATTTTTCTCTTTCCTAGCTCTCTGACTTCTTCTAAGTTCTGTACTCTCTAAAGTATCATTATTAAATACATTGGTTTCTAGATTATGTGCATTACTATGAACATTATTTTTGTGATATGGAATTGAGTTAAACCTATCTTCTTGAAAGATAACATCCCTAGACTCAATTACTGTATTTACAGGATATGAGTCATTAAATTCTATAACCATGAATCTATATGCTTTGCTATTTTTAGTAGAGCCTACGAACACACATTCAATTCCCCTTTCACCTAATTTCTTTCTTTTTGGTTCAGGAACTTTTACTATTGCCCTACAACCCCAAACTTTGAAATAGTCAAGGTTGGGCTTTCTATTTTTCCAAAGTTCATATGGGGTTATTTTGTTCCTTTTATTTGGAACTCTATTCAAGATATAACAAGCCGTCAACAAGGTTTCTCCCAAATGACCCTTTGCTAGACCAGAATATGATAACATTGCATTTACCATTTCTTCTAATACCCTAATTTTCCTTTCAGCTATACCGTTTTGTTGTGGAGAATAAGGTGCAGTTGTTTGGTGAACTATTCCAGTAGACTCAAAGTAACTAGGGTTATAGAACTCTCCTCCTCTATCATTCCTAAAATATTTAATAAATGTTTCATGTTGAAGTTCAACTTCTGTTTTAAATATCTTAAATTTATCTAACACTTCATCCTTTGAATGCATTAAATATACATAGCAATATCTAGTACAATCATCTATGAATGTCACAAAATATTTTTTACCACCTATGGTGGGTCAACCGTGCAAATCATATACATCAGAATGAATTAAATCTAACACTTTAGAACTTCTTTCAACTCTATGAAAAGGAAGCCTAGTTATCTTAGTTAGCATACAAGTTGTACATGCATTTGAAATTCTATTTGTTTTAGGAATTAAACATGAATTCATCATTTCATCCATTTTCCTAAAATTAACATGTCCTAAACGAGCATGCCATAAATTACAAGACTCAATAATATAAGCAGAATTAAATCCATTCTCATTAATAATATTGAGTTTAAACATATTCTCACAAAGGTATCCCTTCCCTACAAACATTCCTCCCTTGGAGAGAATAAACTTGTCTCCCTCAAATACACATTTAAACCCGTACTTATTAAGTAACGGTACAGAAATTAAATTCTTCCTAACATCTGGTACATAATAAACATCTGTAAGAGTGACTACTTTTCCCGAAGTGAATTCTAGTTCCACCGTCCCTTTGCCTTTAACTTGGACAGTTGATGCATTTCCTATATATAGAACGGTTCCATCTTCTTCATTAATTTTCTTGAAGAGATCCTTGTTCTTACACACATGGCAAGTTGCACCGGAGTCAATCCACCATGATCCAACATCTTCTATCATGTTGATTTCGAAAATGACCGCAACAAGATTGTCCTTTGTTGCACTAGATTCCTTCTCTTTTTTCCTTTTTCAAGAGAAGACAATTCCTCTTGAAATGTCCTGGTTTTCCACAATAGAAACAACTATTTTTCTTTTTCTTTTTCTTTTTCTTGTAGTTATTCTCACTGTTGTTTTCATGAGATTTTCCAAAATCTCGATTCCTCTTTTTAGAGGACTTACCAGATTTCCCTTCCTCTACTACATGCCCCTTCTCATGGACAAAATGTTATTTAGTATCATCTTGTTTATGATACTCTTCTTCTAAACGAAGGTGATTACTCAACTGTTCAAGAGAAATGTCATCTTTTCGATGTTTAAGACATCTTTTAAAGTCTTTCCATGAAGGAGGAAGTTTGTCAATGATTGAGGAGACAATGATGGTTTCATCAATGTGCATATTATGTTGTTTGTAGTTATTGAGAATACGTTCAATTTCATGCATTTGTTCCATGATAGGCATACCATCAATCATCTTATAATTATTAAAACGACTAACAAGAAATTTCTTACTTGTTGCGTCCTCCATCATGTATCTTGCCTTAAGTTTCTCCCATAGTTCTTTGAAGGATCCCGCATTTTGATACACATCGAATAATGAGTCGGTCATGCCATTCGAAATATGTCCCATGCAAATGTAGTCATCATTAACCCACTTGTTCCTCTCACGAGTGTCATTGATGGTCTCATCTTCTCTTTCCTTTGGTCTTGGTGTGTTCAACACATACGCCACCTTCAATGTTGTAAGAAGGAAGTGCATCTTCTTTTGACAACAATGAAAGTTTCCACCTTCGAACATCTCAAGTTTGATAAAGTCAGAAGTCATCTCCTTCAACGTTCGAACCTAAAAATTGAAAGTCAGAATTCGTTTCGTACCATCCAACAACTGTTAGGACTTAAGCCCATGAGGAAAGCTCAACCCAAAAGACTAGTCTATTAGATGGGAGAGCCTCATGGCTGTGAGAGATTTTCAAAATTCTTAAACGGTTAAATCTAATAAACGGCGCCTAATTATCATTACTCGGTCGCGTAGCCTAGCTGTAGCGACTTTATTTGTTGGGCGCTTGGGTCAGTGTTCGAATCCCGCTTCCCTCATTTTTGTTGAATATTATGACCGTTGTTTAAGGTTCTGAAAAAAATGATAATGTGCTGTTGAGCGGATTCGAACCGTGGACGTGTACGTGAAGAGGCGCGCCTGTTGGTCACTAGGCTAACAGATATAATTTGTAATTATGCGCTCGTGACAATACTTATGTAACGAATTTGACCGGTTCTGAAATCCTTTGAAGAGTTGTTTTGCTTCACCAAGTGACATGAGTTGGTCTATAAATAGAACCATCTGCATGCAGTAAAGGACACAAAAATCTCAGAATCTCTCAACCATTCTTCACTCCAAATCACCTTCTTTTCTCCCTTGTGCGCAGAGAGAGTTAAGAAGACTATTGTTCAGTAAACTGCCATTGACGATACGCTTGGTTTAGGGTGTGCAAACCAAACCAAGGTTACTCCATTGTATCCTAAAGGGGATTCGCCGGTTACACCTGTTGCATCCAATCTATGAGGAGAGATTGGTGGGGGCGAATCCAACCTAAAGCCTAGTGTTCCTACACGCCTTGGAGATTGCGCATTACCTTTTTTTTCTTTTTCTTTGTTGCAGGTCATACCCTATTTTCCAACAATCTTTAGGTTCGATTTCTGTAACAATGGCTGCAACGTTGAAGGAGATGACTTCTAACTTTATGAAACTTGAGAGGTTCGAAGGCGGAAACTTTCATCGTTGGCAAAAGAAGATGCACTTCCTTCTTACAACATTGAAGGTGGCATATGTGTTGAACACACCAAGAGATGAGACCATCAATGAGACTCGTGAGAGGAACAAGTGGGTTAATGATGACTACATTTGCATGGGGCATATTTTGAATGGTATGACCGACTCATTGTTCGATGTGTATCAAAATGAGGGATCCTCCAAAGAACTATGGGAGAAACTTGAGGCAAGATACATGATGGTGGACGCAACAAGTAAGAAATTTCTTGTTAGTCGTTTTAATAATTATAAAATGGTTGATGGTATGCCTATCATGGAACAAATGCATGAAATTGAACGTATTCTCAATAACTACAAACAACATAATATGCACATGGATGAAACCATCATTGTCTCCTCAATCATTGAGAAACTTCCTCCTTCATGGAAAGACTTTAAAAGAAGTCTTAAACATCGAAAAGATGACATTTCTCATGAACAATTGGGTAATCACCTTCGTTTAGAAGAAGAGTATCGTAAACAAGATGATACTATAGAACATTCTATTCATGAGAAGGTGCATGTTGTAGAGGAAGGGAAACCTGGTAAGCCCTTGATGAGTGTGATTTCACCTCATTTTCCATGTACATTTCTGCATGCAATTGCATATAGTTAGGCCATTTTAGTGTTTATTTTGTTTAGTTTTTCCTTTGGAACGGATAAGGTGGTATTGTGTGTTGTTTTGCAGATATTCATGATTAAATGCCCAAGAATTAGCAAGTATGAAGCTTGGATGACTTAGAGCTTTAAAGATAAGAAATTGAGCCAAGCGAGAGGTATCACGGCCTAGTCAGTGATGGCCCTCACTACCGTGAGGGAGCGATGAGCTGAAGAAAGAATTGAGCCAAAAGTCAGGAAGCTGTCACGGCCTGGCCGTGATGGCTATCACGGCCGTGACGTGTCAGCTGTGCCGGATCTCCAAAAGTCGAGAGGCGATCACGGCCTGGCCGTGATGGCTATCACTACGTGATGAATTTGTTGGAAAAGTCAGAAACAATCACGGCCTAGCCGTGATGACTATCACGGCCGTGATGAATCAGTAAATGAAGCGGTGCCAAGTCAGAAACCATCACGACCTGGCCGTGATGGCTGTCACGACCCACCGCCACGCCACAGTAATAAAAGAACTGAGCAGAACAGAAGAGAATTCATGCAGAAAACCCTAAAGAAAAATCCTCTGCTGCTGTGGTTGTGTGCATCATTCCATGGAGCTCTCTCCTTTGTTCATCTCTGTAATTATTTCTTTTGTTTTATCTTCAATTATGTGTAGCTAAACTCCCCTTTGTTGGGGTTAGACTATTGCTATCTGAACTTGGTTGTAAAAATGACTTGATTTTAATACAGTTTCCTTCTTCTTTATGAGTATATAATTCTATGCTTAATGCTTTTCTAGGCTTGATCATCTTAGGAATGATTAGTTGCTTTAATAGACAATTGAAAGGTTGATGTTAAAGCATGCTCATGAATTATATGCCAAGCAGTCCAAGAATCTAGACATAGGTGTTGGCTACTTGCAATCTTATGAATCTTGTTCTTAATGCAATTTCTCTTATTAATCCACCTAAGACATTAGGGTTTAATTTGGGATTTTAGGCTCAATGCACCTAAGACATTAGGCTTGAGTATATTAGAAAAGATTCGATTGTCATAAGTGAAGTAGGAACTGTGTTAGTTATCATTTCATAACAATCAAGGGAGGATTAGCTTAGTCTAACCCTAGCAATCCTATCTCATTGTTATTCATCTTTCTGTTTTCATAATTAAGCTGATTGAAAAAAAATCCAAAAAGAACAAAAACATTTTCTTCTTGTTTGCTTGTTAGATGTTAGAACAACCTTCACTCAAAAATTCGATCGCCTAGATAGTAGTCAAATTTGCGAAGTGGTAATTGTCCACGATCCCTGAGAACGATATCCGGTCTTACTGTTTTATTACTTGCACGAACCGGTACACTTGCCGAGTCCGTGTCAAGTTTTTGGCGCCGTTCTTGGGGATCGGTGTGCCAATATCACGAGTACCAAAGGGGACTCCTAATTTAGGCATTTTATTTTTCTTGTTTTCCTCTCTTGTGTTTTTCGTTCTTAATTTACGTATCTCTGCTGTGAATTTCTGCAAGTGCTGTTTTTCTTTTGTTCCGTGCTACTCCGTTTGTTCGGTGTATGCGAGGTACAATCGACCCGGGTGAACTCCAATTCGAACCCGAGATCGAGAGACTCTGCAGAAGGAATAGAAAGAAAACCAAGGCAAGACAGAACAGAGAAAGAGCATCTTCTAGTAGACAAGAGCAGCAAGTTGAGTTACCCGAGTGTGCAAGAACCACAAATTGAAATAGCAAATGTCACCATGGCGAAGAGAATGCACCAAGGAGAACAATGGGGGACTACACTTCCCTAGAGTTGATAGATGTGGAACTCCGATTGTGAGACCTGCAGGTGGCCTGCAATAATTTCGAAATCAAGGCCTCACTTCTCCACCTTGTGCAAAAAACCAATTTGGAGGGTTGGAGAGTGAAGATCCTCATGCTCACATTGGTACCTTCATTGAGCCGTGTGACACCATCAAGTTAAATGGAGCTTAGGATGAGTCCATTCGGTTAAGGCTTTTCCCTTTCTCTTTGAGGGATAGAGCTAAGGCATGGCTTCAATCTCATCCTCATGGAAGCATCATCACCTGGAACGACTTAGTCGGCAAGTTTTTATCTCGATTCTTCCCTCCGTCAAGAATGATTAAGGCGAGGTCGAGATCAATGCCTTTGCACGAGAGGATGGTGAGTCACTATATGAAGCCTGGGAGAGGTTCAAGTCTTTACTCACAGCTTGTCCAAATCATGAACTAGAGACATGGCAGCAGGTCGCAACTTTTGTTAATGGGCTCAACAGGAATTCAAGAAGTATGATTGAAGCGGCTGCAGGAGGTACATTGAGTCAAAAGACACCTGAAGAAGCAAAGGACTTGATTGAGAACATGGCTAACAATGACTATCAAATGCCTAGTTCTCGGTCAATGGTCAATAGAGGTGTGCTAGAGCTGGATGAAATTGGTGCCCTCAAGGCACAAATGGCTATTCTTACCAAACAACTGGGGTCGGTTCAACTGCAGAACTCTCAAGTACAAGCTGTTCAAGTTCAAGGTGCCTCAGTGTGTGATTTCTGTGGAGGCAACCATGCAAATGGAAACTGTGAGATCAATGTGGTTGGAAGCTCGGGACAAGAAGAGGTAAACTATATGGGCAACCAAGGGCCTAGAAATGATCCCTACTCCAACACCTACAATCCGGGGTGGCGCAATCATCCCAACTTTAGTTGGAGACAAGGGCAAAGTTCAAATACTCAAGCAAAGCCTCCTCAAGAGAGTTCAAGCAAATTGGAGAACCTTCTAGGCCAGTTCATGCAAGCTACTCAAGAGACTATAAAGAATCGAATGCCTCAATCAAGAACTTGGAGCATCAAATGGGCCAACTAGCAAGGCGGATGGCGGAGAGACCTCCAGGACAATTGCACTGGGGATACGAGAAGAACCCAATGGAAGATTGTAAGGCCATTGTTACAAGAAGTGGGAGAATGTTAAATCCACAAGAAAAAGAGAAGGAAGAGAAGACAAGTGATCTTTGAATTGACAAGGGGCAATTTGAAGAGGTAAACAATGAAGAACCCGGGAACTTCCCAAGGTACTACCTCTAATCCTATTGATGTAGAAGCTGAAGAACCACGAGAGGGAGAAATTGGTTGATGAAGAATTTGCGAAGAAGAAGACCGGAAGACAGATTCTGGAAGAGGTTGATAATCCCAAGGAGCTGCCCCCATATTTCGAGAATCCCGTACCCCAAACGGTTGAAGAAAGAGACAAAAGATCAGCGATTTTCTAAGTTCCCGGATGTATTCAAAAAGCTACAAATAAACATCCCGTTTGCTTTGAAGCTCTACAACGAGATGCCTTCCTACGCAAAATTCATGAAGGAGATCCTTACCAACAAAAGAAGGTGGAAGGAGGAGAGACAGTGATGCTTATCGAAGAGTGCAGTGCTATACTTCAAAGGAAGCTACCAGTAAAAATGAAGGACCGGGCAGTTTCACTATCCCATGCACGATTGGTCATCCGAACATAGGGAGAGCATTGTGCGATTTAGGGGCAAGTATTAATCGATGCGCTCTCCATTTTCAAGAAGTCGGGGATTGGTGAGGTAAAACCAACAGGAATTTCTCTTCAATCGCGGAATCGCTCAATTACATATCCCTATGGTGTTGTGGAGGATTTGTTGGTGAAGGTAGATAAGTTCATTTTTCCAGCAGATTTTGTGGTGTTAGATATGGTGAAGATGGTGATACTCCTCTCGATTCTTGGGAGACCATTCCTAGCAACAGTAGAGCCTTGATCGATGTCAATCAAGGGGAATTGGTGCTTCGGGTACAAGACGAAAAGGTCACCTTTAATGTGTTTGAAGCGATGAAACACCCAAGCGACAAGGACACATGCATGATAGTGGACCTCATTGATTCATTAGGCGACAAGAGTTTGCACCGTTTGAAGATTCGTTAGAAGCCGCTCTAATGGTAGAGGATGTAGAAGAAGAAGTATGTGCAGAAGAAGTTGATCTCATGATTAAATCTCTGGAGGCTTGTCTGGTTGTGAATACTGATGAAGACAAAGTGGTGGAAGATGTGAGAATTGAAGACAAGGGTGACCCACCGGTGCTAGAGTTGAAGGAATTGCCATCCCATCTCCGTTATGACTTCCTTGGGATGAACTCTTCATTCCCAGTTATCATCAGTAGTGGGTTGAATTCCTTGGAAGAAGAGAAGCTGTTGAGGGTGCTTAGGGAGCACAAATCTACAATTGGATGGTCTATGTCCGATTTGAAAGGGATAAGCCCCTCCTTCTGCATGCACAAAATCCATGTGGAGGAAAAATTCAAGCCGGTTAGGCAACCGCAAAGAAGACTCAACCCGAATATGAAGGAAGTTGTGAGGAAGGAGATTGTGAAGTTGTTGGATGCGGGCATTATCTATCCCATCTCCGATAGTCCATGGGTGAGTTCGATCCAAGTTGTGCCGAAGAAAGGGGGGATGACAGTGGTGGCGAATGAAAAGAATGAACTTATTCCCTCCAGGACCGTGTCTGGATGGAGGGTATGCATTGACTACAGAAGACTGAATGAGGCCACTAGAAAAGACCACTTTCCATTACCCTTCATTTATCAGATGCTAGAGAGGTTGGCGGGCCATGCTTTCTATTGTTTCCTTGATGGATACTCCGGGTATAACCAGATTGTGGTTGACCCGGAGGACCAAGAGAAGACCGCTTTCACCTGCCCTTATGGAGTCTATGCATACAGGAGAATGCCTTTCGGGTTGTGCAATGCACCCGCCACTTTTCAAAGGTGCATGCTATCTATATTTTCTGATATGAATGAGAAGTTTATTGAGGTATTTATGGACGATTTTTCTGTATTTGGTGATTCATTTGATAACTGTTTGAATAATCGCCTGTGTCCTAAAAAAGGTGCCAAGAAACTAACCTCGTTTTAAATTGGGAAAAATGCCATTTCATGGTTAGGGAGGGTATAGTTCTTGGGCACAAAATTTCATCAAGGGGGATGGAGGTTGATAGAGCCAAAATTGAAGTGATTGAAAAACTTCCTCCTCCCTTAAATGTGAAAGGTGTTAGAAGCTTCCTAGGGCATGCGGGTTTTTATAGAAGGTTCATAAAAGATTTTTCAAAAATAGTGAAACCCTTATGCAAGCTTTTGGTAGCTGATACTCCTTTTATATTTGATGATGATTGCATGCATGCCTTCAAAATTTTGAAAGAAAAACTCACCACCGCACCGGTCATTGCTCCTCCAGATTGGAGTTTACCTTTTGAGCTAATGTGTGATGCAAGTGACTATGCGGTGGGAGCCATTTTGGGCCAAAGAAAAAACAAAGTGTTGCATGTCATTTACTATGCCAGTCGTGTGCTTAATGATGCCCAATTGAATTACACTACGACTGAAAAAGAATTGCTTGCTGTGGTATTTGCTTTTGATAAATTTAGATCCTACTTGATTGGTTGTAAAACTACAGTCTACACTGATCATTCTGCTTTGAGATATCTTATGACTAAACAGGATGCTAAGCCAAGGCTTATTAGGTGGATACTGCTACTCCAAGAGTTTGATTTGGAAATAAAGGACAAGAAAGGAGTGGAGAATGTGGTAGCCGACCATTTGTCCAGGCTTCCACAAGCAGATGTCCAAGCAGAAGCATAGTTGCCAATTCAAGAGGAATTTCCAGATGAACAGTTGTTTTTGGTGCAAGTGGCACCTTGGTTCGCGGATATTGCAAATTACAAGGCGGCCAATAAAATTCCTAAGGACTTCAATGCGCAACAGAGGAAGAAGCTCATTCATGATGCCAAGTTCTATATTTGGGATGAGCCGTATCTTTTCAAAAGAGGTTCAGATGGAATTCTGAGGAGGTGCATACCGGAAGAAGAAATTAATGGGGTGTTGACCCACTGCCACAACTCACCCTATGGAGGACACTTTGGTGGTGAGAGGACCGCCATGAAGATTTTGCAAAGCGGGCTATTTTGGCCCACTATTTTCAAGGACTCCCGAGCTTGGGTGATGAATTGTGATAAATGCCGAGAGGACCTAAAGATATTTCCAAGAGAAATGAGATGCCCTTAAAGGGTATATTAGAGGTGGAGCTCTTTGACGTATGGGGGATTGACTTCATGGGCCCTTTCCGTCATCTTACAACAACAAATACATCCTGGTGGCGGTTGATTATGTGAGCAAGTGGGTGGAAGCCGTGCCAACTTTGAAGGATGATGCAAGAACTGTGATCGAGTTTTGTGAGGAAGAATATTTTTACCCGGTTTGGGACCCCTAGGGCTATCATAAGTGATGGGGGTACCCACTTTTGCAATAATGAGTTCAATGCAGTGCTTGCCAAGTTTGGGGTGAACCACAAAGTTACCACACCTTACCATCCCCAAACCAAGTGGGCAAGTGGAATTGTCCAACCGGGAGTTGAAGAGAATTTTGGAAAAAGCGTGAACAATGCAAGGAAGGATTGGGCGAAGAAGTTGGATGATGCACTTTGGGCCTATCGGACTGCTTATAAGACACCTATTGGTATGTCACCATACCAATTAGTGTTCGGGAAATCATGTCACCTTCCAGGTAGAGCTACAACACCGTGCTTTTTGGGCGTGAAGGCCCCGAACTTTGATACAAGGCTGGCCATGGACAAGAGGATGCTTCAATTGAATGAGTTGGATGAGTTCCGACTCTTGGCTTATGAGAGTGCTAGGATATACAAGGAAAGGACAAAGTTCTGACATGACAAGTACATTCTTCCCAAGAAGTTTGAAGAAGGCCAGTCAGTTCTGCTGTTTAACTCAAGACTCAAGCTCTTTCCAGGCAAATTGAGATCAAGATGGTCAGGCCCATTCTATGTCAAGTCTGTCTCTCCATTTGGTTCAGTTAAATTGGAAGATCCATCATCCGGTGATACCTTCACGGTTAATGGACAAAGACTAAAGCACTACCTTGGGGGCAACTTTGATCGTCAGGCGATCTCCGTCACTCTTCAGGCACCATCTTCTTAAAAAAAAAAAAATCATCCGTCAAGCTAGTGACGTTAAAGAAGCGCTTATTGGGAGGCAACCCAATTTTTATTTTCCTCTTCTCTTTTGTTTTTGATTTCCCCTCTTGAATAATTTGAGAAGCTCAAGAGGTTTGTTAATAGTTTGTTGAGTGATTCCAGATTTTGAAGGAAGGGAGAGAAGAAGGGCAGAAGGAAACAAAGCCAGAAAGCATGTGATTCAGCACCACTACCACCTTGTGAGTTGTTCTAGTTTTCTCCCCTCTCTAAACTTAATTATTTACATTGAGGACAATGTAAGTCTTTAAGCTTGGGGTAGGGGTAATCTTTTAGCTTGCATTGTAAATATTGCATTCATATAGGCTCTAGTCTAGCATGATCACATGAATTAATTGCCCCCTGCTTAGATTGAGCATCTGATTGTGAGAGCTAAGTGCCAATTTTTCTGTGATAGTGAATTTTTGGACCCTGATTTTATATTCTTGTGATAAGGCTTCATTAAATATGCTTGAGATGTTCTTGGATAGTTGATGATTAGCATGTGTTTCTATGGATTTGTGTTCTCACTGGTTCTTGAACTGATAAATGTGAGCTTTTGAGCCATTAGGGGGTACTCACTAAATCTGCCCCCGTTCTTTGTGTAGAGTGTTTTCCTCTTGGATTGTTTTTCTCTAGAACTTGACTTGAAACCATTTCGAAACTTGAAAATTTTTGGAAACATTTTTGAAAATGATTGAGGCAATAGGTATTTTTTCTGGCCTTCTGAGCTTTGAATGTGTAAATGCTACCCTTAGTTGCCCATTTTGAGCCTGAATGAATAGCATGCTTTTCTTGGTACCCTGAAATGTTGTGTTAAATATGCTTATGAGGGACCTTCTAAAGTACTGTGCAAAAATGGGTTGGAAAATGTAGTTGAAAGTTTGGGATGATGAAAAGAAAAAAGGAATCTGAAAAAATTTTACTTCTCTTGAATTGCAAAATCTCCCCTTCTCCAAAAAAAAAAAAAAAAAAAAAGAAAAGAAAAAAAAAAAGAAGAGAAAAAGAAATAAAAATGGGAAAGGGGATGACAAAAAGGAATGAGAAGTAAAAAGAAAAAAAAATGAAAGAATGGTGGAAGAGTAAACTGAAACCCAAAGAAAGGTATTTTAGAAGGTCGTGCCTTGCAATGCTTGATTGTTTGTATAGCCTTTTGAAATTTCCTGTTCTTGAAATTCCCACCTGAAAATTGATCCCATGGCCCCATTACAACCAAAGAATAAGACCTCTTGATTCTTAGATGTTTTCATTAATAAAGTGAAGATTTGGTTGATAGTCAAGCTTATGGTAGGAATCATTCTTTGAGGAAAATGGAGTGAAATGTCATATTCCCTTAACACTTGAGTGAGTGAGGCAAGAAAGAGAGCCAAGCAAATGAACAAGCTTGGGGTGAGCTTCAAGTGAGCAAGAGTGCCCGAATCAGTGAGAATGTGAGTCTAGGAAACTTAAGCCCCTAATTGGACTTGAATTGATTGTCTCTTGCTGAAATAATTGACCGCCTGTTGCTTGGATCATTTTACTCGGGTTCTTAGTTCACTATCATTGTCCTGGTTGTTTTCATCTTATGGCCTTGGTTTTTGCTTGAGGACAAGCAAAGTCTTAAGCTTGGGGTGATTTGATGAGTGTGATTTCACCTCATTTTCCATGTACATTTCTGCATGCAATTGCATATAGTTAGGCCATTTTAGTGTTTATTTTGTTTAGTTTTTCCTTTGGAACGGATAAGGTGGTATTGTGTGTTGTTTTGCAGATATTCATGATTAAATGCCCAAGAATTAGCAAGTATGAAGCTTGGATGACTTAGAGCTTTAAAAGATAAGAAATTGAGCCAAGCGAGAGTATCACGGCCTAGCGTGATGGCCCTCACTGGTCGTGAGGGAGCAAAGAGTCAAGAAAGAATTGAGCCAAAAGTCGGGGCTGTCACGGCCTAGCCGTGATGGCTATCACGGCCGTGACGTGTCAGCTGTGCCAGATCTCCAAAAGTCAGAGACGATCACGGCCTAGCCATGATGGCTATCACGGCCGTGATGAATTTGTTGGAAAAGTCAGAAACGATCACGGCCTAGCCGTGATGACTATCACGGCCGTGATGAATCAGTAAATGAAGCGGTGCCAAGTCAGAAACCATCACGGCCTGGCCGTGATGGCTGTCACGGCCGTGACCGGCCACGAGTAATAAAAGAACTGAGCAGAACAGAAGAAGATTCATTCAGAAAACCCTAAAGAAAAATCCTCTGCTGCTGTGGCTGTGTGCATCATTCCATGGAGCTCTCTCCTTTGTTCATCTCTGTAATTATTTCTTTTGTTTTATCTTCAATTATGTGTAGCTAAACTCCCCTTTGTTGGGGTTAGACTATTGCTATCTGAACTTGGTTGTAAAAATGACTTGATTTTAATACAGTTTCCTTCTTCTTTATGAGTATATAATTCTATGCTTAATGCTTTTCTAGGCTTGATCATCTTAGGAATGATTAGTTGCTTTAATAGACAATTGAAAGGTTGATGTTAAAGCATGCTCATGAATTATATGCCAAGCAGTTCAAGAATCTAGACATAGGTGTTGGCTACTTGCAATCTTATGAATCTTGTTCTTAATGCAATTTCTCTTATTAATCCACCTAAGACATTAGGGTTTAATTTGGGATTTTAGGCTCAATGCACCTAAGACATTAGGCTTGAGTATATTAGAAAAGATTCGATTGTCATAAGTGAAGTAGGAACTGTGTTAGTTATCATTTCATAACAATCAAGGGAGGATTAGCTTAGTCTAACCCTAGCAATCCTATCTCATTGTTATTCATCTTTCTGTTTTCATAATTAACTGTTTGAAAAAAAAATCCAAAAAGAACAAAAACATTTTCTTCTTGTTTGCTTGTTAGATGTTAGAACAACCTTCACTCAAAAATTCGATCGCCTAGATAGTAGTCAAATTTGCGAAGTGGTAATTGTCCACGATCCCTGAGAACGATATCCGGTCTTACCGTTTTATTACTTGCAACGAACCGGTACACTTGCCGAGTCCGTGTCAGCCCTCTAAAAAGAGGAATCGAGATTTTGGAAAATCTCATGAAAACAACAATGAGAATGACTACAAGAAAAATAAAAATAAAAATGGTTGTTTCTATTGTGGAAAATCGGGACATTTCAAGAGGAATTGTCGTCTCCTGAAAAAGGAAAAAGAGATGGAATCTAGTGCAACAAAGGACAATCTTGTTGCGGTCATTTCCGAAATCAACATGATAGAAGATGTTGGATCATGGTGGATTGACTCCGGTGCAACTCGTCATGTGTGTAAGAACAAGGATCTCTTCAAGACAATTAATGAAGAAGATGGAACCGTTCTATATATGGGAAATGCATCAACTGTCAAGGTTAAAGGTAAAGGGACGGTGGAAATAGAATTCACATCGGGAAAAGTAGTCACTCTCAGATGTTTATTATGTACCATATGTTAGGAAGAATTTAATTTCTGTACCGTTACTTAATAAGTACAGGTTCAAATGTGTATTTGAGGGAGACAAGTTTATTCTCTCTAAGGGAGGAATGTTTGTAGGAAATGGATACCTTTGTGAGAATATGTTCAAACTCAATATTATTAATGATAATGGAATTATTTATGCTTATATTGTTGAGTCTTGTAATTTATGGC
Source organism: Sophora flavescens (assembly GCA_030762895.1). Lineage (NCBI taxonomy): Eukaryota > Viridiplantae > Streptophyta > Magnoliopsida > Fabales > Fabaceae > Sophora > Sophora flavescens. Next base: position 148,545,395 of record CM061069.1, read on the forward strand.
ATTCTCGTTTAGGACATGTTAATTTTAGGAAAATGGATGAAATGATGAATTCATGTTTAATTCCTAAAACAAGTAGGATTTCGGATGCATGTACAACTTGTATGCTAACTAAGATAACTAGATTTCCTTTTCCTCGAGTTGAAAGAAGTTCTAAAGTGTTAGATTTAATTCATTCTGATGTATGTGATTTATATGGTTGGCCCACTATAGGTGGTAAAAAATATTTTGTGACATTCATAGATGATTGTACTAGATATTGCTATGTATATTTAATACATTCAAAGGATGAAGTGTTAGATAAATTTAAGATATTTAAAACAGTAGAAACTTCAACATGAAACATTTATTAAATGTTTTAGGAGTGATAGAGGAGGAGAGTTCTATAACCCTAGTTACTTTGAGTCTACTGGAATAATTCACCAAACAACCGCACCTTATTCCCCACAACAAAACAGCATATCTGAAAGGAAAAATAGGGTATTAGAAGAAATGGTAAATGCAATGTTATCATATTCTAGTCTAGCAAAGGGTTATTGGGGAGAAGCCTTGTTGACGACTTGTTATATCTTGAATAGAGTTCCAAACAAAAGGAACAAAATAACCCCATATGAACTTTGGAAAATAGAAAGCCCAACCTTGACTATTTCAAAGTTTGGGGTTGTAGGGAAATAGCAAAAGTTCCCGAACCAAAAAGAAATAAATTAGGTTAAAGGGGAATTGAATGTGTGTTCCTGGGCTATGCTAAAAATAACAAAGCATAAAGATTCATGGTTATAGAATCTAATGACTCATATCCTGTAAATACAGTAATTGAGTCTAGGGATGCTATCTTTCAAGAAGATAGGTTTAAGTCAATTCCAAGTCACAAAAATGATGTTCATAGTAATGCACAAAATCTAGAAACCAATGTATTTAATAACGATACTTTAGAGAGTTCAGAACTTAGAAGAAGTCAGAGAGCTAGGATAGAGAAAACTTATGGACCAGGCTTTTTCATGTTCCTTGTTGAAGGAACAAGAGAGTCCATAGACAGTTATGGACCCATATGTTATAATACAAAAAGTGATCCAGAAACATTTGAAGAGACAATAAAGTCTCAAGATGCCGCTTTCTGGAAGAAAGCTATACAAGAGGAAATAGACTCAATAATGGGGAATAAAACGAGGAAATTAGTAGACCTCCCACCTGGTTCCAAACCTATAGGTTGTAAATGGATTTTCAAAAGGAAAATGAAGGTGGATGGAACCATAGATAAGTTTAAGGCTAGACTAGTTGGTAAGGGATTTACACAAAAAGAGGGCATTGACTATTTTGATACATATGCACCTGTGGCAAGAATTGCTTCAATTAGAGTGCTATTGTCACTTGAATCCATCTATAAGTTTGTCATTCATCAAATGGGTGTGAAAACGGAATTTCTTAATGGGGAATTAGATGAAGAGGTGTATATGACACAACCTGAAGGGTTTCTGGTTAATGGTCAAGAAAAGAAGGTGTGTAAATTGAATAAGTCATTGTATGGACTAAAACAAGCTCCTAAACAATGGCATCAAAAGTTTAATCAAGTTGTGCTAGCTAGTGGATATAAAATAAATGAATCTGACAAGTGCATTTATAGTAAATTCCATAATGGAAAAGGTGTTATGATTTGTTTATATGGTGATGATATGTTAATATTTGGTACTGATCTAGATGAGGTGGAAAAAACTAAGAGTTTCCTCTCTAGTAATTTTGATATGAAAGACTTAGGGGAAACGGATGTGATACTAGGGATTAGAATAATAAGAGATTGTGAGAACATAGGTTTGTCCCGATCTCACTATATAGAAAAGGTGTTAAAGAAATTTAATGAATTTGATTGTCAATCTGTTGTTACTCCATTTGATCATAACATTAATTTAGTACCAAATAAAGGTTGTCCAGTAGCACAACTTGAATACTCAAAAGTATTTGGATGCTTAATGTATGCCATAACATGTACTAGACCAGACATTGCATATGCAAAGAGGAGATGATGAGTGTGATTTCACCTCATATTTCCATGATATTTTGCATGCATTTTCATATAGTTTAGGCTTATTTTATTTGATTATTAGTTAATTTTGCCTTGGAACGAGTAAGATGGTTTTGTGGTGCTTGTGTGCAGGAAAAGAAGATTAAAATGCTCAGGATCAGTTGCGTTGGAGCTGGCACGAAGATGGGATCTTGGAAAGCAAGAAAATGGGGCAAACAGTGCTGATCACGGCCAGGCCGTGATGCCCATCACTACCGTGATCAAGTGAAGCTGAAAAGGAAGAATGGTCAAGTCGAAATCTGTCACGGCCAGACCGTGATGCCCATCACGGCCGTGACATGCATACTTGAGCCGGACCCCCACAAGTCGAGAATCTGTCACGGCCAGGCCGTGATGGTGGTCACGGTCGTGACGGACCACTCGCAGAAGCAACTTTCAAGGCGTAAGCTGTCACGGCCAGGCCGTGATGGCCATCACGGTCGTGACACGCATTCCATGAATCTGCAACAACTGAATTGATCTGGTTTTTGTATTGGTTTAGGATTCAAATTGCCCAATCTTATAAATAGGACCTAGGAGCTCGAATCTGGGCACTTTGGTGGGCTGTTTACCTTAGAAAAATTCAAGAATCCTCTTCTTCTCCTTCTCCTATTCTCTTAGGGATTTTTCTGTTCATGTTATTTTTAACCAAGCTTGCTACAATCATGGCAATGCTTGAGTAGTACTATAGTTTCTAGGAATTGGGGCTATGCCCAAGACTTGTTTGTGGTAATGTATTGATTTTGATTTCTTTTTAATTCCGATTTGTTTTCGATTTGATCCCTATTGTTTTAATTACTCGCGAATTCGGTGGCCACTTATTTGCGTGTCGTAGATACACTAAGGACGAACTTAGCGGTGAACTTAGGTATCGGATCTATATGAATCGAACTTAGGACTTAAATCAAGAGAGTTAGAAGCGGTCCTTTGAGGATTCACGAATTGTCACAAAACTCAAGGGGTCCGATTTAAATTCAATTACCACGAGAGTAGGGATGGATTTAATCGGGCACGGTTTTGTAACCCGAGAGGGAGCATTAGCTAATTTAGAACAAATTCGCCTTCAAAACAAATTTTGGTAATTAACAAGGAGAGGAGTCAATTCAAGAACATAAACAGTTTCGGTATCCCAATTCCTGGAATCCTTTTGAATTTGAAAAACCCCAATTTGAAATTGCTTTCTGTTTTGTTTAATTACGATATTGAATTTGATTGTTACTTGATTCTTATTTCAAAAATCAAAACCTTTTCAAAATCCTTTTTTATACAGTCCAGTTTTATCGATTTAATAATTAGTTGTGATTTGAGATCACGGTCTCTGTGGGATCGATATCTTTTTATTATTTGGCGACGAATCCGGTACACTTACCGGAATGCACACATCAAGTTTTTGGCGCCGTTGCCGGGGACTGTGTTTTCTTGAATCTCAATTTAATTTTTAAATTGATTTTTCTGGACCTTTTCTTTCTCTTATTTAACTGATTTTTGTTACAAAAAAAAAAGAAAAAAAATTTCATCAATCTCTTTTTTCTCTTCTTTTTAGCATCTATCTCTCTACCATAGGTATTTTTCTCTTTTATGTAAAGATCCCTAAGTCTTGGAAACCTTATTCAAGCCGACCCCGAGATCGAAAGGACCTTTCATAGACGCAGGAGACTACAAAGAGAGAGAGAGGTTGATTCCCATTCCACTCATGGCAAATCTACCGGATACCAAACCACTGAAGGACTACGCAGCCCCAAATGCTAGGGGTCTGCGAACAGGGATTGCAAGGCCGGAAATTGAGGCGGAAAACTACACTATACCGCCTCAGCTAATTAACAGGATTAGGCAACATCAATTCGGAGGATTGCCCTCGGAGGACCCGATTGATCATGTGGAGACATTCTTGGAGTTCACCGATGCAGTTAGAAATCAAGGCGCCCCGGTTGATGCTATTCGTTTGAGGTTGTTACCCTCCTCTCTCACTGGAAAGGCAAAAGCTTGGCTGAAGCAAGTGCCCACTAATACCTTGTCGACTTGGGACCAACTGGAGCAGGCATTCTTGGAGAAATTCTTCCCTTCATCTTACATACGAACCCAGATCACCGGTTTATTCCAAAAGGACGGAGAATGCTTATCCGAAGCTTGGGATCGGTACAAGGGATTGTTGGAGTCTTGCCCACATCATGGACTGGAAAGGTGGTTGTTAGTGCATACCTTCTACAACGGATTGGATTATTCATCAAAGGTGTCACTCAACTCCGCAGCTGGTGGAGCCTTCATGAACAGACCCCTAACTGAAGCATTCGACATCATTGAGAACTTGGCCACCAACTACCACCAATGGGGTTCAGAAAGAGGTAATAACCCGAAAAAGCTTTCGGGGGGTAAGTTCAAAATAAATAGTACCGATCTGATTATGTCTAAATTCGACTCACTAAACAAACGCTTTGATAAGCTTGAAAAGGTTCATGTGAGTTCAATCGGTGCTACTAATGTTGTTTGTGAGATTTGTGGAATGCAGGGACATGACATAATGGAGTGCCCACATGGTATCGCTTCTGAGTCCGGTGCTTCAGGGGAACAAGTGAACTCTTGTCACAATTTCTACGACACAAACCCGAAGCTCCCAAATTATGCTCCCCCAAATCCCTACAACCAGAGGAGGAATAATCCTTACCTCTCCTACAGAAACTACAACAACACGTTGAACCACGAATTCGAAGAAGGACAAGGTAATAGGAAACCCGCATCGGGGTATCCTCAGGTACAAAAATCTAAACTCGAGACTCTTATGGAAAACTTTGTTTCTACTCAAACTAAGCAGAATGAAGAATTTAGGCAACAAGGTATGACTGTTAATGAGGCAATAAAAGAACTAACATCTAAGGTAGATAAATTAGCAATCCATAACAAGATGTTAGAAACTCAAATAGCCCAACAAGCGGGAAATTCAATGAGGCAACCGGGCAAGTTTCCTGGACAACCTGAGGTGAACCCAAATAATGAACAGTGTAAAGCCGTGAGTCTAAGGAGTGGCAAGAAACTTGAGAACCTGGAGGCTAAAGGGGAGAGTGATAATAAGAGTGTAGCTGAGGAGGAGGAACCTACTGAGACACAACCCTTAGGAGAGGAAGATGCTAGTGAAAAAGTGCCTAAGTATGTCCCTCCACCACCTTACCAACCCCCGATACCTTTTCCTCAAAGGTTGGCTAAGGCCAAGTTAGATAAGCAATTTGGGAAGTTTCTAGAGGTCCTTAAGAAATTGTACATTAATGTACCCTTCACTGAGGCATTACAACAAATGCCGACATATGCTAAATTTCTTAAGGATATCTTGTCAAATAAGAGAAAGCTAGAGGACTATGAAACAGTGGCTTTAACTGAGGAGTGCTGTAACGCCCCCCCTTGAGGGCATTACTTAAGTAACACATGCGGAATTTAAATTAAAAGATAATTTGCTGGTGCTTTCGGAAAATAATTTATATAAGTATACAAGTGTCTGAAATTGGGTATAAAAATTTTGTCACGACTCCTAAGCCTTGATTGGCACACAGACTTGCTATCGTAGTATGGCAAGCCTATTTAATTTAAAGAATATTCTTGAATAAAAGCTAGTATTTTACGAAAATTTCGACAGAGTCTCCTCTGTAATTCGGACATCCCAGGTAAAAGAACACCTGCTAAAATAATTACATTTTCATTCCAGAATTCCAGTTACACCAAATACAATCAAGCAATAACATGCTAAGATAGTTATATCAATTAGCTTTACAAGACCAAAAGGAAAAGTTTAAGTTTTCTTTCAAAATAACGCTCTCCGAGCCATAAACATTTCATTTTAAAATAAAGGCTCTCTGAGCCATACTCATACATACTTATCAAAATAATCTAAGTCTCAAAACCCTAAGCTGGTCATTCTAAAAATATTTTCTGAGAAGAACTCACGTGATCGTTCCACAAGCAAATCCTTCGTCCAGCAACTAGATCTAAGTCTCTGAGTGACTTAGGAAGACTCCTCAAAGACATATGTACTAAAATACCCGGGTACAATACCAAACCGGAAGAAACCCGATATGTTTGTAAGGGGTGAGATACCGACAAATGGATATATCGCACAACAACCATATACATGATACATACATCACATAATCATATAGGCGGTTAAACCATGCATATACATAACATAACAATGTTATATCAAAGGGTCTCAAACCCGCACAAATCAATCTTTTGAAAATATGCATGACACTTCAATCATCAGGCTCGAACTTAATCTCATGAGATCACAACACCATGTTATCACTGGAGAAGATAGAGTTGGTCAAGCTCTGCCCACCGGGGCTGTTGCCACCGCATCCCCGATGCACCAGGCCTCTTGGTCGACAACGCCACATGCCCTTAACGAAACAACTAGCAATGTGATCGACTCTCGAGATAGCCCATGGGTATCCTCATTAAGCAAAGGCACGTATGCCTGTGTAAATTCATATGATTAAAAACTTTCCTTTTAAGGTTTTTCTTTGTGTAAATATTTCACTGTCAAAGCTCAAAGCTAATGACTTAACATTATTTCCCCATCACTTGAAAACATAGAAACATAGGACACACAGTCCGAATGCTCAATCACAACACCTAGACAGTGGCCGCAGTCAAGGTTTGTGGTAATGGAAATCAATATACTTTTAGTCATGTTTTACTTATCATGCTAAGGACAATAGCCCACAACAACGGAAATCAGAACGAACTGTCCTCGATTCCGCGAATTGGACTTGAAGTCCATAACATTACGAATAGGACTTTACGGTCCCGAATTAACACTGATCCAAGATCACATGCTAAGCATGGAAAACTATAGGCGACGTCTCACGTCTAGATTCCTATTCTTTTAGTACTTATCTTTCATTTGACGAAAACAATTTTCGAAATCGAAAGCCTCGATAACCTATGCTGGCTATCGGAAGGTTTCTAAATCATTTGGGAGAAAACCTTTTCTTTTGAAAATCTTTTTATAAAGCATCTTTGAAATTCTTTTATCTTTGAAATATTTCCCCCAATAGGATATTGCCTAATAATCTTGAAAGTTTTCACTTGAAGACACATAGTTCGAAAAGGATTTTTCTCTTGTATAACAATAGTACACCAAAATTATTTCAACATTTAAAACAAGTACTTTAAGTTTAGAGAAATTTTGGAAAACAACACCAATCCCTTCATCTTCAAAGCTTATTAAAGTTTTTAATCCTTATAACGGTTGAGCACAGACGCACGTCTGGCTTAGCAAACTCTCAAACAACAACAGTATATATCATCAGTTCAATGCTAATATCACAGTTGAAAGCAGTCCATCACATATATGCATTATATCATTTAGAACAAGTACAGTTCAACATCAGATGATAGCATAACAGTTCAAGTACATTAGATAATCAAGTAAGCTCAATCAACATGTAAATATACAATCAAACACATACACACATGCATACAGTTATTGAATATCCCTAGGCAAACTCCCCTTACCTTTGAAGACAAGTAAAGGATCCTCGTCTTAATACTCACATTAGCTCCAAGAGTGTAACTATCTACTCCATCAAGCAGGCATAGCCGTGTCAAACGTCTCAGAGAGGGAATCCAACAACGCGCAACAACCAAAAATCAAGAAATCAATTTCACATGATCAAACACACATTCTAACTTTATCTAAACACTTAATCTAATTACCAAACAAGGTTATTTTTAAAGAAAATCATGTTTGAAGCTCACGCTTCCTAATACCCTTTTAGGAAACTTTGTTTTGATTAAAAGATCTTGAAAAAGAACTTTGGAAATCATCCATTAAGAGTCCTAATTACACTGAATCATAATTAATTTCACAAAAACATACCCAAATTCAAATAAAATCAAATTGGGGGTTTAGGGCTCCTTATTAAAATTTAGGGAAAACTCAGAATAATGAAATTGGTTTAGGGAAACACAAACTCACAGTCCCAATCTCATAAAACAACTTTAAATTTCAAGATTAAAATCTGAAATCAGAGGGTTAGGGTTAGGGTTTCAAAATCAATTTGAGGATTTACAAAATAGAAGAGGTTAGAGGTAAAACTCTTACCCAAGGTGAAGAGAGGACATGGTGGCTGAAAGTGGTGGTGATGGCGGCGGCGCGATGGAGCAGCCGTGAACGGAGGAGTTTCGGACCGGGACGCGTGTAGATCGCGACTGTCTTCTCCCTACGCGGCGCGATCGTCGTCCTTTCCACGCCAGGCGGTGGTCGACGACGTCGAATGGCGGAGCAAACGTCCGGAATCCGTGTGGGTTGCGCAGCTGTCTTCTTCCTCGTGCTGGTAAGCAGCGACCGGATCTACTCTTTGAGGTGGTGGTTGCGCGGCTTGTAGGTGGCGGCGCGAACCAGTCCGCAAGGAAGAAGGAGATGGAGTTGAGGTGGGAGGAAGAAGAAGGAAAGAGAAAAAGAAGGAAAGAAGGAAGAAAAGAGAAGAAGCAGAGAAGATAAGGGAGAAAGAGAGAGATTGCATCGAGAGAAAGAGAGAGAAAAGAGAGAAAATGGGTTTTTAAACAAATTACTTAGTGATAGGTACAAAATGAGTGATAAATATTAGGCCTAAAATAAACATGTTTTTACTTTTTAGAATCTAAAAATAAAGATTGATAAGGATATGTTTTCGAAATTCAAATTAGAGTAAAGATTAATAGTTGAACTGATCCACTAAGAAAATACTCAGTCCAAAATTTAATCTCCGATAATTGTCAAACCAAAATATTTTTAACTCTAAAATTAAATATAATGAGAATATGAAAATTCTTTTCTCTTATTTACATTATTTAAAATATTTTTCTGTACTGGTATAATAGTGACAATAACATAAATTATTGTCTAGTAAACGGGCATTCACTGAAATAAGTCAGTGCTAACGCGCCTAATAAAATAATTTGGAGAGAGTAATTTAATTACTCAAACTAAACCACCTAACATAATAAACATAAACATTCAAATAAAATAATTAATCCTAGGTGTAAAAACTAGGGTGTTACATTACTACCCCTCTTAAAAAAATTTCGTCCTCGAAATTTCGTAGCTTAAAACTAAACAGGATGTTGTAATCATACCTTAACTCTAAAATCTTGCTTTGTATTCTCATTGCTTCATTCCTTTCATCTATAACACTACATCTATAACACTATAACAGAATCAATTCTTATGCCATTCTATTTATCCTCGAAACTTTTCGCTACCGCATTCTCTCCACTACCTTTGATATTTCATCTTAGTCTATTACACTTCAAAGAACAAAATCAACGCTTAATCTCTTCACTTCTCAATGATCCATTAGAAAAACTTTCTCAAATATCCAACTTTCACAACTAACATTAAAACCAACAATATCTTTACCATAACATCAATTAACCTTCTACTCAAGAGATGCAATCATAGTCTTAGTCCATTTAAGCTTAATCTACTCTTCTAGTCATATCAATTTCACACTTTTCAAATCTCCAATCAAAACATCATAACATTCCTGAGTTGCACATGATAAACTTTGTGCCAAGAACCTAAGAAATTCCATCTTATCAAAATTGAATCTTACCACATCCAACATAATTCGTTTTCTTATTAATTCCACTTGAATCTTTTGCCTACTTCGAATTCATATCTTTCATTTGCCTCTCATTTTAAATTTAGTTCTCAAGCCCCATTAGTATCCCTGGTTTAAGAAATTTCCCATGCACATCTACCCTATTGCCCAAAGAAAATACACAACTCCTAACAATTCCTTCATCTAAAGGCAGGGCTCCATCACTTATGCAAGGAAATGCTTGTATCCTATCTGCCCTTATCTTATATATTCGCAGCCGAGAAAAGAGATTATAAAACAGAGTTTTTCTAAGGCCATTACCCTTAAGAGCTGCACCAAAATAAAGCCAAGAAATCCAAGTGAACACTCCCTAATGGCAATCTTGGATTTAAAATATCTAGTTTCCACTATGGATCATCAATCACATATTTACCAGAATAAGTCCTCAAATATTATAAACATTTCACCATAGCTTATTACACTCGAAAGACATAATTAAAACTTAATCACTTCTTGCCTCCAAATTTGTCTACTAGTAAAACTTCTTCAACACCTTATCCTCACAACGAACATCAAGTTCAACACTAACTTTTACCCCATCATACATCAACCTTCATCTCAAAATTATATCAGAATCATTCCTTTGAACATATTCCACTACTCCAAATTATATCATGATCATTCATTTCAATCTTAAAGAATACGATTACATTCCTCCATGCAACTACAACCAAAAGGAATCACTTCAGTTTGAATTATTCCAAAATCATAATTCTTAAACTTTTCTAACAACTGAGTTTCACTTAAGAACTTCTCTTTACTAATTCCATTCAGCTTAAGGAAAACTACCATATATATTTTTTCGTTAATCCTCGAACTCACTAAGTCAATATTAACCATAAATATTGATCACTACTCTAAATTCCTTTAATGATATATCTGCCTCGATCACGATAAGATCCATTGTAATCATCTCACTCAAAAACGTTGAACTTAAGGGTCCTCATAGTACCATTCACATCTATACACTAACGAAACTCCTATCAATTCTGGTTTATCCTACCATAGAGATGACAAAAACTTAGGTATCACACTATCTTCCAACTAACCTGCTAAGGATAGGTCACCTCATTCCTTATTCATCCCACTGAGGATGATCAATTGGACTTAGTCTCAACTTAGTCCTCAACACTTAAAGTAAATTCAACCGACACACGTTGATAAACTTCCGTTTTCATCTGAAACAATACTTGAAGATACTCCACGAAGTCTGAACAATCTTCTGATACATTATTCGGTTCACTAACTCCGCTTGTGGATCTTAACTCGTAAGAAGATGTAAACTTCACCATTCGATCAACGATCACTTGAATTCAAACAAAACTCATGCAGGTCTTCAGAAAACTCATAACAATAAAGATTGAAGGAATGCCAACATCTCAATAAGGAAGGTCTCAATTGTACATCTTGATGTGGAGATATCCAACTCACGACTGATGAGATAAGTCACACATCGACAACATTTGGAAAATACATAGAATTAAGTTGATCAATGACAACAAGCACTTTCGAACAACAATAAGACATGACCTCAGTGATTATAAAAGAATCTCTCAAGAAAAGAAATTTTTTCTGGATTTCACTTTCACATAAGCATAGAGAAGAATTTCATTAATTTGAAGGATATCGGAACATCCAGTATGGAAAAAGATCCTTCCATCAGGTTCGTGGATGTAAAAATGCATGATCAATACACATTTACAAACAAGAATCTAATAAAGTTCATTCTTCCACAAGAATCTTCCAAAGGATTTAAATAATCAAAGAGTGAATAATGTCTAATCCCAAGAGGATTAATTCTTATTCTTAATACAAAGAATTTACAAAATGATGACTTTCACCTCTATCAAAAATAGAAGTGACGAAACTGAGTTTCACCAAGAAACTTCTGCTATCACGAAATTATTTGTGTTATAACTCAAGAAATGGTCATAACCACTTCTCTCAACAAAATGTGAAAGTATCCATACCAATCGATTCCTTTAAACCAATTCACTCAAATGTCTAATACATCGAGGATCATTTAGGAGTGTGAGTACGACTTCTCACAAACAAAGAAATGAATAACTGGAAATTAATGAATTAGCATAACTAATTCAGGAGTCCTGACAGATTTCAAATTAAAGTCAGAAAATACTTGTTCATAATTCGTCCTTTACTTAGTTGTCAGGAATCCAGACGGTGACACGAGCCTTCACACAACATTGGTGCTTCACAAGGAAAACACTCGGTCTAACAAACGGTTCAGACCACCGATCTTTCGATTGAATGAGTCATCTAACTCGTTTTAACTCGTAGGCAACATCCTACACAAAAGCGACAGAGAGATCCGACCGCATCCGAGAAACTAGATCAATCAAAAATTAATGTCCTTTGCTAACCATAAACCTAGAATATTTCCAGGAAACACTCCGGAAAAATCCTTTTACACAAGCATCTTGTTTCAATGTCTGACACGATTCGCAAGAATAATCGAATGTCATATTCGAACCCAAGTAACATTCAAAATCTAAGGTCTCCCAGGACATAAAGCCCTTGGAAACCATCAAGAAACATATACTTGTGTGTCAACACACATTGCTCCAACAAGAAACAATTCAAACAAGAGCCAACCAGAGATCACACAACAAAACTTAACAGACCTATTCCCCAAAGATCCCGAAAGACTCGACCAGCTCTTATACCACCTTGTAACGCCCCCCCTTGAGGGCATTACTTAAGTAACACATGCGGAATTTAAATTAAAAGATAATTTGCTGGTGCTTTCGGAAAATAATTTATATAAGTATACAAGTGTCTGAAATTGGGTATAAAAATTTTGTCACGACTCCTAAGCCTTGATTGGCACACGACTTGCTATCGTAGTATGGCAAGCCTATTTAATTTAAAGAATATTCTTGAATAAAAGCTAGTATTTTACGAAAATTTCGACAGAGTCTCCTCTCGGAATTCGGACATCCCGGTAAAAGAACACCGCTAAAATAATTAAATTTTCATTCCAGAATTCCAGTTACACCAAATACAATCAAGCAATAACATGCTAAGATAGTTATATCAATTAGCTTTACAAGACCAAAAGGAAAAGTTTAAGTTTTCTTTCAAAATAACGCTCTCCGAGCCATAAACATTTCATTTTAAAATAAAGGCTCTCTGAGCCATACTCATACATACTTATCAAAATAATCTAAGTCTCAAAACCCTAAGTCTGGTCATTCTAAAAATATTTTCTGAGAAGAACTCACGTGATCGTTCCACAACCAAATACTTCGTCAAGCAACTAGATCTAAGTCTCTGAGTGACTTAGGAAGACTCCTCAGCACATCTGTACTAAAATACCCAGGGTACAATACCAAACCAGAAGAAACCTGATATGTTTGTAAGGGTGAGATACCGACAAATGGATATATCGCACAACAACCATATACATGATACATACATCACATAATCATATAAGCAGTTAAACCATGCATATACATAACATAACAGTGTTATATCAAAGGGTCTCAAACCCGCACAAATCAATCTTTTGAAAATATGCATGACACTTCAATCATCAGGCTCGAACTTAATCTCATGAGATCACAACACCATGTTATCACTGGAGAAGATAGAGTTGGTCAAGCTCTGCCCACCGGGCTGTTGCCACCGCATCCTGATGCACCAGGCCTCTTGGTCAGACAACGCCACATGCCCTTAACGAAACAACTAGCAATGTGACTGACTCTCAGATACCCCATGGGTATCCTCAATAAGCAAAGGCACGTCTGCCAGGGGAAATGCATATGAATAAAAACTTTCCTTTTAAGGTTTTTCTTTGTGTAAATATTTCACTGTCAAAGCTCAAAGCTAATGACTTAACATTATTTCCCCATCACTTGAAAACTTAGAAACATAGGACACACAAATCGAATGCTCAATCACAACAAATAGACCGTGGCGCATGTCAAGGTTTGTGGTAATGGAAATCAATATACTTTTAGTCATGTTTTACTTATCATGCTAAGGACAATAGCCCACAACAACGGAAATCAGAACGAACTGTCCTCGATTCCGCGAATTGGACTTGAAGTCCATAACATTACGAATAGGACTTTACGGTCCCGAATTAACACTGATCCAAGATCACATGCTAAGCATGGAAAACTAGAGGCGACGTCTCACGTCTAGATTCCTATTCTTTTAGTACTTATCTTTCATTTGACGAAAACAATTTTCGAAATCGAAAGCCTCGATAACCTATGCTGGCTATCGGAAGGTTTCTAAATCATTTGGGAGAAAACCTTTTCTTTTGAAAATCTTTTTATAAAGCATCTTTGAAATTCTTTTATCTTTGAAATATTTCCCCCAATAGGATATTGCCAAATAATCTTGAAAGTTTTCACTTGAAGACACATAGTTCGAAAAGGATTTTTCTCTTGTATAACAATAGTACACCAGGCGGTGGTCGACGACGTCGAATGGCGGAGCAAACGGCCGGAATCCGTGTGGGTTGCGCGGCTGTCTTCTCCCTCGTGCTGGTAAGCAGTGACCGGATCTACTCTTTGAGGTGGTGGTTGCGCGACTTGCAGGTGGCGGCGCGAACCAGTCCGCAAGGAAGAAGGAGATGGAGTTGAGGTGGGAGGAAGAAGAAGGAAAGAGAAAAAGAAGGAAAGAAGGAAGAAAAGAGAAGAAGCAGAGAAGATAAGGGAGAAAGAGAGAGATTGCGTCGAGAGAAAGAGAGAAAAAAGAGAGAAAATGGGTTTTTAAACAAATTACTTAGTGATAGGTACAAAATGAGTGATAAATATTAGGCCTAAAATAAACATGTTTTTACTTTTTAGAATCTAAAAATAAAGATTGATAAGGATATGTTTTCGAAATTCAAATTAGAGTAAAGATTAATAGTTGAACTGATCCACTAAGAAAATACTCAGTCCAAAATTTAATCTCCGATAATTGTCAAACCAAAATATTTTTAACTCTAAAATTAAATATAATGAGAATATGAAAATGCTTTTCTCTTATTTACATTATTTAAAATATTTTTCTGTACTGGTATAATAGTGACAATAACATAAATTATTGTCTAGTAAACGGGCAGTCACTGAAATAAGTCAGTGCTAACGCGCCTAATAAAATAATTTGGAGAGAGTAATTTAATTACTCAAACTAAACCACCTAACATAATAAACATAAACATTCAAATAAAATAATTAATCCTAGGTGTAAAAACTAGGGTGTTACAAGTGCAGTGCTCTAATTCAAAATAAATTGCCTCCTAAATTGAAAGATCCGGGTAGTTTCTCTATTCCATGCTTAATTGGAAACACTAGTTTTGATAAAGCTCTTTGTGATTTAGGGGCTAGTGTTAGTCTTAAGCCACTCTCTGTTTGCAAGAAGTTGGAGATGGGTGAACTAAAACCCACAACAATCTCCCTTCAATTGGCGGATCAGTCCGTCAAATTCCCTGTAGGCATCTTGGAGGATGTTCCTATTAGAGTGGGTAAATTTTTTATTCCTGCGGATTTTGTTGTACTTGAAATGGAAGAGCATTCCCAAATCCCCATTATTCTTGGTAGGCCTTTCTTGGCTACCGCAGGAGCCATTATTGATGTTAAAAATGGGAAATTGACTCTAACTGTGGTTGATGATAAAGTTGAATATGATTTAGCTAAATCTGTTAAACACCATTCTTTTGAAGATTCTTGTTGCAGGGTTGACTTAATGCACCAAGTGGTGAAAGAAGAATCCACACAAGCTTATGTTGATGACCCGTTAGAAATGTGTTTGATTGGTGGAGACTTAAACGCTCATGGAGGAGAAGTGAGGAATTATGCCCGCTTTCTGGAAGCTAGTCCAGAAATTCCTCCCAACAAAACCAAAAAAGAGAAACTTGAGTTGACACCAAAGAGTAAGGATCTGAAAGATGGAGAAGCCCCTAAGGTAGAACTAAAACCTCTTCCCTCCACATTGAGGTATGAATTTCTTGGTCCTAACTCTTCCTATCCGGTAATTGTGAATGCTAGATTGAATGAGTTGGAAACTGAGAAATTGCTTAGGGAGCTTAGAATGCATAGAAAAGTGATAGGATACACAATTGATGATATTAAAGGCATAAATCCTTCTTTTTGTATGCATCGCATTTTAATGGAAGATGAGCATAAACCATCCATTGAGCATCAACGTAGGTTGAACCCTAATATGAAAGAGGTGGTTAAGAAAGAAGTGCTTAAGCTGTTAGATACAGGGGTCATTTATCCAATCTCCGATAGTGAATGGGTTAGTCTGGTGCATGTGGTTCCTAAGAAAGGGGGGATGACTGTTATTCAAAATGAAAATAATGAACTAATCCCTACTAGGACAGTAACCGGTTGGAGAATGTGCATCGATTATAGGAAGCTAAATAAAGCAACAAGGAAAGATCACTTCCCTCTCCCATTTATTGATCAAATGCTTGAAAGGTTAGCTAGGCATTCATACTTTTGTTACTTGGATGGATATTCAGGTTTTCATCAAATTCCCATACATCCTAATGATCAAGAAAAGACCACGTTTACTTGTCCCTATGGCACTTTTGCCTATAGAAGAATGCCTTTTGGTCTATGTAATGCACCGGCTACTTTTCAAAGATGCATGACTGCAATTTTTTCTGAATTTATTGAAAACTTCATGGAGGTTTTTATGGATGATTTTTCTGTATATGGAACTACCTTTGATGATTGTTTAACAAATTTGTCTAAGATTTTGCAGCGATGCGAAGAAACCAATTTGGTACTGAATTGGGAGAAATGACATTTCATGGTAAAAGAAGGTATAGTGCTTGGGCACTTGATTTCTGGTAGAGGTATTGAGGTGGATAGGGCCAAAATAGATGTTATTGAAAATTTGCCCCCACCGATAAATGTGAAAGGAGTTAGAAGTTTCTTGGGACACGCCGGGTTTTACCGGCATTTCATCAAAGACTTTTCGAAAATTTCTAAACCCTTATCTAACCTATTAATGAAAGATGTTCCACTTGATTTTAATGAAAAATGTCTGAGTGCATTTTACAAGTTGAAGGAAGCTTTGACCACCGCTCCCATTTTGCAAACACCAGATTGGAATGAGCCGTTCGAAGTAATGTGCGATGCTAGTGACTACGCCGTGGGAGCAGTGTTGGGAGAGAGGAGAGACAAGAAGGTCCATGCAATATACTATGCAAGCAAAACTCTAGATGGAGCCCAAACGAATTATGCCACAACTGAGAAAGAGTTGCTAGCGGTTGTCTTTGCATTTGAGAAATTCAGACCATACCTCGTGGGGTCTAAAGTCATAGTGTACACGGACCACTCCGCAATAAAGCACCTCATGACTAAGAAGGAAGCCAAGCCAAGACTCATCTGATGGATTCTCCTTCTGCAAGAATTTGATTTGGAGATTCGGGACCGGAAAGGAACGGAGAACTTAGTTGCGAACCACTTATCCAGACTTGAACCATGGGAACATAAGAAGGACGACTTGCCGATAGATGATTCCTTCCCCGATGAGCAACTGTTCGCCATCTTCGCCATCTTGGGAGAGGATGCTCCATGGTATGCGGACTTTGTGAATTACTTTGTATGCGGGATTCTACCACCGGAGCTCAATTATCAACAAAAGAAGAAGTTCTTCTCCGATCTCAAGAACTACGTGTGGGACGAGCTTTACATTTTCCGCAAGTGTGCGGATAGCATATACAGAAGGTGTATTTCGGAAGCCGAGGTCCCAAGTATCTTGAGTTGTTGTCATTCCTCATCTTACGGAGGACATGCTAGTGCCTCGAAGACAGCAGCAAAGGTGCTTCAGGCTGGTTTCTATTGGCCTCATATTTTCAGAGATGCCCGAATGTTCATGCTTGCTTGTGATCCATGTCAAAGAACGGGGAACATCTCTAAGAAGCATGAAATGCCACTCAACACCATGCTAGAAGTGGAGATATTTGATGTTTGGGGAATCGACTACATGGGACCCTTTCCTTCATCTTGCAATAATAAGTTCATTCTTGTAGCTGTTAATTACGTCTCTAAATGGGTGGAGACCATTCCTTCCCCAACAAGTGATGCAAGAACCGTAATCAAACTATTCAAGAAGGTGATTTTTCCAAGGTTTGGGATTCCAAGGGCAGTCATTAGTGATGGAGGATCGCACTTCATTGATTTTTTTTTGAGAAACTCCTACTCAAATATGGAGTCACTCATAGGATCGCTGCACCTTACCACCCTCAGACGAGTGGCCAAGTCAAAGTTTCCAATCGAGAGATAAAGAGCATTCTAGAAAAGACCGTTTCGGGTTCGAGAAAGGATTGGTCCTTAAGGCTTGATGACGCTCTTTGGGCCTACCGTACTGCTTACAAGACTCCTGCCGGGATGACACCCTTTAGACTTATTTACGGTAAGCCATGTCACTTACCAGTCGAGCTTGAGCATAAAGCTTTGTGGGCTATTAAGATGCTAAACTTTGATATAAAAGCCGCTGGGGAACAGAGAATCCTTCAACTTCAGGAACTTGATGAGCTAAGATTGGATGCCTATGAGTCCGCACGATCTTACAAGGAGAGAACAAAGAAGTGGCATGATAAGCATATCCTTCGCAGAGAATTCCATGAAGGAGAACTAGTGCTACTTTATAACTCGAGGTTGCGGTTATTCCCAGGGAAGCTCAAGTCTAGATGGTCCGCACCATTTAAAGTAATGAAAGTATTCCCGTATGGTGCCGTCGAGGTCTGGAGCCAGGAACGTGGAACATTCAAGGTCAATGGACAGAGGCTGAAACACTACCTTAGAGAACATCCACTTGAGCAGGAGGTTGCGATTCCCCTCCTAGATCCAACAACGAAGGAATGAAAGGACTATGGTCAAGCTTAAGACCGTAAATAAGCGCTTTTTGGGAGGCAACCCAAGTTTCTTTCTCTTCTTAGTTTGTTTTTGAATTTTGCTAATTGAGGAGAATTAGAAAAGAAAGATCATCAATTAATGGATTTGTCAAGTGCTTTCAGGTCAGGAAGTGATGGAGAGTGAAGAGGGGACGGAAAAGAAAAGTCAGCACCCATCACGGCCAGGTCGTGATGCCCATCACGGCCGTGATGTGAAGACCAAGAAGGTTAGAAAGGATCACGGATAGGCCGTGATATTGATCACGACCGTGACAAGCCAGCTAACATAACACAGATTCCATCACGGGCAAGCCGTGATACTCATCACGCCCGTGAAAAGCCATACTGTGTGACACAGAACGCGTCACGGCCTGCCCGTGATGTGGGTCACGGCCGTGACGCGTGTTTGCCCTGATTTTAAAACCTAAAATGCAGCCTCTCTGTCACAAACACACTCTGCATCTTCTTCTTCTTCCTCTCCACCTCACAACCACCAAGCACCCACCTTTCCTCCTTTCCCTCATCTCACAGTCAAAAATCACGCACTTCCCCCATTAACCCAACCCATCATCCCCCTCTTCATCCTAATCTCCCCCTTCTTCTTCCTCTCACACTTTCCACCATAACCAAAGCTAGAAATATCACCTCTCCTTGACACCCACAAACAACCAACCCCATTCCCTCACTCTGTGACCTAACCCAAACAGCCCCACAGGGCAAATCCTTCAATTTTGGGCATATTCAAAATTCCCAATTTTGAAACCCTAACCAGCAGAATCTCAGAAACAGTGAAAGGGATTTTGGATTTTGGAGCTCTGGGATCATGGCAACCAAACGGAAAAGGGCAACAGAGGCCTCACGCACTTGCACCAGAGGAAGCAGGAACCCAGGTAATTACTACTCTGACTCTGACTCCTCTAACTCTATGAATGATGAACATGGGTATGGGATAGTTTTCAAGGACAATTCTCAACAAGATAGATCCAACGCTTTGAAAAATAGGAAAATAGTCCAAACCAAATATCTTGATGATGCATGTTTAGACACCCTAGGCTTAACTGTTGACATAAACCGGATGTTAGAAAATATAGGGTGGAGCGAGTTTGCTCGCACCAGACACCCTGCATATGCTGGCCCTACTCTGGAGTTCCTAAGCTCCCCGAACGCAGAAATCCTCCAAGGGCCGCATTGCCAAGAAGGACGGATCACATTCCGCCTTTTCAACCAGGACTTCGTACTAACCCTAGCTGAATTTAATGAGATTTTTGGATTACCAGTAGGGGGTGACAGAAGATACCCCTTAGGGTTTAGTGCGCATAGTTTCTGATCTATAATTGACCATGAGGGCAGGAGTTTCGTCCCTCGGACATCCAAGTCCACAGCCTTTGCTAACCCTAGTATCAGATATATGCATAGGGTCATAGCCAATACCCTGTTTGGCCGTGGAGAGAGTGATGGATCCGTTTGCCAGGACGATATCTTTATACTATGGGCCATGCTCCACCCTGAGAGCAATGTGGACACAGGGTCATTTTTGGCTAGGCACCTCTTAAAGGTCGCCAATAGTGCGAGTGGGACTATTGTCATTGGTGGCCTGATCACCACAATATGCCACCACTTCAACTTTGATCTAAATGGTTTTGAGGCCGCCCCTGGACGGACCCGTATCTCCTTGCAGGCATGTGAGGCCATGGGGATGATCATCCAGGAGGATGGTATTTACTGCCTGAAACACCCAAGGCACAGGCAACCAATTCCTCTCCCTAACCCCACATTCTTAGATGTGACAAATCCGGCCAATTGGAAGGTGCCGGTGGGAGAGGAGCCTCAGCCCATTAGAGTTGAAAGGCCGTTACGCCCGTCATCGCGGGCCGGCCCGTCTGGGCACCCGTCTTCTTCCTCTGCAAGTACGTCATCCGATGATCCCTATGCGCGGTTCGCATCCACATTTGACACCATCTTAGCGAACCAGGAGCGCATTATGGAGGAGCAGTGCGAGCAGAGAGCCATGCTCCAGCAGCTCTATGACTGGCATCTGAGCCAACACCCACCACCTCAGTGAGTTATTTTGTTCCTTTTTTTATTTTTATTTTTATTTTACCCTCCCAAAGACTTAATTATTTACATTGGGGACAATGTAAGTTTTTAATCTTGGGGTAGGGGTATCAATTTTGCATTCTTGCATGTTGCATTCATTTAGGATTAGTTTTGCATAAATAACATGATTAAACTGCCCCCTGCTTAGGATATGCCTCCAATAGTGAAAACTTTGTGCCAATCGAATTAGGACAGCCAATTGAATTAGGACAGTGGATTTTTGAACCCAATTTTTACATTCTTGTGATAGGCTAAAAATGAAAAACGCTTGAGATGATCTTTTGATAGTTAATAATTGGCACATGGTTCCTCAGATTTAGGTTTCTCATTGATTTTTAAACCACTAAATGTGAGATTTTGAGCCAAAAAAGGGTACTCACTAAATCTACCCCATTCCTTGTGATCGAGTGTTTTATTCCTCTTGGATTGAGTCCTCTAGAACTTGACTTGAAACCGTTTTGAAACTTAAAATTTTTTTAAAACACATTTAAAAATGACTGAGGCACTAGGTATTTTTCTGGCCTTCTCAACTTTGACTGATAAATTACTACCCCTTAGTTGCCCAATTTTGAGCCTAAAAGAATAAAATAAAAATACTTTTCTTGGTACCCTGATCTGTTTTAATGAACAATGCTTGGTATGACACCTCTTAAAGTGTTGCAAAAGGGCAAAAAGGGTAGTTTGAAGAATAAAGTGTGGGATAAAAAGTTAGAAAAGTTTCTCTAAAGTTAAAAATCTCCCCTTCTTCAAACAAATTTAAATAAAAAAAATGGATAAGGGGATGAGAAAAAGAAAGTGAAGTAAAAAGAAAATAAAGAAAGGTGGAAAACTGAACTGATGCCCAAAAAAAAGGGAATTTTAGGAGGTGTCATGCTTTGCACTGTTTGATTTTGCTTAGCCCTCTAGAATTTTCCCTTTTCTTGATTTCCCCACCTAACGATTAATCCCATGGCTCCGTTACAACCAAAATAAAAGACCTCTCGATTCTTATGTGTTTTCATTAATAAAGTGGAGATTTGGTTAATAGTCAACCTTATGGTAGGGTTCCTTCCTTGAGGAAATTGAGCGAATTGTCATATACCCTCAAACATATGAGTGAGGTAAGTAGAGTGCCCAAATTAGTGAGTGGTGTAAATCCGGGGAACCTAAGCTCCTAATTGGACTTAAAATCGATTGTTTCTTGGTTGCTTATTGAATATGCCCGTTACTTGAATTTATTACTCGAGTTCTAGATTCACTGTCCATGCTTCGATTGACTATCTTTTCTGGCCTTAGTTATTGCTTGAGGACAAGCAAAATCTTAAGCTTGGGGTAGTTTGATGAGTGTGATTTCACCTCATATTTCCATGACATTTTGCATGCATTTTCATATAGTTTAGGCTTATTTTATTTGATTATTAGTTAATTTTGCCTTGGAACGAGTAAGGTGGTTTGTGGTGCTTATGTGCAGGAAAAGAAGATTAAAATGCTTAGGATCAGTTGCGTTGGAGCTGGCACGAAGATGGGAGCTTGGAAGGCAAGAAAATGGGGCAAACAGTGCTGATCACGGCCAGGTCGTGATGCCCATCACGGCCGTGATCAAGTGAAGCTGAAAAGGAAGAATGGTCAAGTCAGAATCTGTCACGGCCAGGCCGTGATGCCCATGCATACTGATCCAGACCCCCACAAGTCAGAATCTGTCACGGCCAGGCCGTGATGGTGGTCACGGCCGTGACAGACCACTCAGAGAAGCAACTTTCAAGGCAGAAGCTGTTACGGCCAGGCCGTGATGGCCATCACGGCCGTGACGCGCATTCCATGGATCTGCAATAACTGAATTGATCTGGTTTTTGTATTGGTTTAGGATTCAAATTGCCCAATCTTATAAATAGGACCTAGGAGCTCGAATCTGGGCACTTTGGTGGGCTGTTTACCTTAGAAAAATTCAGGAATCCTCTTCTTCTCCTTCTCCTCTTCTCTTAGGGATTTTTCTGTTCATGTTATTTTTAACCAAGCTTGCTACAATCATGGCAAGGCTTAAGTAGTAGTATAGTTTCTAGGAATTGGGGCTATGCCCAAGACTTGTTTATGGTAATGTATTGGTTTTGATTTCTTGTTAATTCCGATTTGTTTTCGATTTGATCCCTATTGTTTTAATTACTCGCGAATTCGGTGGCCACTTATTTGCGTGTCGTAGATACACTAAGGACGAACTTAGCGGTGAACTTAGGTATCGGATCTATAGGAATCGAACTTAGGACTTAAATCACGAGAGTTAGAAGCGGTCCTTCGAGGATTCACGAATTGTCACAAAACTCAAGGGGTCCGATTTAAATTCAATTCCCACGAGAGTAGGGATTGATTTAATCGGGCATGGTTTTTGTAACCCGAGAGGGAGCAATAGCTAATTTAGGACAAATTCGCCTTCAAAACAAATTTTGGTAATTAACAAGGAGAGGAGACAATTTAGTAACATAAACAGTTTTGCGGTATCCCAATTCCTGGGAATCCCTTTGAATTTGAAAAAAACCCCAATTTGAAATTGCTTTCCTATTTTGTTTAATTGCGATATTGAATTTGATTGTTACTTGATTCTTATTTCAAAAATCAAAACTTTTTCAAAATCCTTTTTTATACAGTCCAGTTTTATCGATTTAATAATTAGTTGTGATTTGAGATCACGGTCTCTGTGGGATCGATATCTTTTTATTACTTGGCGACGAATCCAGTACACTTGCCGGAACGCACACGTCAGGAGACTAAGTAGGTATACAAGTAATTCAAGCAAAGACCATTGGCATGCTGTCCGAAGAGTATTTAAATACTTGTAGGGGACAATGAATTATAGTTTGAACTATAATGGGTATCCTTTAGTATTAGAAGGTTACACGGATGCCAGTTGGGTGACTTATACAGAAGATCCTGCTTCAACAAGCAGATGTGTCTTTACACTTGGTGGGGGTGCTATTTCTTGGGGATCCAAGAAACAAACTTGCATTGTTGACTCCACCATGGCTGCAGAATTCATAGCATTGGCAGCAGGAAGCAAAGAAGCTGAATGACTTAGAAATTTGATGTATAAGATACCGATTTGGCCAAAGCCAATAGCACCAATATCCATACATTGTGATAGTCAATCAACACTATCAAGGGCATATAGCCAGGTTTATAATGGAAAGTCCAGGCACATTGGGCTAAGACATAGCCATGTAAAAGAATTGATTACAAATGGAGTAATATCCATAGTCTTTGTGAAAACAGAGAGGAATCTTGCGGATCCTTTGACGAAAGGACTGACAAGGGATATGGTGTTGAAAACATCATTAGGGATGGGACTCAAGCCCACACCTACATGATCACCAATGGTGGAAACCCGACTCACACTTGAGTAGCATCAAGTCTTGAGTTCAATGGGCCAAAGTACACTATGAGAGTGATTGCAAGTACTTGACGAATAGATACATCCCAATGTTTAAAAGTACTTGGAAACCACAAGGACAAAAAGGAAAAGGGTGAGCTTTTGCTCTTAATGGACCTATAGCATATAAGTGCTGAGGTGCCCAACTTATGGGGGTGCTTTTGGTAAAGTCCATCTATATGAGAGTGAAGTGGGGCCGCTTCTTAGAGTTGGGCTCGACTCTGTAAGCTCTCATGAAAAGGATACACGACACAAGGCCTTACCAAATGTGTCACACTACCACGTCGTTCAATGGTACCGAGATTTCATGTGTAAGTCATGCACACTTGTACTAATGAATATTTGGTTCAAAGCTTGTCTACCAAATTATTCGAGGATGAGTGAAACCCATGACTTACTAAGTAAATGTTCAAATCGTCAAGATACCTTTGTCTGAAAGCATACGATTTCCAGAATAATGGGATTTGGATTTATTTTGAAAAATGGTGGGGGATTGTGAGAGATTTTCAAAATTCTTAAACGGTTAAATCTAATTAACGACGCCTAATTATCATTACTCGGTCGCGTAGCCTAGCGGTAGCGACTTAATTTGTTGGGCATCTAGGTCAGTGCTCGATTCCTGCTTCCCTCATTTTTGTTGAATATTATGACCGTTGTTAAACGTTCTGAAAAAATAAAATGATAATGTGCTGTTGAGCGGATTCGAACCCGGGACGTGTACACGAAGGGGCGCGCCTGTTGGCCACTAGGCTACAGTACTGATATAACGAATTTGACCAGTTCTGAAATCCTTTGAAGAGTTGTTTTGTTTCACCAAGTGACATGAGTTGGTTTATAAATAGAACCATCTGCATGCAGTGAAGGACACGAAAATCTTAGAATCTCTCAACCATTCTTCACTCCAAATCACCTTCTTTTCTCCCTTGTGCGCAGAGAAAGTTAAGAAGACTATTGTTCTGTAAAAGGCTAGTGTTCCTACACGCCTTGGAGATTGCGCATTACCTTTGTTTTCTTTTTCTTTGTTGCAGGCCATACCCCATTTTCCAACAATGGCTTAAGTACCACATTGAGTATCCTTGTCTACTAAATGTGGGACTCATAATATTGCCGCCCCCTTTAAGGGTCGACGTCCACGGCGGCTTTCACTCTATCGACACCGACCCGATGGTAGCTCTTTCCTATCAGTATTCGGTTGCACCTTAATCTAGCCTATAGGTAGCCACGGAAAGCACCAATGTTAGGACTTAAGCCCATGAGAAGAGCCCAACCCAAAAGACTGGTCTATTAGGTGGGAGAGCCTCGTGGCTTAAGTACCACATTGAGCATCCTTATCTACTCAATGTGAGATTCATAACAACAACACTCTTCAAGTTAACACATTCCAAAGTCTATTGAATTATTAAATCAAAACCGTGTTATTTACATTAAAAACAAAGTTAATAATTTTTTCTTCATTTACAAGTAACCCAAACACCATTAAATATATAGGGAATACATTCGTAATGTTTGTTAAAATGTAAAACAAACGGGTGGGTGGTGAAACGTTATTATCCATTGGTAACCCAGTTTTAAACTCTTCCCGCGGTTGGATGTTAATGGGTATAGAGGAATTTTTTTAACACAAAATTGGGGACATCATACGGTGTCTCCTTTGTTTTTGGACGTATTTTTGATATGCGTGTATAAAAAAATGATTAAAAGCAAGTGAGAGATTTAAATAAACACATACAATGTCACATACGGTGTTTAAAAATTGTGTTCAAATAACACAACTCATGAGTATATATGCCCATAAGATGTATTGGTAAGAAAAAAGTAGAAATGCAAAATTAAAGTATTGCATTTGCGGTTCACAAAAGCAAACGAAAATTCAATTATGCTTGAAAGAATATATTTTTTAGTTTAATTTGAAGGAAGCATCAATTGTGAATAATGCTCGCACAGACCACAAGTTCACAGATAAGTACGAAAATGATCCTACAGGTATTCACTCAGGCTTTTGTGCTTCTCTTAAAAAAAAAGGTAGGAATATATGGATAGTTAATTCTGAAGCTTCATATCATATGTTGTTGATGTCAGAGAAAAATTAAACCAATTTCAGTCCAAATACCTAACGGTTCCTATGCAAAAACAGAAATATCAGGATTAGTTAAGCTTAATGACTGCTTAAAGATGTGCTCTACTTGCCAATTGTCTGAATTCAATTTGATACTATCAGTCTCCAAGCTTTCAAGAACAATAAATTGTTGTCTTGTTTTGTGTAATGATGTTTGCTTGATTCAAGAACAATAAATTGGTTCCGCTAAACTACTTGATGGGTTGTACCACATGGACTTGTCTGAGGAGTATTTGAATAAATCCATGTCACAGCAAATAAAAGTAGTTGATAGAAACTTTTGTAATTTGGTTTCCATTCCTAATACAGCCTTATGTCATTTTAGATTAGGACATGCTTCTATGCCTTTGATTAGTAAACTTTCTTCACAAGTTCCATATGTAAACAGTCACATGAATGGCATCTGTGATATTTGTTCTTTTGCCAAACAAAGAAGAAGTAATTTTCATGTTAGAAAAAGTAGAACATCTAAACCTTTTGACTTATTGCACATGGATATTTGGGGCCCATATCCAGGCCCTTCCGTCTGTACATAATCATCGATATTTTCTCAATGTGGTGGATGATTTTAGTAGATTTACATGGTAATGTTATTAAATAAAAGGGAAGTATGAAGTGCAACAACAGGTTCAAAACGAAGTTATCTTGGTGGAAAACCAATTTGGTTGCACAGTTAAAGCCATAATAAGGACTGATAATGGTCTTGAATTTATTTTGCCAAAGTTCTACATTTCCACTGTGCTCATCATCAATAGAGTTCCCTCCAAGGTTATTGACTATAGCATCCCATATGCTCTGGTGTATGGTGCTGCACCTGATTTGTCAGATTTGAGAACTTTTGTTGCTTGTGTTTCGTGTCCACACATTCAGATAACAAAACAAAGTTTGATCAGAAGAGCAAAAGGTGCATATTTATTGGTTACAAGCCTGGCACAAAAGGCTAGATTGTGTTAGACTTGTTGACTCACAACATTCAAGTTAGTAGAAATGTGCAATTCCATGAAGTTGTCTTTCCTTATGCCAAATCTGAATGTAACAGTCCCTGGGAGTACAATGATCTCACTGCTCAACCACATCCCCTCTTCAATCCATCAACCCACATCCAAGAGTGGGCCCGAATTTGTTGGCAAGGAGGTCACACCACACGGATCCGGATCCTCTCCAACGGCTGCACCATGCAACTGCATTTTTTCTTCTTTGTCATAGAGAACACTACTGAGCCCGGCAGTGTTCCTTTGTTTTTTTTTTGCTGCTGCACGGTGCAGCCGCCGGAGAGGATCCGGATCCCACACCACACAGCCCCTAGTCACACAATACACCACTCTAACATATTCAAGCGCATTTTATTTTCTTTACTGGACTCTAGTATAAATAATACATGATTTACTCATTTTCATTTGAATCAATAAAATATTCAGTCTCTTGCATTCCACTTTCTTTGCTTTTCTATTGTATCATTTTCAAGTTCCTATGGTTTCTGATATTTCTGATCATTTTTCTTTTGGTTAACAACTATACCTACCAACCCACATGGTTTATATTGTTAGAAGACAAATGGTGACCAAAAAGATGGCAAATCAAATAATAACCAAGTAAACACTGACACACAAAACTACAAATAATAACAGCAAGTGGTAAACCATGGACCAAAAGGTCAACATAGTAATTAGAAAAAAGAAACAACACTAGTAATGGGACCTCCATTGTCACTCTAACCTCTCAATTTATAGAGATGTTGATTAAGAAACTAGATTTTTGTCTCATCATGGATGGTTTTTAATGTTTTGCTTCAGAATTAGATGCTGCTGATGCTTTAATTTTTGAGTCCTTAATGAGACCTCTTTTGCGCCAGTAAAGAAAGTAACGTAGCATGTAGGAATCCACCAATGCATCAGGAATTGCCCGTATGAGAAACCACTGCAGAGAATGGAGGAAGTAGGGAACAACCAGACTCTCGTATCCAATCCATCTTGTGCATGCTTTGCTATACATCTCTGGCGTTGGAACAAACAGAGATGCCCTCATCTTTGTCATCTTTGTTGACACAAATAATGGAACCTGTGTATAGCTCAGCACCACAGAACAAAAGATTACTAAGAGTTAGTTTGGTATGTCTCCTTAAATATTATACCCGTGAAAAAAAACTGTATTTGAATTATACTTGAGCTGTGGAATAACAAAGTGAGACAGTAGATCTTCGTCCAGCTGACTCATGGTCCGATTAATACGACCAACGATCCAATTTTTATAACATTGAATAGACTACATATTTAAAGTATTTCCACCATCAATCAATGAATCCTTTTTATAATGAATAATGCTGCAATGCTGCATAGATGTGAAAACTAACAAAATTCAATGAGAATGAATTAAAATCAAGATGGTTGTGGCATAGGTTAAAGTGGTTGGATAACTCAACTATTCAAGGATAAATAAAAATGGCAACTCCTTCTGTTAATAACTCTAGCATAAAAGTTCTGAAGGGTAGTATCCAAGAAGAAATTCTAAACTACTTTTTTTTTTTTTTGATCAACAAATTCTAAACTACTTTCAATGTTTATTGTTCAGGCAATTTTATAAAAATTAAATTTTCAATCCAACTCCAGACAAAATTTTATGTTCCATATTGCAATTTTAGTAGGATAGTAATTAATATCTCTGAATGAGTTGGCAATGTCACAATTTTTCCATCAAAAAGAAAGGAAAAGAGGAGAGGCAACAGAGAACCTGACACTGGATGTCAATTCCTTGATGCTTGTATTCCAAACTGATGCATCTCGTGAACATTGCAAGATATCTGTGAAAACAGATAGTAGATCTTACAGTTATACATACAAAATTCAATGGAGTCAAACCACTAAAATTTATAGTTAGAGGCTAGAAGAAAACATAGAGTTTTCCCTATCAAAGTCTTCAGAAACTGAAATGAAGTTACTTTCTGCTCTAAGCATGATTCAAATAGAACAAGAAAACAACATAACATTGAATGAATAGGATTCGACTCCTCTAAATTGAGATTGTCTCTTAAGTGAAAAAGTAAAGGTGTATCTACCTTAGATTATTTAGCGAGTCAAAATTTCTATGCACTTTAACAAATCAAGTGTGTATATGTCCTTAATTTCTTACTTTAGAGATAATTTCACTTTAGGAGCTAAATCCGAATAAATAAGATAATTTTGAAGTTACTATATTTTGGGTGCAGTTGATCAAATGAAAACCACATACTCAAAAAAGGAAGAACCCGAGCTAAAGAAAAGGCATAACTCTTTTTGAGCTACTTACGCTTTTGCAGCAGCATACAGAGTGACTAGAGGATAGGAAGGCAGCACAACAGTGGAACCAGAACCAATGTTTATGATTGCTCCTTTTTTCTTCTTGATCATACTAGGAAGCACTGCCTTTGTGACCCAAGTTGTTCCTTCCACATTCACTTTCACAATACCATCCATCAGATCCAAATCAACCTCATGAAAGAATCTGGCATAAGGGTAAGCCAACCCTGCACTATTAACCAACATACCAACATCCAAACCATCTATTGCTTCCTCTATCTTTTTTGTTATTTCCTTTCCATTATCTTTTTGCAAGTCTATGACTACAAACCTGACCTCAACATGATTACCATGTCTCTCTTTTATCTCCTTTGATGTAGCCTCAAGTTTTAGAGGGTTTCTACCAACCAAGAGAAGGTTAAGTCCCTTAGATGCCAACTCAAAGGCAAGGGCTTTGCCTATTCCATCAGTGGAGCCAGTAATTATAGCCCATGAACCATAGTCTTTGAGGTTCTTTGCTGGCCTCAAGAACATAACCCATATCCAATTGAGAAAATGGATGAGAGCTCTACAAAGATAGATGAATCCTAAGGTATTTGTTGCCAGAAGGAAGGAATCCAGCCACTCCATATCGTGGGTGAGAGCTTTATCGTTTTTGTGATCTTATCCGGTTTGATGGATTAGTCTCCACAGTTACGCGTGGAGATATGCTGGAAACCAACAAAAAAAGAAAATCAAAGTGAACCAAAGTCGTTGCTAATAAATGACTCCCATCCTTTCAGTCCATAATTATGGATCAATTCATAACAGGTGTGTGTATCATGTTCCAAGTGTGGGGTGAAATTTGGGTGGAGGTTTACCTTGTAAACGTGCAAAATTTACTCAGAAACCTACTTTCACAGGTTACACAGCATGGGTCTTGATACCCTGGGGGACCGCTTAATAAAAGCCTTTGGAAATGAAGAAGAAAGAATTACTTTTCCACCTGAAGGTACAGGAAACAGTGATTGATAATTTTTAAATGGCAGATGAGAATCTCTAGGCCACTGAATCGGGAACACAGTCTTTGTTAGAGTGCAGTATTTTTAAATGTTCAAATATTTAGAGTGTTTGGATCCACGGTGATATCATGGGAAAAGCATGTTCACCGTAGATAGTAGCTTCCATTGAAACCACGGCAAACCGTGTTCTTACTGTACAAACAAACATGCTAGTTGTCACTCTTTCGTGGAGAAGAAGGAGCAAAAAGAAAGAAGGAAAAAGGAATAAGGAAGAAAGAGAAAGAAAGCACAAGAGAGTAAGAATTTTTCTCTCTGTAGAACCTAGATTCTGGCTGTAGTTTCCGACCATTCATGCTGAATATATAAGGGATCAAAATGAAAATTAAAATAAAGGAACAAAAGACAAATTTAGCCTATATTTAATTTCTCAATAACTTCTTTCTTTCATTTTTTTTTAAATCTTTAATCATTACATACACTGTTTTAAAGACAGAAGTAATTTAATATAGAAAGAGGAAAAACTTTCTATCATATCAAATATACTATCCCAACTGTTATTTTTGTTTCGCTGTTATGAAAGGCCCAAATTAATATTGGATGAAAGATCCTTCACATTTTAAAATCAATGATTTATTATATAAAAAATGAATTGTAATTTTTATACATTAAGAGCATGTCTGGAAACACTTATTTTTTTAGATTGTAGCTATTTTATCTCCAAAAAGTTATTTTCAAAATAATCTAACATATTTGATATTTTACTTAAATTTATAGATAAGCTTTTTTTCAGGAAAAAAAAGACTGATTTATACCAACTAGTTTATTTTAACTTAAGATTGTTGTGATTTGATTATTTTTTATTCTCAAAACTCTCTTCCTTATTTACCCCCGTAAAACTAACTTTTAAACAAATATTATTAAATTATAAAAATAGCTTCATACCCTTTTTCGTAATTTACTACATAAAAATGATTTTTTTTACCATCCAAACGAAATAAATTATCTTAAAATCGCTTTTTAACAAATAGACCAAGCAAACACATATTCTGATTATAATCGATTATCACAATAATCAATTATACAAAAAACGATTATCAGCATAATCTTTTTTTTCTAGCTTTCTCAAACACACTCTAAAACAAAGATCAATTATTATGATGTTTCAATCTCCACGTTGAGTATGGAGGACCTTAGACTTTGCACCAAACGATTGCCAATGAATATAAGTACATCTATGAATCAAAGGCACGTCCATATAAAGGTTGTTGTTTGTTACATTCAATGATACGACATCTTGATTTCGTGTAAGCTTTAAATGCTAGACCTAACACACGTACATGGTCCAAGCCTAACAGTAAGAATGTAAATTGTTGACTAAAAAGTAAAAAAGGTTTGCTAACATATGTACTTGTTAAGGAACCAAATATACAAATTTTTTATCATAAAGTAAAACTCTTGAATTCCCAGTATATTTAATATAATAACACTATGCACCATTTTTCAATAAAACTTTGTATCTTTGATTCCTTAAAAAAACAAAATCCAAATAAAAATAACAATACCATCAACTTCATCACACCGTCCTCACTCTCCTCTGGTATTCATCTTCTATGGACACTAGTTGTTGAACCATATATGTTGTAGAAAAAAGTACATCAGTAAGTAAAACTGGTTGGCCAAGGCAACACCAATCCAGTTAAAGCATAAAATCTGTCCATAAGCTTTACCAAAGTCATGAGTCAGTATCATTGCAACCAGAGCTCTTCAGAAGATGGTCCTGGTGAAAAGGATCATCTGTACTATGCACCGAACTCAACCTTGGAGAAAAATTCCATCCTGTCATTTGCTCCAGATCATGGCCATTAGATCTCATATCGGATTCTTCCCGGAACTTCAGGAAGAACATTGATGACCAGTAATCTTTTGCCAGGTTCTGGGGAAGTGCAACATATTATTCACATGAAAATTTTACTTGCACAGCAAGGCTAATTTTAATGAAAGGAGTCCCTTCAAGTTTATTTGAATATAAGGAACTTGCATACCGTTTTCATCAGCTGCACAATCTCGTTGAGTGCATTATGGAAGAGATCGGGGCGTGCAAGATCAGAAGTTGTCAAAATTTCTTGTCTGCTTCTATGAGAAATATTCACCTCCATCGCCGCACCTGTAAAATTACAGTAGCAAATATTACACAAAAGGTTCCACGTTTGGAACAAATGCTTGCAAGAACATGAATTTTTCTATAATGTTAAAACTCTGGATACTTCAACAACTTATCATTTACTGAAAAAGCCATAGATGAGACATGCAACTATGTGTCTGTGCCTAAATCAAATAGCTCTATTCATAAAAGGATTGACAGAAACCAAGTTTTACAAACTTAAAGATATAGAAGACAAATGGAAAAAGTAGGTCATCATGGAGGAAAACAAGGGAGTTGATGAAAGAAGGAAGCCACCCAGAACTAAAATAACAAACCTGCAACTATGTACTTCTCAATAATATGTCGTGCCATATAGATCCTTCTTACACAGTCACCTTCACGTATTTTACTGAGCTCATGCACTTCATCAAAGAAGTGCACACTCTCCCCAGCCAAGCAACTGTAAATATATTAAAACAATATTACATTTTGGTTTAAACAACAATCATTATTAATTTTTAAATTTCTTCTTTCTTTACTTTTATTCTGATGTTTAGGTCCAAAAATTATGGACATTGTGCGAAAGAGGACAAAGGATTCATTTATCTCAACCAGAATTCTTTTGTGCAAAATTAAAATCAGTTATCTTCTGTCAATGTATTGAAAAGATTACCCGTTTCACATGAATCACTTCTCTTAAGTCATTTCTTATCAGTCCTCAAGAGAAACCATAATCCCCACAAATGTCTGTCAACATACTCGAGTACAAAGGAGGATATTTAACCTATCAGCGAATGCCATAAAGGACTGTCGGAATCTCTTGTTCAAGAGAAGCTTCTCCAATGGTTCATTAGGATCTATCGTTGGAATTAGCTCACTCTGTGCTAATACCCCACTATCAGGTATGCCCAGAGCCTGGCCCATTGTACGGAATTCTCTGGATTCCCTTCTCCTCAAGCTGATTTGTGAGAGCAGTGGTTGTGAACTTGATATCGAAAAGAAAGCCAGCACGAGTATGCTAGCCTTTACATGAACCAACAAAAGATGGAAGTAAATAAAAGATTCAGAAAGTAATGGCTTGAATTTTAACTTTCGATGACTAATGATGTTCGTCATTTCAGTTATGCAACAGAAGAAGCGGTAGGAAAGCATACCACAACTAAAAGCAGAAATCTGGAGGCAACTTGAAGCCATGAGATATTGTCATGAATTTCATCCAGTATGTAGGCAGTAACCCACACAGCTGACAAAATAAAAAAGGCAAAGGTTAAATTATCGATCCCAAAACTATCCAAGTTCATTTTATAACAATAGTTTGAAAATAAGCAAGTGGATAATGGGCCAGCCTGTGCAAAATGAATATCAGTTGTCTGTATTCCAGCAAGCCATTGTTAAACTAGATTAAAGATTTGTTGCAGATTAAAGGGACTACATAGTATAGAATCTCTTTTCAGAAAGTAAACCATGCAGTATTTCAGTATTTAACACAAGGCTTTAACAAACAAGTTCCTTGAGCACACTGGTTAAAGAATAGGCGTTAAGAGCTAACATTGACTTTTGCATCAGTTTTTTAACATGAACTTCACTCATTTTGATAGGAAAGCCATTTGCTGAAAACCTAAACTAATTATTGAAATCAACAACCTTAAAAATCGCCTTGGAGCATTGGTTAGTAGGAGGCTAGGAGCTTCAAGATAAATAAAGAAAGGTAAATGCTAGCCAGTGCCTTTAAAGGGATCAAAGGAAGTAAGTTTTTATTGGAAATGATGGATTTAAGATATTGAAAATTATGTTTTAGTTTTGGAATAAAAACTTGTCTTTTCTTGATCCTTCAACTAGTTTAGCAACATCCATAAAGAAATAACAGTGTCTCTTATAGAACATGGGAAAAAGAGTACCAATGGACGAAGCTGATACAAGTATTCCCCGCCAGAGGTCTTTGAGTTCATCAAACCTGAACTCTATATGACGAACAGCACCTGTAACCCCTACCAAAGTGGCCACATACAATGAATGGAGGCATACAACTGGGATGGTCCACTGAGCCCTCATGTGACAGCGATCGCTTAGAGGCTTCTTCATATGGATAACTAGAGCATGAATGAAAACTCTTAATAGAAATACATATAGTCAAAAAAACAACAACACAAGATATAGAGCTAGCGAAGCCTGGGAGGGGGAATCCTGGTAATCATTGTCACAAATTTCACAAGAAGGAATAATCAACTATAGTTCACCAAGTAGCAAGTACAGCAAAATTTTGTAAACAATAGAAGAAATTAAATAATAAGAGATAAAACAATGCAGTTCTATGGACAAAGAACATTAAAGTAGTTAGAAAATTTTTACATCTACTACCTGTACTCCAAGCAACAAACTCTATGTAATAGAAAGTAGAGTAATAAATAGATTAAAATTAATTCAGATTCTTACCAGCAGCACCAGCAATCCAGGGAAGTAGAACAAGCGGAAGAAAGAAATATGATCTTATCAGTGGTAAACGCCTCCTGACATATCAATAAAAAATTAAAATTCGATACAAAAGTGATAGCGCATGATAACTCCTCTAGCTCTGGTTAAGCATAGCAGTAAGTACCGAAATAAAAAAATACCAAAAAAACAAAAAAAAAAACAAAACTTCTTGAAGTAATAGGTGAAGTGTGAATCATAGTTTCACCAGTCCAAAATCAATCAGACAAACAGAATCCTAGAACAATATATTCAACAGTTTATTTGCTATGTGCTGCAGAAAATACAGAGTAACTGCTTGAGGCTATCTTCTTCGCTTAGGAACTGGCAGCTATAGGACTTGCTAATAACTCAATATTAAGCTGTCACTTGATAGCATCATTAGCCTTTTTACTTACTTGACAAAGATAAAATATAATTGAAAGGCTTGTGTTATGCGGCAGCTCAACAGCAAACCAAACCCCAGTGGTCCTTCACCCCAGACTGAAAGTAAACAGAAACAGCATGGTTATGCTAACAAGTATTCATTTGTGCAATATAAAGAATAAACAAATCAGAAAAGATGGCAAAAAGAAGTATAACCTGCCCATGCATAGCATGACTGCCACCAATGCCTCTTTTCAAATTTGAAGAAATTATTTGACATCTGCATAAAAAATAAATATAGGGTAGCTAAGCTTGAAGTCATTCAGCAGAACAACAAGAATATAATTATTTTTTTCTTTTTAGTTGTCAAAGAAAACAAATGACATAGACATATCACATATGAACTTTCTTTGTATACCACAAGTGATAGAAGAAGGTTGAAGCTGGCAACAACTTGAATTACTGGTATCCAAAAGCCACTGCCTTTAGTACGAGGAACCTTGTGAACTATGAAGGGAAATATAGACCATAAAAGAAGCCTGAAAGATAGAAGCCAACCAAAAGCATATGCATTAAAAACACCAAAGTTAAGATAAATGATAATATAAAGATAATAAGATAAAAGGACAAACTAAACCACCCTACAATGGAATGGAATCAAAAGAATCATCAAAGAGAGAGGCCAACCAAGAAAATTCCATTAAATTAAGGGAGAATTAATGAGAAGGACCCCTAACAATACAAAATTAACCATTCAAAAGGTGTTAAGGGAATGATTTTTAGTCCTCCGCCCTTAATTTTGTACCATTAACTGTCCCTCCTATAAATTCTCCCTTAAATCAAATCAACAAGCAAGTTAGAAAGAAAGAGCAGTTTTTTGGTCCATGGGCATGATGGGAAACTAACTTGCAAATCAAAGGGTTAAAAGGGTATATAAATGAGATTAGAAGTTAATTTTTTTTAATATGAGTAAATGAGGTTAGAAGTTATCAAATCAAAATTCATGAAAACATGCCATGAAACACATAGATATGCAGTTTCAAGTTTCAACTGTCAATTTGGGACAATAATTATGACCCATTATTATGAACCCAAACACATAAATAGAAGTAACTGAATTGGGTCAGAAAAAGAAAGAGAAAAAAGGTTACTGACAGAATGAATGACAGAATGGATACGGCAATGGCTATGTAGTCGCTGGGGCAGCCTCCTTCAACAGCACACCTCGCCATTCTGTTTTCATATCATTTGGATTTTGGATGCTGTGCTGTGTTGTGCTATGCAGATTCAGTGTCCAGTTTCAGATTGCATTGAATCGAAGCAGACACTTCGTTGTTCCTCGTTCTTTCCGAGTCCACATAGTCTTCCATTTCCACGTGCTCTGTGACACTTGCCTACTTTAATATTTATATTTTTTATATATGAAAAAGCTTACATAAGTTGGATCGCGGAGGCTCATCAGGGTCAGGACATATCTCATGAGCTGTATCCTTATCAATTGGACAAACCTTCGTTGGCTCATAATAAAGAGAATACAGACAAGTTCCCTTAAGGCATTGGCTAAGGAATCAAAGGGGCAAGTTTGTATGGAAAATTTGTGTATTTATTATTTTAAGAAGTGTTAAAATTACCTTCTCTGACAAGTTCTCTATTATCTTCTCTGCAAGCTCCATTGATGTATTTGTTTTTTGAAAGTGAAAAATTAGGTTATTGTAAATTTGTAGTTGCTGAAAAACTACCACAAGACGCGGAGAAGAGAGGAGGCGGCGGCTCCCAGACGTTGTGCGTGATGAGTGTGATTTCACCTCATTTTTCATGTACATTTCTGCATACATTTTCATATAGTTGGGCCATTTTAGTTTTATTTTGGTTAGTTTTTCCTTTGGAACGGATAAGGTAATTTTGTGTGTTGTTTTGTAGGAATTTATGATTAAATGCCCAAGATTTAGCCATGATGAAGCTTGGATGAAGATTGAGCTTGAAAAGAGAAGAAAATGAGCCAAGCAGAGCCCATCACGGCCGTGATGGAGCAATAACTGAAGAGAAAGAAGCCAAAAGTCAGAAGCCGTCACGGCCGTGACCTGTCAGCTGTACCAGACCTCCAAAAGTCAGAATTGGTCACGGCCTAGCCGTGATGGCTATCACGACCGTGACAGACCAATTGGTGAAGGCAGAAGCGATCACGGCCTAGCCGTGATGAGCATCACGACCGTGATGCTCCAGAATTTGAAAGAGCGCCTTGGCAAAACACGTCACGGCCTGGCCGTGATGGCCATCACGGCCGTGACGCACACCTAAGTTATAAATACGAATCTGGGCAGAATAGAAAGGGATCCTGAACCCTAGAACACACTCTCTGGCTGCTGTGGATCCTCCCATGGAGTTCATTCCTTCCTTCATCTCTATTCCTTTTCTTTTGGT
Organism: Sophora flavescens; assembly: GCA_030762895.1. NCBI lineage: Eukaryota > Viridiplantae > Streptophyta > Magnoliopsida > Fabales > Fabaceae > Sophora > Sophora flavescens. The sequence goes on from CM061069.1 coordinate 148,583,230, forward strand.
TTGTTATATGATTATGTGTAGCTAAACCCCTTTTGTTGGGGTTAGATGATGACTTTTCTGAACTTGTTTGTCTCATGATTTGATTGTAATACAAATTCCTATTTCTTTATGAGTATTTGATTCATTGCTTAATGCTTTCCTTGGCTTGATCATCCTAGGAATGATTTGTTGCTTTGATAGACAATTGAAAGATTGGTGTTAAGGCATGCTCATGAATCAAATGCCAAGTAGTTCATGAACCTAGACATAGGTCTTGGGGTGCTTGCAATCTTATGAATCTTGACTCTTAATGCAAATTCTCATGTTAATCCACCTGAGACATTATGGTTTAATTTGGGATTTTAGGCTCATTCCACCTAAGACATTAGTGTTTGAGTATTTGAGAAGATTTGATTGTCATAATTGAATTAGGAATTGTGTTATTTACCATTTCAGTGCAATCAAGGGAGGATTAGTATAGTCTAACCCTAGCAATTTCATCCATTTGTTATCACATCTCTGTTTGCCTGTTAAGTGTTTGTTAAAATTCCCAAAAGAACAAAAACATTTTATTCGTGTTTGTTTCGTTACATGTTAGAGCTACCTTCCATCCAAACAGATCGCCTAGATAGTAGTCAAATTTGCGAAGTGGTACTTGTCCACGATCCCTGAGAACGATATCCGGTCTCACCACTGTATTACTTGTTTGCGACTAGGTATACTTGCTGAAATCGTATCAAGTTTTTGGTGCCGTTGTCGGGGATCGGTGTGCCAATATCACGAGTACCAAAGGGGACTCCTAATTTAGGCATTTTTCATTGTTTTCCTACTGTTGTTTTTTTTTTTCCTGTTTTCTGTTTTCCTGCTGTGTTTTCTGTTTGTTCTGTTTTTCTGTTCTTTTTCTGTTCTACTCTGTTTGTTCCTTGTATGCGAGGTACAATCGACCCAGGTGAAATTCAATTCGACCCTGAGATCGAGAGACTTTGTAGAAGGAATAGAAAGGAAGCCAAGGCAAGACAGAACAGAGAAGGAGCATCCTCTACAGTGCAAGAACCACAAGTTGAGTTACCAAGTGGGCAAGAACCGCAAGTTGAAGTAGCAACTATCACCATGGCTGAAGACAATGCACCAAGGAGGACAATGGGGGACTATACTTCCCCCAGAGTCGATAGATGTGGAACTCCAATTGTTAGACCTGCAGTGGCCTGTAACAACTTTGAGATAAAGGCATCACTTCTCAATCTTGTGCAGTAAAATCAATTTGGAGGTTTGGAGAGTGAAGACCCTCATTCTCACATTGGCACATTCATTGAGTTGTGTGACACCATCAAGCTGAATGGAGCTTCCGATGAGGCTATTCGTTTAAGGCTTTTCCCTTTCTCTTTGAGGGATAGAGCTAAGTCATGGCTTCAATCTCATCCTCATGGGAGCATCATCACTTGGAATGATTTGGTGAGCAAGTTCTTATGTCGTTTCTTCCCTCCGTCAAGAATGATCAAGTTGAGATCGGAGATTAATGCTTTTGCACAGAGGGATGGTGAATCGCTTTATAAAGCATGGGAGAGGTTCAAATCTTTGCTTACCGCTTGCCCAAATCATGAGTTGGAAACATGGCAGCAAGTTGCAACCTTTGTCAATGGGCTCAACCGAAATTCCAGAAGTATGATTGAAGCGACTGTAGGTGGATCATTGAGCCAAAAGACACCCGATGAAGCAAAGGACTTGATTGAAACTATGGCTAATAATGATTATCAAATGCCTAGTTCACGATCATTGGTCAAGAGAGGTGTTTTGGAGCTTGATGAAATTGGTGCTCTTAAGGCGCAAATGGCCATCCTTACCAAGCAATTGGGGTCCGTTCAACTACAAAATTCTCAATTACAAGCGGTCCAAGTTCAAGCTGCCTCAGTGTGTGATTTCTGTGGAGGTAACCATGCCAACGGCAACTGTGAAATTAGTGTGGTTGGAGGTTCTGGGCAAGAAGAAGTGAATTACATAGGAAACCAAGGGCCTAAGCATGATCCTTTATCTAACACCTACAATCCGGGTTGGCGTAGCCATCCTAACTTTGGTTGGAGACAAGGGCAAGGCTCAAGTTCTCAAGCAAAGCCTCCTCAAGAGAATTCAAGCAAATTGGAGAATATTCTAGCCCAATTCATGCAAGCAACTCAAGATAATATGAAGAATCAAAATGCCTCCATCAAGAATCTAGAACACCAAATAGGCCAATTGGCAAAGCAAATGACGGAGAGACCTCAAGGACAATTGCCGGGAGATACCGAGAAGAATCCAAGGGAGTATTGCAAGGCAATTACTACAAGAAGCGGGAAAGTGTTAGTTCCAGATGAAAAAGAGAGAGAAGAAAAGACAATTGGTGAGGGAGTTGATGAAGTGACCGTTGAATATGTAACCAATGAAGAACCCGAGACTTCCCAAGCCACTACCTCTAGTCCTATTGTTGTTGAAGCTGAAAAGCAACAGAGGGAAAAACTGGTTGATGAAGAGTTTGCAAGAAAGAAGACTAAGAGGCAAATTCTTGAAGAAGTTGACAACCCTAAGGAGTTGCCACCGTATTTCAAGATACCCTATCCTCAAAGGTTGAAGAAGGAAGCAAAGGATCAACAATTCTCTAAGTTCTTGGATGTGTTTAAAAAGTTGCAAATTAACATTCCTTTTGCCGAAGCTCTTCAACAAATGCCTTCCTATGCCAAGTTTATGAAGGAGATTCTTACTAACAAGAGGAGGTGGAAGGAGGAGACGGTCATGCTCACTGAAGAATGCAGTGCCATACTCCAAAGGAAGTTACCGGTGAAGATGAAGGATCCGGGTAGCTTTATTATTCCATGTACTATTGGTCATTTGAATATTGGAAGAGCCTTGTGTGATCTTGGTGCAAGTATCAACCTTATGCCTCTCTCCATTTTCAAGAAGCTGGGAATTGGTGATGTCAAGCCAACAGGGATTTCTCTCCAATTGGCGGATTGTTCCATTACGTATCCTTATGGTGTAGTGGAGGACTTATTGGTTAAAGTAGACAAATTCATCTTTCCGGCAGATTTTGTGGTGTTGGATATAGCGGATGATAGTGAGACTCCGGTGATTCTTGGAAGACCATTCCTAGCCACGGGTAGAGCTCTGATCGATGTAAATCAAGGGGAGTTGGTGCTTAGAGTCCAAGATGAAAAGGTCACCTTCAATGTTTTTGAAGCAATGAGGCATCCAAGTGACAAAGATACATGTATGAGTGTGGACCTTGTTGAATCATTGACTGACAAGAGTGTGAAACAAACTTTTGAAGATTCATTGGAAGCGGCTCTTATGGGTGAGAATATAGAAGAAGAGGCATGTGAGGAAGAAGTTGAGTTCATGGTTAAATCCCTTGAGGCTTGTCTAGTTTTGAATACTGATGAAGACAAAGTTGTGGAGGATGTGCGGATTGAAGACAAGGGTGAACCTCCTGTGCTAGAGTTGAAAGAACTTCCATCTTATCTCCGTTATGCTTTCCTTGGGGTAAATTCTTCATTCCCGGTGATCATTAGTAGCGGGTTGAACTCTTTAGAGGAAGAGAAGCTGTTAAGGGTGCTTAGGGAACACAAATCTGCAATTGGGTGGTCTATGTCCGACTTGAAAGGGATAAGTCCCTCATTCTGTATGCACAAAATCCTTTTGGAGGAAAACTTCAAGCCGGTCAGACAACCCCAAAGAAGACTCAACCCAAACATGAAAGAAGTTGTAAGGAAGGAGGTTGTGAAGCTTTTGGATGCGGGTATAATTTATCCAATCTCCGATAGTCCTTGGGTGAGTCCGATCCAAGTTGTCCCTAAGAAAGGGGGGATGACGGTGGTTGCAAATGATAAAAATGAACTCATCCCCTCAAGGACCGTTTCTGGATGGAGAGTGTGTATTGATTACAGAAGATTGAATGAGGCCACCAGAAAAGATCACTTTCCCTTGCCCTTCATTGATCAGATGTTAGAGAGGTTGGCGGGCCATGCCTTTTATTGCTTCCTTGATGGATGCTCAGGGTATAACCAGATTGTGGTTGACCCAAAGGACCAAGAGAAGATCGCTTTCACTTGTCCCTATGGCGTCTACGCATACCGGAGGATGCCATTCGGGTTGTGTAATGCACCCGCCACTTTTCAAAGGTGCATGCTTTCCATATTCTCTGATATGACTGAAAAATTCATTGAGGTATTTATGGATGATTTTTCTGTGTTCGGTAATTCTTTTGATGATTGTCTGAAAAATCTTGGTTGTGTTTTGAAAAGATGCCAAGAAACTAACCTTGTTTTAAATTGGGAAAAATGTCATTTCATGGTTAGGGAAGGTATAGTTCTTGGTCATAAGATTTCGTCAGGGGGGATAGAAGTTGATAAGGCAAAAATTGAAGATATTGAAAAACTTCCCCCTCCCATAAATGTGAAAGGTGTTAGAAGCTTCCTAGGGCACGCGGGTTTCTATAGGATATTTATAAAAGACTTTTCAAAGATTGTGAAACCCTTATGCAAACTTTTGGTAGTTGATACTCCTTTTGTGTTTGATGATGATTGCATGCATGCTTTCCAGCTTTTAAAGGAAAAACTCACCACCGCACCGGTCATTGCACCTCCAGATTGGAGTTTACCATTTGAGTTAATGTGTGATGCAAGCGACTATGTGGTGGGAGCCATTTTGGGTCAAAGAAAAAATAAAGTGTTGCATGTTATTTACTATGCCAGTCGTGTGCTGAATGATGCTCAATTGAACTATACCACGACTGAAAAAGAATTGTTTGCTGTGGTGTTTGCATTTGATAAGTTTAGATCCTACTTGATTGGCTCTAAAACTACTGTGTACACTGATCATTCTGCTTTGAAGTATCTCATGACTAAACAGGATGCCAAGCCAAGGCTCATTAGGTGGGTACTATTGCTCCAAGAGTTTGATTTGGATATAAAGGATAAGAAAGGAGTGGAGAATGTGGTAGCCGACCATTTGTCTAGGCTTCCACAAGCAGATGTTCAAGCAAAAGCTGAGTTGCCAATTCAAGAAGAATTCCCGGATGAAAGGTTGTTTGTGGTGCAAGTGGCACCTTGGTTTGCGGACATTGCAAACTACAAGGCCGCCAACAAAATTCCGAAGGACTTCAATGCACAACAAAGGAAGAAGCTCATCCATGATTCTAAATACTATGTATGGGATGAACCTTACCTTTTCAAAAGAGGTTTCGATGGAATTCTGAGAAGATGTATTCCGGAAGAAGAGGTTAATGGGGTTTTGACTCACTGCCACAACTCACCTTATGGAGGACACTTTGGTGGTGAGAGAACAGCCATGAAAATCGTGCAAAGCGGGTTATTTTGGCCCACCATTTTTAAAGACTCTAGAGCTTGGGTGATGAACTGTGAGTATATCCAAGCGGAATGAAATTCCTTTGAAGGGTATTTTAGAGGTGGAACTCTTTGATGTGTGGGGGATCGACTTCATGGGTCCTTTCCCATCATCCTACAACAACAAGTATATTCTAGTTGCGGTTGACTATATGAGCAAATGGGTAGAAGCTGTCCCAACTATGAAGGATGATGCAAAAGCGGTGATTAATTTTGTGAGGAAGAACATCTTCACCCGATTTGGAACCCCAAGAGCCATTATTAGTGATGGGGGTACTCACTTTTGCAACAAAGAGTTCAATGCAGTGCTTGCCAAGTTTGGGGTCAATCATAAAGTTGCCACACCATACCACCCACAAACTAGTGGGCAAGTGGAGTTGTCCAATCGGGATTTGAAGAGGATCTTGGAGAAAACGGTGAACAATGCTAGGAAAGATTGGGCAAGGAAACTGGATGATGCACTTTGGGCCTATCGGACTGCATACAAAACACCTATTGGTATGTCACCTTACCAATTAGTGTTTGGAAAATCGTGTCACCTTCCGGTAGAGCTCCAACATCGTGCTTTTTGGGCAGTGAAGGTCTTGAACTTTGATACAAGGCTGGCCATGGACAAGAGACTGCTGCAATTGAATGAGTTGGATGAATTCCGACTCTTGGCATATGAGAGTGCAAGGATCTATAAGGAAAGAACAAAATTTTGGCATGATAAGTACATTCTTCCCAAGCAATTTGAAGAAGGTCAATCAGTTTTGCTCTTTAATTCACGTCTCAAGCTGTTTCCAGGTAAGTTGAGATCAAGATGGTCAGGTCCATTCTATGTCAAGTCAGTTTCTCCATTTGGTGCGGTTGAATTGGTAGATCCATCGTCTGGAGACACTTTCACTGTTAATGGGCAAAGGCTCAAGCACTACCTTGGAGGAGACTTTGATCATCAAGCAGTCTCCATCCCTCTTAAGGCACCCTCTTAGAAATCACCCGTCAAGCTAGTGACGTTAAAGAAGCGCTTATTGGGAGGCAACCCAAGTTTTCTTTTCCTTTCCCATTTCCATTTCTTTTTTATTTCAACTCTTCAATAATTTGAGAAGATCAAGAGTAATAAAATCATAGACTAATAGATTTCTTAAGTATTTTCATGTTCCTAAGGAAGGAGAGCAAGAAAGGGCAGGGAGAAACAAAGTCAGCAACCATCACGCCCAGGTCGTGACACTGGTCACGACCGTGATGAGCTTAATGTGAAGACCAGAAAGGATCACGGCCCAACCATGATACCCATCACGGGCGTGATGGAAGGACCCTGAAGATCAGAGGTCATCACGGCCTAGCCGTGATGAAGGTCACGGCCGTGACAGGCCACTTCTATGAACCAGAATTGATCACGGCCTAGCCGTGATGGTGGTCACGGCCGTGACACAATTTGCAACCTATCTTTGACTAGCCCTGTGAGCCAACACCCTCTACCGCCCCGGTGAGTTGTTCCAATTTTTTCTCCTCTCTCCAACTTGATTTTTTTTTTACATTGGGGACAATGTAAATTTTTAAGCTTGGGGTAGGGGTATTTTCTTTGTAAATTTTTAAATTTTTGCATTATTCATATTGCATTCATATAGGCATAGTTTTGCATGATCACATGATTAGATTGCCCCTTGCTTAGATTATGCATCCAATTGTGAGAACTGAGTGCCAAATAAGTTGTGATAGTGAATTTTCGAACCCAGTTTTTTTTATTCTTGTGATAAGGCTACAAATAAAAAATTGCTTGAGATGATCATCGATAGTTGATAATTAGCATGTGGTTCCATAGATTTGTGTTTCTCATTGATTTTTGAACTGCTAAATGTGAGCTTTTGAGCCATTAAGGGGTACTCACTAAATCTACCCCATTCTTTGTGTCAGAGTGTTATTCCTCTTGGATTGTATCTCTCTAGAACTTGACTTGAAACCGTTTTGAAGCTTAAAAATTTTTTATAACATTTTTGAAAGTGATTGAGGCACTAGATATTTTTCCGGCCCCCTGAGCTTTGATTGACTAAATGTTACCCCTTTGTTGCCCAACTTTGAGCCTGAAAGAATAAATACTTTTCTTGGTACCTTAAATTACTTTGATGAATATGATTGGTATGACACCTTGCAAAGTATTACAAAAAGGGTGAAAGGTAGTTGAAAAAGTATGGGATGAGAAAATCAAAAAATATTTCTCTTGAATTGAAAATTTCCCCTTCTCCAAATCAAAAAAAAAAAAATGAATGAAAAGAAGAAAAGAAAATAAAACAGAGAATATAGAGAAGGGGATGACAAAAAGAAATGAGAAATAAAATGAAAAGAAAGAAAGAAAGGTGGAAAAATGAGTCAAAACCCAAAAAGGTATTTTAGAAGGTGTCGTGCTTTACAATACTTGATATTTTGCTAGCCTTTTGAAATTTCCTTTTCTTTATTTCCCCACCTAACAATAAATCCCATGGCCCCGTTACAACCAAAGTAAAAGACCTCTTGATTCTTAGATGTTTTCTTTAATAAAGTAGAGATTTGGTTGATAGTCAAGCTTTTGGTAGAATTCATTCCTTGAGGAAATTGAGCGAATTATCAAATATCCCTAATCACTTGAGTGAGGTGAGAAGGAGTGCCCGAATCAGTGAGAATATGAGTCTAGGAACCTAAGCGTCTAATTGGACTTGAAATTGATCGTCTCTTGGTGAATTTTTTGAAAATGCATGTTACTTGGATTAGTTACTACTCGGGTTCTTGGTTCACTATATTTGCTCTGTTTGATTATCTTCTGGCCTTGGTTTTTGCTTGAGGACAAGAAAAGTCTTAAGCTTGGGGTGATTTGATGAGTGTGATTTCACCTCATTTTCCATGTACATTTCTGCATGCATTTTCATATAGTTAGGCCATTTTAGTTTGATTTTGGTTAGTTTTTCCTTTGGAATGGATAAGGTGGTTTTGTGTGTTGTTTTGCAGGAATTTATGATTAAATGCCCAAGATTTAGCCATGATGAAGCTTGGATGAAGATTGAGCTTGAAAAGAGAAGAAAATGAGCCAAGCAGAGCCCATCACGGCCTAGCCGTGATGGAGCAATAACTGAAGATAAAGAAGCCAAAAGTCAGAAGCTGTCACGGCCTAGCCGTGATGGCTATCACGGTCGTGACCTGTCAGCTGTACCAGACCTCCAAAAGTCAAAATTGGTCACGACCTAGCCGTGATGGCTATCACGACCGTGACAGACCAATTGGTGAAGGCAGAAGCGATCACGGCCTAGCCGTGATGAGCATCACGGCCGTGATGCTCCAGAATTTGAAAGAGCGCCTTGGCAAAACACGTCACGGCCTGGCCGTGATGGCCATCACGACCGTGACGCACACCTAAGTTATAAATACGAATCTGGACAGAATAGAAATGGATCATAAACCCTAGAACACACTCTCTGGCTGCTGTGGCTGCTGTGGATCCTCCCATGGAGTTCATTCCTTCCTTCATCTCTATTCCTTTTCTTTTGGTTTGTTATATGATTATGTGTAGCTAAACCCCTTTTGTTGGGGTTAGATGATGACTTTTCTAAACTTGTTTGTCTCATGATTTGATTGTAATACAAATTCCTATTTCTTTATGAGTATTTGATTCATTGCTTAATGCTTTCCTTGGCTTGATCATCCTAGGAATGATTTGTTACTTTGATAGACAATTGAAAGATTGGTGTTAAGGCATGCTCATGAATCAAATGCCAAGTAGTTCATGAACCTAGACATAGGTCTTGGGGTGCTTGCAATCTTATGAATCTTGACTCTTAATGCAAATTCTCATGTTAATTCACCTAAGACATTAGGGTTTAATTTGGGATTTTAGGCTCATTCCACCTAAGACATTAGGGTTTGAGTATTTGAGAAGATTTGATTGTCATAATTGAATTAGGAATTGTGTTATTTACCATTTCAGTGCAATCAAGGGAGGATTAGTATAGTCTAACCCTAGCAATTTCATCCATTTGTTATCACATCTCTGTTTGCCTGTTAAGTGTTTGTTAAAATTCCCAAAAGAACAAAAACATTTTATTCTTGTTTGTTTCGTTACATGTTAGAGCTACCTTCCATCCAAACACGATCGCCTAGATAGAAGTCAAATTTGCGAAGTGGTACTTGTCCATGATCCCTGAGAACGATATCCGGTCCCACTGTATTACTTGTTTGCGACTAGGTATTCTTGCCGAAATCGTATCAGTGCGACAGTATCCGTTGTGTGATTCATATCTAGTATGGTGTTAAGATCGAATTATTCAAGGAGAAATACAGAGATACCATCACAGATCTGGTTCACGACCGCTAAAAAATGGTGATGCTATGATGGCGAAATTGCCGCAAGCGACAGAGACGAGGAGGCGATGGCGGGACTAGGCTACGGATCGGTGCAGCAGCAAGGTGGAGCGTGCAACTGAAATTGATGTCGAAGCACGGTGATGGTGTTGGAGCAATGTGACTGGTGTTCTTAATAGAGTCTAGGTTGGAGACGACAGACGGTGGCGCTGCTTATGGTGACAGCAGCGAGGTGGTGATGCTAATGGTGATGTGTAGAGAATGAAGAATGGTAATTTATGATGATTTATGGTGGAAAGTATCAATATGTTGTTATTAAGGAATGAGAGGATGACGTTGAAGTAAAGGAAGAGAGTGGTGCAATGCAAGTGAGTGACAAAAATCATTACTTTTACTCCCTCACGTCATGAATTCAATTAAGAAAAGCTTCATCATGCATGATTCATTTTCAACTTTTGGCTCAAAATCTCTGACCTTTTTCTTCCCGGAGAAATAAGCAAACACATCATTCAGCTCTTGCATTCTCAAATGATTTCTTCGTTCCATATTTTTCAAATTCAAGCTTTTAGGATCGTCTTTCACTTCGAGGGGTAATGCTTCGATCTTAACACTATATTGTTGAGAGCGAAGATTACCTTATTTTAGGATGAAGTTTTTCTTAATTCATGTAGTGAGTGAACTAAAGGAAGAGAGTGGTGGAATGCAAGTGAGTGACAATAATCATTGCTTTCACTCCCTCACTACATGAATTCAATTCGTCATGCATGATCCATTTTCAACTTTTCGCTCTACAGATTTTCTCTATTCTCTGAATCTCTGACCTTTTTCTTCCCCGAGAAATAAGCAAACACATCATTCAGCTCTTGTACTTTGAAATGAATTGTTCGTTCCTTATTTTCCAAACTCAAGCTTTTAGGATCGTCTTTCATTTCAAGAGGGTAATGCTTCGATCTTAACACTATGTTGTTGAGAGTGAAGATTACCTCATTTAAGTGTAAAACGAAGCTAATAGCTGAATTGTGAAATAAAAGAGACAAGAATCCGATTCAAAGTGTAAGATCTGAATGATGTGTTTGTTTGTTTGAAAGAAAAAAAGGCAGTAGAGACTTAAGAGTATAGAGAAGAACTAACTATTGAGCGAAAAGTGAAATGGATTTTGCAGGATGAAGTTTTTCTTAATTCACGTAGTTAGTGAAGTAAAGGAAGAGAGTGGTGGAATTCAAGTGAGCGACAATAATCATTACTTTCACTCCCTCACTACATGAATTCAATTCGTCATGCATGATCCATTTTCAACAATTCGCTCTATGGATTTTCTCTATTCTCTGAATCTCTGACCGTTTTCTTCCCTGAGAAATAAGCAAACACATCATTCAACTCTTGCACTCTGAAAGGAATTCTTCATTCCTTATTTTTCAAATTCAATCTTTTAGGATCGTCTTTCATTTCGAGGGGGTAATGCTTCAATCTTAACACTATGATGTTGGGGGCAAAGATTACCTCATTGAAGTGTAAAATGAAGCTAATAGCTGAATTTTGAAATAAAATAGCCAAGAATACGGTTCAAAGTGTAAGATCTTAATGGTGTGCTTATTTGTTTGAAAGAAAAAAGACAGCAGAGACCTAGAGTATAGAGAAAAAATAACTATTGAGCGAAAAGTAAAATGGATCTTGCAGGATGAAGATTTTCTTAATTCACGTAGTGAGTGAAGTAAAGGAAGAGAGTGGTGGAATGCAAGTGAGAGACAATAATCATTACTTTCACTCCCTCACTGCATGAATTCAATTCGTCATGCATGATCCATTTTCAACTTTTAGCACAACATAGTTTATCTAAGCTCTGAATCTCTGACCTTTTTCTTCCCCTAGAAATAAGCAAACACATCATTCAGCTCTTCACTCTGAAATGAATTCTTCGTTCCTAATTTTCCAAATTCAAGCTTTAAGGATCGCCTTTCATTTCGAGGGGGTAATGCTTCGATCTCAACACTATGTTGTTGAAAGCGGAGATTACGTAATTGAAGTGTGAAACGAAGCTAATAGCTGAATTTTGAAATAAAAGAGTAAAGAATCCGGTTCAAAGTGTAAGATCCGAATGAGGTGTTTGTTTGTCGAAAGAAAAAAGGCAGCAGAGACTTAGAGTATAGAGAAAAACTAATATTGAGAGAAAAGTAAAATGGATATTGCAGGATGAAGTTTTTCTTAATTCACGTAGTGAGTGAAGTAAAGGAAGAGAGTGGTGGAATGCAAGTGAGAGACAATAATCATTACTTTCCATCCCTCACTACATGAATTCAATTCGCCATGAATGATCCATTTTCAACTTTTCACTCAACAGATTTTCTCTATTCTCTGAATCTCCGACCTTTTTCTTTCCCGAGAAATAAGCAAACACATCATTCAGCTCTTGCACTCTGAAATGAATTCTTCATTCTTTATATTCCTAATTCAAGCTTTTAGGATCGTCTTTAATTTCGAGGGGGTAATGCTTCGATCCTAACACTATATTGTTGAGAGCGAAGATTACCTCATTGAAGTGTAAAACGAAGCTAATAGCTGAATTTTGAAATAGAAGAGCCAAGAATCTGGTTCAAAGTGTAAGATCTGAACGGTGTGTTTGTTTGTTTGAAACAAAAAATACAACAAAGACTTAAGAGTATAGATAAAAACTAACTATTGAGCGAAAATTAAAATGGATCTTGCAAGATCCAGTTTTTCTTAATTCACGTAGTGAAGGTAAAGGAAGAGAGTGGTGGAATGCAAGTGAGCAACAATAATCATTACTTTCACTCCCTCACTACATGAATTCAATTCGTCATGCATGATCCATTTTCAACTTTTCGAGGAACATATTTTTCTCTATTCTCTAAATCTCTGACCTTTTTCTTCCCCTAGAAATAAGTAAACACGTCATTCAGCTCTTGCACTCTGAAATGAATTCTTCGTTCCTTATTTTCCAAATTCAAGCTTTTAGGATCGCCTTTCGTTTCGAGGGGGTAATGCTTCGATTTCAACACTATGTTTTTGAAAGCGAAGATTACGTTATTGAAGTGTAAAACGAAGCTAATAGCTGAATTTTGAAATAAAAGAGCCAAGAATCCGGTTTGAAGTGTAAGATCTGAATGGCGTGTTTGTTTGTTTGAAAGAAAAAAGACAGCAGAGACTTAGTGTATAGAGAAAAACCAATATTGAGTGAAAAGTAAAATGGATCTTGCAGGATGAAGTTTTCCTTAATTCACGTAGTGAGTGAAGTAATGGAAGAGAGTGGTGGAATGTAAGTGAGCGACAATAATCATTACTTTCCCTCCCTCACTACATGAATTCAACTCGTCATTCATGATCCATTTTCAACTTTTCGCTCAGCATATTTTCTCTATTCTCTGAATCTCTGACCTTTTTCTTCCTCGAGAAATAAGCAAACAAATCATTTAGCTCTTGCACTCTGAAATGAATTCTTCGTTCCTTAATTTCCAAATTCAAGCTTTTGGGATCATCTTCCATTTCGAGGCGGTAATGCTTGGATCTTAACACTATGTTGTTGAGAGTGAAGATTACCTCATTGAAGTGTAAAACAAAGCTAATAGCTGAATTTTGAAACAAAAGAGCCTAGAATCCGGTTCGAAGTGTCAGATTTGAATGGTGTGTTTGTTTGTTTGAAAGAAAAAAAGTAACAGAGACTTAGAGTATAGAGAAAAACTAACTACTGAGCGAAAAGTAAAATAGATCTTGCTGGATGAAGTTTTTCTTAATTCACGTAGTGAGTGAAGTAAAGGAAGAGAGTGGCAGAATGCAAGTGAGCGACAATAATCATTACTTTCACTCCCTCACTGTGACACCCTTCTACCCCGCATGTTAATGTAAAACATTTATTTAAAAGAGGTAATTATAAAACATGCATTTATTTGATTAAAATAAAAACTTGGATAAAAAAGTTTCACATCTCAACGAAAACAACGCGGAAATAACATAGTTTTAAAATAATAAAACATAAACAAGACAGATAAAGAAAAACCCAATCCCGATGTCATATACAGAGCTGACATAACCAAAAATCCGGATACATCATGGAAACAAACTGAAATAACTAACAAAACTGACAACTATAGCTAAGCATTCTAACTAGAGTCGCGACTCCTTAGAGGCACTCCTCCGCTGGCTGCTCACTATCCTCTACATAAGGAAATACATGCAACAATAGAAACATGAAAACATGGAGTAAGAAATCATGTAAACACAACGGCATGGGAATAGGGGATAAGATGAACATACATCACAGCATGGCATAGCAATTTCACAATATACAATATATATACATCATCATATAATATCATAACAACATGTTAATTGAGACACCCCGTTGTGTCCCTTTATGTCATTTAGTTTAAAACCTCATTATTTAATTACTTAATCGCACGCTTAACGTGAAAATTACGTAAAAATTGAAACTTGATTTCTTAAGCAAATAGATTCATATAGAATAGAATATTAAAACATAAATATATTGAACATACTTAAAGCATCAGAGTTATCAAAACACTGTTTCAGGGCATCCCATCAATAGGATCTCGAACTGGTGCATAGTTATACAAAACATAAGTGGAAAGATAAAGCTTCACGACACAGATGCACTGGCCATAACTAACTAGACCCTAATCACCATGGGTCATAGCTCGTCCTCCGGCATCTGGTTCGTAGGGAGTTCCATCCAACTCCTCCTGGTTACGTTCATCCACAGGGTCTTCTCGTATGGTTCCACAAGGAGACAAAATACAACATACAGAAATATACAGGGGATAAGAAACAATTCTATCATCAAAAGCAGAAAAGAGTCATAGTAAACCATACAGTAATTATCACAGACACAACATCAGTCAAGTCATCCATCTTCCATAAAATTCTTATATCCATCCTACCCTCACTCCTGCAACTAAAACTTGATACTGAAAATGGCTATGGTTTCCCTATCATAGTTATGGTTATCGGTCAGTCGTCCAAGCGACACGTCCCATTCCCGGTGCACATCCTTGGTCATGGTGAGAATGCTCATGCAAAGCAATGACACTATAGCTGCACATTAAACCCGGTGCACACCCCAGACCGTGGGTGCTCATGCAAAGCAATGACACTATAGCTGCACGATTATCCCGGTGCACACCTTCACCATGGTAAGAACGCTCACGCAAAGCGTGACACTACAACTGCACGATGATCCCGATGCACACCTCGTCCACTCCCAGAGGTGCTCATGCAAAGCAATGACACTCGTAGCTGCACAAGTTAAGTTTACCCTTTGGACGGTCCCACAAGGACTTCGGGTCTTGTATGTGTCCCACATACGATTATAGAAACAACACAACTTATGAACCTCGCAGACTCCTATGGTCATAACCTAGTGCCTTAATCTCTCATCAAGACCTCGACACATGCTCTATGTCACAACACCTCTTTAACATATTTCATGTAGGTTAGGCACCTCTAAAAATCATCATGATCCTCACCCCCAAAACAACTCATCTCTTAGACCACATATATATCTTCGCTTAATCCACTAAGCATAAAGTAAATACCGCACAGATCAAGCATAACATCAAATCAATCAAAGATATTTCAAAACATCAACATAGCACTAAATCAGTCCAATAAAGGTAATAAAACTCAAATCAACCATCAACAGTATAAACATCAACCTAATATCGATCAACCTACAATCCCCGAATCACCATGGATGTTTTATAAAAGCAATTTAAAGTGATTCTGGTCTTGTCGATTATTCGACTTCTAGTAAGGTTTAGGTCGTCCTACATAATTACTACATAATATACTACTTATCGATTCCGACGATAGGTTGATTCTTTCCCCCACCTGAGTTATCACCGAAAGCTCGAATTCCCAGCTCCTCGTTATCCGACCACGAGGTGTTAACACCACCTTCAACCAAACAACATAAAAACAACTAAATCAAATAAACTCATCTATGTTCTCATTAGGTAGGTTCGGCCATTTAAATCTAATGAGAGTTAGGTTTCATTTCACACTCTAAGATTTTAGATACTTAACTCTTAGGTTCTAGGTGACTTCAATAATTTGTTATAACTTGAAAATATTGAATAAAATCATCCAAACTCTTAGGTTAGGTTTCGGTCTTGTATAGTAAAATAGGTTAGAAAACTTTAAACCTTCCAATCTCTTAGATTTTGCATCCTAATGTATTTAGGAGCTCAAATCCATGATCAAATTGAAAATAAAAGAAAACAAAATATCATAGGTCCATAGACCTCATAGGTTCGGCCATCATAAGATAACTAGGTTAGAAATCTCTAAACTTTCCAATCTTTTTGACTTAGCATCCTAATGTCTTAAGGATCTTCAAGTCCATGATCATTTTGGAAAATGAAAACTCAAACATCCTAGCTCCAAAACATTGAGTTTCAGCCTAGCCTAGGAGAATGAGGAAAAGCCTTTTGTTTGATGAAAACTCTTAGGTTTGGCATCACAAAGTATTAAGAGGTCTAAATCCATGATCATAGTTAGAAAGTTGAACTCAAGCATCCTAGGTCCAAAACCATATAGGTTTGACCATCCTTGGATAAATAAGCTAGAGATTTTCAAACCTTTCAAGACTTTAGATTTAAGATCAAGAGGGATCTAGAAGCTCAAATACATGATCATCTTTCAAAAAGTTGAAACAAAACTTCCTAGGCCACCATGTATAGGTTTCGGTCATCCTTAGAAATAAGAGGTAGAAATTTTTGTTTTATACAAACTCTTAGTATGTGAAAATATAAGTTAATACAAGACTATAGAAAGTGGTGTCAACTCAAAAGGATTTTTCTACAATTTTCTAGAGATTTTAGAATTTGAAAACCCATTAAAAACACTTAAAGAAAAAGTAGAGTAAACCATAAGGTAAAAGAAGAAACTTGCAAAAAGATTGACATAAGAGTATTACCCTTGATACAAGGATCAACTTTTGTGAAGAACTTTAGTTGAAAAGATGAATAAAAATGCAAGCTTTATGAGTATGAAGTTTGAAGAGAAAGGATGGAGACGAAGAAATAGTGTTTTTGGAGAAGAAAAAGTGAGTTGAAGAAAATAAAAGTGTGATATATAGGGAGGGAGAGAGGGCCACGGTTTTGAGGGAGAGAAATGAGTGCTTGGAGGCCAAGTTTTGAGTTATGTCATGTTTGGTTGGCAAAAGTTGAAAGAAATGGCTTAATTGATTATAAAATAGTAAATTTTGAAAAAAAGTAATGATGATACTTTTATGGATGTGACATAAAGCTTCTAAAACCATGTCTCCTTTCCCTAACAAGTCACCTCATCTCTTTTATGTCCTCTAGTCTGCTCCATTTCGTACCCAGTTACAGTTCCGATCATATATTCCCGACGTGTTCACCCGAATAAAATATTTTATTTTATTTTATTTTATTTTTGAACGAAAATTTTCAAAAGAACCAAAGTTGAAGGAAACATAACAAAAACACTAACCGTCTCATTCACGGGTCAAAATTAGGTTTTCTGCTCAGTAAACTTATACTGGCAGTGAAAACGCAGACCGACTTTCGTCTGAATTTTCAACCGAAAATTTTATTGTGACTTCATATGATAAGGTGGATTAGGAATATGATTTTATTTTATTAAAACAAAATATTTTCTACTTTCATAGTAAAATATAATTACTTATATTTTAATTGATTAAACAGTATAATGAAAATCAGGCTGTTACATTAATCATCCAACATATGCTATGCAGTGAAACCCAACCCTACTCCATCAATGCATGTGGATCCAACTAACTCGGGAAGTCAGCTTCGGAGTTACATATCCGTATTGGCCAAAAAGCACCAACACCGGCAGTTCCTCCAACCATGGAGGAACCCCTTGGATAGCCAGCGTATCATAACTGGATACGCCAACTCAGGGATGCACAGTTCACCAAACAATGGGTGAACCACCCGAGACTTGGTCCAAATCATCATAACTTGGATGACCTCCCCTATGTTGAACATCCCCCTCAACATCAACTCCAATACTCTATGCAAATGGTACAACAACACACAAGGCAACCACCACCTTTGCTTGGGCCTGAAAGCACCCAAGACTTATCACCAACATCAACATTAACACCTTAGAACCAAACCATGGGGTTGAGGCCCCCTTGGCCAAAAAGCACCAAGGTCTAACATAACAACATCTCGACCAAAAAGAATCGAGAGCACTTTGGCCAAATAGCACCAAAGCGTGAAAAGGTGCGGTAACACATCGGGTACCGCCTTAACCAGCTTATTAGTCTTTATTATCTTAATTAATATTTAATTAAGTTATCTAACTTGTTATCATTTGATTTGTGTTATTACATCATCTGGGGACAATTGAGGCAAACACCCCTTTAATTCATTAATCTTAAGTTCTGACCAGTAGGGGGAAGCACGGGCGTACTAAACCCCCAGTACGGTCGTGCTGCCACTTAAGTGGAGCACGGTAGTGCTCACTGTCCTACACGACAGTGCTCAATTCATGGCCTGTTTTCCAGAATTTAACTGGGAACACGGTCATGCTCCCTGTTCAGCACGGTCGTGCTCCTGGGCAGGGCCATACTGTTCTGGGCAGAATTCAACGTGTTCTTGGAGTTTAGGCTCCCTAATTCTCTCAAATCAGATCCTAGGGTCTTAACTAAAACATTTGGCATGAAACCTCGCCCCTCACTAACACAGTTCATATCATATGAAGCTTTGGGGAATTAATCTCTTAATTCCTATGTTAATTAAGAGTCCTAATTAAATCCGATTAGGGTCTTATTAACATATTCAACATAACGGTAACATCATCATCAACAACATATCCAGTCAATGTGATCAACATAATCCATGTCATAACAACAACATTCATAATCATGGGTATTCATACCAATTCAACCAAAACTCATGGCATAAGACAATTCAATAGGCATACCACATCATGACCAACTCAACAATTATAACAAATATGCATACCAATTAATCCAATTAAACATATAAACAATTCGGTCATACAACCAGGCAGATCATGGCATCAATACATTATAACAACAATAAACGTGGCTATGAGAACCCATCATCTTACGCTACTCCCTAGCCTAGTGTATACACTATTTTTCTCCCATACCTGGTATGCGGTTCGCATTTCAAAAGAAGAAAGAGGGTCCTCTAGGGTATCGTCTCCAAAGCACTTATCTACGACCTCAAGAACAACAAGGAAACATCTTAATTAGACTCTTAGGCCAAGAAATCATAAGGGAAAGAACGAGAGGGACGAGGTGCACGAATCTTACCTTGTTTGAAGGTTTAAACAGTGAATACAATGATCACATCTTCGCAGCGATGTTCTCCTATCAATGAATGGTGAAGAACGGTGTAACAACAGGTTCCCTAAAGAGAGTTTTCTAGAGATAATTAATGGAGATTGAGAGAAAAAGAGAAAGGAGGCAGCTCTGAGTGTTGGGACGTGATAGACTAGGGTTTAGATCGTGTTTTAGGGGTTAAAAATGGGTTAGAATGCGTTTTGGGATTAAAAAGAACCTAAATCACGTTTTCTAGTTTTGCACGTATTCGCGGGGTGAGCCAACCAACTTCTGTCAGTTGGATTCCTGAGGCGAACCCGAAAGCCCAAAGCTGAATTTTGGTTTTTCGCGATGCTAACAAAGGCTCGATGGACGAGGCCGAAAAGTCGAATTTGGCCAAAACAAATGTAATAAGATTTGTAGATAATTCTCTTAGCTTTTCAACGCCACCAAGATCATCTCGATCGAATATCTAGAGCTCAAGATATGACCAAAACGGTGAAACAGGTTACTACGACTCTAAAAGAGTTGAACCTTTCTAAAGATAAACTTTCTCAAACATGAACTTAGACAACATAAACAACCTAACAAGCATATGCAAACATATATATATATATATATATATATATATATATATATATAAATGCATTAAGATTATTTATAAAAAACGGGATGTTACGCTCACTGCATGAATTCAATTCATCATGCATGATCCATTTTCAACATTTCGCTCAACAGATTTTCTCTATTCTCTGAATCTCTGACCTTTTTCTTCCCCAAGAAATAAGCAAACATATCATTCAGCTCTTGCACTCTGAAATGAATTCTTCGTTCCTTATTTTCCAAATTCAATATTTTAGGATCGCCTTTCATTTCGAGGAAGTAATGCTTCGATCTTAACACTATGTTGTTGAAACCGAAGATTACGTCATTGAATTGTAAAACGAAGCTAATAGCTGAATTTTGAAATAAAAGAGCCAAGAATCCGGTTCAAAGTGTAAGATCTGAATGATGTGTTTGTTTGTTTGAAAGAAAAAAGACAGCAGAGACTTAGAGTATAGAGAAAAACTAATATTGAGCGAAAAGTAAAATGGATCTTGCAGGATGAAGTTTTTCTTAATTCACGTAGTGAGTGAAGTAAAGGAAGAGAGTGGTGGAATGCAAGTGAGCGACAATAATCGTTACTGTCACTCCCTTGCTACATGAATTAAATTCATCATGCATGATCCATTTTCAACTTTTCGCTCAACAGATTTTCTCTATTCTATGAATCTCTGACCTTTTTCTTCCCCGAGAAATAAGCAAACACATCATTCACCTCTTGCACTCCGAAATGAATTCCTCGTTATTTATTTTCCAAATTCAAGCTTTTACGATCGTCTTTCATTTCGAGGGGGAAATGCTTCGATCCTAACACTATGTTGTTGAGAGCGAAGATTACCTCATTGAAGTGTAAAATGAAGCTAATAACTGAATTTTCAAATAAAAGAGCCAAGAATCCTGTTCAAAGTGTAAGATCTGAACGGTGTGTTTGTTTGTTTGAAAGAAAAAAGACAACAGAGACTTAGAGTATAGATAAAAACTAACTATTGAGCGAAAAGTAAAATGGATCTTGCAGGATGAAGTTTTTCTTAATTCACGTAATGGGTGAAGTAAAGGAAGAGAGTGGCGGAATGCAAGTGAGCGACAATAATCATTACTTTCACTCCCTCACTACATGAATTCAATTCATCATGCATGATCCATTTTAAACTTTTCGCTCAACAGATTTTCTCTATTCTCTGAATCTCTGACCTTTTTATTCCCCGAGAAATAAACAAACATATCATTCAGCTCTTGCACTCTGAAATGAACTCTTCGTTCCTTATTTTACAAATTCAAGATTTTAGGATCGCCTTTAATTTTGAGGAAGTAATGCTTCGATCTTAACACTATGTTGTTGAAACCGAAGATTACGTCATTGATTTGTAAAACGAAGCTAATAGCTGAATTTTGAAATAAAAGAGCTAAGAATCCGGTTCAAAGTGTAAGATCTGAATGATGTGTCTGTTTGTTTGAAAGAAAAAAAAGACAACAGAGACTTAAAGTATAGAGAAAAACTAACATTGAGTGAAAAGTAAAATGGGTCTTGCAGGATGAAGTTTTTCTTAATTCACGTAGTGAGTAAAGTAAAGGAAGAGAGTGGTGCAATGCAAGTGAGCGACAATAATCATTACTTTCCCTCCCTCACTACATGAATTCAATTTGTCATGCATGATCCATTTTCAACTTTTCGCTCAACAGATTTTCTCTATTCTCTGAATCTCTGACCTTTTTCTTCCCCGAGAAATAAGCAAACATATCATTCAGCTCTTGCACTCTGAAATGAATTCTTCGTTCTTATTTTCCAAATTCAAGCTTTTGGGATTGTCTTCCATTTCAAGTGGGTAATGCTTCGATCTTAACACTATATTGTTGAGAGCGAAGATTACCTCATTGAAGTGTAAAACGAAGCTAATAGCTGAATTTTGAAATAAAAGAGGCAAGAATCCGGTTCGAAGTGTAAGATCTGAATGATGTGTTTGTTTGTTTTAAAGAAAAAAGACAGCAGAGACTTAGAGTATAGATGATCCGCTGTCGCACACGGGTCAAAAAACCGAGTGATTAAAAAAAACTGTAGTTAGGGCACGACAACTCGAGTATCTTATCTCAAGGACTCTTGGTTTGTTATTAACCTACAAATCAGATTTTTTTTTGGGGGGGGGGGGGGGGGGGGTTAGATTCTATGAGAGAAGAATTGATCAAGAAAATAGTGCAAATAAGTGATTGTCAATAAGTTGAAACGATTAATCTGCTGTTTCGGTTTCCCAACTATCATTGATTCACATAAATTCCAAGCCCTAAGCGGATTCTAATCTCTTTTCGATTGTAGCAGCAATTAGACAGGCGCAATTGACACTACGATATATATGTTCCTATTTCCGAATTAAGCAAATGGATTGAAGCTGTCGTGAATTAAGCAAACCAGATCAACACACGCGAATTAAGCAAACGCGATCAAGGTATAGAAACATAGAATCAACGAAATTAATCAATACTTATTCTACATAACTTGAATTAAGCAAACAAGGCATATAACATAATATTGAAAGAGACAAGCAAATTGATCGGGAATTATGGAACCTCAAGTGTTGGCGGAAACCGATTACAGCAGACTAATCCCTGGTGATTAGTTCTCCATCACAAACATGATACAAACCCTTGGAATAGACTAAAAACAGTGAAAATTCTATATCATTTGCGTCTGCCCTGGTGCCTTTTATAAATTAGGATTCGCATCACGACCGTGATGGCCATCACGGCCAAGCCGTGACGCATTCTGCCAAGGGCGCGCATTCAAATTCTAGTCTATCACGGCCGTGATTCCAATCACGGCCAGGCCGTGATGCTTTCTGACTTTGGGTGCTGATCTGTCACGGCCATGACCTCCATCACGGCTAGGCCGTGATCAATTCTGTTCTTCAGGGTTCTCTCATCATGCCCGTGATGCGTATCACGGCTGGGCCGTGATCAATTTTGACTTTCAGGGTCTTCTCATCACGCCTATGATGGTCATCACGGCTGGGCCATGATGCTCTCTGGTCTTCAGGGGTAGCTCATCACGGCCGTGATGGCTTCTTCTTAAAGAGTCATTCCCTTTTGCTTTTCTTATTAACCTGAAAACATGAGATAGCAGTAAATGTTTTATTTGACTCAAAATTAACTAAAATGTCCTAAAACTACTTAAGGGGCTAAAATGTTGCTTGAGGACAATTAAATCCAAATTCGGGCGAAAACGAGATTAAACTCGAGTAATTAGTGCAAAAGCCATGGTCTTACTAGTTAAAAAACTAGTTGAGCCAGAGGCTTATCAATAGAGAAAAACTAATATTGAGCGAAAAGTAAAATGGTTCTTGCAGGATGAAGTTTTTCTTAATTCACGTAGTGAGTGAAGTAAAGGAAGAGAGTGGTGGAATGCAAGTGAGCGACAATAATCATTACTTTCCCTCCTTCACTACATGAATTCAATTCGTCATGCATGATCCATTTTCAACTTTTCGCTCAACAGATTTTCTCTATTCTCTGAATCTCTGACCTTTTTCTTCCTCGAGAAATAAGCAAATATATCATTCAGCTCTTGCACTCTGAAATGAATTCTTCATTCTTATTTTCCAAATTCAAGCTTTTGGGATTGTCTTCCATTTCGAGTGGGTAATGCTTCGATCTTAACACTATATTGTTGAGAGCGAAGATTACCTTATTGAAGTGTAAAACAAAGCTAATAGCTGAATTTTGAAATAAAAGAGCCAAGAATCCAGTTCAAAGTGTAAGATCTGAATGGTGTGTTTGTTTGTTTGACATAAAAAAGGCAGCAGAGACTTAGAGTATAGAGAAAAACTAACTATTGAGAGAAAAGTAAAATGGATCTTGCAGGATGAAATTTTTCTTAATTCACGTAGTGAGTGAAGTAAAGGAAGAGAGTGGTGGAAAGCAAGTGAGCGACAATAATCATTACTTTCACTCCCTCACTACATGAATTCAATTCGTCATACATGATCCATTTTCAACATTTCGCTCTACGGATTTTCTCTATTCTCTGAATCTCTGACCTTTTTCTTCCCCGAGAAATAAGCAAACATATCATTCAGCTCTTGCACTCTGAAATTAACTCTTCTTTCCTTATTTTCCAAATTCAAGCTTTTAGGATCGTCTTTCATTTCGAGGGGATAGTGCTTCGATCTTAACACTATGTTGTTTAGAGCGAATATTACCTCATTGAAGTGTAAAATGAAGCAAATAGCTGAATTTTGAAATAAAAGAGCCAAGAATCCGGTTCCAAGTGTAAGATCTGAATGGTGTGTTTGTTTGTTTGAAAGAAAAAAGACAGCAGAGACATGGAGTACAGAGAAAAACTAACTATTGAGCGAAAAGTAAAATGGATCTTGCAGGATGAAGTTTTTATTAATTCACATAGTGAGCGAAGTAAAGGAAGAGAGTGGTGGAATGCAAGTGAGCGACAATAATTGTTACTTTCACTCCCTCGCTACATGAATTCAATTCGTCATGCATGATCCATTTTCAACTTTTCGCTCTACAGATTTTCTCTATTCTCTGAATCTCTGACCTTTTTCTTCCCCGAGAAATAAGCAAACACGTCATTCAGCTGTTGCACTCAGAATTGAATTCTTCGTTCTTTATTTTCCAAATTCAACCTTTTAGGATCGTCTTTCATTTCGAGGGGGTAATGCTTCAATCTTAACACTGTTGTTGAGAGCGAAGATTACCTCATTGAAGTGTATGTTGAATATAATTAATATATGGACGGTGGAGTCCCATCCATTGTATTTGTTGAATATAATTAATATATGGATGGTGGATTTATGTGGACGGTGGAGTCCCATCCATTGCATTCTTATGATTCATTGTATATTTCTCCTAGGACTTAGTATAGACTTTTATTGTTCTTGGAATCAAGTCTAGAGTCAAGTATATATATATCTTGTACTCCTATTCAATAATATACAAGTAAAAAGTATTCAGTTTTCATATTCAAGTTGGTATCTAGAGCCTTGTTGGTTCCTGTTTGGTATGTTCATTGGGTTTCGACTGTTGTGAACACTGGCCATGTTTTTTGAAGTTGTCTGGTGACCGGAGTGACACTGCCGTTCACCTCAGACGTCGCCGACCGGACGTCCGCCCAAGCTCCGCCGCTAGATTCGCTGTCATGCGCCCTCACGTGTCATCAACAAAATTCTCACTCTCCGGCGCGTGTAATCCACGCGCCGCCTTCCCGGCTTCCGTTTGTGCCGCCGTCCTCTCCCGGTTCTGTTCCGCCCCTATTTGGTTTGTGGGTCTGTCGTTGTGCTACCCCTTCATTGAATCTTGTTGCTGTTTGTATTCTGTTGCTCTTCTTCCATGGCAAAAAAGAAGAGCTTGAGCCCCTGTTTGATTTCTGGTTCCCCCACTATTACTACCAAGTCAAATGAAGATCATCTAATTTCGGTCAGTGAGTATAAGGAGTACCTTCAATTTAAAGCCACTCAACAGGCTTTTCCTTCGGCCACCATTGCTCACACTGGTAACTCTAAAGTTTGTCTCTCTCGATTTACATCTGTTGGATCTTGGATTTTAGACTCTGGTGCTTCTAAACACCTAGCTGGTAATCCTTCTCTTTTCTCTAAATTGTCATTCCCTAAAACATCTCACAGTATTACTCTTGCCGATGGGTCTAAAGCACAAGCCGCTGGTATTGGTCAAGCTTCACCTCTTCCATCCTTACCTTTAAATTCAGTCTTGTTTGTACCGGATTGTCCCTTTAATTTAATTTCAATTAGCCAAATTACTCGCACTCTAAATTGTTCCATAACCTTTAATTCTAATTCCTTTGTTATACAGACCTAGAGATGGAGGACAAACGATTGGATCTGGATCTGAATCACAGGGCCTCTACTACCTTCGATCTTCCTCATCCACCGCATGTGCTGTTTCAGAGTCTGTCGATCTCTTACATCGTCGTTTGGGTCATCCAAGTCTATAAAAATTAAATCAGATGATCCCTCATCTTTCACATTTGAAGACCTTGAACTGTGAGTCATGTCAACTTGGAAAACATGTTAGAGTATCTTTTCCTAGTAGTGCCAGTAGTCGAACTATGTCTCCTTTTGATATCATCCACTCTAATGTTTGGGGTTCTAGTCGTATTCCTTCTGTTCGAGGATATAGATATTATGTTACTTTCATTGATGATTTCTCAAGATGCACTTGGTTATTTTTAATGAAAAATCGTCCTGAGTTATTTGATGTCTTTCAAACCTTTTGATCACAAATAAAGAATCAGTTTGGAAAAACAATTCATATTTTGCACAGTGATAATACAAAAGAATATTTTTCCGCATCTTTTAAATCCTTTTTGAGTTCTCATGGCATTATACATCAGTCCAGTTGTTCTCACACACCACAGCAAAATGGTGTTGCTGAACGCAAACATCGTCATCTTGTTGATACAGCTCGGACTCTTTTAATAAATGTCAATGCACCCTTGAAGTTTTGGGGTGACGCTGTTCTTATGGCCTGTTATTTGGTAAACCGAATGCCATCCTCTGTTTTGGGTAATAAAATTCCCCACTCTATTTTATTTCCTAAAGATTCTCTTTATACTGTTCCCCCTCGTGTGTTTGGTTTTACCTGTTTTGTCCATGATCTTTCTCCTGGTCGTGATAAGTTGTCTGCACGGGCTGTTAAATGTGTCTTTCTTGGGTATTCTTGAGTGCAAAAGGGATATCGATGTTATTGTCCCTCTACATATTGCTTTTATGTATCTGCAGATGTTACATTTTTTGAAGATACCCCCTACTTTGTCACATCAGCTACCTCCGACTCTACTCCATCTCAGGTACTGGTCATTCCTCAACTTGAACAGCCCCAGGATGACCGCCCGTTTCATCGATATGGTATTTTTATGAGCGTCGGGCTCTTAAAGTTCCTGAGATCACACCCAGTATTGATCCTCCTGGTTCAGCTCCCGCTCCAATCGCTTCTCCCACTGCAGTCCAACCAGTCGCTTCCGCTGACTTACCAATTGCCCTTCGTAAAGGTAATCGTTCTACTCTTAATCCCCATCCCATTTACAATTTCCTTAGTTACCATCGATTATATCCTTCCCATTATGCCTTTGTATCTGCCTTGTCATCTGTTACCATTCCCAAGAATGTTCAGGAAGCACTATCTCATCCAGGATGGCGACAAGCAATGGTTGATGAGATGATGACTTTGGAATCTAATCATACATGGACCCTTGTTTCCCCTCCTGCTGGGAAATTAGTAGTTGGTTATCGATGGGTATTTACAGTTAAAGTTTGTCCTAATGGGCAGGTGGATTGCTTGAAAGCCCGACTGGTCGCAAAGGGGTACACTCAGATCTATGGTCTGGATTAGGGTGATACCTTTTCTACCGTTGCTAAGATGGCATCTGTTCGTTTGTTCTTGTCGATGGCCGCCATGAGACACTGGCCATTATACCAGCTGGATATTGAAAATGCATTGTTATATGGTGATCTGGAGGAGGAAATCTATATGGAGCAACCACCTGGGTTTGTTGCTCAGGGGGAGTCAGATCTTGTTTGCAGGTTACAGAAGTCCTTGTATGGCTTAAAACAGACACCTCACGCTTGGTTTGGGAAGTTCAGTAACGTCATCCAGCAGTTTGGCATGATTCGTTGCGAGGCAGACCATTATGTATTCTTTAAATGCTCATCCTTGAATAAACGTATTTATCTTGTGGTGTATGATATTGTTATTACATGTGGCAATCAAGAAGGCATTAAGGAATTGAAGCAACACTTGTTTAAACATTTTCAAACCAAAGATCTTGGACAATTGCGGTATTTTCTTGGGATTGAAGTAGCCCAATCAAGAACAGGTGTTGCCATTTCTCAGAGGAAATATGCCTTTGACATTCTTGAAGAAACAGGGATGCTAGATTGTAAACCTGTTGATACTCATATGGACCCAAATGTAAAGCTTCTACCTAATGAGGGGGAGCCCCATCCTGACCCAGGCAGATATAGAAGATTAGTTGGGAAGTTAAATTATCTCACCATGACTCGACCAGACATTGCTTTTCCAATTAGTGTTGTAAGTCAGTTTCTCAACTCACCATGTGACAGTCATTGGAATGCTGTTTTTCGGATCCTAAGATATTTCAAGGGATCACCTGGTAAAGGGATTGTTTATATGGATATGGGTCATACTAATATCATGGGGTATACAGATGCAGATTGGGCAGGAGATGCTAGTGATAGGAGGTCTACTTCAGGCTACTGTGTGCTTATTGGAGGTAATCTGATTTCATGGAAAAGTAAGAAGCAGAATGTTGTTGCAAGATCAAGCACAGAAGCAGAGTATCGTGCTATGGCTAATATTACTTGTGAACTCCTATGGCTAAAATATTTGCTCCAAGAGTTGAAGTTTTGTGAGATAGGTCCTATGAAACTTGCTTGTGATAACCAATCAGCATTGTATCTTTCTTCAAATCCTATCTTCCATGAAAGAACCAAGCATATAGAAGTTGATTGTCACTTCATTCGGGAAAAGATCCTCTCGGGCATCATTAAGACTTCCTTTGTGGGTACTACAGATCAACTTGCAGATATGATGACTAAGTCTTTACGGGGTCCTAGAATAGCATACATATGTGACAAGCTGATTGCATCAGACATATATGCTCCAGCTTGAGGGGGAGTGTTGAATATAATTAATATATGGATGGTGGATTTATGTGGACGGTGGAGTCCCATCCATTGTATTTGTTGAATAGAATTAATATATGGACGATGGATTTATGTTAACGGTGTGGACGGTGGAGTCCCATCCATTGCATTCTTATGATTCATTGTATATTTCTCCTAGGACTTAGTATAAACTTTTATTGTTCTAGGAATCAAGTCTAGAGTCAAGTATATATATATCTTGTACTCCTATTCAATAATATACAAGTAAAAAGTATTCAGTTTTCATATTCAAGTGTGTAAAACGAAGCTAATAGTTGAATTTTTGAAATAAAAGAGCCAAGAATCTGGTTGAAAGTGTAAGATCTGAATGGTGTGTTTGTTTGTTTGAAAGAAAAAAGACAACAGAGACTTAGAGTGTAGATAAAAACTAACTATTGAGCGAAACGTAAAATGGATCTTGCAGGATGGAGTTTTTCTTAATTCGTGTAGTGAGTGAAGTAAAGGAAGAGAGTGGTGGAATACAAGTGGGCGACAATAATCATTACTTTGACTCCCTCACTACATGAATTCAATTCGTCATGCCTGATCCATTTTCAACTTTTCGCTCAACATATTTTCTCTATTCTATGAATCTCTGACCTTTTTCTTCCCCGAGAAATAAGCAAACACATCATTCAGTTCTTGCACTCTGAAATGAATTCTTCATTCCTTATTTTCCAAATTCAAGCTTTTGGGATCGTCTTCCATTTCGAGGGGGTTCACGACCGCTACAAAATGGTGATGTGATGATGGCGAAATTGTGGCAAGCGCCAGAGACAAGGCGGCGGATCGGTGCAGCGGCAAGGTGGAGCGCGCAACTGAACTTGATGTCGAAGCACATCGATGGTGTTGGAGCGACGTGACTGGCGTTGTGAATAGAGTCTAGACTAGGGACGGCGGGCGGTGGCATTGCTAATGGTGACAACAGCGAGGTGGTGATGTGTAGAGAATGAAGAATGGTAATAAATGATGATTTATGGTGGAAAGTATCGGGATGTTGCTATTAAGGAATGAGGGGATGACGTTGAAATAAAGGAAGAGAATGGTGGAATGCAAGTGAGCAACAATAATCATTACTTTCACTCCCTCACTCCATGAATTCAATTCAGAAAAGCTTCCGTCATGCATGATCCATGCATTTACAACTTTTCGCTCAACAGATTTTCTCTATTATTTGAATCTCTGACCTTTTTCTTTCCTGAGAAATAAGCAAACACACCATTCAACTCTTTCACTCTGAAACAGAATCTTCGTTCAAATTTTTTTTTTCTTTTCCAAATTCAACTTTTAGGTTTGTCTTTCACCTTGAAAGGGTAATGCTTCGATCTTAACACTAAGCTTGTTGAGAGTGACGAATTACTTTCTTATAGTGTAAAATGAAGCTAAGCTGAATTTGGAAACAAAAGAGCCAAGATTCCATTTCAAAATGCAAGAACTTAAAATGGTGTGTTTGTTTGTTTGAAAGTAATAGGGACAGAGACTTAGAGTATTGAGAAAAACTAACTATTGAGCGAAAAAGAAAATGGATTGTGCACGATGAAGTTTTTTTTAATTCACTTAGTGAGTGAGTGAAAGTGAATGATATATATTGCTTCTCTATGCACATTCCTATGGGCAACCTTTTTTAAAAGGGCAATTTTTTTTAAAATTACCATGAATCATCTTGTTATTGAGGGTGACGGGAGAATCCCAATGACAAGAGGCTTCATGATAATTTTGAAAAATGTTGCCCACAAAAATATGCATGATAGAGAATCAATACATAATCATTACACTTTCACTTTCAACATTTTCTCATGGATGGATTGATGGATCCTTCCACGACACCCCTCCACCAATTCGTACTTATTATTATTATAATTGTATTTTCAATTTCAAAAACAAATTTTTCGATACAGTTTAATCAAAGAACTTTTTAATAGATGAGGTGATATGAGGTCCTAGTTTCAACGAGTGGTGGTTAATTAATGATTATTACATATGCATAAATGTATTAAAATTGTGCGTAGGCAAGAATTTCTCCTCATAACAAATCGACTTTCATTGGCAAAAGCTGAATGTGATCGAATAATAAACCCCATGATTCATCCAAAAGTCCACGTGTTACGGTACTTAAATTTAACAACATTGCTAACTCTTTATATGTCATGCGATCATGGTATTATATGTATGTATCTGAAAATTCAAACCAAATCATCATAAATTTCAACCAAACTTGGCCAGCAATATGCTTCACCTGTAAACAATCCTATTTTGTCTTCACTCAAACAGAACTCTTTGGGTCGGAATATTGACATTTTAATAGAATGTATCAAAAAAAAAAAAAAGACATTTTAATAGAAGATGTCTTTATAATAAAGAAAATTTTATACTTAGTGAATGAAAATTAAAAACAATAGACAAACGTTTCCTAGTTGAGTTCAACATTAAATTATATCATCATGACCAAAATAATTTCCCAAAAAAACGCTTTTAAATATTTCAAAAAGGTTGTCATTGATTCATTTACTCAGATCAGTTTTGAATGTTGCATTTTACAAGTAGCTAGATGCATGAAACAACTAGAAGCTACAACGATCATGATTTGATTAGCCTGCATTATATTCTTTTTCTTTCTACATTCCGTGGCCTCAGAAGAAAACTGTTGAAAATCATGACATACGTGCTGGCAGCAGAAAACACATCTTTATACTTCGTCTAAGGGCCAAAGCAAAACCACTTTTTCTGCACCCAAAATTTAATTAACCATGTAAGTATAATTCAGTTTCATAATAAACACAATTATTATATACTATGATTATTATCAAATATGAAAAAGGGTGTAACATTAATAAACTTTGGAAACAATTTGGCAAAATAGGTAGATTGATTTTATACGTTTTTGTTTTTACTTTTCACATCGATTCTATAAGTTTTTTTTTTTTCCAAATTGGTTTTACAAGTTACTTTTCATTTCCACATTAATGTGGCTAATCTGACACGTGACAGCAAATGTAACATGTATGATCAATTTGGAAAAAAAAAAACTTATAGGACCGATGTAAAAAATAAAAAAAAACTTATATGACCGATTTATCTATTCTCCCATACAATTTAGGAATGAATAAAGGTAGGAGGGTACCTTAGAGGATTGCTTCAATTTTTGTGGATCCTTGCGGCCGCGGGAATCATATCTTCTCTGTGAAGGAAATCGTCCCGATGCTGAGGCAATTTTCTTCTCATCTCTGGCCTTGTTGAATATAACAGTGAATCCTTCAGCTGATGCAGGATCATTGACATCCCATTCCCCAAATTTTGGTAGAGGCTTTCCTTGTTGCTCATCATACTGCACATACATATATAAATATAAATATATACACATGTTAATGAAAATTTTCTTCTATTGCAAAGTATACACATCCCATCTTTAAACTTTATGTAACAAAGAAATTAAATATATAGCTAAAGTTCCTTTGTGTCATGTAACATGTTTTGGTTAAAAGGGACAAAAAATGCAAATTAAATGAAATTGTTTTTTCTCTCCTCTATCCATGCCCTCTATACCCTTAGATGATATTTTGTTCATTTCTGTCATGGACATAAGACTATTTTGTTCTTAAAGGAAAGAAGATAATAAAAATCTTAGGAAAGGACATGATAAAAAACATACATGCATTGCATTGCATGTGGTAATAGTATTGAGAATATGGAAATGTAGAAGAACATCTTACCGAAGTCATGAGATTGAAACTTTATTATTTTCTTTTTGTGATTCTGGAGAATGAATAAACACCAAAGGGGAAAAAATATGGATTGTGAAAAGGCTGGAATAAGAGAATTAATTTTATAAAGGGTGGATAGGAAGAGGAAACGAATTAGTGCAACGCAAACCAGCTGTTAGGTCTGCAGAGCCAACTCGTCCAAAACGCGGGTGATTTGGTTTTCTGTTTCTTTAGCTTAATGGGGCATGTTCCAATCAATCTTTATCTATAATTCTTTTTAATAGTAACACAAATGAAACGTTAGTCCCTTGCCATTGCCAATAACCCCTTCCTCTTAGGCTGTTACAAAATCAAGCTAGCTATTTAGAGTACATAATTTGACCTAGTTATCCACATAATAATAATTACAACAAAAAAAAAGGATAAAACTAACTTGAGTTTTCCTTCAAAAAGTGAGACAAGTGCTGCCAAATTGCCAATCCAATATTTGCTGCATGAGCTAAACAAAAATCTTTTTACTAGTATGTGCACCCGTAAATATTATGAGTAATTTATTATGTTTGTCTTTAATAATTTTAATATTTTTTATAATATGATTTTCTTTTTACCAAGTTTAAGGTTGAAGCTTAAAATAATGTACTTATGTATATTATATTCAGCGTTCTCTCTCTATTAGAGGTGGCCGCTGCAATTATCATGTAGATGGAATCAGGCAGCTAATATGGTTGGCAACACATATGTGGCTAAAATAAGATTGAGTGAGATAATAGATAGAGGGAAAAATTAATAATCAATTTAAACAAAAACCTACCCTGTGCCAATTAGAGGTACTCCAATTATTTATAGACAACAGATAATAGATAGATTGGTCTCTGTATGTTAATTCCTATCCATTGCTTGTAATAGAAATGAGTCACACTAAACTTGGAATCTTGCTACATTTTTATTATGCTAACTAGTGAAAAAATTTAATCTCCCTATTTTCTACCTACTATGTCCCGTAATATTGAAACAATTGTAGGCCAATACAATGGAGGGACCTTTCATTAAAAATAATAAAGCGAAGGCTAAAAAAAAAAGGGGGTCCTGACATTGAGGACTAGAATCTCTGAATCCCTAAAATGTGATTGCAGAGAACTAATAGGGGATTTGATGAGCAAAATGGGGAACATGAATAAAAAGGGGCAATTTTGTAACTATAATACAATTTGCAGATGCAGACATTCCAGGTAGGATTGATCACAGCTTTTCTACAAGATTGTTCCCAATAGCCATATATGCAAGATGAGCAAATAACCAATGACTCCTAATCTTGCTCTAGGACGACTCATGAGAACCCTACCACCAGATACCCTGCACAAAGAAATTAAACCACAAATTAAGAGTGTTTCATAAAACTGAAAGTTATAATGATAATTTGTAAAGATTTAGTGTTGAGTTTTTAATGATGAATAATAAACATTGAATTTAAGTATTTGAAAATATTATCATTTAAAGTAATGAAATTAAATTAAAGAAACCATTAGCATTAATATGATAAACAAGGAAATTCTAAATTTTCATTTAATGATTCTAATTTACAACCAAAAAAATTAAATTTTGGTTGCTACTGATTCAAAAAGATCATCTTAAGGATATTACATCTTCAGCTTTCCACATTTCAATGGGCCATGTATTTTACCATGTAATTTTAAGATTGCCATTTAATACACGTTAAAATGATGAAGCAGGCAATAATCCTTCTTTTATAGAGATAGATAGATAGACAGATAGGAATTTACCATATTCCATCCATTCGATCTGCAATGAGCTTTCCTTGTTTTGGTATAAATCCAGAAGTGTTCAGAGACTTAAATACATGACCTGCAAAGTAATCCAGATTTAAGTCTTCAAGCTTTCAAATCAAGCAATTCACATTAATGAGAAACTTATAAGTACCTTTTTCATCATCAGCATCTGCACTGTTAATTAAATGATCAGACTCCAATCCAATATCAAGTGCAAGATGGTCACTAGATCCTTTTCGCATATTTCGCACATGGGCAGCTAATGGGGCAGGAGGTACTGCTTTCTTGCCAAGTGATCCCTGTGTAGAGAAGGAAAATATTTACATATGCATTTCCTTTAATCACTTTAATATTTGACTTTAGCAGATAGAGGAAAAGTATTTCAATTTGATCATACAACATCAGAATAACAGATAAAAGAGATGATCAACCAAAAAACAAACAAATCCAAACTCCTAGTTATGAATCGTTGATTAAACATGAGTGTACCCATTGTACTCCATCTAATATAATCTTGGCTTATCAAAAAAAAAAAAAAACTTAAATAACCTTGCAGACCCAGCACTGATATTGCATCAGGTAAGAAAGTTAAGTTTAGAAAACTATATTAAAATTTACCACATCTTCAACTTCAGTTATCTCAGACCCAGCAGGTAACGACGGTGCTTCAAATATACTCCTTTCCTGGACAATCTCTGGCTGAGAAGTCCTTTCGCGAAGTGAGTCTTCAAGTAATTTAACCTTGGTCGTTAATTCATCAATTGCCTTCTGTCTTCCAAGTAACTCAATACCAAGTTCCTGGGCTTCAGATTTTGAATTTTCAGATTCTAAAAGAATGGCCATGATATGCTTTTCCAGTGCTGGTATTAATTCCTTCACATCCGTAGATTTCCTATCTCCAACCCGATCCCTGGCTCCCACAATATCCATAACTTTTTTAAAAGCAAAGGTGAGCTCAGACAGTTCATTCTTGATCATTTTTGAGTCTTCCCAGTTTCTATTTAGTTGTTTGACTTCCTCCTTCAGATCCTTAATTTCAAGAACCTTATTTTCGAGGGTCAATTGCAGCTCTTCTTTATCACGAGACACAGAGTTTATTTGATGGTGCAACCTAGTAACACTATCGATAATATAAAAGAGCTTCTTTGCAGGGTTGGAAGTATGCGATTCCATATGATCTTCTTCAGACTCTGCAATAGGGATTTCAATCCTATCTATCTTGTCAAAGAGATCTCTAGTCTGAGATGCTGAAAGAAGGGAACTTTCTGCCTCTGGAAAAAAGGAATCAAGTCATAAACAAGCAAATCAACATACGCAAGTTAAATGGAATCCAATATGGTAAAGTCAAGAAAGATTTCAACATCATTTTACCTTGTTCTTGTGCCAACAAAGTACTATGCATTGATGAAATCTCTGCCTCTTTTTCCTTTAATTTTTCCTCTAAGGCATGATAGCCCTCCAAGTTATTCCTAAGCTCACTGCAATCACTTTGTAGTAATTGAATATCAGACTCAAGTTGCAAAACTCTGTTTTTGTTCAAGTCTCTTTCATCAGTGACCAATTCAAAAGCATCTGTCGTTTCTTTCAATTTATTCTTCAAATCCTCAATTGTTGCAGCTTCCTGCTCACTTCTACTTTCAAACTGTCTAATCAAAGTTTGAGCTTTTTTAGAAGCAGTTATCAACTTTTGTGTGGCTTCCACGTATTTGCTGATCTTCTGATGGTCTGCTTGTGCATCTGATTCTAGGTTTAACTTTTCAACCTCAGAAATGGAGCCCAATTTCCCAAGATTCTTGTCAACGTCGGTCTGAAGTTCACTGGTAGCATCAGTGCATGCAGATAGCAGCACACTAATATCGTTCTCAAATGTGGCTATAATATTTTCCTTTTCTTCTTTTAACTTCTCCATGGTATTTGCTCGCTCTTTCACAATTTCCATGTCCTCAACTACAGTCATTATCTTGGTCTCTGTTTCCTGTAGTTTTTCATGGAGAGGAGAAATAACTCCATCAACAGAATTAGAAAATTCATCAAACTTATCTGCAATGTGTTTGTTTCTCAACTGAAACCCTTTCACAATCTTTCCAAATGATGAGAGTATGGTGTCAATATCACTGCCATTAATCTCTCTGCTGTCCAGTTCAACTTCAAAATTTTCAAAGCCATCCAAGAATGCTTTTCTCACAAGTGGATCTTCCTAGAACAAACAACATCACATATTAAGATAAAGGCATACCTCAAAAAGAGAGCCATACTAACAAAGACACCAATACAGAGAGAATAAGAAGAAGAAAAGATTTGACAGAACCAAAAACTTCAAAACAACACATGTCTGATCTCAAAAGCCCCATGCAATTTACTATTAGTACACACTTCAATGCATTATGAATTAGTCACCATTCACTTTTCCAATTATATATTGCAATACATGTGGATACATATCCCTTGATGGTCAGAAGACTTGGATGGCATATATATGAATGTTAAATCAGTATTGATTATTGAATGCAAAGAAAATGCGGAAACTTAATATATATATAGATATATATAAAGAGAATAGTTACATCATTACCTCCATTGTAAGATGTCCTTTAGAACCCTTAGTCATGACAACAACGTGGTCTCCTATTTTGTTCAGAATGAGACTCATATTTTTCAGGGTCTCAGATTTCCTCTCAAAGCATTGTTTTATTTTGAGAAACAGAGTATTGTCTTTCATAAGCACCTGAAGATCATTAAGGATCCCAATGAGCTCTATAGACCTATTTTCTAAGCTGCCATTCTTTCCAGATAACTCGTCCATGCACGAATTCAACTTAAAACCAAGTGAAGATATCTCCTCTTTAGCAATTTTATTTACATTTTCGAGGGCAGAAATATCATCTTGCGCCTTCAATAACGCATCTTCCAGTGATTTTATGGTTGCACAGGCATCTGCCAATTTGCTACCATGGTTCGCAGCTTCTTCTTGCAGCTTCTTTAATTCAGTTTCCATATCAGTCTTGACAACTTGGTCGCCATTATATTTTTCAGTCAATAACTTGACATTACCCTCAACCTGAGATATTTTATCTTCTAGATCCTTTATGGTCCTGCTGGCCTCTGCTAGTTCGCTAGACTGCCTGGTTGCTTCTTCTTTAGCTCTCTCTAACTCTGTCTCTGCAGCAACTCTACCAACTTGAGCTTGCTCTTTTTCAATGGAAAGAGCAGAAATATCTTTTTCTGCCTGTGATAAGGCATCTTCAAGTGACTTAGTAGTAGTACAAACTTCAGCAAGTTTTTCTTTGACTTTCTGTAACTCTTCCTCAACTCTTGCTTTCTCGTGTTCTAAAACTGCTCTTTCTTCCGCAAGTTGAGAAACACTGTCCTCCGAAGAAGATAATCCTTGTTCAAGGGATTTTGCAGTTGCCTGGGCTTCTGCTAATTTGATTTCAAGTATACCGGCTTCCTCCTTTACCCGCTGCAACTCTTGCTCTACATGTACCTTAGCATCTTGGCATTCACTGACATAACCAGCAAGCCACTTCAACTTTTCTATAGGTTCACCAAAATCTGGATTGACTGGAAGAGCGATACCATCAATACACTCCATCATTCTCTGTAACATGTCATTGCTATCCATCAAGAACTGTTCAAACTGATTCCTTTCCTTTTTCATTTCCAGAAGGTCGGTCTCCAATTTCGGGATGCTTTCGACATCATGGGACAACCTACTGATCTGGTCCCTGTATTCAGAAACCTCAGATTCTTGCTTCTGCAAATCAACCTTCAACTGCTCAATCTCTGAGTTCTTTTCATTTAGAAGACCTTTTAGATTGTCTCTATCTTGAACCAACCCCTTTCCTTTCTTAACTGCCATGGACAACTTATCCCTAAGCATGGCGGACTTCTCCTCTGATCGTTCAAGATCTTTCAATAGAGAACTCCTTTCTTCTTTCAATGCTATAATTTCCTCAGATGCCACTTTCAACTCATTTGACAGCTTATTCACATCTGATCTAATTAGCATATCTTCTTCCAGTATATCCTCATAGAGCATCAACCCCAGATCCCTAACATACAAGAGACATTGAAACCTTTCAAACAACTCACCATCAATATGAGATGCTCTAGAGAAGTGATCACTCTGCCCTTTTATAACTTGAAAGCATAAATCTATGATGGTAGAAGTGCTGGAAGGGGATTGATCAATCCCTTCATCTTCCAGGTTTAGGCCAGAAAGATCTACTAACATTTTCACTATCTGATCCTTCTCCAAGGAAATCTGATGGTTCTTCCCAACAAGCTCTTCATATTGGAACCTCAAATCAGTTAATTCTGACTGAATGTAATCCTTTTCCTGTAATTCCATCGAAAGAGAAATACTCAAGCGATCGATATAGTTGCGGGATGCTTCCTTGATTGCAGAAATTTCTTCCTGCAGACTATACATATCATCCCTGGCCCTATGAAAAGAATCCCTAAGCCAAATCATTCGTGATTCCAAATCAGATGATAAGACGGGTTCCGGTAGGTCCACCAGAGATAAAGCATCCTTCAATTTGCATAACTCTAGGAAGGAAGTCTTAAGCATATTTCTGTCCTCCACAAGCCATCTTAGTCTCTCTGGTATATCGGAGATTTCAGGCTGATCAGGTTCAACATGAGACAATATTTCTTCAACTTGTTCAAAAATTTTACTACTTTGCAGTAATGAACCCTGCAGGGATGCAACTATATTCTGACTTCGGGTCAACTCCTCCTTAGTCAGCTCAGCAGCTTCTAGTGCCACTTTCTTCTCCTGTAATTCAATTAAACATTTCTCAAGCTCATTGGATTTA
The DNA here is from genome assembly GCA_030762895.1 of Sophora flavescens. Lineage (NCBI taxonomy): Eukaryota > Viridiplantae > Streptophyta > Magnoliopsida > Fabales > Fabaceae > Sophora > Sophora flavescens. The sequence continues at coordinate 148,621,803 of CM061069.1, forward strand.
TCAGCCAGCGAATTCTTTAGTGAGTCTCGCTGCTGTACCAGTGCCTTTCCTTTTGTCACAGCCATACTAAGCTTTTCTTTGGCATTAGTACTTCTAAACTTTTCCTGCTCAAGTTCTGTTTTCATATTTCCAAGTTCAGTATTTAATGACCCTATCATCGCTCTTTCCTTGTCAAGCTCTTCTACAAGCTTCCGATTTTCATATTCTAACTGACCCAGCTTTTCAACCAATTCTCCTTCCTTGCTTTTGAGCTCCAGTAAACCCCAACGTGCATCAGCAAGTATGTTCCCATCTTCCTGCGGTCTAGCATCCAAGCCAACCTCAGAGAAAGTTTGCCCAAGTTGATAAATTTCAGAAAGAATTTGATTATACTTTTCAACTAAAAGTGTTGTGCCTTCCTCGATATAAACCATTTTCCCGCTTATAGAATTATCCAACACTTGCTCTTGATTAACAACTGTCGCAAGAGAGGATATCGTCTTATCAATTGCAAACTCAACATGACGATCCTTTTCAAGCTGATTTTCTGATGAAATGTGCAAACTCTCATTGGATGCCATCAACTGAGCAACTTTTGTATTAAGATCCTCGATCTCATGGTCCTTCATAGAAAGAAGCTCGTGAAGATTACTTATAGTAGCCACACTCTTCAGTCGTTCCTCTGAAGCAGTTTTCACAAACTCCAAACATTCTTTTATCATCTTCTTTAAAGGAACATCATCCACTTCCCTAACTCCAACTTCAGCTTCATCCAGCAACAACTGTCGACCAGTCAGAGCCTTTAGCTGACAATGAAGATCAAGCATTCCTTGGCCAACGGTTCCTCTTTCTTCCTTCACAACCAAACAAATAAGATAAATAAAATCAGTAATCGAGGATAATAAACTTTGATCAGTGCTAGCTAAAAAACTAGTCCTAAAATCATAAACCACAACCTGATAGTTCTGCACGATACTTTCTTTCTCAGCAACAGCCTTCTCCAGCTTATGTCTCAGCTGTTCGAGCTCGCCATTGAGGTAACCATCTCCTACCCCATTGCACGGTTCAACAAAACCGCTCTGTTGATGCAGAACTTGATCATCTTCTGACTTGTTTTCTTCATTCTCTGCAGCTTCAGCTTCTTCGTTGCTATCAGCTTGCTTACCATCAAAGGTGCTAAGCTCATCAGGGCAATCCACAAACATGTTATCCTCTGTAGATTTTCCATCTTCAGCAGGGTCTCCCAAAACGGCATCGTTTGGATCAACATGCTCTATCTGCTTAACTCACTCACATTAATCAAAAATCAAAACTTGGCATTGACCCAATATCCATTGTAATTGGTAATTGGTGAGTACCTGATTCATTGAAGCCGCAGCGTCTTCTTCAGTGGTGGATTCGTCAACCCCATTTGATTTGGTGTGCCCGATTTCATGACCCGAATTCGAATCAGGATCCGGGAGCTGCTCTGCTACGTGATTCTCAGACATTAAACAAGATTCGGATCTGCAATTTCAAATTGAATCTAGAAAGTGTTAAAATCAATTGAATCTAAAATCAAATCCTAGTGAATCAATTCAATCCAAAATCAAGCAAACTGAAACCCTAAAATGGAAATTTTGATTTTTTTAGGGTCCGAAAGAGGGATTAAGGAATCTGAAAAATAACAGAGTGAGTAACAAGCAAAGTGAAAAATTGCGAACCTGTTAAGAGTACGAAATTCGGATTGTAAGTGGAAAAAAAATAGGAGATTTATTTTTGGTAATAAAATAAAAAGGATTTTTTATTTTTAGAAAATAATAAATAAAAGGAATGCGTTATTATTATAGTAAACAGTCACGTTATAAGACTCGCCGTTGACCTATCTTCATACTCGAGCGAAACGAAACGATTTCATTTGGAAGAACTATGACGTCACTTGTTCGAATCACTTTGCCAAACGTAGCTGCACACTTTCTTATTCACTTTAATTTTGTTGGAGGACGGTGACAAGTACCCATGGAATTGTTGGAGGAATTAAAATAAATTTTTTTATTTTATTTTTAAAAACTAAAAATTTTATTGAGATTGATGTATTTGATATTTTGATGAATGATAAATTTAACTTTTCAAAGACAATTTGTTTTTTTTTAATTTCTTAATCAGCATTTCACTAATTAACATAATCAATATTCAAAGACAATATAATGTGATGGGAAGCAAATTTTTGACAACACGTTGAAATAACTCAATTATTTACCAACTCTGTTAGGTTTGTTGGTTAATAATTTAATTGTTAGTATAATTTATTAACTATGACATATTCAAAATGTTTGATTTATAAATATATAATTAATAATTAACTGAAAATATAAAAAATTTATATGTATGAAAATTATATACTTTTTTGTGTGTTTTTGGTAAATGATATTTACCATGGCCACTCGCAGTTCGGGGGAGCCAAAATAAATATATAATGCAAATAGGGGATTGAGCATGAAGCTTGTCATAAAGCAACCCAAAAACATTAAATAAATTATTAATTAATTATCCACATTAAATAAATTGAAAAGAACACAAAAATAAAGGGGGAAAAATTAATTTTGGCTTGACGAGATGATTGATCTCGCTCCTACGTATTCCTTGCTTCGATGGAAATTCAAAGTCACGTAGTTCTTGTAGAAAATATTTTATTTGTTGGTTAATTTTAATTTTTATGAAAAATATTTATTTAAAAGGATTTTATTTTTTGTTTTTTATTTCCTAATTTTTTAAATTTAAAAATCTAAGCGAGATAGAGCATGGCATGTACGTCCACAGAGCTATCTCAAGCCTAAGAATTGAATGCAATACATCTCACAAAACAATCTCATTATTATTTATAAGTGATTCCCTTTTCATATATATATATATATATATATATATATATATATATATATATATATATTAACAAATAAAACAAGGAAAGAAAATAAATGAATATAAAAAAAAATCAGATCAAACAAAGGAATGAGAAGGACCAGAACTTTCTCCTTCTGTCTATCAACGCAAAGGTTGAAGAAAAAAAAAGGTTGGCACTTTGAAAGCCTGGTTCATGGGTCACCTAAGGGGGCGGATGCGGTGGCAGTCTGGGACGGCGGCCGGTTTGTGATGCGCGGATGGTGGCTGTGCACAGAACGGCGGAGAGGAACGGACCGGGATCAAAGACGCGTCGGCGCTGCTCTGGTCAAAACAGCTTCACGCGGTGGTTGCTGTCCAGATCGTTGCAACGTACGATCTGCTCAGGGACGCGGCGGCGGTGAAACGGCTCCGGCAGGGTGGCGGCGACGTGCCTGGGCTTGATGGCGGCGGGACTGTGGTAGCGAGGAACAGGGACTGAAGCAGCCTGGTTCTGAGGCTTGGTCTGGTGTTTTGACAGCAGGGGACGGCGGTCGATGCAGGCCTTCTCAGCAATGACGGCAGTGTGGACTTTTGCAGTGACGTAATTGGTTCGGCGGAGCACGGCGGGAGCAAGACAACAGAGTCTAATGGAGCTGGTGACTGTGATAGATCAGTATGATGATAATCTGCAGTTTGGGGAAGAAGGCGATATGTTATGGTGGCTTGAGTGAGATGATAGAGGCTACTGGTTTGGACTTGGGAGGTTGGGTTTTTCCATAAGAAAAGAGAAAGTGATGATTGAAGAGAAAGGGTACAAGAATGTAGTGTGCGGAGATGAAAAGTGTGATGAACAATGCGCAGATGAGACTCCCTCAACAATATGCCCCTATTGTGATTTTATAATGCCAATTCCTCCGATCATGATCCCAAAATTCCGCCAAGATTAAGATTGCTATCTGATCTTGTTCCTAAAAATCTTCCAAGATTAAGACTTCTATCTCTGATTCAAAATAAAGTGGTTGATAAGGTTTGTTGGATGAGGATGAAATGGGTTCAACTGGCCTAGCCCAATTAAAAATCTTTTTATTATTTTTATTATTCTTTGCAAACTTTTTTATTTTATTATTTATTATTTTTTTTGAAATTTTTAGTGAAGACTAAAAGACCCGGTCAAAATGGGGTGTTCACAGTTGCCCCTCTTTACTTGTTCATTACTAGAATACATGAAGAAAGAATGATTTTTCATGTGATAGTAGTCAGGAACTAGTAAAGAAAATGAACTCACATTTTAGCCGGGATGGGAAACAGGCTGGAGAAAATTAAGTTTTAGAGCTTGGAAAATAAAAACGACTGTGGGCCTCAGATCCCGAAATATAGTGGGCCTCAGATCCCAAATTAGCAGTGAGCCTAAGAGCTCGAAGATAAATTTGCAGCGGGCCTCGGATCCCAAAAATAAACTTGCAGTGAGCCTCAGAGCTCGAAAAATAAATTGCAGTGGGCCTCAGAGCTCGAAAATAAATTGCAGTGGGCCTTAGATCCCAAATATAAAAATTAGTAGTGAGCCTCAGAGCTCGAAAATAAATTGCAGTGGGCCTTAGATCCCAAATATAAAATTAGTAGTGAGCCTCAGAGCTCGAAAAATAAATTTGCAGCGGGCCTCAGATCCCAAAAATAAACTTGCAGTGAGCCTCAGAGCTCGAAAAATAAATTGTAGTGGTCCTCAGATCCCAAATACAAAATTAGTAGTGAGCCTCAGAGCTCGAAAAATAAATTTGCAGTGGGCCTCAGATCCCAAAAGTAAATTTGCAGTGAGCCTCAGAGCTCGAAAAATAAATTGCAGCGGGCCTCAGATCCCGAATATAAAATTAGTAGTGAGCCTCAGAGCTCGAAAAATAAATTGCAGTGGGCCTCAGATCCCAGAAATAAAATGATGGTAATTTACTTTCTCTTAAAAACTTTTCTTTTACCTTTGTCTCAATTACAACTGAACCACACGCTCAATTAAAAGACTTCGACCAATCAAACCCTTGTTTATCAACAGCTCTGAGTCAGGGTCTTTCGATTAGAGGGGCTTTTTTCAAAACGGTAGAAACACGTAGAGTGATTATTTCCTTCAAGATTAGGACTCATGGAGACTTTCATTATTGCTTTTCTTTTCTCCCCATTGTGCACCGTTATCTCCCTTATTGACTTTGAAATGCTGGGCTTTCTTTGGTTCAAACCATTCATTGAAGTAACCATTAGAATTATCCAATCATACTATTAAAATTAAATTTACTTAAATTGAGACATGATTTTAATGCACAAGCATGATTTAAGCACAATAGGGAAAAATGGATGGATAAAATCCTTGCTTTAATATGAGAATTTACATTACACACAAGGAAATTGGAAAGAAAAAAGGGAAATACAAAGGGGTGTATGGGAATTGTATGAAAAGGGATAATGGAACGAAATAAAACCGCACAAAAATTTGCCCCAGTATTGGTTCCTTGATCCTCTTAACTAATTCCCAACAACTGTTTGACGTCGCAGATCCTGGTCTCAACTTCCACATACATCCTTTCATTAACATTTCAATGATTTTCTTTGCCCCATTGTAGCCAGTCACAAACAAAATTGCCCTAGTGTAGCAAGTCATGAGTAAAATTGCCCCAGTGTGGTGAATATTAAGACATCGCTTAAAATGCCCTTGTGGGTTTTCAGCCTAAGATTCAGCTTCTTTGTCCTAAATTTTGCTTAGGTCGCTCTTTCGGGTTTTCAACCTAACGAACTTCTCTCTCTCTTTTTCTCTCTCCTTTTTTTTAATGCCCTAACTTTTGCTTAGGCCGCCCTCGCGGGTTTTCGACCTAACGGACTTCTTTTTATTTTATTTTATTTATGCCCTAACTTTTGCTTAGGTCGCCCTTGCGGGTTTTCGACCTAACGGGCTCTCCCTTTCTTTTTTCTTTCTTTTTTATCAGGCATAAAACTTTTTCACGGCATCAGAGTTTACAGGTCTCAGTAGCTCTCATCCGTTTTCATCTGTTAGGACCAAGGCTCCGCCTGAGTATGCCTGCTTTACTATATATGGCCCTTCATAATTGGGTGCCCATTTTCCTCGGGCATCTTCTTGGTTGGGAAGTATTTTCTTTAACACCAAATCACCTGGTTGAAACTCTCTATGACAGACTTTCTTATTAAAGACTTTAGCCATTCTTCTCTAATATAGTTGTCCATGACAAAGGGCCACCAGTCTTTTTTCCTCAATCATGTTTAACTGATCGTATCGAGCTTTCACCCATTCCGATTCTTCCAAGTCAGCTTCCATTGGCACTCTTAATGAAGGGATTTCAACTTCTATAGGAGAAACAGCTTCCATTCCATACACCAATGAGAAAGGCGTTGCCCCAGTACTTGATCGTATATTGGTACGATACGTGTGCAAAGCGTATGGCAACATTTCATGCCAGTCCTTATAATTTACAACCATTTTAGCAACAATGTTCTTGACATTCTTGTCGGCCGCTTCTACCGCCCCGTTCATCTGAGGTCTATATGGGGCGGAATTATGGTGCTTGATTTTAAAAGTCTCTAATAACTTCTTTACATCCACCCCATTAAGATTGGCAGCATTATCTGTAATGATTCTTTCTGGTATTCCATAGCGACAAATAATATCCCTTTTTAGGAACTTGGTAAACACCTTTTGAGTTATATTGGCATATGATGCTGCTTCCACCCACTTAGTGAAGTAATCTATTGCAACCAGGATGAAGCGATGCCCGTTTGAAGCCTTGGGATTGATTGGTCCGATGACATCTATCCCCCACATAGAAAATGGTCATGGAGACACCAAATTGTGTAGTTGGAACGGTGGAGCTTTGATCTGATCTGCATATATTTGGCATTTACGGCATTTTCGGACATATTCCAGACAATCGGCTTCCATTGTTAGCCAATAGTGACCATTTCGTAGGATCTTGCGTGCCATCATGTGACCATTGGCATGTGTTCCACATATCCCTTCGTGAACTTCTATCATGATAGTCCGAGCTTCACGAGCATCAACACATCTTATGAGGACCCCATCATAGTTCCTCTTATATAGAATTTCGCCATCTAAGTAAAAGGACATTGATAATCTACGAATTGTCCTCTTATTCACTTCATTTGCTCCAGCTGGGTACGTTCTACTCTTCATATATTGCTTGATGTCATGATACCAAGGATTACCATCGAGCTCTTCTTCCACATGTGCACAATATGCTGGCTCATCTTGTACCTTCACTTGAATAGGCTGGACGGTGGTATGGAGACCCAGCTTGGTCATAGTGGCTAATGTGGCTAAAGCATCCGCAAATTGATTTTTGTCTCGAGTCAAGTGCGAGAAAGTAATCTCATCAAACTTCGCAACTAACTGAGTCAAGTATTTCTGATACGGGATAAGCTTGGGATCTTTAGTTTGCCATTCGTCGTTGACTTGATAAATGATTAAGGTTGCATCTCCAAAGACATTTAGCTGTTTTATTCCAAGATCAATTGCTGCTTGTAATCCACTTGCACATGCTTCATACTCATCAATATTGTTGGTGCATTCAAATTCAAGCTTAACAGCCACCGAGTATTGCTCGCCCTTCGGAGAAACAACCACCGCTCCTATGCCGCTTCCATGCATATTAACTACTCCATCAAAATACATCTTCCACATATCATCTTCCTCTGTTTCACCTTCTTCCAATGACAATATCTCTCCATCAGGGAACTCGGATATAATTGGTTGTCCTCCCTCAAGAGGGTTTTCAGCTAAGTGGTCAGCTATTGCACTTCCCTTAACGGATTTCCGGGTCATATACTTAATATTGAATTATGATAACATCATTTGCCACTTTGAGACCCTTAATGATATGTGAGGACTTTCAAAGATGTACTTCAAAAGGTCCATTCGAGAGATCAACCAAGTGGTGTAGTATAACATGTATTGCCTGAGTCTCTTGGAGGTCCATACCAATGCACAACAAATCTTCTCAATTAACATGTATCGAGCTTCGCAGTCATTGAACTTCTTGCTCAGATAGTAAATTGCATGTTCTCACTTGCCAGACTCATCAGGTTGCCCCAACATTGCCCCCATTGAGGTTGGGAGGATCGTGAGATACAATATCAAAGGACGACATTGAGTGGGCGGCACCAACACTGGTGGGTTTAATAGGTATGCCTTTATTTTGTCAAAGGCTTCCTGACATTCCTCATTCCATCTCCCCGGAATATTCTTCTTTAATAGCTTAAAAATAGGCTCACACGTGCTTGTCAAGTTAGCAATGAATCGGGCGATGTAATTTAATCTCCCTAGAAAACCCCTTACTTCTCGTTCATTCTTGGGAGTTGGCATGTCCCTGATCGCCTTTGCCTTTTTGGACTGCACTTGTATTCCTTCCCTGTTGACCACAAAACCCAACAATTTCCCAGTTGAGGCTCCAAACACACATTTTGTGGGATTGAGTCTCAGATTGTACTTCCTTAATCTCTCAAATAACTTATGCAAAACTGCTACATGACTTTCCCCCTCCCTAGACTTAGCCACTATGTCATCCACTTATACCTCTATTTCCTTGTGCATCATATCATGGAACAATGTTACCATCGCACGCTGGTAGGTAGCTCCGACATTCTTCAGTCCAAAAGGCATTACTCTGTAACAAAAAGTTCCCTAAGGGGTGATGAAAGTCGTCTTGTCTTTGTCATTGACGCCCATGAGAATCTGATTGTATCCCGAATACCCATTCATGAAGGAGAATCTGTGGTTCCTTGCTATGCTGTCTACGAGGACATCAATATGAGGCAATGGGAAGTCATCCTTCGGACTTGCTTTGTTCAGATCTCTGTAATCCACACACATTCTTACTTTTCCATCCTTCTTTGGTACTGGTACGACATTAGCAACCCACTTTGGGTGTCTCGACACTTCCACAAACCTGGCTTCTAACTGCTTAGTAACCTCTTCTTTGATCTTTAGTGACATATATGGATGCATCCCCCTCAACCTTTGTTTCTTCACCACCGTATCTGGGTACAGTGGGATTTTATGTGATGCTATCTCTGGATCCAATCCTAGCATATCTTTGTAGGACTAAGCAAACACATCAAGGTACTCCTTAAATAGCACGACCATTTCTGCACGTTCTGGATTATCCACTATTTTCAACTCCTTCTTGTCTTCCTCGGTCCCCATATTAATCACTTATATAACTTCATCATTTGCAGTGAACCCATTTTCTGAGTGCTCTATCGACTTTGTAAATTCCTCAATGGCTTTTTCTTCCTCACTAATCCCAGAATCGTCTTCGTCAACAGCCGCAAGGGAATCAGTAAATGAGGTTTCAAGGTTCCTTTTATGAGACAAACCTTCGACGGTGGTGAGGTTCCTAAAATAAGATGTTTGAAACAAGAGAAATGTAGGCAAGGATATTATTCAAGAAATGAAATGCAATTGATATAAGATAAAAGGGTAGAGAAACGAAGACACCAAGAAAAATGCTGAAAAATCATACTAACTCATTTTATTCATTTCTCAACTAAAGTAAACATCAGTTTATACGAGATACAAAAAGGTAATTACTTCATGGAAATAACATCAACAAATGGTTCAGACTGCCAATTGCCAAGGACCTCATTGTCAGCAGAGAGATAAATAACATGGTTTCTTGCTTGCTCCTCTTCAAGTGCACTGATAGTGAAATGAGGGGAAGTCAACTTTTTTGGCGAGATCACTTCAGTTGATGCTGAGAAAGTATCTGACAAGTGGGGGATATAATTAAATTCCTTTCTTTCTTCTTTCTTGCCTCTGAGAGTCAGGTACTTCATATTTTCTGCTAGAGAAGGATTGTATCCTAGTCCATGTCTTCCATCTCTTGTAACTGCTGCAATCGGTTGAGGGATCCCTTGGAGGTTTGCCCCTAGGCCTCTTCCTTTCTGATACCCATTTCTTTCCATTATACGGACTGCCACTTCATTCACATTTTGCATTGGCAGCTCCTCCTTCTTGCTCTCTGGCTTCAGGATTTCAAAACTACGTAGGGAATCATCCTCGACTTGCTCTGCACTTTCTACGTATGGTACCGAAACAGGCTTTGAAAGCATGATTTTCTCTTCATCGCGGATGGTAATTACAGCCCCATCCTGAATATATTTCATACACTGATGTAATGTAGATGAAACAACACGAGCTTCATGAATCCAAGGCCTTCCTAGGAGCATAGTATAAGCTGGCTGGATCTCCATGACTTGAAAGAGAACACGAAAACAACTAGGCCCTACTTCGAGGGGCAGAGTTATTTCCCCTAAGATCCCTCTTGCCGTCCCATCAAAGGCTTGCACAATCATCTCTTGGGGTGTCAAATCCGTCAAACCTATGTTTAGCTGCTCTAGAGTGGACAACGGAATCACTTTCAATGCCGAGCCACCATCTATAAGCACCTTCGCAATCACAAATCCTTTGCACCTTAGGGTAATGTGGAGTGCCTTAGGACTACCTCTAAACTTCAAAAACACCTCATCTTCCAAGAAATTGATCATGTTGACCCGCCTCACCGGATCCACCATATTTACTACATTCTCTGGCATGACATCGGGATTAACATAAGCTTCATTCAACACCTTCAATAATGCCTTACGATGCATCTCTGATGTGAGGACAAGCGACAAAATGGATATTATTGCTGGTGTTTTCTTCAACTGCTCCATCACATCGTATTCACTTTGCTTCATGATCTTCAGGAACTCTTTTTCTTCTTCTTCCTTCTCTTTTCCTTCTTCTTTGGTATTCTTCCTTGCTTCTTCTTCTACTGGGTCATAGTATCGCCCACTCTTTGTGATGCCTCCAATTCTCACAACATTAGTAACCTGGGCCTTCGAAGTTTCTCCTGCCCCTCCTACTAGCTCAACTTTCTGTTCATAATTCCATGGTACAGCGTGTGTATCATTATAAGCAAAAGGAGTTGGCTTTTTCACCTTTACAATCACTTTTTCTAGCACCGACGCATCATTCATAGGTGGTATCCAGAGCACAACCTTTTCAACCACATTAACATCTTCAGTCGTACCTCGCCTAACTTGGATCACCCCCAAGGTAAGTAATCCTTGGACTCGGACCTTAAAGTCCCAACAAGTTTCAATATCATGCCCTACCTGCCCATGATGATAATCACAACTTAAATCACTATCATACTTCTCTTTTTCCCCAATCAGCTTCACCGGTGCAACAATATCATATCCTGCTTTCTTGAGCCCCGCAAATACTTCTTGCATCGGGGTTCGCAATTCCAAAACCTTCTTAACTTGAGGCCCTTTCACTTCCAAGTCATTCACACTATTTCCCGCATTATGGTTTGGGATTGGGTTATTAACAATGCTAGGCCCATAATCTTCTTCGAAACCCAATCTTCCACAAGTAATCAATTTTCTTACTGCTGTCTTGAAGGCCTCACATTCTTCAATGGAATGCCCCAGGGCATCCATGTGATACTTGCAAGTCAAGTTTGGATTGTACCAAGCAGGGAAAGGTGGTTCCATAGGCCGTATAGGGTTTCCAGCGTTTAGGTGACGATCAAATAGTTGTTTGAACAAATCTGCATTGGAGATAGACAGTCTTGGGAAAGGAGGCAGATTTTGATATTAGGAACGTCCCTGATTTGGAAAATTTGGGCGAGGTCGAGGGTAGCTTGGATGGTTTTGTTGAGGTGCAGGTGGATAATGAGTATATGTTGAGCGAGTGGGGTTGTAAGGTTGAGGGGTAGGGATGTTATTTACTTGGTTTTGTGGCTGGGTGATGGTTGGCGAGGCCTGTTGAGGTGGTTAAAATGGTGTTTGGATCTGATATGGTGCTTGGTACCTCGGGTATGAAGGGACATGTCGAGGTCCAAAGTTTTGCTGGTGTTGCACATCTTGGGCTGGAACCCCTTCTTGGATGCACTGCCTTCCATGTCAGTTGGCAACTTCCCGGCTCTGGCTAGGATTTCAATTCTTTCCCCTGCAGCAATCAAGTCAGAGAAATCCCTATAAGCTACTCCTGCCATTGCTCCGATAAAGGGGGATCCCAGGGTTCCCAAAAAGTATGAGCACATTTCGGACAACATCAGCGGCGGCTGAACCTGAGCAGCCAAACTCCTCCACCTTTGTGCATACTGTTTGAAGGATTCATCACTCTTCTTCTGTATTGTAGTCAAATGTTCACGGGTCGTAGCTACGTCCAAATTAAATTTGTATTAATCCATGAACAAATCGGCTAATTCTATCCACCGAGAGATCTTAGAATGGTCTAACTGAAGGTACCACTCTAGTGCGATTCCAGTCAAACTTTCATGGAAAAAACCAATAAGGAACTTTTCATCCTTAGACCAGATGGCCATTTTGGTGGCATAGCTAATCAAATGGAATCATGGGTTCCCACTTCCGTCATATTTGGAAAAATCAGGAATTTTGAAATCCTTAGGAATCACGACATTTGTGGCAGGACAAAGTTCTTCAATATTGAGAAGGCCATAAGTATTTGAACCCTTGATCTCTTTTATTTGTTCTTCTACCTTCTCCATCCACTCTTCCTTCATCTTATCGGGTCCAAACTGAACTCCTCTTGATTGTTCAGGAATGGATGCATGGGGTTTTTCCCATGTAAGTCCTGCATAGCCAGCAGCCTCATGATACACATTCTCGATGGGGCGATATCCTTCCCCGATGGGGATCACTATGGGTTCTGTGTAACCCGACATTACCTGAGTAAGGCTATGGCTTATGTTTGAAAACATTGGCGCAGTTACCATGGAGAGGGCCGGCTGTATGCTTACACGTGGGTCATCTTCATTTCCAATTCTATTTGCACCAAGCCTGCTAAGAGATTCCCTCATATCCTGTAATATAGCCTCCAACCTTGCTTGAATCTCATATTTCAGTCACCCTTCCCTGCACTTCGTCTACTTCTAAACTCAAGTTCCTTCCTGTCTCAGGATCGTCAACAGTCATCCTGGTCCGAGATCTTGTGTTGTGAACTCGGGTTTGATTGGTATCGTCTTTCTTAGGTCGCGCAATGATTCTCGAACCCTCAGATTCGTGTTTTTAGCTAGGCTCGAAAAATCGTCAATTATTCTAATCAGTAACCCCCTTTATATATATATATATACAATTTTTTTTGTCATTATTATTTATTATTAAGAAAGATAAAAGTATGCTTCGAAAGGACCATGAATTCTTTCTTTTGCAAAGGAAAGACCATTTTTTGTAGCAAGCAACTTCACCCCGACACATAACTCTAGGGGCACATCCCCCTTAGGTTAATGCGTGGTTGATGACAAATCCATGGGAACATGTGTCCCTCAATAGACAGCATCATTCACTAGCAATGCAATCATACAGGCCTACTTGTAATACACCATAAGATAGAGCAGAATTTCATTGATGGATGTAACCCTAAAAAATGGCTTTTATTTCTTTGAAAAGAAAATACAATGTCTCTCATCTAACAGAATTACATCAAAAGTTTTAAAGTCTTCCTTTTGAATCCGCTAGCAAGACCCCTACAATACTTCATGAAGCGGCTATTTTTGGAGGTATTGTAGATCCGTCATTCATGCGAGTTTGGACTAGTGCTTCCTCGAGGTGACTCACAAACTGATAGGTATGGTATTGCAAACTTCCTGAGAGGTGTTCATATCTTTTCTTCCAAGCATCTCTGTCAGTCTTCAAATCTTTTGCCACGGATTCCCAGTTCTCTAGCCATTCTTCCTGTTGTTTGATCTCATCCTCATACTGTTTTTTCTCCCTTTCGAACATCCGGACCCTCATCCATAACTGTTGCCCTTTCTCTTGTGATTTTTCCAATGATTCGCGTATAGTTGCAGCTGCATTCCAACCTTCATCAGAGTAGTGCTCAGCATGAGTTAAGGCCTCTTGTAGAGATCCTATGCTTTCCTCCAACATCCGGATTGTCTGAATGTGCACTTCAATTTTTGTTCCCAATTCTTCTTTTTCTTTGAAGATTTGTGCCAACACTTTTTTTTTATCTTCTATCCTTGCTAGTAATCCTCGAACTTCCGACTCTTTCATATTCCCTTTCCTTGCTCTCTTTGCAGGAGCTGCGACTTCATATGCATCGGCACATTCATCTTTCAAATGTTCTATCCTCATGTTTAACTTCTGGATTTGGTGTTGGAGCGTGACAATGGTGATTTGATCTGTTTCATTCTTTTCCTCTAGCACTCCCATCTGGGCCATCATAACCTCGATCTTCTTTAGCATTTCTGCTTCCATTTGCGAATTTTCATCTTCATGCGAGATTGGTTTCGAAATAACACGGTTGTCTTTCCTTGCTTTCCTCCATGCCTCGTAGTTTTTAGTATGAGAAATAATTTGTCTTCCCAACTCATTGGATCCCAGTACCAGGATGTTGCTCCAGGCGGATCTAACAGCTATTGTTGTATTCTTGACAACCTCGCATTCTTGATATAAGAATGAAATTCCACCTAACACTCCTTCAAGTGGTTCCTGTTGAGTCCGTTTCAATTGTCGAATCACAAGTGCCGGAGAATATGACACGCAACCCCTTGGTCCCATCAAAGGAATATTCGAGAAATTCCCATAACTGGAGATGACTGTATTTCCTTTATACGAAGGACAGATCCAGCAAAAAGCTTTCGAATCAACCTCATCAAATTCTTGTCCCCATTCGTTGGGTTTGTGCGGCTTTATCGGAATGTGATGGAATCTCCTCAAAGGGTCATCAATCCCACTAACATAATTTCGAGCATACATGTGAGTCACGATCCAAACATACAACATTTGTACACAACATCGTAATTTGCCTTGTTGACCTTCATGGAAAACTTGCAATGATAGGAATGTTTCTGCCAAAATTGCGGGAACAGGGTTCACAGTATATTCTTCGACCTTGTAGTAGATATCCAAGTCTGCGTAATCCCCCATGTCTGGTATAAAGGGGAAAAGCACCAACCCATAAATGGTTAAAGCTAACACCCGCTTGAAGATAACCCAATTATTTTGTCGTGTCAGTTCCTTGAGATAAACTTCAAGGAATCTTCGCCTCAGATCTCTGACAGCTCCCTTTTCCATTTTGTCTGATGGCTTTGGTAGAACCCCCAACAACTCTGCTACCTTCCCATCACTAACGTGCTGGCCATAATAGAAATAAACGCGAAACTCCCTTGGAATAGGCATCCGTAGCATGTAAGCATATTCTTCTATAGTCGGTGTCGTATCCAAATTTGGCAACTCGAAACACCCCAAATTCGGGTTCCAATATTGGGCCAAAGCACTCAAGCCAAAGCATCTACATGTATGTGTAATAAGTCCAAAATCTTCCCATACTTGCTTGCAAACTCTGAACATACTTCTTTTGGCATCAAGCGACTGATTTCCATTAAAGTCTTCACATCATTGATTTTTACGTCAATTCTAATATTCTTCTTTAGGCCAATTGCATTGCTAGAGTTAGACATTTCCGTTCCTTGCTACACAGATAGTGTCTTTCCTCCACAAAAGAGAATCACCTAAAAAAAAATATATTATTTTAAAAAAAAAATTAAAACAAAATATATATATATATATATATATATATATATAAAATATGTATTTTATTTATTTATTATCCATTTGTTAAAACACAAAGGGAAATGAAGTAAAAATAAATAAATAACTAAATGGATAGAAAAACACAAGGGAGATATGGTACGCCTCCAAGTGTCTTAAGAGGTAGGGCCTAATCAAGGGTACCTATGATGACAACTTCTAAGTCGAGCGGCCACTAAGTCAATTTAGGAGTATAAACTTTAGGATGTGTCTAGACTTCTAAAGGTCAATGTCCCCGGATTGCCCTTGTCAAGGACCTAGTTCATGAACCTAATCACAAGTAGGGATAAACCCTCCAGGATGACTAGTCCATGACACTAGTAACAATCCGAGTGGTGAGTCAACAAATATCAGAGAGGCACTAGGCCTTCAATGACAATGCTGAGTCACCACCTAATCCTTAAGGTCCCACAAGCTCGGGTATAGAGCTGAAAGTGTGTGAGAATGAGTGTCGGTGTTGTGTGTGCTGGAGGAATACAAACCTGTATGATCCTAATATAGAACTACTTGAACCTGTAAGACAAGCAAACAAAATAAAAATAAAAATATCATGGTATTCTATCCTAATGTAAAAATAATTATTAAAGCAAAAAGGAATCAAATATATACAAAAAATAAAGAAAACAATAAAAAGGGGTAAACAATAAATACCGAAATGCACAACTCATTACTTAGGCTTGACTCACAAAAAGTCCCCAGTGGAATCGCCATCTGTAGCAACCAAAAATTACGGCAGGGACAGCGATAAAAAGAAATTTTAAGGAAAAGTAGAGTCGCCACCAATTTTATTTAATTTAGGAAAAATTGGAAAACCTTTAAAAAATGGTCTTTGAAACCAAGTCGAGTTCGGGAGTCGGTTACGAGTAGGGAAGGTGTTAAGCACCCTACATCACCCATCCTACGAATGGTACCTTGAATTAATTGTGCAATAATTAATTTATTTATTTTTTACCCCAAAAATATTTACGAGGAAGGATTTATTTATTTATTAATATTTTCTTTATTTTTATGTTTCTTTATTGTTTTTTTTTACATTTAAATTTTTTTTAAAAAAAATATTATTGATAAATCCTAAATGAGGTTGAACATGGCACATAAGTCCGTAGGACAACCTCAAAGCTAGGGGATTGAGCATGATGCTTGTCATAGAGCAACCCAAAAACACTAAATAAATTATTAATTAATTATCCACATTAAATAAATTGAAAAGAACACAAAAATAAAGGAAAAAAATAAATTTTGGCTTGACGAGATGATTGATCCCGCTCCTACGTATTCCTTGCTTCGATGGGAAACTCAAAGTCACGTAGTTCTTGTAGAAAATATTTTATTTGTTGGTTAATTTTAATTTTTATGAAAAATATTTATTTAAAAGGATTTTATTTTTTTGTTTTTTATTTCCTAATTTTTTAAATTTAAAAATCTAAGCGAGATAGAGCATGCCATGTACGTCCACAGAGCTATCTTAAACCTAAGAATTGAATGTGATACATCTCACAAAACAATCTCATTATTATTTATAAGTGATTCCCTTTTCATATATATATATATATATATATATATATATATATATATATTTATTTATTTATTTTAACAAATAAAACAAGGAAAGAAAATAAATGAATATAAAAAAAAATCAGATCAAACAAAGGAATGAGAAGGACCAGAACTTTCTCCTTCTGTCTATCAACGCAAAAGTTGAAGAAAAAAAAAGCTTGGCACTTTGAAAGTCTGGTTCGTGGGTCACCTAAGGGGGCGGATGCGGTGGCAGTCCGGGACGGCGGCCGGTTTGCGATGCCCGGATGGTGGCTGTGCACAGAACGGCGGAGAGGACCGGGCCGGGATCAAAGACGCGTCGGCGCTGCTCTGGTCAAAACAGCTTCACGCGGTGGTTGCTGTCCAAATCGTTGCAACGTACGATCTGCTCAGGGACGTGGCGGCGGTGAAACGGCTCCGGCAGGGTGGTGGCGACGTGCCTAGGCTTGATGACGGCGGGACTGTGGTAGCGAAGAATAGGGACTGAAGCAGCCTGGTCTCGCAGCGGCTGCCAAGAAAAAGTTTGTTTCTGAGGCTTGGTCTGGTGTTTTGACAGCAGGGGACGGCGGTCGATGCAGGCCTTCTCAGCAATGACGGCAGCGTGGACTTTTGCAGCGACGTAATTGGTTCGGCGGAGCACGGCGGGAGCAAGACAACAGAGTCTAATGGAGCTGGTGACTGTGATAGATCAGTATGATGATAATCTGGAGTTTGGGGAAGAAGGCGATATGTTATGGTGGCTTGAGTGAGATGATAGAGGCTACTGGTTTGGACTTGGGAGGTTGGGTTTTTCCATAAGAAAAGAGAAAGTGATGATTGAAGAGAAAGGGTACAAGAATGTAGTGTGCGCGGATGAAAAGTGTGATGAACAATGCGCAGATGAGACTCTCTCAACAATATGTCCCTATTGTGATTTTATAATGCCAATTCCTCCGATCCTGATCCTAAAATTCCGCCAAGATTAAGATTGCTATCTGATCTTGTTCCTAAAAATCTGCCAAGATTAAGACTTCTATCTCTGATTCAAAATAAAGTGGTTAATAGGGTTTGTTGGATGAGGATGAAATGGGTTCAACTGGCCTGGCCCAATGAAAAATCTTTTTATTATTTTTATTATTCTTTGCAAACTTTTTTATTTTATTATTTATTATTTTTTTTGAAATTTTTAGTGAAGACTAAAAGACCCGGTCAAAATGGGGTGTTCACAAACCCTACTAGTCGTTGAGTAATCGACAATACCAAAATCACATTAGAAACCTTTTCTGTAAAACCAATGGTCATTCGGGGATTGTAGATTTATCGATATTAGGTTGATTTTAAGTATTTGATGATGTCTGACTTTATGTTGTTGAATTTATTGTGATATGCTGGTTGAGGTATTCCATTGCATGCGACGTATTATTTTTGGTGTTTGAATATTTCTTGATATTGTGTTATACATGATCAGCCTGGTTTTTAATATTGTGCTTTGTTGATTCTTAAGCAAAGATATGTGTAGCTCGAATGTTGTTGGTTTGGGTGTGAGGATAATAGTGACTTAGAGGTGCCTAACCTAAATGATTTATTTTAAAGAAGAGGTGTGACATAGAACATGTGTTGAGGCTTTGATGGAAGGTTAAGGCACTAGGATGTTTTAATGTGGGTTGGTGAGATTCATGTGTTTGCATTGTTGTTCACAACCGTGTATTTGGAATACATGAGGTCATGTATTCTCGCTAGACCGTTCCACCTTAGATATAGGTTGTGCAGCTATAGTGTCATTGAATTTCATGAGCACCCTCGTGAGTGGACAGGGTGTGCACCGGGATAATCGTGCAGCTATAGTGTCATTGTTTTGCGTGAGCATTCTCACCATGGAAGAAAATGTGCACTGAGAATTTGGAACCCGTCGCTTGAACAAGTTACTAATATTCCCAACGAGGAATGCGTGAAGGAATTGGTAGTGGCCACGTCAGCATAAAGTGTTAGATTGCATGAGTGTGGGTAGAGATTGATATAGTGATTTATGGATGATGGTTGGTTTTGAATGATGTTGTGTCTGTGGTAATTACTATACAATATGCTATGACTCTTTTCCACCTTGTGATGATAAAACTGTTTCTTATCCCCTATATTCTTTGTGTATTGTATTCTATTTTTTATAGGATCGTACGAGAAGACCCTGTGATTGAGCTGAATGAAGTGGAGTTGAATGGAACTCCTTACGAACCGGAGGCAGGAGGACGAGCCGTAGTAAATGACGATTAGGGTCTAGTTAGTTATGGCCACTACGTCTCCTGAGATGTTTTCTATATTTTTTGCTGAGTAGGACTTTTGTTTCGGTATATGCCTGTGTGGGTTCCTACTAAGGGGATACCCTCAACAGTGTTTTGTAATATGATTATAAGACTTATGGGTATATTTGCAACTTAATTATGGTATGGTGTTTTAACTCTCATAAGCTGTAGGATTTATAATTTAAGTTTTAATTTTTGTGTGTTTTCATATTAAGCGTGCGATTAAGGAATTAATTAAGAAGGCTTTAATCTAATAAAACACCGGGGCACAGCGGGGTGTCTAATTTTGGTATCAGAGCAGTTTGGTTCTAAAACAGACTGTGGGGTTATGTCCGATTATAATCGAGGACTGTGAGGTCTAGGATGTTGTTACTGGCCGTGTCTAGTTGAATCCACATTGGATTTTGACTATGCTTAGAAGTGGGTAGTGTGTCCAAACTTGATGTGATAACTAACATTAGTATGGAATATAGTATTTATATACTTGTTTAAGTAGTATTATATGTCATCCTGATGAGAGCGGATGATTTCTTTTACAGAATCATGGCTCGTGGAAGAGGACGTCCGACTAATAGTTGTGACAGAACTCCTGAAAGAATCATCGGAGTTGTCAATGGTGACGCTAATCATACTGGAAATGGAGGAGAATCATCTGACACTCCAAATACCATGGAAACAATAGCAGCTGATATGCTATTACAAACCCAGCAGAATACTGAGATGCTGCAGATGAATAGAGAGCAGTTGGAACTGAAAAATCAGAGGAGGACTGTAGCAGCTGAAGATGCCGGATCGAACACTTTGCTGAAAGGGAAACCACCTCAATTCCGAGGAGAGTATGACCCAGAGAAGGCCGAATGGTTGGTACAAGAGATTTGAAAGATATTTGCTACTGTACGCTGCAGAGAAGATAGGAAAGTGACTTATGCTGCCTTCATACTAACTGAAGGAGCAGAATTCTAGTGGAAAGGAAAGAAAAGACTATTGGAAGCCGAGGGCAGAGCGGTTAACTGGCAGCTGTTCATCGACTGCTTCTTCGAAAAATATTTTCCACGTCTAGTTCGACGTGAGAAGGAAAAAGAATTCACAAGCATCACGTTTTGAGGCTTTGATCAAGTTTTCAGAATTCTGTCAGAGATTTCCGAATGAAGACTGGCAACGTAGGAGATTTGAGGAAAGACTCAAATGAACTGCAGAGGGTTGTAGCGTCTCTCGACATTTAGAGTTTCCTGGAACTGGTTGAGAGATGCAGTGCTATTGAAAGTATAGATCTGAGGATGGCTAATGAGGAAAAACAATTGAGGATTAGAGGTCCTGATCGAGCAGGTTTTCAAAGGAGATGAGATAGTGGCTCTCGGTGGAAACGAGAACCATATACCAGACCAGCGCAGACAACTGCACAAATACCAGTTTCTACAACACCGGGGGTTAAAGTGGGCCAGCAGCATCAAGGCCCAATTTGTTACAAATGTGGAGGACCGCATTATCAACGGAATTGTAGGGAGGAACCTTGTTGTTTTTATTGTGGGAAACCAAAACATATGGCTCGAGATTGAAGACAGAGGGTTACACAGCAACCAGTAGCTGCTGGTAGGGGAGCCAATGTTCAGAGAGGTGGAGCTGGGAGAGGAGTTCCAGTAGCAGGACCACAGGTGGTAAAACCTCAGGTCACTGGAAGAGTGTTTGTCGTGAGGGGAGCTAAATCCTCTCAACCTGCAAATCTTGTACTATGTATGTGTTGATGTCTGGTGGATAAGGTGTAGTGAGCACTTAGTTGTTGAAAGAAGTTGTTATTAAGGGAATTTACTCTAAGTACTTGATATATTTGGATGAAGTGGGTAGTTGTGGAAAATGATAAAAATGTTGGAACCAAAGTGGTTTTGGATTTAATAATCTCTAAGTTTTGATGCTAACAAATGATTAAATTTGCTTCGCAAAGTGTTAGTTGAGATCTAACATGTGTTTTCAGTTATGCAGGAATATTTACATATAAGTAAAAGAAACATGGGATAAGTTCTGATTGAAAAATACGCGTCCACCCCTGTAGACGGGCTGCTCAAATACTTTGGTAAATTCACTTATTCATTTAATTAAGTAGACTGGTTTTCTTAAGTAGACGAGGCTTTAATATTTACTAGATAAATACCTAAATAACTTGTTAGGTACAACAAGTCCAAAGACTTGATAATAAGCGTGTTCATCTTGCCACGTAAGCAGACGGAAGTAATTAGTTGAAGAAAATGAACTAAAACACAAAGCAATCTAGTAGACGAGCTCTAACCGCCACATCACTAGACGGAGATCTTTATAACTCATTAAGAAACAACAAGTTCGAATACTTGATATTAAGAAGGATATGCCACGTCATCGGAAGAGCTAAGTAAAATATAGAACAGACTTGGACTCTCATATAATTGAGTAAACAGAGTTTCTTCTTAGACGAGCTCCATCCTTGATATGAATTAAATGCAATCCGAATCTCTTATATATATTTCAAATGATTGATATTTATTTATTTAGTATATTTGTTCGTCATATTTGTTTTATCTGCTTTAATGTTTCACCTTGTTGAAAAAGAAATATAGTACAATCAAGAAATACAAAAAGCAGAATCGTACAATAAGATACTGCAAAACGATCTGTACAATGACAACTTTATGACTGAAAAAGCTGGATTATACACAAAGAAGGGACAACAAGTGCTCAAGCTGCAATACTCAGAGGAGTGAACCTCCAAAATCATGCTACCTCGATAACCAAGTGTACTATTTAGCATTGCTACAATCAAGCTATCAGTCACAACTGATATCATGCATTAAATGCTATCTATAAACGGGATTATTCAAAGTAACCGTTGAAGAAATACAAGTGAAGAAAAAGGTCACTATAAATTGAAGACCTCAGATACTGGAGAACAACTCTTGCCTGCACAACCTTGCTAGCTAAACTTTTGCAAATCGATAATCACTCATTCCAGTATTCTTTCAAAAGCAAGAGTATGTATTCTTTAGTTTGAATATTATTATAATATTCAACTGATCCTAAACTGTCATATCCTCACACACAGTGAGTTAAGAAGATCAAACATTAAATCTCTTTGTTAGAGTTAGATCTTGAAGATGCTTGGTAAGAAAGAAATACTTGTAAGCCAGGAGAGGTGTTGAATACTTGGTTGTAATATATTTGGAGAAATAGTGGTTAAATCCTTCAAGTCGAAGGGACTGGACGTAGCTCTTGGTTGGAAGAGAGTGAACCAGGATAAAATCTCTTGCATGAATCATCTATCCCTAAACTCTTCAGTTTTATTCGCTTATACTAATTGTGGGGTTTTGATATTGTTTTTGTTAAACGCTTTTGAAAATTATCTATGTCTTTGTGCTTGCTTCTGTTTCTAATCTACTTGAGTGCAAAAATTTGTTTTAAAGGTTGTTTTCGAAAATTATTAACAAACACAAATCAACCCCCTCCCCCCTTCTTGTGTTTGCCTGTGTCAAATTCAGTTGGTATCAGAGCTCAGTCTTGAAAGGGTTGAGCATCTAACAAGTGCTGAGGGAGTACGATCCAACAACCATGGATGCAGAAGGACAAGCTATCAACAGACCTCCTCTCTTTGATGGTTCTAATTATGACTATTGGAAGAAGAGGATGATGGCCTTTTTGGATGCACAAAGTCTAGCCATCTGGGAACTCATAGAAACTGGTTACACTGAACCCAAAAATGAAAATGGAGCTGCTATTGCTAGAGCAGACTGGACAGCAAATTAAAAGGCAAAGTATCAACTCAATCTTAAAGCTAAGCATTATTTGATGTGTTCCATCACCAGATTAGAACATGACAAAGTTCACAGCTGCAATACTGCTAAAGAAATCTGGGATACTCTTGCCCTAGCTCATGAGGGTTCCTCACAAGTTAAGGAATCGAAGATCAGCCTGCTTGTTCATCGGTATGAGCTGTTCAAGATGGGTGAACATTAAACAATAGATCAAATGTTTCGAAGATTCCAAACCATCACCAACAGTCTCAGATCTCTTAGAAAAATCTATGAAAATAGAGATCATGTCATAAAAATCCTGAGAAGTCTATCCAAGCAGTGGAGACCCAAAGTAACTGCTATTCAGGAAGCAAAAATACGGAATACACTCTCTCTGGAAGAGCTTCTTGGATCTCTCAAAGTTCATGAACTTGAACTCAATGAAGAAGAAAATTCCAGAAAGGGAAAATCTATCGCCCTAAAGGCAAAGAAAGCAAGTTCATCAAAAGTTCTCAAAGCTGCTGAGTCATCTGATGAGTCTGAATCTTCTGATGATAATGAAGAATCAGATGAGGATGAATTATCCTTTATCTCCAGGAAGATTCAATATATGTGGAGAAAGAAAGGTGGTTTCAGAAGGAAGCAATTCAATAAAAAGTTTTCCAAGGAGAAGTCAGACTCCAAGGAAAAAGGTTCACCCTTGTGCTTTGAATGCAAGAAACCTGGTCACTTCAAAGCTGACTGCCATAAGCTAAAGGATAGAAAGAAATTCTTCAAAAAGAAGAATGGCTTAATGGCTACTTAGGAGGATCTTGATCTGTCATCATCAGATGAAGAAAATGAAGCCGAGGAAGAGGCAAATATATGTCTCATGGCAGACACTACATCGGAAAGTGAACACACTGATACTGAGGTAATGGACTCTGACCCGTCCACTCTTCAAAATGCTTTTGATGAATTGTTGCACGAGTCATGTATACTATCACGAGAACATAAGAGTCTGAAAAAGAAATTTTCTAAACTATCTAAAGAATATGATAGGGCCTGCACTGAGAAACAAAACCTCAAAAATGAAAACGACATACTAAAATCAGTAAATGTCAGTCTAGCTGACAAAGTGGTGTGTGAACCTAATGTCTCTTGTGAAGTTGCAAAACTGAAGCAAGATATAACATATCTAACTGATTCTCTGTCAAAGCTTGTAGGTGGCTCAGATAAGCTTAGTCTCATTTTAAGGTATTCTAGGTCACCTTATGATAAATCTGGTCTTGGTTATGACAAAGAGAAGCAAGACGCATCTCACAAAAGGTCAAAACCACTTAAACAGCATAGAGCTTCAAAAGTTCCAAATAAATATACCAAAGATAAGTGTAGCTCGTCCAACACTTTTTTTAAAGTGTGTGAAAAACGTGGGCATATTACATCTAGATGCATACACAATAAATATGCTAAGCATACTCGTCCAGTGACAACTAACAAAAAAGGACCCAGGTCAGTTTTGGTACCTAAAGATAAGATAATACCTGTAACAGATTTGCTTAACAACAGGAAGAAAACAGATGGCTTGGTACTTGGATAGTGGCTGCTCACAACACATGACGGGAGAAAGGTCTATGTTCCAAAACCTTAAGCCCAAAGATGGTGGCTGGGTTACATTTGGAGGAAATCAGAAAGGGAAAATCACTGGTATAGGTAAAATTGGTAAACATCATTTTCCCTCCATTGATAATGTTCTTTTAGTAAATGGCTTGAAGCACAATCTATTGAGCATAAGTCAATTATGTTACAATGGATATGCAGTGTCTTTTGATAAGAATATGTGTACTGTCAAGAAAGATGATAGATCACTTTTATTCACTGCAAAAAGGCAAAACAATTTCTATAAGATTGACTTGGAAGGCCTCTCAAATCAAAGTGTCTCATGTCTAATGTTCATTGAAGATGAGCAATGGATTTGACACAAAAGGCTAGGTCATGCAAGCTTGAAATTAATTTCAAAGCTAAACAAGCATAACCTCGTGATAGGACTACCAAACCTTAAGTTCAAATTTGATGGTCATTGTGATGCATGTCAAAAGGGAAAACAAGTCAAAGGTTCTTTTGAATCTAAGAATGTTGTTAGTACCAATAGACCGATAGAGTTGCTACATCTTGATCTTTTTGGTCCAACAAGGATTGCCTCTGTCAGTGGTAAGAAATATGGTCTTGTCATAGTAGACGATTACACTAGATGGACATGGGTTATGTTCCTAACTCACAAGGATGAGTCTTTTAAGGTCTTTTCTGTATTCTGCAAATGGGTACATAATGAAAAAGTCATGTGTATCACTTCAATCAGAAGTGATCATGGTGGAGAGTTTGAAAATGAGCTATTTCATAAGTTTTGTGAAGAGAGTAGTATCCTTCACAACTTCTCAATACCTAGAACACCACAGCAAAATGGTGTGGTAGAGAGAAAGAACAGATCTCTTCAAGAGATGGCTAGGACTATGCTCAATGACAATTCTGTCCCTAGACACTTCTGGGTTGAAGCTGTCAATACTGCCTGTTATATTCAGAACAGAATATACATTAGACCTATCCTGAATAAGACTCTTTATGAACTGTGGAAAGGAAGAAAACCCAACATATCTTATTTTCACCCCTTTGGTTGTAAATGCTTTATACTGAATACTAAAGATCAACTTGGTAAATTTGATGCTAAAACATATAGTGGAATACTATTATGATATTCTGAAATATCTAAAGGCTTTAGAGTTTATAATTCTAGGACTCTGATAGTAGAAGAAAGTATTCATGTCAAGTTTGATGACAAACAACCTGATAAGAAATTATCAGAGCTAGATGAAGCTTTTGCAGATCTTGATCTAAGCACTCTAGAAGACTCACCTGAGATAAAAGTTGATGATCAAGAAGATGACCCCACACAACAACCAGAAACTTTCACTTCTCAACATGATACAGTTCATAAATCTTGGTATTTCAAGAATTATCATCCATAAGATCAGATCATTGGAAACCCCAATGACAAGCTAAGAACCAAATCAACCTTTAGAGGACAAGACAATTCTGCACTAGTCTCTGAGTTGGAACCAAAGACAGTAGACGAGGCTCTGCTGGACAATGGTTGGATTCTAGCTATGCAAGAAGAACTCAATTAGTTTGAAAGAAGTGATGTTTGGACACTGGTTCCACTGCCCAAATATAAATCAGTGATTGGAATGAAATGGGTTTACAGAAACAAACTTGATGAGAATGGTAAGGTAATCAGAAACAAAGCAAGACTTGTTGCTCAAGGTTTCTTTCAAGAAGAAGTTATAGATTATACTGAAACCTTTGCACCTGTTGCTAGATTAGAAGCTATTATAATTCTACTTTCATTCACTGCACATCATAGTATTATGCTTTTTCATATGGATGTTAAGAGTGCTTTTCTAAATGGCTTTATTAATGAAGAAGTCTATGTTATGCAACCTCCGGGTTTTGAGTGTAAAACCCATCCTGAACATGTATATAAGCTTAAGAAAGCTTTGTACGGTCTTAAGCAAGCTCCTAGAGTTTGGTATGATAGACTAAGTTCCTTTCTTATGGAAAATGGATTCAATAGAGGAAAGGTTGACCCAACCTTATTTAGCAAATCCATTAAGTCTAATTTCATAGTTGTACAGATTTATGTTGATGATATTATTTTTGGTAGTACTAATGAGTCTCTGTGCAAAAATTTTCTAAGTTAATGCAGAAAGAGTTTGAAATGAGCATGATGGGAGAACTCAAATTATTCCTTGGACTTCAAGTAAAGCAAACCATGGACGAGGTGCTCATCCACCAAACTAAGTATACAAAAGAACTTCTAAAGAAGTTTAAGATGGATGACTATAAACCAATGAATACTCCTATGCACCCTACTTCCATACTTAACAAAGATGATAAAGAGAAAAAGGTAGACCAAAATGTATACAGAGGTATGATCGGATCTCTCTTATATCTTACTGCGTCTAGGCCTGATATTATGTTCAGTGTATGTTTATGTGCTCGATTTCAATCTGATCCTAGAGAATCTCACTTATCAGCAGTTAAGAGAATTTTCAAATATTTAAAAGGTACTACTAATCTTGGTTTGTGCTTTAAGAAAAATGAAGATTACAGATTAGTTGGTTTCTGTGATGCTGACTAAGCTGGAGATAGAATTGAAATAAAAATCACTAGTGGAGGATGTCACTTCATTGGAGCTAATCTTGTCTCATGGTCAAGCAAAAGACAAAGTACCATTGCTTTATCAAAAGCCGAAGCTGAGTATATATCAGTTGCTAGTTGCTGCTCACAACTTCTCTGGATCAAACATCAATTGGAGGACTACAATGTATTTGTAAGTAGTATTCCGCTTATGTGTGAAATACTGCTGCAATAAATCTATCTAAGAATCCAATTTTGCAATCTAGAGCTTAGCACATAGAGATTAAACATCATTTTATAAGGGATTACGTGTAAAAAGGTGTGATTGATATTCAATTTGTAGACACTGACCATCAATGGGCAGATATCTTTACTAAACCTCTTGCAGATGACAGATATATCTTTATTAGGAAGCATCTTAATATGATATGTGTGGATTAGTTTAGGCGTCCAGCCTCGATAAAAGTTTTGTCTGTTGATCCTGCGTGTACTACCTATGCTCGTCCAATACCTATTTGAAGATGTGCCTCTATTGGATATTGTATTACACGTCCATATGACACGTCCACTGCTACTGGTTATCGCGTCCACTACATAGTTTCAGACAAACTCGCATCTGCCTATGTTTAAAGATATTCTTCTTGTGTGTTAATAAATGAATTTATTTTGTCACAAGGCAAATTTATCCTTTATTCTCTTTGCTGAGTCAGTACTTCCATCAATCCCATCAAGAACTTTTTATGGTCCCAAGTTACCAACGCCTTTTTATCATAATGACATGTCATGTCAAAAGTTTGTTTTTAAAAAACCTTTGATATTCAAAATTCCTTTAAAAGAAATCTTTTCACTCCGAGAAAATCTTTACGCTTCCGTAACCTCTTGAGCTATCTCTTTCTTTACTTCTCTTTGCTTTCAAACCCTAAGCACCTTGGTCACCTAGAATGGCTTCTTCAACCTTCAACGTGGACAAACTCAACTTAGCTATAGAGCATCATTTCAACCTTGGTGTGCTGTAAGACTACAATTTTGACATAAACAAATATGTCAATGCAGTTGTGTGGGGAGGACTTTTCACGGAGAAAGTCTCTGTCTTTCCCAACCTAATCAAGGATTTCTGGAGAAACATCCAACTAACTGAAACTAATTTCTACTCAACCGTGTTAAGAAAGAAGATTACAGTCTCGGAGAAGACTATTGATGAAGCAATCTTCTGTGCTCGGGAAGGTCTAGTTTTCACTGAGTCTTGGGAAGAAGACCTGGGTGGCTCTGAGAGTATAGAAGTCTGTCTCCTGAAGGAGGATATAGTCAGAACTCACTCGTGGAAGGCTGTTGAAATGAAGGACATCGTTCGTATCCTTCACCAGCTTCTCAACAAGGTGGTACTTCACAAGGTTGGATCGAAGGACAAACTCTCCTCTCTTCACAAATTCTGTCTCTGCCATCTTCTCACAGAAACAACAATTAATCTTCCAAGAATCCTGTATGGAACATTCAGAGATGCTGTGATGAACAAGAAAAGACTCTCTGCACTTCCTTTCTGCCATCTTCTCTCAAAGATTTTCAAGGATCAAGGAGTACATGAGTTTCTTGCTGCTAAGACTCCTGAGGAGCAAGCTAGGTTACTGACTAACAAACCAATGTCTGTTGTAGACTTTGAAAAGATGAACATAGCCAACATGAACCTCGGTACCTATGCTGCTGCTGCAATGGCCAGGATTGAGGAATTAATGCTGGCTAAAGAAGAGATGGTTGAACAGAATAATACTGAATTCCTAAGGGTTAAAAGGGTAACTAGGCAGAAGACAACTGCTACAAGGAAGCCTGCCCCCAAGAGGCCAGCTAGTGGGATTGTTCTCAGGGAGCCTTCTGATGCCCCTGCTGCAAAGAAACCAAGAAAAATTATTCTCTCTCACAATGAAGATGAGGAAGCTGATGAGGATAGCATTCCTATCAGCTCAACTCTAAAGAAGCAGAAGATCTCTGCTGCTGTTGAGGCCGTTGTACCTGTTCCATCAATTGTACCAGCAAAACCAAGGAGGCAACCAGCAAGAAAAGCTAGGTCAACTAAGACTCCTAAGGTAACCATCTCTGCTGGTGATCCTGTTCAAATAGCAGTAAATGCCCAAGTGTCTAGTTTAGAACCTAGGATAGATGATGTGCCTATCTCCTCTCCAAATGACGTGTATATACCTACACCCCTTTCACCCCAACCAACACAAACAACCACCTCATAAGCCGATGATACCTGGTTAAATCAACCAGATGATGGCATTTTCCCTGGTGTACCTTTCCCCAAACCACTGAGAACCTTATTTCCTCCCTTCACCCCAACCTCTGTCCTTTACAATGACAAATCTGGGGATTAGGCCAAGGTAAAGAGGGAATGGAAAATTCTGTTTCATTTTCACCAACCTGAACTAGAACACATTCCAGATGGATGGTACCCTCTACCTGAATATGAGGAAGAAGTTAGCCAAACTGTTGAACCCTCTATTTACCCCACCCTGAGTGTCAATCAATCAAAAATGTGCCATCTAAAATGCATAATGATTTAGGGCCTTTAGTCACTCATCTACCCTTAACCAAATTCACCCTAGAAAAATTTACCCCAATCTTGTCAAAACTCCTCCCTTCTTTCCCCTCACTGATGGAGTTGCAAGACACATCATACCCGTCTGGGAGACAGACCCCAATAGGAAAAATCTTCCCACTATTCCTGAGATAAGAGCAAGATCTTCCAAGCATGTCCCTATGATCATGCCAAGGGACATGAAATGGGTGTCTTTTGAGCATCCCAGAATCTATGGGAGGGCTGCTAACTTGTTTCTGGATCAGCTCTGCTATGATATGCTGAAGTGGGAGTTCAGTCGAATCAGAGCTGATAGAGCTGCAAATTTTGTCCCTCCATCCCGGCTGAGGCATAATGAAGCAACCAGGATTGGAATCAAGCCCTACAAGATCTGTCCGAGATTGCCAATGCTAGATCTTAATAAGGACAAGGACTTGAAGAACAGAAGATTCAAGGTACTGATGCCTGAAGCTGAGTCAGCATTGATTGATCTTGATCAAGAGACTTTTAACTACTAAATGTTGGATTTCCTTCTAAATACTGAATCCATTGAGTTGATCAATGACCACAGAGCTGCTGAATTCTGGAAGTCTCACATAATTCACTGCACCAGAGAGGCATCTTCCTCTGGTTTATCTGAAGAAGAAAAAGAGGATATTCCCAAGGTTAGAGGAAAGTGTGGTCTCTCACACTTTAGATATATGATATATAAAGAAAGAGGGGACTTCCAATCAACAGCACGAATGTGGAGTTTATCTATCCTATTAGGTGGGCAAAGGAGATCATAGTAAAACCCAAACCTACTTCAAAGCTAATCACAGAAGAACTTGTTGCTGAGGTAAATGGTCAAATTGTCATTGCTGATAATTTATAAGATTCTGCTGAATCCTGTCACCAACAAAGCTCATCAGAAAAATAATCTTCTCAACCTTTAGCACTAGTTGTAATACATCCTGAAGATCAGTCAAGAACTCTGAGCACTTTTCAAGAATCTGTAGAAAGCTCAAGGTGTAACGCCCTTCATTACATTAGTAACCCAAATTAATTTCAATAAAAATCCTTCAAAACATTTAATTAAAAAATACACAAGTCACAAATTTTTTCGCAAATAACTAAGTAGGAAAATACCTCATATTAAATAAAATAGTATAAAAAAAAATCCATGTAATGAATATAAATATAAATGAAAACCACAAGCCACAATACCGAGCGTCTACTAACAAACCCAACGATAAATAAATAAATGTGTCTAGCCACATACGGCTCCTTATTTAAGAAAATACTAACCAAACTAGAAAGAATAACTAATGGAATCCACTAAGTCTTCACGCCTCTTTAGTTTCAATGACGTCCTCCTCGTGCTCTAAAAACAATACTTATAATGAGATATAAAATCCCAATGATCAACAATACAACTTAAAAAAATATTTTCGAAAATAGCATTGTTCTCAGCCGGCGCGGTAACCGGAAAAACTGTCCATGGCACTCGCTAATTTTCCAAAATAATATATATAAAAGAAAATATTTTTAATATCAATAATAATCTCATCTCAATACATAACATTCCATATACCAGATAAATTCTAGTTTAATTCAAGCGGTCCGAGAACCTCCTAATTAAATTGGCCTCTTGCCGGCATGCCATATATTCACACATCACACGACAATGGCGTCCCATTGCCCACCCCTACTCATGAGGAGTGTTTCGATGTCACCCTCCTGTCGGGGACATTTCCATTTCGATACCTCACATGTGCACATGGTGGTATTTCTCCTTTTTCGACACCCCAACCTATGGCGGTGTTACTTTCGATACTCCTTTTTAGGTAGTATTACTAATTTTCGACATCCCAACCACATGGTGATGTTACTTTCGATACCCCCTTAAGGCGGTATTTCTCTTCGATACCCCTATCATAGGTGGTATTGTGGCAAACATCATACAAATCATCATAAGGCACAATTTCATGTCTCATACGTGTAACAATTCATTTACCAAAAATTAAATGTTTGATCTTATCATGCATGTCAAACAAACTCACATGGCATAACATACACTGATAAGCACGTCATTCAACTAATACAAATACCAATCATGTATTTCATACCATCAGTAACAAGAATAAATACCCAATTTAATAATATTTTTTTATATTTTAATTCAAACCCCTAAAAAATTAGTTTATTAATAACATGCATCATTCAATTAATATCCCTCAAAATCATAGGTAAATCGCTCAACACAACAAACACATGTACCATGGAAAGGGTTATTAAAAGATATTGTTGCTCACCTCTCGAAGACCTCCAATGTGCTCTAAAAATTATGTATGACAAAAACTAGTGCCTCCTTAAGAATTATTCTTCCCTTCACTAGCGTTCTTGGATCTGTGTATTATAAAAGTCGTACTGCCAACGAAGGAAACGCATAAACCTCCTCCTTTCTACACCGTGTTGCGGCGCTACTAATTTGCACAGTAACCGATTTATATATACATGGCAGCAGGCACGGTCACTAGCGTTTTTAGGATTTTTAAATTTTTTTTTTCTTTAGCCAAAAGCATGGCTGCTTGGGCTTAACGCCCAAGTATCCTTCTTTCCTTTTTTTTTCATATATATATATATATAATTTTTCATTCTTTATATTAGTTAATAAAATTCAATAAATCCTTATACCATCACTTCTTTACACTAAATCTCCCATTTATATTTTATTTGCACTACACTTTTTAATAACTTAATATTATTATTATTATTTATTTATTTTTTTAAATTAATTATGTTAGAATTTTAGAATGTTATATTTTCTCCCCTCCTTAAAGAATTTCGTCCCCGAAATTCATCTCATACACACGCGCTTATTGTAACATATGTCATATTCAAAACTAAAAGGTTATCATACCTTAGATAATAAAATCCGGGTATTGGCGTATGATGTCCTCCTCCATCTCCCAAGTGGCTTCCTCCGGAGCCAATCATTCCCATAACACTTTCACCAATGGAATTGTCTTGTTCCTCAGAGTCTTCCATGATTCGACTAGGCTTTGGCTTATAGATCAAATTATCCTTCAATTGTACAGACTCAGGAGCTATCACATGAGATTCATCAGGCACATATTTTCTGAGTTGTGACACATGGAAAACATCATGAAGGTTTGGCAACTGTGGCCGGAGAGCCAGTTGGTAAGCAACAGGCCCGACTTTTATAAGGATTTGGAAAGGTCCCATGAAACGAGGATT
The DNA here is from genome assembly GCA_030762895.1 of Sophora flavescens. NCBI lineage: Eukaryota > Viridiplantae > Streptophyta > Magnoliopsida > Fabales > Fabaceae > Sophora > Sophora flavescens. The sequence continues at coordinate 148,654,802 of CM061069.1, forward strand.
TAGCTTGCGGACTTTCATCGACCTCCCTACCCCCGTATTAGGAGTGACTCTCAAAAATACATGCTCACTTTCCTGGAATTCTAGAGGCTTTCTCCTTTTGTCGGCATAGCTCTTTTGTTTACTTTGCGCCGTGCGCATCCTCTCCCTAATTATTTTGATCCTCTCAGAGGTTTCCTGGACCAATTCGGGTCCTATCAAGGTTTTCTCACCTACCTCACACCAGCATAAGGGGACCTACACTTCCTCCCATATAGGGCCTCATAGGGTGCCATGCCTATACTAGCGTGATAACTATTGTTATACGCAAACTCAATGAGAGGTAGGAATCTATCCCAACTCCCTCCTTCATCCAAGACACACGCTCTAAGCATGTCATCAAGGGTCTGAATGGTCCGCTCTGACTGACCATCCGTTTGGGGATGATAGGTCGTGCTAAGGTTCAACTTAGTCCCAAAGGCTTGCTGAAAAGCTCTCCAAAATCTAGAGGTAAACCTCGGGTCTCTATTTGACACTATAGATATGGGTATCCCATGAAGCTTGACTATTTCCTTGATATAGAGGTATGCCAACTTGTCTAAGCTATAGGTTGCCTTAATTGGCAAGTAATGGGCAGACTTGGTCAACCTATCCACTATCACCCAAATGGCGTCTAAGTCCAAACGCGTCTTAGGTAACCCCATCACAAAGTCCATAGAAATTCTCTCCCACTTCCATTCTGGAATCTCCAAGGATTGCAACAACCCTGAAGGCTTCTGATGTTCTATCTTAACCTTTTGGCACACTAAACACCTAGTTACGAAGCTAGCCACATCATTTTTCATTCCTGGCCACCAATACATCCTCTTAAGGTCTTGGTACATCTTAGTTATTACGGGATGTATGGTAAACTTCCCCTTATGCGCTTCCTCTAATATCTTCCCTCTAAGGCTCCCCTCCTTAGGAACAACAATCCTATTCTTAAACTTCACTAGCTCATCAACTGACAACTCATAACCCTCTTGTCCTAACCGAGACTGCAACTCATGGTCTAAGAGTTGTTCCCGCCTAACCTCATCTCTAAGGTCACTATTAATTTCCAACCTATTCAACTTCAAACTTAAGACATTTAAGGACACATCCAACACTTCCAGATTCATGTCCCTAAACTCTTCCATGAGGTTCAGCTCTTGCACCATCAAGCTTGACACGTGTAGGGACTTCCTACTCAAAGCATCCGCCACCATATTGGCTTTTCCCGGATGGTACTTCAACTCAAAGTCATAGTCCTTAAGGAACTCCATCCACCTTCGTTGTCTCATGTTCAACTCCTTCTGGTCGAATAGATATTTTAGGCTTTTATGGTCACTAAAAACTTCAAACTTTGCCCCGTAAAGGTAATGCCTCCAAATCTTAAGGGCAAAAACCACGACTGCTAGCTCTAAGTCATGGGTAGGGTAATTCCTTTCATGTGGCCTAAGCTGCCTAGAGGCATATGCTACCACCTTACCCTCCTGCATTAAGACACATCCCAAGCCATTCTTAGATGCGTCATAGTATACCACAAAACTCACTAAGGGGTCTGGTATAGTTAAGACCGGTGATGACACCAACCTCCTCTTAAGTTCTTGGAACCCGTCCTCACACTCCTGGTCCCACACAAAAGGTTTCCCTTTCCTAGTCATCTGGGTCAAAGGTAAAGCTAATCTAGAGAACCCCTCTATAAACTTCCTATAGTAACCGGCTAAGCCTAAGAAACTTCTCACTTCGGTTACTGTTTTAGGTTGTTCCCATCCTAACACCGCATCAACTTTAGAGGAATCAACCGCTACACCATCCTTTGAGATTGTGTGTCCTAAAAACTTTACCTAGTCTAGCTAGAACTCACACTTCTCTGGTTTGGCATAAAGACGCTCGTCCCTCAATATCTGCAACACCAACCTTAAGTGTTCTCCATGTTCTTCTGGCGTCCTAGAGTATATTAAAATATTATCTATGAACACCACCACAAACCTGTCCAAAAAGGTCCTAAAGATCCGATTCATGTAGTCCATGAAAACGGTTGAGGCGTTGGTCACACCAAAGGGCATCACTACATACTCATTGTGCCCATACCTTGTCCTGAAGGCTGTCTTAGGGATGTCCTCGCTCCTAACTCTAATTTGATGGTATCCCGATCTTAGATCTATTTTGGAAAACACTGACACTCCCCTTAACTGATCTAAGAGGTCATCTATCCTAGGTAAGCGATATTTGTTCTTGATGGTTACCTTATTCAGTTGCCTATAATCAACACACAACCTCATACTCCCATCTTTTTTCTTCACTAAAAGCACCGGTGCTCCCCAAGGTGACACACTAGGCCTAATGAACCCCTTTTGTAACATATCCTCTATCTGTTTCTTGAGCTCGCTCAACTCTAGAGGTGCCATCCTATAGGGTGCTACTGATACAGGTCCACTCCCAGGTACTAGATCTATGGTAAACTCAATCTCTCTATCTGGAGGTAAACTAGAGACATCCTTAGGAAACACATCTGGAAACTCACACACAATAGGCAACGCTGCTATATCACTTTCAGCCTCTATCTTAGCAGAAAAGAGGAGTATATATCCCTGAGCTCCCTCAACTAAGCACTTATGACATGAGGCAGCAGAGATAAGATGTTCTGTCCTAGGAGAGTCAACAGACATGGACTGTGGAATGAAGGAAATAGTTTGACTAGCACAATCAATAATAGCATTATTACGAGACAACCAGTCCATGCCCAAAATAATATCCACACCAGACATAGGTAAACATATCAAATCAACAATATAAGTCAGGCCTTGAAACAATAAGGGACATTGCAAGCAGACAAAAGAAGTAATCAATCTATCTTTAGCAGGAGTAGAAACACATAAATCATATGACAGTTTAGTAACAGGTAACTCTAAGAATTGAGCACATTTAAATGAAATGAATGAATGCGTTGCTCCCGAATCGAACAATATGATAACATCATGATCTTTAATAAAGCCCTTACCTTGGATCAAACCGTCGGACTCCTTCACCTCCTCTCCTTGGATGGTAAAGACCCTTCCGTGGTTCAATGATCTGGTTTGAGATTGCCCTCATGACTTGCACATCCTAGCAAAGTGTCCCATCTTCCCGCATTGGTGGCAAGTGGTTTGTGCTGCGGGGCACACACGATCTCCATGCTGCCACCCACACTTGTAACATGCAGTCCCCCTTTCACCTTGAGCACCTTGAACCTGCTTACCCTTCGTGATTGTGGGCACAAGTCGTAGGCTCTTCTGGAAATTACCCCCTTTCCCATGGGATCTCTTGCCGTCACTGAAACTCTTCTACTTCGACCTCTCAGCCGGCACAACTTGCATATTCTGTTCCGCCACCCTACACTTGTTCACTAAAGTGGAGTAGTCTTGAATCTCTAGGAGCCCAATAAGGCTCTGCAGCTCTGGCTTCAAACCCTGCTCGAACTTAATTGCTTTCCATGGGCCATCAGGATTATCCCTCACCTGTGTGGAGAACCTTCCAAGCCTCTCAAACTTGGCCACATATTCCGCTACCGTCATACCCCCCTGACGAAGATGTAGAAACTCCATCTCTTTTTGTATCCGGACACTGTGCGGAAAGTACTTCTCCAGAAATACCTCCTTGAATCCGTCCCACGTTACAGGAGCACCCGAAGCAAGCAACCCGCCCCTGGCATAGTTCCACCAGTGCTCTGCATCTGACTCTAACATATAGGTGGCAAAATCCACCTTCTGAGCATCAGAGCACCCCATGTCCCAGAAGATCTTCTCTAATTTCAGTAACCATTCCTCTGCGTCAATAGGATCGGTGGTCCCTCGAAAAGTTGGCGGATTATTATTCCTGAACTCTGACAAACCCCTGTACTGTGGATCTGGAGCTGCAACCGGTACCACGTTAAGCACGTCCCCCTTATCCCTCATCTGATGGAGAGTCTCCGTCTGCTCCTGCATAACTCTGGCCATTCGAGCCAAAGTCGCTGCAAGCGTATCATTTCTCCCTTGCCTGTTCGCTGCCATAATCTGCATACCACCAATCAAACAGTGGGTTGATCAAGTCCAATATCCAAAAGAATAGAATGCAGAATTATAACTCTAACAAGCATCCTATGCGCCCAAGTTTTGTTTTTTGTAAAAGCCCCACCACCACAGTCCGATTTAGAATCGAACTGCTCTGATGCCATAAATGTAACACCCTTCGTTACATTAGTAACCCAAATTAATTTTAATAAAAATCCTTCAAAATATTTAATTAAAAAATACACAAGTCATAAAAATTTTCTCAAATAACTAAGTAGGAAAATACCTTATATTAAATAAAATAGTAAAAAAAAAACAAAAAACATCCATGTAATGAATATAAATATAAATGAAAACCACAAGCCTCAATACCGGGCGTCTACTAACAAATTCAACGATAAATAAATAAATGTGTCTAGCCACATACGGCTCCTTATTTAAGAAAATACTAACCAAACTAGAATGAATAACTAATGGAATCCACTAAGTCTTCACGCCTTTTCAGTTTCAATGACGTCCTCCTCGTGCTCTGAAAACAATACTTAAAATGAGATATAAAATCCCAGTGATCAACAATACAGCTTAAAAAAATATTTTCGAAAATAGCATTGTTCTCTGTGTAACAGCCTGATTTTTAATTACGCTGTTTAACTGGTAAAAATATAATTAATTATATTTTAATCTGAGAGTTAGAAAGTGATTTAAATAAAATAAAATCATATTTATAGTCTCTCTTATGGTAGAAGTCTACTTTCCAAATTTCTGATCAGAAATAAAATATTATGTTTATTCGGACGAATTTTGGTAAAAGTTCAAACGGAAAACAGTCGGTGTTTTCATTGACAGTATAATTTTACTGAGCAGAAAACCAAATTTTGACTCGTGAACGAAATGGTTTATATTTAAATCATATTTCTAACGAGTTTGGTTGTTTTGAAAATTTTCAATCGAAAATAAAATATTATGCTGTTGCGCAGGCATAAAACCCTAATCGGGGAACCGATCGGAAACGGAACTACAGAGACCCGTCAAGAGATCGGGATAACGAGTCATACATGATGATTCATGGGGATGAATCATACTTTTAAGTCTAGAAGGTTCTACAGCGTTAAAGTGACAATTTAGGAATTTTACGCTTAAGTCCCTGAACTTTTTGTTAATTACCCTTTTGTCCCTAAATTAGTTTCTAAGTTTTTTTCAAGTGAATTGGGATAAAATCCTTGTTACCAATCTCTAATGGACGTGGTTATGAAGCCCAAGATTTCCTAGTTCATGGATTGATTCCATAAAGCCTATTTGAAACTATACAAGTTTCCTAAGTCAAGCTTAATGCTTAAATCTTTAAGCGGGCCCCACAAAAATGAATTCAAGCCCAAATTGAGTAGGCCCATGCGCAAGCCCATGAGGTAGAAGGGTCTGCCCTCATAATTTTTAGATGAGCCAAGAATTTTCTAGAATGTTCAACAATCTTCTACTTTATTCTACAACATTCTCTAATGCTCTCAAATCTTCTTCAACATTCTTGATTTTCTTAAAAATATATATGACAAAAATCAGCCCAAAGTTAGTCAATATAAGCTCACATTAAATGTGGCAAAGAGTCATCATGACAATTTATTGGCAAATTGCAAACTAGTCCTTATACTTTTGGAATCTTTGCAAATTGGTCCTTAGGAAGTATTTGCATTTCAATCCTTTGATCAAGACAACTCATCCTCTCTAGATCCTTCTAAAGTGGCACAACCAACCCCTATAAATACCCTCCAAACCGTGGCCTCACCATTTCACTCATCTTCTTCATTCTCTTCATCTTCCTCACCAACTAAGTTACAAAACCATAAGAACACCGAATCCCCACCAAACATATGACCCTCTTCCTTTTTGAAACTCAAAAAACACTCAACATAAAAGTTGTTCCTCTTTCTCTATTATTTCCAACAAGATAAATATCATCAAAAACGGATAAGTGGATTGGGATATAGACTCAAAATACCGAAACTGCCCAGAATTCTCAGCAACCCACGAAACATCTAAAAGAAGTCCCTTTTCACCCATGTTATGATCCGAACCAAATGAAACCTTAAACACCAAAGTTGTTCTTTTTCTTCTTATATTTCTATCAAGCCAAAGTTCATGATTTTTGGATGAGTATATTGTGAGATACACTCACAATACCATCACACCCTCAAGCTGTCCAGTTTTCAGCTTAGTGAAGGTTGATCATTTTCTTCATTTCTTCAATCTTTAAGAGGTAAAAGCTCTTCTCATTAATCATATAAGTCTTCTCCTTCATTTATTTTGTAAGATCAAGCCATGATCATCAAGTTTTCATAAATTTCCATTCCTAGATCTAGAACTTCAAATAATTCTAGAAAATTGTAGAAAAATCCTTTTAATGTGAAACCAATTTCTATGATCTTGTGATGTCTTCCACTTTCATTATCCAAGAGCATGTAATCAAAAACGTTTTCCTTCCCTATTTTCTTAAGTGGCAGAATCTCACTCAAAGGAGGGTTTGATGATTTGTTTTCATTTTTGAAATCTAATGCTTGATTTGAGCTCTCTAGTACTTATATGATCTAAATCCAAGAGCTTGAATCCAACTAAATTTCCTAGTCTATTTTCCTAATATGGGCCGAAACCCTAACCCTAAAGGTTAGAGGATTTTGTTTCAAATTTTAGTCTTGTAATAAGTAATCTATGTTAGTTAAGACTCTAGTAACTAGGATCCAAAAGATGGCATTAAGAAGATAACCCTAAACCTATTTTCTAAGTTTTGGCCGAACCTAGCCCTAAAGTGTCATAGATGGTTGTCATTTGATTAACTATAGCTATGTTGTTTGGTTCAAGGTGAAACTATTAAGCTGTGGTATGATAGCAAGGAATGTCGAGTTCAAGATTTCGGTGCTAGCTCAGGTGGGAGAAAGAACCATTCCATCTCGGAACTGATAAGTAGTATATAATTTATAATAATAGTGTAGGGCGACCTAAACCCTACTAGTGGTTGAGTAATCGACAATACCAAAATCGTATTGGAAACTTTTCCGTAAAACCAATGACGATTTGGGAATTGTGGGTTTATCGCCTTAGGTTAATTATTCATATTTGACGATGTCTGAATTATTTACTTTTGACTGTTTGTGATACACTGGTTGAGGTATTCCATTTGCATGTGACGTATTGTTTCGGTGTTTGAATAATTATGATAGTGAGGATGTTTGTTGTCTGTCACGGCCGTGATGGTTGTCATGGCCAGGCCGTGACAGGTTCTGTTTTGTAGAATTCTTGCTTGTGATGTCTGTCACGGCCGTGATGGCTATCACGGCCAGACCGTGACAGAATCTAACTTGCCTTGGTTTCCTGTCATGGCCGTGATGGCTATCACGGCCAGGCCGTGACAGAGTCTGACTTTGTTAATTATTTGGTTGTGATAAATTGCCTTATATGATATTGCGATGTTGGAATATTCTGTTGATCAATGTGTTATGCATGATCTGTCTGGGTTTAATACTATGCTTAGATGATTTTAAGGAAAGATATATATTGCTCGGAGGTATTTTGTTTGGGTGAGAGTTTTGAATATGAATTAGAGGTGCCTCGCTATTATTGTATAGAAGTGATGTGATATAGAATGTAAGTGGAGGTTATAAGGAAAAGCTTGAAGTACTAGGTTGTTATTGATAAAAGTCAGTGAGAATCATATGTTGCATTGTTGTTCATAACCGTGTATTTGAGATACACGAGGTCCGAAGTTCTCGTGGACCGTTCCAAATTAGAATTTAAGTTGTGCAACTATAGTGTCGTTGCTATGCATGAGCACCCTTGACTGAGTTGAGAGAGAGAATTGGGGTGTGCACCGGCGGTACTGTGCAGCTATAGTGTCATTGCTTTGCATGAGCATTCTTACCATGGATGAGAATGTGCACCGGCGTTGGGAACGCGTCACTTGGATGACTGACTGACATTCCTAATGAGGGATGTGTGATAGGATTAGCAGTGGCCACGTCAGCATAAAGGTTTAGTTGCATGAGTTGGAGGGTAGAGGATGATATAGTGAATTGAGGATGATTGTTGATTTTGAGTGATGCGTGTCTGTGACTATTATTGTATTATATGCTATGAATCTTTTCCACTTATGATGATAGAACTGTTTCTTATCTCCCTATTTCTGTATTTTTGTGTATGTCTACTTCGTTACGTTAGAAGACCAGACGGACGAATATGTTGCTGAGGAGATGGATGGAGCCTTGTACGAGACGGAGGTTGTTGAGGAGTTGAATGACATTCCATATGAAGCTAACGCTGAAGAACCACCTACTGATCCTGATAATGTAGTGTAGTAAGTGTAGGGCCAGTGAGTCATATAAGATGTTTTGTTTTCCGTTAGTTATAAGCAAGTTGTGTAAAATAAAGGATACTTATGTGTGTATTTATGTAATATAGTTTGGCGTGTTTTATATTTGTAGAAGTTATATGATTATTAATTAAGTTTTTAATTTTTACGTATTTTCAACGATAAGCGCGCGATTAAGTAAATAAATAATTAAGGATTTAATGTAATAATACAATGGGGCACAACGGGGTGTCTCACTCAGCCGGCGCGGTAACCGGAAAACTGTCCATGGCACCCGCTAATTTTCCAAAATAATATATATAAAAGAAAATATTTTTAATATCAATAATAATCTCATCTCAATACACCACATTCCATATACCAGATAAATTCTAGTTTAATCCAAGCGGTCCAAAGACCTCCTAATTAAATTGGCCTCTTGCCGGCATGTCATATATTCACACATCACACGATAATGGCATCCCATTACCCACCCCTACTCACGAGGAGTGTTTCGATGTCACCCTCCTGTCGGGGACATTTCCATTTCGATACCTCCCATGTGCACATGGTGGTATTTCTCCTTTTTCGACACCCCAACCACATGGCGATGTTACTTTCAATACCCCCTGAAGGCGGTATTTCTCTTCGATACCCCTATCATAGGTGGTATTGCGGCAAACATCATACAAATCATCATAAGGCACAATTTCATGTCTCATACGTGTAACAATTCATTTACCAAAAGTTAAATGTTTGATCTTATCATGCATGTCAAAAAAACTCACATGGCATGACATACACCGATAAGCACGTCATTTAACTAATACAAATACCAATCATGTATTTCATACCATCAGTAACAAGAATAAATACCCAATTTAATAATCTTTTTTTTTTATTTTAATTCAAACCCCTAAAAGTTTAGTTTATTAATAACATGCATCATTCAATTAAAATCCCTCAAAATCATAGGTAAATCGCTCAACACAACAAACACATGTACCATGGAAAGGGTTATTAAAAGATACTGTTGCTCGCCTCTCGAAGACCTCCAATGTGCCAAGGAAGGAAACTCATAAACCTCCTCCTTTCTACACTGTGTTGCAGTGCTACTAACTTGCACAGTAACCGATTTATATATACATGGCAGCAGGCACGGTCACTAACGTTTTTAGGTTGTTTTTTTTTTCTTTAGCCAAAAGCATGGCTGCTTGGGCTTAACGCCCAAGTATCCTTCTTTCCTTTTTTTTCTTCATATATATATATATATATATATATATATATATATATGTATATAAAATTTTGCATTCTTTATATTAGTTAATAAATTTCAATAAATCCTTATACCATCACTTCTTTATACTAAATCTCCCATTTATATTTTATTTGCACTACACTTTTTAATAACTTAATATTATTATTTATTTTTTTCAAATTAATTATGTTAGAATTTTAGGATGTTACACAAGGCAACCGACTCTGCCATCAAATATTGAAGAAATTCTTGGAAAACTGGTTGATGAAAAGGTTGGCAAGTTAGTAGATGAGAAAGTTGAGAAGATAGCTGAAAAGATCAAAGAGGATGTTCATCAGCAAGTTCAGACTTTAATGGCTCTAACCTTAGAAGTTGAATATAAAATGCTTGAATTCTTCATGGATTTCAAGAAGAGTCAAACTCATAACCCTCCTCCTCCACCACCTCCTTCTGCTTAGCCTTTATTTGTTATTATTTTCCTTCTTTTGTAATGACAATGATGGTTCTCTCCTTTTACCTTTTTGGCTGATGACAAAAAGGGGGAGAAAGGTAAGAAAAGAGAACTATATATATAAAGTCTGTTTTTGAAAAGCTCTTTGAAAAGCTCTTATGTGTTTACATGTGCATATTTTTGTCTACTTGTTAAACTGGTCTGATACCTGTGTTTGCTTATTTGCTTTGATGTCCGTTGCTCAGATACTTGTGGTTATATAGTTTTAAGTATGATAAGCTGTTGCATCTATCTGTTAGCTTATAAGTCTACTTAAGTAATTGAATGCTTTGTCTTAGGGGGAGCCCCGCAAGCTCTCTTAGACTTTGCTTTTCAAATTTAATTAGTTTTGTCATTATCAAAAAGGGGGAGATTGTTGGAACCAAAGTGTTTTTGGATCTAATAATCTCTAAGTTTTGATGCTAACAAAAGGATTAAATTTGCTTTGCAAAGTGTTAGTTGAGATCTAACTTGTGCTTTCAGTTATGCAGGAATACTTTAAGATAAGGAAAAGAAACTCGGGATAAGTTCAAAATGAAAAATACGCGTCCACCCCTATAGACGGGCTGCTCAAATACTTGGTAAAGTTACTTAGTCATTTAATTAAGTAGACTGGTTTTCTTAAGTAGACGAGGCTTTAAATATTTACTAGATAAATACCTAAATAACTTGTTAGGTACAACAAGTCCAAAGACTTGATAATAAGCGCGTCCATCTTGCCACGTAAGCAGACAGAAGTAATTACTTGAAGAAAATGAACTAAAACACAAAGTAATATAGTAAACGAGCTCTAACCACCACGTCACTAGACGGAGATCTTTATAACTCATCAAGAAACATCAAGTTTGAAGACTTGATATTAAGAAGGATATGCCACGTCATCAGACGAGCTAAGTAAAATATAGAACAGACTTAGACTTTCATATAAATGAGTAGACGGAGTTTCTTCTTAGACGAGCTCCATCCTTGATATGAATTAAATGTAATCCGAATCTCTTATATTTATTTCAAATGATTGATATTTATTTATTTAGAATATTTGTTCTTCACATTTGTTTTATCTGCTTTAATGTTTCACCTTGTTGAAAAAGAAACATAGTACAATCAAGAAATTCAAAAAGCAGAATCGTACAATAAGATACTGCAAAATGATCTGTACGATGACAACTTTATGACTGAAAAAGCTGGATTGTACACAAAGAAGGAACAACAAGTGCTCAAGCTGCAATACTCAGAGGAGTGAACCTCCAAATTCATGCTACCTCGATAACCAAGAGTACTATTCAGCATTGTTACAATCAAGTTTTCAGTCACAACGGATATCATGCATTAAATGTTATCTTTAAACGGGATTATTCAAAGTAACCGTTAAAGAAATACAAGTGAAGAAAAAGGTCACTATAAATTGAAGACCTCAGATACTGGAGAACTACTCTTTCCTGCACAACCTTGCAAGCTGAACTTTTGCAAATCGATAATCACTCATTCCATTGTTCTTTCAAAAGCAAGAGTTTGTATTCTTTAGTTTGAATATTGTTGTAATATTCAACTGATCTTAAACTGTCATATCCTCGCACATAGTGAGTTAATAAGATCAAACATTAAATCTCTTTGTTAGAGTTAGAGCCTGAAGAGGCTTGGTAAGAAAGAAATACTTGTAAACCTGGAGAGGTGTTGAATACTTGGTTGTAATCTATTTGGAGAAATAATGGTTAAATCCTTCAAGTCGAAGGGACTGGACGTAGCTCTTGGTTGGAAGAGAGTGAACCAGGATAAAATCTCTTGCGTGAATCTTCTATCCCTAAACTCTTCAGTTTTATTCGCTTATACTAACTGTGGGGTTTTGATATTGTTTTTGTTAAACGCTTTTGGAAAGTATCTTTGTCTTTGTGCTTGCTTCTGTTTCTAATCTACTTGAGTGCAAAAATTTGTTTTAAAGGTTGTTTTCGAAAATTATTAACAAACACAATTCAACCCCCCCTTCTTGTGTTTTTGTGTCAACTTCAAAAAAGACAACAAACTAGTTTAGGGCATAACTAGTATAGGATTGAATTGGTTAGGGCCTTGTAGCCTTTTATTGTTGAGATGATGGTTATGGTTGTGGATTTGATTGGCAATTTAGACTTATAAGTTGAATTTAGAAAGATATGAGGATCTTAAGTAAGTATGGTTAGTTTGTTGGAAAGATGTCTTGTGGTGAGAAATAGAGCTAAGGAATGATCATGTTAAGTTTAGAGTGATGTGGAATAGTTGTTAGATATGTTAAAATCGGATTTGAGGATAATGGTTATAATTAGGCATGTTATTCTTGATTAAAAGGTGAGTTTGTGATTTCACTTTAAGATATGATGGGTATGTATTTGGACTAAAGAATTGATTGGGTAACATATAATCTAAAGTTTAGTTTATCACCCTCAATTCGATGGACAAGTGAGAAACGATCTGTCCTTAGAAGGTTAGCGGGCAGTAGGTTTCAGTACCTAAGTATGATCATTCCTATAGTAGGAGCTTTATTGAGATGCTGAGCTGATTGGCAAGTGAGAACCCCTAAGCTTGACGTCATTAATTAAGACGATTTCAATAGGTCTTATCATGAATTGAGACAGAATGTTACTAAAGGAATCTAGAGTAATGATCAGATGCTTGTAATTAAGATTTATTTTATGAGTTTGGAAGTTTAAAGGAAAAGTGTCTATAGAAATTACATCTAAGTTGATTCGAATCGAAAGGAATAAACTCGTGTGTTATCTAAGTCTGTAGGGAAATTCAAAGTTGATGAGTTAGATAATCCTACCTGGCGGGTTGTATTTTTATTTCAGTTTACTTTAAGAAGTATTACGATGTTTTGATTGAAAACTTGAAATATGGGATTTTGATATAACTTGGAAAAGTAGACTACGTCCAGAGGGGTTAAGACTACAATGATATACCTTGAGTAGGAAGTTGATGCATGTTGCGGTAAAGTTAGTTTTGATCTTGGTAATAACTAAGAGAGTTAGATGTGTGGAAAGCAGGTTATCTAGTGGACCAATATTTGAGAATAAAAGTGATTAAGTTTGACTTTGCTCTTCATGAGAGAGGAATGTAAACCTTAGTTTGAATTTTGATGTTAAAAGTGATAGTTAAGGATGTAGAGGAAAATTTTCTAATGGACTAATATTAAAGGAAGAAGAGACTAAGTTTTGATTTTATCTTTATATGTGAAGAATCAAGATAAAATTGTTAAGGACGAGAACAATGGATTGAGGATAAGCGATTTGATTCTGAGGATAAATAGAATGAAGAATAAGTGAGTCACGAAATTTCGAGGACGAATTTTTTTTTAAGTGGGGTAGTAATTTATTTATTTTAATTTATTTTGTGATTTAGTTTGAGTAATTTTATTTACTCATCTAAAAATATTTTTTTACTGAGTGTGTTAATATTGTGTTGTTACAGAGTGTGCACGCTTACTAGATAATAACATTAAATTATTATTCTTTGTTTGAAAAAATATAATCTAAAATTATTTTGGTTAAAGAAAAATTATTTTAGTAGTTCCTGAAAGGAATTTTTAGCATAAAAAAAGTAAAATTGACCAAAGTTCTTTTTCCTTCGTTCCTAATCCATCCACGTATCACACTTGCCTCCCTCTTCCTTTTTCTTTTTACACGATTTCTTCTTCTTCCTCAGCATAACACCACACTTTCTTTTCTCTTCTTCTTTCACCATCACCCAAACCTCATATCTTGCTCAATCGCGCAACCACCTTGCTCAGTCGCGACCACCGCCTGCATCGCCGTCGGAGTCGCGTGACACCGCGTCCCGCTCGCCTCCTCCGATTCACGTCACTGTCATGTTTGTGTCATGTTTGGTCTGAGCACCACCGTGCGAAATCGCGCCTCAACTGCGGTGAGAACCGCGAACCGCCGCTCACCATGGTGGTTTCCACCATGTGAGTTTTCTTGAGCTCCTTCTCCTTTGGTCTAACTTTCTCTTTTGGTCCTTGTTTGCTTCAGAAATCGTTCAACCGCCGTCAGCCGCCACGACCGTCGCCGTCGGACACCACCACAGCACCACCACAAGGTCTTCTTTCTTCCTTGGGTGAGTGGTTCTCACTTCCCCTTGTCATTTTCAAGAAACCCCAATTTCTTCCCCAATCTCAAACCTTAGTTTGTGATATCAGATTTGGGTTTTAAAATTAATTAGTGTTTTATGAAATTTGGATCATGATTAAGTGTTTTCTTAAACCAATTTCATCATTATTTGGTTAGAATGAGTTTTCCCCATTTTGCTCTATGAACCTAAAAACCCCAAATATATTTTGATTTAAATCAATGAGGTTTTTGAGAAATTAAACATGTTAGTGAGTTATATTTATAGTGTTGATGTTGAGAAATTGATTTTGTGATTTGTTTGATTGTTTCCATGCTTGGATCGTCCCTCTGGGTTGTCGTTCATGCTCGCGCTTGCTTTGAGGAAGCTGAAATAACTCCGACGGGAACTAACCGCGTAACTGACAAGTGCCTGGAAATTTCTGAACACCTTAAAAGATAGGGGAAGAACCATTCCATCGTCGGAAATCGATAAGTAGTATATTATATAATAATTGTGTAGGGCGACCTAAACCCTACTAGTCGTTGAGTAATTGACAATAACAAAATCACATTAGAAACCTTTTCTGTAAAACCAATGGTGATTCGGGGATTGTAGGTTTTTCAACATTAGGTTGATTTTAAGTATTTGATTATGTCTGACTTTATGTTGTTGAATTTATTGTGATACGCTGGTTGAGGTATATTACATTGCATGTGACATATTATTTTTGGTGTTTGAATATTTCTTGATATTGTGTTATGCATGATCTGCCTGTTTTTTAATATTGTGCTTAGTTGATTCTTAAGCAAAGATATGTGTAGCTCGAATGTTGTTGGTTTAGGTGTGAGGATAATGGTGACTTAGAGGTGTCTAACCTAAATGATTTATTTTAAAGAAGAGGTGTGACATAGAACATGTGTTGAGGTTTTGATGGAAGGTTAAGGCACTAAGATGTTTTAATGTGGGTCGGCGAGATTCATGTGTTTGCATTGTTGTTCACAACCGTGTATTTGGAATACACGAGGTCAGGAGTTCTTGCTAGACCGTTCCACCTTAGATATAAGTTGTGCAGCTATAGTGTCATTGAATTTCATGAGCACCCTCGGGAGTGGACATGGTGTGCACCGGGATAATCATGCAGTTATAATGTCATTGCTTTGCGTGAGCATTCTCACCATGGAAGAGAATGTGCACCGGGAATTTGGAACATATCGCCTGAACAACTGACTGATATTCCCAACGACGAATGTGTGAAAGGAATTGGTAATGGCCACGTCAGCATAAAGTGTTAGATTGCTTGAGTGTGGGTAGAGATTGATATAGTGATTTATGGATGATGGTTGGTTTTGAATGATGTTCTGTCCGTGGCAATTACTATATAATATGCTATGACTCTTTTCCACCTTTTGATGATAGAACTGTTTCTTATCCCCTATATTCTTTCCGTGTATTGTATTCTATTTTTTATGGGATCGTACGAGAAGATCTTGTGACCGAGCTGAATGAAGATGAGCTGAATGGAACTCCTTACGAAAATCGATGGCAGGAGGACGAGCTGCAGTCCATGGTGATTAGGGTCTAGTTAGTTATGGCTACTGTGTCTCGTGAGACGTTTTCTATATTTTTTTCGTTGAGTAGGACTTTTGTTTCGATATATGCCTGTGAGGGATCCTACTGAGGGGATACCCTCAACAGTGTTTTGTAATATGATTATAAGACTTATGTGTGTATTTGCAACTTAATTATGGTATGGTGTTTTAACTCTCATAAGCTGTAGGCTTTATAATTTAAGTTTTAATTTTTACGTGTTTTCACATTAAGCGTGCGATTAAGGAATTAATTAAGAAGGCTTTAATCTAATAAAACATAGGGCACAACGGGGTGTCTCAAACTTTGAAAAGAATTGATGTATTGGAATAACTTCTCTTGATGCAACAACCAAAACAAGTTGTAACCGATGAGCAAAACAATGAATGTAGTATGCATAAGGACATTCATTCAAAAAAAGTGCTTGTAAACCATTCCATTCTCCTCTCATATTGCTAGCACCATCATACCCTTGACCACGAATGTTAGAAACATCAAGATTATGTCGAGAAAGTATAGCACATACTTCTTCCTTAAAAGTTAATGCCGCGGTGTCTTTAACTTGCAAAATATCAAAAAACCGCTCTTGTATATAACCAAATTTATCAACAAATCTCAAAATGAGAGCCATTTGATCCTTTTTTGATTCATCATGAGCTTCATCAACAACTATACAAAATTTGGAATCACCAATTTCCTCACGGATATGGTTTTTCACCCTACTAGCAAGAATATGCAGGATCTCTTTTTGAATTTGATGTGAAGTATACTTGGAATTATATGGAGCATTTTCCAACACAACCTTTTCAACTTCATCATTGTATGATGCTAAGAATTTAATCATCTGAAGAAAATTACTTGGGTTTCTTGATTTGCTGGTTTCGTCACGACCCCTAAAAGCACAAGCTTGAAATGTTAAAAAAACAAACAGTATCAATTGAAGTCTTGAGACGTAGCCGATTCTTCTTAATTTGATCCGAGCTTTGCACATGAATAACATTCCTAATATGACCATCTTGATTCAACAAGACTTGACAAGCTCTCATTGCATTATTGTGTGGTGAGCAAGGATCCTTCCCTATGTGTTTAAGAAAAGCACACTTCTTCCCATTATTAACTTTCCTCCAACTTCTAAAACCTGTAGCAATGAAAACATCGAATCCAGGGCATCCACTTGGTCTTTTGCTGAAAAGATAACAAGGTAAGCAATATACAGCGTCTTCTGAAGGTGAATATTGTAGCCATGTAGGAAAGATGCGAAACCAAGCATGTTGAAATCGTCTTGGATGATCATCTTAACCAGACAAAAAGGATAGTTTTCTATATGCATTTGATATAGTCCCCATTTCAGATAAGCCCTTTGACCAAATGAGACACCCCGTTGTGCCCCATTGTATTATTACATTAAAACCTTAATATTTACTTACTTAATCACGCGCTTATCGTTGAAAATACGTAAACATTAAAACTTATTTAATTATCATATAACTTCTGCAAATTTAAAACACACCAACGTTAATATATATAAATACACCCCTGTTTATTTATGACAATACCAAAACACACCATTAAGGGTACCTCTCGAGAGGGATCCCTCACAGTATAAACTGCACTACGAGACATACTTAGCGGAAATATAAATACTCCTTAGACACACCGGCCATAATGTCTATACTCTAATCGCCATGGATCACAAACTCGACCTCCATCATCCGGTTCATACGGAGTTCCATCTAACTCCTCAAAGAATTGGTCCCTCCATCGGGTCTTCTCGCGTATCACATCGTAAATAAAATACAACACACAGAAAGATATAGGGGATAAGAAACAGTTCTATCATCAAAGCGGAAAAGAATCATAGCATAAAATATAATAACCGTCAACCACACACATCACACCTAACTAGCAATCATCCTCAAATTACGATATCACCCTCTACTTTCAACTCCTGTAATTCAACATTTATACTAATATGGCAATCTATACTCCTGTCACACTAGTCAGTAGTCCAGAACTATTTAGGGTCAAAACTCGGTGCGCCCCTATTCCTTTATCTCTCAAAGGAAATAGTGCATAAGCACAGTATGCGTCACTATTGCCCCCATTGGAAATAGCACATAAGCACACAATAAATAATAACTCGGTGCGCCCCTATTCCCTTACCTCTCATAGGAAATAGTGCATAAGCACGATATGCGTCATTATTTCCCCCATTTGAAATAGCACATAAGCATATAATAAATAATAACTCGGTGCGCCCCTATTCCCTTACCTCTCATAGGAAATAATGCATAAGCACGATATGCGTCACTATTGCCCCCATTGGAAATAGCACATAAGCACATAATAAATAATAACTTGGTGCGCCCCTATTCCCTTACCTCTCATAGGAAATAATGCATAAGCACGATATGCGTCACTATTGCCCCCATTGGAAATAGCACATAATAAATAATAATTCGGTGCGCCCCTATTCCCTTACCTCTCAAAGGAAATAGTGCATAAGCACGATATGCGTCACTATTCCCCCAATTTGAAATAGCACATAAGCATAAAAGACCTTATAATTCGGTGCGCCACTATTCCATAATCTCTAATAGGAAATAGTGCATAAGCACGATATGATTCTCACTGACTTTTATCAATAGCAACCTAGTACCTCAAGCTTTTCCTCACAACCTCCACTTACATTTTATATCACATCACTTCTATAAAATAATAGCGAGGCACCTCTAATTCATATTCAAAACTCTCACCCAAACAAAATACCTCCCGAACAACATATATTTTTCCTTAAACTCATATAAGCATAGTATTAAACCCAGGCAGATCATGCATAACACATTAATCAACAGAATATTCAAATATCTCAATATCATATACAACAATTTATTACAGCCAACTCATAATAATCAAACCAAATAAATAACAAAGTCAGACTCTGTCACGGCCAGGCCGTGATAGCCATCACGGCCGTGACAGACAACAAACATCCTCAATATCATAAATATTCAAACACCGCAATAATACGTCACATGCAGATGGAATACCTCAACCAGCGTTTCACAGTAAATTTGATAACATAAAATCAAACATCCTCAAATACTTAAATCAACTTAATGTCGATAAACCTACAATCCCCCAATCCATTGGTTTTACAGAAAAGGTTTCCAATGTGATTTTGGTCTTGTCGATTACTCAACTACTAGTAGGGTTTAGGTCACCCTACACAATTATTATAGAATATACTACTTATCAATTCCGACGATAGGATGATTCTTTCCCCCACCTGAGCTAGCACCGAAATCTCGAACTCGATGTTCCTCGCTATCACACCACAGCTTAATAGTTTCACCTTGAACCAAACAACATAACTATAATTAATCAAATGACAACCATCTATGACACTTTAGGGCTAGGTTCGGCCAAAACTTAGAAAATAGGTTGAGGGTTATCTTCTTAATGCCATCTTTTGGATCCTAGTTACTAGAGTCTTAACTAACATAGATTACTTATTACAAGACTAAAATTTGAAACAAAATCCTCTAACCTTTAGGGTTAGGGTTTCGGCCCATATTAGGAAAATAGACTAGGAAATTTAGTTGGATTCAAGCTCTTGGATTTAGATCATATAAGTATTAGAGAGCTCAAATCAAGCATTAGATTTCCAAAATGAAAACAAAATCATCAAACCCTCCTTTGAGTGAGGTTCGGCCACTTAAAGAAAATAAGGAAGGAAAATGACTTTGATCACATGCTTTTGGATAATGAAAGTAGGGATCATAACTAGATCATAGAAATTGGTTTCACATTTTTATGATTTTTCTACAATTTTCTAGAATTATTACAAGTTCTAGATCTAGAAATGGAAATTTATGAAAACTTGATGATCATGGCTTGATCTTACAAAATAAATGAAGGAGAAGACTTAGATGATTAATGAGGAGAGCTTTTACCTCTTGAAGATTGAAGAAATGAAGAAAATGATCAACCTTCACTAAGTTGAAAACTAGACAGCTTGAGGGTGTGATGGTATTGTGAGTGTATCTCACAATATACTGATCCAAAAATTACGAACTTTGGCTTGATAGAAATATAAGAAGAAAAGGAACAACTTTGGTGTTGAAGGTTTCATTTGGTTCGGATCATAACAGGGGTGAAAAGGGACTTCTTTCTTCTGTTTCGTGGGTTGCTGAGAATTCTGGGCAGTTTCGGTATTTTGATCCTATCTCCCAATCCACTTATCCGTTTTTGATGATATTTAGCTTGTTGGAAAGAAGAGAGAAAGAGGAACAACATTCATGTTGAGTGTTTTGCGAGTTTCAGAAAGGAAGAGGGTCATATGTTTGGTGGGGATTCGGTGTTCTTAGGGTTTTGTAACTTAGTTGGTGAGGAAGATGAAGAGAATGAAGAAGATGAGTGAAATGGTGTGGGAGACCACGGTTTGGAGGGTATTTATAGGGGTTGGTTGTGCCACTTTAGGAGGATCTAGTAGGAATGAGTTGGCTTGTTCAAATGATTAAAGTGCAAATAATTCCTAGGGACCATTTTGCAAAGATTCCAAAAGTATAAGGACTATTTTGCAAATTGACAATAAATTGAAATGATGACCATGTGCCACATTAAATGTGGTCTCATCTTGACTTATCTTGGCTTATTTTTCATGAGACTTTTTGGAAACACCTAGAACACTTGAGAACATTTGAGAACACTTGAGAATTGTGTGGAACCTTGGAGAATATGGTGGAACATTGTGGAATTGTGTGGAAACTTCAAGAAACCACTTGACTCTTCCAAACTAAGGCAGTCCCCCACTCCTTCTTGGGCTTGCGCATGGGCCTTGAAAACTTGGGCTTGAATTCATCTTTGTGGGGCCCACCAAAAGGCTTAAGACATAATCATGACATAGGAAACTTACATGATTTCTAATGGGCTTCATGAAATTAAATTCATGGACAAAGAATTTGGGCCTCAAAGCCACGGTCCATTAATGGTCTTGGAACAAAGATTCTGGCCCAATTCACTTAGAAAAACATAGGAACTAACTTAGGGACCAAAGTGTAATTAATAGAAAGTTCAGGGACTTAAGCATAAAATTCATAAATTTTCACTTTAACCTTGTAGAATCCTCTAGACTTAAAAGTATGATTCCTACCCATGAATCATCTCCAAATCCTAAGATAACCTCTTTATCTGCTCTTCGAAACTTCGAAATCCCTTCTGTCGTTTACCCGATTACGTATTCCGCCCGAAAAACGTAAATTATTTTATTTTTTTTCTGAAATAATTCTAAAAATACAGAATTGTAGGAAATAAAATAAAAACCTTAAGTCTTTCGTTCACGAATTAAAATTAGGTCTTTTGAGCAGTATAAATATACTGTCAGTGAAAATAAGCGGTAGGGATTCGCCCGTCGTTTCAACCTAAATTTTAATCGTAGCTTCCTACATTCAAGTAGGATCGAGTGATGAACTCCATTTATTTAAAATAATTTTCTAATACTCATATAAATATATACAAATAATCGTTCGCATTTCGATTATTTTGAAACAGTGAAAATCGGGGTGTTACATTACTACCCCTCTTAGAAAAAAATTCCGTCCTCGAAATTTCTTAACTCAAAACTAGACATCATCTTGCATTCGTATCTTAATCTAAAGATCCCACATTATATTTCTCATCGTTGTTTTTCCCCTAGGTAACAGCGGTAACTTCATAACAGAATTCATTCTTATATCATTCTATTTATCCTCGAACTTATCCATCACTATATTCTATTCATTGTTCTTAACCTCTCCAACTTGATCTAATATCCTTAAAGGACATAATCAAAACTTAATCCCTTCCTCTTCTTACTACTGATCCACTAAAGAATCTTATTTCAACATCTAACTGCCGTAATTAACACCACAATCGAACTACCATAACTTCCTACTTCATGTATCCAATCACAATCTTAGTTCCTTAGAATGTATTTCACTATTCTAGATTATATCAAAATCACACCTTTCAATTCTCCAAATAAACATCTCAACACTCCGTAAGATAAATTGCAATCAAAAGGTCAACACCTGTTAGGATTATCTAACTTAACAAATTTGAGTTTCTCTAGTAACCTCAATTTACATCAGAAATCATATTTTCTGCTCATATTCCACTTAGGTGAAAGCTCATATTCAACTTAGGTGAAATTACTATATACACTTTTGTTTACTCTTCCCAAACTCATACCATCCATCTTAACTACGATCCTTAACCATTGCCCTAGATTCCATAATGATATTATGCCTCGATCAACATTTGACTTATAGTAATTGTCTTACTCACTGATATTGATCTTAAGGGTTCACATCCTACCAGTCACAACTATACCTGAACAAAACTCTCATTACTTTCTTGTCTATCATGCTACTTAGACAAACAAACAAAGTCTACCAGATATCAAATACATACCTTGTATAAGATCCCGGATTGAGAATTCTGCTCCCCTCACGGTAAACACTATTTCAGTGGCCTGAGGTCTGACCATTTGCTGTCCTGCTGCTGGAACTCCTTTTCCAGCTCCACCTCTCTGAACACTAGTATACGACATAAAATGCTACATAAAACTGGTATATATATGCCATATAACTGTTAACTATCACGTCGGGACTCACTACCCAACTTCTAAGCATAGTTAACATCCGATGTGGACTCAACTAGACATGGACAGTAACAATATCCTAGACCTCACAGTCCGATTAGAATCGAACTGCTCTGGTACCACCAAATGAGACACCCCGTTGTGCCCCATTGTATTATTACATTAAAACCTTAATATTTACTTACTTAATCACGCGCTTATTGTTGAAAATACGTAAACATTAAAACTAATTTAATTATCATATAACTTCTGCAAATTTAAAACACGCCAATGTTAATATATATAAATACACCCCTGTTTATTTATGACAATACCAAAACACTGTTAAGGGTACCCTCTCAGTAGGATCCCTCACAGGTATAAACTGCACTACAGACATACTTAACGGAAATATAAATACTCCTTAGACACACTGGCCATAATGTCTATACTCTAATCGCCATGGATCACAGCTCGACCTCCATCATCCGGTTCATACGGAGTTCCATCTAACTCCTCAGCAATTGGTTCCTCCATCGGGTCTTCTCGTACGATCACATCAGAAATAAAATACAACACACAGAAAGATATAGGGGATAAGAAACAGTTCTATCATCAAAGCGGAAAAGAATCATAGCATAAAATATAATAACCGTCAACCACACACATCACACCTAACTAGCAATCATCCTCAAATTACGATATCACCCTCTACTTTCAACTCCTGTAATTCAACATTTATACTAATATGGCAATCTATACTCCTGTCACACTAGTCAGTAGTCCAGAACTATTTAGGGTCAAAACTCGGTGCGCCCCTATTCCTTTATCTCTCAAAAGAAATAGTGCATAAGCACAGTATGCGTCACTATTGCCCCCATTGGAAATAGCACATAAGCACATAATAAATAATAACTCGGTGCGCCCCTATTCCCTTACCTCTCATAGGAAATAGTGCATAAGCACGATATGCGTCATTATTTCCCCCATTTGAAATAGCACATAAGCATATAATAATTAATAACTCGGTGCGCCCCTATTCCCTTACCTCTCATAGGAAATAGTGCATAAGCACGATATGCGTCACTATTTCCCCCATTGGAAATAGCACATAAGCACATAATAAATAATAACTCGGTGCGCCCCTATTCCCTTACCTCTCATAGGAAATAGTGCATAAGCACGATATGCGTCACTATTGCCCCCATTGAAAATAGCACATAAGCACATAATAAATAATAACTTGGTGCGCCCCTATTCCCTTACCCCTCATAGGAAATAGTGCATAAGCGCGATATGCGTCACTATTCCCCCCATTTGAAATAGCACATAAGCATAAAAGACCTTATAATTCGGTGCGCCACTATTCCCTAATCTCTTATAGGAAATAGTGCATAAGCACGATATGATTCTCACTGACTTTTATTAATAGCAACCTAGTACCTCAAGCTTTTCCTCACAACCTCCACTTATATTCTATATCACATCACTTCTATAAAATAATAGCGAGGCACCTCTAATTCATATTCAAAACTGTCACCCAAACAAAATACCTCCCGAACAACATATATCTTTCCTTAAACTCATATAAGCATAGTATTAAACCCAGGCAGATCATGCATAACACATTAATCAACAGAATATTCAAATATCTCAATATCATATACAACAATTTATCACAACCAATTCATAATAATCAAACCAAATAAATAACAAAGTCAGACTCTGTCACGGCCAGGCCGTGATAGCCATCACGGCCGTGACAGACAACAAACATCCTCAATATCATAAATATTCAAACACCGCAATAATACGTCACATGCAGATGGAAAACCTCAACCAACGTTTCACAGTAAATTTGATAACATAAAATCAAACATCCTCAAATACTTAAATCAACTTAATGTCGATAAACCTACAATCCCCGAATCCATTGGTTTTACAGAAAATGTTTCCAATGTGATTTTGGTCTTGTCGATTACTCAACTACTAGTAGGGTTAAGGTCGACCTACACAATTATTATAGAATATACTACTTATCAATTCCGACGATAGGATGATTCTTTCCCCCACCTGAGCTAGCACCGAAATCTCGAACTCGACGTTCCTCGCTATCACACCACAGCTTAATAGTTTCAGCTTGAACCATACAACATAACTATAATTAATCAAATGACAACCATCTATGACACTTTAGGGCTAGGTTCGGCCAAAACTTAGAAAATAGTTTTAGGGTTATCTTCTTAATGCCATCTTTTGGATCCTAGTTACTAGAGTCTTAACTAACATAGATTACTTATTACAAGACTAAAATTTGAAACAAAATCCTCTAACCTTTAGGGTTAGGGTTTCGGCCCATATTAGGAAAATAGACTAGAAAATTTAGTTGGATTCAAGCTCTTGGATTTAGATCATATAAGTATTAGAGAGCTCAAATCAAGCATTAGATTTCCAAAATGAAAACAAAATCATCAAACCCTCCTTTGAGTGAGGTTCGACCACTTAAAGAAAATAGGGAAGGAAAATGACTTTGATCACATGCTTTTGGATAATGAAAGTATGGATCATAACTAGATCATAGAAATTGGTTTCACATTTTTATGATTTTTCTACAATTTTCTAGAATTATTACAAGTTCTAGATCTAGAAATGGAAATTTATGAAAACTTGATGATCATGGCTTGATCTTACAAAATAAATGAAGGAGAAGACTTAGATGATTAATGAGGAGAGCTTTTACCTCTTTAAGATTGAAGAAATGAAGAAAATGATCAACCTTCACTAAGTTGAAAACTGGACAGCTTGAGGGTGTGGTGGTATTGTGAGTGTATCTCACAATATACTGATCCAAAAATTACGAACTTTCGCTTGATAGAAAGATAAGAAGAAAAGGAACAAGAACAACTTTGGTGTTGAAGGTTTCATTTGGTTCGGATCATAACAGGTGTGAAAAGGGACTTCTTTCTGCTGTTTCGTGGGTTACTGAGAATTCTGGGCAGTTTCGGTATTTTGATCCTATCTCCCAATCCACTTATCCGTTTTTTGATGATATTTAGCTTGTTGGAAAGAAGAGAGAAAGAGGAACAACTTTTATGTTGAGTGTTTTTCGAGTTTCAGAAAGGAAGAGGGTCATATGTTTGGTGGGGATTCGGTGTTCTTAGGATTTTGTAACTTAGTTGGTGAGGAAGATGAAGAGAATGAAGAAGATGAGTGAAATGGTGAGGGAGGTCACGGTTTGGAGGGTATTTATAGGGGTTGGTTGTGCCACTTTAGAAGGATCTAGTAGGAATGAGTTGGCTTGTTCAAAGGATTAAAGTGCAAATAATTCCTAGGGACCATTTTGCAAAGATTCCAAAAGTATAATGATTATTTTGCCAATTGCCAATAAATTGAAATGATGACCATGTGCCACATTAAATGTGGTCTCATCTTGACTTATCTTGGCTGATTTTTCATGAGACTTTTTGGAAAAACCTAGAACACTTGAGAACATTTGAGAACACTTGAGAATTGTGTGGAACCTTGGAGAATATGGTGGAACATTGTGGAATTGTGTGGAAACTTCAAGAATCCACTTGACTCTTCCAAACTAAGGCAGCCCCCACTCCTTCTTGGGCTTGCGCATGGGCCTTGAAATCTTGGGCTTGAATTCATCTTTGTGGGGCCCACAAAAAGGCTTAAGACATAATCATGACATAAGAAACTTACATGATTTCTATTGGGCTTCATGAAATTAAATTCATGGACAAAGAATTTGGGCCTCAAAGCCACGGTCCATTAATGGTCTTGGAACAAAGATTTTGGCCCAATTCACTTAGAAAAACATAGGAACTAACTTAGGGACCAAAATGTAATTAATAGAAAGTTCAGGGACTTAAGCATAAAATTCATAAATTTTCACTTTAACCTTGTAGAATCCTCTAGACTTAAAAGTGTGATTCCTACCCATGAATCATCTCCAAATCCTAAGATAACCTCTTTATCTGCTCTTGGAAACTTCGAAATCCCTTCCGTCATCGTTTACCCGACACGTATTCCACTAAAAAACGTAAATTATTTTATTTTTTTTCTGAAATAATTCTAAAAATACAGAATTGTAGGAAATAAAATAAAAACCTTAAGTCTTTCGTTCACGAATTAAAATTAGGTCTTTTGAACAGTATAAATATACTGTCAGTGAAAATAGCGGGCCGGGATTCGCCCGTCGTTTCAACCTAAATTTTAATCGTAGCTTCCTACATTCAAGTAGGATTGAGTGATGAACTCTGTTTATTTAAAATAATTTTCTAATACTCATATAAATATATACAAATAATCGTTCGCATTTCGATTATTTTGAAATAGTGAAAATCGGGGTGTTACACCCTTCGTATTTCATCCACTTGATTTGGTGGGTATTGCCAAATTTGAGGATGTTTTTTGAGATCACGTTCTAAAGAATTCTCAAATCAGGTTTGCTAATTTGACACAAAATGCCGGACAACATAGGTACATCGTATGAACAGTGCCGCACTGTGCGGCACTGTAGCACAGTTTTTTTTTTTTAAATTTAAATTTTTTTTAAATAAATTTTTTGATTAAGTATGGGCATTCACCACATATTTGAAGGCATTCACCAGATAATTGAACTACGTTCACCAGATAATCTAAGGCATCCACAAGCTAATTTAGTATAGGCATTCACCACATATTCGAAGGCATTCACCAGATAAGTGAACTACGTTCACCAGATAATCTAAGGCATCCAAAACTCGGTTTTAGTATGGGCATTCACCAGATATTCGAAGGCATTCATCATATAATTGAACTACGTTCACCAGATACTCTAAGGCATCCAAAACTTGGTTTTAGTATGAGCATTCACCACATATTTGAAGGCATTCACCAGATAATTGAACTACGTTCACCAGATAATCTAAGGCATCCAAAACTTGGTTTTAGTATGGGCATTCACCACATATTTGAAGGCATTCACCAGATAAGTGAACTACGTTCACCAGATAATCTAAGGCATCCAAAACTCGGTTTTAGTATGGGCATTCACCAGATATTCGAAGGCATTCATCATATAATTGAACTACGTTCACCAGATACTCTAAGGCATCCAAAACTTGGTTTTAGTATGAGCATTCACCACATATTTGAAGGCATTCACCAGATAATTGAACTACGTTCACCAGATAATCTAAGACATCCAAAACTTGGTTTTAGTATGGGCATTCACCACATATTTGAAGGCATTCACCAGATATTTGTACCCGTTCACCAGATATTGACACATACTTAATCAAAAAATTTATTTACAAAAAAAAATTTTAATTTAAAAAAAAAAAAGTGCTACAGGTCTTATGACAAATCATTCATAAGCTGCCGCATTGTTCATACGATGTATATATTTTGTCGCAAAATCTGTGTCAAAAAATCATTTCCGTTCTCCAATTCATCAGATGAAACTCTAGGAACCTTGGAAAGTGGCTTCTCATTTTCTTCAATTCTTGGGCTCTCAAGACATTTTTCGGGTTCAGACGTGGAAGTTATATTTTATTCCACTTTCTCGCAAGTCTTCCTCTTGAAATAAGAATCAATTCTTTTACTCTTGATCATTATTTTTCTTATGCAAAGGAACAACTACAAAGACCAATGAAAAAAATGTAAATAAATATATTAAAATACTCAAACCAAACAAACAACACCTCCCTATATAAAGCTACCAAACCCGTACAAGAGATAAAATGTAAAAAAAAAATCCTATGTAACCAACCCATTAGATGAGTTCCATCTTAGAATAGAAACAAAAATATTCAAAAACAACTTGCAGGAGAAAACAAGACTAGGGGGCTAACATTTTTCAACTAGAGAAAATAAGAGAAATCATGAAATAAAACAAAATAGCAAAAAGAAAATGGTAGACAGCTAATCTAAGCAAAGCAAGCAATCCAAGAATAAACCAGAAAAATAAAACTAATGCAATAACTTAACAAAGAATAAATGCTAATAGTTATTATAACTTATAGTACCTGATGGAAATTGTCAATGGGGAAAAAGACACAGGGAGGGACGGACGCTGACCCACACAAAGAGAGAGACAATGAAAATGGCACTCCAAGCTGCAGGGGATTAGCGCAACAGACAGGGACTGTGGGACAGGCGGACAGCCAACAGTGATGTGGAGGGAGTGGCATTAGTCAAGGGTCATTGGGCCAGGGTTTTCATTTGGGGCTGGGCTTTGTTTCCTTTTTTTTTTTATATCAGATAACATGTATAAAAAAATTTAGTAAAAAAATTTTGAAACTTTTGGGGGAGCCCATAATGCTCCGCCCCTGACCATGACTCCAATGGATTGTCTGGTATGGCAAATTTTTTTTTGGGTTTCCCAATGTTCATATGCAAGAGTCAAGGATCGAACCTCTGATCATTTACTTAAGGGACCCAAGCTTGTTATCACTTAGATCAACCATATGTTGGTGATATGACATACTTTTTATATTTTATATTAATTAGTATGTAATAAGTGATAAAAAAAATAGATTCATTCAAATAAAAATAATTGAGTCAGTTTTTCAGCTTGTTGGACAGAAATTAGGAGAAGCGGGTTAGTAGTAGTCACATTTATATGAAGGCTAATAGGTGTATCAATGTTTTAGTCAAGATTTGTGTTATTTGGACTTCTTCTTAGACACATTATGTGATATCATTAGAGATGGCAAAATGGGTTGGACCCAACGGGTCAACCCATTTAACCCGCCATTTTTGCGGGTTGGGTTGAGGTTCCCAACCCAACCTCAACCCCACCAACCCGTTTTGATCTGTCCCGTCTAACCCACCAAGAGAACAGGTTGGTGGTGGGACGGGGTGGGTTAGCTTGCCAACCTGCTTTTCTTTTCTTTTTTGAAAAAATATTTTTTTTTATGTTATAAATATTTTTTAGTTTGTCCATTCATAATATCATTAGTTAGTTTATCACATTCAATTATTATTTGTATATGTATTTATATACTTTAATTTACAATTACTCATTACAACTGTAATATTTATATATTGTCCATTCCATTCACTAATATATTTATATATTAGTTAGTCTACTATCGAAAAGTAATTATTAATATTTTGTGATATTTTAGATGATATTTATATATGTTAATAATCTTAAATTTTTTTATTTTATATAATTTTTTAAATATTGAAAACTTTTGACAGGCCAACCCGCTAACTCACCGCTAAACGGGGTGGGTTGGGAGGTTCAACCCACTTAACTAAAGCGGGTCAACCCACCCCACCCCCGTTTTAGGCGGGTCAATGACGGGCGGACCACAACGGGACGGGTTGACTCGTTTTGTCATTTATAAATATCATATAAGTTACTCTCTATTTCTCTTACTTTTTCATATTCTTTGTGATGTAACGAGAGTCCTTACTCTCGAATGACTTTCGTGTAATTTCTCTCTCTTATGGTCTGTTTGTTTGTTATGACTTATGAGAGAAATGGGAGAGAAAAGTAGCAAAGAAAGAGCGGAGAAACATAACTTTTCTTTCGTTTCGTGACATGAGAAACAGAGAAGAGAGACTAAACTGATATGGGGCCCGCAATATTTTTTTCTTCTCCTCAAAGCTGCGAAGAAAGCTGAAAGAAAGGCTCAATGTTTAATCTTTTACCTTTATGCCCTCTTCTCTCTCTCTTGAATAACATGTTGCGGGCAATCTAACTGTAACGAAGTTATAATCTTCGCAAAAGTGCACAGTTTTACAAATTTATTTATTTTCTTTTATTTAAGTAATTATTAACTTTTTTTAAATAAAGCAATTATTAACTTGTAACCTTTACATGGAATTGTATTATTTGAAGAATATTTTATGGAGAAAAAAGAGAAATTGGAAAATTTATATTTTAATCAATTAATTTAGTTAATAATTAAAATTAACAATTAATTAAAGTATTCTAATTAATTTAATTAATACAAAATAAGTTATGTAATTTAATAAGTTAATAAATTGAATTCAAATAAAAAATAAATCAATTTTGATTGGATTTTTTTTTAATTCAGGGGCATTCTCGTACTTTAGAAAATAATCAACACTTCTTTCTTCTCTATTTCTTTTCTTTTTATCTTACACCAAACAATACATCATATCTACTTTAATTCCTATCCATTCCTCTATTCTCATACTCTTTCTCACATATTCCTTTATTATTACTTTCTCTTCACAACCAAACACACCATAAACAAATCTATAATAATATAAAATGTGGAGAGCCATTTTTATTGTACATACATATGTCAGCGTATGGATTTTCTGAATTTTTTTTAAAAAAATTTAAATTTTGTTACTTTTTCTAAAAAAACATTTTAAAGGTTTTTAAAAAAAATTAGTTTTTTTAAATTTTTTTTTACTTTTAGATTTTTTTTACGTTTTCCTTAATTTTTAAATTTTTTTTCCTAATACTTTTTTTTGAATTTAATTGTATACACTGACAGTGTAAAGTTTTTTTTTACACTGTCAACCAATCATAAATTGACAAACAGTAAAAGTAGAGTTGTCATGTTCTTGATGTTTTAATTTTTATATACTTATATTTTAATGTATATATAATTTCATAGTTTAAAATTTAATACTTTATATATATATATATATATATATATATATATATATATTAATATTTTCCTGTTCGAACCAAATCAAACCAAACCAATAATAAATCTATATCTATACTAATTGATAAGGGAAAATTCTGATTTTAGTGTAGCTCAATGGTGCAAACCACATGTCAAGTTATGAAATATTTTTATTATTATTTTATTTATTTTCTAAAATTTATATATTTTTTGTTTTAAAATATTTACAAACCAGTAAAGGTACATTATTTTTGGAGTCAAACACAGCAATCTCTGTATCAAATATCAATACAAATATAAAAATGGACTATCAACTTTTACTGTACATATGATGTGGCAGCATCTCCCTAATTTAATGAGTTTAATATTTTTTTAATCCATTATTTGTTTCTTATATTTTGTATTATTATTATTATTATTATTATTATTATTATTATTATTATTATTATTATTATTATTATTATTATTATTATTATATTTGATTGTTTTAATATTATATTGTTTGCTTAACTTGCTTGAGGTGTATTAAATGGGATATGAGATTGACATCATCACAACTGTTCGGTCATCATTATTTTTCTTCTTTTTCATTTTTTTTACTAAATTGGGACAACTTTATTATTTCAGATTTTTTTTTATTATATAGTTTAATTATTGAGTTGGTCCCTGAACTAATTTGGATATTTCAATTAGGTCCCTAAACTAAAAACATTTCTAATTAGGTCCCTAGACCTATATAAATTTTCAATTGGGTCCCTGAACTAAAAATTTTCTAATTTGGTTCTCTTTTTGAATTTTTTTATTTGCTTTATTCAAATTTAATGCATTCAATGAAGTTACTGTAGCGCAACCGTGACGTTACTGTAGCTGCAACATTTCTTCCTTTTTTTTAGTGATACAAAAAAATCAAAAGGGCACATTCTACAACAATAATAAAATAAAATAATATAAAATTATGTATTTTTTTATTAATTTTAATAATAATAAAATAATAGAATATAAATTTTACAAAATAATTCACTGTTTATAATTGAGTTTTTGGTGTTATTTTATACTACAATTTTGTATATATTAATATTTATACATGTTTTAAAATTAATTTATATACTTTAATGTTTATTATTTATTATATTTTAATATTTATATATAATTTTTAGCTTAATTTTTTTTATATTTAAGAGTCAGGTTGTGAACTCTTTTAATATTTATAAACGTAAGCACTGTCTATGAATGCGTGATGCCAATTTTTTTTTTATAAATAAAACATGTCCTGTTATCTACTACTACATAATGTAGTATGATATTTTTTTAATAAAACTTAAGGTAGTATAAAAAATAATAAAATAAAATAATATAAAACTAAGTAGAAATTTCATTATTTTAAATAATAATAAAATACTAGGATATAAAATAGTAGAGTGTGTCATGTTGTGGACTCTTTTATTATATATATATATATGTATATATTAATATTTTAATATTTATTTATATATGTTTAAAAATTAATATATATACTTTAATGTTTAGTATTTATTATATTTAAATATTTATATATAATTTATATTTTAAATTTTTTTTTTATCTTTATATATATGTATATATATATTTGGGTACTAACTAAACCAAACTGAACCGAACCGAACCAGTTTTGATCGGTTCGGATTTTTATATTATTTTATTATTGGCTTTTTAACTTTTATATATATTTTTAAAATGTTGTAACCATGAAAGGTAGTAAAGCTATCGTGTTCTTTGAGAAAGTTTAGGGACCCGAGACCTGAACCAATAATTTGATGAACCCGAAAATCTGAACATAACCAATTAAATTGGTTTGTATTTTTTGGTCTTAGGGTCCAAACCGAAGCAAATTAAACCCGATGATCATTGATTCAGTTATCAGGTTCAAGAATTTTGGAAGCAAACCAATTACTATATTTTAGTGTCTATATATATATATATACTGATATTTAATATTTATTATATTCCTATATTTATATAGAATTTAACATTTTATTATTTTAATATTTTTTACATTTTTATTTATATATATTTATATCTATATATATTAATTAATATTTTCGGGATCCGAACCAATTTTGATTGGTACGACTTTTATATTATTTTATTATTGACTTTTTAAAGGTTATATATATATATATATATATATATATATATATATATATATATATATATATTTAACGTTTTTAGCCATGAAAGGTAGCAAAGCTATCGTGTTCTTCTGAAAGTTTGAAGCATAAAACTACTATGTGATTACTGGGAATTAATTCTAAAGCTTGAAACAAACGTTAGGAAGTCATCACGTGGGATTAAAAACATTTTTAACATACTGCTTCTTTACTCTTTACATACGTAAACACTGTATGGGAATGCGTGATGCTAATTTTTTTTATAAAGAAAACATGTCCTGCTCTACTACTACATAATATAGTATGGTATTTTTTTTAATAAACTTAAGATAGTATAAAAAGTAATAAAATAAAATAATATATAACTAAGTATAAAATTTAATTATTTTAAATAATAATAAAATACTAAGATATAAAATAGTAGAGTGTGTCATGTTGTTGACTCTTTTAATATTTATACATAGATATATATGTATATATTAATATTTTAATAATTATATATGTTTTAAAATTAATGTATATAATTTAATGTTTATTTTTTTATTATATTTTAATATTTATATATAATTTATAGTTTAATATTTTTTTATCTTTATATATATATATATATATATATATTAATATTTTTCGGTACTAACTAAACCAAACCGAACCAGTTTTTATTGGTTCGGAATTTTATATTATTTTATTATTGACTTTTTAAAATTTATATATATATTTTAAATGTTTTAACCCTGAAAGGTAGTAAAACTACCATGTTATTTGGGAAAGTTTAGGGGCGTGAGACCTGAACCAATAATTTGATGAATTCGAAAATATGAACATAAAAGTAGATTGTTATAAAAAAACCAATAGATATACTTTAATGTTTAGTGTGTTATTATATTTTAATATTTATATATAATTCATAGTTTAATATTTTTTTATAGTTTTATATTATATATATATATATATATTAATATTTTCTGATACTAACTAAACCAAATCAAACCGAACCAGTTTTGATTGGTTCAGATTGTTATATTATTTAACTATTGACTTTTTAAAGTTTATTGTTATTATTTTTTAAATGTTTTAACCATGAAAGGTAGCAAAGCTACCGTGTTCTTCGAGATAGTTTAGAGGCATGAGACCTGAACTAATAATTTGATAAACATGAAAATCTCAACAGAACCAATTAAAATGGTTTGTATTTTTTGTGTTAGGGTTCGAACCAAACCAAACCATACTCAATGATCATTGGTTCAGTTATCAGGTTCAAGAATTTTGGAAACGAAACAATTACTATATTTTAATATTTATATATATACATACTACTATTTTATATTTATTATATTTCTATTTTTATATAGAATTTAATAGTTTATTATTTAGTACTTTTTATATTTTTTATTTATATATATATTTATATATATATTAACTAATATTTTCGGGTCCGAACCAAACCAATTTTGATTGGTTCGACTTTTATATTATTTTATTATTGACTTTTTAAAGTTTATATATTTTTTTGTTTTTAAATGTTTTTAGTCACGAAAGGTAGCAAGGCTACCGTGTTCTTCGGGAAGTTTTAGGCATAAAGCTACTATGCGATTCCTTTCTTGGGAATTAATTCTAAAGCTTGAAAGAAACACCAGGAAGTCGTCATGTGATTTTTTTTGGGATTTTTTTTTTAAAAAAAGTAACTTAATTGCTTAAATTGTTTACATATATTATTATTATCATCAATATTAATACTATAATATAATTGAGAACTCCACTTTTACTATTTTTGTAACAGTCAAAACTAGAAATAGAGTTATCATATTATGGACTTTTTTAATATTTATATATACCTTAATGTTTAGTATATATTATATTTTAATATTTATATATAATTTATAGTTTCAAATTTTTTTATATTATATATATTCGGGTACTAGCTAGAGTGTGTCAGGTTGTGGACTGTTTTTAAATATTTTATCTATGAAAGGTAGCAAGACTACTATGTTCTTCGAGAAAGTTTATGAGTGTAAGACCCAAACCAATAATTTGACGAACCCGAAAATCTGAACCGAACCAATTAAGTTGGTTCGCGCTTTTTATGTTAGGATCTGAACCGAACCGAATCAAACCTTATGGTTATTGGCTCCATTATCAGGTTCAAGGATTTTGGAAACGAAGCAATTACTAATATTAGTATAATATAATTATAGTATAAATAATTTAAGTATTTTGTTTTAAACAATAAAATATAATGTAATTATATTTCAACATAAAAATAATAATTTATTTTGCAAGAAAATTTACCCGTGCGTTGCCCGGGTACACTACACTAGTATATATAACATATAATCTCATCTATTTATCTGTTCTCATACTATTTCTCACCTCTTTCTTTCTTCTTACTTTCTCTTCTCATCTATTTCTTCTTACTTTAGGCTTAGGCTTCATTGTTTATAAAAAGGCCAAAATTTAATAAAATATATAACATATATTCTGGTATCATTAAAAACAAAGATTCCATAAATAAATAAAAAAAAAACTTTTTAAGCAATGATTTTGGAGCCAAGGTAAAATCCTCCCTCCCAAGGTGACTACTCCAGGATTAAAACCCTTAACCTTTAACCTTGTAAGTAAAAGAACCAGCCCCCGGATGCTATCTATACAAATAACATTTTAGGTTAAACATACAGCTGCTTTTGTTTCTTTCGGTTACACTTGCATAACATTTCCAACATCCAATAAAATCACTTGGATTCATCTGCTCAACATCAGTGTCTGTTTCAACAACTAACATGCAAGTAGAGTTAGCAAAAATCCAATGTTATATCGTGGCTAGAACTCAAACAAAGACTTCCAAGTTGATTGTAAGAGTAATGACTCCAATAGAGATACATCACAGGAGTAAAGAGTGGTTTTTTTCTGGGCTAAAAATCCAGAAATTTCTCTTACCCGAGATGTGATGAAATGACCACAGAATTTTCTTCTTTTTTTACCAAACTCTAATTCACATTTGCAATTTGGATTCTCCTATCTGTACATTTTTGTTTCTTATTATTTACTCAAAGATTAAATCAGGTATTCATAATACATTAGAAAAAGTGCATCTGGGTGATCTTTAGGGAGCTTGTTGATATAAAGGTAGAAGCGCCACAAGTCCTCTTTAGAAACTGTTTCAGCATCAACAACATCTTCATCACATGTTAGTACCCATAGATCCTCTGAATTAACTCTCCTCATGCTACCGCGGCAAAAAGGACAAGACTGTGACCTTGTGTTCCTGCAGGTTGAAAAATACCAGCACAAGGGTGTTGAAATGATAAACCATTGATTGGCATTTAAATTTGCAAGTTGACAATATGGGATTTCAACAATGCGATTACTTACCACTTGCGGTAGCATTTGATACACATTGCGTGGCAGCAATTAGGCAAAACCATTTTGGTGCAAGGCTCTAAGCAAATCCCACACTCATCCTCTCTTTGCAAATCCACATTGGTTAGTTTCCCATCTCCTTCAATCATCTTCTTGACGTGACTTGAACCTTCTATGCTAGAGTGCTCTTCTTTGGAAATTTCCAACTTCTCCAAGCAACCGTGAAGGCGCTGAAGAGATGGCAATATAACGGCTAAAGTTCAATTTTTGATGACATAAACAGAATAAGAAACAATCAGTCATGACAACCATAAATGATTACACATTTTTTGTTTAAGAAAAAAAGGGTACTTTTTGCAAGTCAAATATTCACCTACCATAAAAGTCCCCAACAGTAGCCTTCCTTCCATGAGTACTCATGTTTGATCTACCATCATTGTGTACCTTTGGTAAAATAGGGAGACCAACAACAACAAAAGAAAAACACACATCAATTATAAATTTATATGTTTTGGTTAACATGTGCCACATGTTAAGGATTAAAAATAACATTTATTATTCATCTGAATTACATTGCAAATAAGGTATTATAAGCATTGATCAATCTATCAAAAACAGAAAAGGAAAACACAACACCAAAGTTGTTGAATCAAACAGCTAACAAAGAAATGGATGATCAGGAACACTCTCACCTTGTATATAAGTATGTGGAAGAGGTTGAGATATCTGTGTAGAAAGCCAGCACAGGAGCAATCCATCCATTGTAGAAATAATAGGAAGAGAGGAGCCAAATGATTGTAAACCAATTTCATTTGAAGAAGAGTCCCACCCTTGCCTCTGGGGATTGCAGCAGCCCTGCTTAACACAAACCCATAACTCAATTCAAAGTGGTAAAACCAAAACAAACCAAAAATAATAAAAATTACAATCAAATTGATACCCCAATTCTAATTATGAGTAACTATGTTTATTATATTCCTATTATCAAATTAATTGACTAGAGAACAAAATAAGGGTAATTAATCAACAATTACATGAATACCCTCCATTTCCATTTTTATATATAGTGCCAAAATAATAATAATGATAATAATACTAATAAAAGAAAGTTGATAAATGGTTGAGAGAAAAATAAAGGGCAGGAAAAAAAAAACTCACAAAGCATTGGCATGCTGTATATCAGCTTCAAGTAGTTTGAGGGAATCCTGGTAAGGTAACCTGGAAAGCTGGTATGGGATCATTTCCATCTTTTGACTCTCTACTTTTATGGAAAGCTGAAGCAAAAAAATTAACTATTTTCACAGAACACAGAGAGAATAGATAACAGAGAAACTAATGTTATGTTCCTTTTTTATGAGAATCTTCACAGAAATGGAGAGGTAGTTAGCAGTTGGGTTTGTGAAGTTGATCAATTTTGAAGAGCCTTATCCTCAGAGATGAAGAAAAACAGGAAGAAGATAAGCAAATTGATGAAGCGAAGAAAAAGGGGTTAGCTTTTGATTGTTTTTCTATTCAAAGATTCAACCTTTGGTTAGAGGGTTGGGTTTTGGTTTGGGTGCTGTGGTGGGTGAGGTAAGGAATGGCGTATGACAATGAAATAATTATCATCTTATATTATATATTTTGTACTCTTTTTTTTTTCTTCCTTTTCTGAAGTCGGTCTATCCCAATACTGTTAATAAAGGATTAATCATTATTGATGGGATGTGACTTAAAGTATCCCAAGACAAGTCTTACAATCACTGGATTAAGAGATTAAAATATAGTTTGTACTATGTGATTATATTATCTTTATAATATAAGAAAAAATTAATTTCCATAACTACTTTTTACATTATTAATCAAACAAATAATTTTATATCTGATTTTTAAGTTAGCTGTTATTAGAATTAAATATTTTTAATAATATAATAGTTCATAATTGACTTAACTGATTGATGATATAAGAATTAAATCCATTTTATTATACTTATCTAGAAATAGATATCCAAAACTAACGTGTCTCTAGCAATTTTTAATGATAATAATGTGTTAGTTTCTTTTTTGTGTTGCTTCCTAATTCCTATGATGACTAAGAAACAAGTAATGACGAGATAATATATACCTTCCATTGGAGATAAAGACACTAACTTGTGTTTGCTACACTAGGAAACTCCTGCTATTATTTAATTTCTGCCCTTACTAGTTAAAAGATTTAATTTGAATATATTCTTGGGAAACAATTAATTTTATTTTATTTTTACTTTTTTAAATATTTCTTAAAAAACTTCTGGTGATATCTTATTTTGAACATAAAATAAGATAATTTAAACACATACTAAATATTAATATTAATACTATACATATGAAGAGCTATTTTTTTTTTCTTTCTTTGGCTCTCCTTTAGACCCGTTATAAGACTAATCTCTGCTCGGACTCAAAGATGTATTCTGTTGGGTTCGAACCCAGATCCTCTCCCATAAACTTAGTCCGCACAACTAACTGAGCTATACTCATTATTGGGTTTGTAAAGAAAAATATAAATATAAGTTTAAATGAAAGAGGTTCAATGTAAAGATTTTTACATTGTGAAGTATCAATCAATCAAAAATTATGGTATGGGTGACTTTTAAGATAATAAAAATAAGGGTGAAACATTTTTTAATAATATACCAATTTATAATTAATTGAGAGTATAAAAATCGCTTCTTTTTTTGTGTGTGTACTGAGTATAAAGTTCTTTATAATGACCATACATATCAACAAAATTCAAAATAAAATTAACTTATACTCAACAACTATTGATTTGTTGTTTAAAAATAAAAACGATTGATTTGTTTGAAGAAGTCAGCTTCTTTTTGCATTTGATGAAAATTGAATAAGTCCGTTAAATGCCGTTCAAGGTCATTGACTCGTGGTCTCAGAGGAGCTTTTACAGACGAGTTGAAGAATTGAATAAGGTGGCGTTTGGAAGAGAACTTTATTTAAACTTTTTTTCGACTTATCCGATGACATAGCTCTCTTATGCAGTGTGTTTGTGAGTTTATAAAAATAACTTATGTCACCCCATAAGAGTTTTTGACTTATTTTCATAAGTCACCTTATAGAAGCTATGGAATTATCATAAGAGAGCATGCACTAAATACCCTCTTTGTGTTTTTCACTATTCGAATCCTCTCTACGCCCATTTCTTTCTTTTTCTTTCTTTAAGCGCTTATGGCATAAGCTTCATGCGATAAGATCTTATGTCATAAGCTCTTATTTAAGTTATTTACCCAAACGCACCCTAAATCTTTAATCTTTTCGTTGATTTTTATTTTTTTTACAATATGAAATATGCATCTTATCCTCGTTTTC
Source organism: Sophora flavescens (assembly GCA_030762895.1). NCBI lineage: Eukaryota > Viridiplantae > Streptophyta > Magnoliopsida > Fabales > Fabaceae > Sophora > Sophora flavescens. Next base: position 148,694,652 of record CM061069.1, read on the forward strand.
TTTTTTGTAAAGCACGTATGGGTATGGGCTATGGCATGGGTTGGCTGCTCAATAAAAAAACATTATGTTATCACCTATTTGGTGCAAATTATTGAATATTTTAGGTGAACTGCCATCAATTATTACATCATAATTATTTATAATTTTTTACTTTTGGATAACCAACTTAGGTTTCTAATTCTATGTTATACAATCCATCAAAATGAGGTCAAATCCACCTATGAAAAAAAATTGGATTTCAATTTTCAAAGGTGACAAGTCAACACATTTATAACATTCTTGGCTTTTTCATACGAACGCTTGTACAAGCTATAGCTACGTTATGCCCAATTAATGCGACAGCGATGAAGGAGAATTGTTCGTATTGTTTCAAATTTCCTCTTCCATTTCATTTGATCAAGCATGCATAATTCAAAATAACATGCCAATTCCAATGCCTATTGGTCCCGGCAAGGAGAGCAAGTTTTCAGGTTCTTATCTATGAAAAAATAGGTGTAGGAAAAATTTTGTCCCGTTAAATAAGTTTTTCCCGACTCGATTCGAATTAGTTGGAGTTCAACGTGATTTTTGGATATCGAGAGTTTTGTATTAAAAAAATGCTAATTCTTGGAAATAGCCAAATACAGAGGAAGAAGATTACAATTTCATTGGTTCTAAAATTTGAAAGTATACTGTTACTAGTCAGTGAGTGTCATTGTGGTATAAACATATAAGTGGTATGATAATGTACCAAAAAGTATAAGGAAATAATGATAAGTAATATACAAATTAAAAGCCACCTGCATAAGGTATTATTAGGTAGGTTGGTACCTTGATATGAAGGAAAATTATCTTGCTGATGGGAGGCAACCATTTGACAAGTCAGGGCTCTCAATTTCAAGAAAGCTTGTAAGTAAAGTTTTTCTTGAAGATTGTGGTTTTGAACTACCTGAAGATGATGATTTCAGCTGACCTTCTTTCCCTTTTTCAATACTGGAAGCATCTTGTATAGCCAAAATGACTTCTTGCATCCTTGGCCTAGAGGCACCATGTTGTTCTACACATTGCATGGCAATTTCAGCAACCCTCCAAATGGACTCAGTTTTCACATTCCCTACTAAGGTTGGATCCATTATGCTTATCACATCTCCTTTACGAATTAAGGATCTTGCCTGCAAAACGATGATCTTAAACAGGTAAAATCTTCATGTCCGGGCTATATATGAAATCTGCAGTGTACATGTCATAGAGATTGCAAACTCATAACTGACGTTTTTATTTTTATAAGCGAAATATGTATTTAACTTCATGATTACATTTTTTTTTTAAATTTCGGAGGTGTATCTTCCAAAACCTATGGACACAATTCATGCTTCTATTTATTTTTTTAAAAGTTAACATAACCCATGTATTGTCTTTTTCAAATAACATGAAATTATATCGCTGCTGCATATTTCACCCGTAAATCGCACGGGTCCATCATCTAGGGTGTATCAAGTGAGAAGAGGAAAACTTTTATCGGAGTGAGAGGGCAAATCTTGATCATTAAACCATATACTTGGATGATCGAGATTAAAAGTTGGTAAGTGATCATGTGATCATTTAAAAAAATCACATGACTTTATGTTCTAATCCCGACCATTCATGTGTGATCTAAAGGCCCATATTTGCTTCTCTGCTCTCGTATAAAAGCTTTCCTATAAAAATATCACTCTCACTTTATGCATCTCATAATTGCTTCACATGATACTGTACATGTCCATGTTATTTCAGCTTCTGGTTTAGCAACCTTTACTGATGCTTATGTTTCAACTTTGGATTGTTAGGAGGTAAGCATACCCAGTGAACTATATTCATTTCAGGACCATAATCTTCTGATGATACAGGCTTTCTTCCAGATATCAGTTCCAGCAGAACAACACCAAAACTGTATACATCACTCTTTTCAGTCAATTGCTGATTTGCATAGTACCTGTTCAAAAGAAAATAAAAATACAAATTGTGAGTTCTAACATGTTAGAGAGAAAAGATATCTATTGATCATTGACACATGAGACCTGTGGCTTACTCAGGATCCAAGTAGCCTACAGTTCCCCTTGCAACACTTGAGATGTGAGTTAAATCTTCTTCAGCTAGTCTTGAGAGTCCAAAGTCTGATACTTTTGCTCTCATATTGATGTCTAGGAGAATATTAGTTGTCTTTACATCTCGGTGAATGATACTAGGATTGCATCCTGTGTGTAAGTATTCAAGACCTATAGAAATAAAAAATTACTTTTAAACTGTTAACTTGGAAGTAAAATACTAAAATTACTTATGGACCTAGAAAGTAGTCACTAGAACATAGTCACTAATCAACCTTTAGCTGCATCTTCTGCGATACGAAGACGAGTTAACCAGTCTAGTTGCTTCTGATTTGAACATTCTGTCAAAACATTAGAATTTATTTCATGACACAATTTTTTACTACCAAGTTAGTAGATGAATACAACTATACAAGAGTGTGGAATTAAACCATAAATGTGATCCCGTAAAGTGCCATTGTGCATATACTCATAAACCAGAATATGTTGATATTCTTCTTCGCAATATCCAATCAAAGGAACCAAGTTTCTGTGATGAATTCTTGAAAGGAGAGCTACCTGCATTTGTGACTCGATAATCAATGAGCAGAAAATAAAGATTTTCTCATATTCTTCTAGTTCTTCTTAGCTATTTAAGAAATCATGTGCTAAAAAGTTGGTCTTCTGCAGTTAGACCTGAGTTGGAATTAAGAAGGTTTCATAGTTTCAATTTCTTAAGCTGTTATAGAGCAGTGATGTATTTGCATTTGTATTGAGAAGAACGCTGTACTGATGAAATTCAATGAATACAATTCTTTTGATTGAACTGCAGGATAAAATTTATAATTTATAATAGGAGATTGACAGATTGATTGTACAAAATTCATTCTCAGTAAGGATTCAAATATAGAAATGCTACCTCATTCACAAATTGCCGGTTCCCATGGCTGGATGGATCTGTCATAGTCTTAACTGCCACCTCTTTTCCATCTCTCATTTTCCCATAGTAGACAGATCCAAAGCTTCCTTTGCCAATTTTCTTTGAAAAATTATTAGTAGCTTCTTTCAACTCTGAGAGTGAAATATAGTAAGCAGTACCTTCATCCAGTAAACTTCCACCCCTAATGGACGAGTATCCAGTTAAAGGTTTACTGCTACCGCGTCCAGAAATACCTGCAGGACACAAGAATGAATTTGATGGAAGAACTTGATATTTGTAAAAAGTACTAGATTTGACTAACCCTTTTCATCATGTTTCTGTTGAGATGTCTTTCTCCTCAGATTATGCAATAGCACCAAACTTGCTAAGAACAATATTAACAGAATCACTAGTACTCCAATTGAAATTCCTAGTATCAACTGAAAATGCTTCTTCTTCCCTCTATGTAGTTCAGGATTATTTTCATAGCTGGAAGAGAACATAAACATGGCTGTTACTTCAATCTGCTGGGTACTAAATTAGTTGAAGAGATCCTCATCCTATTATATTCATGCTGAAGTTATTTTAAATTTCAAGTCAATGATTGTTTAACATGTGCACTTAATTCAATTGACCTAGTACAAGAAAAATTATACTGTTTCTGAGAATACTTACTTGAAAATGATTTTTCCAGATAGTAATCCTGTTGGTATTTCACCACTAAAAGAGTTATTCTGTATGAACCTGTCACAGATTAACAGATGCTGCATGATTAATAAACATCAGAGGGGTAACAATTATGTTTAGTTGGAGAAACTCAGAGCTAACTAGGAAAATGCTTCAAGTTGTTCTGAAAGTAGAGATGATAAACATTGATGATTAAGTGCTACATACAATGCTTGTAAACTTGGGAAACTAGCCAAGTAAGATGGCAGTGGACCAGTCAATTTGTTGTTCTCTAGATGCCTGCATGTTATTAGTTGAAAAAAATATAAATAAGAAAAAAGGAACATAGAAAGAAGAGTGTTTTCCACCACCTCAATCCCTCCAAAAAAGGGTATGTGTGAAACTAATGAACTTACACAATCTTTAGATTGATAAGATTGCTCATGTCAGGTAGTGAACCTGTAAGCAAGTTGCCATCTAACCACCTAAGAAAACAAGAATGAATTACAAAAGAAACCACATTCGAAGAAAAATTTATTAAAAGCACTTTTATTCTGAAGGATGATTTACTTACAACTCTGTCAATGCTTCCATGCTGTTGATCTCACGTGGGATTTCACCCTTCACATTCCTTCTTGACAGGTTTCTAATACAAGTTATTACAATTAGTTAAAATTAGTACTGCTTGAACTTCCAGTAAATATTTACCATGGCAAAATGTTATGTGAACATTAGAAATATTTGATAACAATTTTCCATCATGCATCTGCCTGATTTTTTCTCCAAACATAATTATCTTGCATTCTATGATACCAACTTTTGGAATTCAACAATCTTTCATGTTTATAAACTGCTGTCAAGGATGACTAATTCATAGAATGGCAATTCACTAGACTAGAAGTTGGTATAAAACAGAAGTGTTAACAAAAAGGTATGGAGATGTTACATCTTTGTAATTCTTGGAGGTGTAGTGGTACTACAATTTACCCATTCCCAGGGAGTTGGAACACAAGGATCACCTTCGTTCATCAGGACACGTTCCGCAGACAAGGAGCCAAATGTATTTACAACATTTGCTGTAAAATGAAAGTATGATTAGCAATCATCTCATTTATACAGCAATGCAACTGTTGAAAGTTAGTCACATGATTTGATCTAGATGTAATTAGTAACTATCCATCCAAATAATCTATGTTACACATGCACCAAATGATCTATTTTCACAAATATATACTGACATTATAAGAACTTACAATCTTGCAGGTTGGTCTTTGAAGCTATTGGTAGATATTTGCTTATTTCCATTGCATTTAGAAGAGGTCCTCGAGTCGAGTCCCGGGTCTTAACAAAGGAGAAAGAAAGAACAAAGTCCAAACTCACATTCATGTAACTTGGTTCATAAAGAGTGTAGCTCCCATTGGCATTCTCAGCTATGTTAACCACTGCATTGCTATAGTCAGCTATATAAGGTTGCTCCAACTTGAATTTCCTTGTCTCATTCTTAGCCAGATCTTCAATCTCCGCGAAATAAGCATAAGCTCTAGCATTGGCAGGGAAGTCTTCAAGGTTTAATCTGTAGCTGAGTACTCCTTTTGTGCCAACAACTGCAGTTTGCATCACTTTAACAGGTGGGTATTCTCTTGTCTCTATTTCTATGTTCTTAGTTGTGCTAATTCTTTCTGTGCCTGGGGCCACCCCAACAAGATAGTTTTGTCTTCTAATAAGATCAGAATCCCAAATTCTGTCATATGGGTCATCTGGATACCTGATATAAATTTGTTAAATAAATAAATGAATGAATGAAGCTGATGGCACCAAATATATGAATATTTTGTCCCAAAAAAGATAGGAAATGCTGAAAAGAAAATAATAGGGGGAGCTTCCAGACCTGATAGCATCTTCACTTGGAGCACCAAAGTTAATTCTTGCAGCTACTTTCAAGAAGAAATTGTCCTCAAAATCTGTGGCATACATAGAAAGATTCAAGGGCCTTAACTCAAGGGTAGATATGAAAGGAGAACCAGTTGTAGCACAGCACATGCAAACATCAATAGAGTTTGATGTTGCCCTGAAGATCATTTCCTTAACATATACTCTTGATGCATCATATATTGACACAGTGGCCCATTTGGTTGCATCCAAGTAGAGCTGAAATTGAGGGTATGTGTCTCCATTTTCCAAGCTGCCATACTGAAAAGTTGCTCTTACCAGATACCTTCTTCTCTCCTCAGTGCTTAGTGTATAACAGTATTTCCTGTTGTCAATAGGAAAGTCTCTCCTCCATTGATATTGAACCTTGTTTCCATCAGCACTTTCTACTTTCACTGGCATGCCATGTTTCATGATCTTAGAGTCTGAAATCCATGCCAGCCCTGTGGTTCTATCAGTGTAGTCACTTGTTGTCCCTCCACAGTCAATGCTGACAAATTCTGCATCCCAATCTCACAGATTTAGACATCCATCATGGTTCTTTTTTCTGTTTTCTATAATAAAATGACATGATTTTTCACAGAATAAACAGGTTCTACTTTGGATTTCAAAGTTGATAAGAACGAATTGAAGTTGTAGCATGAACTGAAGTTGAATTGAAAACTAACTTCCTAAGTCTTTTTGTCTACTATAGGAAACATAGAACATACCTTCAAGCTGGCAAACTGCAGATGATGTTAATAAAGGAAGTACAAACAGAAAGAGAGAAAATAAACCCATTGAAGTTAGGAAGACAAAGTAATAATTTGCATCAAGAATTTTGGGTGATTGATAAAATTAACTGGCTGTTTGAGTTCAGCATCTCAACCAGCTTTCTCCCACTTAACTTTAACTTTTTTCGATTGATAAGTTTGTCCATTATTCATTCACGTTTGTATCTTTATCTGATGTTGGAATCTTCTTTTTTTCTTTAAGAAATGAAGATTTCAGGTTCTCTTTTGCTTTTTTCTTTCTCCTCCACAAGAGTGACCTACAAGACATAAGATCAATAGTGAGGAAATTAACATTTGAGCCCCCTCATTTGTTTTTACTGTAAGAAGCTCCCAAAAAAATAGAAGACTAATTGGGCACGACAATTTGTCTTGGTGCTATAGGATAACATGAACAGATATGAAAACATATGTCGGGTTGCATAACAAGTTTTATGTACCAACCATCCTGCCATGCACCACCACATTATAGTAAGATACAAGATTTGGTCTCATTTCTTTGTTATTAAGTTTTAAAAATATTTTAGACAATATGAAATAACCCTTTTAATATATTGACATAAGTGATACAAATTATATATTAGACACAACCTTAACTATGCTAAAAGCGTGGCCAAAGCCAAATGATAAAAAGACTAAAGAGGGTTAAGTACTTAAATTAAAGAGAAATGATTTTTGTACATCTAAAATAGGATATCATACGACGTTCCTTTGTTTTTTTTGTATTCTTGATATGCGTATATATAAAAATTGATAAAAAAATAAACGAGAGATAGAAATAAATATATATAATGTCACATACGATGTCTAAAATTTTGTGTTAAAATAACACAACTCTAAATTAAATTATGAACTTTAATTTGTGCTTTTGCAAACCGCATAATCTTATAATGGTGTAACTTTTGGACCATGTTGTCTTTCTGCTTTTTTGAAGTTTGAAAAAGTAAGCAGATATTATGCGGCCTCAGCACCAAGAGTGCGGTCCCCTCCCTAATCTCCATGCAATCAATGTAATGGTCCCAACATGCACAGATTCACTATGTCCTCTTCCTCATTTGCAATCTGTGTTCCTTCTGTTCTTCCTAGAAGTGATTTTTTTGCAAGTACCAGTATCAAGTTCTAAATTAGCCATGCAAACCAAAAAAAACAAAAATAGAAAGTTAAAATCACCAATCAAAAGATATGCTTACGCTATTCAATTAATTGGGCAAACATAATCCTTTTCTTTTTCTTCGTTGATATTGTAGAGAAAGCTATGTCTGCAATCACAGAACAATATCACAGTACCAAGAATGTTGCAGAAAATCGAATGCAACAGAAAAACAGAACTATCAACCAAATGTTAAATTTTTAATGTGTATAATATGTGGATTAGCATTAATTGGTTATTAAATTATAATTAAATTATTAATATATCAGTTATAAAATTAATTCTTAATTACGTAACCAATTGGTGAAATTGTTGTTGGGTATTTACTAAAGAGTGACCCTATGATGGGATGGGTCATTCTAATGTTAACCCGTTGAGAGGTCCCTACTCTCTGCTGGTAGGTTATAAGAATAACCTCCCCATTAGGCATTCTAATAGACAGAAACACAAAACTGAACCAACCAGAAAGAGAGGAGTAACCCTCTCACCTTCTCTAACATTCTGATCCACTATTCATCTCCCTCTCACCCTCTGATCTGCTGTGATGGATTCTGCGAATCTTCAAGGTATGAAATTCTTCTCTTTCCTTTGATTAACATGAATCACATGCTATGATTTGTATATGTATGGTGTTTAGAATTATAGGTTTTCCTTCAATTGGTATCAGAGCCAAGGATAGATACATGTTATAGCCATTCTGAAAATTATATGAACCCTAATTTATGTTTTTCAATCAGGATGCAAAATTTTTTAGGGATTTTCATATCATGTTATATCAATATTGTAAAAATTTTGCTTGCCCAGAATTTTTTTTCCCTTCAGCAACTTTCGTTTTTTCATGCCTTGTTCTTCAAAATTCGAAACTATGATTCTGGCCAATGATTTCGAAAATTGTTTGAGGGCTTTTCTTCCCACAAGTTATTCGAGTAACATACTCGAAAATCGTTGGATTTCATCAAATAAAACGTGAGAAATCGATGTTTTTTCGTTTCCCTTTTGCGTGAAACTGGTTCGATCGCCGCTGACTGTTCTAGGAAAATGAAAGGTCTCTGGGTCGCCTCGCGACTACGCGTCTCGCCTCGCGACCCCGAAGGTTGACTGTTCTGGGAAAATGAAAGGTTTCTGGGTCGCCTCGCGAACACTTTACTCGCCTCGCGAGTACCCGCGAGAAGACCAAACGTTGCTGACTTTTCACAAGATTCGCCTCGCGAGATACCTCTTGCCTCGCGAATATTTTATATGGTTAAAACCGAAAAATATATTGTATTTTTTAATACTGTACTCTAAGGTTTTGATCTAAAATTTTGTGATTGTTCTCTACTTTTTTGTGACACTTTGATATGTTATACTCTCCTTGATCATGTGTCATATAGATGGAATTAATTTTAGAGCCTTATGTGAATTAAGTTGTGTGTTCTATGCTGCATTTGTTATACAATTTAATTATTCTAATGTATAATTGTAGCATTACTGTTGATATTTTGTATAGTTATGAACTCACCTATCGTGGGTATAATTATACAAAATTTGTGTTGTTAAACAATTAATTATTCTAATGTATAATTGTAGCATGACTATTGATATTTTGTATAGTTATGAACTCACCTATCGTGGGTATAATTATACAAAATTTGTGTTGTTAAACAATTAATTATTCTAATGTATAATTGTAGCATGACTATTGATATTTTGTATAGTTATGAACTCACCTATCGTGGGCATAATTATACAAAATTTGTGTTGTTAAATAATTGATTATTCTAATGTGTTATATTTGTATTATATTAATAATAATTATACCCTATCGGTGTACTATTATTAATGTAATTCGTTATTATACATCGTACTATTGTCTTAAGCTTATGTCAATTATGGTTTCAAGTACCCTATCGGTATTAGAAATTTTGGTGATGTAAGTTTTGTACATTGTATTATTCTTCTTATTGTATTTCTTATTTATTATGATTCGGGACCCTTAGGCGGAATTATAATGAATAAGAAATTTGTATTATGGGCAAGATTGGCTGAACATATATATGGAATCATATTACCTTTCAATTCTTAATGATTCCTTATTCTATGTTTTATGTCAGCCTCCTTCCCAAATTCTGTCAAAACTCTAAATGGGACAAACTATGAGGACTGGAAAGAGACTCTAGATCTCTACTTAACCATTGCTGACTTGGATCTGGCCTTGAGGGAAGACAAGCCAGCTGCTCTAACAAATGAGTCTCACTGCAGACACGAGGATTGCTTATGAGAAATGGGAATACTCTAATAGAGTGTGCCTGAAAGTGATGAAGTATACTATGGAAAAATCCATCAGTGCGAGTATCTTAGAGACCGATAATGCTAAAGAATATCGTAAAGTCAGTTGGGGAGAAATTTATGACTTTTGAGAAGGCTCTAACATGCTTTGAATCCAATGTCATTGATGTTCCTCCAAATACTTGGTGGTTAGATTCAGGTGCAACCATTCATGTTGTGAATTCCTTGCAGGGGTTCACAAGCCCGAGGAAACCAAGTGATGCTTGAGTCAAAAATTATTATGGGAGATGGAGCTGGAGTTTCATTATTGACATTGGAATTGTTTCTTTACTTTTGCCTTCCGGGGCATAATTTGCTTTTAAGAGATGTTGTGTATGCACCTACTATGAGAAGGAACTTGATTTCTTTTACGCTTTGGATAAATGTGGTTACACCTTTAAGTTTGGTAGTGGAAAATTGATTGTTTATTCAGATTCTATTTCCGTTGGTTCAGGAGTTTTACGTGATGGCCTTTATATGTTAGATCTACATGACATGTCACACACACCGCATTGGAAACAAACGCAGAGGGGATTAATGAACATTCTTCTATGTTATGGCATCGACGTTTGGGGCATATTTCTAGGCCCCGTATTGAGAGGCTAGTCAAGGAAGGTATTCTCCATGATCTAGACTTCTCCGATTTTGATACATGTGTTGATTGCATCAAGGGCAAATTTATCGCCAAGGTTAGGAATAAAGCAGCAAATAGGTGTGATGATGTGCTACGCTTGATTCACACCGACTGTGGGACCTACACCCACCGCCATGGGTGGATATGGGTATTTCATTACCTTTATAGATGATTTCTCGAGATATGGATGGATAGATCTTCTTCAAGAAAAGTCTAGTTCACTAGATGCTTTCAAATCCTTTAAGGATTTCTTTGTTGAGTTGAAAACAGTAGGAAAATAAAATGTGTAAGATCCGACAGAGGGTGGAGAATTCTATGGTAGATATAATGAGACGGGTAGAAACCCGGGACCTTTTGCCGATTTCTTGAGGAATGCGGTATTGAAGCTCAATACACTATGCCCGGTACTCCCGAGCAAAATGGAGTTGCAGAGAGGCGTAACCGCACACTTATGGAGATGGTAAGATGTATGTTGAGCCATTCATCATTGCCGACTTTCTTTGGGGAGATGCCTTAAAAACTGCTGTCTATATTCTAAATCAAGTACCCAAAGAAGTCTGTACCAAAAACTCCATATGAGCTCATGAGTGGAAAGAAGCCGAGTTTGAAACATTTTCATGTATGGGGTTGTAAGGCAGAAGTTAGACCTTATAATCCTCAGTCTAAGAAGCTTGATCTTAAGACTGTTAGTGGCTTCTTTATTGGCTATTGTGTGGGTTCCAGAGGTAGCAGATTCTATTGTCCATCTCATTCTATGCGAGTCGTCGAATCTGATCGAGCGGTTTCTTTGAGGATGACTTGGATAGTGGGAGTGATATACCACAACCAGTTACTCTTAAAGAAGATCGCACCATTGTTCCTATACCAGCTGTTCCTTTTCCTACAGAAGTTTTGATTCCAGCTAATGATGTTGATCAGAATCTTCAACATGAAGATGGTGTGGCAGCACCGCTTGTAGATGAACAAGAACATGATCTTATTGTTGATGAAATTCCACTGAGACGATCTCAAAGAGTGCGCAGACCTTCCATACCAGATGATTATGTTGTATATCTTCAGGAACATGAGTTTGACCTCAATGATGATGATGATCCTATTACCTTTAAGGAGGCAATTTCTAGCTCTCATAATTCTGATTGGCTGAATGCCATGCATGATGAGTTGTCTTCTATGTCTCATAATGGTGTTTGGAGTCTAGAGGAATTACCAATTGGTTGTAAACCTGTTGGATGCAAATGGGTTTTCAAAACCAAACGTACTCCAGATGGTAAAGTTGAAAGGTACAAAGCCAGACTAGTAGCTAAAGGCTATAACCAAAGAGAAGGCATTGACTATAAGGAGACTTTCTCACCAGTCTCTACAAAAGATTCATTTCGAGTTGTCATGGCCTTGGTAGCTCATTTTGATCTAGAACTTCACCAGATGGATGTGAAGACGGCCTTTCTGAATGGAGACTCATCAAGATGTTTACATGGTTCAGCTGAAGGTTTTACTTGAAACAGGCAAAGAGCACTTGGTTTGCAAGCTGAATAAGTCTATTTATGGACCAAACAGGCCTCCAGACAATGGTATTTGAAGTTTGATCAGGTTGTCACTTCTCTTGGCTTCAAAGAAAATGCCTCAGATCAGTGCGTTTACTTGAAGACTTGTGAGGGTGAATTCATCATTCTCGTTCTATATGTTGATGATATACTTCTTGCTAGCAGTTGTGTTAAAATCCTGACCGAGACAAAACTCATATTGATTAGCCACTTTGATATGAAAGACCTTGGTGATGCTTCTGTTGTTTTAGGCATCCAGATTTATCGTGATAGGTCACGTGGTGTTCTTGGATTGTCTCAAAAAGGATATATTGAAAAGGTCCTCAAAAGGTTTAATATGCATTCTTGCTCCCCATGTGCTGCACCTGTTCAAAAGGGTGAGGAAAAATTCTCTAAATCTCAATGTCCTCAAAATGATGTAGAAATAAATGAAATGAAAAAGGTCCCATATGCTTCCGCTGTTGGCAGTTTAATGTATGCTCAAGTTTGTACTCGTCCCGACATTGCTTTTGCTGTAAATGCTTTAGGGAGATACTTGAGCAACCCAGGTTTGGGTCATTGGAAAGCCGTAAAAAGGTCATGAGATATTTGCAGGGAACCAAAGATTATATGTTGACCTATAAGAAGTCTGATCAACTTCAGGTCACTGGTTATTCCGATTCGATTTCGCGAGTTGCCCCGACGACCAAAAATCTACTTCCGGCTTTATCTTTATGATGGCAGGGAGGAGCTATTTCTTGGAAAAGCATCAAACAGACGCTTACGCTACTTCTACCATGGAAGCAGAGTATGTTGCTTGCTATGAGGCTACTTGTCAAGCCATGTGGCTGAAAAATTTGATTTCTGGCTTTCATATTGTTGAAAGCATATCTAGGCCACTTGTGATATATTGTGACAATACTGCTGCTGTGAACTTCTCTCATAACAATAGAAGCTCTTCTCGCACTAAGCATTTTGATGTGAAATATTTGTTCGTTAGAGAGAAGATTCAGGAGTTTCAGACTCGTATTGAGCATATTGATACAGAAACATGCTTGCTGATCCACTAACCAAAGGCTTAACTCGTTGGAATATTCCGGAATCATGTAATTCATATGGGCTTAGTTAAGTCTTTTGATGTATTGGATTAGTGGGAGTCTGAAACCATTATTTGCCCATTATCGTTTTTTTTGAGATATGTAAATTGACGTCATTCTTGGTTTCATATCTCTTATAGCATTTTAAGATGCTTGGACCATTTTTTGAATTGCATATTTCTCTTTATTAATTATATGCAATTTTATATTGCATATTTCTCTTTATTAATTATATGCAATTTTATATTCATCAATCTTTATGTGAAGTATGAGTCTTTAGCATGTATGATTTACTTCCCTATCGGATACTATTTCTGCATTGTTAAAGCTTATATTTCTTATACTGCTGGTTAACGTGTGCTTTGATCGTAACTGGTATTTCTCTTTAATAATTGATTAATGCTATCCAAGTGGGAGAATGTTAAATTTTTAATGTGTATAATATGTGGATTAGCATTAATTGGTTATTAAATTATAATTAAATTATTAATATATCAGTTATAAAATTAATTCTTAATTACGTAACCAATTGGTGAAATTGTTGTTGGGTATTTACTAAAGAGTGACCCTATGATGGGATGGGTCATTCTAATGTTAACCCGTTGAGAGGTCCCTACTCTCTGCTGGTAGGTTATAAGAATAGCCTCCCCATTAGGCATTCTAATAGACAGAAACACAAAACTGAACCAACCAGAAAGAGAGGAGTAACCCTCTCACCTTCTCTAACATTCTGATCCACTATTCATCTCCCTCTCACCCTCTGATCTACTGTGATGGATTCTGCGAATCTCCAAGGTATGAAATTCTTCTCTTTCCTTTGATTAACATGAATCACATGCTATGATTTGTATCTGTATGGTGTTTAGAATTATAGGGTTTCCTTCACCAAACACAGCAAAAATAAAGAAAAGGGGAAGGGAGAACACCAAGTATTTAGTGGTTCAGTCACATATAGTGACCTACATCCACGGAGGGGGAGGAGCAGCTTCTGTTTTCACTATGAAATCAACAAAGATCAAGTCTTTACAACAGAGATGTTTTTCACTTTGGCCACTTCTACCCAATATTGATCAATACAGAAATTTCCCAAAGCCTCACACTCTCTATCTCTCACAATTCCCTTATCTCTTCTAAATCCTTTCTGATCTCAACAAGATGGATTCTAAAACTGAATGGAAAAACTCATGTATCAAACAGCAATGAAGTGCTGTTTATATATACAGCAGAAGGCAACAGAAACCACTTCCAATTAGGCTAATCAGATCACAAAGTTAGTTATAAAACAGTTATAGTTAGTTGTGGCCAGCAACCAACTAAACAAACTAACTTTCTTAGCTAATTGAAACTGATTTCTGAGACACATCATTCACAATTCTCCACCTTGTCTCTTAAATCAGAAAGCTTGCATCACAGTCTTCAAGCTGTTGATCCCCCTCATTCAAAACCCTTTTATCTTTCACAAAGTCCAATCAGGTCCAAGCAGTGTTTAAACTTGGCCTGAGGAAGTGACTTTGTAAAGGCATCTGCAGGGTTTTCCTCTGATGCTATTTTCTCCACCAGAATTTCCTTGGCTTCTATGACATCCCGGATGAAATGCAGCCTCACATCTATATGTTTTGATTTCTCATGGTAGACTTGATGCTTTGACAGATGAATTGCACTCTGACTATCACAGAAAACTGTGATACTGTTTTGAGTGATCCCAAGTTCACCTAGCATACCCTTCAACCATATTGCTTCTTTGAAGCCTTCAGTGAGTGCAATATATTCTGCCTGAGTTGTTGATAAAGCCACAACTGATTGGAGAGTTGACTTCCAGCTGATTGCAGTTCCAAATAAGGTGAAAACATAACCAGACAAGGACTTCCTTGTATCAATGTTTCCTGCATAATCTGAGTCTACAAAGCCTTTGATTGCATCTTCATGTTGTTGTTTCTTTTTGAACTTCAGTCCAGAAGATAAGGTGCCCTTCAAGTACCTTAAAATCCATTTCAGTGCTGCCCAATGAATTGGTCCTGGATCTGCCATGAATCTGCTCACAACATTTACAGCATGAGCTAAGTCTGGTCTGCTGCACACCATGCCATACATTATGCTCCCAACTCCACTAGCATATGGGACTGCTGCCATTCTTAACCTCTCTTCTTCTGTTCTAGGACTTTGTTGAGATGAGAGTTTGTCATTCTGCCCCAGAGGAGTTGTGACTGGTTTAGATTCATGCATCCTAAACCTTTCAACCACTTTCTTCAAGTAGGTTTCCTGAGATAAGAGTAACTCTCCTTTGGATCTGTTTCTGCTGATGTTCATGCCTAGAATTCTCTTAGCTTCACCAAGCTCCTTCATCTCAAATTCAGAGTTGAGATCCGATTTGAGTTTTTCTATCTTATTTTTACATGAACTAGCTATGAGTATATCATCAACATACAAAAGTAAATACAGAATTACATTTTCCTTTTCTTTCATGATATATACACAACTATCATACCTACTTCTGTGAAACCCTATCTTCATCATAAAGTCATCGAATTTTTTGTACCACTGCCTTGGACTTTGTTTTAAGTCATATAGAGACTTTTTCAGCAGGCAAACCTTGTCATTTCCTTTGGAGAAACCCTCTGGCTGCTGCATATATATAGTCTCATCAAGGTCTCCATGGAGAAATGCTGTTTTGACATCAAGTTGCTGTAATTCAAGATCATACTGTGTGACAATTGACAGCATAATCCTAATTGAGCAAGATGCTTGACCACAGGTGAGAAGATTTCATTGAAATCAACTCCTTCTAGTTGGGTGAATCCCTTGGCTACAAGCCTTGCTTTGAATCTGGCTTGTTCAACTCCAGGAATGCCTTCTTTCCTCTTATAGATCCATTTGCAGCCTACCACTCTTTGATTCTTTGGTAGGGTAACCAGCTCCCAGGTTCTATTCTTTTCAAGAGAATTCATCTCTTCAATCATTGCTGCCATCCAGTTATTACTGTCCTTGCTTGCTAGTGCTTCTTTGAAATTGCTAGGTTCACTGTCCTGTATTGCATCAGCAACATTTAGAGCATAGAAGATGAGGTCTGCATCTCCAAACCTCCTTGGTGGTGCTATGATTCTTCTGGCTCTATCTCTGACCAAATTGTAGTCATTTTGAATTGGTTCTCGGTTCTTTGATGTCTTGCTGCATCCTCAAGTTGCATTCTCGTCATGCGTGCCTTGGTGGAGGGGTAACTCCACCTCAACCTGAGCATTATCTGAAATGCTAGCATTGCTGTCTGTTCCTTCTGGATCTTTAGTCATCATGGTCATTCTGGTTTCATCAAACACAACATCCCTGCTTATTAGGCATTTTGGTTCACCAGGTTCCATTCTCCATAGCTTGTATCCTTTAATTCCAGCAGGATAGCCTATGAATGCACATCTGATGGCACGAGCTCCAAGTTTATCTTGCTTGATATGAGCAAATGCAAGAGAACCAAATATTCTCAGAGTTGAGTAATCTGCAGGTTTCCCATTCCACAACTCCATAGGTGTTTTAAAGCCCTTTGAAGAGGATGGACACCTATTGATCAAGTATGTTGTAGTAGTGGCAGCTTCACCCCAGAAGCTTTTTGGCATTCCAGCACTTATCAACATGCATCTTACTCTTTCAAGGATTGTTCTGTTCATCCTTTCTGCCAAACCATTCTGTTGAGGAGTTCCTGCAACAGTCCTATGTCTTTGAATTCCATGATCCCTACAAAACTTATTAAACGGTTCTGACACAAACTCCAGACCATTGTCAGTTCTCAAATGTTTCAGATTGTATCCCATTTGATTTTCTATGAGAGTATGCCATTCTTTAAATTTTTCAAAGGTATCACTTTTATTTTTCAAGACATAAAGCCATACTCTCCTAGTGTAATCATCAATGATGGTAAGGAAATAGAACCCACCACCATGAGTCATGGTCCTTGAAGGACCCCAAAGATCTGAATGTGCATATTCAAAGGGTCTATTTGTTGTATGTAGCCCTATGCCAAACTTAACTCTTTGTGATTTTCCTAATATGCACTGATCACAGAAATCTATTTGTCTATTTTATCACCATTTAACAGATTTTGCTTAGCTAGTTCAGTCAAACCCTTTTCACTTACATGACCTAACCTCATGTGCCATAATTTGGTTTTATCTATTAGGTTTTGACTTGCTACAGCAGCTTGAGCAATTATAGTACAGCCATCAAGTATATACAGACCATTTCTTTTAATTCCTCTAGCAATAATCAGGTTTCCACTAGTTATTTTCAGGATTCCATGTTCAATAGTGGTAGAATAACCTAAGCTATCAAACATGATTATGGATATAAGATTTCTTTTGAGTTCTAGTACATACCTTACTCCTTGAAGTAGAGTCTCTTGGCCATTGAACATTTTCAATCTGACTGAGCCATACCCTGCACTTTACAAGGCTTGTTGTTGCCTAATAACACAGCTCCACCTTCTTTCATGTCTATGGTTTCAAAATAGTCCTTTCTTGGACACATATGGTAAGTACAGCTAGAGTCCATAACCCAATCCTTCTCTATTTCAGTATTTGAGACTACCAAGGCCTCTGCTGAGTTATATCCATCAAACACTATAGCAGCTCCACCTGGTTCTTGAGAATTCTTTACCTCTTTGTTCCTTCTTTCTGGACAGTTCTTCTTGAAGTGTCCTGTCTTGTGACAATGAAAGCATTTGAAGTTGCTCTGTGACCTCTTCTTGGATTTAGACCTGTGATTGTTTCCCTTGTAGCTTCTGTTTTCTGGTCTGCCCCTCACAACAGTGAGCCCTTCTGCATTGTTATCTTTCTTGGATCCTTGTCTTTTCTGAAGTTCCTTTGTCTGGATGGCTGATTGAACTTCTTCAAGAGAGATTGTTTGATCTCTTCCAAACAGAACAGCATCTTTAAAATGTTCATATGAATTGGGCAAGGCACTGAGTAAGATTAGAGCCTTGTCTTCATCTTCTAACTTCACATCAATGTTTTCAAGATCATCCAAGGTCCTGTTGAAATCTGCAATCTGATCACAGAGTGGTCGATCCTCAGTCATTTTGAAGGAGTACAATTGTTGCTTCAAGAAGAGCCGATTTGCCACTGATTTAGTCATGTATAATGACTCTAGTTTGAGCCACATTGCTGCAGCAGTCTTCTCTCGAGCTACCTCTCTGAGTGCTTTGTCTCCAAGGCACAAGATTATTGTGCTTCTAGCCTTTTCTACCAGATCTTGTTTTTCCTTTTCGGACATGGTTCTGGATAGAGCAGCCTCACCCTTCAATGCATCTGCTAGACCTTGATGCACCAAGATTGCCTGCATCTTTATTCTCCATAGCCCGAAATCATTTGAACTTGTGAACTTCTCTATATCGAACTTAGTTGCTCCCATGGTTGCTTGCTTTCTCAGGTTCTTGATTTGTTTTCTTTTCCCACAGACGGCGCCAATTGTAGAGAAAGCTATGTCTGCAATCACAGAACAATATCACAGTACCAAGAATGTTGCAGAAATTCGAATGCAACAGAAAAACAGAACTATCAACCAAACACAGCAAAAATAAAGAAAAGGGGAAGGGAGAACACCAAGTATTTAGTGGTTCAGTCACATATAGTGACCTACATCCACGGAGGGGGAGGAGCAGCTTCTGTTTTCACTATGAAATCAACAAAGATCAAGTCTTTACAACAGAGATGTTTTTCACTTTGGCCACTTCTACCCAATATTGATCAATACAGAAATTTCCCAAAGCCTCACACTCTCTATCTCTCACAATTCCCTGATCTCTTCTAAATCCTTTCTGATCTCAACAAGATGGATTCTAAAACTGAATGGAAAAACTCGTGTATCAAACAGCAATGAAGTGCTGTTTATATATACAGCAGAAGGCAACAGAAACCACTTCCAATTAGGCTAATCAGATCACAAAGTTAGTTATAAAACAGTTATAGTTAGTTGTGGCCAGCAACCAACTAAAAAAACTAACTTTCTTAGCTAATTGAAACTGATTTCTGAGACACATCATTCACAGATATGAATCAAATCAGAACAATGATACTTGCATAAAGTTTTATATATGTACTTCAATTTTAATGTGAGCTCATGTAAACATTTTTAAACATGATAGAGGACCAAAGTGTTATCTAATATAGTTACCATGAGAATCCGAAGAATTTGTGAGTTTAGAATCATTGTAAGTGTACTGGCCGAGAATGTAAGACCGAGAACTCGTCTATACACCGGACCAACCGACCTTACCCCCGCGAATGGGCCTTGACCCAAACTCCTCTAAAGCCGAGGACATGTCAGCACACCTGACACCCGAGAATAACTACTCGGCCCCAAGCTATCCATCCGCAGCTAACTGGGCCGAATATCTCGCTAGCCATAATGGCACTCCGGACAATCAGGCTCCGGATATCTCTCCCCATGATCGCGATCTGATCCAAATATTCCTCCGCTTATTTCGGAGCCTGATCCTGAGAGAACAACTATAAATAGGGGGCTTACCCCTCATTCTAGAACTACGTTTGCTTTGATTCCCTTTTGGATACGTAGGAGCAGAATCCACATTCGTCAAAGCACAATCCAAAAACACCCCACTAATCCTCGTTCAGTAAGTATTTCATACCCGAGATATTTGGCAGGAACATTTGGCGCCGTCTGTGGGAATCGAGGCAAATATTTTCCCATACCACACAAAAATGGTGAGGACGAGAAGTGGAAACTGCAGGAGGGAGGAGCCAAGGAATGCCAACAACGGAGTTAACGGAGATAATGGAGAACAGTCCGTAGGCCCAGCAGGAATGACTGACAACCCCGTGGTTCGGAGCTTCTCGCATCAGTCGCAGCGCTAAGAAGGGAGAATGAAGAAATCCGCCGGCAGAATGACCGTCGGGAGAGAGAGCCGAGCAGGGAGAGGTCGGTCTCCTCCTCACATGAAAGAGAGCGCCGACCTCCCGAGATTGAGGGGTCTAGAAACTTATATCGGGAAGGAGGTCCTCGCCTCCGGGCTTCCCACCACAACAACCGAGCAGAGGAAGAGGGATTCCCTAAGCAGGCCCCAGAATCTTCACTCCAAACGAACAGACTTAATGACAGGGCCAGCCTGCGGAAGCCGAGGCATCCTTTCATGAATGATATCATGGGGGTCCCCTTGCCAGCCAACTACAAGCCCATCAACATTGACAAATATGATGGCACCTCGGACCCCGAGCGCCACTTGGACGCCTTCACCACGCAGATGTGCCTTTTTACGGATGACGACGCTGTCATGTGCAAAGTTTTCCCAACCACACTGAAGGAGGCAGCGTTGACTTGGTACACCCAGCTACCCCCAGCCTCGGTGGACTCTTTTGATACATTCGTGGCTAGGTTCAGTGCTCAGTTTGCCACGAGCCGAGCCCACCAGAAAACCTCGGCCTCCCTGGTGAACTTCAGGCAAGAGAAGAATGAATCCCTGCGCAACTTCATGGCCAGATTTAGCAAGGAGGCGGTACTCATCCCCAATCTCAGTGCCGATGTTGCACTACACACCATCCTGACCGGGTTGAGACCTGGCCCTTTTGCTAGGTACTTAGCTCGAAAACCGCCGGCCGATATGGACGAACTGAGAAGAAAAGCTGCAGGTTACATCAATATGGAGGAGGTAGAGGAGTCCAAGAAAAGGGATCGGACCGATGAGGCTGACCGGCGAGAAGGCAGAGACAAGAGAAGGGCAGGGGGTGATAAGCCGAGATTGAAAGGCCCGGCCGAGCATTTCCAGAGGGGACCGAAGTATGATCATTATACTCTCCTCAACACAAATCGGGCTCGGGTGTTCGAGGAAGTCTGTGATGAGCTCAGCGAGCTCCCAAAGGGTGGCCACACCCCAAACGCGGATCGCTGGAAAGCATTGTCGGTTTCACCGCAACTATGGCCATACCACCGAGGAATGCTTGGGTCCTACGGGATAAAATTGAAGAACTGGTTCAGGCGGGCCACCTCGGCAAGACTTTGTCCGAAGAAACAACAACAACAAGTGAGAGGCGCGGGGAAACAGAAGAAGAGAGGGTGACCGGCTTAGGAGGGGCGGCGATCGAAGAAATGAGGAGAGAGTAGAGACCAGAGAAAGGCAGAATGAAAGACGGGAAGAGGATAATGTCATCCGGGGGGTGATAAACACCATCTCAGGAGGGTTCGCGGGGGGAGGCACCACAAGTTCAGCTCGGAGGAGACATTTGCGGGCCATCCGAGCTGTTAACTCGGTATCTGGTAAACCTCCCCGGAGTTCCCCCCCTATTATCTTTTCTGATGAAGATTTTGTGGGAGTAGATCCCAACCAGGATGACCCCATGGTAATCACCGTACAGTTGGCCAACTTCTCGGTCAAAAGAACCCTCGTCGATCAGGGGAGCTCCGCGGATATATTTTACTACTCAACATTTCAGAAGCTAGGGATCCCGGAGAAATCGATTCAGCCGTATGACAGTAAACTCGTTGGCTTCGCAGGGGAGCAGGTTGATACTCGGGGATATATTGACCTCTTGACCACTTTTGGCGATGGCAGAGCTTCTAAAACCATCATGGTCAGGTATGTGCTAGTTAACGCAGTTACATCGTATAATATCCTGATCGGAAGACCGTCCTTGAACGAGTTAGGGGTCGTGGTCTCTACTCCCCACCTCACGATGAAGTTCCCCTCCAGCTCGGGAGATATAGTGGCTGTCCGAGCAGATCAGAGGATGGCGAGACAGTGCTACGCTGATAGTTTGCGGGTGAGCAAACTTAAACCCGCACCAGTAGAAACCCTAGACAGGGGAAAGGACAAGGCGGTGAATTCAGTAAGCTCCGTTGAGCTGGATCCCAGGATGGACGTGCAGGAACAACGTCCACAACCTATTGAGGAGCTAGAGAAGTTCCAACTCGGCGCTCAACCTGAACAGTGTACTAAGCTCGGTGGTCACCTTGAGACTACTCTGAAAGAAGAAATAAAGCAAGTGCTGCGCAAGAATGCCGATCTGTTCGCCTGGACTACATCTGACATGCCGGGAATTGATCCCAACTTTTTATGCCATAAATTGGCAATATGTCCCGAGGCGAAGCCAGTAGCCCAGAGAAAAAGGAGATTAGGTGAAGAGAGGAGAAAAGTAGTCGAAGAGGAGACAGCGAAGTTGGTCAAGGCCAACTTTATCCGAGAAGTGGAATACACCACATGGTTGGCCAACGTCGTTCTTGTCAAGAAAGCAAACGGCAAGTGGCGCATGTGCACTGACTATACGGATCTGAACAGAGCATGCCCAAAAGACTCTTATCCCTTGCCGAGTATTGACAGGCTGGTTGACGGGGCCTCCGGATACAGAATTTTAAGCTTCTTGGATGCGTACTCCGGGTACAACCAAATTAGAATGTACCCCCCGGATGAGGAGAAAACAGCCTTCATTACTGAGGGGTCAAATTACTGCTACAGAGTAATGCCGTTTGGGTGAAGAATGCGGGAGCCACGTACCGAGACTTATGGACCGGGTATTTGAGAAGCAAATTAGCGTGAACCATGGAAGTATATGTAGATGAC
This sequence comes from Sophora flavescens, assembly GCA_030762895.1. Lineage (NCBI taxonomy): Eukaryota > Viridiplantae > Streptophyta > Magnoliopsida > Fabales > Fabaceae > Sophora > Sophora flavescens. Next base: position 148,717,236 of record CM061069.1, read on the forward strand.
ATGGTAGTGAAATCTGATGACCCCACCACCACCCTATAGATCCGGAAGAAATATTTCAGCATTGAGAAGGTACAACATGAGGCTCAACCCGGAGAAGTGTGTTTTCGAGGTCCGTGGGGGTAAATTCCTCGGCTTTATGCTTACCCACCGGGAATTGAAGCCAATCCCGATAAGTGCTTAGGCAGTAAATTGAGATGAGAAGCCCTCGAACGTTAAAGAAGTACAAAGATTGGCGGGGCGGCTCGCGTCATTATCTCGGTTCCTACCCAAATCTGCGAGACAAAGCCCTACTTTTCTTCAAACTGCTGAAGAAGCCCCAAACTTTCAAATGGACCGAAGATCTGAAAAGGCTTTTGTCGACTTCAAGAACTTTCTGTCCTCCCCGCCGATATTAACTAGACCCATCCCGGGGAAAGAATTGTATCTCAGATCTGTCACCTCCGAGAATGCTATCATTGTGATCATCGTGCAGGAAGTAGAGAAAGCCCAAATGCCAGTATATTTCATCAGTAGGGTGCTCCATGATGCCGAAACTCGGTATCAAGTTATTGAGAAGCTGGTCTTGGCCTTGGTGACCGCAGCTAGGCGGTTGCGCCCGTACTTTCAGAGTCACCAAGTGGTTGTTAAGACGGATCACCCAATCAAACAGATACTCAAAAAGCCCGAATTGGCGGGGCGTATGATTGCTTGGTCAGTAGAGTTGTCCGAATTTGGCTTGAAATACGAAATGAGAGGACCTCTGAAATCACAATGCCTGTCTGACTTCATAGCCGAGCTCCATCCCCAACCAGAGACTGAGGATATATGGTGGAATCTATACGTGGATGGATCCTCAAATATCAGGGGCAGTGGAGCGGGGGTGATTTTAGAAGGACCAGGAGATTTGATCTTGGAGCAATCGTTGAAATTCGAGTTCAAAACCTCGAACAATCAAGCCGAGTATGAAGCTCTGATAGCGGGACTAAGGCTGGCGAATGAAATGGTGGCGAAGGCTGTCAAGTGCCGAAGTGATTCACAACTAGTCACCGGACAAATATCTGGAGGCTATCAGACGAAGGAACCTCAGCTCACCAGATATCTGTGTAAGGTCAACCAGCTAATCTCCGGCTTTGAAAAGTTCACCATTGAGCACATTCCCCGAGAAGAAAACACTCGGGCTGATCTGCTGTCTAAGCTTGCCAGCACAAAGAAGCCGGGACACCACAGAACGGTTATTCAAGAAACCCTCAATGAGCCAAGCATTGGGACAGAAGAGGTGATGGCCAACGAGTTGGTTGACCAAGAGTGGATGGCACCTATCTGGGAGTACTTGTCCTCAGAAGCTCTACCTTCGGATCAGGCTGAAGCCAGGAAAGTCAGGCTAAGGGCGAGTCATTTCACCATAATCGCCGGGAGTCAGATAAGCGAGGATTCTCGGCACCTTTGCTAAAATGTCTGACCAAGGCACAATCCAAGTATGTCATGGAAGAGGTTCACCGAGGAATCTGTGGTTTTCACAGTGGAGGCAGATCAATGGCCTCCAAGATAGTCCGAGCAGGGTATTATTGGCCTACCCTTAGAGCTGATTGCATGGAGTGGACGAAGCGGTGTGATGAGTGCCAGAGATGTTCCAATGTAAATCATACCCCCCCTGAAGAACTTCACACGTTAAACTCGCCTTGGCCGTTTGCAATGTGGGGAATGGACATACTGGGGCCTTTCCCAGTAGCCAAAGGCCAAGTCAAATTCCTACTGGTAGCCGTGGACTACTTCACCAAATGGATCGAAGCAGAGCCTTTGGCTAAGATTACCGCCGAGAGGGTGCAGAAATTTGTGTGGAAGAGCCTTATTTGTAGGCACGGAATTCCCTTCGCAATCGTTACTGACAACGGAAGACAATTTGTGGATAAGAAGCTACGGGAATTCTATGACAACCTCGGTATCAAGCACCAGGTTACATCCGTTGAACACCCCCAAACCAATGGGCAGGCCGAAGCAGCTAACAAGATCATCCTCGGGGAGTTGAAGAAAAGAGTAGGAAGATCTAAAGGAGCCTGGGAAGAGGAGTTACCGAGTATTCTCTGGGCCTATCACTGTACGCCTCAATCTACCACTCAAGAAACACCCTTCAGGCTGACGTACGGAACCGACGCCATGGTCCCAGTAGAGGTTGGGGAACCGTCTTTCCGACGTGTGCATCATGAGCCGAACGACAATGAGAGCAATATGAGGATCGAACTTGACTTGGTAGAAGAGGTTAGGGAGGAAGCCAGAATCAGAGAAGAAGCCTGCAAACAGAGAGCCACTAGAAGGTATAATTCAAGAGTAAGGCCGAGGAGTTTTCTGCGCGGAGACTTAGTGCTGAGAATAAAAGGGGAAGCAAGGAAGGACCGCACGGAAGGCAAGTTAGCGGTAAATTGGGGAGGACCATTCCGAGTAGTTGAAAACCTGGGGAATGGGGCCTATAGGTTAGAAGAATTATCGGGAAATCCTATCCCGAGGACTTGGAATGCCTCTCATTTGAAGTTTTATTACAGCTGATGTATATAGTCGGGTGCTGTACTCTTTTTCCTACCTCGGTATTTTTTCCAAAACGGGTTTTGACCGGGGAGGTTTTAACGAGGCACACCGCGGACTCCATTCAATAAAAAGCAGAATTTATTATGAATATGGTTTTATTTTTCCTTGCTTTGCCGAAGTATTTATTTTGCAGACATCCTATTTTAATGGCCGAGTACGAGCCAGACAGAGGGGCCAAATTTGAGCCCGGCGGCCGAGTACGAGCCGTTGTCAGAGGGGCCAAGTTTGAGCCCGGCGGCCGAGTACGAGCCTTTGTCAGAGGGGCCAAGTTTGAGCCCGGCGGCCGAGTACGAGCCGTTGTCAGAGGGGCCAAGTTTGAGCCCGGCGGCCGAGTACGAGCCGTTGTCAGAGGGGCCAAGTTTGAGTACGAGCCGTTGTCAGAGGGGCCAAGTATGAGCCCGGCGGCCGAGTACGAGCCGTTGTCAGAGGGGCCAAGTATGAGCCCGGCGGCCGAGTACGAGCCGTTGTCAGAGGGGCCAAGTGTGATCCCGGCGGCCGAGTACGAGCCGTTTGCCGAGTACGAGCCGTTGTCAGAGGGGCCAAGTATGAGCCCGGCGGCCGAGTACGAGCCGTTATCAGAGGGACCAAGTGTGAGCCCGGCGGCCGAGTACGAGCCGTTTGCCGAGTTCGAGCCAGTCAGAGGGGCCAAGTTTGAGCCCGGCACGAGCCGTTCAATTCCAAAGGCCAAGTTTGAGCCTAGAGGCCGCGTACGAGCCAATGGCCGAATACGAGCCATAAAGTTAAGTATAAAGGTCAAGCATGATCTTACTAGCCGAATCCGAGCTACTGTTAAGTTATTGACGTTGAGTTCAAGCTACGAAAATAGTAAAGCTGAATATGCGCAAAAAACAAAACTCGTAAAGGCCAAGTATGAGCCATTATTTTATTAAGGAAACCGAGCACAATGCACAGGGCGAAAATAAAGCCAAGTTTGATACATTCAGGGAAACCGAGTACAACGAGCAAAAATAAAGCTAAGTTTGACTCTTGAAAAGTACATTCACAGGACTGAGTGCAGCGCTGAGGCTGAAAGCCGAAATTGAAAATAAGGGCCACTCGGCCCCCAGTCCCCCCGATTCAACTCCACCACGCTCTCTTAAGGGAGACTGTAGTTCACACTCCCCCCTGAGAAAGCTGGACGATGAGGTGCTCGGCTGACTCCAGGAGTAGACGACCTCTACCCCTTTCTCGACTCCCGAAGATTATTATTCTCCCAGTTAACATCCTTCTTGAAGGATCGAGGAATTCTGGATCCCATCTCCCACTTACATCCTTTTTTGCGGATGTGAAACCCGAAAAAGGATGTTAACTGGGAGAGGGGAACGTAAACCCCTGATGTTAGCATAGAACTACTCGGGTGGAAGAAAGGTAAGAAACGAACTTGGTTGATAGAAAAGGATGAGAAATGAACAAGTGAGAAGGGTCCTATTTATAGGCAAGAAAGGAAGTAGTATGTGTTTATTGGGAAAACAAACCTCGAAACCAAGCAAAAGGCAGCGATTGCGTGAACCCATTACGGTTTCCAAAAGCATTTAATGCATGACAGCGCAAAATAAAAAACACGTGCTTTTCGTGTAACGACCACCGTCCATTTTGGACGGTGAAGTATTTCGGCCTTAGCCGAAGATTCGATGGACAAGCCAAACACAAGAATCAGCAAAATGATAATGATATTCATTCAAGTAATCAGGTTACAAGGACAAGGGCATGAGCCCAGTACAAAGGATGAACAAAAAACTATTAACAGCTACTCCCCCCTATGACTTTCCTCGGCCTCTACATGATCGTCTGGAGAGTCCCCCACTACGTCCACCTCTTCCTCCCCCCCGGGAATGATGGGAACAAGTTCCCCATTTACCACCTCCATGTTCACATCGGCCCCCGAAAGGTCGATGCCGGGAACCAGAACCTCAGCTTGGGCAATGCCTTTGTCAAAACCTTTCCGGTGCTCGATGACAATGCAGCGGGTGGCCTCCCTTACGTCCTCCTCGAGCAGTATCTTAGCCTGGATCTCAGTCTCCAAGGCAGCTTTGAGTCGATCAATCTCGACCTGAGCCTCTTTGATCTTTTCTTCGGCACGAGCCTTATCTTCTTCCATTCGAGCTCTGCTTTCCTCGGCTGACTTCGCCCGAGAATCCAGCTCGGAGTTCCGAGTGTTAATATCAACAATGGTGGTAGTCAAGCGTTCATTCTCGGAAGCAATCCGGGAAAGATCCCCCTTCAACCTCTCTATAGCAGCGAACTCAGACTCCAATTGCTGAGACTTCCTCTCGGTCTCCGTCACCTCTCGGCTACAGAAACGAGCCAAAGCCGCAAAGACGAAGGCGAGAGACCGAGAGGGCCTCCATGCTGGACCGGGCCCCCTGCTGCTTGATAAGCCGAAGATCAGCGGCTTTTAAGAGGGTCGAGTCGAAAGAGGAGGAGGGGTTGAAGTCTTCACCCCAGAGAGATGAAGTCCCCGCCTTCAGGGTGGTGTTGTACCCTTTCGGCTCGAGGGGAGTAGAAAGTGGCTGTTCTCGCTCCACGATTTGCGTCCCCTGAGTAGTGGGGCGAGGGGAGCTTCGGCCAGGAAGGGGAGAATCTTCGGCCACCACTTCAACCTCTGCCCTCTTCCTTTTTTGAGGGGCAGATGACGAAGCCCCTTTCGCAAAAACCTTGGTGGGAGGAGGTCTTTTCTGCTTCTTCTCGGCTGAAGAGGGACCCTGACCCTCTTTACCAACACCAGCCTTGACAAGCTTTGAAAAGTCGAACTTTCGCATGATGACTGTCAAAAAGAAAGAGTTGTTAGTATAACAACAAAGGCAGAAAATACTTAAGGAATTAAAAAGTCGAGCACTTACTTTTAAGATCGGACCTTGGGGTGGAGGAGAAGGGGAGTTTCATAAGGCGTGCACAATGGAGGGGCCGAGGAAGACCCTCTAGTACATCTATATCCCGCCTATCCTCGGTAGCAGGAACGATACTCGAAGCCGACGAATTTTGTGGGAGAGGATTGCCAGTATAAAGGAAACTTGGCATGTTTATTCTCGTCAAAAAAGTGGGAGGTATGAGAACTCGAAGGGCGAACACGGAAGAAGCCAACCTTGAAGTCTTTATAAGACGAGGCGAATAAACTAAGAAGACCTCTTCGGTTCAACCCATTAAGGGATACCCATCCCTTTTTCTCGCCAAATCTGGTTTGATAAAAATACAAAAATTTTGGAGTGGTAGGCTCTATCCTTATGTATTTACATAGAATCTGAAAGGCTTTCATAAAAGCCCAGTTGTTAGGGTGAAGCTGAGTAGGTGCGACGTTCATGGTTCTCAGAACGTCGCACTCAAACTCAGTAAAGGGAGGAGACACATGCAGTTTGTCAAAAAGTGTTTTATACATGTATGTAAAGGGAGGCTCGGAAGGGCGAGCCCTTAGAAAGACACACTCGGTGCTCGTACACGGAGAGCAAATAAACTCGGACTCGTCCCCCGAGGCCGAGATATTGATATGGGACCGAAGTTCAACAATAGAATCAGGAGTCTGGTAGTCAGAAAAAAAGGTTCCAACCTCCCCTTTAACCCAGGTATACCCGGGAAGGGTAATATCGGGAATAGGGTCTTTAGGAACCCTAAGGCGTTGTTTGCGGGCGGCGGGTTTGGACACTCTAGGAGGGGGAGAACCAGACCTAGGCGAATCAGACTCGGAAGAATCTGAGTCAGTCGAAGATGACCCGGAGGAGGACGGTTCCGCCTCCCCACGCCGCCTTCCGCGAAGGAACAAAGAAATGCAGAAGGGATCCCCAATTGGGGAAACTTCACCCTCAACCAGAGGCGAAGTATTTGACTCAGAAGACATAGATGAACTCATGTCCGAAGGTCAGAAACAGAGCTTAGAAGCACGAAGGAAGAGAAGAGACGGAGCGTACCTGAAGGATGACAAGAAGAGGAACAAGGGCAGAAGCTTGGAAGACGAGGGTGAATGGCAGAGAAGGGTAAGCAAAGTAGGAGGGAGTTGGCACCGGAGGAGGTATTTATAGCCTGCAATTGGTGGCCCATTGTCCATTGGGCCCCAAAAAGGGGCACGACTTTTGATTGTCCCGACGCGACTTTTGATTTTCCCCCCATTAAATGGGCGCGGAACTCTAGGGTTTCTTGTCTGTGGCGTGCCGAAGAAGTAATAGGGGAATAATTGCTTTCTCTGACAGAGAGAGAAGACTTGATTGAAATGACAGCTGAGAATGTGGATAACTGCCTAACCGAAGAATAAGCTCGGTTTTCATACGTATCAGCTCCTTCGCTTATTCAAGCTCGGAGCTCGGGGGGCTTGTGTACTGGCCGAGAATGTAAGACCGAGAACTCGTCTATACACCGGACCAACCGACCTTACCCCCGCGAATGGGCCTTGACCCAAACTCCTCTGAAGCCGAGGACATGTCAGCACACCTGACACCCGAGAATAACTACTCGGCCCCAAGCTATCCATCCGCAGCTAACTGGGCCGAATATCTCGCTAGCCATAATGGCACTCCGGACAATCAGGCTCCGGATATCTCTCCCCATGATCGCGATCTGATCCAAATATTCCTCCGCTTATTTCGGAGCCTGATCCTGAGAGAACAACTATAAATAGGGGGCTTACCCCTCATTCTAGAACTACGTTTGCTTTGATTCCCTTTTGGATACGTAGGAGCAGAATCCACATTCTGTCAAGCACAATCCAAAAACACCCCACTAATCCTCGTTCAGTCGAGTATTTCATACCCGAGATATTTGGCAGGAACAGTAAGTATTGGTACTCTATAAACTTAACGTTTTTGTTTGCTTGATCTTTGTCATTGTTTTGCAAACAAAATATCAAACATCAAGGAATTAGGGGTGGGTAGTAGTGAAGTGTTGAAGATTTTAAGTTTAAACCTCCGGTCATTATACCAAAAATGTTATTAAGAATTGCCCATATAGAGTAAAATTAAAAAATAGATTGGGGGGCTTAATTCATTCAACAAGAAGAAAGAGTCATCCCAGACACACATCCCATCCAAATGGAACTCTCGACTAAAATAATTGATCCTTTAAGAATTAAACATTTCGACTTGATGCTCCAAAATTATATTATCCAATCCTTAATTTAGTTTCTGAATTTGTCATTTTTTTATAAGTTTTTTTAGGTGAGTTGAGTCTAGGGCCAGGATCAGGACATGCCTCACAGCTCAAATAGCACGGATCAAATAGTGTTTATAGAGCTATTTACAGATTACCCATCAATAAAATCCTCATATCGATAGTTGGATTCAAACTTACGACTTTATATATTTTAGTTACTGAATCAAATGAAATTCAAAAAAAATCCCTAACATTAGGTATCTCAGTTATCTCTAGCAAAGATCCTCCATGGTGGCAAGTTATTAAACTGGCCCCACACGCTTAAGGCACAGCAATCGCAATCAGGCTGCAGCCCCATCATTCAATAGGCAGGTGTAGTGGCATTCCTGCACCTCCCTGGCTCCCTCTTTAGGCCCTGTATGGTTTCAACTTCACAATTGGCTTCTTTGTAACGTTTGGGCCTTTTCCCTCACCGACTTATGATTAAGACGTGATGTATATTTATTGAATTGGACCCATTATGTTCAAGAAGCCATATGTCTGACAAAAAAAATGATTAACTGCACTGTCAAATTATCCATATAAGTTTCTATTATAAATATTCATTTTTTACCGAAAAAAATATTCATACATTATATGAATTTAATTTTTAACAGTTAATTATGTATATAGAATTAAATCATTTTAATAGTTTATTAACATATAAATAAAATCATTGTATAAATAACATATAATAAGTTGAGTAAAATTAAATTCAAGTGCACAAGTCTTCCCACTTATATATTTTTCAACTTGTTAACTTTTTTTCAACTTAAAGTTTTTTCATCTGCATTTTACTCATATTTGAAATTGGTCACTTGGAGAGTAGCAACTGGAATTGGTCAATTGGAAACTGGTTTGACCACAAAATAGTGTGGCAGCTGGCACCATCCATCAATGTTCCTTATAGCAGAAAGAAGAGAAATGAAAAAGCAAAGAAAAGTAGGCACAGCATTAATTTATTATTGTAGGACGGTTCAACAGTGTGAAGCACAAGCTCAATAGTTGGAGTACATTTATATCACAGACATTGTCAAATAAACCACTCTGCAGTCTGCAGTGCAGTTGAGGATGAAATTAATGAAGGAGGAAAGAAAAGGTAAGATATGTGCAAAGTTTGACAATTAAGCGACCTGCTTTCTCTGCTTTTTAAGACATGTCCTTCCTTGTTCCTTCCTTCCATTCCCATGCTTCAAAATTTCCCTTTGAATTTAGTAGAACAAACCAAACTGGTTTCTTGTAAAAAAGCTCACACTTTTTTTTTGAGTCCTAGCTTTCTTCCCTTTTGTTCCATTTTTTCTTGTTGAGACTTATAATGTGGCAAAAGCATCCCAATAATTCTTCTTACAGTGATTCTATCAAGGCTTTGGAAGCTGATATCCAACATGCCAATACCCTGTAAGTTTCTTGTTTTATTATTTTTATTTTTTAAGGATATGTTTATGTTTTATAATTATGAATCGTATTTAATTAGTATGTATTATTAGCGTAACCTTTACCTAAATTATCACATTATTAAAGATGTTTATCTCTTATCGTAAGCACATTAAAAGTCACATGTAATCTCAAAAGTTTTACATAGAATAATTTGCAATTGATAGACACAACAATATATCAAAATTAAACTCTTATGAATTATCCCTAATCCCATTTTTAAGGCAGGATAATTAGGCTCTCATCTTTCTAAAGTGTTGGCTAGTTAGCTAGTAAAGTGTTTTATAAGTAGTTTTAAGAAATTAGGATTAAATTCTGCCTTCATCCCTAGAATGTGATGTATAATTTGATTATAAGCCGAGAAATACATTGTAGTTAAACAAGCATGGTCAGAGTTACCTATTTCCATCATCTAGCAGAATTACTTAGAAAAACAGAAGTCTCCATATGCAACTATTTTCCTTTAATTAGGTCAATTTTGTTGGCAAAATGTGAAGTGGAAGTGTGACTAATTTTATTTTGCTAACATGAAAGTCTATGTTTGACTTGTCTATGCTTATGCTGACTGTGCCTGAGCTTATCTATGTTAATTTTGTTGTTATTTGAAAAAAAAAAATAAAAAAAATGCAGGGCATCAGCACTTCCTCCAGATTATGATGGCCACATACAAATGAAATTATCTTACAGCTCTTTTGCTCCTCTTTTCTTGTACTTTGTGGAATTGTTGGATTTTAGTTGTACAGATGCTTTGCCCACATATTTGGGCTTACTCCACATACTTATTTTCAATGTTAGTCACTAATTCACTATCCCTAATTATTTTCTCCTTAATTTCTTCACACTCTCTTTGAGATGCAAATGAATTAACTCTATTTTGTTTGTCCAGGTATATGTTGATGGAATTCCATCTATGTCCTCAAAAGAAAGGAAAGCCACTGTAAAGGAATTCTATAGTAAGCCTTAATGTTACATGTAATCATATATCCAATTTTTCGCTGCCTTTTTAACTCTGAATTAACATGGATGATGACATGATCTTGCAGCTGTGATATACCCTTCATTAAGGTTACTTGAAGGTGAGTTTAATGTACCTAAAAATAATGATCAAAGAAGCAGTTGTGCAGAGGTTGTGAGGAAAAAGAGGTTTGTAAAACTTCTTGATAAAGATATAGAGGCAGAGGAGGAATGTGGCATATGCATGGAAAATAGCATGAAGATGGTACTGCCAAATTGTGGGCATTCTTTGTGCATTAGCTGCTTCCATGATTGGTACTGTCAATTGCCACACTTATTTAAATTTCTTGACTTGCACTTTTGATTAGGCTTACAAAAAAGTTATACTATCTTAAAAGGTGTGATTTTTTAGAAGATGCATAAAAGTTAAATTTCAATTTTTTTAGCTTCTGCATTTTAATTAAGGTCTTGCTAATGAGTGCCTTAAGAATATTGGTTAAGGTATCAACAAAAGATACGTTTGTATTGAAAAACTAAGTGTAACACTTTTCATTGCATTAAATACATCATTTTCCCATACAAAATTTCCTTTCTTAGTTCTTTAAACAATATCCTAAGGACACTCGTTAGCATTATCTTTTTAATGAAAGATCCAACCAAACAAGCATGTAAATGTCAACCGCAAAAAAACCCGAACAACCCATGTCATAACTTATTACAATGATTATAAGTTATTGCAAATTGTAATGTACTAAATTTTCAGGCATAGGAGATCAGAATCATGCCCATTTTGCCGTGGCAGCCTAAGGAGGGTCACTCCTAGAGATTTATGGGTGGTTATTGGCACCAATGATGTGGTTGACAGGGTTACCATTGCAAAGAAGAATTTAAGATGTTTGTATCTTTACATGGAAACCCTGCCAACAATTATGCAGGATGCACATGTATATACCTTCAATTACATGTTATAACTTGAAGGGAATGAATGTTCCATCATGAGAAAAATTTGGAAACCTCTATATGCTTATGCTTTGGTCGAAGGTGGTAGGTTGAAGAGCCCTTCTGCTATATGAAACTGCATTTAATTGAGTGAAATTAAAGAGGCTGCTCCTAAGTTTTATTCAAACATATGGACAAAACGTTTAGTGTAAAGTTTTTATGTGATTGAAAATGGAAACTCAATAAGTTGATTATAATGTGGATCCTTATTGTTAACACCTCAAACAACAAAAGCCTACCTCAAATCGAAACTTTTATGAAACATGAGAGATATAAATAGGACAGAAACCTTTTAGGAATAACAAAATTGAAACCAAAAAACAACATTTAAGACATTAATAGAAAAAGAACTTATGGATTGGATTAAAATTTCATTAAAACTTTAGGGACTAAAATAAAGCTTTCATTGCTTGAAAATTAACACTCTCTGGCTTTTGTACACTATTAATCAATGGGAAAGTCTAATCCGTGGAGTCATCAAATCTTCATATAACAAGAAAAAGCAAATAATGCATTCCGATATGAGAAATGTTCCTGACACACTCATTTCAATACTCGTTTAAATACACTCTTTGTTATTAGATGAGTTTTATGCGAGATCGTGAATTTTATGTGAAGCCCACATTATTTAACGGTTCCTAAATGAAATTCATCCAATAATCAAGATATATTGATATGAGTGTTAAAAAGAGTGTATTGCTAGCATTTATCTTCCCATAAATCTATGAAAGATGCACGGAAGGTTTTAAATGTCAAAGCCTCCTTGTAGAGGAGGATTCCGTTTAGGACCTTGCTTCTTGTATCCCTACGACACATCCATCCTCACACACCTCCTGACATTTAAATGTCGGATTCAGAAACTACGTTTCCGACATTTAATTGCTGGGAAATTCTTAAAATTTGAAAAAAAAAGTGTTTCTGACAATTAGATGTCGGAAACATAGTTTCTGAATCAGATATTTAAATGACGGAATGTGTCTAGCAATTAAATGCCGGAAACATAGTTTCTAAATCCGGCATTTAAATGCCAGAAGGCGTGTGGGGGTGAATGCCAAACTGTAGGGGTACATGTAGCAAGCCCATTCCGTTTAATGGGCCATTTTCTATGAAAGGCCCAATGGTAATCCTGCACTGTTGGACCATTAATTTGTGGTATGGGAAAATCAATTCGCTTATGCTTTTTGGGACAGAAGCCCATTAAGAATGCTCCAGTAAGCTCAAAATGTCATTACACAACCACATATACGAATACTACATGTTTTTTGGCACAACAAATATTCTTCCAACGCAACTCGCTGGTTGCATTTCTTGGCATCTTCTTCTCTCAATTACAGGTGAAAATTTTAACAACGAAAAGTTAAAAAGAATAAACAGGTAAAGAGCAACTTATATTAAGCATCATAGGGAGAATAAGGCAGACCCATTTTCTCAACTTTGCATTAAACAAAAGAAAAGCTATGTTCCACTTAGTTGAAGTTGCATGCAGATGATACTCTTTCTATATTGTGACTCTCCAATCATGCTTGGGTACACGACCCATCTCCTTTATGTAAATATCTCCCCTTTATCATAAAGAATTTCTTAGTGGGAATTTCCTTTTAGGGTCATTTAGTTTTTTCTCACTATAATTCTTTTGCTATCCCTAAAACTCCTACCCCACTCCACAAATGTATACCTTTAAATCCCCATTGCTCAAACAAACGTGAAAGTGAAACCTCCAAAACTAACTTTTCTATAGAGAAAGAAAAAGAAGCCAAGCTGGCTTGGTAACATTGCAGTCCCTCATTAGATGGATTCCCGGACCACCTATTACGCAAAATGGTTTCTTTCCATCCAGATTCCATGTACATCGTATTATCGATTAAATGTCGGTCGTTAGATTAATCTAACGATCGATAGGGGAAATCTCCCAATCATTAGATTAATTCATCAACTGACATTTGAGAGAGAAGATAGAAAGATAATTCGGATAAAGAGTATTACATAATATTGCGCTTTCAATCTATGAGAAAAAAGTGAAGAAGCAAGAAGTTGGCATTACTTCTGCTGGTCATGGAACTTAGTCAAGTGATAATTGGTTCAAACAAATCATTAATTGTTTAAAAGAGGTTTAATTAAAACTGATGCCACCAAATTCCTTCTTATGCGCAACAAATGGAGCTATGGTGGCTTTCAAATGTTAATTGGTAGGGTTATCGTGGCTTCCTGGACACAATTATCTTTCCCTAGCTTATGCAGCGGTGTAAACACCTTTATTCATTTGATCCACACATAAGCTTCACCAAAGAAAATGTGAATAAATATATCAGAGTTACGATGTCATATTGAGATCCTCTACCTTTTTAGTGGGAAGGTGATTTTAGTATATTTTTGAAAGAGAAAGAGGTGAGAGAAAAATGATAAATAAGATGAGAGAAAGTAATGTAGGAGAGAGATAGAGAAAAAGTCAGGTGACTTTTCTCATCACAGAGGTAGAGGATCTGAATCTTACAATGTCCCATCCTAAACTCTATTTTTTTCCTTCTCCGTTGATCCCCATGTCAATTGTCGTGACTTTTTTTAATGGTATTGCGGTTAAGGAATATTATTAGTAGAAATCACAATCTTAACATTTATAATATATTGAATACATTTTTCAATGCACTTTTTTTCATATATTTAATTTCTTAACTGAAATATGAGGGCACTTGTTACCGTTGCTTTCTTTTCATTTACATCTAAAGGGTTAGAGCAACTATAATGGAAGTTACTCTGCAGGTTCCTAAAGTTAAGGACAAGTTTCCCAGTGAGTTGTATCATTTGGAACAATCCGATATGTAAGTTATATGTAAGAACATTTGCTTCTGTAATTAATCATTTCCTATATAAGGATCACCGGTGAAAAAAAGAGATCAGACGTTCCAAACATAAATAAACTAAATTTTAAATCGAAACAAAAATATATATAAACAAAGATGTTGGATAACGTGTGAGAATGATAAATGTAAAATTAAGTGATGATATAACATGATAAAACACATGTAAGGTAAATAACTTTTGTTTTCAATGAGTTATGATATTTGAATATTTAATTTCAGATACTATATATATCATCGTATATATTTATCTCTATTTTTTACTGATCTTTTGTCATTTTTTTTATATATATGCACATCTCAATAATACATAAAAAACCAAAGAACACCTATGATGTCCCGGAGTTGAAATATAATTGCTCGTTGAAAATACTAATGTCTATTAACAAAGCGTGGGATTCACGCACAAGTGGTACGGAGACAGGTCCTTCAGGGATCATGTTGATTTGATTTTTGGCCTGACAATGATGTTTTGTATCTCTGCAATTGGAGGTGCTTTGTCCTAGTTCGAATACCTTTTTTGGGTCCATTTACATTTACAAGTTCTAAAGCAAGATGGGTCCCTAACCCTCAAAAGGGTTGTTTTGAGCCGTATGTATCATTTATTAAATTGAACCATTAACCCTAAAATATGGAGCTCATTCCAGTCCTTCAATCTCTAAGTACTATGTAAAGCTGCTTTAAATTATAAGAACTTATTTGTTATCCAACAATTAACAAAGTTTCTCATGCACCCACTTTCAATATTTTAGGTTTAATTTGTGGATGGAATTATAGAAATAGAAAGGGTGAGGCTCAAGTCCAAGGTGCATGGATGCATGGCATAAGCACATTGGCTAAGAAGAGTACTAATCCAGTTCAATGAGGTTTGGTGGGTGTTTAATTTAGTCACTTGATTCCCTCAACCCAATAGGATTTAGTTTGGGATCCAAGTTCAAATGATCTTGGGCATGTCTAACATTTTCTCTTCACCCCCAACAACTTCACCATCTTGTCTTTGAAATGCATTCCACCTGCCTTTCCACCAAAGTACTCAGTCACTTATGGAATGGATTTCCAGGTTGTCTATCTTAACTTTAATTTTTTTTTTCAGCTTTAATAAAACAAGGATTCTTACCGTACTTTTTACAAATTTAATTTATAATAATCATTGGTGGAAAGACTTTTGATTAAGAAACAACATCAGTAAGTAAAAAATAAATGATTAGAATTTAGATATAAAAAGTGATGTGATAAAAGATGATAAGATGATATTGATTGATAAATATACACACATTAGATTGACACACATCCTTCTTCTCAGGTATGCTTATGCAGAAAATTAAATAAATTTAATCACAGTTAAAGTGTAAAAATTATGTAAATATAAAATAATGTGAATATGAATTTCAACGTGAATACAAAACATAAACTAAGATACTATCTTATTTATTAGCTGACAAAATATAGAGGATACCTGCTATTTATTTATAGGAAAATACTAATGAGTGCTCTAAGATTATTGTTTAAGAAATCAACATAAATAGTTTTTATGAAAAATAATGTAATTAATACATTGGGAAGAAACATACTTAATTTTTCAATAAATAATTACAATATTTGGAATCCTTAAATAATGTCTTAGGAAACTCATGAGCAATATATCCTTATTTACATTTCTTGTCCCTTATTTTTTTCTTGATAAATGGCTGCCTCGTGCATATTTCGAAAAGACGATGATATTTTTTATTCTAGGTTTGTTTTTGCTAATGCAATGTAAACCATAGATTTCTCAATATCCTGGGCGTTTGTTTCAAGGTTTAGAATTATATTTTTAGAATCACATGTCCGGGAATGTCATTACCAGAAATATCATTATTGGATATTTTGTGAAACATGATTGGTTAGCGATTAAAGTTCCTGAGAATCTTTCTAGAAATTTCCGGGAATAATTCAAAAGTTTGTTTTGTTTGGAGCGTATATTCATAGAAATATACATCAAATTTATCAAAATACCCCAGTTATATAAAATGATTAAATATCAATTTTTCAATATAATTAATAAAAATGGAATAAAAAAATAAAATAAACATTTTTATGTCATAATTCTCAAAATACCTTTAATTTATAAAATATTATTTAAACATCTTCTTTAATGCAATTGATAAAAATAACATAAACAATGTGATTATTTTACCTATATTATTTAATAAATATTTTTAGTATTTATTTATACAAATTAGTATATTTTTCTTTGATATATTATATATAATACAATATTTATTCAATTCAAAAAATTAAATCTTAAAAATATATATGTAACATGTAATGTGAAATAATACAATGACTGTAACCCAAAAAAAATTAATACAATGACAAAACGAACTTCAACTTCGCATGTTCGAAAAAAAAAACTGCCGTGCATAAGAAAATGAAAGGGAGATGGTGGGGTCTGTGGGGGAGTTAGGGGTATTTTGGTGTTTTTATTCTAATATTATAATAGGAATGAATTATTCCCAGACTCTTTTTATGGGAATAAAAAATTATATAAGTATGAGAATAATTTTTATTTAGGAATATTTTAAATCTATGAATCTTTTTTTTTCCAACTCACAACAAACATATCATCTCTTTCTTCCTGAGAATAAACTTTCATAACGTAAAACAAGCACATCCTAAACTACGACCTATATATGCTATTATAATAGAAAACTGCCACTTGAATAATGGATGAATGGTTAATTCATTCAAGAGAAATGCTTCCCACGCATTAATTTGTAGCTCACATTACTCATATATACTAAGATAATAAAATTAAAGTGTTCCGGCAAACCACATGGGAATTCGGCACTCCAACAGAATGGTGAAGATTTGGATGATTAGTATATAGGTGATGGTCTATGAATAAGAATTGTTCTGTTCTGGTCAATTTGGACCCTTACAGTACACTGATACGGTAGCTTTAGTGTGCGTTTGGACGAAGTATTTCAAAATTTCAAATAATTTAAAATACAAAGTAATTCAATTACTTCAATTAAATTATTTTCATTTTAAAAATATTTTGATATTTTGTTTGGATAGGGTAATTCAAATACCTTATATTTTATATTATTTGATTAGATAAAGCATTTCAATTGTCTTCGATTACATTTTTTTTAATATTCATTTAAAAAAATTGGGATTTCAACTGTTCGGGAGCCAGCGCCCCCAAACCTGGTGGCCGGGGGCCGGTAACCTCCCACCGAGTGTTCGGAGGCCGGTGCCCCCAAACCGGGTGTGAAGGGCCGACGCCCCGCACCGGGTGTCCTGGGATCGGGTCCGGGTGGTGCGAGGGTCGGGCCTTGATGGTCAGGGGGACTCGGCCCGGGTCTGGGGTGTCCGGGGCTGGGTTTGTGTGGTTCGGGGGACCGGCGTCGGTGGTAGGTGGCACATGAGTAAGGAGAGGGTATTTCAAAATACCATCTCATTAGGTGGTTTTTCAAATTCCTCAATTTTACCTTAAACAAAATACATTCATAAAATCCATTGATTTCTAAAATACTTCATATTTAATATCCAAACAAAATATTTTAGAATGAAGTATTTTAATTATCCTCTTAAAATACTTCACCCTCTATAAATACCTCATCCAAACCCACTAGCAGGTTAATTTTGGATTTCTGATGTTGAGTTAACTCGATCCAGGAAGGAACAATATACTAATTATATGACTGATATAAAATAATATGACTGAATAGGAATACAATCAGCTCCAGCTCTACATGCAATGTCCAAGGCTGTCTGTAGTGCTTGGTTGCTGCCATCACTCCTCGCCACGCACCAACTTCCTCCTCCTCCTTCTTCTCCCACCTTCTTCCCCATTGTGCTTGCCAATCTCATGATAAATATAGGTATCAGCAGCAGCAAAGAAACCAGCTTTGGTGCCATTGAACAAAAGTTGATTATATTAAGAAGGTGAGGCGTGGTTTTGCTTAGTTGGTAGTAAAGGACGAGAAAGTGCGCAAAGATAAATAAATACTACAGGTGATGGTGGATAATGGATACCGAAGATGCTTTTGCTGTCTTTTTAGCTTCTCTGTCTCAATCTTTTTCAATGATAAATAATGTTAAACTAAGTGGTTAGAAGAATCGTTCGGGCTCTCTTCGAATTCGGTATGCAACAATTCTTGACCAGTTTCATGATGGGTCCAAAGGATATAAGCTATGGGATATTTCGAAGACTCACTCAGTCCCAATGACTAAGATAAGGTATATATGTTTTGAAAATTAGGTAAAATCGATTGTAATTATATTAATAAAAATAACATGGATTGATATGCCTTAATTTTTTCAAACTCACATGAGATTGATATGCCTTCTGAGCAGTCTTCCCATCTAGTTCACTTTACCTTTTTCTTTATATACATATTTTCTGTGTCATTTTTTTCAATCTAAACTTGTTAAAGCCACCCAATGTCTCCCTCTAATTCTTATTATGTCTCGGCAGTAAAGTTGCCTCTAGCTCTCTCATCTCATTTCAAGTATACTTTTGTGTTTACTATATCCCAAATACAATATTTCATTATCAAAAAAAAAAAAAATACAATTTTTGGCGGGACACTATAATAGATGTAAATATATACAATCATGTATATTATGTACAAAATTATCATATACAAATATAAATATATATATCCTGTGTCAATATTTCACGTGTTGATATAACATAAACTCGTTTGCGTGTTACCCTTTTTTTAACGATTTATGTTATTTGAATACAAATCTTATGATACCGTATATATTTATATTTATCTCTCACTTATTTTTTATCTTCTTTATATACATATTTTTCGAAAATATACTAAAAAAACCGAGAGTACACCTTAGGTGTCCCCATATTGTGTATAAAAAAATCATTCTTCTTCTTACCGGTTAAAACAAGAGTAATGCTAAATTGACATATTTTTTAGACATCTATAGCATTGGGTATATATACTAACATACGCCACAGGGACCGTTAGTTATCCGGCGCCAATATTCGTTGCTGTTCTCTCTCTCTCTCACTTTTCTTTTTTGTTTTCTTAGAGTGACCATATAATATATAACCCAAACAAACGAACACAACCTTTTCTTTTGAGCTCACAACAACAACACAAGCAGTGTTAGCTTCTTTGTCTCAGACAAAATCATGGATAATGGTTGTTTCCCTTCCCCTCGAACAGATGCTGCTTTTCCTGCAGGTCTGAGAGTTCTTGTTGTGGATGATGATCCAACATGGCTCAAGATCCTTGAAAAGATGCTCAAGAAGTGCTCTTATGAAGGTTTTTTATTTTATTTTTTTGTTTCATGATTCATCAGTGGTTTCTTTTTTATTTTTCCACACTCTTAATTGCCACTTTTGTTATGTGCTAAGTTACCACTTACCAGTATTAATTTGATGTACTAAGGATCTTCATGATTGGTATAAGATTTTGGGACAAGAGATCACCTGTTTCCAAATGGTGTCACTTCTTGTCCCACCCCATCAGTGACACTTGAAAAATTAATATAATCATATTATTTATTATAAATGTGTTCTTTTTAAATTACATGATGCAATCTAATAGGGTGAGAGAGGAAGTGGCTCACCATTTGTGATCTCCATCCAAGATTTTGTGGTACACTGTTGCTCTATATATCCTCTAAGCATGCGTTTTCAGATTTTGGTTTAATTTTAGTATACGTGGTGGGTTGTGGTCATATTTTTATGTTTCATTTATAAGGAGTGTCTCTTTTTTTTTCTTCCTCTTTTGTAAAAAAAGGTAAAGAATAAGAAGAAACAAAATTCCTTTTAATAAGCATGTAAAATTGATGATATATAAGAAGTTAGCTAATGTTACATTCAATGGGGATGCTTCTGATGTTAATGGTGTTTATGGTGTCTTTGGAACTAATATATGTGTACTGTACTAGCATTTATGTGAGAAGATAGCTGGTGTACTAGCTGTGGCATCTTAGATTAGTTTTTAGTTTTTACAAAAACTATAGCAAGTAGTTGAATTGATCTGAATAAATGGAACTGTACATCTTTTGTGGGTTTTTGGAATGCAAGACACCAGTGCATCACTGCAAACATACCTAGACAGCTAGATTGTAAATACTTTCTCTTATTATAATGACGGGTAGAGAAATATATGTTATACTTTTACCTTTGTCAAATTGTATGACATAGATTAAACCCCCCTTGAAACATAATCCAACTAATGATCTGACTGCAATTAGAATGGACAATTTTGAAAGACATCCAAGTGTTACTCTGAATGGCACTGATAGCAGTAAGAGCATGTGTTATGAAAAGCTTGAGGTCCACAATTTGAGACTATCAGTATCTGTTATAGTTTAGACTTTTGTTCAATCAATATCTTTATTGGCGTCCAATCCCTCTGATCCTTTTATTTTTCCTTCTGATTCTGTTCATATAAGTGAGTTTTCATATAATTAGCAAAGTTTAGAAAGCAAGCACATCTCTTATGTCCCTTGTGATGGCAGATTTCTTATGTCATTCTTACACATTTCTATTATTTGCTTCAGTGACTACATGTTGTTTAGCAAGACATGCTCTAAACTTGCTTCGCGAAAGGAAAGATGGATATGATATAGTAATCAGTGATGTAAACATGCCTGACATGGATGGTTTCAAACTTCTTGAGCATGTTGGACTTGAGATGGATCTTCCTGTCATTAGTCAGTTCTCTATCAATAATATATTCAAGTTTTCCTTTAAATGATATCATTGTAATCATTGAAAGTCTTAGTCCACCCTCTGACAAGTCACACTTTGCAATTCTGTTCAGTGATGTCTGTTGATGGAGAAACAAGCAGGGTGATGAAAGGTGTTCAACATGGAGCATGTGATTATCTCCTTAAGCCTATAAGGATGAAGGAACTGAGGAATATATGGCAACATGTTTTTAGAAAAAGGATACACGAGGCAAGAGAATTTGAAAGTTTTGAGTGTTTTGAGAGCATTCACTTAAGAAATGGATTAGAGCATTGTGATGATGGGAACCTGTTTGCTGTAGAAGATATGACCTCAACAAAGAAAAGAAAAGATGTAGATAATAAACATGATGACAGAGAATTTGGAGATTCATCTTCCACAAAGAAAGCTAGAGTAGTTTGGTCTGTAGATCTTCATCAGAAGTTTGTTAAAGCGGTGAATCAGATTGGATTTGATAGTAAGTTTCATATCAAGGTTCTCTACAAAGTACTATTTGAATTTTGACTTTAACTCTGACTTTAATAAATCTACTTGTTATGCTTAAGTCTTAAACATAGCTCTAGCATCATACCCCAATGAATAAAAGTGTGCCTGCCTAGCTTAATCTTTGTGTTAATAGCCACCATTCCATTTCTCATCCATAAAAACATTCATAACATATAGTTTGTGTTTCGCAGAAGCTGGTCCCAAGAAAATACTAGATTTGATGAATGTTCCATGGCTGACTAGAGAAAATGTTGCTAGCCACTTGCAGGTGATGCTATATTTACACTCCTTGAATTTTGTCCTCGGACTATTGAGAAAGAAAATTGTATAATATCTTTCATTTGTATGCATGATCATGTCTCATGTATATGGTGTTTCTGTAGACTTAGAATTATAACTGAGCTTCACTTTGATAAAATAGGCTTAAGTAATAACCTCCAAACGATTGGTTCATAGCAAATGTTTCTCATAAATTTAATAAAGGAAAGATATAGGAGATGGATTCTTTAATGTTCCATAAGTTTGAAGCTTGAAACTCTAGGGTTACCAATGAGAACTTTTTTGCCATGCAGAAATACCGGCTTTACTTGAGTAGGCTGCAGAAAGAAAATGAACAGAAATCTTCCTCAAGTGGAATAAAGCATTCGGATATATCTTCAAAAGATCTTGGAAGTTTTGGTTTTCAGAACTCGATGTACAAGCAACAAATCGATGATGCAATTGACAGCTACAGCTATTCAGATGGAACATTACAACTTCAGACAGTGGAAAATAAAAGTCATGAGGCTGATTCCAAGGGAATTGTTTCACACTCTACTTCAACAGAAAAAGAAAGAGCTTTGACTGGTAACATTACTGATACAAAGATGAGAAAGAGTTCACAGATGGTCCTTGATCAACCTTTTGCCCCTATAGAGTCAGAAGGAAACCATGCAGTGTTTGGTTGCACCATGCCAACACAGTTCTCTTGGAGCGAAGTTCCAGACGAGCAACTCAAAGAAGAACACAAGTCACTTGTTCAGTTAGATAGCTTCAGCCAGTTGCCATTACATGGTAAGCAGCATCACATCCAAGTTGATCAATCACAAGCAATTGCTTCAATTAGTTCCACTCCCTCTATAACTGAGGAAGAGGTTGCTGCCTGTATAGAAACAAAACCATTGTATGCTGATTACAAGAGTGACTACGGCAGTTCTGTGAGTTCTATAGGGACTGCAGTTGACACCTTTCCTATTCAACCAGGAAGCCTTGTGATGAATAATCAATCTTCAGAACCCATTTCCACTACAAGCTTGGGCTTGAAAACACAAGGATCTAATCTTAGTCGCATTTCTGATATGGATTTTTACCAAAGAAACCTACTTCTGGGAGGTGGAACAGCTTCTGCACCTTTGTTGGATGACTTGCAATGTTGGCAACAAGGTGAATGCTATAATAGGAACTTTGGTTTTGATCTGCAGAATATATGGATGTCTGAGTATTATGATCCAGGGCTAATTACAGAAGTTCCAACTCAATTATGTGATTCAGCAGATTACTTAGTAATAGATCAAGGTCTATTTATAGCATGATCTGCCTTGCCCTTTCCTGCATCTTCAACAAAAAACAAACTTCATAATGGAAGGTAATTTAATGCTTCTTGTAGCTAAGCTAACTATATCTATTGTTGATGAATTTCAACTTTAAGGGTTGCGGTATACTTTTTTTCCAATCATCAAGGATTTGGATATTGCAGCATGTATAAAAGTCGGTGATGACAAACTTTAAGCTTAATTAATAAGCTTGCTTCCTTCATATTTTATTTTAGTACCGTGCTAGCTTTGAAAATATGCATGCACTGTTACTTTGTGTTAACCAAAGTATAAAGGACTGAATATTTTTCGATGCAAATGACACCTGTTATTTTATCAGTTAAGAGCAGGAATGATTTACATAAATTATTGTTCAAAAAATAGATTCCCTCCTGCCAAACACATTGAAAGTCTTGCTCCCTTTCAAAATGAATGGTTGGAAGAGTAGTATTAGAACCATGTGATGAGTAGGGAATTTCTAAAGGAAGCTTACAAAGAATGAAAATGCAAAAGAATATGTTTTTCCTTTTAGGCAAGAAATTCCATTCAGTCTGAGGGGGAAAAAATTGGAACACCACACTCGAGGCATAATTTGGTGTCTGCTGAACATTTGTTTTTATAATTTCTGAAAAAGATATTTACACATCCTTTTCTTCATAGTACTTTTACATTAATAATTAATGTTAAATAACTAATGATCAACATCATCTATTATGAGATAATTAGAAATTTTCTACCGAAGAAATATTATTGTAATAGATAAATCCGTAATGACCACAACACAGACATTGAACTGATAGTAAGCACTGACATAAAAATGGTACAAAATAGCATGTAGTAGTTCTACACCACAGCACATCCATGAGCTACACTCTTATATGTATATGGGTCTTTCGTAAGGAAAATGTTATATACATTTTTTTAACACTAAAGTGTTACACTTTTTTTTTTTTTTGGAAAATAAAAGCAGAGAGTACGCACTGGAAAATGTATTTTTCACTTTTGTTTACCTCAGAAAAAGATTTAGAATTATGGTGTTAAAAAATAAAGATGTGCAAATATTAATGTCATTCTTCAAACACATGCTTAAAGAAAAATATTCATGTTCTCAACGTTTAATACTAGAAAGTTTTGTAGCAAAGTGGTGAACCACAGGTAATTTTATCCATGCAAAGTAAAGCAACTAAAGATTATACAAGTTCCTATTTCCCTTTACGTATCCAGCCTAAACCTAGTTTATTTACAGACTTGGTTCTAACTCCAAAATGACTCTAGGTCAAAACTTATTGATGCCTAGATATAACTACAATTTTTTTTTTCTTCAAAAAAAGGACTACAAAATGTGACATTAGAACATCCACTCCCCTAATCATCCTCCAAGAATCAAATCATAAGCACAGGTATTATCTTTCACGAACTTGGGGTTGTCAAAACTCAAGTGGATTCTGTCTATTGTCTTTGACAATGTGTTCTTCAAACAGGCTTTGTCTTTGACAATGTGTTCTTCAAACAGGCTCAGGTACCCCTTTTCATGATCTCAATGCTGAACGTTTGGAGAAGCATTTTCTCGTGTGATATTCGACAAAGAAGTTACCGATTGCCTCGTTGTTCGGCTGAACTTTTCTGTAACACGTTTGGCGTTGTTGGTTCTGATTGGAGGCTTCCATGAATTTCCAAAGATTTTGTCCTGAATGGATAAACACAAGGGAAATTATAGTGGCTATTATATAGCATTTAGTAGTCAATGGTGTCAATGTTAACATCAGAAGTAACGTGCAAATATACCTTCCTAATCTGATTACTTGGTGATTGTGATCCACCATGCCTATCCTCATGCAGTTTGGGTTTAGAGCCATTGCTCTGCAGCAGCTTCTTGTGATCATGCTCTGTTTTCTCCTGCATGGTGATCAAATTAAGGATGTAGATTCACTAAGCATATATAAGTTATAAATTAATCATTTTCTTACAACAACCACCATGATGAGCACGAACTGGACCGACCTAAAGACATGGGTTTTCCAGTCAGGTCTGTCCGGGCAACTATGACTAATAGTTTTGAATCTTTTGATATGCTCCCCAGCAGAAACAAGTAAATCATTGTCTCAGCAGTAACATTATAAAATTATTCACCTTGGGCATCCTTTGCATCTGAACTTTCTCTTCTTCTTTTGATTTAATTTCATCCATCCTCTGCAAGAACTGAAATACAAAAATGGAAAAGCTAGTATGACCAACAGTTGCTGCCATAAATTGCACACCTAGTGTCAGGGACAAGGATAAGAACTTGCCTCTTTGTGTTTTACTGCTCTTTCTTCACTTCTGAATCTAAAAGGGGATGGTATGGTAAGGGATCGTGGATTGCTTTTGGTGGTACTTGAAGATTTCAGGCAGCTGTTCCAAATTTAATTTAGAAAAAAAAAATTATATATATATAAATAAGATCTCCACATTGCATTCCATGTTTGAACTTTTTACTTTGAATTCCAAATTTGTAAAGCATACGCAATTACACATAAAATAAGGCTAATGAGGTAAGCTTATTAAGACAAAATACCTTCTACCCTGAGAAGGGGGATTTGCTGAAGCTTGATTCGAGAAACCATAAGATGCCTAAAGAAAATGGGGGTAAAAATCTCTTTAGCAATCAACATAGTTTTCTAGCAAGAGTTGCATTTTGACAATTAGTATTATAATTTTCAGAAAAGCCACTGATATAAATGTAGATACAAACAAAAAGATTATAAGTTATTACCTCAGTTGATGTTTGTGATGCCAGTGGATGATGTTTGGAAATACTGGGCAAATTAGAACGAACTTTTTTACTTTTGTTATGTTCAAACAACGAAGCTGTTTTGCTTGTTTCACCAGCACCAGAAGGGAGATTGATTGACATGTGGAGTGACCTTGCAGTTGGTCTCTTCTCAACCGAGTCTCCAACAGTCTTCATGCTTTTTGAAGCACGATTTATTCCATTTGTGGGTTTAACAGCTGCAGTAGCTGTTTTACTTGTTTCACTAGTGCCAGATGGAAGATTGATTGACTTGTAGAGTGACCGCACAGTTAGTCCCTTCATTGAGCCTCCAACTGACTTCTTACTCTTTGAAACACTGTCCATGCCGTTTCTGGATTGTAAAGCTGCTGCAGCTGTTTTGCTTGTTGCACCAGTGCCAGAGGGAAGATTGATTGACATGTGGAGCGACCGTGCAGTTAGGATCTTCTTCTCGACTGAGTTTCTATCAGACTTCTTACCTCTCGAACCAGTTTTTACTCCACTTCTGGGTGGCACAGCTGCAGCAGCTTTCCTTTCATCAAGAGAATGAGGAAGTCTGGCAGCCCTAGTTTTGGTTGATAAATTTGGAGAAGAATTAACCTCTCTTCCCTTGACTGGCAAACCCAAAACTTCCTGACCAGCAGTGCCCTGCAGCATCAGTTACTAATTTACTAATCAGAAGAAATAAAAGGAAATTAGATATAAACCAAAACAGAGAGCAAAAGGTTACAGGATCTGGTATCCTCTCTTCTACGGGGATGGCGATCTCCTTGTTAGAATTATCAACGATGACACAATTTTCCACATTAAGATTTGTATCAACACAAGTATGTCTGACATCATCTTCCCCTTCCACATTGGAAATGTCTAAATCATTTGGTCCAGCATCACATTTATATTGGTTTGTATCATCATCATCATCGACAACTTGGTAGTTAACAGCATCTTTATCTGGCTGTTCATTGGCAGCCACGGTGCTGTCCGCTATTGACTCCGTCTCAACAGTTGAGTTGGTGCAATTTCCTTCTTGAATTTCTGAATCAAAAGTTCCATTAGCTCGAGCATTTGCTTCTTGGATCAAGGCAGCTGCTTTCTCCTTAGCCTTTCTCTTGTAATGAGCCTCAAAATATGCCTTTTTTGCAGCAACAGAACCTGGTTTGGAATATTTTTCAGCTTCTTCTACATAACGATTGTGCGAGAATGCCGACCATCTCTCCCAATCCAAGCCTTCCGACATAAACCTTCCAAAAGAGATAGATTCTCCAAGCATACGCATGGGATTCATCTGGAATTTTTTTTAAAAAAAGCATACCAATAAAGATGCAATTCATCAAAGACTGAACTCTGGAAAAGGAAATTCAAATTTTTCATACAACAACAACAATGATAATAATAAACACTATCCTTAACAGAACAATAACAAACATTCATGGATTTACCAGTGACATGGAAACCCATGCGTTTGGTTCCTATCCTTCACAAGAACAAATTGAGGCTTGATTATAGAAAAATCCAGAAATTTGGCAAAGGAAACCAAAAAATCAATAATGGGGGGAAAATCCAAAATATAACAGGTTCATTAAGCACATATATATAGTAATTATAATGAATGGTTTAACAGAATAGTTGAGTATCAATCCTAAAGGGGCATTGTAAATTCTAAATTCCAAAACAAACAAAGGCAGTTAAAGACACTCTAACCTCTTCACGTCTTATCCGTTTAGGTTTTGTTTCACAACAACCAAACACCAAACATAGGTAGCAGATAACCATTTTGTCAGTAACCAAAACAGACCCACAAAAATTAAAGAGATGGGTTTGGAAGAAACAGAACAGAATCGCATGAAAGTTGAGATTTTGAGAGGAAAAAAGTTACCTCTTGTTGGGTTACGCAAGAAGAAGTGTCAGCGGGAGTGGACAAGGATCTCACAAGACAAGTTGTTGGTTCACCCATAACGCAAAACGGTTAACAATCCTTTTGCCCCTCTCTCTATATATATGAAAAGCACGTTTAGAAGAGCGAGTGTTGAGTGATGACACACCAAACTTCGTTGCTATAGAAGTGTGATTCGATGGCATGCGATGAAAAATGAAAATTTCTTGGTTATTATATATTTGAGTAACGTTGAGGCTTTTGTACTATGGAATTTATATAGTATTAGTTGAGGTATGGATTAGGCTAACATTGGGGCCTGTTTGGATTAACGTTTTGTCCTAAATAATAATTTCCATGCTGCGCCAACCTTAATGCAATGCAAACATAGCATAAATTTTGTATGGATAGATGGCTATTAGATACAGTCAACCAAAATCTTAATAAATATTTAAAAGGTTTAATTAGTATATATTGATAGTATACAATTTTATTTTATTTTTACATGGTAAACTAATCATGAATTATTACATTATTAAAAATATTTAACTATGATCATAATTATATTAAAAATCATACATATTATAGTTTGTGGATAATAGCCAGTGATATGTGATTAGTTAATAATATGTTTAATTGTATTTTTTGTCTCCCTATTATTGGTCATGTGCAATTTTGGTCTCCTGAAGTCTTTTTCGTGCACATTTGATCCTTCTGTTTTTTCAATGTTGCAAATTTGGTCCTTCTGTCCAATGTCTGTCAATTTTTTTTCAATGATCAACATAGAAGAACCACTTCTCTAATCACACACAACCTCTAGTTGAAGTTCTCTCTCCGATGCGTATCCGATTCAACATGATTATGTAGTTCATCTATGCTATTTAATGGTTTTGTCCCACATTTTTTATACATTTTTTGGTTTCACAACATGATCATTTACCACAAAAACTCAAAAAGAGGTTTTATGGGCTTAGAGCAATGATTATGTCTGTTTAGAGGTTCTATGTTGATCATTAAAAATTTGACAAACATTGATAAAAGGACCAAATTTGCAACTTTGAAAAAACAGAGGGACCAAATATGTATAAAAAAACTTTAAGGACTAAAATCACACGTAGTCAATAGTAAGGGACCGAAATTACAATTAAGCCTTAATAATAATATGGTAGAACTTTACACTTGAATGTATACCAATTAAGCTCAAATTTAAAATAATTTAATAAAAGCTCCATTGTCTTTCAAAATTATTATTTCAATGACAATTAAGTGCCAGTTGGTTTGCAGTTGCAAACTGCAGTTTGGGGCCAAAATTCCGTTTGTACTGATCAAAATCAAGTTTGAGCACTATTCGTGTGTTTGGTTACAAAATTCCGTTAAAAATAATTGATTCCTGGGTGGGTAGAATTGATTCTGGTGGAAACAAGAATTTCTAGCTTTTTCGTTGAGTAAAATTAATTCTGGGTGTGGGACCCACAAAATTCTTTATATTTACATATCAAAAGTGATTTTACTTTTATCATCCAAATACAAATCATTCTTTTAAATTCACTTTTGAAATATCATTACCAAATACAAATCAATTCTATCAAAATCAATTCCTTCGTAATCAATTTTTCAAAATCTCTACCAAAATCTAAACCAAAAGTACCCTAAATATTTGATAGGTTAGACTGAAAAAACAAGAGTCCATACAAGAACTTGTTGTGAATCAATATCTTGTGGACATTGATCCTTCTGGATTCTGTCCTTGTGTCATGGTGAAAGCAATAGCATATACAAGTGCCCTTTTCTCAGTTAAATAATTTTTGGGGGTGGATCCCACTATGCATCTTTGGCCCCACAATATTGAATTATTATTATGGTTAGTAAACCTTTTCCCCCCAACGTCTAGTTTCCTTTATTTTGTTTCATTTCTGGCCGTTATTTATTTATTGATTTTTATTGTTTTTTGCATTTTTATTCCTTTTTTAGATTAATTGTGGTGAGCTGAATGATTGCGTGTTGAGTTTCTGGATCAATCCTTAGAAAGCCTAAATTGTATATTGGCTAAACAAACCAATAACTTAATTGATGGGTCAAAAGATTTATTCAAAAAACAATATTATAGCATCCTACCAAAAATAAAGGATTTGTTATTATGGTTTGAATTTGGATCAACAAAATACAAATGGGGGCAAATCAACACTAAATATAGATAAAAATAATAATGTCCAACGGCCATGTCCGCGATTATTGATGTCGCTCCAATCCATCTAGGGCAGCTAACAAAATGCAGGTTTAGGATGCATTAGCATCCTATGAAATATAATATTGACAAATCTACCGTTTATTTATTATTCATTTTATTCCTTTTCTAACCTAAAAGCATTTGGATCAGATAGTAGATTAAGGGTCTCTTCCAATATAATCAGTTGTCTCGATTTCGAATTTTGACTCTAAAAATATAGCAATGTTAAAACTCTTAAAATAATATTCATTTTCTATAGATAAAAAATAATATTAATATCCCGAAATACAATTCGGTACATAAATGGAGACCTTTGTTGATAATAAAAACAATAGAATCCGATAAAACACTAAAGAGCGGGATTAATCTATATATAAAAAAAAGTAGTGTGAGTATCTATACGTAATTGACTCATTTGTGTGATAAGATTATAAGATGACTCATAAAAATTTTTATACAACTCAGTTGATTAAATTGTGAAACATAAATACTAGGAGCATATATATATATATATATATTTTTTTTTGGTAGACCTGGGAGCTAATATAAATTGCAATAAGCTCTGCGCCTTTTTTATGAACTCTCCATTAGATAAAAAAAAGGAGAAATATTATTTGAACATCTGATAGGGACACCGTATTTATAGACATCATATGCATCTTTGATTTTTAAGGCTTTGAAATGTATGAGGAGAGAGGAGATAATAAACAAATATGTGATAGTATAAAAATATGGTGTTGATATTTGATTTTGATGTTCATAAATCATTTCTTTTTCATTATTAAATGTTTTTGATCTTTGAATGTTTGAATATATGAATTCTTCATTAATGGAATGTCTCAAGTGAAAAGAACGTGTTAGTACAAGAGTGAGAGAAATAAATCTGGACCATGAAACCGTATATGGATGAGCATGATTAAAAGTTGGTTGATGATCACATGATCGTTTAAAAAATGCACATTACTTTATGTTCGAATCTTGACCATCCATATATGATTTAATGATTCGAATAACACATTCATAATAACACATTCCTCTCATATCTCATAATAACACGTTCATCTCACTTTACTTGCCCCCTCATTAATATACAAATAATAATTTTATTGTAGTTATTCTTTAAAATTAATATGGTGTGAAATAACTTGGGGAGCTAGCAAGAAATGGAGGATGAAAAACTATAAATATATATATATATAATGCAAATAAAAATACCACAAATATAACTTAAAAAGTTGTAAAAAAAAAGTATATTTACACCTTTTTCTTCTCTTGAAGGATAAAAATCTCGATTAAAGTCAATTTACAATTAACAAAATAACATAGACCACAAAATCATCATTGAACATGGATATCCAGGATGTTAGAGTAGCTAGTAGCCTTAGGTATGGTTATGTATAGAACACCATCCTTAACCTCTGCCTTAATCTTCTCAAATTGCACATTCTCTGGCAAAGCAATCCTACTGCTATACCTTCCATAACTCTTTGAAGACCATTCTTCTTCTTCAATATCTTCCTCCTCATTCTCTTCTTCTTCTTCTTGTTGCAAATTAGTGCTCTTCTTCTTGGGTGCTTTTTCAGCCTTCACCACTAGCATCTTCTCCTCCACCCAAACTTTCACATCTTCTTTGTTCATCCCAGGCATATCAAACCTCATCTTGTATTCACTCTCTCCTTCTTTAATCTCCCATGGTGTTCTTCCCCTCCTACGATACCCTCCCACTCCCTCACTTGGGAGAGGTGATGAAGGCCACTCAATAGTGCTCATGGCAAAAGGGTCTTCCATCATTCTCTCCATTGTCTCCATCATCTCCTGCACTGTCCTTGCTGTTGGAAACCGGTCCCACAACCCTGCTTTTTATGTACTTAGCCATGTTAATTGGATAAAGAATATAATGTTGAGAAATGCTAGATACACAATTTCTAAAGTAGTAGATGAAAAAATAAGATTAGACTCACTTAAGATGGTAGATGCTACATGTACATATAATAACTATCTTCATTTTTTTTTTTTTTTAAATGATAGTTAGGTAAAGTCCTTGTTAAAGTAGCAACTGACTTCAAGATTCATAGTTCTGACTTTACAGCTAAAATTTATATGCAGACACAACCACTATCATTACGACTAATATATCATTGTTATTGTTTAATACATACATAGTTATAGTTGCAAATTTGATGTTAAATGAACAGAAGAAAAAAGATGGAATGTTAATTTGCACTAATCACTAACATAGCACTAAAAGAGTAATTAGCTTTAATTTTACCTATTGGTGCTGCAGGGGCAACTCTCCTTTTGGGCTGGGGCTGGTGCTTGTTGTGTCTTGGCATATGGTTAAGTTTTTCACTTGTGTCCCCTGCCATGGCCCTGATGGGTTTCAACTTCAACAACTGAGGGGGATGAGTTCCTTTAGAATGTATAATGGAAAGGTTAAGACCGATATTAGAGGATAGAGCTTGTGCCATATCTGTGACGTGTCGTGATACCACAAGAAACTAAAGAAAGAAGGTTGTCAATTTTTGATTCTTGAAGTGGAGATGTCATGTGATATGGGTTTTGTGTAATATATAGAAGTTTGGAAATGAGTGATAGACGGTTCTGGAAAGTAGGACATGAACTCCTCGGTCGGCACCAGTTGGGGGACCAGAAGCTTCCACTTTCTAGATTTCTCCAGAACCAGACATCTTATAGCGGATTAGTTCAAGTTGAGATGGCAATAAGAATCTTAGGTAAGCTTTTGACCACGTGATTGCATATACCACAACTTAAATCTTCTAGCTAGAACTTAGAATTAGATTTCCTAGAATATTTTTTATTTATATATATATAACTCGGTGTAATGTAAATTATATAATACCTGACTCGTGTTTTATAGACCTGAATAGAAGTTATTGTTGGATGGTATAAGACTCAACTCACTCAGTGTTTTGAAGACTAATTTGAAGGTTAGAAGAAAGGTTGAACAATCTAAAATAAGTCTGGTTTTGTTGGGTGAGTGGAATGTCTACCAAAGATGTTGCCAAAATTTTGTTATCAATGGAAGCAATAATTTCTTAGGCTCTTTGTTCGGACCAATTGAGTTGACTCAACTATTGGGGACATTCTTTGTTTCAGTGTATATATTTGCAAATTGTAATAAAAATTTTGGTATTTAAGCTCGAGTTTCAACAAGTTTCTTGTGAAATTTGAATACAACAACAAAAACAGATTTGAATCCTCTCCGGCTGTAGCCAATTTTTTTTATACGCATAGTGTATATAGTAGCCATGATTATTGGGAATCTTTACAAGCATCTAATGACTCGGATAAATGATTAAACTTTTGCTTGAGAAAGAAACGGCTACAGAGGATCCAAATAGCAACTAAGACATGTTCCTGTTACACGAAATATGCTATATGAATTAAACCACATCACTATATTTTGTTAAAAACCTTCTGTGAAGTTTGAATACATTAATAAATTTTCTCGCATGCAAGTAAATGAGCACATAAATTTTGTTGCCAGATATTCCAGTTTCTATTTGAGTTGGGAGGATGACAACTCCAGTGTTAATTGGTCTAGTTGATAATGTAATCTCTTCAGTGAGTTAATGAATTTCTGTCAAATAAATGCATGGATATTACAGCCCGTAATTTTTACAACAGTTCCAGGAATCTCTAGAACTGATAATGATGCCATTGCATGGTCATCCTACATGTTGTTATATGTTCCAAAGCATCGTGTAAATAACAACATACATGAAAGATCAGCATTATAAAGGTTGTAACCCCGCAGAACATAAAAATATGTTGATGGCTATAGAAATAAGAACAAAACCGGGAGTAGTATTGTTGAACACAGAACCTTCCCCGTCAACCAATCCACAAAGTGCAGAAATCTTTCCATGCTCATACAGCCACAGGCTACTCATAACAATTCAAGCAAATGGGTTGCAGCAATATTTTCATCCCTTAACCCTGACATTAACAAAAAATAAAATAAAACCATCAGAAAAGTTCAGAATTTCCTACCATATAATTGAATGATGTGGAGAATCAGCAATGAGGAAGATGTAGAAGAAAATAGAAAAAAGAGATGGAATTTCCCCATGACAATCAGCCAATCACAATAGAGAGAAGTGCTTCTGCCATAAGATGTAAAACTCACTTAGCCTTTTCTTTTGTATCTTCCTCTGACTCCTCAGTTGCGGTAGAGCCTAACGCGGTTATCTTCCCAAAAGATTCCTTTGCATCTCCAAAAAAGTCTTTCACTTTATCAAGTACGGTTTTTAGCTGATCTTGTGTTGGAAGCTTCAAATTGGATATGCAAACACAACAACATATTAGTGGGAAAGCATCCAAAAGTCTCCTTCCTCAAATTTTGGTATAAAACCCTATCATATTATCTTAAGTAGAAACTATACGTTTATAATGCAGACTATCATCAATCTACAAGCTTAAAAAGTCTAAACCTAAAAATCCCAATGACAATGATAGTACTAGTAGCCAATTTCAATGCAAATTCATTTACATAAACAACCAGGGTTCTTCTTTGTTGTATTTCTAAAACATATACATCTTTAATGGTGGAAGGTTGGGAATTCTGTACAAAACTTAAAATTACCTTTTTGAAGAGATATTAGGAATTATTATGATAATGGTGATAACAATGATAATGAGAAAATTACTCTGTCCCCTCTTGAGGTTTGATTTAATTACACCAACATTCCTTTTGTATTAAAATTATATCAATCTCCCTTAAGATTTATTTTATAATTACACTTATCTCTCCTAAATGTTGTGATGCTTAAAATTACACCGACTTTCAGGAAGGAAGCCAGCTTAATTTCCCGGAATAATAATCTCAAAATGTTACCTCAATAACATCTGTGGTAGAAAGTGCAGCTCGTATATTGCCATTCTCCTGCAAATTAATCACATGGGAAGGTTAGATAAACAAGCAGGATTCTTCTTGCCAACATTTGTAAAAAGTAAAATATACATTTCCAACTGTGGAAGACTGAAAATTGGTTTTAAAATATTTTTTGAGGTATGGTAGAAAAGAAAGTACAAGAACATTACAACAAGTTTGTAGCCGTATCTGAAATCAGTAGCTGAACGCAGTACACGATGCTGCTTGATTGCAGTTTTCTGTATCTCCTTCTCATCCTATTCGAGTTCAACCAATCAGAGACAAGACCAAATCATGTGCATAACCAAGAATGCACAGCCAAGATATTATATAACCATATAAAAGAAGGCCCAGTATAGAAACTTACTCGGTAGATAACAGCAGCAAGATTTCTATCAAGTGTGTCTTTGTAGATATATTTGCCCAGAAAGTTATCTTTAGCTGCAACCATGATTTTTGCAGTGGTGCCACCAGTGACTATACTAAGAGGGTACCAAAGGTATACCTATGAATGCAACCAACAGTGGTCATCTCATCATCATGTAATAAAAAGAAAGGCAATTAAAATTAAAAGATAAGAATAGAAACATTGGCCATGCGAATGAAGATAACGAATTTGGGGTTGCCATCGTCTTCAATCTTGGGTAATGGAGGAGGAGGAGGAGGTCGCTGAAACTGACGAGCCATCATTCCTTTTTTACCCTTTGCTTCAATCAACACCAACACGTGCCGCTTCTTCTTCTCAACCTTGGTCCTACTAGAAAACAGAGAATGCCTCACAACCGGTGATGCGTCGTCGTTTAAGTGTAGTCTTGAAGTGGACACTGGAATCCGACCAAGTGCGTTCAAAGACATCATTCCTGCTTCCATTCTCGATCAACTCAACTATGATCGATGTGCTTCACTCTTCAACACAACTTGGGACCTTATCCGTTTCTTTCTATTTTTATTTTTATTTAAATATCAGAAGGAATCAGAGGCCATACACGTGGAACATGGAAAGACACAGGATCAGTTGTTTCCTCACCTTTGCTTGCTAGTTGCCATACATTATTCCCTTAGTTATGTTATTTGGATATTAAAATCGGATAATAATTTAAAAATAATTAATAATATTTAAAATTGTATTAATGATTAATGGTATATTTAACTTAATTAATAAGTTTTTTGGGATGGGTAATTCATTAACAATTTAATGAGATGCATTAACTAAGAATTATCCATCTATTACATATGTACTTCAATGTTAACGTTATTAACCATTCTCAAATTGTTTTCCTAGTTTGATGTCCAAATAATATAATTGATTAATCTAATCATATTTCTCTCGTATCTATTTATTATGTCATACAATTTTAAAAATAAATATTTTTAAAATGAGATAAAGCTTTTTTGTAATTAAATGGTAAATTATAATAATATAATTTTAATTTTATTAGTTTGCACTTTCATATTGTTAATTAGTCATAAATTCATTAAATTGATACTTTATTGAAAATATTTGAACTTTATTCTAATTATTTTAAAAATTATCTATACCTTAATTTCATTTAATTGACCGTATAAAAAACTTGACATATTATATATATAATCATTCAACTCTTGATATATTAGAGCATTTCCATTGGTTGTTTTCAAATAAACCTACTTTGGATTCCTTATTAAACATTATAAAGTGGACCTCATAGTGCCACATCAACTTAAGCAGCTCACCCATATTTTGCTCCAATGATTAAATTTTTAAGGAACTGCACTCAATTTTGTTTCAAATTAAAATATTTATTCATTTATTTTAATTAATACGATAAAAATATTAAATATTTAAAAATATAAAAAAGTTTTTTAAAATAAAAATAATAAAAACGGCGAGAAATCTATTACAATGAGAAATACATTACTACGAGAAATATATTACAATGAGAAATACATTACGATGAGAAATACGTAAAAACGAGAAATACATGAAGATGAGAAATACATAAAAATGAGAATACATTACGATGAGAAATACATAAAAAATAGAAATACATAACGACGAGGCATACATAACCATGCAAACAATAAAAACTAATTATCGTTATTTTCATGTCCGAAACGATCCTAGATATGCTCCACCAAGTCTGCTTGAAGCTGACGATGACTTTGTTTTTGACGAATTTGTGCTCTACTTTGCAGGTACGTTGCATGAATGGGATGTGGACCATTAGAAACTTCAGCTATTGAGATATCATTGTTTAGTTGATCGTAATCAAAATTACCACCATACGTGTGTCGTTCGTCTTCAACAATCATATTATGCGTTATAATGCATGCATACGTTATATTCTTCGTTGTATTCATATGCCAAGCACACGCCGGACCACGTACAATTGCGAATTGAGCTTGGAGCACTCCAAATGCCATTTCCATATCCTTTCTTGCTGACTCTTGTTTTTTGGCAAATAATTTTCTCTTTTCTCCTTGTGGCATTGGGATGGTCTTGACAAAGGTAACTCACTCGAGATAAATATCATATGCTAGATAGTACCCTATATTGTATGGGGGTTCTATTCACCATGTATTGCACCGTGGGAACTTGTCCATTCAAAACGTCGTTAAACACATTGGATGCATTTAACACATTAATGTCATTGTTTGAACCCGCGGTGCCAAAAAATGCATGCCAAATCCACAAGTCTTGTGACGCCACTGCTTCAAGCATGATCGTGGGTTTGACATGATCACATCGACTAAATTGGCCCTTCCATGCAACATGACAATTTTTCCATTCCCAGTGCATACAATCAATGGAACCTAACATACCTGGAAAGCCACATGCCTCCCCCATTTGTAGTAAATGTCCGATGTCTTCATTGTTAGGCCTTCTTAGGTAGTTAGCCCCAAATACCTCGTACACGCCAGCTACAAATCTCTCTAAGCATTCCACTGTAGTTCTCTCGCCAATTCGAACATAGTCATCAACACTGTCGGCAAGCACTCTATATGACAATATACGAAGAGCTGCAGTGCATTTTTGCAATGGTGAAAGGCCATTTCTACGATATGCATTGACCATGATGTCCTTCTCCGATCTCCCATTTTTATGTTGATGAAAAGCTTGTTTGTAGCACCCGACAAACTTCTGAACCACACTATTCAACC
Source organism: Sophora flavescens (assembly GCA_030762895.1). Taxonomy (NCBI): domain Eukaryota; kingdom Viridiplantae; phylum Streptophyta; class Magnoliopsida; order Fabales; family Fabaceae; genus Sophora; species Sophora flavescens. Next base: position 148,754,829 of record CM061069.1, read on the forward strand.
AATGCCATTTTGATTTTAGTTGAGTTGCTTCCCTCTCTGGAAACTTCCCCTTGTTCTCAATATAATTGTCTCTGATTCTTAACCAAAAACCATCGGCTTTTTGGTCGACTCCCACAATTGTATCCTTTGAAATATTGAGCCATGATTGAATAAGAAGCCCATCCTCTTCCACTGAGAACCTGACACAAGTTTTATTATGAGTAGGTTGCCCCGCTCCTTCATCAAGTGTAATATTTTCTACACCGACTTGACTGGAGAATTGTGGCACTTGAACCTCGGACATGGACCCGACTGGTGTTACCGATTCGTCATTAGGGGACTCCACACCGCCGTGGGTATCCATCGTAGGCCTATACCACATGTTGGGTTTGGTTAGTGGTGGTGGATACATAAAATACTGAGGATTTTGAGAATTGTCATCGGTAGGGGTGGTTGGTTTTGAAAACAATTTATGTAAAATTGTAAATGACACTGGTTGGGATCCATTTGGTAAAAAAATACAAGATAATGACTTGATAACAACAACAAAAATAGAATTGTGGAATGACAAATTGTGTGCAAAATGGTGTAAAATGAAGCAATATTTATAAGCAAAACACTAATGTAGCCGTTGGAATTCCTTCAACGGATAGGAAATTAACCCATGAGCTCTTTTTTGTCCTTTTTTTCCTTCAAAATTCGCTGGCCCAGTAAAGTAGAAACCCAACCATGTGTGTTCCCTTCCCTTTTCTCGAACATTTCGCCTTCAACAATCGTCCACAACTCCTTCACCCATTTCCTCCCACAGACAACAATCTCAGTTTCTTCTCACACGGTCTTTCATTTCTTCCCACACGCAGCCTTTCATTTCCTCCCACACAGCCTCTCATTTCTTCCAATTTCAACCCTCAACTCCTTCGTCCCTTTCCTCCCACCCACAACATCTTCCCTTGTTTCTTCTCATCACCACCAAACCCACCATGGATGGCGATCTGGACGGCGATCGGTGTTGTTCCATCCATAACCTTTGTTCCTTTGTTCCAATCACAACCGCAACACCCCGTTTTTACTGTTTTTCATTATCGGTAGAATTTTTAATTCTTTATATTTTATCTAAGATCTAGAAAAATGATTTTGGATAAAATAAAATCATAATTTTACTCTACCTTTTGGTAGAAGGTTACGTTAAAATTTAGGTTTAAAATCCAGACAAAACCCGATCTGCATTTTAATTGATAGTAAGATTTTACTGATCAGAAAACCTAATTTTGGCCCGAGAACGAAACCGTTTAGATTTTTATTTTATTTCCAACCATAGTGGTTATTTTGAACATTTTCAAAATAAATAGGTTATTATATGTTATTCGGGTGAATACTCGACGATCGGGGATCGATGGAATCAAGAACAGAGGTGTAGAGACAAAACTCGACACCAGACGGGTGAGGACATGATGACTCATGGGGGTGAGTCATAGGGGTTAGTCATCATGCATTAAATGCATGTAATGATGGTTATGTATGTGAGATGTCCAAAATACCCTTAATCCTTCATTATAATTTCAAGTGTACCATGACAACATTTTGCCTTTTTCTCCCTAGCATACTCACGATCAACACCATAAGACCACACTTGGTCATTCATTCCAATTCATTTGTTCATGTTCTTCAACTTTCTCACAAAAAAAACACTTAAGTTCTTACACTTGATTTTCAAAGGAAGTCTTAGATCTTGATCATTTCTTGAGATTCCAAAGGTATAGCCTTATAATCCACGATCATATCTTCACTTTTCATCACAAGTTTTCTTCCTAAACCCATGTTTTCTTCAAGATCAAATTCCTAGATCTAGTTTTTCAAATAATTCTATAAAATCATAGAAAAATCTTTTTAATGTGAGATCAATTTCTATGATCTCCATATGACTTCTATTTTCATCATCCAAGAGCTTGAAAAATTTAGAGATCCCTAGCTATTTCTTTTGGTCTTGGCCGAACCTATGTGCAAGTGGGTTAGGATGATTTTTCTTCATTCTTTAACTTGTTTTCTTGTTGGCTGTTCATGGCTAGGTTTTGTGGGTTCAAAACCTTGTGATTTAGGTGAAAAACATCCTTCTACTACTTGAGTTTCAAGTGATCTGCAAGAGGTAAGGGGGGAGATTACTACTATAAGTGTAAATTATTGATTTATATGTGTGTGATCCTCTTGGAGGATTTGATTTGATGTTTGGTTGTGATATGATATGTCATATGGTTGTCTTGGTTTCGATGACCTTAAGTTGGTACCATGATTGTTGTTTGCTTGATTTGTTAAGAAAAATGCCTAATATATTTATTTAAGGTCATTCGGTCATAACTGGTTGAGGGAGTTCCATGAGGATTGAATTTGTTGGATATTTTTTTTAAGGAGTAAATGAGTATATAAGAGTATAGAAATTGGTTTGGATTAATTTGGATATGTATGTTAAAAGTTATGAATTTTTGAAGATATAGGGACCATTATGCAAATACTGAGAAATTCAGGGACTGTTCTGAAAACATATTCTTATATTTTTTGATTGTATCCCTTAATGATATAAGATTATAGAAATTGGTTTGGTATAATTTGGATTAATATATAAAAAGTTATGAGCTTTTTAATAAACAAGGACCTATTTGCAAATATTGAAAAATATGAAACCAAAAATATAATTTTTTTGGAAATTTGTTGGTAGCTGAAAACCATTTCTAAAGAAGTTGGTTTGGTGAGATTTGAAGTTATAAATAAACAATTATAAGGTTTTAAGTGAATAAGGACCTTTTTGTAATTAATGAAAGTTTAGGGACTAAAATGCAATTTTAGAAAATAAATGTTATTGGATAGTTAGAGACCGTTTTTCATACCTAATTTTCTGTTCTAAAACTACAAAATGAGTTTTGGACTATTAGAGTTTAAAATCGTTGAAAAGGGATTTACGTGATTTACAAACTTAATTACGTCGTGTCAAATTTTTAGGAATTTCGTATATATGGAAAGGAAATTGTAAAAGCAGTCTTTCAACATCTCAAAATGAGTATTATAACCTATGTGACTAATATATTTGAGGTGAAGAATCGTATTTTCAAAATTATGGCTTTTGGGCCTAAAACCAGTAAAAAGCGGTGAAACTGTCGTCAAACATTTTTAAAGATTTTTTAGAAAACAATGATGTAGAGTTTGAAATCACTATTGTAATACTTTAACATAATTATGGTAACTTAGGAAAGTGAAGGATTTGAGAAAAATGATTATATGGAATTTAAGTTGAAATACAGTAAAAAACGGTAAAACGGGTATTTTAAGAGTTTCAACGTTTTTCAAGAAACTGTTTTGAGAAATTTAGTACTTATGTACTTTGATGTAATATGATTTAAAAATGGTTTGGTTCTAACCAAAGGTTTTGGTTTTAAGACAAAAGAGGATTTTAGTCTTCAAAGACTAGTTATTTACATTAAAGAGCAAAACCTAAGTCATGAATGACTTAGTGAAAATATGAACTTAATAATTTAAACTTATGGTGAAGCAAGACCATTTGTTATAAAGTGTGGATAATTCATTATCCATACCTCCATAAGATTTAATGGACTAAGAGTTATTTGATTTCTTGAAAGCCCGGAGAAAGGCTCAATTAGAAAAGTGTAATGAAATAAATGATTGGACTGTCGATCCAATTTCATAATGTGTTAGGACTTGTAAGCAAGTGCCTCAAAACATCTTTACACAAACATGACAAGTCTGTTTGAGAATTGTGGATTAATGTTAGTCAATGATTTGTAACCGAGAATATCGTCCGTCAGGGATTGACAGCAAGTGGATTCTGGTAAAATCACGAGGTTATCAGATGGATAAACCAATTGGACATATTCCGGCAATTTTGCCTAGATACATAGTTGATACTATGTTCGGTGAGGCCGTTGTGTCCAGGAAGCCGAGTTTCGATTGTAGAGGTTTCATAAAGAGCATGATGTGTTACAGAGAGTTTGAGATCACATGTGATTATGATTGTACGTACGTTATGATTCAAGCCTTGTGTGCCTAGTCAGCTAGCCACACATGGTGCCTAAGGTGGGCGGATGTGAAACCTATACTGACCATTTCTTTCCAAAATATCAAATTAGCTCCGATGTTAGAATCGGATATTCCTTGAGGCTGTGTAGGAATGGGACTATATGGTTTCAATCAGTTTCTTTCTATTCCTGTCCTCCGATAGACAAACTGTGTCCGGTATACTTGATAAGCTTACCGTCGAGTTTGGTATATTATATTCTTGGAGTTTTGAGTTACAGACTTAAAATGGGAGATAAATGAAATATAGTACTGTTGTATTATGTACCTGTGAGTCGTACCACTGCATGTCTACCTTATGTGTAAATTAAATGGAATCTCACCTTATTTTTATATTTCCCATGTCGACTTGCTATGTGCCTTCTGTATTCTTTTGAGAAGATTGAGACGTCAAGATGAGGGTTGACTGATTCATCATAGAGATTGAGGTTTGAGCATGCGAACGTTATGGTGCAATTTCTAATGGACGTCTTCCAGACTTCAGAGGGTTCAAGGCGATGGTATTAGGGTTTCAGTTATGCCTAACCTTTCCTTTCTTCAGATAGGCATGATAGTAAATAGTTGTAAGTTATGGTTTTTCCTTGGAAAGGGAAATGGCTTAGAGTTTCCACTAGGTCTCGTCAGTTGGTTTCATTCTCCTCACGATGTACGAGAGAGGATTGTCTTTTCCTTTTTATTTTGGCCAGTTGGGTATGTCTGGGAATTAATGTTACTCGTCAGTTGGTTTCATTCTCCTGGGTGGAGCCACAGAAGATTTCCCTATAACCATAGGTCTGCACCAAGGGTCAGCTTTAAGCCCCTATCTTTTTACCTTGGTCTTGGATGTACTTACGGAGCACATTTAAGAGCCAGCACCGCGATGCATGCTTTTCGCAGATGATATAGTTCTAGTTAGAGAGTCAAGAGATGATATAAATGGGAGGTTGGAGACAAGCTTTAGAAGCACATGTTTGAGTAGAAGTATATGGAATGTAAGTTTAGCAAAAGGTGAAACACCTCTAGCTTAGAGGTGAAAGTTGGAGACCACAACATACCACAAGTCACACGGTTTAAATATCTTGGGTCTATTATAAAAAATGACGGAGAAATTGAGGGAGATGTAAACCATCGGATTCAATCAGGGTGGTCGAAATGGAGGAAGGCTTCGGGTTTTTTGTGTGATAAAAAGGTACCTCTTAAGCTAAAGGGAAAATTTTATCGTACAGCTATTAGACCCACGATGTTGTATGGGACGGAGTGTTGGGCGGTAAAAAATCAACACGAGAATAAAATCAATGTAGCAGAGATGAGAATGTTGCGCTGGATGAACGGAAAAACTAGACGTGATAGGATTAGGAATGAAAGCATCAGAGAGAGAGTTGGGGTAGCACCTATTGTAGAAAAGATGGTTGAATCTCGACTTAGGTGGTTTGGGCATGTATGGAGGAGACCTTTAGATTCTGTAGTAAGGAGAGTGGACCAGGTGGAGGGCAATCCAATAGCTAGAAGCAGAGGTAGGCCAAAAAAAACTATAGGAGAAACTATTAAGAAAGATTTGGAGGCCAATGATTTAACTATTGACATGATTCATGATAGAACATTATGGCGCCGTATGATCCATGTAGCCGACCCCACCTAGTGGGATAAGGCTTGGTTGTTGTTGTTGTTGTTGTTGTTGTTGTTGTTTTAGGAAATGCGACTCCAAATATCTTATATTTTAGGAGCTGTGTCTCCATATCTTTATGTTGAGTTTGTATATCGTTATGACTTCTGTCTATGAGTCGGGCTTGATTTTTATATAAGTGACTTTTGAACTAATAATATCATTATGATTATGAAATATGTTATTGAATTTTTACCTTATTCCAGCTAATTATATTTATGACTTATGAAAAATAAAAATTTCCCCATTTGAATATAGCAAATTTTAATTAAACTACTTTTCAACCTTAAAATATCACATACGATGTAGCGCTCGAGAAGGGTGTTACAACAACCTTCGTTCCTGTGTTCCTACCTCAAACCTCCATGGATGGCGATCTGGGCAAGGCAGCAACTTCCAGACGGCGCGAGACGACGAGCTTCATCTCAGACGATGGCCTTGACGGCGGTGGACGAACGGCGACTGGGCAAGCCAGATCTGTGATCATGGGTTTAGATATGGGTTTACAAGTTCCTCACATGACTACCCCTCACAAACCACCACCCTTCTGACGGTGGATGTACGACGACTAGGCAAGGCATAAGCCGGTTTCCGATGGAGCGACGACGACCTTGCCCTTCGGCGACGGCAGTTCATGAACGGCGATGGGCAAGGCATTATGGTTTACAAGTTCTAATTTTTTTTTACTAAGTTCTTTATTTTATTTATTGATATTGCATTTCTGGGTGTCAAATTGCTGCGGTTTTATTTTTGAGATTATGTGTGGTTAAATTTCATGTTCTTCTTCTTGTTCCCCTTTCATTCAGTTTTGCTTCCCTCTGTTTTTGGTTGTTAGTTGGCAATATCTGTGTGTATAGTAAGGAACCAAGCCAGCATCCTCCAACGCCTTAAAATTTTAAGGAACGGTTCCTTAGCCTAAGGAACTGGCTAAGGAACGCCCGATAAAGTTGCTCTTACGTGCGTTAAAAAATGACTTTTTTTATATATGGACCCCAAATTTGGTTAGACATCAAAAGGCCACCCATTATTGGGGTCGGGTCTCCAGAGGGAGTTACTCATCAAATACAGGGGATTTCTTTTTTCACCTTTTTTTTTTACTTTTTACACCCCTTTTTTTTCCCCTCCAAAAATGCCTTTTTATATTTCATAATGTTTTTTTTTTAAATTCACACTTCCAAAAATATATTTCCGGAAGCTAGTCTGAAACATTCCTCACTATACTTCGTGAAATTATTTGAAAACACCCAAAACTTGTTGATCCATTGCATCATAATGTCTTTGCACAATGAACATGCTTTTTCGACAATCTAGAAATTGTGTTAAAAATTTTTTTGAATTGGAGAACATGCTATTATGAATATCAATTACTTATAGTTACTTGGTGCAAAATGCGACAAATAACTAATTTTGTAGATGTTTATAATTACTTTCCTTCATAAATATTTACTAAGTATGTCAGAGAGAAAATATTGTGAAGCATCTTAGTCTTCAGATTTGCAGTGAACATGGAGACATGTGTGGCTAGGAAGTATTTAAATTTATTGATATGATTTGGACTCTTTCCAGCGATACAATGGCATAGCGGTATATCAATAGAACAGTACAACAGTGTAGCAGTGTGGCGGTCGTTTTTGTACATGATGCATCATGCAGTGTAGCTGATATATATACTAACATCACATGCAAGCATCAAAATCACACCATTAAGAGAAAATTTAGACACTTATATATGACTAGAAAAGGATCTAAATTTATTAATATAGTTTGGATTCTTTCTAGTGGTGCATCAGTGTAGCAGTGCATTAGAGAACAATACAACGGTGTAGCAGTTGTTTTTGTACATTATACAATATGCGAGAACATGGAAACACATACATGTGGCTAGAAAGGATCTAAATTTATTGATATGGTTTGGATTCTTTCCAACGATGCAGCGGTGTAGCGGTAGAACAGTACAACAATGTAGTAGTTTAACGATTGTTTTTGTAAATGATACAACATGCGGTGTAGCTACTATATGTATTAATATAACATGCAAACATCAAAATCGCACCAGAGAGAAAATTTAGACAAACACCATTGTGCTCAACAAGTACAAGAAAAAAATGAAGTTAGAAGTGAAGGTAGTTTCCAAAGAAATAATCAAACCTTCCTCTCTAACCCCAAACATTGTATTGTTAATTAGTCATAAATTCATTAAATTGACAATTTATTGAAAATGTTTGACTCTTATTCTAACCATCTCAAAAATCATCCATACCATAATTTATAATTAATTGATAATATGAAAAATTCGACACTAACATTATATATAATTTCATTAAACTCTTGATATATTATGTGCATTTAGAAAATGTTTTTTTTTGTTAGGGCCACAAATTTGGCTAGACATCAAAAGGTCACACATTGTTGAGGCGGGGTCTGCAGATGACGTTATTCATCAAATACAGGGGATTTATTTTTTCACCTATTTTTTACTTTTCACACCCCTTTTTTATCTTTTCAAAAATATCTTTTTTTATTTATTTTTTCATGATGGTTTTTTTCAAAATATTTTACACTTCCAAAAGTTTATTACCAGAAGCTAATCTGAAACATATTCACAACTATACTTCTTGGAGTTATTTGAAAACACCCAAAACTTGTTGCCGACCCCTTGCATTATAATATCTTTGCACAATGAACATGCTTTCTCGACAATCTAGAAATTGCATTAAAAATGTTTTTAAAATGAAGAATATGCTAATATGAATATCAATTATTTATAGCCTGCAACAGCCTGATTTTTAATTACGTTGTTTAACCAATTAAAATATAATTAATTATATTTTAATCTGAGAGTTAGAAAGTGATTTGAGATAAAATAAATTCATATTCATAGTCTCTCTTATGGTATAAGGTTACGGTGAAATTTTGGGTTTAAAACTCAGACGGAAACCGATCTGCGCTTTTTACTAACAGTATAATTTTATACCGGTAGAAAACCCTAATTTGACCCGAAAATGAAATTTGTAGATTTTTTATATTTTGTCCGTGAGGATTTATATTTTCCTAATTTTTGGTCAGAAATAAAATATTATGTGTATTCGGACGAATTTTGGTGAAAGTTTGAATGGAAAACAATCGATGTTTTCACTGACAGTAAGATTTTAATGATCAGAAAACCTAATTTTGACTCGTGAACGAAATGATTTATATTTAAGTCATATTTTCAACGAGTTTGGATAGTTTGAAAATTTTCGACAACAAAACGGAATATTACGTTTTTATTCGGGTGTAAAACCCTAATCGGGAAACCGACGGAATCGGCAACGGAACTGCAGAGATAGAACGGGACACTAGAGGAGCTGAGATATGGAATGATTCATCAAGAATTTATGATGCAATTAATGTTAGAAATTATGAGTTTTTAAGTGAAATGACCAAAATGCCCTTTTTGCTTAACCTAACCGACGTTTAGTTAAATTCTAACCATGGTTAAGTAACCATGGTTAAGGAACCATGGTTAGTTTATGTGGACAAGGATCAGCCACACCACTCAAATAATGTGTGCCACATATTTATTAACTATAGTTAGCAAAATAACCTTAGTTAAGTTAATTATTAACTATGGTTAATCATATATTAATTAAATAATCAAAAAACCCATTAATCTAATTCTAATGAACCAAACAAGGCCTAATTACTACCCTATATAACCCCCCAAAACCGCAGCTAGCCCTCCCCTTTCACTCATCTTCTTCATTTTCTTCATTTCTTCACACTTAACACTTAAACTCCATTGTTGATCTTCAAAAGCTCCAAGTGATTTCCATTAACAAGCTTGCCAAGATCACCATCAATTCTTCTTTTACGCTCTTAACTTAGATCACATGATCATCTTCTCTCTTTTAAAGCTCTTGTTCTTCATATTCTTGAGTTTCCAATTCTTAGATCTAGAACTTTAAAGAATTCTAGAAAATGGTAGAAAAATCATAAAAATATGAAACCAATTTCTATGATCTAGATATGATTCCTACCTTCATTATCCAAGAGCATGTGATCAAAATCATTTTCTCTCCTATTGAACCCTATTTCTCCGAACCTATGTAGTAAGATGGGTTTGGTGTTTTGTTGTTTGTTTTGAAAGTTAGTACTTGATTTAAGTTCTATAATACTTGTATAGCTTAAATCCAAGAGTTTGGGTTCAACAAAAATACCTAGCTTAGATTCCTAGACATGACCGAAAATTAGTAAAATGTGAGGTTGGAATATTATGTTCATGTTTCCAAGTTATGGTAATTTATCTAGGCTACCTCGGACCTAAGCAACTAGTATCCAAAAGCTTAGGTTAAGAAAAGAACCCTAACCCTCATTTGAAGTGATTGATCGAATCAAACAAAAATGGTTAAGGGAGGATTTGTTGAATTAATTGTTATTGTGTTGTTTGATTGAAGGAGAAATTGGTAACGTGTGGCGGGTTAACGAAGAACGTCAATTTCGGAATTCCAGTGATAACCTAGTGGGGGAAAGAATCAACCTGTGGTCGGCTTGGGTAAGAAGTATATATTATAATAATTGTGTAGGGCGGCCTAAACCCTATTAGTGGTAAAGTAATCGACAAAACCAAAATTGCATTGGAATCTTTTCCGTAATACCAATGATGATCTGGGAATTGTAGGTTTATCAACATTAGGTTAATCTAATGATATTGAGGATGTCTGACTTAACTGTTATTGAATTGATTGTGATATGCTGGTTGATGTATTCTATTGCATGTGATGCTTTATTTTGTTTTTGAATAATTTATTGATTATTTTGTTATGCATGATCTGCCTGGTTGATAAATTGCTTAGTTGGTTTTAAGGAAATATACATGTTGTTTGATGTGTGTGAAACATGCATATATTTTTATATTAGTTAGCATTTAATTGTTGCATTTTCTCGTAGAGTTTTTAGTGATTTTTTGCATTTAGCATGCATTTTGTATTTTACCTTTAGTTCGGATGATTTCTGTTTGTTTTTGTTGCATAAGTAGGTCGATTGCAAGTTCTACAGGTTAACCATGGAATGTACCACACCCACGGAAGGTTCTGCACTATTTCTTTCAGTAGCTGAAGGTTCCACGACCTGACCATTGAACCTGCCATGATCGTGGAACATAGAGGAAGCATTTCAGAAATCAGCTGAAAGATCCACGGTCAGGTCGTGGAACATTCCATGGCCGTGGATCTCGAAGAACCCATGTTGCGCATAATTTTTGAATCAGCTGAAAGATCTATGGCCAGGCTGTGGAACATTCCATGGCCGTGGATCGTGTGCGTCAGAATTGTAACTGCCAAGTTATTGCCTTTTATTGAGAGAGGAGTGGTTACAAAACAAAAGAAGAGGTAAAAAGGAGGGTAAAGAGCTCGAAAATGGAGAGGAGAACAACATAGAAGACACTACAAAACACAAGAAACATCAAGGATTAGAGGATCTTTACTGAGGGAGTTCTCTAGGAATTCTCTATTGCTACAACCTTCAGAGTTTTTCTTCTTCTTCCTTTGTACTTTCTTCTTTATTCCGAATGTTCTTTTGGATTCTTATGGCTTGTATCTCTATGAACATGTCTAAGTAATTCTCTTATTCTAGGATTTGGTTTTTGCCCATGATGTATTAACATGTTATCTTGAATTTCCCCTCTTTTCCATATTAAATCGCTTTTGATTCAGTTTTTAGCATGCCAACTGCTTGTGAATATGATTGGCCACATGTTTTCATGATTTTGATATTAGGGAAGCACTGAAAGGTGAACCTTAGCATTTGAACTCTAAAAACTGAACATGTGTTTTTAAAAACGAAATTAGATTAATTCGCTTGAGGTGTTGTTTTGATTTATCACCGTTCTTAAGGGGTCCAACCTAGATTCAATTACCACGAAAGTAGGAGTTGGTTTAATTGGGCACGTTAGCGTATTCTGAAAGGAAACGATAATTACCTAGGATAAATCACCTTCAAAAGTAGTTTAGTAAAGAAAGGGGGAAATCATTACGGACTGTTAATCATCATTATGGTGAACCCAAATCCTAGAAATTATTATAAATTGTTTTTCTACCATTTGTTAATTTCAGAATTTGCAATTCTTATTGTCACTCTACTAAACTCGATTTCTTCTAGATAATCATAATTGTGCGTAATTGGTACTCAACAACACGGTCCTAGCGGAACGATATTTTACTACTTGGTAGAATCGTGCACTTACGATTTACACAACAAATTTTTGGCACCGTTGCCGGTGACTGTGATTTGTTGATATCAGTTTTACTTGCATGTTGGTTAATCTAGACATTATTATTATTATTTTGTATATATGTTTTATTTTTATTTTGAGTTTTTTTTTGTGCAAGGTGGATGCAACACATGGACGATTATTATTATCCAACCTTGGAGGGAGTTACAAGATATTATTTTGGGCCCAATTTGTGCTTGGGAGACTACGTGCTTTGGGGAAATCAATGCCCTTGTCCACAAGCCTATAGTATAATAATGAAGCATGAGAAGGAATTGGAATTGAATGAGCCAAAACCTTAAAAGTTGCTCTGAGTTATCCAACTCTGCTGCCAAAGCAAGACCCACTTATGATTGTATGCAAGTTTTTATGCAGAAATTTAAAGAGCGAGTAGGGGAGATTTACAAACAGTTAGCACAAGTACCGTACGAAGCACAATTGGAGAAAAACATGGTTGCAAGGATGGACCTATATGAAGATGAAGTGGTGGTGGAAAAGAAGATTCATGTGGAAAGCACTTACTTCACTGTTGCCAAGGAACCTGGAAATTCTGAATTGGATAAGTATATTGGCTTGCATGCATGTGTGGACATTACAAAATTTGCCCAAGAAGTAAGACCTCATGTGCTTTATGGAAGTCTAATGCGTGAAGAGGTTAAAATAGGAATCTATCACTTACTTTTCGATCCAAGTGGAATCGAAAGTACCTTCACATTCGAAGGGGCCACCATAGCTCTCAAGCCTTTGCTCCTGCATTCGCCATGCTTCAAGCCATGGGATCCGGGAGGAAGCTCTTATGTGTTGAGCATCACTTGGATCTTCTTTTACAAGCAATGGGATCCGGGAGGAAGGTCTTATGTTTTGAGCACACCTAGGTCTTTGTACCACAAGCTAAAGGATCAGGGTGGTTTCTAAACTTTTCTCTTAATTTGTTTCTTGCTTTGAATAAATTAGTTGCATCGAACCCTTGTGTGATTTTTTTTTCTTGTGTCATTGAGTTGATGTTGAGAATGTGGATTAATCGTGTTAAGTCCCACTTAAAAAGTGTCATGCCACTTGAACTATCATGCATGTTTATTTCTTCTCGTGTTTTAGATTTTTACATTGGGGGCAATGTAAATTTCTAAGCTTGAGGGGGTATTTCATATTCGTTTTTGCTTTGTAAATCTTTGGTATTTTCATGCATTCACATGTTGCATTGAATCTTCATTTGCATTTTCACACCATCATTTCTCTTTACTTTTTAGTTGAACTTTGTGCCCTATCTCTCTTGAGGATCTTGGGATGGTATTGATTTGGAACCTCGTTTGATTGATTCTTGTGGTAGGCAACCAGCATGATTTTTACTCATAGTAGAGGTGATCTTTTGAAAGTTGTTGATTAGCATATGGTTCTAAGTTTGTGTTTCTCGTTGGTTTTGAACTTCTAAATGTGAGATTTTGAGCCTTGGGGGGTATTTTCTATGATCTGCCCCATTCCTTGTGATTGAGTGATATTTTTCCTCATTGATTGTGCCCTCTAGAACTTGGTTTGGAACCATTTTGAAACTTAAAATTTTTGGAAACACATTTGAAAATGATTGAGGAAATATGTATTTTTCTAACCTTTGGAGCTTTAAATACATGCTAAACCTTAGTTACCCAATTTTGAGCCTTAAAAAAATATTTTTCTTGATATCTAGTTTGATATTGATAATTGATGCATGTATGGTGCCTTTTAGAGTATTTGGGAAGGGCAGTTTTGTAGTTTTTTTTAAAAAGAAAAAAAAATAAAAAGAAGAAGGAAAATATAGATATGGGAAGAAAAGAGAAAAATAAATAAACTAAATGTACTCTTCTCATAGTTTTTTGAAGAAAAAAAATGAATGAAAATGAGGGGAAAAAAAAAAGGAAAGGAAGTGTTGCAATATGGCACATAAGACTTGGCCCAATAACACTTTGTTCCCTGGACCAGTTCGCATACAGCATCCCACTCTTATATTTGTTAGTTAGTGAGTTGGGACTTGGCTATCTATGTAACTAACTTTCTGTTATGAGGGTTTCCTTTTGTATTGGCTATATCTATAAAGCCTATCATGTATCGGGTAATATAGTAGAAAAAAGGCAATTAGAGAACTTCCATATCTTAGTGTGATAACTGAGTGTGTGAGAAAGCTGTGTTGATTTGTACCAGAAGGATAGTGATAGGTGTGAGAGCAAGTTGTGAGCTAAGTTCAAGTTCAGTGCTGATCTCTTAAAGATGTAATATCACTTTCATAGTGGATTTTTCAGTCGGATTAAGTCTCAGGGACATAGGAGGATCTCTCCGAACCTCGTTAACAATCTCTAGTGTTTTCTTTCCTTATTCTTGCATTAACCTTTCTTTAGTTACTTTCAGTTTTCATCATTTGTGTTAGAACAATTTATCTACTTCATCATCCATTTATTCTGCTGTTGTAGGCATTATAGTTCTTCAAGAAAGGTCCAAATCTCAACAACTGGTATTTAGAGCACAGGTTCTGCGATTCTTGGAGGCATGGCATCAACCAAATATGATTTTGAGAGGTTCAATGGGAAGAACGATTTCGGTCTGTGGCAACTCAAGATGAGGGCTTTCCTTGTTCAACAAGGTCTCGGGGAAGCCTTGCAAGGAGAAAAGAGTTTACCACCAACTCTTTCTGAGACAAAAGAAAGAAAAGATGGATAAAGCTCATAGTGCTTTAATCTTCAATCTTGGAGATAAAGTACTTCGAGAGGTCTCAAAGGAGAAGACAGCAGCTGCAATATGGCTCAAACTAGAGCATCTATACATGACAAAATCTATTGCAAACCGGTTCTACTTGAAACAAAGATTGTACACCTTCAAGATGCAAGCTGGGAGGACAATTGAAGATCATATGGATAAGTTCAACAAGATTATTATAGATCTTGAGAACATTTATGTGAAAGTAGATGATGAAGATCAAGCACTACTGTTTATAAATTCATTGCCAGGCTCATATGAAAACTTATGTGACACATTGGTATATGGAAGAGATTCTCTGTCCATGGAAGATGTCCAGTCAGCTCTAATTTCAAAGGAGTTGAAGAAAAGAACTGAGGGCAAAGAGGAAAACAGTGGAGAAGGGCTGTTCATGAAAGGAAAAACTGACAAGAAAGGCTCAAAACAGAAGAACAAATCTAAGTCCAAGGATAAAGGTAAAGACAAGTCCAAGAAGAGATGTTTCTTGTGCAAGAAAGAAGGGCATTTCAAGAAAGAATGCACAGACAGAAAATACAAGAAGAGAAATGACACCGATGATGATGTTGGAAGTGTTTCCATAGCCTCAGATGGCTATGAAAGTGCTGATGTTTTGATGGCTACAACAAGCATCACAGGAAATGATTGGGTTATGGACTCAGGGTGTTCTTTCCACATGACACCTAAAAAAGACTGGCTTCTTGTACTAATGAAAATAATGTAATATACGGGAACGTTTTACGTCAGTTGACCATATGTTTGACGTTAAAAACGAGACGGTGGCAGTTTTGTAAATATTAAATCATTATTTGCGTCAGTTGTGTAATGAACATACATTAAAAGTGATTTGCAAGAATTATTAACACTTTTAACGTTAGTTGTTTATACAACTGACGTTAAAAGTGTGATTTTTACTTCAGTTAAATAAATAACTGACGTAAATAATCCTATATTCCTATCTGAAACTCATTCCTATCTTTATTTCGTTGTCATCTCCCTATTGTCACTCTTAACGCAGATCACCCCATATATAGTGCAGTTTATTTCTAATCTTTTTTTTAAACAAGTTTATTTTTAATCTTAATTAATTAGCTTGAATTAGTAAACAAATTCTTGTGCAAATTAAAATAAATAAACACTTAACATAAAACAAGTTATATGTATAATCAAATCGTATCTCATTGAAGCGATTCATAAGTTACAATTACATGATTAAAAGATAAAAAATTTCTGCAACATAGCCCTAAAATATAAAAAATTTCTGCTTCAACGTCATTTTCTTCTCAGTTCTGTCCTCAGAAACTCCAATGGATGCATCCCCTCCCTTATCTGAAGTCCTTGATGCTCCATCTGAATCCATAATCACTTGCTGCCAAAGCGGAGTGAAAGGGATGAAGGGGATGAAATAATGTGAGGGAATCGCATTATGTGATTCACTCAACCTTACCATCCATGTTATGTGATTTACTCAACCTCAGAAGTTTTTTGACCATTAAGACAGAAACCTTTAAGTCTAGGTATAGAAAGAAATAACAAAAGTCTCAAATATGATAGAGTCGTATTGTGAAGGAATAGAAAACGCACGAAATATAGAGGAAAGTAAGAGGGTGTATTACAGACTGATACAGAAGAATGGTACTTTATATAGAGAAGAGAGACTACCTGATTTTCTTCAAGACTGATCTATAAACTTAATCTTCATTAAGAGGATTAAGTTACAAGGTGCATGGGTAAGTAGCACAGTAGTCAAAGGAATGAATGTTCTGAAAAAATATTTATTTTTAATGTCAGTTGTTTAATACAACTGACGTTAAAGAATGACTTTTAACGTCAGTTGTTTAAGACAACTGACGTTAAAAATGACTTCTAACGTCAGTTGTATTAAACAACTGACGTAAACTGTCATTTTATTTTTTATTATAACGATTACACCCGTGCGCCTTCTTCACTTCGCTCTGTACATCTCTGTTCTTCTATTTTCATCACTCTCACTCTCACTCTCACTCTCACTCTGCCCTAATCGCGAGCTCCCCTCCACTGCAACCACCGCGAGGGCTTCTTCGCCACCACCGTGAGGTACACTCTTAACCCTAACTCTGTCTTTCTCGCTCATTCTATGGAATAACTTGACATCTCTCTTTCCCCTTCCTGTGCACTAACTCTCCTTGTCCCTATGCTCTCAGTAACCACATCGAACGTTGGCCACCACTCGAGCTCCCCTCCCCACCACCACGCGAGCACCTATTTCTGGTGAGTCTTTAGGGTACATTTTTTAATTTTTGGTTTTGAGTGTATGTTGAAACTGTCGTCTCTGTAGTTGAAACTTGAAACTGTGAGTTCGAGTTGTTTGGAATGTCTCTATTTTTGGTCGTGGGTTTTGTGTTTTGTCTTGTTTTTCTTCTGCTATCATGACCTATTTCAAAATGGGAAGAAATTTAGAGTTGCTTATAGCATGTGACATCAACAATATATTGCTCATTGGAATTCTGTTTTGTTAATTTATCTACATCTGCTTATTTCTTTTGTCTTAAGAAACCTGAAAATGGTGTAAATTTGAAATAATTTTTAAACGCCTTGCTTGTATATATCATGCTCTCTTGATCGATTCATATGGCTGAGTGGTTATAGTACTAGATATAGCAATAGTCCTAATATGTGTTGTTGCCTGCTTGATGAGAAGAATGATGTGAGATTATCGTGGAAATTTTGTTTTAGGCAATTAGTCAAATAAGATATACATGGTTGACGGGATTTCAAAAACTAGTTTTCAATTAGGATTTCAAAAACTAGTTTTCAATCTCCCGTATTGTCCTTATATTGGATATATGTTTTGTATATCTACAGAACCTATCTAGTTAAGGATCGTAGTTGGATGGTTTGTAAGCGCACTAGTGCTGAGTATTTGAAGGGGGTGGGAGAATTTATAGAATTTACTCAAAGGAATATTCCTAATAGTAATGGAATGTTCTGTTATCCTTGTGTCAAGTGTTTGAATACGAGGAAATGTACGGTGAAGGATATACGTACTCATTTGATTTGTGAAGGGATTTGCTTGAGTTATACAAGATGGATATGGCATGGTGATGTGTTGTTGAGGTGTGCTTTGATGCTAATCTAAAGCCCCAGGGACCTCGTGCTAAAGAATTTAAAAAGTGGGTGTTTCTACAAGCGAAGCAGCACGTTAGCATCAACTACAACCATTGGAATGACGTTCCACAGAACATTAAGGATCAGATTTGGGAGGCTATCACGGTATTTTACCTTTACATTCTTTTGATTTACATTATTAGATAATTATCCGAGTTATAATCCATCCAGTTGTTATGTATTTAATGTGTAGGTAGCTTGGACTGTGTCGAATGATGAGGATCATAGTACGAAATGTATGAAAATGGCATCAAAGCGCTGGAATGGGTTCAAGCATGATCTTACCAGGTACTATGTATCTGGGAAGAAGCGGCTTGATAAGATGTTCTCGGATTATCCCTGGATTGATAAGGATACTTGGGATATGTTTGCTAGGAGTCGACAGGATGAAGAATTTCAGGTTGGTTGATTAAGTTAATTTTGTATGCTTCTTATAGATCATTTAACTGTATTTAATTATGTGTTTTTGTTTGAATAGGCTAAGGCAGAGAAGGGTAGGCAGAATCAGGCGAAGAACGTCCACCGCCACACCATGTCTCAAGGTGGGTACGAGACTCGGATGGAGGAGATGATGGCGGATAGGCTGAGGGTGAAGCAGGAAGAGCACGCTGCTAGGATAGAAAGAGGAGAGGTGCCTGAGGGCACACCATTAAGTCCTCCGTCGGACATCGACTGCGAGGATGTTTGGTTAGCCGGCCGCATGACAAAGACATGATCTTTCAAAGTTGATGCCACTCGCGAATAAGGGCTCCAAATCAGTTTATGGCTTCTTAGATCCGTGAATCCTTATGCCTCAATTCTTTGCTGGCGATAAATTAAGTAAATACATAGGGAACGTGATGGGAGACAATCGGAAAGAATTATATCTGGCTCCCTACTCTATGAATAACCATTGGCAGTTGCTCGTACTTCACCCGTCTAGGCATACTGTCATATTCTTCCACTCTCTCCACCAAAACCCGCCACGGGAGGTGGTGGAAGCTGTAAATACGTAAGTAACTAATCTTCAATTTAATTTAAGTTTTAATATCAGTTGTTTTTACTTTATTACACACATGACATATGAATTTGTTAATTGACATGATTATTTGTTTATGATAGCGTGCTGAAGGCGAGTAGCGTAAGTTGCGCCAACGGGAGAAGTATGACTTCTAAGGCTAAAGGAAATCCTGATTGGATCATCCTCAAGGTTTGGTAGTTTATTTATCAAATAATTAATATTATAATTACTAATTTATATGTATATTTAACTGACCTTGAAATTAATTTTGTTTGTAGTCTCAATTTCAACCTGACGGGTGGTCGTGCGGCTATTATGTGATGCTTCATATGCTGAACATAGTCTCCGCATCTATTACGGATGGATGGAAGAAGGTAATATTTAAACAACTTGTTAAATTATATATTATAGTTTTGGTGATGACTTGCGTTAATGTTATTGTTATTATTTGAACGTGTGTAGACATTTAACAACCAATTGCCTCTTCAAAAAGATGAGTTTAGAGACTTGAGGATGCGCTTGGCAGAATTCTTCTTCAAGTATCAGTAAAAAGGAATTGACAAGATACCTCCACAATACTTAGATGAATAGTATATTTGTTAGACTTCAGAAACTAATTAATAACATTTATATATATATATATATATATATATATATATATATATAATTAGATAGGTAGATTTTTTTTTAGACATTAGAGACTAAAATTTATTTATATATATATATATATATATATATATATATATATATACTTATAGATAGTTATGTTTTTCCTATACATGGGTTTTGGTTTTAAGTCCCCCCATTGTTCCTTTGTGTATTTCTTTTCTTTTAGTTAATATTGAAATTTAAGTGTAGTGTTTGCAATTCTGTAATGTGTGTGATATTCTGTGTTACTGGGATATTTACTGAATGCAGGGATAGCTGAGGGGAGTGATATTTTAAAACTGAATTTAAAAAAAAAATCTATTAACGTCAGTTGTATCAAACAACTGACGTTAATAGTATTTTATAAAATATACAGTACACTATTAACGTCAGTTGTATTAGGAAACTGACGTTAAAAATAAAACCAGTAACGTCAGTTCTTTAACAGAACTGACGTTAGTTTGAACAACATTAACGTCAGTTGTGTTAAAGAACTGACGTTAATAGTTTTATATTTAACGTCAGTTGTTTAAACAACTGACGTTAAAATATTAACTATTAACGTCAGCTGTATTTACGTCAGACAATATTCTGACGTATAAAATCAATTTTAACTGACGTAAAAAGCACTTATTGCACTAGTGTTGGTTACAAGATGACAGATGGAGGCACGGTAGTTATGGGAAACAACACGATATGCAGTGTTGTTGGCATCGGATCGGTCAGGTTGAAATTTGATGATGGAACTGAGAAGATCTTGTCTGGAGTAAGGCATGTCCCTAATCTTAAGAGAAACCTCATTTCTCTAGGAATGTTAGAAGAATCAGGTTGTTGTTACAAGGCAGAGAAAGGAGTTCTGAAAGTCATCAAAGGAGCTCTTGTGGTTATGAAAGGAATCAGAGAGCATGGCATCTACATCTTGAAAGGTCATGCTATAACAGGAAGTGTAGCTGCTGTGACCTCAAGCACAGACACGACAAGCTTGTGGCATCAGAGGCTAGGCCATGTCAGTATCATAGGGTTGCAAGTCCTTGGAAAGCTTGGTGTGCTGTGTGAAGATAGAATAGGTGACTTGGAATTTTGTGAACACTATGTTTGGCAAGATGCACAGGGTGAAGTTCTCAACAGGTCAGCACTGCACAAAAGGGGTCCTAGACTATGTACACGGTGACTTGTGGGGGCCTTCTAGGATTCCTTCTCATGGAGGCAACAGGTACTTTATTCTCTTTCTTGATGACTATAGCAGAAAGGTTTGGATATATCTTTTAAAGAGCAAAGATGAAGCATTCAAAGCATTCAAGGAATGGAAAGCTATGGTTGAGAACAGAACTGAGAAGAAGGTCAAGAATCTGAGAACAGATAATGGCTTAGAGTTTTGTGGAGAAGAGTTTTCTAATTACTGGAAAGAGCATGGCATTTATAGGCACAGGACGGTTATAAAAACACCTCAACAAAATAGATTGGCAGAAAGGATGACCAAGACACTACTGGAAAGGATGAGATGCTTGCTGTCAAATGCAGGCATACCTATAAAGTTTTGGGGAGAAGCCATTCATACAGCTTGCTACCTGATCAATCTGAGTCCTTCAACTGCAATTAATATTAAAACTCCACGAGAGATGTGGACAGGTAAACCTGCAAACTATAGCTCCTTAAAAGTCTTTGGTTGTGCTGCCTATTATCATGTGAATGAAGGAAAATTGATTCCAAGAGCCAAGAAGGGATACTTTGTTGGCTATCCAAGTGGTGTCAAAGGTTTCAGGATCTGGTGTCCAGAGGAAAGGAAATGCATCATTAGCAGAGATGTTACTTTCCAAGAGGCAAACCTATACAGATCTCTAAGAAGTCCTGAAGATCAAGTCACTGATCAAAGGGACTTGGAGAGGTTTGAACCTGAGGTGGAGCCAACAGGAACCAAAGACACTCAGCCACTAAATGATCAGTCTGCTGAAACTGATCATGTAGAAGATGATGACTTAACAAATGGAGATCAAGCAGCACCTCGAGACTATAATCTCATAAGAGATAGGGCCAGAAGGAACATCCGAGCACCTCAAAGATATGGCTATGCAGACATGATCAGTTATGCTCTGCAGGTTACTAAAGAAGCCAGCAATGATGAACCAAGATCATATGCAGAAGCCATAAGGAGTAAAGATAGTCAAAAGTGGATACTAGCTATGACAGAGGAACTTAGTTCACTTGAGAAGAACGGCACTTGGATTCTGGTTCCAAAGCCTAAAGACACAAAGATAGTGGGAAGCAAGTGGATTTTCAAAAGGAAAGATGGAATTACTGGAGTTGAAGCACCAAGGTACAAAGCTAGACTTGTTGCAAAAGGTTTCACACAAAAGGAGGGAGTGGATTACAATGAAATCTTTTCTCCAGTGGTTAAACATTCCTTAATTCAAATAATCCTATTAATGGTAGCTTACTATGACATGGAATTGGAACAAATGGATGTTAAAACAGCTTTTCTACATGGTGAACTAAAGGAGACTATTCTAATGCAACAACCAAGTGGTTTTGAGGTTCAAGGGAAGGAAGATTGGGTTTGTCACTTGAAGAAATCTCTTTATGGCCTAAAGCAATCACCAAGACAATGGTATTTGAGGTTTGATTCCTTTATGCAGAAACAGAAATATACTAGGAGCATTTTTTATTGTTGTGTTTATTTTAAACTTTTATCAAACAGTACCTGTATATATCTTCTGTTATTTGTTGATGATATGCTACTGGCTTGTAAGTATAAGGTTCAAATTGACTTGCTAAAGGGACAACTCAAAAGGGAATTTGAAATGAAAGACCTAGGAGCAGCCAAGAAAATCCTTGGAATAGAGATAATCAGAAAAAGGGACAAAGGTGAATGGATCATTTCTCAAAGAGGCTGTCTCAGCAAAGTAGTGCAGAAGTTCAATATGAATGATGCAAAGCCTACAAGCATTCCCTTGGCTGCACATTTTAGGCTCTCATCAACACAATCTCCAGAGGAAATGGAAGATAAAGAAGCCATGATGAAGGTTCCCTATGCAAATGCCATTGGTAGCATAATGTATGCAATGGTATGTACCGGACCTGATATCTCTCATGTTGTTAGTGTCACTAGCATGTTCATGGGAAATCCGGGTAAATAGCATTGGCAGGTTGTCAAGCGGGTGTTAAGGTATCTCAGAGGCACACAGGAAACTGGTTTAGCATACTGCAGAAGCAAGGATCCAATTCAGCAAGTCCAAGGTTTTGTGGACTCAGACTATGCAGGAGACTTTGACAAAAGAAGATCACTTTCAGGTTACGTGTTCACCTTGTTTGGAAACACTATCAGCTGGAAGGCATCTCTACAACACATAGTAGCTCTCTCAACCACAGAAGCAGAATATGTGGCACTGACGGAATCTATAAAGGAAGCTATATGGATACAAGGTTTAGTCAGGGAATTGGGATTAAGTCATAAATCTATATGTGTTCATTGTGATAGTCAATCTGCAATTCATTTGTGCAAAAATCAGATGTATCATGAAAGAACTAAGCATATAGATATAAGGATGCATTTCATCAGGGACATAGTTGAAAAAGGAGATGTTGAAGTGGTGAAAGTGCATACCAATGACAACCCTGCAGACATGCTCACCAAGCCTGTCACCATTAGCAAATGCAAACATTGTTTGGATTTGTTGCAAATCAAGTCTGCCTGATGATAATTTTGGACAAAGGAATCTGCATCTGAGAAATTCAAGAAGCCAAGCCTATCTGTGCCAAGGTGGAGATTTGTTGCAATATGGCACATAAGACTTGGCCCAATAACACTTTGTTCCCTGGACCAATTCGCATCAGCAACTCACTCTTATATTTGTTAGTTAATTAGTTGGGACTTGGCTATCTATGTAACTAACTTTCTGTTATGAGGGTTTCCTTTTGTATTGGTTATATCTATAAATCCTATCATGTATAGGGTAATATAGTAGGAAAAAGGCAATTAGAGAACTTCCATATCATAGTGTGATAACTGAGTGTGTGAGAAAGCTGTGTTGTTTTGTACCAGAGGGATAGTGATACGTGTGAGAGCAAGCTGTGAGCTAAGTTCAAGTTCAGTGTTGATCTCTTAAAGTTGTAATATCACTTTCATATTGGATTTCTTAGTCGGATTCAGTCCTGGGAACGTTGGAGGATCTCTCCTAACCTTGTTAAAAATATCTGGTGTTTTATTTCCTTATTCTTGCATTAATCTTTATTTAGTTACTTTCAATTTTCATCATTTGTGTTAGAACAATTTATCTACTTCATCATCCATTTATCCTGCTGTTGTAGGCATTATAGTTCTTCAAGAAAGGTCCAAATCTCAACAGGAAGAAAAGGTGGAAGAAGAAATTATGAAAAACCCCTTGGGTATTCTAGAAGGTTGTCATGCACGTGCTTGTTTGATTTATTGTATAGCCTTCTTGAATTTTCCTTTCTTTGGCTTTCCCACCTAACAATTGATTTCCATAGCCCCATTACAACCTGATAAAAGACCTCTTGATTCTTA
The DNA here is from genome assembly GCA_030762895.1 of Sophora flavescens. Lineage (NCBI taxonomy): Eukaryota > Viridiplantae > Streptophyta > Magnoliopsida > Fabales > Fabaceae > Sophora > Sophora flavescens. The sequence goes on from CM061069.1 coordinate 148,778,815, forward strand.
TGTGTTTCGAATAATAAAGTGGAGATGTTGGTTGATAGTTAAGCATGTGGTAAGGTACTTTCTTTGAGGAAGTTGAGCGAATTGTCCATTCACCTTTAAACACTTAAGTGAGGTGAGAAGAGTGCTCCTAAATTGGTGAGGGATATGAATTTAAAGACCCTAAGCCTCTAATTGGACTTGAAATTGGTTACCTCTCTATTTCTTGGATTGTCTTTGCCTATTGCTTGGTTGTTTGTTTTCTCGGGTTCCTCATTTAATATTGTCTCTTGATCCCACATCTTTGTTTGGCCATAGTTATTGCTCGAGGACAAACAAGATTTTAAGCTTGGGGGAGTTTGATGTGTGTGAAACATGCATATATTTTCATATTAGTTAGCATTTAATTGTTTCATTTTCTAGCATAGTTTTTAGTTATTTTAAGCATTTAGCATGCATTTTGTATTTTACCTTTAGTTCGGATGATTTCTGTTTATTTTTTATCCATAAGTAGGTGGATTACAAGTTCTACAGGTTAGCCATGGAATGTACCACACCCACGGAAGGTTTTGTACTATTTCTTTCAGTAGCTGAAGGTTCCACGACCTGACCATTGAACCTGCCATGGCCGTGGAACATATAGGAAGTATTTCAGAAATCAGTTGAAAGATCCACGGCCAGGCCATGGACATACCATGGTTGTGGATCTCGAAGAACCCAAGCTGCACGGAATTTTTGAATAGCTGAAAGATCCATGGCCAGGCCGTGGAACATTCCATGGCCGTGGATCGTGTGCATCAGAATTGTAACTGCCAAGTTATTACCTTTTATTGAGGGAATAGTGGTTACAAAACAAAAGAAGAGGAAAAAAGGAGCGTAGGGAGCTCGAAAATGGAGAGGAGAACAACACAGAAGACACTACAAAACACAAGAAACATCAAGGATTAGAGGATCTTTACTGAGTGAGTTCTCTAGGAATTCTCTATTGCTGCAACTTTCAGAGTTTTTCTTCTTCTTCCTTTGTACTTTCTTCTTTATTCCGAATGTTCTTTTGGATTCTTATGGCTTGTATCTCTATGAACATGTCTAAGTAATTCTCTTATTCTAGGATTTGGTTTTAGCCCATGATGTATTAACATGTTATCTTGAATTTCTCCTCTTTTCCATATTAAATCGCTTTTGATTCAGTTTTTAGCACGCCAACTGCTTGTGAATATGCTTGGACACATGTTTGCATGATTTTGATATTAGAGAAGCACTGAGAGGTGGACCTTAGCATTTGAACTCTAAAAACTGAACATGTGTTTTTAATCACGAAAATAGATTAATTCGTTTGAGGTGTTGTTTTGATTTATCACCGTTCTTAAGGGGTCCAACCTAGATTCAATTATCACAAAAGTAGGAGTTGGTCTAATTGGGCACGTTAGCGTATTCTGAAAGGAAACGATAATTACCTAGGATAAATCACCTTCAAAAGTAGTTTAGTAAAGAAAGGGGGAAGTCATTACGGACTGTTAATCATCATTGTGTGAACCCGAATCCTAGAAATTCTTATAAATTGTTTTTCTACCATTTGTTAATTTTAGAATTTACAATTCTTATTGTCACTCTATTAAACTCGATTTCGTCTAGATAATCATAATTGTGCGTAATTGGTACTCAACAACACGGTCCTAGTGGATCGATATTTTACTACTTGGCAGAATCGTGCACTCACGATTTACACAACAATGTTGTTCAAGAGATATTTTATTTGGGTGAGAGATTGAATGTGAATTAGAGGTTCCTAGCCGGAATTGATCATTTCATAGATGAGTGGTGACATAGAATATGTGTTGAGGCACTAGGTTGTTATTGAGGCAAGATAGTGAGATTCATATAGAGGCTTTGATGCATATACTTTTTCAGTTTATAACGCGTTGATCTGATTTACCCTATCAAAAGATAGAAGTGCACTATATCGAGTTATAACCTATCAAAAGATAGAAGAGCACTATATTGAATCCCGTCTTATCGAAAGATAGAAACGCACTATACCGGATCCTATCTTATCGAAAGATAGAAGTGCACTATGCCGAGTCTTATCCTAAAAGATAGAAGTGTACTATACTGAGTTCTTTGCATTGGACTACCATGGACTACTAACGAATGTGAAAGGAATAGAGACAGTTATGTTAGCATAAGGATTTAGATTTGCATGGGTTGAGGGTAGATGACAATATCATAATTAGAGGATGATATCGTAATGTGAGGATGATTGCTTATTATGTGTGTTGATTGTCTGTGACATTTATTGTATGATATACTATGACTCTTTTCCATTTTATGATGATAGAAATGTTTCTTATCCCCTGTATTCTTTGCGTGTGGTATTTTATTTTATTATGGTAATCGTACAAGAAGACCCTGTGGCTGAGCTGAATGAGGAGGAGTTGGATGGAACTCCTTACGAACCGGAGGCTGAAGGACGAGCTGTGATCCATGGTGAATAGGATCTAGATAGTATGGCCAGTGTGTCTTATGAAAGTTTTTATATTTTTCCTCTAAGTATAACTTTTAGTTAAGTTTATGCCTGTGAGGGGTTCTACTGAGAGGATACCCTCAACAGTGTTTTGTAATATGTTTATAAGACTTATGTGTATATTTATAAACATAAATATGATGTGTTGTTTTTTATTATCCGAAGTTATATGCTCATTAACTTAAGTTTTTAATTTTTACGTGTTATCATGTTAAGCACACGATTAAGAAATCAATTAAGAATGCTTTAATCTAATTAAAACACTGGGGCACAACAGGGTGTCTCATAGCCATTTGATGCAAAATGTGAAAAATAACTAATTTTATAGTCGTTTATAATATGTTTTTCTTCATAAACATTTTGTACGTCGGAGAGAAAATATTGTGAAGCATCTTAGTCTTCAATTTTGGAGAGAAGATATATATATATATATATATATATATATATATATATATATATATATATATATATATATATATAATCATTCAACTCTTGATATATTACGTGCGTTTAGAGAATGACTTTTTTTATATATGGTCCCCAAATTTGGTCAGACATCAAAAGGCCACACATTGTTGGGACGGGGTCTCCAGAGGGAGTTACTCATCAAATACAGGGGATTTATTTTTTCACCTTTTGTTTACTTTTCTTACCCGTAGTTTTTTTTTTCTTTTCAAAAATGTCTTTTATTATTTCATAATATTTTTTTTTTAAACTCACACTTCCAAAAATATATTTCCAGAAGCTAGTCTGAAACATTCCTCGCTATACTTCCTGAAATTATTTGAAAACACCCAAAACTTGTTGATCCTTGCATCATAATGTCTTTGCACAATGAACATTTTTTTTTCAACAATCTAGAAATTGTGTTTCAAACATTTTTGAATTGGAGAATATGTTATTATAAATATCAATTATTTATAGTTATTTGGTGCAAAATGCGAGAAATAACTAATTTTGTAGATGTTTATAATTACTTTCCTTCGTAAACATTTACTAAGTATGTCAGAGAGAAAATATTGTGAAGCATCTTAGTCTTCAGATATGGAGAGAACATGGAGACAGGTGTGGCTAGAAAGGATTTAAATTTAATAATATCATTTTGATTCTTTCCAGCGATATAATGACACATCGGTATATCTATAGAATAGTACAACAGTGTAGCGGTGTGGCGGTCATTTTTGTACATGATGCATCATGCGGTGTAGCTGATATGTATACTAACATCACATGCAAGCATCAAAATCACACCATTCAAAGAAAATTTAGACACTCATATATGGCTAGAAAAGGATCCAAATTTATTAATATAGTTTGGATTCTTTCCAGCGATGCACCGGGTGGCGGTGTAGCGGTGCATCGGAGAACAATACAACGGTGTAGCGGTTGTTTTTCTACATGATACAACATGTGAGAATGTGGAAACACATACATGTGGCTATAAATGATCTAAATTTATTAATATGGTTTGGATTCTTTCCAGCGGTGCATCGATGTAGCGGTAGAACAGTGCAACAATGTAGCAGTGTAATGATTGTTTTTGTAAATGATACAACATGCGGTGTAGCTACTATATGTATTAATATAACATGCAAGCATAAAAAATCACACCATTGAGAGAAAATTTAGACAAACAACATTGTGCTCAACAGGTGCAAGAAAAAAAAAATGAAGTTAAAAGTGGAGGTATAGTTTCCAAAGAAATAATCAAACCTTCCTCTCCAACCCCAAACACTTTAATATTGTTAATTAGTCATAAATTCATTAAATTGACACTTTATTGAAAATGTTTGACTCTTATTCTAACTATCTCAAAAATCATCCATACCATAATTTATGATTAATTGATAATATAAAAAATTGGACACTAACATTATATATAATTTCATTAAACTCTTGATATATTACGTGCATTTAGAAGGTGACTTTTTTTTTAATATGGGCCACAAATTTGGCCAGACATCAAAAGGCCACACATTGTTGAGGTGTGGTTTGCAGAGGACGTTATTCATCAAATACAGGGGATTTATTTTTTCAACTTTTTTTCCAACTTTTCACACCCCTTTTTTTCTTTTCAAAAATGTTTTTATTTATTTCATGATGGTTTTTTTAAAATATTTTACCCTTCCAAAAGTATATTACCAGAAGCTAATCTGAAACATAGTCATAAATATATTCATAATTATACTTCTTGGAGCATGCTTTTTTGACAGTCTAGAAATTGCGTTAAAAACTTTCTTGAATTGGAGAATTTGCTGCTATGAATATCAATTATTTATAGTCATTTAGTGCAAAATGCTAAAAATAACTAATTTTGTAGTTGTTTATAATATACTTTCCTTCATAAACATTTACAAAGCATGTGAGAGTGAAAATATTGTGAAGCATCTTAGTCTTCTGATTTGGAGAGAACATGGAGACATGTGTGGCTGGAAAGGATTTGAATTTATTAATTTGGATTCTTTCCAGCGATGTAGCGATGTCACGGTACATCAGTAGAACAATACAATAGTGTAGCGGTGTAACGGTTGTTTTTGTACATGATACAACATGCGAGAACATGCATGAAGGCACGTGTGGCTACAAAGTAGAAAGGATCTAAATGGCCATGGTTTGTATTCTTTCTAGTTGTGCATATCGATACAATAGTACAATGATGTAGCGGCGTAGCAGTTGTTTTTGTACGTGATATAACATGCGGTGTAGCTGCTATATATTAGTATCACATACAAGCACCAAAATCAAACCATCCAGAGAAAATTTAGACAAACACCATTGTGCTCAACAACTATAAGAAAAAAAAAATGAAGTTAGAAGTGGAGGTAGTTTCCAAAGAAATAATCAAACCTTCCTCTCAATCCCAAACCATCTTCGTCATTACCAACTCTCTTTTCTCGACCAAGTCTCTCCCATGGTTTACAACCCCATGGTTCTCTTTTACTCTTCCAATGACACCTCTCAATTCACCACAACTACCATATCGAACCACTTGAAAAAATCTCTGTCAGATGTTTTAACCTATTTCTACCCACTTGCTGGGTGAATCAATAGGAGAGATTTCATAACGATGATGGAATCCCTTTCATAGAAGCTAAAGTGAAGTGCACACTTGATGAAGTTATTCACAAGCCAATCCCAGGAGAACTCAACCATTTGGTTCCATTTGAACTTGACAACATCACTGATATCACATTTGGTGTTCAACTTAATATTTTTGAAAATGGTGGTATTACAATTGGTGCTTGCCTTTCACACCAAATTACTGATGATCTTTCATTTTTCACATTCCTCAATAGTTGGGCTGCTATTGCTAGCGGACAACAAGCACCAAATCCAGAGTTTGTTTCAGCTAAGCTCTTTCCACTAAAAAATACTTTTGGGTTTGATCCTAGAGTTGGTATAGTGAAGGATAACCTTATATGCAAGATGTTTGTGTTTGATAAGCTCTTAAGGCAAAATATGCTGATAATAATATCCCAAATGAGAAGCCACCTACTTGAGTGGAAGCCTTATCTGCTTTCATCCGGGGTCGTTATGTGACTGTGACTAGAGACCAATGTGATCCACAGAAAACAATGCATGTTGTGATTCACTCGATGAACCTGCGCCCAAAGATGGAACCACCACTGCCTTCACATTCCTTTGGAAACTACTACCGATTTACTATGACACTTATGCAGCCATCGTTGAACAGTGGTGAGGAGTGTTGTGAACCGGTGAAGCAGGTATAATGTTGAAAATTTAAACTTGTTATATTCACTAAATTAATTTTTTATGATATATTTACTAAATAAATTATTATATATGTATTGGCACATTTATTTACAGGTAGCTTCTATGCTACTGCTACGGGTTTGGATTCTCTACATCAAATCCCTCTTCATCCTCTCCACTTCTCTTATTTATTCTTTCTTCCTTCGTCGTTTTTTTTTTCTTTTTCTCTCTCTCTCCCCTACTCTTATTTTTCTTGTTGCATGCTATACTTTTTTTAAGGTGCAATGTGGCACCTTGAATCTGGAGCTTTGATTTTCTTTTATTAAAATAAATGAATGACTAAATTTTATTATCTCAAAAATTTTCTTGTTGCATGCTATACTTTTTTTAAGGTGCAATGTGGCACCTTGAATCTGGAGCATTGATTTTCTTTAATTAAAATAAATGAATGACTAAATTTTATTATCACAAAAATCAGTTTATTAATTTGTAGAAAGGGTTTCTTCTCCCCACCCAAAATAATTTATGATATGCTTGGATAATTGGTGGTTGGTCTTGGAAGTGTTTTTGCTTGAATCTATTTTGAGTAGTTTTTTATTCTCAAAAGTGATTCTTACCCTTTCCAATGTGTATCTAAACATGGTATTATTCTCGCCCACCTCACCCCACCACCACCATCAAGAGTAAGTCCAGAATTAAATTAAAATAAGTGAGTATTTATGTTTCCTTTTTCCACTTCTCCTTCAGGTGAGGGATCAGATTAAAAAGATTGACAAAGACTATGTGAGATGCTCCAAGGTGGGAACGGGCATTTGGATTTCCTTAAGGATAGTTCCTATAAAGTCCTTGTGCAAGGGGGGTTGGTTACATTTCAATTCACTAGTTTGTGTAAGTTTCCTCTGTATGATGCTGATTTTGGTTGGGGAAAACTAACATGAGTAGGTTCACCTGCTTTGACTTTCAAGAATCTGATTGTGTTTATGGACACCAAGATCGGGGATGGCATTGAGGCATACGTTAGCTTGATGGGGGAGGACATGGCAAAGTTCGAAGCTAATACGGAGTTGGTTGCGTGTGTGAATAAGACAAGTCATGTTGAGTGATCCATGTTATCAGGCTCGACCCAAGGGTGAGGCTACTAAAGCCCTTGCTTTAGGCCTCACCCTGAAACTTTATATACTATTGTATGCTATATGTAATAAAGAGGGTTCCATGGAACGAGTGGTTAAGAACCTGTTTTTAATCTCAGATACGTCCCTACCAGCCACATTGCTTTTATTTCTTTTTTTTATTTTTTTTCCCTTTTTGATTTAGTTTTGGGGGGCTTTTTTTATATATTTTATTTTATTTAAATAATATCAAACTATTAAACAAAACAAAGTTAAATCTGTTTTGTTTAAGATTTAAAGTGACCTTTACATTGTATAAAAAGATTATTTTTTGATTTAAAATTATTTAAATCATGTGTTAATTTGTGGTTATTTATAATTTTAAAACTCACTTTTATTTTTTATAAAAATTACTTATTTATAAATTATTATTAATTTTGAAAAAGGCCCTGAGAGCCCGCTTTAGGTCTAAATTGATGTTGAGTTGGCCCTGCATGTTATGAAATTAATGTCAACAAGGCTCATCAGCCATAAGTTGTAAAATTAAAGTTCGGTTAGGCTTATATCAATCATAAGATGTAATATAAAAACTATAAGAGAGATGCTAAGGGGATTTAGATCCTCTCCAACAATACAGCGAAGTGATTTTAACTAAATAGTGTACCACATGCGATATCGACTTTTTGCATAAAAAATAACGAAAGAATTTGGCCGGAGATGCGGGAGGATAGGAGGGGATCCGTTCTCATACTAAGGATGTACAAAAATAAACGAAACTGTAGTAGATGTACTACAAGAATAAAAGAATTTGTTATATATATATATATATATATAAGACTCTCCTTAATTGTTTGCAATATTGCTCGTATTCAATAGACACTCCCGTGCTAAACTTAGGTGTCAACTAACCCAAAGCCTCACTTGAAAACACTTGAAGAATCAAGAAAGGCACCAAATAAAATTGCTAGGATTTAATTTCACTTTGACTGATATTTTCTAGCTCGACCGAGTTCAAATCAAAGATTGATGGCCATACTTTCTTTTAACTAAGGGTCTTGCTCTCGGATGTCCTTAGGACATTGGTTAAGGAACCCAAAACTAGTAATATTTCATTGGAAAATCAAGTGTTTATCTTCTTAAAACATTAAATACACCAATTTTTAATAAGATCTTTCTTTTCTTGATTTCTTAACCAGTGTCTTAAGGACGCTCGTTAGCATTCTCCTTTTAAGTAATATTTAATTCCTGAATATATATTAATCCTTTTCTTGCTGGCTAGAGTCAACCAAGTCGTTACACTAAATCAAAATAGAGAAGGCATTAATTCAGATAAGGGAATTTCAAGCAAAACCGCACTATCCACAACACCTTTTCCTAGATATTAAGCAGGTGTGGCTTTTATCACAAGGCCAAAGATCGTGCAAAATTCCCTGAATCCATTCGTGAATCATATAATCAATTCAATAATATTTTTAAGGTAGTTATAATAAGAGTCAAACATTTTAAAGATATCATAGTATATGATTGTTTGACTTTATAGATATATTTACACTAACAATACATACCAATTAAATATAGGGATGGCAATCCAGACCCTACTTGCCGGGTACCCGTAAAAAATACCCATGATGGATAGGGTAAAAACCTACTTATTGGGTATGGGTACGGGCACGGGTAATTACCCGCAAATCTGAGAGGGTATGGGTGCGGGTACAGGTACCTTAGTACCCACCCCACCCCATACCCATATGTGTGTGTGTGTGTGTGTGTGTATATATATATATATATAATTCCCTTAACACACCTTTTCATTAGCCATTTTTTCTGAACGCTGATTATATACGGGGAGATATAAAGAAGTTTTCATAAACTTGACGAATTAACAAAAACATATGTAAAAATAACGCCAACTTTCTCAAATATTTCTATCACATATAGATTTGATCACATAAAGGATATATATATTGTTGAAAGTGCCTCAAAATCAAGTTTAAAGGTGCAGAATCTGGTGTTCAGACAGCTGGTAATCGATCACGAGAAGGTCGTAATCGATTACGGACCTTCAGTCTGAAATCCTGAAGTCTCAGAACTGTGGACAGACAGCTGGTAATCGATTACCAGAATCTCGTAATCGATTACCAACAGCTCGTAATCGATTACGATGCGTCAGTTTCTGATATTTAAGTTCGTTACAGCAGCGAACGAAAATAGTTTTGGGGTTTCTTGGGTGCGTTTTTTAGAGGGAAAAGGAGGAAAAAAACCTAGAGAATACTATCATCTTGTAATGCTTTGATTCTATTGTGATTAGAGAGAAGAATCAAGAGGATTAGAGAGATCAAGGGTTGTGTGAAAATAGAGAGACGAAAGGCTTGGGTTCTCTTGTTTGTTCATCTTGAACATGGTGAAGTAAAGATCCAAGGGATCTCTATTGTAATCTTGATCAAAGTTCATAGTGGAGGAGGCTCTCTCCCGTGGATGTAGGCCACATTGGCTGAATCATGCTAAACTATGTGTGTGCTCTCTATCTCTTCTTCCCTTTCTCTTTTCTTGCTGTTGTAATTGAATTACCTGCTGTGGTAATTCAATTACCACATATTGCTGTGCTTTTATTTTTGCGGTTTTGCGAATTAGTTCTTGCTGGTTGTTTGCTATAGTATTTCTTCTACATTAGGTGTATTGGGTTTAGGTTGTGAAACTCTATTTGTTGGTACTGTGTAGTCTTTTGTGTATTGTTTCAGGGATCTTCCTTGGGTTCTTTCATACACACGAACCAACAAGTGGCGCCGCCTATGGGGATTGAAAGAAGAAGAAAGATCCAAAGGCTAAACAATGGGAAACACAAAGTATGACATAGAGAAATTCTCCGGAAGTAATGACTTCGGGTTATGGATGGTTAAGATGGAGGCAATCTTGATACAACTTGGATGTGTATAAGCTCTCAAAGGAGAGGCAAGGATGGCGGACACTTTATCACAAAGGGAGAAAACCGACATGATAGAGAAGGCAAGAAGTGCAATCATTCTATGTCTTGGTGATAAGGCATTGAGAGAGGTTGCAAGGGAAAAGACAGCGGCGTCTATGTGGGCAAGGTTAGAAACATTGTACATGACAAAGTCACTAGCGAATAGGCTATGCTTGAAGAAACTTCTATATTCTTTCAAGATGACGGAATCGAAGTCCATAGTGGAGCAACTTGCGAAATTCAAAAAAATTCTTGATGACCTAGAGAACATTGAGGTGAAGCTCGATGATGAGGATAAGGCATTGCTCCTACTTAATTCTTTACCTAAATCCTTTGAGCATTTCAAGGATGCCATTTTGTATGGCAATGATCAAACCATTTCCTTGGATGATGTGCAAACTTCAATCCGGACAAAGGAGCTCCAAAGGCAACAAGAGTTGAAAGCGGGGAATAATGGTGAGAGCTTGAACGTCTCAAGGGGGAGGAACGAGAAGAAAGAGTCAAAGAGCAAGAGGTCTAGATAAAATCAAAGAGTCATTGAAAGTCAAAGCTCAAGTATTTCAATTGCGGTAAAACGGGTCACTTCAAGAAAGATTGTCCTAAAAAGGGGGGGCAAGGAATCAAGGAACTCTGTTGAGGTTGCAGTTGCTTCGGATGGCTATGAGAGTGCCGGGGTGTTGGTGGCATCAAGTTCAGAAACACAAAGGAGTTGGGTTATGGATTTCGGATGTTTGTACCATATGTGCCCAAGGAAGGACTATTTCGAGACACTAGAACTCAAAGAAGGTGGAGTGATGCTTCTAGGAAACAACAAAGCATGCAAGGTACAAGGTATGGGAACTATTCGGCTCAAAACTTCTGAAAATCGTGAAATCCTTTTAAAGGATGTGAGGTATGTTCCTGAACTTAAGAGAAATCTTCTATCCATTAGCATGTTTGATGATTTAGGTTATTCCACTAAAATTGAACATGGTATGATAAAGATTTCTAGCTTAGTGGTGCTTTAATAATAGCTAAGGGAACAAATAGAAATGGATTGTATATTCTTAATGGTTCCACTGTTATTGCACAAGCATCGGTAGCTAGCCAAACACCATATGATAAAACAAAGTTATGGCACTTAAGGCTAGGTCATGCAAGTGAAAAAGGATTGATAGAATTATCTAAACAAAACTTGTTAAATGGTGATAAATTGGAGAAACTAGAATTTTGTGATCATTGCATATTAGGTAAGCAACATAGAGTTTCTTTTGGAACCAGTATGCATGTTTCTAGTAGACCTTTTGAGTATGTGCACTTGGATCTTTGGGGTCCATCAAGGATGATGACTCATGGAGGGGGATCCTATTTTCTTACCATGATTGATGACTTTTCTAGAAGAGTATGGATTTACATTTTGAAAAATAAATCTGAAACCTTTCAAAAATTTAAGGAATGACACACTCTTATAGAAAATCAACTAGGCTCGAAATTGAAAGTTTTAAGGACTGACAATGGCATGGAGTTTGTTTCAGAGCAGTTTAATGAGTTTTGCAGGAAACAAGGAATTAAAAGGCATATGACCGTGGCACGGACTCCTCAACAAAATGGTCTAGCAGAAAGTATGAACAAGACTATTCTGGAGCGTGTTAGGTGTATGCTTTTGGGTGCTGGACTACCTAAGAGTTTCTGGGGTGAAGCTGCAAATACTGCAGTGTACTTGATAAACAGATGTCCATCTTCAGTTTTAGACTTCAAGACACCTATGGAAGTATGGAGTGGTAAACTGATGGACTACTCTAATCTTAGGGTATTTGGTTCTTTGGCATTTGCTTTCATCAGGGAGGACAAGCTTGATGCACGGGCGGTAAAATGTATCTTCATTGGGTATCCAGATGGTGTGAAGGGCTACAAATTGTGGAAGATGGAATCAAGAGGATCAAGGTGCTTTGTAAGCAGGGATGTCACATTTGATGAGACCAGGATGGGTATGATGTGCAATGGCTCAGAGCAAAGCAATTCAAATGAAACAGACCAGAAAGCTCAGTTTGAGGTGGAGTTTCCCACCTCTAGCATCAGAGAGGAAAGTCCACCACCAGCGGAACAGACAGATCAACAACCACCAGTAGTATCAGATTATCAGTTGACTAGGGATCGAGCTAGGAGGAATATTGTACCTCATAAGAGATTTGGATATGTTGACCTCGTTTGCTATGCTCTTAATGCATCAGTCTAAACCGGTTTCTACGCCTTTGGGTAATCACACAAAGCTCTCCATTACTCAAGCTCCTAGCAACGACACGGAAAGAAGAAGAATGGATTCTATTCCTTATGCAAGTGGAGTGGGTAGCATCATGTATGGGATGGTATATAGCAAGCCGGATTTGGCACACGCCGATAGCATTGTTAGCAGATTTATGGCGGATCTGGGGGAAGCTCATTGAGAGGATTTGAAGTGGGTTCTAAGGTATTTGAATGGTTCTCTAAATTCTGGACTTATGTACAAGAAAGCAGCTCAAGGAGAAGATGCTATTGTGGGTTATGTTGATGCGGATTATACCGGGAATGTTGATACAAGGACGTCTCTTTCGGGGTATGTGTTCACTTTGTTTGGGACTGCAATTAGTTGGAAGTCTACTTTACAACCCGTGGTTGCGTTGTCAACTACACAAGCAGAGTATATAGCTCTTGCGGATGGAGTAAAGGAAGCTCTATGGTTAAAAGGGATGATTGGTGAATTCAGAATTATGCAAAAGAATGTGACTGTTCATTGTGATAGCCAAAGTGCTATTCACTTAGCTAATCATCAAGTTTATCATGAGAGAACGAAGCATATTGATGTAAGGCTTCATTTCATTAGAGATGTGGTTGAATCAATGGAAATTCAGATTGAGAAGATAGCTTCAGAAGACAATCCAGCGGATGCACTCACAAAGTCATTACCAAGAGCAAAGTTCAAGCTTTGCTTGAACTTGATAAACTTTATTGAAGCATAATTCCATAAGTGGGAGAGCCACCACTACAAGGTTAACTCAATCCTCTGATTTGGAGTCAAGGTGGAGTATTGTTGAAAGTGCCTCAAAATCAAGTTTAAAGGTGCAGAATCTGGTGTTCAGACAGCTGGTAATCGATTATGAGAAGGTCGTAATCGATTACGGACCTTCAGTCTGAAATTCTGAAGTCTCAAAACTGTGGACAGACAGCTGGTAATCGATTACCAGAATCTCATAATCGATTACCAACAGCTCGTAATCGATTACGACGCATCAGTTTCTGATATTTAAGTTCGTTACAACAGCGTACGAAAATAGTTTTGGGGTTTCTTGGGTGCATTTTTCAGAGCAAAAAGGAGGGGAAAACCTAGAGAATACTATCATCTTGTAATGCTTTGATTCTATTGTGATTAGAGAGAAGAATCAAGAGAGGATTAGAGAGAGATCAAGGGTTGTGTGAAAATAGAGAGACGAAAGGCTTGGGTTCTCTTGTTTGTTCATCTTGAACATGGTGGAGTGAAGATCCAAGGGATCTCTATTGTAATCTTGATCAAAGTTCATAGTGGAGGAGACTCTCTCCTGTGGATGCAGGCCACATTGGCTGAACCACGTTAAACTGTGTGTGCTCTCTATCTCTTCTTCCCTTTCTCTTTTCTTGCTGCTGCAATTGAATTACCTACTGTGATAATTCAATTACTACATATTGCTGTGCTTTTATTTTTGCGGTTTTGCGAATTAGTTCTTGCTGATTGTTTGCTATAGTATTTCTTCTACATTAGGTGTATTGGGTTTAGGTTGTGAAACTCTATTTCTTGGTACTGTGTAGTCTTTTGTGTATTGTTTCAGGGATCTTCCTTGGATTCTTTCATACACACAAACCAACACACACACACACACACACACACACACACACACACACACACACACACACATATATATATATATATATGCACGCACGCACAGAGACAGATATATATATACACATGAAAGACAAACGTTTGCAGTCTTTTCAAGACTCTGATTCAGAAGACGAGATACGATAATCTAACAATTTGTTATTGATTATTGATTTACAAGTTTATAATGTATAACTAACATAATATATGTTTTTTATTTTACAGGTTTTGGAGAATATCGGCAACATCGGCTCGGGAATTACAACTTGATAAATTTATTGTTTTGGAAGCTTATTGTTATTTACTTGTTTTGGATATTTTACATGTTTTTATTTAGTCTAATACGCTGGTTTATAATGTTTCATGAATACATTCAAAACATCGTCAAAAGGTTTTTAAATAAGTTATGATCTTTTTGTTATTTATTTTTTCTTTGTTAAAGTGCGGGTAATGTGTGCGAGTGTGAGTGCTTAGGTACCCAGAGGGGATGGGTAAGGATACTAAGGGTACGGGTACGGGTCCGGGTAATTTTTTCAAACGCGGGTATGAGGACGGGTACTATAATACCCTACACAAACCCTATCCATTGCCATCCCTAATTAAATACTGTATATTCCTATCACGACACTAAAAATCTCTTATAATATTGAATGTCCACCATTTTAATTATAAATTATATAGATTATCATTCTCTTTCATCTTAATAATTACATATTTTTAGTCAAAATAATAATAATTACATATTTAATTTATACCATGCTCATTCCATGGATATGAGGCTTCATTATCTCTATAATGCACTTCCAGAGTGTGAAGAGCTTCTCATGTAGTCTTATTGGGATATTTTTTTTAGCCGTTTGGTAGCTAGTTAGCTTTCGTGTCTTGGGCTTTACCCTCTTGTAAACCGGAACAAGATAACATAAGAATATATATATATATATATATATATATATATATATATATATATATATATATATATATATATATATATATATAAAGAAGATCAGAGAAAGTTTGCTTCTTCTTCAACCTAATATAAAAAAGGAAAAACAAGAATTTGTGGAGAAACTAGAAGAAAGATTGAAACAATTAGTTGTTCCAGATTCTCCATCGGATAATCAAGAAGAAAGACCTTCAAGAGACAAAGGTCCGATTATCAATGTCATCAATGAAGACAGCTCAGAAACGGAATCTGTGGCCAGTACCTCCAAAACCAATCCTCCAGATAAACCTCCAATCAATATCAATCCTGTTCTTACCCAATCTTGGAGGCAACCCTCAAAACTTTATTATGAATCTGAGATTCATAATAAAGTTCCTACTTTATTATAGATCTGAGATTCATACTTTATTAATAGAGTATGAATCTCAGATTTGTAACTGTTCTTACCCAATCTTGGGGAAGAGTTTTGAGGCAACCCTCCAAACTCTGATACCAGATCTATGAAGGGGTCAAGGAAGGAAAGGGGGAAAGAAGAGCAGGATGAAAGAAGTAGGAAAACAGGCGGAAATTACATTAATTAAAATAAATAAAATATGGAAATTAAAACATAAAAATAGTAAAAACAGATACTGTAGAGATTAAAAGAGTAAAACAGTAAAAACAAGTACTGTAGAAATTAAAACATGAAATAAAGCATAAACCCAGAAATGTGGTAGAACCGACCAAGAACTGGGGAAAATAAAAACAAAATGAAACCGGAGCGGAGGCAGAGCCTCACCAGAACCGGTGGAGGGAGAAGAGATGATTTAAACCATGCAGGTTTTGATTGAAAACAGCTTGAAAACTACAAGCTTTAACGCTACAAGATTGAAAAGACTGAAGAAGAAAGAAAAAGAACTGAGGAACTCACAAAATGAAAGCTCAGAATGCTCTCAGAGTTTCTCACTCTAAAATCTCTCTAAAAATTCGGATGCCTAACAACTGAACCTAGCACCCTTTAAATAGAAGATTGAAGATTTACTATTACAACACTATCGGTAAAAATGACCTATACTATTGCAACTATTACAACATAGAACCGGTATCATGACTGGAACTGTGCTGTCGGTAAGTGAATAGTGCCGGTGATAAACAAGGTCTTCGAATTTGACTCTTATGTGGATCGCCGGTAAGGAAACGAAAATCATCGGGTGACTGGAACTATTCAATCCAGAATTTTTGTTGGCTTTGTTGACTGAGGGACTATTCATCGTCACTCAGGTTGACTGTAATGTCAATTCCATAGCAATCATCTTCATTTTGATAGAAGGGATCTGAGCATTGGCTTAAATCCTCTTCGTCTTCATCTTCAGATTGTGGAATTAACCCTCAAAACTCTTCAGATTGTGGAATTAATCTCTTCGTCTTCATTATATCAGTAAATACTGTAGGCTAAAAAAGAAAATTAAAGAATTGAATCTAGAACCATCAGTTGAGGAACAACTGAATAACCTTTTAATCCAATCAGATACTTCAGAAGAAGAATCAGATGGTGATTTTGCTGAAGATGTCAATCATATTCAAGAAGATGAGGTTGGAGATCTTAGCTCCGATTCATCTCCTGAGATTAATGTCTTAACTAAGGAACAAGATCTCCTTTTTGAAGTCATTAATTCAATAGCTGATCCAGAAGAAAGGAGAAAATATCTGGACAAGCTCAAATCGTCCATGGAATCTTCTAAGGAAAAGAATTCCAAGGGAAAAGGCAAAGTCATAGTCAAAGATCATTTTGACTTCAAACAAATTCTGAAGAGGCTGGAAGCCACTCAGACAAAGAAGCCAGTAACAATTCATGATCTCCAGCAAGAGATTAAGAATTTAAAACAAGATATCAAAGAGATCAAACAAGAACAAGCTGTTCATAAGCTAATTTTGTCTCAAATAGCAGAGGCTCAATCAGATGAATCTGGCGAGGAAGAAAAGCCAGAATCAAGTGCCATCAAGGAAGATGAGCATGACAGTCCTAAAGTTCAAGATGATCATGAGGATGAAGCATTCTTGAACTTAGTAAATCAATTAAGAATTCAAAAGTTCTATGTTAGGATCAAGATTATTATTGGAGAATTTATTCTTGATTCTACAAAGACTTTTGATACAGTCTTGATTCAAACTGCATTCAAGAAGGATTAATCCCTACCAAATTCTTTGAGAAGACCTCGGAGAAGTTGAGTGCAGCAAATGGTTCTAAACTTAGAATCAATTATAAGTTGTCCAAAGCCCTAATAGAAAACCAAGGTCTCCAAGTGGAAACTCCTTTTCTATTAGTTAGAAATCTTAAAAATGAAGTGATTCTTGGAACTCCGTTCATTAGATCACTTTTCCCTCTTTCCATTTCTCATAATGGAATTAAAACTCAGCATCTGGGAAAAGACATAGTCTTCCCATTCATCAACAAGCCTATCATTAGAGATTTAAATCTCTTAGATTCCAAAATTAACCAAATCAATTTCTTGAAAGAAGAAATTTCTTTTAAGAACATAGAGTTGCGATTCTGAGAACTAAAGATCAAAGAAAAGGTTAAAATCCTTTTCAATGAAATCCAAGAGACTATCTGTTCTGATTTGCCCACAGCATTTTGGAACAGGAAGAAGTACTTTGTAGATTTGCCTTATGAACAAGATTTCAATGAAAGGCAAATTCCAACCAAATCCAGGCCAATCCAAATGAATCATGAACTCCTTAAGTATTGTCAAAAGGAAATTGATGATTTCTTAAGCAAAGGTTTAATCAGGGAGAGCAAGTCTCCTTGGTCTTGTTCTGCTTTTTATGTTAACAAGCAGGCTGAGATTGAGCGTGGTACACCTCGCCTAGTTATCAATTATAAACCTTTAAACCAAGCTCTTAGGTGGATCATATATCCAATTCCTAACAAAAGGGATTTGCTAAACCGCCTAAGTACGGCAAAAATATTTTCAAAATTTGACATGAAATCTGGATACTACCAGATAGAAGTCAAAGAAAGTGACCGTTACAAAACAGCGTTCACTGTTCCCTTTGGGCATTACGAATGGAATGTTATGCCCTTTGGCCTCAAAAATGCTCCTTCAGAATTCCAGAGAATTATGAATGAGATCTTCAATCCTTATACAGACTTTACAATCGTCTATCTTGATGATGTTTTAGTCTTTTCTCAATCTATTGATCAACACTTCAAACATGTCAAGATCTTTATAAGTGTGATCAAAAGGAATGGTTTAGCTGTGTCTAAAACCAAAATTGATCTTTTCCAAACTAAGATTAGATTTCTTGGTCATAACATTTTCCAAGGAACTATTATTCCTATCAAGAGCTATCGAATTTGCTTTGATAAGTTTCTGACCAAATCATTGACAAAACTCAGCTTCGGGAGATTCTTAGGATGTCTCAATTATGTGGCTGATTTCGTCCCTAATCTTAGTACTATCATCAAACCCTTGCACAATCGTCTAAAGAAGGAACCTCCTCCTTGGACTAATGAGCATACAAAAGTTGTCCAACTTATCAAATCTAAGATAAAGAATCTTTTATGTCTTTATCTTCCTAACACATCTGCTTTCAAAATTGTTGAAACCGATGCTTCTGACATTGGTTATGGCGGTATTTTGAAACAAAGAATTTCAAATAAAGAGCATATCATTGCATATACTTCTAAGCATTGGAATTCTGCTCAACAAAATTATTCTACTGTCAAAAAAGAGATTTTGGCAATAGTTTTATGTATTTCAAAATTTCAATCTGATTTACTTAATCAAAATTTTTTGGTTAGAGTAGATTGTAAATCTGCTAAAGATATTCTACAAAAAGATGTTAAGAATTTAGCATCAAAACAAATTTTTGCTAGATGGCAAGCAATTTTAAGTGCATTTGATTTTCAAATTGAATTTATCAAAGGCTCTTCAAATTCTCTACCTGACTTCCTTACTCGTGAATATTTACAGGGTAGGTAAGAGAGAGAGATTGGCAGCAATGCCAAAGACAGAAACTTCCTCTTCAAAGGGGAAGGGTAAAGGTATTGTCCTTAATAAAGGACCCAAACGCCAAGGTGCGTCCAAATCCGGGCCTTCAGCCCAAAAGCAATCGGGGTCATCGACCCAACAACCCACAATCAAACTTGGGTCTTCAACCCAAACCCAATCTGGGTCTTCAACCCAGCAAGCCAAACAGTCCAAAGAAGACTATGGCATCCCAATCCAAACTCTTCAAGCCTTTCAAGATCAAGGCCTTACAAAACTCCCTAAGGGAACATGGGGAGATAGAGTGGAAAACGAATCAGGTTCTCCACCCCTACTCAAAGACCTAATCAGGGAATTAGCCCAATCAGCTATCCCCATAAATGTTGTCAAACCTGATACACGTTTATCAAAAGACAACACCCAAACCCAAACTCAAACGGCCGCAACTAATTATGTTGCAAAAAACATATTTCAATTTGTTGTTCAAATGGAACCAGGATTTTGGGATAACAACCCTAACAAAGTTCCCTCCAAAATCTTTCAAAATGGTTCTCATTTCCAACAATCCCAACCAAATAAAACTAGAAATTTTTATGAGTTTATTTTGATTGATACTGAGACTCATCACGATCAAACACTACCGTGACCCTAAAGATCAATCAACATACACTCACTCAACTTTCCGATTTTGAAGGTTTTAACACCTGAACAATTTGGAAAGAATTTAAATGCTTTCAAAAAAATTTCTCAAACTTTTGATCCCATTGGTTTCAATTCATCGGGATTATCAACAAGCTTGGTACAACATTTTCTCGTACCAAAATATTCAAAATAGACATTCTTGGTTGATATATTTCAAGAAGAATGTTAATTACAAATTCCCTCATTGGTTCGTCCACTGGTGGAAAATATTTGGCCCAATCAAGCAGATCCTTCCTGAAGAAGTTCTTGAAGGATATCAAACATTCGAAAAATATTTTGACAAAGAAGGAAACCCCTTTCCCTGTCAATCTAATATTTTTCTCTAAGCTTTCCCTTTCATGGGTTTTCGGTTGGCGATATAAATACCGAAGCAAGATCAATACCCTGGTTTATTGCCAATTTTACAAAGAGCAACATTTGTCAAGTGGTGGGCACAGGTTTAACTATGCGGCAGCCACAAGTGACAATGTAAAAATCTGGTTCCAAAAAAATCCCAAGTGGATGAAAGCAGCCAACCCAACCTGAGGCTTGTGAGTTTCTTAATCGGAGATCTCGTATAGTTTCGCTTTTGGCGGTTCCAATTCAAAAGAAAGCTTCCTTCGAAATATGGAGGCAATCTTAAAGCTAGCAAAGGAGGAACAAGCCTCTTCATCAAAATCCTCCAAGCAAAAGCTTCCACAATCTGAAGATGAAGACGAAGAGGATTTAAGCCAATGCTCAAATCCCTTCTATCAAAATGAAGATGATTGCTATGGAATTGACATTACAGTCAACCTGAGTGACGATGAATAGTCCCTCAGTCAACAAAGCCAACAAAAATTCTGGATTGAATAGTTCCAGTCACCCGATGATTCTGTTCCTTACCGACAACAAGATCCAAGTTATACAGTCAAATTCTATCACCTTGACTATTCACTTACCGACAAAGACAGCCCACGATTCAGTCATGATACCGGTTCTATGTTGTAATAGTTGCAATAGTATAGGTCATTTTTACCGATATTGTTGTAATAGTAAATCTTCAATCTTCTATTTAAAGGGTGCTAGGTTCAGTTGTTAGGCATCCGAATTTTTAGAGAGATTTTAGAGTGAGAAACTCTGAGAGCATTCTGAGCTTTCATTTTGTGAGTTCCTCAGTTCTTTTTCTTTCTTCTTCAATCTTTTCAATCTTGTAGCGTTAAAGCTTGTAGTTTTCAAGCTGTTTTCAATCAAAACCTGCATGGTTTAAATCATCTCTTCTCCCTCCACCGGTTCTGGTGAGGCTCTGCCTCCGCTCCGGTTTCATTTTGTTTTTATTTTCCCCAGTTCTTGGTCGGTTCTACCACCTTTCTGGGTTTATGCTTTATTTCATGTTTTAATTTCTACAGTACTTGTTTTTACTGTTTTACTCTTTTAATCTCTACAGTATCTGTTTTTACTATTTTTATGTTTTAATTTCCATATTTTATTTATTTTAATTAATGTAATTTCCGCCTGTTTTCCTACTTCTTTCATCCTGCTCTTCTTTCCCCCTTTCCTTCCTTGACCCCTTCATAGATCTGGTATCAGAGCCAGATGGGGAAGTAGGAACTGTATTTTGTTTTGTTTTGTTTTTTTTGTTTTTTTTGTTTTTCTTTGTGACCAGTTTGAATCAATGATGTAACCACCCAACACACAACATTGCAAATTAATGCTAGAAGTTGGTCAATTTTCTTGCTTGTTTTTCAAATGTTATATATACAAGACATATATCTTTTTCTGCCATACGTAAAAACCTAACCCCTTTTGCTTATGTGATATATATATATATATATATATATATGTGTGTGTGTGTGTGTAGCAACTCAGTGAGAGGAGTGTCTTATTATGAGAGAGAGGAAAAAAATCTGGACCATGAAACCATACATGGATGATCAGGATTAAAAATTAGTTGGTGATCATGTGATCACTTAAAAAAGTCACATGACTTTATATTCTAATCTTGACCATTAATGTATGATCCAAAGGTCTAGATTTACTCCTCTTATCCCTCATATTAAGAGACCCCTCTCACTTGAGTCGTTCCACACGCACATACATACATACATACATATATATATATATATATATATATATATATATATATATATATAGTTAAGCAGGTGGAAGAAAACGGTGAAAATAAAACAAGATAGTATTCTTGCAATGATTCAACCTCACTTTTTCGTTAATTGGAAGCCTCTTCAGGCTAGTGTAGCCTGTTCTCACCTTTCTCCTCTAACTATTTGTTTTCTCCCATTTTTCGTTTGGCCTTTGTTATCCAATTTCTAGTCTTAATGATGGAATGTTCATTGGAAATTCATTAAAAAATAAAGTGCCCAAATCTGAAGGTACAAAAGTACAAGTTTTATGCCAGTTAAGCTTTGGCCAATCCCTTGCATATGTGATATGTGCTACTAATTACCGCCTTCAATTTCTATGGGAAGTGAAACAGAAAGTATTCAAGAAATTGCCCCTCTTGGCCAACCCATCACATACAAAAAATAATATAGAATTCTTTCAAAAAAATGAAGTTATTGGAGCAAAGTACATATTCCAGTTCTATCTAACCTGACGAGCTGCGAGTAGGTGCTTTATCAATAAGCACTGCTTCACTACTTGCAGCTTTCTTTGTGGCAAGCTCCTCTAAGCGTTTCCACGTTGCTTCACGACCTTCTGTGATTTCACCTTCTTTCAATTCATCTTCCTCAAACTTTTGTAAGCATTCTTTGGATAGATCAGGGTCAAGATCATAGAAAATCTTCCGCACATTTAAAGTCAAACTATGGACAGCCTGATTCCAATGACTTCTAGCATTTTTCTCCAATGCAGGGAAGATAATGGGCAGTATCACTTTGCGATGTTGTTTGATTAAGTTCACAATGTGATCATTGTTCCACAAGAACAAAGCTCTTTCTGCCACCTGAGGAAATAAAGACACAAGATTCATGTTTGTAGACTCAGGTAAATAGTATATAGCAACTGCAGTTCCATTCAGGTTATGACAGAGACAAATTAAAAGAAATATCATTGTTGAGATTTGTTGGCCCAACTTTAGCACTTCCACAACACACTATGAAGATAATGGCATGCATATCATTGTTCATAAGCTTTCCATGAGCAATGGAGACATCATGCAGTGCACTCGTCCACTGTCGACTAACTCTTGCAAATTGCAACAGACAACCTAATAGCAATTCAAAAAAGTAGGTCTACCCTCTAAAAGTAACAGCAAAAAATATGAATAATTAAAGCTATGGAGCAAATCCCATTCAAGGAAACGCTTCCAAAATGAAATAGGCACATCTAAACATTATACTCATGCTTTCTTCTTTTCTATCTAGGAGGTGTACGGGGAGGGTGGGGTACAGGGAAGGATGGATCCCTATCTACATAGAGTGCCGTAGCTGCCCTTTTCCATGAACCTAAGCAATGGAAGTAATATTGGATTCAAAATCTCTGGAAAAATGTCTGATCCAGTTAAATAATGAAATAGAAGCACCACAAAATCAACCTTTGGGCGACAGCTGTTATCATCATAGTGTTTATCAATTAGCAGAATGCCGTCTATACTTATAAGGTTCATCTAATCAAACTTATTTCATCTTGTTGACATCTCACTGCCATGTATTTAGCACTATGTAGTGACGTGTAAAAATTATAAGATTCTAAATTTGATAAAGGAAAGTCAAATCAGAGACACCTATTAGTTCTTACCAATGGATCCCAAAACTTCTAATATGGACCACTGCAAAAAATTAATTAGAAGTGCCAACTTATAATCATTAACATCAAAGTCGAGCCTAACAGCACAATTACTGATAGAATATATTCACTTCATATGGCCTTTTAAATTGCAGGCAGCCCCAAATAGCAAATTAGTAAACAAAGATCATGGGCTCTTTGCCTCTTTAGATAGAAACATCAACATTCAAATTGAACCATAACATAGTAGATGATTTGTACCAACCAACTATTTAAACATACAAATAGAATTTCTAAGAGGAGAATAATCAAAAGCATCTGCTCTCATTTCAGATTACTAGGCATGGCCACAATGCACATTGAACAGAGCCGAAAAAAAAAAGATAAAAGAAAGAGGTTGTTGCATCACAGGAATAATACAATCAATCTCCTCTTCACAGGGAATGGACAGTCACATTTTCGTTACTTGTACATAATATAGAACCGACACAAATTTTATCTATAAAGACATAGGCTTACATTTCAAGCCACCAGAAAAAACCTTCCTGAATTATTAAGGGATGTAGTGATGTACTCTAGACAGTGAATGACATGTTGTAGGTGATACTAAACCTGTTAGAGATATTAACAAAAACCAATTCTTGGGCCTTCCCCTAACAACTTAAGCTTTTGGATATTTGGATACTCAAATGGTATTGCATTCTCTTCAGCCAAGTGATTAAGAGCTCAATTCTTGCGACCTTTCTCTTAATTAAAACTAATTTTAGCACAAGAGTTTGTGTGGGCCTATGCTTCTTCCATGCACAGCTTTCACTTTCGCATGAGAGGGCACATGAGAGAAAGTTTATAAGCTATCCTTGGGCCTTCTCTTAACAGCATAGACTTTTACCATAGTTTTATATATATATATATATATATATATGATAGGCTTTTGCGATACTCAATTACTTGACAAAACCAAAGTTAATCACATGAGAGAGAGTGGGGCAGGCAAGGGAGATATCTCCAACTGAATACAAACATGAAAGATACGATATAAGTGTATAACATGAAGGTTAAACTTGCCGCAACATCAAAATCTGCAATGGTGAAAATCACATACCACGATTATTGTTCTTTTTTTTATTAAAGACTTTTTGCAGGCAGGGTTTGGAGTAAAACATGATTATACACTTAATTATTGGAAGCTGACTGTACTCCTAAATTATTTATGAGTTGTGATACTTCTTCATATGACATCTTCTAGAGAAATGTCTAGAAAAGTGAGGGCTTAACCACAAAAACTCATTCATGATGCTACGATTATTTACCAGTTACTTTTAAAGGCCGGGTCATTGGAGAAAAGAGATTTGAATGATTTCCATGTTTTAAGAGAGCATATCAGCATATGGCTTAAAGAAACAAAAGGAATAAAGTTTCTTTATCTTTACCATTGTTGTTATGTTTAAAACAAAATATGCATTAAGCAATAAGGTGATGCAAAAAGGTTTTTCCTTTTCATTGTAACTAAATGGCTTCTAAACTAGAGGAATGAATTAAGGTATATCAATAAGGTTGTTAGTTGTTACTGAGAATTAATTCGAAATTCAGGTGCAAATTCCACATGAAACTAATAAAAGAGAAAATAAAATTGGAGAAAAATGAAAGCATTGAAATTTTATACCTGAAAATGGGGGCTATTCAAACAACGGGCAATGCGGCGAAATAATGGCACCATACAACGCTGGAACTCTGGAGGTTGAGTTGATTCTAAGACTTCTTCCAATTCACTCAAGAACATAACTTCCTTTGAACTATTTGTTATCGGCCAGTACTTCACGAATCCCCTAATAATGGTATCAGCAAGCTTGCAGTCTTTCTCCACAAATTGAGTAATGCAATAAGATAACTGCTGATGATACATTGCTAAACACTTTGGTTTGTGCAGGGGAATCAGCACACGAACAAGAAACAGCTTATGCTCTTCTTTCAATGGCAGTGCAAAACCATTAATGATGCTCCCCAGAATTTCAAGGAATTCGGCAATCCCATTATGCTTCTCAGTCTCAAGAACAAAATTAAAGAAGATATTATTGATCGCTTTCCTGATAAAAGGGCGATGCGCCATAAATTTCCCATAGATACGGTGCAGGGTCATTTTCAAGTATTCCCTTTCTCTAGGATCTTCAGAGTCAAACAAATCCAGCAGCCTCAAAACGAAGGATTGATCAACAAACCTCTTAGCCAGCTTTGCATCCAGCTCAGGTGATGCCACAAATCTCAGAAAAAGCTCATACACGATTTGCAAATGAGGCCACGCAGGATCCATTGAAGGCTCCTCCTCCTCCACCTCAAGGCCATCAATAAGCTTGTTCTCGCGTGGCTGAGGACTAAGTGTTCTGAATATATTTGCAGACACCATTTTCACAACTGCTTGTATCACAGTTTCTGTGA
Source organism: Sophora flavescens (assembly GCA_030762895.1). Taxonomy (NCBI): domain Eukaryota; kingdom Viridiplantae; phylum Streptophyta; class Magnoliopsida; order Fabales; family Fabaceae; genus Sophora; species Sophora flavescens. The sequence goes on from CM061069.1 coordinate 148,804,716, forward strand.
ATTTAGCATTAGCAGAAGTCACATAATCCACCAGTTCCACCAAGGTCTGTCTCTTAATCTCCTTCTCCTTCACGTTCTTCGCGGGGTCAGTGAAGTCAAACACAACACTGCACATCTTGAGCTTCTTGATAAACAAGCCAGGCTTCTCTGAATTGGGAACATCCCTGAATGAAGGCAATGCTTCATAAGAACTGAAATTCCCGTTGGGATTTTCATCCACACCCAATAATGGTAATTGAGCTCTATTGTTACCATGATTCTGTCCTGCATTCAAAGCAGAATTATGGGGTTGTGACACAGAAGAAGAACTCCCTGATTTGCTAACAAGATCACTGCTTTTAACACCATGGCTTCTACCACTACCACTTGCACCATGTTCAGAACCTTTGGATGATTTTCTAGGAAGTTTACTAAATATTTGTTTGAACATAATTCATGAAACAAACGCGTAACAAGCAATCTGAAAAATATAACGATCCCTTAAATTATCTTAACAAAAAAAAACAATTTTGTTTGTACGGAAGAAACAGAAACTAAGAACAATTAAGGAACCGGGTTCAGTAACATACTAGGATCATGTCCTGAACCGACCAGGCACAAATGTTACACACTTGTCTGTTTCTTAAAGGAGAAAGAAGAGAAGCCATGCTTATCTGGGTAGAAGAAGAAAAATGGAGCAACCCGATTCGATTCGATGATTGAGAAGAAGAAGATGATGAAGAAGAATCTGTTTGTCACGAAACAAACACGGTTAGGGAAAATTGAAATTTTGGGATAACAAAGACTGATGGTGAAACCAGAAATCGGTGTTAATAATCACATAGACACAGCCACAAGGTTCAGAAATTCAGAATTGGAATTTCAGAAACTCAATTTTATTCTCCGTTGTTCTTCGACTTGAAAGTTGAAACGCGAGAGGAAACGAAGAAGAATGTTCTGCAGATTTCCCTTTTCCCCCTTTTTTTTTTTTTTCCTTCTAATATATATTTTAGTTTCTAGTTAAAAAAAATAAAAGGGCGTTTCGAACTTTATGTAAAAAAATAATATTAAAATATGACAAAATAAATTGGAATATCGAGAGAAAAAAATCAACCACATGCGATGCAAGCATATATGATATACCGCTCATTATCCAGAATTTGAATCCCATTATCGATACGAGAATATTGTTGGTGCTTCTAAGATTTGATTTACTTAAACTTTTATCCAAAAAATAAAATAAAATTAGATTAGTAAAAAATGAGATGGAATATTATAATAAATAAAATAAAAAATTGATTAGGTTTAATACACAAAGCAAACACGGTTTTGTTATCTTCGTGGTTGTTGTTTGTTGACTTAGAAGCTTTGTTTTAATAATTCTCACGATTCTATCATTCCATTCTTCTTCAAGAAGAGGTCAAGTCAGTGGTGTATGATTTTCGACCAATTTGAAGTCAGCAGAAAAACGTAAATGGAAAAATACACCAGACACCGGAACCGTATAAGAAGAATATTATGAAGAGTGTGTAATAAGTTTAAAATAATAAAAATTAAATCCTTAAAAAGTCATTTTAAGATTTTATTTTTTTCCTTTGATGGGGAATAGTGTATTAAGAACCTCAAAACTCAGAGGCCACCAAATGATTCTTATAAGTCATTTTAAGAATTTAAGGACAAGTTTTTGACCATATCAAATAGTTCAATCAAATGCCTAAACTAGATCGTAAGCTTTTCATCAGAAAATGAATTTGAGCACACAACGGTATTTTGACAATAAAAAAAGATAAGTGGTTCACATGTAGCAAAAAGAAAAATGTGGTCCATTGGTCTTTTTCAATGTAGTTTAAATTCTTTCTTCTTTTTTTTTTTTGAGAAAAGTTTAAATTGGTCCATTGGCCTTTTTCAATGTAGTTTAAATTCTTTCTTGTAATTATAAATAAATTCTTCTCATATCACCTTATTTCACTTTCTTAAATTTTTCATCATCTTTATTATGTGAATCGAACATCATGCATCACTAATAATTTGCTTGTAATAGTTAAAAAACTAAAATCATTTTTTCTTTCCATACTTTGTAGTAAGATCCCATTTCCTATAAATAAAATTCAAACAAGCATTTACACCAAAAAAAATAAATAAATTCAAACACATCAAACTCAACCTCTTTTAATGATTAATAATATATAATTACATAATAATAACCAAAAAAAAATTTACTTCACTTTTTCAAACACCCATTCAACTTTTCGTTGATCAGCCGCCTTACAAAGATATAATAATTTATTACATATGATATTGATATCGATACCAAAAAAAACGTTATTACTGGTAGTTAGTGTAGTTAATTTTGAAAATAGGAAATAAAAACATGAATTAGGAAAACAAAGCAAACAGTCCCAAACTATTCTTACACACACTATATTTAATATTATTTAATATAATAATAAAATAACAAAAAATGATTAACATATAATGATGATGATGATGATGATGATAATAATAATAATAACAATAATGATGATGATAATAATAATAATAATAGTGTAACACCCCGATTTTCACTACTTTCTAATATCGGTAATAAATATATAAATGTTTATATATTTTTTTATTCGATACTTAGAAAATGATTTTGGGAAAATCATAGTCATATTTATATTATGCTTATTTTTATAAGGTTACAATTAAATTTTGAGTTCAAAATTCAGACGGAACCCGATCTGCGTTTTCGCTGACAGTAAAATTTTACTGATCAGAAAACCTAATTTTGACTCGCGAACGAAATGGTTAGATTTTAAATCTCATTTCCAACGATAGTGGTTATTTTGAAAATTTTCAAAATAAATAAGTTATAATACCTTATTCGGGCGTCAAAACCTAAATCGGGTAATCAACGGAGTCGATAACGGATGTGCAGAGACAAAACCTGACATCGGATGATGAAACATCTTGCCACCTAGGGTGGTGAGTCATGGGGGTGACTCACCTAGCATTTAATTCATGTAATGATGGATTTAAGTGCGAAAAGACCAAAATGACCCTAACCTAACCTATCCTAATTAAATGATAACCATGGTTAAGGCAAGACAACTTCAAATTTCCTTCTTCATCTTTTTTTTTTTTTTATGGTGCAAAATCAGCCACATCTCCTTCAACCATGACCACTCATTTGTCATGATTACTTTGGGGTCTGAAATGTCCAAAATGTCCCTAGATTGCCATGGATATTTCAAGAGAACCATAAGGTAATTTTACCCGAAACTCCCTTAAACTAATTTTTGAAAAACTTGATCATCTTCATAACTTTTTCTCATCAACAAGAGGTGATCTTTCTCTCCATGATCAATCGTGCCTTCTTCTTACAAACATGATAACAATATGTGGTGAAAAATTATCTAATCAACAGATAATTGAAAAGGTACTTAGAACCCTAGCTCCTAAATTTGATCATATTGTTGTTGCAATCGAAGAGGCTAAGGATCTTGAGACTATGAAGTCTGAAGAACTTCAAAGTTCCTTAGAAGCTCATGAGATGAGGCTTAATGAAAGGAGTCTGGGAAAGTCAGTTGATATGACTAATCAAGCTTTGTCTGCACATGTCAACAAGAAAAGTGCTAGTGAAAAGAATAAATGGAATAAAGGTAAGGGTAGATTCACCAAAGGAAATTGGTCTTCCAAACAAGAAAGATCAAGATCTGATGGTGACAGACCCGAATCCTCTAAAAGAGGAGGAGGGTCTTCTAAACAGAAAAGTGGCAAAGAGAAATTTGACAAAAGAAAGGTGCAATGCTTTAATTGTGAGAAGTATGGCCACTTTGCAGATGAATGTTGGCATGGAAAGGGCAAGCAAAAGAAAGGAAGTGATGATGATGAGGCTCATATTGTTCAAGAAGACTCGGATGAGGATGTTGTGTCGCTAATGGTGACAGCTAGTGATGAATCCTCAAACACTGAGCAGTGGTATCTTGATACTGGCTGCTCAAACCACATGACCAGTAACAAGAGATGGCTGACTAATCTTGACACTTCAAGAAGGAGTAGAATAAGGTTTGCAGATGACAGAACTTTGTGTGTTGAAGGTGTTGGCAATATTGTCATCAGAAGGAGAAATGGCAACTCTGCTGTGATAGAGAATGTGATGTATGTACCAGAAATGAAATGCAATTTGTTGAGCATTGGCCAGTTAATTGAGAAAGGATTCTCGGTGATAATAAGGAATGATGCATTGGAGATGTTCAATTCTTGTGGAAAGCTGATACTGAAGGCTCCTCTGTGCAAGAACAGAACCTTCCAGATCAACCTAAAGAATGTTGAAATTCAATGTCTGAAAGCAACCAAAATTGATGAAGGGGGTTGGCTTTGGCACTCGAGGCTTGGAGACCTCAATTTCAAAAGTCTAAAGCAGCTTGGTGCAAAGCACATGGTAGCTGGAATCCCAATTACAAAGATACCAGAAAAGGTGTGTAAGGTCTGTGTAGCTGGCAAACAATCAAGAAAGGCATTCAAATCATGTCTTCCAATGAGAGTAGCAGCAGTGATAGAAGTGGTGCATTCAGACATTTGTGGTCCTTTTGAGGTACCTTCTTTAGGTGGTAACAAGTATTTCATTTCTTTATGTGGATGCTTTACTCATCACAGGTGAGAGTATTGAGGAGATTGAGAGTTTTAAGTCTCTCATGAAGAATGAGTTTGAAATGACAGACCTAGGGAGATTGGCTTACTTCCTAGGGATGGCATCATTCTACATCAGAGAAAGTATATTTCTGAAGTATTAAAGAGGTTTAGCTTGACAGGTTGTAATCCAGTAACTACTCTTGTTGAAGCAAATGTGAAATTTGAAACTAGTGATGAAGGAGAAGTTGCTGACAGCACTCTCTACAAACAGATAATTGGTTGCCTTAGATATATCTGCAATAGCAGACCAGAAATTTGTTATGGAGTTGGAATGGCTAGTAGATTCATGGATAGCCCCAGGAAGTCACATCTAGTTGCAGCCAAAAGAATATTAAGATACCTGCAAAGGTAAGGAGGAAAGTATGCTGATAGGCTACTTTGATTCTGATTGGTGTGGTGACAGAACTGATAGTGTTTCAGCTACTAAGTGCACCTGTGAGCTGGTGTTCTAAGAAGCAAACAGAGATTGCATTGTCCAATTGTGAAGCTGAATACATTGCAGGTTCTTATGCATCATGCCAAGCTATTTGGCTCGAGGCTTTGCTGAAAGAGATGAGAATTGAAGTAACACCGCCTATGAAGTTAATGGTTGATAATAAATCAACCATCAATCTAGCCAAGAACCCTGTCTCTCATGGAAGAAGTAAACATATTGAGACTCGTTTTCACTTCCTGAGAGAACAAGTTGCTCCAGGAAAGCTAGAATTGGTGCACTGCTCAACTGAAGTGCAGAAAGCTGACATTTTAACCAAAGCTTTAAAGATAAACAGATTTGAATAGATGAGGGAAGAGTTCGGTGTTGTATCACTCTCAAAATTCAGGCAAGTATGATATGTGGCAAATGAAAGGTGAGGCCCACGGTACCAACCTAGTTGGGATGTTGAACACCTCATAGTGATGCCCATTTGCATATCCATACTTGTTTAGAGGAAACTGAATTACAATTACAGGGGAGTGTTAGTGTAGTTAATTCAGTTAGTTTGTTAGTGTTGTGTAACTGAATTAAGAGAGTGATTAGTTAGTGAATTGATCCATGTGGGACTTTGTGAAAATATAAATACAAGTGAATCAATAATAACTTTACATTCAATGATCATTTACTTTGTGCTCTCTTAATTTCGATATTCCTCTTTCATTCATCTTTCTTATAAGCCATAGCTTATCTCTAACAATTACTTAAAGAATTGTCTCGTCGAGGCAGCTTACAAAATATACTTGGATTTGTTCTCAATAAAAGCTTGAATTGATGGTTCTCTTCCTAGAAAGTCCGATAACACTTCAAAAGAATCCTTCCCTCCCCCTAGGGCCAGTACCTGCAAATATTTTCAAATAAATACTACTAAATGTATAATAACAATCGTTGAAATCTGCTTTAGTTAGCCGATAAATACCATGAACCCTGATAAATAAAAAATAATTAGAGCACCTTAAAATTGGTAACGAAAAACGAAATTTTTACACAAGTTTTTCATATAAAATTCATTGCCGAATTTCCCATTCCCACCTTGAAAGGGACACACTATGGGGGAAAACTAGAATGCCATAGCCATCAGTTACCTTGTTCCTAAATTGCATGCCAACATGCTGGTTTGAAACATCATTGCAGAACTTTGAGGTGAATATATCAGCAGCAAAAACCTGAACATTTGAGGTTATAGTTTTAATTATTCAAACACAAAGGTAGGGAAGATTTTCTCCAGAACAACAAACTTAACAAAACTACATATGGATGATTAAAAATTAAAAGATGCTTGCCATGAAAATTTAGAACTATGAATTTTAACAACGATATCAGATGAAAACATAGCAGAGTTATTCAAACCTCACTCCATAAACGACTGTAGCAAGCGGCCTCATAACCAACAACACTAGAAGGAAAACATGAAGCTGGATTGGTTCCTTCTAACGTCGGCAAGCCTAGCATCACCTATGAAATGAAAATTATATAGAAATTCCTTTCACTCCTTTCATTACAAATGCTGAGCTTCAAATCGAAACTTAACATTAAGTTCATTTACCTTGGGATGAAGACCCTTGTATAACTCTTTAATGTCTATGTTATCCGCAGAATGTATGAATTGGTCAAAAAGACCTGATAGAAAGCAGCTCTTAAGTTAAATGAAAATATGAAAAAGTAACTAATGACAAAGAAGGGGTGTTTGCAACTGAGTTGTGTTATTAAATTATTGAATCTGAAAATCTCAGCTCATAAGATAATTATACCTTCACATGTTTATCTTGTCACAGAAGCTAACAGGATATTCTAACACCTAGCTCAACTACTAACAGAATACACTAACTGCGTTAGGGAATATTCTAATAGAATTTACAGCACTCTAACACATAGGTAATGTTGATAATAATAAACATTTCACCTTTTAAGTAGAAAATAACCGTTTCAGTTTCTTGGCTAACGTACAACTGGAACTTTCACTTGTAGACTCAATCAAGCACATCATGCATGCATTCATGTATGTATATACAATATACAGCAATTGACTGAATCAAATCCCGAACTATAAGAACTATTCACTACTCTGCTGTGATCGTAACATTGGAATTTACAAATGACAATGGAACTCAAATACAATTTTCAGTGTAACTTACTCACGAGAGCAGAGTAAGATATCATAAATAGGCATCAAATGATATAAGTAAAACCATAGAGTTTTTACTATATCCTCCTACAAAATCCTCCCACTAATCCTCCTAGTACTAAAAAAAGTATTAAAGAAAAAATTTAATGCAGTCAATGTCTTAGAAATATAAAAAGCATTCAATATTTTCTTTATTTTGTAAGTAAGAGGATTGAGTAGGAGGATTAGAATTATTCAAAATCATAATATAAAAACTAGTAAATAAGTTCAATTGTCAGTATGAAAATATAAAACAACTTACAGTATAGAATCTCTTGCTTCAATTTAAGGGCAGAAAAAGAAGCCCTCCATCTTTTAATTGATTTGCATATGTCATCCTTTATGGGCTTCGTGATATCCTGCCAGTCACAAGCTTAACCAATTAAATTACATAACATAGCATTTAGTAGGCCTATTTCAGATTGGGGGACCTAAAAAAACAACGACAAGCTATCAAGAAAAATCAAACCATAAGTATCAGGAAATAATGGGGGGAGAGTTGGCGAAATTTACCTGATGAAATCCAGAAATCATCTTCAGAGAAAAGGTATCATAACACCTACAATTTCCACAAGTAGAGTAAATTTGTGTTCAATCTAAATTAGAACAAAAAGGACTGTGGGTTTTGTTACCAGTTTTCTAACAGCAGAGCAGGTACTTCGACAAAGTCAGGATCAACACGTAATCCAGAAAATCGAGCAAATGATGCACGGCTGCAAATTTGTTGAACCTAACAGTGTATTTTAAAACGAGTTTAGAATAAGGATGAACCAAGTTATGAACAAGATTAAATTAAACTATGCCTTACAATATCTCACACCTGCAGGAAAATACAGCTCAATGAAAATTCAAGCAATTGAAAGGATAAATCCAATTAATAACTGAGGTTGGGCTAATAACTAATATAAATCTAGATTCATTGTCGAAAGTGAAACTCATGTCCCTTAACCATGGGCTTAAAGCACAGCCAGCAAGGACTCAAAAATCTAATTCCACTTTATTATGTCCAATCTGGGGCTTGGGTATTGTTGGAATAACATGCTTGACAAGGCCCCTCCCGATTAACTTGGCTGAAAGGAATATCTACAGAAACTATTTACTCTAGAATGCAAGTAGATTGATACAATCGTAGAACCAAATTGAATCAATTTCTATGGGAAATTCTTATACACTAAGAATATTACTCTCAACAATTCTGAAACCATCCAAATTTAATTTAATATTTTCAATCCCATACAGTCACCCCATGTCATTCTTTTACTGGAGCAGAGTACTACTGTCAGACTGACTACACAATAATTTCCCATTTCTTAGTATGTGGGTTAGTCAGGAGATAGAGAACCAAGTTGTTTCAATTTTATGGCTGGATACTGGATAAACTAGCAAGCTTGAAATTCAAATTAACAGAACTTTTATCATACAACAAAGTGATGGGTAGGGGAGTGATTAGTTAATGCCTTAATGGAAATACTAGCAATTGCGCCTACTAAAATTATCATATTTTTTAAACTTTTTGTTACATGTCCAAAAACAACATACACACAGATGCCTGAGCAGTGTTCATTATTGTTAGCTTTGTCAAGGACAAACATTGTCAAAGGAAGTGCATATGAAGTAGCACCAGCCAACATCATTTTCACAAGTTATGTCATGTAAAGAATATGACCCCTACACTCTACCCTCATTTACAAACAACAAAGGTCACACAGCTTATCTTTCCTTCTGCAGCCATGCTGCAAGATACATATATTGCACTATGTGATATGAATGCAGCATTTATTACAGCAATAAACAACAATACTAAGCTGCTCTTTGGAGTTCGAATGATGCAGGCACTACAATCTACAAGACATGAGCTTAAATATACAATTTTTTTACTTAGTCACTTGATATATAGCCTGCCTGTAATATCTCATTTCTTACTATTAGAATATTTGGGTTAATTACTATATTAAAATTATACTTTCAGTCCTAGGGTCCTAAAGTAAGATACTCAGTCAAGTCTTTGTATGGGCTTTTCCTTCAGGGAAACCCCTAGCTGCCAAGCATGTGATGCGCCTCAGTTTTGGGTGTGAGGCCTTGATTATTGTCTTTCTCGTCATCTATTATAGAAGATCTATCCTAGTTTTCTCAATTTTATCAACCACCCAGATTTGATTTCCTTAGCAACATGAGTTAAGCATTCACCCAATCAAATTCCGAATTATTCAACACTTGAACTTTACCTAAATGCCATCAAACCCCAAATCCTGATCCCCCAGGTACTGTTAACACTTCACAGCAACCTAGCACTCACCAATCTAACCCTGAGTAAAACCCTTTCATATTAACTGTACATCCTCCCCTTTCCCTCACATGCATCCAATGAACCTTCAATCCCTAATTTTAATTCCATTCCTAATTCTCCCAAGGAAACCTAATTTGGACAAGTTCAATTCTATGCCTTCCACTGTCCTATACCAGTTTTAAATACTACAAAAAAAAGGTAAAGATATTCAGGAAAAGATCTCACAAGTTTACATTATCCCCTTCCCCAAACACAAACAAGGCAAATATAAGAACTGTAATGCTAATCTTGGTAGATGAAACTCTAATTCTAATAAATAAATCGAGCTTCGAGGATATGAAAGCAAACATACCACATGGCCAAACTCGTGGAAAAGACTGACCACTTCAGAAAACCACAATAATCCAGGACTACTGTCAGCATTCTTTTGACACTGGGATATTAGTAATGCAACTGGTATCTACATAAGCATAACAAAGGGACAAGAATTAAGAGAGAAAGAGAGAAATAATATGTAACCCATCTGATTCCCATGAAAAAAAATTAAAAAATAAACAAATGAGCAAAACAAGAATGTTGATGTCACACTCATTGTAAGGGTTGAAAACAAAACAACAACAATAATAAAGACAGCCATCCTATGAAGCATAGACATTGACATGGACACATCACACACGACAGTGACACAATGAGCACACAGACATGGACACAGATACAGAGACACAGTAAATTTGTAAATTGGACGCGTGTCTTCATGTGTCCAACACGTGACACGGCACCAAATGGAATATCTGCTTTATAACAATCATAAGCAACCATGCATAAAAGGTCTAACAGCAATCTCTAAAGTACATTCTTAAATAATGCCAAAGAGAAATGCCCTCCGAGGTCAACTCTACAACTCCTCCAAGGCCAGGAATTTTATTTTTTTTATGGGCAACAGTTCTCGATAGTATTAATTCCATTGACATCTTGCCAATTTTTAGACTTTACCTTGATATGTTACATGTAACGCCAGTGCATTATTTTTGGGTAATAAAATATAGAGGTGCAGTGCCAACATTTTTTTAAAAATTGTAGGGTGGCTATTGTCTTATGGAATAATCTTTTTGGAATTATTGAACACCTGCTGCCACATTCCATGCTCGAGCAATTTCTCATGGCATTATATTAGAATAATTAGACCTAACTTCACCCCAAAAGTTTCCTATGCACTGCCCTTGATATGTTACATGTAAGGCCAGTGCATTATTTTTGGGTAATAAAATATAAGGCTGGTTTTGATAGAGGTGCAGTGCCGGCTTTTTTTTTTAACAAAAAAATTGTAGGGTGCCTATTTTCTTATGTAAACGAAACAGAAACTAGAGTAGAAGAAAGAGAGAGAGAGGAAGAGAGAAGATAGATTTCTTTGTAATTGTATTTCTCAGTAATAAACTCAGAATTACAGAGAAGGCTATGTATTTATAGCTTTGAGCTTCTAACAGCTCTTGATGGATTTGACAGTTGTAGCCAACTGTCATAGCTAACTATCATAACCGAATACTGCTACCAAATACTGCTGACTCAGCATATTCGGTTATGTTTACATGGATTCTGTACTAGCTTAGGCCTATACTCTATTATTATGGAATAATCTTTTTGGAATTCTTGAACACCTACTGCCACATTCTGTGTTCGAGCAGTTTCTCATGGGATTATATTAGAATAATTGGGCCTAACTTCACCCCAAAAGCTAACTTAAAGGGGGAGGATTGCCCAAGTCTTTATAAATGGTTCATTACACATATACTCAACGAATGTGGGACTTCAACACTTAATATACCCCTCACGTCTAGCACTGACATCTGCAAGTGACCCGACATCGAGATAGGCTTCGATAATATATTAGAAGAATTGGGTCTAACTTCACCCTAAAAGCTAGCTCATAATAGGTGAGTTGAATTGCTCATATACTCAGCCATTGTGAGACTTTAATACTTAACGTAGAGACATTGCTTAAAAGTTTTAGGTAAGAGTAAGACCACGAAGGCCAAAATTTGGTGGAAGCGTGTGATTTTTGCTGTTCTCAGGTTATATGTAGCTGGAGAATGCAACCATTCTCAATAACATTTGCACATATTTACAAATCTTATGAGATAAATTTGTGTTTATGGCCTTTATTTGGTCATCACATGGTCTTTTCAAGGGAGTGTATCTGATTTGAAGAAAGATTGGACAGATTTAAGTGTCCTTTTAAACTAGTAATAAACCATCATAGTGAAATCTAGATAAGAACACTGACATCTGCACCATAATGTTGATCACTCGGTAGGTGATGGAGGAATTTTCTTAAATGATGGATTTTCTAAGACAAGACAAATGCGAGAAACATGTTTAACAGAGATGCTAGCAGAGGCTGAAACAGCAGAACTATGCTACAGGTTATAGTTTCAATGCTCAAATTCTCATGAAAATTATTTAAAGTAACAACTCAGCCACAAAGGGAATAAGAAAATTGATTGTCACGAGAACATGCAATTTAGGGTTTGGGTTTGGGTGGGGGGGGACAGATGCTTCCTAAGCCAACCCAACTACATAGAAAATGATGCTTACAATCAGAAAATGAAAAGAAAATTAACTTCATAACTGAAAAATAACCTGTCGGGCCCCACTGACTGTTAATGCGCTGTTCTGGAGAGCCACCGCGCAAGTATGACCATATTTTCCTTCCCTGTTTAAATAAACAATATGAACCATTTCTTCAACTTTCACTAGCAACCAAAAACTAATGAAGTACTGAGATTTCAATTAGTTAAAATGCTCAACCTCGAGAACAAATCAAGGTAGCAATAACCCAATAATTCACTAGAAACTAAGTCATGTACAGAAAAAACACGAACATCACAGTGCCAAACATCCGCTCCTGCAATCTCCTCAAACCTTAAACCTGCATGGAAAATAACAAGGTAGTATCTAACAACCGAGTGAAGAAACCAGAATAACGAATTGGGCCACTCGGGCCCACTTAGCTGGACTCACACAAAGCTCATGCCACTGTTACAGCTGAGCTAACAAACTCTCGCGCCTTTACTCTTTCCTCTTGATGTATAAATAACACTTGCTATAGCATTTAACAATTTGAATGAATGAGAACATATTTTCTCAGTATCTTACATTCCAAATTCTCTCAGTTTTGTCAAGTTCATTATGAGTTCTTTCAATTCTGTTATGGTATCAGAGCTTCTCTTTTAGGAGGAGCTCTGCTGCGCCATTCAGATCTGTCCTGGACCTGTTCTTATCTGTTCTGCATACTTCTCATTTCATCTTCTTCTTCTCATTTCAATTTCTCAGCGAAAATGCCTCCAAAGCAAACTGGTGGAGCATCAAATCAGAATCAATATGCTGATCCTTCACAAAATCCTCTATCGCCATACTATATTGCAGCTGGAGAACACAATGTTACTTCCTTAGTGAATCCAGTTCTGCACGGAACCAAGAACTACCATGGCTGGGCGCGATTGATGAGGAAAGCTCTTATCACTAAGAACAAGATCAAGTTCATAGACGGCTCGATTCCATTCCCTGACAAGTTCGATCCTAGCTACGAAGCATTTGAGCGCTGCAACAATTTAGTTCACTCATGGCTGATTAATTCAGTGAGTCCTTCAATTTCTCGAGGCATAGTGTACATTGAGAGCTCTCACAAGGCATGGAGTATACTCAAGGAGCGATTCTCTCAAGGAGACTCGATAAGAGTAGCACAACTGAATCAACAGATCTATTTCTCCAAGCAAGGTGCTCAATCTGTCACTGATTACTTCACAGATTTAACAGGTATTTGGGAAGAACTTGATAACTATAGGCCAATTCCTGATTGTAAATGTACAAATAAATGTACCTTTGATGCAATTCAAGATCTGTTGAAATATAAGGAAGATGATTGCGTTATTAGATTTGTTACTGGTTTAAATGAGGAATTTGCTATGGTAAGGTCTCAGATCCTCATGATGGAGCCCTTACCACCTCTGAATAAAGCATTCTCTATGGTAGTACCATTTGAGAGACAAAATGGACTGTGTTCAGAAGAAAATGAAAGTTCTGTTCTGGTTAATGCTGTTGATGGAAGGAAACCACAAGGTTATGGCCGTGGGAGAGGTTATAACAGTAAGATCTATACATATTGTGGCAGGACTGGCCACACAGTCGAAACATGCTATAAGAAGCATGGATTTCCACCAGGTTTTCAGAGGTGGAAAGGAGGTAATGCCTCAGTTAATTTGTCTCATAATACTGATGAATTGGATTCGAAATTTGATGATGCAGTGAGCACTAAGGAATTCAAGGATTCCAAGGAGCCACCAGCACCTGCTGTGATCACTCAAGATTGATCACTCAAGATGATTACAAAGCCTTAATGACTTTGCTGAAGACATCACTTCAGAAACCTGTTGAGAATGCAAAGGAAGCACACACTGTCAACAACATTAGCTCATTCACTCATTCAAGAGGATCTGGCCAAGCCTCCTTTGCAAGTATTTCTGTTTGTAATTCAGTAAAGAAAAGTAGAGATGTTTGGATTATTGATTCTGGAGCATCGGATCATATATGTTGTTCCTTGGATTGGTTTAATAGCTATAAGCAAATAGATCCAATTACTATACAGTTGCCTAATGGAAATGTTAGTAAAGCTGATATTTCAGGAGAGGTGAAGCTTGGAACTTCCATTGTTTTGCATAATGTCCTTTATGTACCACTGTTTGCCTTCAATTTGGTATCTGTATCCAAGTTGACTTGTGACTCAAATATGTCTTTTACTTTCTGTGATGATGGTTGTTCTATTCAGGATTCGAAGAAGAAGATGATTGGTTTGGCTTTTACTACCTGAATACTTCTCAGAAGATATGCAATAAAGAGATGTTACAAATGTCTAAATGTAATTCTGCTATTTGTAATAACTCTGCTTTAATTCCAGAATCAGCCCTGTGGCATTTTAGGTTAGGGCATGCTTCCTTGCCTTTGATACAAAAATTGTCTTCTCAAATTCCTTATGTGAATTGTAATAGGATTGGTATTTGTGATATATGCTATTTTGCTAAACAAAGAAGAACTCATTTTGCTGTTAGCAAGAGTAGGGCATTGCAGCCCTTTGATTTAATTCACTTAGATATATGGGGACATTCAGTGCATCATCACAAGTATTTTCTCACAATTGTGGATGACTTCAGTAGATTTACTTGGATAGTTCTCTTGAAAGGAAAATTTGAAGTACAAAATCAGGTTCAGAAGTTTGTCCTCATGGTTGAAACTCAATTTGGAGCAAAGGTTAAGCAAGTAAGGACGGACAATGGGCCTGAGTTTTCGTTGCCACAGTTTTATGCTACAAAGGGGATCCTACATCAAACTAGTTGTATTGCTTCTCAACAAAATCCTAGAGTTGAAAGGAAGCATCAACATATTCTGAATGTAGCTAGAGCACTTCTCTTTCAGTCCAAACTGCCCAAAAGATATTGGTGCTATGCAGTCCAACATGCTGTTTTCTTGATCAATAGAGTCCCCTCCAAAGTAATTGAGTACAAGACTCCTTATGAGCTGCTCCATGGTCACATTCTTGATCTGTCAGACTTGAAGACTTTTGGTTCCCTTTGTTTTATGTCTACTCATGCTGGATCTCCACATACCAAGTTTGACTCTAGAAGTCAAAAGTGCTTATTTCTTGGTTACAAGCCTGGAACCAAGGGTTATGTTGTTTTAGAGTTGCAGACTCACACCACCCATACCACTAGAGATGTTGTATTTCATGAATTGATTTTCCCTTACTCCACCAACACTGCCACCAATCATTGGCAGTATAATGAGCCTACCACTACCTTCCCTGACACACCATCTTCCTCACCACCCGAGCCAACCTCACCAATCACACCACCACCTGAACCTGATTCCATTCCCTCTCCACACCCTCCTTCTATCCCACTACCACCTAGAAAATCCACCCGAACCATACATCCACCATCCTATTTGGCAGATTATGCTTGTAATTCTGCTACTCAGTGCAGCACTGCACATCCAATTTCCAAATTTCTTTCCTATGACCACATCTCTCCATCTCACACAGCCTACATCCATTCCATTCAAACCCTTACATAACCTACCTCTTATGCAGAAGCAAGCAAGCATTCTTGCTGGCTTGAGGCTATGCAGACTGAGATTCGTGCTTTAGAGGCCAACCGGACTTGGGAAATTGTTGACATACCTGAAGGTGTTATTCCTATTGGTAATAAATGGGTTTACAGGATAAAGAGGAAATCTGATGGTTCCATTGAAAGATTTAAAGCTCGCTTGGTAGCCAAGGGCTACACTCAAACGAAGGGCCTAGATTACTTTGAAACTTTCTCCCCGGTAGCTAAAATCACTACTGTTCGGACTGTCTAAGCCTTGGCCGCCATCAACCATTGGCATGTTCACCAACTTGATGCGAACAATGCTTTTCTTCATGGGGAACTCCATGAAACTGTGTACATGACCATACCTCAAGGTTTCCCCACTTCTCATCCAAATAAGGTGTGCAGGTTGCTGAAATCTTTGTATGGACTGAAACAGGCTAGTAGATCATGGTTTGAAAAACTCACTGCTATCCTCACACAAGTGATTATACTCAAGCACCATCAGACCACTCTTTGTTTATCAAGAAGTCATCCACTGCATTTACAGCTCTTACCATCTATGTAGATGACATTGTCCTTGCTGGTACTTCATTGCTCGAATTTCACTCTCTTAAATCCACTCTCCATCAAGCATTTGGCATCAAGGACCTAGGCCAACTGAAGTTCTTTTTAGGCCTTGAAGCGGCACACTCATCTAAGGGTATTTTCCTATGTCAACGACAATATTGCTTGGATCTTCTTATTGACACTGGATTTCTTGGCAGCAGACCTGTTAATACTCCTCTTGAGCCTGGCTCTCATTTATTCCAGGATGATAGTGGGTCATTTACTGATGTTCCAGCTTATCGAAGGCTGATTGGGCGCCTTCTTTACCTCACTACTACTCGGCCAGATATCTCATTTGCTACTCAGCAATTAAGCCAATTCCTCTCTTGCCCCACTAATACTCTCTACAAAGCTGCTCAACATGTCCTCAAATACCTCAAAGGTTCTCCTGGCCGTGGCTTGCTCTTCTCACGCAGCTCTACCATTACTCTGTCTGGTTTCAGTGATGCGGACTGGGCTGGTTGCCCTGACACTAGGTACTCTATTAGTGGTTTCTGTTTCTTCATTGGCAATTCTTTGGTTAGCTGGAAATCTAAGAAACAAACAATCGTGGCATGATCTTCCTCTAAAGCAGAGTATCGAGCCCTGGCTTTTGCTTCTTGTGAGCTTCAATGGATCACTTTCCTCCTTCGTAACCTTCATGTTGTATGTTCCAAGCCTGCTGTGCTTTACTGTGATAACAAAAGTGCCTTATACATCGCTGCGAACCCAGTCTTTCATGAGCGTACAAAGCACCTTGATATTGACTGTCATGTGGTGCGTGAACGCCTCAACTCAGGCCTGCTCAAGCTTCTGCCAATACCTTCCTTGGATCAGCTCGCAGATCTCTTTACTTGCCTTCTTCCAAAACTCTTCACCAAGTTCCTCTCCAAGCTGGGTTTGTCAGACATCTTCCAATCCTCAGCTTGCGGGGGGGTAACAACCGAGTGAAGAAACCAGAATAACGAATTGGGCCACTCGGGCCCACTTAGCTGGACTAGCTGGACTCACACAAAGCTCATGCCTCTGTTACAGCTGAGCTAACAAACTCTCGCGCCTTTACTCTTTCCTCTTGATGTATAAATAACACTTGCTGTAGCATTTAACAATTTGAATGAATGAGAACATATTTTTTCAGTATCTTACATTCTAAATTCTCTCAGGTTTGTCAAGTTCATTACAGAAATTAAATCGCAAGATATAACTACCAAAACAGAATTCTTGACAAAAACATTCCAGTTTAGGAACAATTAACCAGTTCCGCTTGAGTGGTTAATCAAATCAGAAAATTGTTACTCATGAACAAATGTTAACTAGTTAAGTGATTAAGTATTCCAAAACAGGAAATATTTTTACCTAGAACTCCTTTCCAGTTACTTTCCACATTAACCGATTATCAAATGGTCAAAGACTCAAAACAATAAAACATAAGGACAAAAAAATTGTCAGATATAAAATTACCAAATAGATCTTGGACAATTTTGAAGATCCCGGATAGAACTAAACTAAATGGAAAGTATTGCTTGAGCTCGCCAAAGTCCAAATCATAACTCTGCTCTTCAACCAGCTTTACATAATACAGTAGGTCCTCAATTCCAAATGGAAACTCCCCTTCCTCTTTCTTCTGATATCATAATAAATTTGTAATGAAGGATATATAAATTAAAGCAAACTGCATACACCAAACACATGTTCAAACCTTGAAATTTTTCAAGATATCAAGTTCTTTCATGGCCAAGTCAGTTAAACTTTTAGACATGTCTTCCAGAAACTCCAACACCTGGATGAAATTTGGGGGGAAAAAAAACAGGAATAGAGATTAGCTTCATGAAATAAGTGTAGGAAAAAACACTGATTAGCCACTAATATGTTAAATTAAGCTAAGTCCATGGCACAGCAACAAGCCAGCAACTCTGATTCTCTTTTCACTTTTTATTTTACCAACTCCCAAGGACATCCCCAACAGTTGTTAGACTGGTCTAAACTTAGAAAGTTTGTCAAACATTTTGTTTGTTAAATAAGATATATACTACACTGGCAGCCATCATAAGAAGCTCAAATAGAGTACGCCTAGGAATAACTTATTACACGGGAATCTCATGTCAGTATCATTAATTCATTAATATATATATATACATATATATATATATATGAATATCTCAATGATTTTGCACTCTCTTATAATTTAGCACTTCAGCATAGGTGCATGTTGGAAACTTGGAATCAACTTGGTAACAGTGTATTTTGAGAGGAAGTAAAAACAACAAGTGTGTATTTGGACAAGCTTGATAGCATGACAGATTGATGATTTTACTTCCTTCTTTTTCCAGGCATGTTTATCTACCAAACACAATTTAAAAAATTGAAGCTCGGAAGGAACCTTCTTCCAATGACTAGGCAAATCAAAAAGGAAAACAATTCATGGTATCATCTAAATGGCTTTCTAGTGCTTCAGGTGGCAAATACATTATTGCATCTTTACAATGATTTTACAAACCTTTATAGGTGTCTTTGCCATTCTAGCATCAACGACATACTCTGCATAGTTTGAATAGCCAAGTAAACGAGCATATTTATGGCGCTGCTGCACCTGTATCATGTCATGCCAATGGAATATTAACATTAATTTTTTTTTTTTATGTGATGGCAATGAACGTGTCTAGAACAAATAGAAATCCAATAATCATAGAAACTCATATGCTAAAAGATGCACACAAAAACCTCAAACAATTCAGATATGAAGTAGAATAACTAAACTGCAAGTAACATTTATCATAATCTGATAAGCACCCAAGCACTTGGGGAACCCTCCCTTAAAAGCTAGCCATTAAGGGGGGAGAACCAACCCACTTAAATACTCCATCAAGCCTATACAACCATAATACCCAGCCCCTATCTTAATCATATGCAATTTGTTAACTAAAATCAATCCCTTTATATCAAATGAATTCGATTTCTAAACAATCATTAGTAAGTTGTTTGGAATAGTGAAGATATATACAGAACTATAAAATTACATTGGATTTGTTCTTACTCAGTTTACCAAACTCTTATTAGTAATCTAAGTACAATAAAAAGAATTTGCTTGCATGTCAATGACCAGTTACAAAGGTCCACTTACAAGATAACTTCCCAATTTATGGCTTAAAATCAAATTAGAAATATTTGAAGTGAAGTCCTTAACAGTTAATGTCATCAATGAAAATTACCAGATTTTCTAGAATACAAAGATTGACTTCTCCACATCTATTTCCATAGGCCCCTGATACCATCCGCCTTGTAGTTCCTACCTTCAAGTGCTCAATATAGAAATTTGGATCTTGTTAGTACAGTTTCACAAAATAAAAGGAAATATACACAAAGATATACCAAAACAACAGGGATGAAAATTGGATTTTTTTTTATAAAAAAAAAATAGAATAATATTTATGTTATGCCTATGTGGTATGCATTTATCAACAATATAGCACTTAGCAAATAAATACATAACCTTTTTTTTTTTTTGGTACATATACAGTACACACCACCATTAGCATACTTCATCCACCATACCTTGCAAAATTCAAGTACAGCTGCAACATGATGATTTCTCAGGGATATCTTCAATTTTCCATTTTCAGATTTATCTAAACCCTGTGGAGGAATGCATTTATTACAACAACATAACAACAGAAAAAATAAATAAATGTTCATTAATTGAAGGCCAATCAAAAGCAGTAATGAGCCTCCACAGAAAGCCAATGCATGAGGGCCTTAGTAAAAAAGGTAAATCATGTATCCATAATTTCAGTAGAAATTAAGTAATCAATGTTTAAGAATTAAGAGAGAACTGGTATATTGTCCACTATCAGTTAAATGTTATCATTCATCTTAAAATCTACATTGCCGATATTTCTTTGGTATTTTTTTATCGAATAATGGCTAGTTCAAATACTTCTTTGTTTCGGGCCCATTTAAGATTTATTTTCTTGGTAAGCTTTTAAAAAAATCTTAAAAAATAACATCAAATTTTAAAATGGCAAGTGTTCCCCTTGACAAATTTGCATCGATGTTTTTCTTCAAAGTAAAAAATGTTATTTAGAATTGTAAAGAAACACGATTTATGTAATATAAAAGCTCTACGAAAAAAAACTTATTTGCACAATCTTTAAATCATTTCTTTAAAATAAAAAATTAAACAAAAAGGCCCTAGTCATGTGAGTTCACACTTCACACATGAGGCTAATTTGAGATTTTAAATTGGAATTAGGATATCGCTACATTCTGTATTCCATGTCCCCTTCACTTCTTCAATAGGACTGCCAAACATACATAAGAGTGAAATGACTGTCCCTTCCCTTCCATCCCCTTTACTTCCCTTCCCTTATGTTGTACCAATCAGAAATACAATAGACGATATCTGCAGTGTTTCCACCTATCACTTAGGAATGCACGGTTCAAGGAAGGGGCAACCATTCCAAGCCCACCCATAAACAAGTATTCTGACTCAGAAAAACTAATATTATGAAATTTATGTCATAACAGTTAATTTAAGACAAAAAGGATCTAGAATTAAATAAGACATAAATTTGAAAGTTCGTAGTTTTGTCGCAAGCATTTAATAGTTAACTTGAGCCAGTATGCAAAAAGGGAAAGGAAAATTTTCAAAACATGCCTAAACTTGTTAAGTGAACTGAAGGAAGAAAAATCATACTAACCTTCAGAACCTCCGGAGGTAATCCAGCCAACTCTGCCTCGTTGAAAAGAAGAAATGTGCTATCATCGTTGAGATTTTGTATATATCTAAAGCTTAACTCATCAATCTGAGCCCTTAGACGCAGCAACTCTTCTCTTTTGCTTGCAGTGAGGTTCAATCCATTTCGCTCAAAGTCTCTCATCTGTCACGGATTAGGAAAGAATCAACATCTGGATTTCATACTTTTCATGGATTATTATGTTAGCATATGGTGCACTCATGCAACCAGTAATGAATTGATGCCATTAATTTTCCAGACAACCCCCCCACCCCACGCCAACAAAATAAACAAAAAATTAGACGAATACTATGATATGGATACCTCTTTCTTTAGCACTTACCAGAATTTGAACAAAGCGTTTGGCTTCGGCATTCATCCACTCCCCCCTTAATGCAAATGCTTTTACGACAAGATATACATCTTCACGTTTGCTGATCCACTTGCATGGAAAGACGCAATATTTAGTTTCATAATCCATGAAGTGAAAAGATGTGAGGTCTTGAAAAGGCAAACTAACAAAGGCATGTATTCCAAACCAAGTCATAGTACCATAAAATGAATGCATCTTAATATTATGAGCTTATCCTCACTGTCCATATTATCTGAATCCACCAAACATAGGAACCAATTAGGGTAGGCAAGACTGCAGCATCAGCAAATCCCGCCTATATTCCCCAAGTTGGTAAGGCATTGTTGCCCCATCAAAACCATAGGGAAAACAGAACTTGAGAGACTTTAGAGAGAATTTAACAAAGGTTTAGTAGAAAGTTTGAATCATTAGCACTAAGCTGATTTGATATTTATATACAATTTTGAAATAAATACAATTAATAATAGTGCTACTCACTGAATCAATGAATAATACAACCTAGGATCACAAATGATACCACCCAGGTACATGAATCTACAAGTACATGTACAGAGGACCTCGAAGAGACTTGGTGAAGATATCCGCAAGTAGATCATTGGTGTTTACAAAAGTAGTGGTGATTTCTTCAGAAACAATCTTTTCGTGATATGTTTGGTTCTTCCATGTAATGCTGGATGAGTGTCATTGTGCAAACCAGTTTGATTATCACAAATCAACACCATGGGTCCTACTTTGCAAAACTTCAACTCTTGAAGGAGTTGTTTTAACCAAATCAATTCACATGTAGTGTGAGCCATGGCTCAATATTCTGCACCAGCACTAGACCTGCCATCAACAGTCTCCTATCACTAGGAGATCTGGTCCAACCAGCATCTGTATATGCAACAATATCTGTATGACCCATGTTTTCATATATCTAGCATTTTCCGAGTGAACATTTATTGTACCTCAAGATCTGAACCACTGCATCCTAATGACTATTACATGGTGTGATGGTGAGTTAACAAGTTGGCTGACAACAGAAATCACAAATACTGTAAGAAACACAGCATACTTCCATACTCTATGACCATCGACGACAAACCTGCAAATGTCGAGATGAGCGTCTATTCTTCGCTCTGCTTCTGCACTTGCTTTTCGTACATCCTCCCGAGTAGATACCAGCTTCGGAAATATACAAGATTGTATTAGTGGAAATTGCTGCGCTTGCAGTTCTGCAAGAGGTGATACAACGTTTGTGTATGTAACCTGCAGTTTTTGTCAACACAAACAAGACAATCAAATAAACTTAAGCAAACAATACATAGAAAAATGTAAGATTAGGAAAATCAACAACAAATAAACCAACACAGGCAATGCTAATTCAGAAGCATGCATGGCATGAAATTCTTTTTACTTCCAACTACCACACTAATTAGCAAGAACATGTTTCAAAATAAGCTTCACCTTTTTCTATTGCAAAAATTGATCATTAATATAAAGTTCATTATTTCAAAAAATTATTTCACCAATAAACTCCTTAACAAATGCTGGCTTGTTTTGAAGTCAAGATTCATAAACAACTTCGGATAATGAGATCGATGTAGCATAAACATATGAATCTCCAATACCTTGTCCAGAGTTACCGATGCAACAGAATTATAGACCTCGTTTGACTTGGCAATAATTTGTTCTGCCAGCTTAAGAATCTCAGATGCAGATAGGTTAACATGTACCTTAGAACCTGCAAGATCTACATAAAATTTTGGCACATCATCACATCAAAACGACCTCAAATTTTGAAATCATATATACTACTAAGCTCGAACACAAATTTCTGGTAGGTGAGAAGCGTAGAGTAAGAGAAAATCGAAATCTGAAGAAGAAAGAGTACCTTTCTTAGATTTCTTCTTTGCATTTTTTTCCTTGGGGTACTTGATAGCGGTGATGGCGAGGTTCGCCGCAATTGCTAGAACTGCAGCAGATCCGGTGAGTGCGAGAAGGTTTCCACCTTTCTTGTTCTGTTTGGCCATTTTCTCACACTTTCCTTCACTTTCCGTCATTTTCTCAGCTCCTTTTGTCTTTGTCTCTGGTACTAGGTCAAATAGTTTATTCCTTCATGACACGTACGCATATATATATATGGGCATGTTCCTTCTAAATTTATGTATGACATAATATAGCTATTTACACAAGAATTTAATTACAGCATGTCTAATTACAATAAATAAAACAAATCAAATCTGACTTACCTACTTAAAAAAATCAAATCATAATTATAACAAATAAAATAAATCAAATCTGATTTACCTAATTAAAGAAATCAAATCATAATTACAACAAATAAAACAAATCAAATCTGATTTACATAACTAAAAAAAAATAAATCAAATTTTAAATTAATAAATATATATTTTCTTACCAAATATCTTAACAGATGTGTGAGGGAAACTTTGGTTTGGATAGAAAATTAAATGACGCAATTGAAATTTAATTTCACGTGAATTTCGAAATTTTAAAAAAATAAAATAGTAAGGATCGCGACGCCAAGAATGGCATGAATTTATTAAGAGGGAAAAAAAGGAACGGTTGGAGATAATTGATTCGGCTTTTTAAGGAAAGCAACCTAAATTTAGAAATTATATATTAAAATAAAAGAATGAATTATAATAGTATATGAGAAGTTATTACATTTAAAAATTGTATTCAGATTTTTTTAAAAAAATTATAACATTAAAAAATTGTGGTATTAAAGGATCTTTAAAAAAAATTTGCGGTCCAGATTTTTTTAAAAATCTCTATACTAATCTTACACGTTCTTTTTATGTATTAAAGGATTTTTATTGTATTCGGATGTTTTAAAAAAATCATTATTTCATAAGTATTAATTATTAAAATTAAAATTTTATAGCATTAAACTATTGATACGTTGTAATTTTTGTATTAAAGGATTTTGATTATATTCACTTTAATTGTCAATTAGTATAATTTCCTTGCAATCAATACTTATATATCAATTTGAAATTCTAAATTTGAAATAAAAAATTAAAATTAAAATAAAAGAATAATTAGAATAGATGAGAAGCTATTGTATCAAAGATTGATACATGTCGAAATATCCTTAAATTTAACCTTCTTTTATATATAGTATAGAAAGGATTTTGATTGTATTCACTTTGATTGTCAATTAGTATAATTTCCTTGCAATCAATACTTACTATATCAATTTGAAATTCGAAAATTGAAATAAAAATTTAAAATTTAAAATAAAAGAATAATTAGAATAATATATGAGAAGCTATTGCACCAGAGATTGACACATGTCGAAATATCCTTAGTTTGAACCTTCTTTTATATACAGTATAGAAAGGATTTTGATTGTTAATTAGCATAATTTCCTTGCAATCAATACTTTATCAATTTAAAATTCGAAATTTGAAATAAAAACTTTAAAATTTAAAATTTTAAATAAAAGAATAATTAGAATAGTATATGAGAAGCTATTGTACCAGATATTGACACTTGTCGAAATATCCTTAGCTTGAACCTTCTTTTATATATAATATAGATATAGATTAGTAGTGGCCGATATTATCATTTTATATATTTTACTTGTTAATTTATATGATGATTGTGTATTTTACTTGTTAAATTATGATTATGTTAATTATTTATGTCTGATTAATTTATGATTATTTTAATTATTAGTGTATCTTCATAAATTATTAACAACTTGATTCATATTGTCGGCCTACATTAATCAGAGATAAATAAATAACCATCATAATAAATAAATAAATAAATTACCACTACTAATGATTTTAATAATAATAAATTATATTTAAAACAAGGTAATATGATTAGATTAACAACAAAGTTAATAGCAACTTATACATAATAACACTATTAATCATAATATTATAACAACAATATATTATTAACCTAATAGTGATATTAATTATGATATGCAAGCATTGACATCAATAATAAATAAACAAATCATATAAAATGACCACTAATAAAAAAAAAATTGGCATAGCAAATTCACCCTTCAATTGGCACCTAGGCTACTGTTTTTATAGAAAT
This sequence comes from Sophora flavescens, assembly GCA_030762895.1. Lineage (NCBI taxonomy): Eukaryota > Viridiplantae > Streptophyta > Magnoliopsida > Fabales > Fabaceae > Sophora > Sophora flavescens. The sequence continues at coordinate 148,830,191 of CM061069.1, forward strand.
ACTTACATACTATATACATCAAAACCTCTTTTTGATAGGCTACTGGCCAGTAGCAACTGAACAAAACAACCTAATTACATATATCACAACAAGTTGAGAATTGTAACCCCATCTCTGCCTAGGAGTTAACCGCAGTGCAAAACTGAATCCTACGTGGCATTAGCTCCTAACCCTCAGGCACCACGCCCTTCATTAGCTATATGCACACTTGAAAGTTAGATGGTCTATTCTGTAATATCATGAGTCTTGCTAAAATCATCTAACTGTCAAGTGTGTTTACGGTTAATGAAGGACGTGGTGCCTGAGGGTAAGGAGCTAATGCCACATAGGATTCAGTTGCACTGCGGTTGACTCTCGAGCAGAGATGGGGTTACAATTCTCAACTTGTCGTGATGTACGTGATTAGGTTGTTTTGATTCTTATACTAACCACCTGAATGTGTGTGTGTGTGTATATATATATATATATATATATATATATATATATATACATATATATATATACACACACACACACATTCAGGTGGTTAGTATAAGAATCAAAATATTATGTCGACACTACCTGCTTCTCACGTGTATTGGTACCTTTAGAATGCACAAAAAAAAGGTATAATAAAAATTAAAAATAAAGAATCCTAATAATTAACAGGAATATCAACTAAACAAATAACAAATATAACGCTAAGATCTATACAAACAATAGTAGCATTAACATAACCATGATAAATAAAAAAAACTAACAATAACTTTAATAGTAACTAAGAAAATAAAAAAAATATATAATAAAAATAATGGTACATTCTGAATGAACAAAAAAAATATATAATAAAAAATACAAATAAATAATATACAAAATGATAAAGATATTGTATTATAAAAATTAAATTAAACACTTCGAGAAAAATAGTTGATAAAGAAGAGTGTAAAAAAAGTAGCAGAATATTGGTAAATGAATATATAATAATTAATAAAACAATTCAAATATGATATCAGATAAAAATTAATATTTACCTAAACTTAATATTGAATACAATAGAGTGCATAAAAATTTAAAAGAGTGTAATAAAATGTTGGAGAATGGAGAAAATATTGTGTTACAAAAGTGGGAGAAAATCTGTGTTGGGGGAGGGGGGAGACGGTTATGGGTATTTAAACACTTCTAGAAAAATAGTTGATAAAGAAAAGTGTAAAAAAAGTAGCAGAATATTGGTAAATGAACATATAATAATTAAAATATGATATCAGAAAAAAATTAATATTTACCTAAACTTCAAATTGGTTACAATAGAGTGTAGAAAAAATTAAAAGAGTGTAATAAAATGTTGGAGAATGAAGAATATATTGTGTTACAAAAGTCAAGGAAATGTGTGTTGGGGGAGGGGGGAGTCGGATCCGGTTATGTATTTATATGGGGGTTGGATTGGTAGGATCGGTGGTGGGGGGCGGCGCAATGTGTCACCACCCGATGAGTGGCACCTGTAACACCTTGATTGTTTCACTACTTTCTAATATCGGAATTTTATATAAATACGTTTATATTTTTATCCGAGACCTAGAAAATGTTTTTAAATAAACCGAAATCTTATTCCTACTCTACTTGATAGTAGAAATCTATGATTTTTGAAAAGTAAGGTGAAACCCAGCCTGCGAATTTCACTGACTGTATATTTATACTAATCAGAAGACCTAATTTTAACTCGTGAACGAAAAACTTAAGGTTTTTAATTATCTTCCAACGACTTTTATTATTTTGAAATATTTCACTAAAAAGTGAAATAATATATTATATTCGGGTGTTATGTTCAATCGGGTAAACGACAGAGCGGAATACGGAGTTTACAGGAGCAACTAAAGAATTTATCTTATGTTTTCAAGGTGGTTCATATGGATGAGTCGCTCATGTGAAGTCTTTGAGTTTACACATGTTTGTGATGTCATTTTAAGGATTTTACACTTAAGTCCTTAAACTTTCTATTAATTTCTTTTTAGTCCTAAGTTAATTCTTCAAGCTCTCCTTGTCATTTGGGCCAATTCCTAGCCATCAAAACCCATTAAGGGCTGCGGCCATAAGCCCAATATCATGGTCATGAAGGCAATTTTTCATGAAGCCATTTTGTGCTCTTAAGTTTCCTTGTTAAGCATTAAGCTTTAAGCCATTTTACAAGCTTCAAAAACAATTGGACGTTGTTGGTTTCTCCAAGTCCATGCGCAAGCCCAAGGCCTTCCATCTCTTGCTCATAAGTTCAAGAGGCCACTAGAAGACTCTAGTTCATTCTCACACATTTTTTCATCTTCATCAATCTTCATCTTTGTTTTTATTCTCTCTAACTCCATAACCTTGAGTTTGTGAAGCAAGTGGTTGATTATTGCACATTTCTTCAATTTCAAGAGGTAATCCATGATCCTCATCATCATTTAACTACATGTTCTTCATATATTTTCATGATCTAAAGCTTTGTTCATAATTTTCAATTCCTAGATCTAGAAAATTTGAAATTGTCTAGAAAATCATAGAAAAATCCTAAAAATACGAAATCAATTTCTATGTTCCTATTATCATCCCTATAATCATAATCCAAGAGATTGTTGTAAACAAGGTTTTCCTCCTCATTCTTTTTGATATGGCCGAACCCTAGGTGGTGTTGGTGGTGTTGGTGGAAGATTTTGTTCATTTCCTTCATAAATAATCTTGGATATCATCTTTCTAGTTTGTGTTCATGTTGAATCCAAGCTATTTCATCAAACAAAAATCTCTAGCTTCATTTATCCATCATGGCCGAACCTAGGTCTTTGGAAGTTTGGAAGTTTTTGATTCAAACTTTGTTGATTAATCATTAATTCATTGTCTTAAGTACTCGGATCATTAATCCAATGACTTAAGCAATTTTAGAAATTTTGAGCCACAAAACCTTGTTGAGGCCGTGACCTATCTTTAGTGTATAGGTGATTGTATTTGTTTGATTTTGATTGGTTGATTGTGGTTTGTTGACGGATAAAGAATTGTACCGTGTACGAGTGTCGACGATTTCTGGATTCGCGGCAAAGTTTTTAATCGGAAGTTAAGTTCTTCGAGAGGTAAGAGGGGATTTCCCGAGGGATTTTTTCCGATGCCTACGTGCTATCAAGTTGTTGGTCTATATGATTTATCTGTGGTTGTGGTGTTTGGTTTATGGTTGTGGTGCTTGATTAAAGTTGTGTTATTTATCTATGTTTGTCTATCTGCATTTATTTATTTATTTGCAGTTATATCTTATAATGTTGTGATGCATGATCTGTTTGGGAATGTTATATGATGTTGTTGTTGATTGTTGTTTGAGAAGCCTGACAGTGGTCAGTGCCTAATCAATTCCAGATAAAAGCTTTAAGAAGCTTTATAAATTATATTCAATGTTTAACGGTAAAATATTGGAATATAATATTGATGGAAAATAGTATTTGGGAAAAATGAGACATGTGGGAAAATATTATTATTTTAATGATTTATCAGTATAAAATTAAACTATGAGTCACAGTGAGGATGTAACCGTGAAATTATTTTGTACTGCTAATTTTTAAGTAATAAATTCCGTAATATTATAAAAAGTTATTTTATGAAATCAATCTTCGAAAATAATTTAATTATGATTTTATAAAAATATTTTAGTGGAAAAGTTTAAGAATTGGTTTAAATGTCTTTTAAAATGTTAGACGTCAACTAGTTCTGGAAAAAAAAAAAAGGTTACAAAAAGTATTTTTCTTAAAATAGCAGTATTTTTGTAGTCTCAAGTGACTCTTCCTTTTTTTGAAACGTAAGGTTTTCAGGAAAAAGATTTCAAGTAATTAATGATTTTACAAAGGATTTTCTGTAAACGAGTTTTACTAAACGGTGTTGTTTCCGACAACTTGGATAAGTTGCAGAGATTTTGTTTTGGATTTGTTTTTACAGAACGAAAATAGTGCTAACGTTGAAACGCGAACCTAGTATTAGAGACGTCGCGATACTAGTGTTATTTAATATAAGCACGAAGATCTTTGATCCGTGTTATGTTGTTATGGACTTTGTCTCCTATCCACATTGTTTATTCACGTTGTAATGAACGTTGTTAAAGTTGAATGTTGTTTTCTATCACCACAAACCTAAGACTGATTGCAAGGTCTAAGGTGTTGTAACCGAGCACTCGGACTTCGTGTCCTGTGTTAACGTTGAAAAATCTAACACGTTGAAAATGACGAATGGTCGTAAGCCATTTTGAGCTTCGACAAAAGAAGAATGTACACAAAGAAAAATGACGAGAACAAAATGTTTTATATGCATTCAATGGCAGACGTGTCCACGTTTTTATGTATGATGCCGTAATGATAAGGTATTCGTGTCACGTAGTTATGTATGATGCCTTAATGATAAGGTATCCGTGCTACGTTGTTATGTACGGTGCCTTGATAAATAAGGTATTCGGTGCTACGTTGTTATGTACGGTGCCTTGATAAATAAGGTATTCCGTGCTACGTTGTTATATAGCCATGATTAGTATTCCATGCCACGTTGTACCTAATATACCTGGCAATCGGGCTTGATCAGCTCATTTACACGGTGTTGGGATCTCCGGAGATTAAGTGAAAAGTTAGACGTTGAAAGTTGAAGTGTTCATGCATTTGTTTTCAAAAGACGGTGATCGGGTATGAAACCCAGTGATAGACTATTTGTTTATTTATAGAAATGTATATGTATATATGTTTTCTTTTGTGTCGCGCATGTAGTTATCGTGTTAAATCCATATATTGGTTTCTCACTCTTGCATTATTATGTTTGGATTGTCTCTGTTGTGCTCTATATTGGGGAATTCAGATGAACCACTCTGGGGATTTGACAACTATAGGAGGAAGTTCCCTTAGTTCGCAGCATGCCGATGTTTCTGTGCTACTATCATGTATGTCTTATAGGTGTGACTAGCTTAGGTTTTGTTTATGGTATGTTGTTGTTCTTCAATAAGGACCTATACTTATGAAGGTCTAGGTGTGAAAACAGTAGAATGCAGTATAGCTGTATGATGTTACATATATATCTATTCATATATGGTTATACTTACGTTGTTGTCGTGGTTGTCGAAAAGTTGTTGAAAAGAAAAAGAAAAAGAAAAATTTATTTATCACCGTTTTGAGAGATGATAACAACTTAAGAAAATATTATTTTCCGAAAGTAACTAGCGAATTACTTTTAATTTATTTTCGGACATGTTTACGAAGTAATGCCCAAGGGGGGGTGTTACAGCGCTACTGCAACTAGCGCCACTGGTGACTCCTGCTGCAGTGGCGCCACTCACCGGGTGGTGACACGTGGCGCTGCTTTTAATTAATTTATTTATTTTTAAAAATATTTTTTTATTAAAATATTATTTTTCTGTAAAAAAAATAAATTTTTTTTTTGCAGATTACCCGGGCCAATGACGACCTGCCATGTGGCAGGTCAACAGATCAATGGCGCCTGTCAAACTAGCACTATCCAGTCAGCAAAAAAAATAATTATTTTATTCCATTGTGTCAAAAAATAGGTTGGTTTGGTAAATTGTTTTAAAAGTAGGTTATTTTGGTATATAGTTTCTAAAAGTGGGTTCTTTGGTTAAAAAGCCGACTTTATTGGGGGTTATCATCACCGTTAGTGTTATTACCCATGCGCCTTTATTGGGCCACAACAGTTTGGTTAATAGATTTTGGGCTAAAGTCCATAACGGTCAATCCCTTTGTGTTATGGCTTTCTGGGGCCTAATTTCAATTGCTAAATTGTCATTTTTTTCGGGGGCTACTATTTGCATCTTGTATTTTGCTATTTGTACCTTGCGTTGGTTTTTTCTTCATTTCTTTTCCTAAAATGCCCTTTACACCTTCACATCTCACTTAAAAACAAAAACCCGTTTCAACTCATTTGCAACAGGTTCACCCACATTCATTCACACTCTTCACCATTCTCACATGCCAATGAAGTTGTAGAGGAGTGCAACATGAGTGTCATCCTTTGCTCCCAAAACATCAGTGAACAGGTTAGCATCCATGGAGTTTTCATTTTCGTACTATCCGGAATTTAGTTTCTGGAAGCTTTCGTGAAATTAAAATCCAGACATTCAGAATCCGGAAAATAGAATCTGGAAGTTTTCTGGAAAATCAAATCCGGATGGTGTGAGAATGATTTGTCCGTCTTATATTCATCCTTCTTGTTGTAACTAATGAAACTATTCTGCAGCAAAGGAAAATGGAAGGTCATACTGAGATGGGTCTCATTGGTGAAAACTTTGATGCTGGTTTGATGGGGAGGATGAAAGCTGTTCTGAAAGTGATAATTTCGAAGGCACATATGGTGATGATCAGCAGCCAAAGAGGAATAAGAAATACCATAGACACACCACACCCATCACCAAATTCGAGAGCTTGAGTCGTAGTGAGACACACGTCCGGAAAAAGGTGCGTAGGTGGGGATGGGGCGCTCCAATGGTGGGTGCAAACTGCAGAAAAAGAAAGTGAGGCGTGTGTGTGTAACGTTAGGGTTTTGTGAGTAACTAGATGGGTAGTGAAAATGGCATTTTAGGAAAAGAAATGAAAAAAAAAATACAATGTGTTTGGAGAAAAATGTAATGTGTAAATAGAAGGGCCTTTTTTTTTAAGTGCTTATGGCTCTATCATGTTCATCTAAAATCAATCACATGATCCTATCCAAAATAAATAAATATTGAATCACATGTTAAGAGTGTAACGATGTAATCAATATTCTAACTAACCTAACTAGAAATATATATATATATATATATACACACACATACATACGTAAATTATTATTATACCTAACTCGAGGATATGAAGCAAATAGTAAATTCTGATTTCAAATTGAAAGCCGTTGAACTTGAAATAAAACAAAATGACAATGAGCTATTCAGTTTATCTAAGAGCGTAACGAATCTTAAAAGTAAGGACAAGTTTTTTGTGATTTGTATCATTGGAATAATCTAATACGAATGTCTCAGGTGTAAGGACGGTTGCTTCTATAAGCAACTGATTCTTATATAAGAATTATCAAATTAGAGATATAGTGAGAGAGAGAATGATAATATTTAATAGCTCAACCACAAATGAATTAATATTTTAAATTAAAACAAAAATAATGTAAATAAAAATATGGGATAACTTGTAGGATTCATTTATTAATTTTTAAGAGTTGCATTATTAGATTGTACGTTGCTTTATAAGATCCATAAAAAATGAGGTTAATCGACCCAATAATTCTTCTGAACACCGTACGGATAAAAAATCTTGTATGTTAAATCAAATCGAAATGCTCTATATGGTGCTAAGACGATTCACCAGTGCGTACAGAACGGTTAGCAGAATACAAGATTAAGATCTTGAAGCTACTTACTTATTGTTGGGGAAATGGAAGTATTAAGCAGAAATGAAAATTTATGCTCAAAATCATTCAAGAACCATAAACTACGTTTTCGTTGCCTTGCCTGTGAGCTTTTGGCCAAGCATATGTGTTTTTGTCATAAGGCAGAAGCCATCCATTTCGTATTTTTGGTTTCCCAAGATATCCTCCACGAGTAATTGTGAATACTAATCCCTCGAGCTGGGTATGATCACAAGGACGGCAAAGCTCTCCCTCAAGAGTTTTAACGCCGCTGCATTCTCAATACCAATATTCAAACTCGAAACCTCTGGTTAAGCTGGAAGAGGTCCGTGACATCTCATCCAAACGCTCTGGGGTGCCATCCATTAGGTATTAACATCAAGAAAGATTTTAAAAAATTATATGTAACAATTATTGTAGTGATTTCTATGAGTATATGAACACGTAATAATTTCTGGAAACTAGTATGATAAAATGTATAAACTAATAAACGTATAGGGTCATAATAAATGATGCCAACAAACAAAACAAAATAAAGGTAGCGTTTATTTATTTCAACAAGATATCTTCAGAAAAGTACAACATCAGTCACATCATTACATTCTTAATTTCTAAATAAGAGCCAGAGGCTTCTTACAAAGTAAATACAATCACGGTGATTTCATCATTTCTGATTTTTCTTACGTAGTTCTTTCATCCATTTGAAGCTTATCACGTTCTTCCCAAATTTGCCAGCACTGGACTTATCCTTGCCCTTCTTATCATCCTTCTCTGATGATGGAGGGGGGTTAGGGTTGTTGTCCCATTGATCAGCCCATGACATGCCAGAATCCATATTTTCTTTGGTGTTATGTGTTATCTTGGATTGGAGAAAATTTTAGATGACCAACTCTAAGAAATATTTCATGCCTGTCATTTACTTATTATAAATCTTATAGCTAGATGAGGATCCTTTTCTTTCATCTGAATCAAGGAATAATTTGGCAAAAAGTTAGTTAAGCTTGATTGTCTCATTTGGAACACACCATATCTAAATAAAACATTATGCCTCTTTAAATAGCCTTTGTCCTTAATTTTGGTCATCTATGTCCTCATGGATGGAGGATTTATTATATATATATATATACACTTATAAATATTGAAGAAGTTTTCTTATTATAGCACAACAGCAGTGGAACATGTGTTGGTTGCTGGATTGTTCACCTTTGGTTGAATTTTCTTCACTTTTTTCTCTCATACGGTCAACTACTTTCCTCCTGGCCTGGCCTTGTCTTATTTTCATTTTTTTTTTTGCAAAGGTTGCGTGTAGGGAAATGCAGTTTCTCTACCCTACTTTTTCTTTAACGTTTTTTATTTGACAAAAGGGCATGGTCATCTCACATCTGATAATAGAGATGTCGTGTTCCCTTTCTTCCATTTTTTTCCTACAAGCAATTGTTATTTGACAATTTGACCTCAATCTCACGTTCTCCTCCCATCCCCATTCATCACTTTCTCTTCTCCATCGTCGATGCATGGGTATTGTTGAGGATGTAGTAAATAATGGAAACGGGAACAACTGCAATGACGCGGTTTTGTCTCTGGCGGTCTCCGACTTCTACCTTCTCTGATCCTCTTCCCTCCTTCGGTTTAGCTTCTTCATTTTTTTATCGAAGCGATCATTTGGGAGTGGGTGATGGGTGAGGTTGTGGGAATGGCAAGGTCGACCAGAACGATGCTTGCAAATCTCAAGGTCCCTTCTCATTCTCTTTTCCTTTCAATTTTCTTAGAATTTGAACTTTTTTAACCCCATGTCAACTCATCCTACAGATCACTGATTTCTACGTCATGGTTGTCGTCTTCACCGCCCTGATCCAGGTACTTTTCAACCTCAATTTGCACATGAATTATTGCTATCATAGGCTATAGATTGCTATTGTTTACTTTAATCTTTATTTTGTAATCTTTATTTGTTCAATGGTTGGGGAACAAAGCACGATGGTCAATGCCTCAATGTGTACATCCTAATCCTTAGAGTAGTTATATTGTTTTGTTTAACATTTTCCTCCTTGGTTCTGTTTTTTTTTTTCACACTCATATTCCTATATAACCATCTGATAAAAAGTGTTGGGTTTGATTCTTTTTCTCATTTTACGTTTCATCGAATTCTTTGGGAGCCAGCTAAAGCACTGTAAGATTCTAGCTTTGTTCAAAAGTTCCATTTTTCCCTTATAAATGATTGTCATCAATGATCATATTCCTCATACTGTGTGTATATTCAATCTTCAAGTGTTTGATTGAAAAGTAATGTGCTTGCTTTTATTTTATTTTGGTTTCTTCTTCAAGATGAATATATCATACAATGGATTTTCATTTTTGATTTGGTAACATCTTTCACTTTGCCTGAGAAAGTGAATGTTAAGTAATCCGTCGTTGTTTTCTATTCTATAAAGAAAAAACAGAGTGGAAGATGGAGTGTCTCTTTCTTTCACCTATTAAAAGTTGAACCAAAAATTAAATCTATAAACTTTAAAAAAAAAACCGTTGCTCCTTTTTTCCCTTCAACGTTTGTGCATAGAAGAATTAGTGGATCTCTGGCATTGACATATATGGTAGATGTGTGAAGGGCGTGAATGTCATAAATGGCTTTGAATAAGGCTGATAGAAGAAGAACAATTGTTCCAGTTGATTCTAAGATGTATGGTACCTACCCTGTCACCTGTATCACCAATTCCTTCTTAATTTATTATATATCGAATTTGGATGACATCTCTCCTTATACCAATTCCATTTTATTAATGATGATTAGAGTTCTTGAGAATCATACAACTCATCTGTTGGATAGAGCGATACATGAATAATATAAGCCAGTTTTCTGTAGTTTAACATGTCGTTGTATATGTTTTCCATGCATACCATTTATGAGGATGACAAATTCCTGTGTTTCATATATGAAAATATATTTCTTGGGATATCTTGAATCACTTTGTCATAGCATTTGTTTTGTGGGAACGGGTCTTTGAAGAACTAGCACACACCATTGGTCAATGTGGTACAGGATATGAGAAGACCACAATATTTTGTTTTACATTTTACATAATAGTATGTTGTTTGTGCAAAGTCTACTCTATGACTACTGATGCTTTATCATCTTACACTTTTGAAGTTTTTATTTGCTATTCAACTCCAACACATGGGGTTGTGTATTAAGAGATGAGAAGAATTTGAATGAGTTGATGAGTATAGATATTTACATGAATTTGCTATATAACTCTATGATATGTAGGAGAAACACTTAGTGTTATCTTCAATTGTCATATGTTGAACCTTTCTGTTTGGTTAATTTATTCTTGTGATATTTTTCAACTTTGATTTTCGTTATATTTATATTAAGTCTTTAATATTTTAAGTTACTACTTGTGTTGCAATCAGTATAACAATATATTTGATATCAATATGAATATGTGCATCGATACATTATACAGATGATGTTATAATAGCTCAATCTTTTCAAAGTCCAATTATTAGAAGCCACCATCCTTGCAAAGTGCACCGTGCAAATATTTTGAACAAGAGGGAAAAGAAACATGGAGCAGATATTGAAGGAATGGTCAAACTGCACATACTTCCTTTACAATTTAATAAAAATGCAAGGTATTTGAGGAACAATTTTACGACTTATGTTCATGATTAATGTCGCGACCGAGATCGTGGCGCAACGATGAACAAAAAGAAAACCTAGGTTTTTCTTTTAGAGAATAAACATGGACTCGCCACCAACTTTATTTAATTTCGGGAAAGTTGGAAAACCTTAAAAACTTTGGGTTCGGGAGTCGATTACGTCTAGGGAAGGCATGGAGACTTAACCCCACGGCACCCTAGAACATCCATAAAAATGGTTGCCCAAAATTAATTGTGTATATTATTAATAACTTTGAAAATGTTTGTTTTACCCCGAAAATAATTTAAAGGAAAAAAATCATTTTTAATTTTAAGATATTTTGTAATTTTTATCGGTTTTATATTTGTGAATTTTTTTTTATTAAATCTAAATGAGGTTGAACATGGCATGTAAGTCCACAGGGCAACCTAAAAATCTAAAGGGTTGAGCATGACACTTGTCATAGAGCAACCCAAAAATAACATTGATTTAATTAAGTATTTAGAAAAAAAGCCACAAAGGAATTAGGAAGATAGTTTTACCTTATGAAAATAGAATAAAAATGAACATTTTAAGTGTTTAGTAACAGTATAGCCATATGAAGATTACTAGTGTATCATGCATTTCTGCATGTGACGGCAAACAATGAAATAGGAACCCTACGATACACCATTTCTGAAACAAACATAAGAACTCATATAGCAAACATCATACTAACTCATTCAGTTTCAATATCCATAGATTTTATTTTCGTCATAAATAGAGACACAAAAATAAGAATGTCAATAGAAACTCATGAATAATATCAACAAAGAGAACAAGGATTACCAAATGAGAGCAGAATAACAATGATTTTGCTTTCTCCCAGTAGTAAAATTTTAAGATCAAAACCTTCATGTTTTAGTTTCATTGACTCTTTTAACTCTCTTCTTCTAAAAATTTGGAACCACTCTAATGACAGAGAAAAGAAAAAAAGAAACTCAAACCCAATCTCTTTTTATTCACAAAGAATACATCAGATAAAAATCTCTCTCTCCCTCTGTCTTCGTATCCTTCCTCCGTCTGTTCTCCCCCCTCTATCTCCCATGTGCCTCCTCCTTTTTTAGATGGAGGAGAGGGCTTCATGCTTCTCCTTACCCAGCGGCTTCAAGGTTGGTCCCACGAAATCCGGAGCTTGGGCGGTTCTGAGCAGAGATCGCATGTGTCCAGATGGAGGTGGCGCGAGCAGAGGAAAAGAGGCAATTTGATGTGAAGGTTACGTGTTTGAAGAGAGAAAGAAGTGTGGTGCGGTTAAGAGAGTGGAGGAGATGAGGGAGAAGAATGACCAATGGGTAGAGGAGGTGTAAGGGCGGTTGGAGAGTGGGAGGAGGAAGTGTGGTGCGGTTAAGAGAGTGGAGGAGATGAGGAAGAAAAAGGACCAATGGGCGTAGGGGTGGTTGGAGAGTGGGAGGAGGAAGAGAGGTTTTGTCTGATATGTAAAATAGGGTTTTTTAGGGTTAGGAGTGGTAACTCAATTTCCTTTCTTCTCTTTTTGCTGATTGTTCTTTTCTCCTTCTTTTCTTCTTTCTTTCTTCACTATTATTTTTTAGTCTCCAGTCTGAAAATAAAATTGCAGTGGACGGAACCTCCTCGTCCAACAGAAAATTAAATATGCAATGGTCGGAACCACCTCGTCCAACAGAAAATTAGGTATGCAATGGACGGAGCCTTCTCATCCAACAGAAAATTAGATATGCAATGGACGGAACCTCCTCGTCCAACATAAAATTAAATATGCAATGGACGGAACCACCTCGTCCAACAGAAAATTAGGTATGAAATGGACGGAGCCTTCTCGTCCAACAGAAAATTAGATATGCAATGGACGGAACCTCTTCGTCCAACAGAAAATTACATATGCAATGGACGGAACCTCCCCGTCCAACAGAAAAATAGATATGCAATGGACGGGATCTCTCCGTCCAACAGAAAATTAGATATGCAATGGACGGGACATCCTCGTCCAACAGAAAATTACTCGTCCAACAGAAAATTAATTATGCAATGGACGGAACCTCCTCGTCCAACAGAAAATTAAATACACAATAGAAGGAACTTCCCCGTCCAACAGAAAATTAAATATGCGATGGACGGGACCTCCTCGTCCAACAGAAAATTATTTTCTTTTTCTTCTTTCTTTTTTCACGATTATTTTTTAGTCTCCCTGAAATATAGGGGTGACAAAATGATCCATTTGTCGACCATCCATCCAGTCCATCCATGAGAAAATCCATCCAATCCATCCATTTATAAAAAAATAATATAAATGGATTGACTGGATTGGATTATATTTTTTTTGTGGATGGTTTATGATCCATCCAATATTTTTTAAAATCCATTGGACCAACAATAAAAAATGTAATGGATCAACTTTTATCCATTCCAAAACCAATTATTTTTTTCATATTATTTTTCACCAAATAAAAAAACCCTCCATTTGTAACCCAAAAAAAACACTCCATCTAATTTTCTCTACCGTTCCCTATTATTTTTTTCTTCACTATTTTTTATTTTATTTATTTGCTTTTTTTTTGTTACATTAAGTATTAACTAATTAATTGTTCTCAAGCACCAGTTGTAGTCCATGTTATCACGTACGTTTTCTTTTTTCATTACCTTTTTTTTTTTGCTGAGAAATTTAAAAAAAAGTATTAACTAATTGAAACCACAGAAAGTCGTAACAAGTTTGGTAAAACAATGTCATGAAACGTTGTGGCAAAACGACCTTTGTAGATGCACATAATCAATAACTCCCATATAGTAATAGAAAAATGGCCGTGATACAAAATGGTCGTGAGATAGAGTGGAGAGAGAGAGTGAAGATAGAGAGAGAGTAGGAAAAAAAGGGAGACAGAGAAAGGGTAGAGAGAGGAAGAAAGAGGAGAGCGAGAGTGGGATAGAGATAATATTTTAAATTTTTTTACCAATTATTTTATTTTTAAAAATACTTTATGGATGGATAAAAGAGATATAAAGTTATTTAATTTCTTAAAATGAATTTTAGTTGATGGATTGGATATCCATCCAAGAAAAGTTGTTAATGGATAGATCGGATGGATTTTATTTAATGGATCATGGATGTATTGGATTTTTTTTATTGAATTTTTAATGGATTAGGATTGTTTTTAATCCATCCGTTAAGATCCGAATAAAAATTTATCTGATCCATCCATTTGCCACCCTTACTGAAATATAATAACATAATAATAAAATTAGAATAAAAGACGGACAAAAATGGGTGTTCACAGTTGCCCCACTTTACTTGTTGCATACTAGAAGACATGATTACTCGTGACTTTTCATGTATTGTACTAATGAACAAGTAAAGAAAATAAACACATATTTTGACCGACAAAATGCGAAGAGCTCAAAAGAAAACCTCACAGTTTGAAAATAAAATTGCAGTGAGCCACAAAGCTCGAAAATTCAATCAGTAATCTGAAGCTAATGAGAATCCCTTCCTTTTGAAGACAGCGGAACCAAATGCTCCATGGAAAAATTTCCACTAACCAAACCCTCGTTCACCGACCACCCTGAGCCGAGGCATCATTCATTCTTTTAACAACATGGATCACCCAAGAATCTGATAACACATGAGGTGGATGTTATGTTTATTCTCCCAAGCTTATTTGCATCATTCTTTTGTTGCCCAGTGCATGCTATCTCTTCCATTGAATTTGAAATATTGAGTCCTTTTGGTCCAAACCATTCATTGGTTCTACCATTAGAATGATCAAATCATACCATTAAACTTATATTTACTTTTATTGAGACATGACCATGATGAGAGTGAACACGACAGGGGAGTATGAAGGAAAAGCCTATTGCCTTAATATGAGAATTTAGTTTGTTAAGAGAAAAAATAACAATATGAGAACAAAATAATAAAAGGGATCATAAAGATTAAAAGCAAAGATAAACAAAGAAAATTACGAGAATCACATAAAATTTGCCCAGTGTTGGTCCTTTGATTTTCATTTAATTGATTCCCCACGGTCTTTTGATGACACAGATCTTGGCTTCCGTTTCTGATTCTTCAAACACACCTTCTTCAATCATTCCTCAACAATTTTGCCACAGTCTACTCGGTCGGATAAAATTGCCCCAGTGTGGTGAGTGCTTGCAGGAGTGTTGGACCATATCCTCCCCCTAGGCCGCCTCTACAGGTTTTCAGCCTAAGGTTTCTTTACCTTAACTATTGCCTAGGTTGCCCTTTCGGGTTTTCAACCTAGCGGGCCTTTTCTTTTTTTTTGTTTTCATTGTTCTTTGCCCTAGCTTTTGCCTAGGTTGCTCTTTCGGGTTTTCAACCTAACGGGCTTTTTTTTTAAAGCATAGAACTTTTTCACAGCATCAGAGTTTACTGGCCTTGGTAACTCTTCCCCATCCATGTTTTGCAGAATCAAAGCTCCTCCTGAAAATGCTTGTTTGACAATATAAGGACCTTCATAGTTCGACACCCATTTTCCTCGGGCATCCTCCTGATTAGGGAGAATTTTCTTTAAAACCAGGTCTCTCGCGCAAAATTCTCTAGAGCAAACCTTCTTATTAAAAGCTCTTGCCATTCTGCTTTGATACAATTGCCCGTGACAGATAGCTGCCAGTGTAACACCCTTCGTTACATTAGTAACCCAAAACAAAATCAATGAAAATCCTTTGAAGAATTTAAAATTAAAAACATACATGTCATAAAAAAATTTCGCAACTTAATCGGGTCAGAAAATACCTCATATTAATTAAAATAGTGATAAAGTATCCAAAGCGATAATATATTAATAAATTCACAAATCCAAATAAAAACCAAAGGCCTAAAAAAAATGGGCGTCTACTAATAAACCCAACGACAAATAAAAAAAACGTCTAGCCACATACGGCTCCTTATTTAAGAAAGTACTAACCAAGCTAAGAATAATAACTAAAGAAAATCCGCTAAGTCTTCAGTCCTCTTCAGTTCCAGCGATGTCATCCTCGTGCTCTGAAAACAACACTTTTAATGAGACATAATCCCAGTAAATAAAAATCATTTAATAAAAAGGTTCGCAAATAGTGTTGTTCTCAGCCGGCTTGGTAATCCGGAAAAACATTCATGGTACCCGCTAATTTTTAAAATATTGAATATAATAAACCTCCAAGATAATAAATATATATGTAAATAAAATTAATGTCAAGCATTTAGAGTACAACTCATAGGCTCAGCAACGGTCACAACTCATTGCATTTAATCACATTCACCATGCAAACTCTACACAATGCAACTCCATGAACATGACTCGGTGATTCCCAGAATCACTTAGCTTGACTCTTTGGTTCCTAGAACCGGTGTGAATCCCATATCCACTAAGGTCTATGAGCTCATATCCATGCAATGGCGTCCCACCGCCTTCCCCATCCCAGATGGAGGTATCTAATATTCCATCCTAGATGTGAATATTTTAATAAATTGATATCCCATCCCGGATGGTGATATCTCTCATCCTATTCCCGGAATAGAATGTACAACCGTCACCCCTTCCCGGAAGGTGATGACCAACTCATGTGTACCATACAATGTCATCCCAGATGACTGGCAAATATTTTCTCAAACCCCATGCATCAATCACCATATCAGATTTCAAGATACAAATACCATAACACAATACTATTTAAGTAATATAATATATGTTTGTTATAGATTAACATCATTACGTACAGGCAACATTTCACACACACACACACACACACACGCACGCACGCACGCACGCACACACACACACACACATATATATATATATATTCATATATTTATATAGTTATATTTATATAGAAGGAATTGGGATATAGGTGCAGGAGCAACAAAAGGACCGAGGAGCCCACATTACGCCACTGTAGCGAGATCGCTCAGTCTCCAAATAGGAAATAAAACTGACATGAACAATGAGAAAATAATTCGGTACAGGGGATCACACATAACAATTATTATTCTTTTATAACATTGTCTTATTCAATACATGATAAATATATAACATCGTTTTAATCCGAAAATATTCTTTTATAAATAATCAATCATCACGGGGAGATATTTTAAGAGTCTCAAATCATGAATCAAGAATCCTAAAATATTTTACTATTTTCGAAAGATAAAGTTACATGTAGAAGCATCAAATTATCTGTACCATGAAAGTGTGAGAAAAGTTATTTTTACTCACCTCTCGAAGACCTCCAATGTGCTCTAAAAATCACGTATGATAGGGATTTGTGCTTCCCTAAAAATTCATCTCCCGTTTGGTGGCGTTCTTGGATCTGTTGCTAGGGTTGTACTGGCAAGAAAGAATGGAACCGGTGAAAATGCGAAACCCGGCGGCGCTCTACGTCCCTTTTCTTTTTCTTTTGTTCTAACCTTTATGTTCATGTATTTATATATGTGGTCAACGCCTTGGTTTGCCCCTTTACCCTCTTTTTATTGATTTTTTTTTCTTTTTATCCTGCTTGGGCTTAACGCCCAAGTGTCCCCCCCCCCCCCCCCCCCCTTTTATTTTATTTTCCAATTTTACACTCTTTTGATTTGTAATTATTAAATAAAATTCTGATACATTCTCATACTACCAATTTCTACACTAAACCTCATAATAGCTTAATGTTTCTATTCTAAAAATTATATTTAAAATTTAGGATGTTACAGCTAGTATTTTCTCTTCTATCATGTTCAACTGCTCGTATCGAGTTTTCACCCACTCAGATTTTTCTAAATCTGCTTCCATCAAGACTCTCAGCGAAGGGAGTTCTACTTCGATAGGTGAGACAGCCTCCACCCCGTACACCAAAGAGAAAGGGGTTGCCCTAGTGATTGACCGTATATTAGTTCGATAAGCATGTAGAGCATATGGCAGCATTTCGTGCCAGTCTTTATAATTTACAACCATCTTGGCAACGATCTTCTTGATATTTTTGTTTGCTGCTTCAACTGCACCATTCATTTGAGGTCTATAAGGAGCTGAATTGTGGTGTTTGATTTTGAAACCATCGCAAAACTTTTGAATCTCGGCACCATTAAGATTAACAGCATTATCTGTGATTATCCTATCTGGGATCCCGTATCTACAGACGATGTCCTTCTTGAGGAATTTGAGAAACACCTTTTGAGTTATGCTGGCATACGAAGCAGCTTCTACCCATTTAGTGAAATAGTCTATCGCTACCAAAATGAAACGATGACCATTGGAAGCCTTGGGATTAATGGGACCGATGACATCTATTCCCCACATCGAAAAAGGTCATGGGGATACTAAATTGTGCAGTGGATATGGAGGTGCATTGACCCGGTCTGCATACATCTGACATTTTTGGCATTTACGAACATGCTCTATACAACCTGACTCCATAGTAGACCAATAATAGCCATTTCTCGAGATTTTTCGAGCCATCATGTGGCCATTGGCATGAGTCCCACAGATTCATTCATGAAATTCGACCATGATCAACTTAGCTTCACGAGCATCCACACATCTGAGTAGGGTACCATCATATCCTCTTTTATACAGGACTTCCTTGCTTAAGAAAAAGGCCATGGCCAGTCTTCGGATGGTCTTTCTATTTGCTTCGCTCGCTTCTGCCGGGTATTTCTTGTTCTGAATATATTGCTTGATATCATGATACCAAGGCTTACCATCAGGTTCTCCTTCCACATGGGCACAGTATGCCGGTTCACCTTGCACTCTAACTTGGATGGGTTGGACATTAGTATGTATGTCCAGCTTGGTCATGGCAGCTAGTGTGGCTAAAGCATCAGCAAATTGATTCTTGTCTCGAGTTAAATGCGAGAAAGTAATCTCGTCAAACTTCGCAATCAACCGAGTCAAGTATTTCTGATACGGAATCAACTTGGAGTCTTTGGTTTGTCATTCACCATTGACTTGGTAAATGATTAGAGCTGCATCCCCGAAGACTCTCAACAGCTTTATACCAAGTTCAAGTGCCATTTGTAATCCACTAGCACATGCCTCGTATTCTGCAATATTATTCGTACATTCGAATTTCAGCTTTATGGCCACCGGGTACTGCTTGCCGTTTGGTGAGATAACCACTGCTCCTATACCACTGCCATGCATATTGACTACTCCATCAAAATACATCTACCACACATATTCATGTTCTTCATCTTCCTCGAAGGACATTATCTCTCCATCTGGGAACTCGGAGTTGACGGGCTATCCATCCTCAAGAGGATTCTCTGCTAAATAATCAGCAATCGCACTTCCTTTGATGGACTTCTGAGTCACATATTTGATGTCAAATTCTGACAATATCACTTGCCACTTTGAAACTCTTAAGGAGATATGGGGACTTTCAAAGATATACTTCAAAGGATCCATTCGAGAAATTAGCCAAGTGGTGTGATATAACATGCACTGTTTGAGTCTTCTGGAGGTCTACACTGGTGCACAACAAGTCTTCTCGATTGCCATATAACGAGCCTCACATGCATTAAACTTCTTACTCAGATAGTAAAGTGCCTACTCCTTCCTGCCAGATTCATCATGTTGTCCCAGCATTGCCCCCATTGAGGTTGGCAATATAGTGAGATAGAGTAACAATGGACGACCTTGGGTAGGTGGTACCAATACTGGGGGATTCAGTAAATATGCCTTTATCTTGTCAAAGACTTCTTGACAGTTATTATCCCATCTTCCCAGATTATTCTTCCTGAGGAGTTTGAAGATTGGCTCGCATGTGCTAGTCAAATTTGCAATGAAGCGCGCAATATAGTTCAACCTTCCAAGAAAACCCCTTACTTCTCTCTCGTTCTTAGGTGTTGGCATGTCACGTATTGCTTTTACCTTGTTAGGGTTCATCTTTATTCCTTCTCTACTGACAATAAAGCCAAGTAAATTCCCTGCGGATGCACGAAAAGTACATTTTGCAGAGTTGAGCCGCAACTTGTACTTCCTTAGCCGCTCGAACAACTTTCGCAAAACTGCTACATGGCTTTCTTCTTCCTTTGACTTAGCCACTATATCATCAACATATACCTCTACCTCTTTATGCATCATATCATGGAACAATGCTACCATAGCACGTTGGTAAGTGACCCCAGCATTCTTCAACCCAAAAAGCATCACTTTGTAACAAAAAGCTCCCCAATGAGTGATAAAAGTTGTCTTTTCTTTGTCATCATCATCCATGAGGATCTGATTGTACCCAGAATACCCATCCATGAAAGAAAACCTATGACTTCTGGCTGTACTATCTACAAGGACATCTATATGAGGTAGAGGGAAATCATCTTTTGGACTGGCTTTATTCAGATCTCGGTAATCCATGCACATTCTGACCCTTCCATCCTTCTTTGATACTGGAACAATATTAGCTACCCATTCCGGGTGTCTAACTACTTCCAGAAAGCCAGCCTCTAACTGCTTGGTCACTTCTTCCTTGATCTTCAGTGACATCTCAGGATGCATCCTCCTTAATTTTTGCTTCTTTGGAACCATATTTGGGTATAAGGGAATTTTATGTGATGCTATCTCAGGATCTAAACCTGACATATCTCCGTCGGACCATGCAAAAATGTCCAGATACTCTTTGAATAGTGCAACCATTTCTTCACGCTCTGGGTTATCCACTATTTTCAACTCCTTTTTGTCTTCCTCAGTTCCCATATTGATCACTTATGCAACCTCATCATTCGAGCTAATCCCTTCTTCTGACCGTTTCACCATCTTTATGAATTCTTCAATGTCTTCTTCTTCCTCATCGGATTCAAGATTGTATTCATCAACGGCCGCGAGGGAATCAATAAATGAGTTTTCAAAGTTCCTCTCCTGAGGTAAATCTTTAGTGGAAGAAGTATTCCTGGAAGAAAAAGTCGAGAATAGGAGAAGTATAGGCAAAAGTCTTATTTATGGAGGAAAAGCTTAAACAAAGTAAAGAAACGAAAGAGAGGGAAAAGAAACTATGGAACCAAAAGGAAAATACCAAACAAAGTGCTACATTCTCATTCATGTCTCAAACAAAGTAAACATCAGTTCATAGTTAGTACAATAAGATAATTACTTCATGGAAATAACATCAACAAACGGTTCAGATCGCCAATTATTGAGAACTTCATCACTAGCAGGGAGATAGATGACATGGTTCTCGTCCAGCTCCTCTTCAAGTGTGCTGATAGTGAAGTGAGGGGAAAATAACTTTTCAGGATTGATAACTTCAGCAGCTATTGGGAAAGTCTCTGTCAGAAGGGGAAGATACTTTCTCTCATCATCTTCTCCTTTCTTGTTCTCGAGAGTCATGAATTTCATCTTTTCTGCCAAGTAGGGTTGATACCCCAATCCATGCTTTCCTTCTCTCATAGCTGCTTCAATTGGTTGAGAGATCCCTTGAAGCTTAGGCCCTAGGCCTTTTCCTCTTTGATACCCATTCTTTTCCATGATGCGGATTACCACCTCATTCATATTCTTCATTGGTGGCTCCCTTTTCTTGTTCTCTGGCTTCAATACTTCAAAACTACGCAGTGAATCATCTTCCATTTGCTCTGTACTTTCTACATAAGGTATTGCGGCGGGCTTTGTCAGCATAATTTCCTCTTCACCACGGACAGTAATTACGGACCCATCTTGAATATACTTCAAACACTGATGCAAAGTTGATGGAACAACTCCTGCTTCATGATCCAAGGCCTTCCCTGAAGCATAGTATAATTTGGTTGGATCTCCATGACCTGAAAGAGGACAGAAAAACAACTAGGCCCTATTTCTAGGGGCAGAGTTATCTCCCCTAAGATTCCTCTTGCTGTCCCATCAAAGGATAGTACAATCATTTCTTGTGGTGTCAAATCCGCCATGCCTATGTTTAGTTGCTCGAGAGTAGACATTGGAACCACATTCAACACCGAACCACCATCTACAAGTACCTTTACAATCACAAACCCTTTATACCTTAGGGTAATGTGTAAGGCTTTGGTACTACTGCGGGATTTCGAAACCACTTCATCTTCCGAGAAAGTAATCATGTTGACGCGCCTTATTGGGTCCACCATATTTACCATACTCTCTGGAGTGACGTCAGGCTTGACATACGCTTCATTCAACACCTTCAATAATGCCTTACGATGCGACTCTGATGTCAAGACAAGCAATAAAAGAGATATCCTCGACGGAGTTTTCTTTAACTGTTCTACCACATAATATTCACTTTGCTTCATGATCTTCAGAAACACTTCTTCTTCTTTTCCTTTTCCTTCATCCATAGCTTCCTTTTCTTTGGATTTCTTCATCATTTCTTCTTCAACAGGGCTGTAGCATCGCCCGCTCCTTGTAATGCCTCCAATTCTCACAATATTAGTAACTTGGGCCTTCGAGGTCTCTCCCACCGCTCCAGCCAGTTCAACCTTCTGTTCATAATTCCATGGTACAGCATGTGTATCATCATAAGCAAAAGGAGTTGGCTTCTAAAACCCTTACAATGACTCTTTCTGGGGCTGAAGCCCTGTTCATGGGTGGTACTCGGAGTACAACTTTTTCAACTACATTGACTTCCTCGGCAGCACCCCGTCTAGCTTGAATTACCCCCAAGGTGAGTAGTCCCTAAACCCGGACTTTGAAATCCCAACAAGTTTCAATGTCGTGCCCCACTTGCCCATGATGATAGTCACACCTTAGATCTTCGGCATACCTCCTTTCTTCTATTGGAATTCTTACTGGTGCAACGATGTTGTATCCCGCCTTCTTTAGTTCTTCGAAGATCTTTTGCATTGGCACTCGCAATTCCAGTACCTTCCTGATTGGGGACCCTCTTACCTCCAAATTGTTCACCCGATTTCCATCATTATGATTTGGGATTGGATTTTTAACAATATTAGACCCGACCTCTTCTTCAAACCCTAGCTTCCCATAAGTAATCAACTTTCTCACTGCCATCTTAAAAGCTTCGCAATCCTCAATGGAATGTCCTGTGACATCCATGTGATACTTGCAAGTCTGATTTGGATTGTACCAAGCAGGAAATGGTGGTTCTAGGGGACGTACAGGGTTCCCCGCAATTAAGTGGAGGTCAAACAATTGTTGGAATAAATCCGCATTAGAGATGGACAATCTCGGGAAGGGTGGCAGATTTGGATTTTGGAAACGACCTTGGTTTTGGAAATTTGGGCAAGGCGGAGGATAGTTTGGGCGGTTTTGTGGGGATGCAGGTGGGTAACGGGCGTATAAGGTTATATGGTTGAGGGGTAGGAATATTGTTGATTTGGCTTTGTGGGTAAGTGTTGGTTTGTGAGGATGATTGTAACGGGTAAAGTGGGGTTTGTGTCTGGTATGGACTATGTGGATTAGGGTTATATGGTGCTTGGTACTGAGGATTAAAGTTCTGTTGGCGCTGTAAATAATTCGCCTCAACTTCTCTCTTCTTTGGTTGGAATCCTTTCCGGGATGCGCTTCCTTTAACATAATTCATGGGAAGCTTTCCAGCTCTTGCTAAAAATTCAATCCTTTCACCGGCGGTGATCAAGTCGAAGAAATATTTATAGGCTGCCCCAGTCATGGCCCCTATAAAAGGCGCTCCGAGGGTTCCTAAAAAGTATGAGCACATTTCAGATAAAGTCAACGGGGGTTGAACTTGTGCAGCCAATGGGCATATTGCTTGAAGGGCTCCTCATTTCTTTTCTGCATTATAGTCAACTATTCATGACTCGGAGCTGCATCCAATTTGAACTTGTACTGGTCCATGAATAAGTCAGTCAATTCCGTCCATCGCGAGATCTTGGAATGGTCTAATTGGAGATACCATTCTAAGGCGAGGCCAGTCAAACTTTCGTGGAAAAAGCTGATAAGGAATATGTCATCCTTGGACCAAATTGCCATCTTGGTGGCATAACTGATGAGGTGAAATCGTGGATTACCACTTCCATCATATTTGGAAAAATCAGGAATCTTTAAGTCCTTGGGGATCACAACATCTGTGGCGGGACAGAGTTCTTCTATTTGAAGAGGACCGTAGGTATTAGGACCTTTTGTTGCTTTTATCTGTTCTTCCATTTTCTCCATCCATTCATCTTTCATCTTATCCTTACCAGCCTGAACTCCCGCTGACTGACTGTGAGTAGATACATGAGGTTGCTCCCATGTCAGTGCGGTATAGCCCGGAACTTCATGATAGACATTTTCAAAAGAGGGATATACTTCTCCAATGAGAAGTGTTATTGGTGTCGTGTGATGTGTCTGGTCTGGGCCAGATATTCCCTGAATGAGACCCGTGCTAATATTTCAAAACATCGGTGCTGTTACCACGGAAGAAATACGTCGCCTACCAGGTTCATTTGCATATCTATTCGCACTAAGCACGCTAAGAGATTCCCTCATATCCTGCAGTATGGCTTCTAATCTTGCTTGGGTTTCAGTCATTTCATTTATCCTTCCCCTCACTTCATCTATTTCAGAGCTTAAGTTTCTTCCTTCCTCAGTCATGTTGGCAGCCATCCTGGTCCGAGATCTGGTATTGTGAACTCGGGTTTGATTGGTGTCACCTTTCCTAGGTCGCGCAATGGTTCCTGGATTCTCATAAGTATGTGACTCTGTAAAGTATTCAAGAATCTCATTAGTAAAACCAAAATTTGTGTGTGTGTGTGTGTATGCATGTGCAAGTTAACACCCTTTGTTTGATCGCGAGAGTGCTCTTAGGAAGACTGTCGTATACACCTGTAGCAAGAATACTCATCCTGCAATCAAATCTAGTGGTATGGTTTCCTCTAGCTTGAATGCATTTGGTGTCAAGTCCAAGGGAGAATTCACTCCTCGATAGACCACACCCGTACTAGCAACGTTCATATTTTTACACAAAAAACACGTCGTTTTTAGGGTAAAAATATAGTTGATGATGTATCTAAGGGAGAACACACTCCTCGATAGATATCATCTAAAAAACGCTTGACAAACATTGATGAGAACATCCATTCCATTATAAATATTTCGATACAAATCATGAGTCCTTGATCAAAATGCATTCGGTTAAGAGTCTCATCTTCTTTTTCCTGAACCCTTTGGCTAGTTTCCCAAAATGATTGAAGAACTCGGTCACCTTTGGTGGTATTTGAAGGAGAATGTTCATACGAATGTGGATGGATGCTTCTTCAAATCGCTCCACCAGCAGGGAAGTGTGATATTGGAGCTTATCCATCATGTCCTCGTATTTTCTTTTCCATGCTTCCTTTTCATTCATTACATCATTCACTACCCATTCTGCGTGACGTTGAGCTTCAACTCTTTTAGTGTCTTTTATTTTGGCTCTGAGCCAATTTTCTCTCATGTTGGCCTCCGCTAGTAGCTCGTGATACTTGGCTACTTCGTTCCATCCTCGATCAGAGTACAATTCTGTTTGGGCCAAGGATTCTTGCAGGGATTCAACTCCCTCTTCTAGTATATGTATTGTTTCAACATGAACCCCTACATTTGTCTTGAGCTCTTTTTTCTTCCTTTGAAGTTTGACAAGTATCTTCTCTTGATATTCTACCTTTGCCACCAGCTCTTGAATTTCTGCTTCTTTTTCTTTTCTTTCCCTTTTTGCACGACTCGGGGCTTCGTAGGCATCAGCGCATTCGTCTTTCAAATGCTCAAACTGTAAACTTAGCTTCTGCACTTGGCTTCGGAGCGTGACAATAGTTATTTTGGCAGCTTGGATCTTCTCATCCAAAACCTTCATCTAAGTTTTTAAAATTTCGATTTCTTTCAACATTTGATCTTCGGTAAGAGGATTATTTTCACTACGGAGAGGGATGCAGGTTTTGGGGTGTGACCTCTTCTTGCTTCTCTCCATACTTCATATCTTTTTGTGTGAGCTATGATTCACCTTCCTAATTCCTCGGGTCCTTTCATATGAACATCATTCCATGCTGACCTTACCGATATTGTTTGACTCTTGATGCTTTCACTTTCTTGGTATAGGAAGAATACCCCACTGAGCAGCTCTTCGGGGGGTTCATCCTGTGTCCACTTGAGCTGACGCATCACTAAAGCTGGTGAATATGATACACAACCTCTGGAACCTATCAATGGAACATTTGAAAAACTTCCACAGCTGAATACAACTGAATCTCCATTGTACCATGGACACATCCAACTAAATGACCGCGGGTCGATCTGACCAAGCTCTTGTTTCCATTCATATAGCTTACGTGGATTTGGCTGCATGCGAGCGAATCCTTTCAGCTGGTCATCTGTTTATCAATTTTATCGCGAGCGTACAAGTGAGTCATGATCTAGACATACAGTATTGATGCACAACATCGCAGTTTCCCTTGTTGATTCTGATGACAAACCTGTAGGGAGAGGAAAGTTTCAGCTAAGATAGCAGGGACCGGGTTCACACCATATTCTTCAAACCTATAGAAAACATCCATGGCTGACTGCTCAATCAGAACTGGTACAAAAGGAAAGAGCACCAACCCATATATCATGAGGGTTAGTACTTTGTGAAATTAACCAATCGTTGTTGCTGGGCCAGCTTGTTGAGATACACTTCCAAAAACCGCCTCTTCAATCCTTTGGTGGTTCTTTTTTCCGCTTTCTCTAGCTGTTCCGATTGAAGCTCCAATAGACTTGCTATCTTCCAATCTGTTACATATTGGCCATAATACATGTAGACACGGGTCTTCTTTTGAATTGGCAGTCTTAGCATATAAGCATACTCTTCTATGGTCGAGGTAATGTATAAGTCAGGCAATTCAAAACACCTCAAAGTTGAATTCCAATATTAGGCCAACGCACTCAGAGCGGGGGCTTCCACCGGAACACGCAATAAGTCCAATATTCTACCATACTTGCTGACAAAGCTTGAACATGCTTTTTTTGGCATTTGCTGGCTAAGTTCACATAAACTCTTCACGTCATTGAGTGTCACATCGATCTTGATATTTTTCTTGGAATAGCTCGCCTTGCTAGTACTCTTTTCGGGACCAAACTTTTCCATTTTCTTGCTATAAGATGAATACCAAAGTCTTCCAACAAAGAGGCACAAGCGAAAAAAACAAAAAAATGAGCATAGCGAAACCAATATATCTTGTATGATGCATGTTGTATGAGACCCAATGGGGTTGAAAACCCTGACGGGTATGCTGCCAACACATCACCTTCATTATGACATATCGCCCATTAGATGTGCAATAACATTCGAATATGTCATTCAGGTTTGAGGCGGCAATGTGACGCCCTTAGTTTTGTAAATATTCACAATGAACATGCATGACAATTTATGCATATGATGATAGAGAGAGAAAAGAAAAGTACGCCCCCTTTTGTCCTAAGCCAGGAAAAACCTAAGGATGGACACACCCTAAGTTAGGACTCTAAACAGGTCGGTCACTAGGTTCGCTCTATTAGTGAAAATTGGGATGGGTCTAGACCTCTAAAAGTCATGGTTCCCAGATTGCCCTTATAAGGATCTGATTCATGAATCTAGCTACAAGTAGGGATAAACCCTCTCAATATGACTATTCCATGATCTCATGCACAATCTGAGTGGTGAACCGACAAGTATCAGGGAGGTACAAGACCTCTTCAATGACAATGTCGGAGCACGGCCTAATCCTGGGGTTTTGAGCAAGCTCGGGTATAGAGCCAAAAGTGTGTGTAATATGTGATAGTGATGTGTGTGAATGGGGCATACAAACCTATAACACTTAAAAAAGAAAAGAGAAGACAAGAAAAACCTGCAAAATAAAAACATGGGTATATATAAAAAATGGTTATAAGTCCTCTACCCCGTTGTTAAAATATAGGAAAAAAGAAAAGAAAGGAGGAGGAAACAAAAACATTGTTAGTGAAACATACACAAAAATAACATAAGTTAAAATATATATACAACTAATTTTTCACGTTTTTATTTAAATAAAAGGAAAACCCAAACAAAAAGGACAATCCAAACAAAAATCACTAAAAATAAAAAAACATTTTTTTTATTTTAATTACTGTAAGAAAAAAAAAAGCAAGATATAGCAATAAAAAGAGGTAAAACAAATAAGCTACAAGTTATTAAAAATTTGCGAAACTAATTTTTACGGGCTTGACTCTCTTAAAAGTTTCCCTAGTGGAGTCACCATCTGTCGCGACCGAGATCGCGGTGCTAGGGGTGGACCCCAGTCGGTTTCGGGCCTAAAAATTCCAAACCGACGAAAACCGACCAAGCCAAAAGGTCACCCATTTCTGTCCGATGCTTGTGCGGTTTGGGCAGATGATCGGGTTAATCGGGTGACGGTCGGATCGGATGGATTTGCACCACCATAACACAATAAAATAGAAGAGAAGAGATGCAGACAACAATAATATGCTTTAAACGAATAACACAACAGAAGACAAGATAAGAGATGGAGACAACAGATTTCGACGGATTTGCGTCTTGAAGAATGCCACCCGCACACAGATCTGCTGCTTGAAGAACGTCACTCACACACGGACCTCCTTATTTTCGTGTTCACGTGTCCCCTGCGAGAGAGCGAGAAAGATGAGTGAGAAGGAGGCAGGCAAAGAGCAGAGCGGCGCTACACTAGTGAGTGACTAGGGTTTGTAAAACGTATGGGCCTGGTTCAACCTTTGAACCGAAGATGGGGGCAAGGAACTTTTGTTTGGCCTATTTCAGTGTCTCAACCTAAAGCTCACTCTGCATTTGTTTGGGCCATATCAATTTTGGGCCCAATTTTTTGTTTTACTATTTTTTTTCTATAACTTATAGGACTCCTAATTTACGGCCCAATTTTGTAATAACCAAAAGAAACCCTAATTTCACTAATCTTTATTTTCTCAGTTCTCCCCAGTTCTCCATCTCCGTTCTCCCTCATCACTTGGTGGCTGCCCTCAACTCTCACAGCCATTATCGCCGTCACGAATGGAGATCGACCACCACTCGACAGTGCCACGCCCACCGCAGCAACTCGCGCACTCGTCTATCTTTCTCTCTAACATCATCGTAAATCTTTACCCCAAGCCATGGCACTACGGTGGTAGCCCCTTCCTACCCTCATCTCTTTCTCCTTTTGTCTTTCGTCGGTCGGGTTTGGTCACCGACAGTCTGGGATTTCTGGAACCGAACCCGCCCGAATCAAACCATGAAGAACCGAATACACAATCCGACGACCCGTTTTCCTGACTCGATCCGCCCGTTTCCTTGTTTTCTCTGTCGGGTATTTTGGGTTTCGGGTGGGTCGGCCCAACTTGTCCAGTCATACGCGGCGCAACGGCGAACAAAAAGAAAACCTAAGTTTTTCTTTTAGAGAATAAACATGGAGTCGGTACCAACTTTATTTAATTTCGGGAAAGTTAGAAAACCCAAAAAACTTTGGGTTCGGGAGTCGATTACGTCTAGGGAAGGCATGAAGACTTAACCCCACGGTACCCTTGAACATCCATAAAAATGGTTACCCAAAATTAATTGTGTACATTATAAATAACTTTGAAAATATTTGTTTTACCTCGAAAATCATTTAAAGGAAAAAAATCATTTTTAATTTTAAAATATTTTGTATTTTTTATCGGTTTTATATTTGTGAAATTTTTTTGATTAAACCTAAATGAGGTTGAACATGGCACATAAGTCCACAGGGCAACCTAAAAATCTAAAGGGTTGAGCATGACACTTGTCATAGAGCAACCCACAAATAACATTGATTTAATTAAGTATTTAGAAAAAAAGCCACATAGCAATTAGGAAGATAGTTTTGCCTTATGAAAATAGAATAAAGATGAACATTTTAAGTGTTTAGTAACAGTATAGCCATATGAAGATTACTAGTGTATCATGCATTTTTTATGTGACGACAAACAATGAAATAGGAACCCTACGATACACCATTTCTGAAACAAACATAAGAACTCATATAGAAAATATCATTCTAACTCATTCAGTTTCAATATCCATAGATTTTCTTTTCGTCATAAACAGAGACACGGAAAAATCAGAATGTCAATAGAAACTTATGAATAATATCAACAAAGGGAACAATGATTACCAAATGAGAGCAGAATAACGATGATTTTGCTTTGTCCCAGCAGTAAAATTTTAAGATCAAAATCTTCACGTTTCAGTTTCACTGACTCTTTTAACTCTCTCTTCTTCTAAAAATTTGGAACCACTCTAATGACAGAGAAAAGAAAAAAAGAAAATCAAACCCAATCTCTTTTTATTCACAAAGAATACATTAGATAAAAATCTATCTCTCCCTCTTTGTTCGTATCCTTCCTCCGTCTGTCCTCCCCCCTCTATCTCCCCTGTGTCTCCTCCTTTTATAGATGGAGGAGAGGGTTTCATGCTTCTCCTTACCCAGCGGCTTCAAGGTTGGTCCCACGAAATCCGGAGCTTGGGCGGTTCTGAGCAGAGATAGCATGTGTCCGGATGGAGGTGGAGCGAGCAGAGGAAAGGAGATGATATGATGTGAAGTTTGCGTGTTTGAAGAGAGAAGGAAGTGTGGTGCGGTTAAGAGAGTGGAGGAGATGAGGGAGAAGGACCAATGGGTAGAGGAGGTGTAGGGGCGGTTGGAGAGTGGGAGGAGAAAGTGTGGTGCAGTTAAGAGAGTGGAGGAGATGAGGAAGAAGAAGGACCAATGGGCGTAGGGGCGGTTGGAGATTGGGAGGAGGAAGAGAGGTTTTGTCTGATATGTAAAATGGGGTTTTTTAGGGTTAGGAGTGGTAACTCAATTTCCTTTCTTATCTTTTTGCTGACTGTTCTTTTCTCCTTCTTTTCTTCTTTCTTTCTTCACTATTATTTTTTAGTCTCCATTCTGAAAATAAAATTGCAGTGGACGGAACCTCCTCGTCCAACAGAAAATTAAATATGCAATGGACGGGACCTCCCCGTCCAACAGAAAATTAGATATGCAATGGATGGAACCTCCTCGTCCAACATAAAACCAGATATGCAACGGACGGGACCTCCTCGTCCAACATAAAATTAGATATGCAATTGGACGAGGGGACGGGACCTACTCGTCCAACAGAAAATTATTTTCTTTTTCTTCTTTCTTTCTTCACGATTATTTTTTAGTCTCCCTGAAATATAATAACATAATAATAAAATTAGAATAAAAGACGGACAAAAATGGGTGTTCACGATTAATATATTTTTTATTAAGATATAGAAAGGTTCATCTTTTGGTGGTAGTATAAATCTGAATCACCTATTCACCCATTATCATGAACTAATCTATTCACCTTAAGGAATTGAGGATGAGGTAGGCAAGTTTGAATTTTTTTCTTCTCTGCTTGGCAAGGTATTATTCAGCTATAAAGTTGGGTTATATGGTATTTTTTAACATAGTGGATAACTGATGGCATTCTTATTTGTCTTCTGTGTTGACAGGACCCAACCATGTAGTTTGAGATTAACAATTTTATGGTACAGTAACTTGATGGAGCTGTTAATAACTTGATGCAAGCAGAGGGTATCACCATATGATTCCTTTGGCTTCTTGAGTTTTATTCCTATTTGGTTGTCTTGTGTTATGATGCTTTACTTTTGTATTATTTGAACATTTCAGCACATTGCTAACTTGGAACAAGAAGGCTCGCATGTTGGAAATAAGCTGGCAATAGCCAATAGGTAATAATAATATGGATTTGGACTTGGTATAACAAATAAAAGGACAACCTGATGCTATACCGCCAGGTTTAGTATACCTCTAGCTTTGTTCCCAGCTTTCTGTTGTTGAGGAGGAATTGTCACTGCAACAACTGACTGAGAAGAATGATAGAAACTATTTGGAAACTCGAGGATGATATAGGGGATGTACATGCTAAAGGTTCAGCTATTCAAAATGTGTATATTTGTGATGTCTCTTTGAAGATATTATGAGTGAATTCAGATGCATTACTCGAGTAACATCTGAAAAACAATATTATGGAAGAAATATTCTTTATAATATTTTTTAAAAATTTTATTTTTTTCCCAAATTAGCTTTTTCCGAATTTACTTTTTCTTAAATGTTTATTTTTAAAATTGATTTTTTTAAAATATTTTTTTTTCTAATTAATTTTATTTTTCTACTTTTTTTGAATATTTTTTTCTAATTATTATTTTCATTATTATTTAAAAATATTTTTTAAATACTTTTTTCTAATTATTGTTTTCTAATTTTTTTTTAAAAAAATTCGGATTTTTTTCTAATTTAATTTTTTATTTTTAAAAATTGTTTTATAATTTTTTAAATATATTGTTATTAATTATTTTTATTTTTATTTTAAATATATATTTTTTATAATTAATTTAAATTTATTTTATAATTAATTTTATTTTCCTAATTTTTTAAAATATAATTTTTCCTAATTATTTTTTCCTATTTTTTTCTTAATTTTTTTTCTAATTTTTTTTAACTAAATTTTTTCTGATTTACTTTTTTCTTTTTCCTTTGAAAATAATTTTTTATATATTTATTTTCCTAATTAAAAAATAAGAAAAATAAAAATAATTATAAAAAATTATCTAAAATAATTATAAAAAAAATATTTAGGAAATTTTTAAAAAAATAATTATAAAGATAAATATTTTTTAAAAAATAAATTGAAAAATATATTCTGATTTTATTTTTCTGAATTTTTTATAATATATTCATTTTCAAATTAATTTTTCCTAATTTTTCTTATTTTCTTTTTTTTAAAATAAATTTTTTCTAATTATTTTAAATAATTTTTTATAATTACTATTTTTTCCTAATTTTTTAAAAATATTTTTTCCTAATATTTTTTTCCTACTCTCTTTTTCTAATTTTTTTTGTTAATTCTTTTTTTCAAAGCTACATCCTTGCCTTTGTTTTTTCTATTTTAAATAATAAATCTATATCTATACTAATTGATAAGGGGAAATTCTGATTTTAGTGTAGTACAATATTGCAAGCCACATGTTAAGTTATGAAATATTTTTATTATTATTTTATTTATTTTCTAAAATTTATATATTTTTTGTTTTAAAACATTTACAAACCGGTAAATATACATTGTTTTGGGAGTCAAACACGGTAATCTCTCTACATTCTTGCCTTTGCTTTTTCTATTTTAAATAATAAATCTATATCTATACTAATTAATAAGGGAAAATGTTGATTTTAGTGTAGCACAATGATACAAGACACATGTCAAGTGATGAATTTTTTTTCCCTAAAATTTATATATTTTTTTGTTTTAAATATTTACAAATCGGTAAAGTTACAATTTTGGAGAGTCAAACACGACAATCTCTGAATTGATATAAATAGAGGCAGAGCTATTCATATTTTAAAATATATTTTTTTTCTACATCATTACCTTTGTTTTTTCTATTTTAAATAATAAATCTATATCTATACTAATTAATAATGGGAATTACTGATTTTCTAATAAAGGGACACATGTCAGCACCACATAATTTAAGATAATTAGTTGATCATTAGTAATAATCAAAGAGGAACACTTAACACATAGTGTTACATTACGTATTGTAATATCATTTTAAAATAAAAATAATATTCAATTCTTTGTACTCAAATTATAGATAAAATTGTTTCAAGGTTTTTGCTGATCACTTCTGTATATAAATAAAAAGCCTTGGAGATAAATGAGTACCACCATTATGGGTTGGGAGGAAATATTGAAAGCAAAGTGTGAAATAAGTAAAGAAAATGTTTGACACAGTGGAATTAATTTGGGATAAAGGAAAAAAAAGTTTGGTACATATAAAAATTTAATTCAAGTTGTTAATGATAACAATACGATCAATGATAATAATAATTGATGACCCGTATATCATACGGATACAAAAATACTAATATATATATATAATATATATATATATATATATATATATATATATATATATATATATATATATATATATATTCTAGTACGTAACGCAAGGAGGTGATTCTATTACACATTTTAATTCTTTTGTTTTGACCCTTTGGATTAATAATACCGTCTTCACTAAGGTGCGTTTGGGTAAACAAATTAATTAAGAGCTTATTACATAAGATCTTATCGCATGAGAGCTTATACCATAAACGTTTAAAAAAAAGAAAAAGAAAGAAAGGGGCATTAGACGATTCGAATAGTGAAAAACACTGAGAGGATGTTTAGTACATAAGCTCTTATGATAATTTCATAAGCTTCTTCCAGTAACTTGTGAAAATAAGTCAAAATCTCCTTATGAAATGTCATAAGTTATTTTTATAAGCTTTGCCAAACACATTGTATAAGAACTTATATCGTTAAATAAGTTAAAAGAAATTTAAATAAATTAAAAGAAGCTTAAACAAGTTCTTCCAAACACGTTCAAAGTCTTCTTGTAACACAGGTTCAACAAATTTGGTTCAACGAAATTTCATAGTTCAAACATTTCCTAATAAGAGATTAAAAAATGGTGTGTTTGGACGACAGGGATAATATATTTGGACGCAGATCTCCTCTGCCAAGATCCTGTGCCACCCAATAAACACATGCGACATCATTTAATGAAAAAAACTTACTTTTACCTTTAAAATAAAATTATTCTTGGTGTTATCTCCCCTAACTTCGTTAACATCTTTTAATGTCCCTGTCTCA
Organism: Sophora flavescens; assembly: GCA_030762895.1. NCBI lineage: Eukaryota > Viridiplantae > Streptophyta > Magnoliopsida > Fabales > Fabaceae > Sophora > Sophora flavescens. Next base: position 148,864,751 of record CM061069.1, read on the forward strand.
CCAGCCGCAGCCGGCGGCGACGCAAGAACTGGAGAAGGCGCCATTGCTCCCGGTGCCGGAGCAAGACCCGAAGCCGGAAAACTCGAAGTCGCACCCGAAGGTTCCGGCGACGCCGACTAAGCTAACAACTCAACAGGAAGAAGCAAGCTGTCAACGGTGTAGATCGATAACAGAGACGAGTCCGACATGGTGCTCGCGATTCTCGACGAGTCAACTCAGGTGTGAAGCGTGACCGAGTCGCCGGAAACGGAAATGGTGAAATCGTATTTTCCAGCGCCATTAGTGGCCAAAGTACTTAGCGGCGGCGTGATGATACTGTAAAAGAGCGAGACTACGTGAGTAATTGTTCTTTTCTCCCTTCTTTCTCTTTTATGATGACCCCGTCCCAACCCACTTTTCTTTCAGCAGTAGAGAAAAACTTTCAAAACAATTGTGTCCTTTACCTTTCTCTTTCTCTTGTTGGCCAATGTGTAAGCAAATAACCAATGTATGTGAGGTAGAGACAAGTTGCAGACCGAAAACACAGTGCCAAAAAACTGTTGAGAGAAAAAAGGGAGTTAATGGGTAAAAAGATGTTAACGGCACGTGAAAGGGGAGTTAATGGGTGTTATATGAGAATAATTTTATTTTAAAAGTTAAAAGTAAGTTTTTTTCATTAAATGACATGGCGTGTGTTTATTGGATGGCACAGGAGATCTGCGTCCAATATACTTTTTCAGGCTATTTAAAATGTTTGAATGTAAAATATCTTGTTTAGGTATTAATTGTGAGGGATTTTATAAATGAGGGAATTCTATGGGGCATTTTGTTTTGGTTTAATTGTATTTTTGGTCTCTCAATTTTTTTAATTATGCGATTTTGGTCCCTCAAAAATATTAATTGTATTTTTGGTTCCTTAATTTAATCAATTATGCGATCTTGGTCCCTCAAAAAATTTAATTGTACATTTCATCCCTCAACTTTTAAAATTGTGCGATTTTGGTCCCTCAAAAATTTAATGGCACATTGACTAGTCATGGACGGAATGACTAATTTTGCACAATTCGACAAATTAGATGACTAAATGTGCACTTAAATTTTTGAGGGATCAAAATCGCACAATTGAAAAAGTTGAGGGACCAAATATGCAAATAAAATTTTTCAGAGACCAAAATCGCACAATTGAAAAAGTTGAGGGACCAAAAGTACAATTAAGCCTTTTATTTTAACTAAATTTGGGGTTTTCAAATACCACCTAGAAGACCAATATGTGGCTGGTTCAAGTGGCAATGAGTTTGGGGCTCTTAAGCAATTGGTCAGGGATTCGATCCCTGACTTTTGCGTATGGAGAAAACCTGGTTGGAATATGTTATCTCTGCAATTGCATGTGGAGGGTACCTGGGAAACCAGAAAAAAAAAAACCACCTAGAAACTAGGAATTTGAAATTCCTTTGTTCCATCTCATGTTCTACTGTCGTCTGTCGTCGGACCGCTGCCGACCGCCACCACCTTATCTTTGTCGCCGATCACTTATGTTATACTCTATCCAAATAAAGAATTTTAACAACGACAAAATTTAATTATTGTATCCAAACAAAAAATATATATATTCAAAATCAAGGGAATTTAATTCAAGCAATTGAATATTCTAAAATTTTCAATTTCCTCATCCAAACACACACTAAGTTGTTAATGAGTTAGGAGGGGAAGGGTTTGAGGAGGAAGGGAGAGGGAAAGAGATGGGAAATGGAGGATAACCTCCAAAACTTTCCTCTAGTTCATTTTCTAACAAAAAAATCAAAGCCTCTAATTTGAGAGAAATAAAAAAAACGAACTAGAAGAATGTTTTGGAGGGTTTTGGAGGCAATCCTCATTTCCTCGTCCCTTTCTCCCTCCCTTCCTTCTCAGACCATTTCCCTTCCTTTCCCTCCTAACTCCCAAACAAACCCTAAAAGGCCTAAGTTAGTCCTTGACAATTTTTGAGGTATCACTTTTAATCCCTGATAAAAAGGTCACTAAATAGTCCCTCACAATGACAAACCAGGGACATCTTAGTCCTCCGGTTAGACATCGTTTTAGTTGCTCCGTTAAGATGATGACATGTACCGTTAATTTGTCCAAGTGTATTGATATTTTCCAAGTCGAAAGATGGTCTATTTCCATGATGGAAACTGATTGTTTAATAAAAAAAGGAAAGAAAAAGAAAAATGAAACTTATAGTGTTCTTCTTCTTTGTTCTCATACCTGGAACCTTAATTAAAATGATAAATTTTCATGGAAAAGTGATATATTTGTCCTTTACGTTTCAATGTTGTTGATATCCATTTTCCAACTACCTCTAACTAGCGTCCCCTATCATTTCTCCATTGCCCACTCACTCCCAACACAGGCTTAAAATCATATTCAAAGATCCTAGAAATGGTTCACCACCAAGGAGAATGAATATACATATTTAAGAAAAATTGGGTTCTTTGAATTAGATCTTCACCAATGAATCACCATCAATACTTGCCTTTTTTTTTTTTTATCTTGTTAAAAGGAAATAACCAGAAATCACATTTTTCCTCCACCAACAAGCATAAACTCACCTTGTTTTTCTTCATTCCTAATCACAAATAATCTTGTTACCATTTATATCTTCCTCGCTAATTTCATCTTTACCACACGAATAAAATCTCATCTTGTTATCTATCATATTTTCACCAAACCAGACAGAGGGAAGGAGTGGTAGATGTGGAGCTGTGTTTGATTAGAAGGTTTCTCTTCGACAGATCTATCCTCTCTAACAGAATGATGGATATACTACCCGATATCTGGCACCCGACGAGGGGGGTTTCGATCAAGGAGGAGGAGAAAGGGCTGTTCTTTTTCCAGTTTGCCCATAAAATGGATATGGATCGTGTCCTAGCCGGTGGCCCTTGGTTGTTCGATAATTATATGCTGGTTTTAAACAAGGTGCAGGCTGGTGTCTCCCCCAAAGGATAGTCCTCTATTTCATTTGACTGTGTGGGTGCAAATACATGATATCCCTATTGGTTTTATGACTCAATGTGGGGAAACTGATGGGGAACTTCATCGGTGAATTTCTCGAATACGATACGAAGAGCAATGTGGGTATCTGGAGGACATTCATGCGTGTCAAAGTGAGGATTGATGTGAGGGTCCCTTTGAAGAAGGAGAAGAAGGTGAAAAAACCTAGTGGGGAATGGAAGATGGTTCAGTTTAAATATGAGCGGAGTGTATTTTGTTTTGTTTGTGGGATTATTGGCCATACTGAATACTGAGGTGGTTTTTGTGGTGTTTGTGTGCAGGAATTGATGTGAAAATGTGTAAGTCCAGAGTTGGTTTGGAGTTTGATGTGAAAATGTTAAACAAGAAAAAATGAGCCAAACAGAGACCATCATGGCCTAGGTGTGACAAGCATCACGGCCATGATCGCGTAGGACTGAAGAAAAAGAAGAACGTAAAAGTCAGAAGCTGTCACGGTCAGGTGAAGTAGCTCTCCAAGTCAGAATTGGTCATGGTCGTGACATGCAAAATCTGGGATTTTGATTTGTTTTTTTATCTGATTTTATAATTGCTTTAATCCCAAGTTAACCTACATTATAAATAGGACTTTTAGGCTCAAAAATAGGGATCTTTGGGGCTGCTATCTTAGGCTTAATTTAGGATTTCTCTTCTTCTCCAATATCTTTTCTTCTGTTAGGATTTTTATGCTTTTGTTAATCAAGATTGCTATGAACATGGCAATGCTTGAGTAGTCTTTTTATTTCTAGTAATTGGAGCTATGCCAAAGACTTGTTTTAAGTAAACCTAGGTATTAGATCCATTAAGAATTGAACTTAGGACTTAAATCACGAGAGTTAGAAGTGATCCTAAGAGGGTTCATTGAATTGTGATTTTGTTTGATTGCGTTTTAATTCTTATTTCAAAAACCAAATATTTTTCTTGTTTAGTTTAATTAATTTAATAATTAATTGTTGTTTGAGATCAAAGTCTCTATGGGTTCGATTTTTTTATTACTTGACGACGAAACTGTACACTTGCGGATTCACGCTATCAAATACCACTGCGAGAAGTTGTTGGATGTGGGCCGAGATGATGGAGTGACGGGGTGGGGTTCGGAGTTGCGGGTGGAGGCAAGGCGGCGACGGCGGAAACAGCCGGTGGGCGAGGGGAGAAGATAGCGCCCAAACTGGTGAGGATCACGTGGATATCCCAGTTGATAATCTCCATGATTTGGGTGATACTCACCAAGATGGTCAGAGAGAGATTCACGGCGCTAAATGAGTGCAGTTAACACTGATTTTTCAAATTCAAAATCAAGTGTTAATGAGGCAACAAATATCTCTTGCGTAAAGGAGGGGCATGTGCGCATGGAAATAGAAAGGGTGGACAGAGGAAAACCAATTTTGTATCACTAGTACAAAAAAAAGAATTTCACATCGATTATTTTTTGCTTTTCACATCAGTTTTTAAACTGATGTTGAAAAGATCAATGTGGTTTATTGCCACTTTTCACATCGGTTTTAAAACCGATGTTTAAAGTACATTTTTAACAGCGGTTTTTACATAAACAGATGTGGAAAGTTCATTTGTCAATTGGTAAACTATTGGAAATATCACTTTCCACATCGGTTTTAAGAAAACCGATGTGGAAATTAGACTTTACACATCGATTTTTACAAAACCGATCTGAAAATTTCAATTTACACATCGGTTTTCATGAAAACCGATGTGGAAATTTCACTTTTCACATCGGTTTTCAGTAGAACTGATGTTCGGTTTTTTTAAAACCGTTGTGTAAAGTCTAATTTTTTTTTGAAACTATTATTTACATTTCTATCATTCCTTTCCCCTGTTTCAGTAATAATGCAGATCAATACCAGAATAACATACTCTAAATATTCTCAACAATCACTTTTGTACAACAAAAACACAATTAATATATACTGAATTTATTACGACCAATACATATGTACGTTCAATTACATTCAGACAACAAAGATAATTAGAAACCAAAAAGCTACATGATATATTATAGATTTCATATCAAAATATATATGATCAGTCAAAAGTACACTATAGCTAGTACATGATAAGTTTTTAAACTAACTACATATATATATACACACACACACAAACTATGGTTGGTACACTTCAAGAAAGAAAGTTGTCCAACGCCTCCTTATGTTGTTGATGTCGGAATCAGATAATGGAGTTGGATTGTTGAATATCTGCAAGTTTAATTGAACAAAAGATTATATCTTTTAAGTAATAAACTAACATAAAACATATAACGAATCTATAACTGTTACTTCTAATTGTTATCAATTAACATTTACCTCGTGCCATCTTTCAGTGATCCTAGAGGAGATAATTTCCAACATCCATTGCATCACATAGTATCCACATTCCTATTATCTACGTTGTATACGTGACTACGTACAAATGAAACCCAATTAGAATATGAGGAATTAAATAGAAATCAATAATTATACTCATTGCATTTGATGCATTTGAACTAATAAATATCTTACGCTAGGAATAATCCATCTGATAGCCCGACGTCTTTCACCACGCAACATGTGGTTTGCATTAATAGAACTATCATGACAAAATAAACATTGATTAAAGTATATCTAATAGATTTCAGATAATTAAAACAACTGCATTACTGATTGTAAAGTATTTTAATGCTTACGTTTCGATGATCGTCTTGATTCATTCGCCGCTTATTTCCAATTGAGCGAGAAGAAGACCACGGCGTTCATCCTAGGGTACAAGATCAGCGATTTGCCAATCTTGGCTGTATTTGCGGAACAGTTAGTGACTAAGTCATATATAGTTATAATTAAATAACCTGTACTTACTTATTGAGATAAGGCGCAAGGTAGAATTGATGATCATCTCGGGAAAGTATATCACGTATGGTGGTGACCCAGTCTTCTGATGCTAGGAGAACATCACCCTGAATGAACATGGGGTCAATGAACCCATAAAGGGCGAGGTTACCCTAATCAACTAACATACGATGCAGATACCTAATATATTGAAAAAACATGTTAATTATCATAGTATTTAAAAATTAATTACTTAACTTATAAATAAAATGTACTTACGTGCACCATAACGATAGGTGTGCAGAACTAGCCATTTCTTTATTCAGTACAATCTCCATAAGTTCCTTCTTTGGGATATACAGTTCATCACCTGGCCTGGTGATGTGATAGATTCCGGCAAGTGCATCGGATTCGTCGCCAAGTAATAAAAAGATATCGATCCCACAGGGACCGTGATCTCAAACCACAACTTAATTAGTAAATCGATAAAACTGGACTAAGATTTTGAAAAGGTTTTGATTTTTTTGAAATCGGATCAAGTAATAATCAAATTTAATTTCGCAATTAAACAAAACAGAAAGCAATTCAAATTGGGGGTTTTCAAATTCAAATGGGTTCCCAGGAATTGGGATACCACAAAACTGTTTATGTTACTGAATCGACTCCTCTTCTTGTTAATCACCAAAATTTGTTTTGAAGGCGAATCTGTCCTAAATTAGCTAATGCTCCCTCTCGGGTTACAAAATCCGTGCCCAATTAAATCAATCCCTACTCTCGTGGTGATTGAATTTAAATCGGACCCCTTGAGTTTTGTGACGATTCGTGAATCCTCGAAGGACGGCTTCTAACTCTCGTGATTTCAGTCCTGAGTTCGATTCCTACAGATCCGATACCTAAGTTCACCGCTAGGTTCCTCCTTAGGGTATCTACGTCACGCAAATAAGCGGCCGCCGAATTCGCGAGTAATTAAAGCAATAGGGATCGAATCAAAAACAAATATGAATTAACAAGAAATCAAAATCAATACATCACCATAAACAAGTTCCGGGCATAGCCCCAATTCCTAGAAACTAGACTACTACTCAAGCCTTGCCATGATTGTAGCGAGCTTGGTTAAAATAACATGAACAGAAAAATCCCTAAGAGAAAAGGAGGAGAAGAAGGAGAGAATTTCTCAATTATTCTAATGTAACAACCCACAAAAGTTTCGTCTGGCTTGAGCCCCTAGGTCCTATTTATAAGATTGGGCAGTTTGAATCCTAAACCAATACAAAAACCAGGTAAAATCAGTTGCTTCAGATCCAAGGAATGCGCATCACGGCCTGGCCGTGATGGCTTCTGCCTAGTGCGCTGCTTCAATAAATGGTCTGTCACAGTCGTGATGGTCATCATGGCCTGGCCGTGACAGATTCTGCCTAGAAGGGGTCTGGCTCAATTCTCCTGTCACGGCCGTCGTGACAGCTTCTGACTTTTTCCTTCTTCTCTTTCAGCTTCCCTTGATCACGGCCGTGATGGGCATCACGGCCTAGACGTGATGGGCATCACGGCCTGGCCGTGATCAGCTCTGTTTGCCCCATTTTATTGCCTTCCAAGCTCCCATCTTTGTGCCAGCTCCAACGCGACTGATCCTGAGCAATTTAATCCTCGATTCCTGCACATAAGCACTACAAAACCACCTTACTCGTTCCAAGGCAAAATTAACTAATAATCAAATAAAATAAGCCTAAACTATATGAAAATGCATGCAAAATGTCATGGAAATATAAGGTGAAATCACACTCATCAAACTACCCCAAGCTTAAGATTTTGCTTGTCCTCAAGCAATAACTGAGGCTAGAAAAGTTAACCAATCGAAGCATGGACAGTGAATCTAGAACCCGAGTAATGAATTCAAGCAACATGCATAATCAATAAGAAACCAAGAGACAATCGATTTTAAGTCCAATTAGGAGCTTAGGTTCCCCAGACTCACATCTCTCACCAATTCGGACACTCTTCTCACCTCACTCATGTGTTTTAAGGTATGTGACAATTCGCTCAATTTCCTCAAGGAAGGTGCCTTACTATAAGCTTGACTATTAACCAAATCTCTACTTTATTAATGAAAGCACATAAGAATCAAGAGGTCTTTTATTTTGGTTGTAACGGGGCCATGGGATTTATTGTTAGGTGGGGAAATCAAGAAAAGGAAAATTCTAGAGGCTAAACAAAGTCAAGCAGTGCAAAGCGCGACACCTCCTAAAATTCCTTTTTTAGGCCTCAGTTTTCCACCTTTCCTTTTTTTTTTTCTTTTTTTCTCATTTTATTTTTCTCATACCCTTCTCCATTTTTTTTAAGGGGAGATTTTCAACTTTTAGAGAAATTTTCTAACTTTTTATCCCACATTTTATCCTTCAAATTACCCTTTTTTTCCCTTTGCAACACTTTAAGAGGTGCCGTACTAGGCATTGTTCATTAAAATAGATCAATGGTACCAAGAAAATTATTTATTCTTTTAGGCTCAAAACTGGGCAACTAAGGGGCAATTTATGAGTCAAAGTTCAGGAGGCCAGAAAAATACCTAGTGCCTCAATCATTTTCAAATGTGTTTTCAAAAATTTTTAAGCTTCGAAACGGTTTCAAGTCAAGTTCTAGAGGGCACAGTCCAAGAGGAATAAATCACTCGATGAGGCCACCAATGACAATAGCACCACTGGAACTCTTGGCCACTTTTAAGAGGTGCCTAGCCAAGTAGGACCCCGTGTCCACGTTGCTCTCTGGGTGGAGCATGGCCCATAATATAAAGACCTCGTCCTGGCGGACGGATCCATCACTCTCGCCACGACCAAACAGGGTATTGGCTATGACCCTATGCATATACCTGATGCTAGGGTTAGCAAAGGCCGTGGACTTGGATGTCCGAGGGTCAAAACCTCTGCCCTCAAAGTCTATTACTGACCAGAAACTATGCGCACTAAACCCTAAGGGGTATCTTCGGTCACCCCCAACTGGCAATCCAAAAATCTTATTAAATTCGGCCAGGGTTAGTGTGAAGTCCTGGTTGAAGAGCCGGAATGTGATCCGCCCTTCTCGGCAATGCGGCCCTTGGAGAATTTCCGCATTCAGGGTGCTTAGGAACTCCAGAGTAGGGTCGGCATATGCAAGGTATCTGGTGCGAGCGAACTCGCTCCACCCTATGTTTTGCAACATCCAATTAACGTCCACAGTCAATCCTAGGGTATCTAAGCATGCATCATCAAGATATTTGGTCTGGACTATCTTCCTATTTTTTAAAGCATTAAACCTATCTTGATGAGCAATATCCTTAAAAATAATCCCATATCCATCAGTCTCAGAATTTGAGGAGTCAGAGTCAGAGTAGTTACCTGCTCTACTGCGAGTGCGTGAAGCTTCTGCTGCCCTTTGCCGTTTGGTGGCCATGATCAGAGAGTCTCAAAATCCAAAATCCCCTTTACTGCTTCAGAAAAACTGGTTTTGGTTTGGGTTTCAAATTGGGAAATTTTGAGTTTTCCCAAAATTGAAGGATCTGCCCTTTGGGTGTTGATGGGAGAGGACCTGAGAGTGAGGGAATGTGGTTGGTTGGGTGTGGGTGTGGGTGTGGGTGGGGAGGTGATCTTCGAGCCCTTTTGAGAAATGGTTATGGAGGAGAAGGGAACCAGAGGTGTCGAGGAAGAAGAAGAAGAGGATTAGGATGATGATGGTGTTGGGCTGAAGGTGCGCGTGATGAGTGATGAGTGATGAGTGATGAGTGATGATTTGAGGAAGGAGGAGGGTTTCGTGGGTGTGGAGGTGGAGAGGAAGAATAAACAGATGCAGAGAGTCAAGTGGCAGAGAGGCTGCGTTTAGGTTAAAAACAAAGAAAATCACGCGTCACGGTCGTGACCCAAATCACGGGCAGGCCGTGATGCGTTCGGTGTCACACATAGAAGCTGTTCACGGGCGTGATGAGTATCACGGCTTGCCCGTGATGGAGTCTGTGTCTTTAAATCCTTCATCACGGTCGTGATGCGTGTCACATCCACCCCGTGATGGGTTCTGACCTGCTCTAACTACCTGTCACGACCGTGACCAATATCACGGCCTGACCGTGATCCTTTCTGTCCTTTAGCTTTTGGGCCATCACGGCCGTGATGGACATCACGGCCTGGCCATGATGGTTGCTGACTCTTCTTTTCCATCCTCCCTTCACTTTCCATCACTTCCTGACCTGAAAACACTGGCAAATTTATTAATTTATGATTTTTTTTTTTACTCTTGATCTTCTCAAATTATTCAAGAGCTAAATTCTAAAATAAATGGAAAAGGGAAAGAAAACTTGGGGTGCCTCCCAAGAAGCACTTATTTACGGTCTTAAGCTTGACCATACTTCCTTCAATCAATCGGGGTCGGCTGGGCTTAGAAGTACAGGAACACTTCTCTTCCATGGGAGTCATTCAAAGAGTCGATTTTACTCATATGGCCAGTTGCGCTTCCGCTTTGCTCTTTTTGCTCTGAGTTTCCTAGCCTTACTCCCTCCCGGCGGAAGTTTTGTTTTCACATGATGAGCAACTCCATCTTCACCACTACTGGGGGCATCAATCCTTATACAAATATTTGGAGTTGCTTCCATGTTGATCTCTTCCTTCACCTTTGGAGACTTTATATCGATCCTGCACACATGACACTCAAAATGAGGGTTGTTATAGGAGTTAGTCAAATGAAAATCTACCCTACCTTCCTCTACATTCAGAGAGAGTTTGTCATTCCTTACGTCTATTATTGCTCCAGGGGTGGCCAAGAATGACCTTCCTAATATGATGGGGAATTCAGAATTCCCGTTCATATCCAATACCAGGAAATCGGTAGGGATGAAAAATTTCCCTACCTTTATGGGGACATTCTCTAGTAGGCCTAGAGGAGTCCTAGTTAAGCCATCCGCAAATTGTAAGGAGAATTTGAATGGACTCAACTCTTTGGTTCCCAACCTTTCCAAGATAGCGAGCGACATCAAGCTCGCACTAGCCCCTAAGTCACACAAGGCTTGGTCTATTTGCACTTCTCCAATCGAGCAAGCGATAGAGAAACTACCTGGGTCTTTCAGTTTAGGAGGCATATTAGATTTGTTCATGACATTTCGCTCCTCAGTTAAGCTCTTAGTTTCTACTTCCACTTGCTTTCTTTTGACCAACCTTTGTGGGAAAGGTATTGGGGGTTGGTAAGGCGGTGGAGGGACATACTTTGGTTCTGGCTCTTCATCTTCGCTCATGTCCTCCTCTGGTTTCACGTTCTTTACAACCACCCCAAGCTTATCATCCCTCAAGTATATGGCATTACAATGCTCATTGGGATTAACTTCGGGTTGTCCCGGAAACATACCCTTGGGTCTAGGATATGTGCTGGCTTGTTGGGCAATTTGAGTTTCTAACATTTTATTAGGGATTGCTAAGTTGTCTACCTTAGATGCTAGCTCTTTTAATGCCTCGTTAACTGCCTTATCTTGTTGTCTAAACTCTTCATTTTGTTTTGTTTGAGTTTCAACAAAACCTTCCAATAGAGACTCGAGTTTAGACTTCTGTACCTGACGATACCCCGGAGCGGGTTTCCTATTCCCTTGGCCTTCTTGGAACTCATGGTTCAGAGTGTTGTTGTAGTTCCCGTAGGAGTGGTAAGGGCTGTTCTTCCTCTGGTTGTAGGGATTTGGGGGAGCGTAGTTTGGCAGCTTCGAGTTCGTGTCGTAGAAGTTGTGACAAGCGTTCACTTGCTCCCCCGAAGCACCAGATCCAGCGGCAATACCACGCGGGCACTCCATGATATCATGTCCCTGCATTCCACAAATCTCACACACAATGTTAGTAGCACCTATTGCACTCACATTAGTCCTTTCGAGCTGATCAAAACGTTTATTCAGTGAGTCAATTTTAGACATTATAAGATCTGTGGTATTCATTTCAAACTTACCCCCCGAAATCTTTTTCGGGTTATTACCTCTTTCTGAACCCCATTGGTGGTAGTTGGTGGCCACGTTTTCAATGATGTTGAATGCCTCGGTCAGAGGCTTATTCATAAAGGCTCCACCAGCTGCAGAATCGAGTGACACCTTCGAAGAGTAGTCCAATCCATTGTAGAAGGTATGCACTAGCAACCACCTCACGAGTCCATGATGCGGGCAGGACTTCAGCAATCCCTTGTAGCGATCCCAAGCTTCGGACAGGCTTTCTCCGTCCTTTTGGAAAAAGCCGGTGATCTGAGTTCGTAGGTAGGCCGTCTTGGATGGAGGGAAGAATTTCTCCAAGAATGCCTGCTCCAGTTGGTTCCAAGTCGACAAGGTATTAGCGGGCAAATGCTTCAGCCAACCCTTGGCCTTTCCAGTCAGAGAGGAGGGGAATAACCTCAAACGTATAGCATCGACCGGGGCACCATGAATCCTAATTGCATCGATGAACTCCAAGAATGTCTCCACGTGATCAGTCGAGTCCTCCGAGGGCAATCCTCCGAATTGATGTTGCCTAATCATGCTAATTAGCATAGGCGGAATAGTGTAGTTCTCCGCCTCGATCTCTGGCCTAGCAATCCCAGTTCGCAAACCCCTAGCATTTGGGCTGCGTAGTCCTTCAATGATTTTGTATCTGGTAGATTTTCCATTAGTGGTATGGGAATCAACCTCTCTCTCTCTCTTTGTAGTCTCCTACGTCTATGAAAGGTCCTCTCGATTTCGGGGTCAACCTCAATAAGGCTTCCAAGACTCAGGGATCTTTACATAAAAGAGAAAAACACACAGAGAGAGAGATACTCTATAAGGAAAAGAAATGAAATAGTTTTTTATTTTTTTAATAAAAAATGAAATAAAAAGAAAAAAAAGTCCAGAAAAGTCAATTCAAAAATTAAATTGAGATTCAAGAAAGCACAGTCCCCGGCAACGGCGCCAAAAACTTGATGTGATAGATTCCGGCAAGTGCACCGGATTCGTCGCCAAGTAATAAAAAGATATCGATCCCACAGGAACCGTGATCTCAAACCACAACTTAATTAGTAAATCGATAAAACTGGACTAAGATTTTGAAAAGGTTTTGATTTTTTTGAAATCGGATCAAGTAATAATCAAACTTAATTTCGCAATTAAACAAAACAGAAAGCAATTCAAATTGGGGGTTTTCAAATTCAAATGGGTTCCCAGGAATTGGGATACCACAAAATTTTTTATGTTACTGAATCGACTCCTCTTCTTGTTAATCACCAAAATTTGTTTTGAAGACGAATCTGTCCTAAATTAGCTAATGCTCCCTCTCGGGTTACAAAAGTCGTGCCCGATTAAATCAATCCCTACTCTCGTGGTGATTGAATTTAAATCGGACCCCTTGAGTTTTGTGATAATTCGTGAATCCTTGAAGGACGGCTTCTAACTCTCGTGATTTCAGTCCTAAGTTCGATTCCTACAGATCCGATACCTAAGCTCACCGCTAGATTCCTCCTTAGGGTATCTACGTCACGCAAATAAGCGGCCGCCAAATTCGCGAGTAATTAAAGCAATAGGGATCGAATCAAAAACAAATCTGAATTAACAAGAAATCAAAATCAATACATCACCATAAACAAGTTCCGGGCATAGCCCCAATTCCTAGAAACTAGACTACTACTCAAGCCTTGCCATGATTGTAGCAAGCTTGGTTAAAATAACATGAACAGAAAAATCCCTAAGAGAAAAGGAGGAGAAGAAGGAGAGAATTTCTCAATTATTCTAAGGTAACAACCCACAAAAGTTCTGTCTGGCTTGAGCCCCTAGGTCCTATTTAAAAGATTGGGCAGCTTGAATCCTAAACCAATACAAAAACCAGGTAAAATCAGTTGCTTCAGATCCAAGGAATGCGCATCACGGTCGTGATGGCCATCACGTCCTGGCCGTGATGGCTTCTACCTAGTGCGCTGCTTCAATAAATGGTCTCTCACGACCGTGATGGTCATCACGGCCTGGCCGTGACAGATTCTGCCTAGAAGGGGTCTGGCTCAATTCTCCTGTCACGGCTGTGATGGGCATCACGGCCGGCGTGAGCACTTCGACTTTTCCTTCTTCTCTTTCAGCTTCCCTTGATCACGGCCGTGATGGGCATCACGGCCTGACCGTGATCAGCTCTGTTTGCCCTATTTTCTTGCCTTCCTGATGAGTGTGATTTCACCTCATCTTTGTCTATCATTTTGCATGCAATTTTCATGTAGTTTAGGCATTTTTTTTAATTAGATTTTAGGTTAATTTTCCTTTGGAATGGGTAAGGCGGTTTTCGTGTGTTGTTTTGCAGATATCAAGGGTAAATTGCTCAAGATCAACCATGATGGAGTTTGGATGAAGATAGGGCTTTAAAAGTGAAGAAAATGAGCTAAACAGAGCCCATCACGGCCTAGCCGTGATGCCCATCACGGCCATGATCGAGCAAAACTGAAAAAGAACAAAGGCTGAAGTCAGAGTCTGTCATGGCCTAGCCGTGATAGCCATCACGGCCGTGACCCAAAACCACCACAAGTCAGAAGCTGTCAGGGCCAGGCCCTGATGGCCATCACGGCCGTGATGGCCATCACGGCCAGACCGTGATGAGCATCACGGCCATGACGAGACCAACCAGTGGAAGAATTTTCAAGGCGAGAATCCGTCACGGCCAGGCCGTGATAGCCATCACGGCCGTGACGCGTATTACTTGGCTCGAAGTAACACTGGATCTAATTTGAGTTGGATTAGGACTCTAACTGCCCAATTCTATAAATAAGGGACTAGGCGAGGCGGAAAACATCGACCTTTGGGGCTACTACTCTAGGCATAGATTTAGGATCTCTTTCTTCTTTTCCTTCTTCTCTTAGTTATTTTCATGTTATTTGTAATCATGTCTGTCATCTCCATGGCAAGGCGTGAGTAGTAGCATAGTTTCTAGGGATTAGGGCTCTGCCCAAGTTTGTTTATAATGTAAATTTGATGTAAACTCTTTGTTAATTACGATTTGCTTTAGATCTGATTTCTAGTGTTTAATCAATCGTAAAATCGGCGACCGCTTATTTGCGTGACGTAGACGTTCTAAGGAGGAACCTAGCGGTGAACTTAGGATTTCTAGTGTGTTTCACTCGTAAAGTTCGGCGGCCGCTTATCAGCGAGACGTAGATATTCTAAGGAGGAACCTAGCGGTGAACTTAGGTTATTTGCATGACTTAGACATTCTAGGGAGGAACCTAGCGGTGAACCTAGGTGTCGGATCTATAGAGTCGACTTGGGACTGAAATCACGAGAGTTAGAAGCCGTCCCTCGAGGATCAACGAGTTGTCACGAAACGCAAAGGGTTCAATCTGGGATCGACTACCACGAGAGTAGGGGTCGGGTCAATTGGGCACGGCTTTTGTAACCCGAGAGGGAGCTTAAGCTATCAGAGGATAAACTCGCCTTCAAGGCAATTTCGCTAATTAACAAGGGTAATCAACTTCATAACGTAAACGATCTTGTGGTAACCTAAATCCCTAGGAACCCATTTAGATCTGAAAAATCAAAAAGATTTGTTTTCTGTTTTGTTTGATTCTGTTTTATCTCTTAAATTCAAATTCAAAAACCATTTCAAAAATATAAAAATCTTTTTAAACAGTCCAGATCTAATCGATTTGATAATTAGTTGCGATTCGAGAACACAGTCTCTGTGGGATCGATATCTTTTATTACTTGGCGACGATCCGGTACACTTGCCGGAATCGCACGTGCATTCGCACGCTATCAAGTTTTTGGCGCCGTTGCCGGGGACTGTGCCTTTTCGAATCTCAATTCAAATTTTGAATTGATTTTTCTGGACCTTTTCTTTTTGTTTGATTTTTATTTCTGAAATTAAAAAAAAAAAAATCAAAAATTTAAAAAAAAAATAAAAAAAATAAATTTCTTTTCCTTCTATTGTATCCATCTCTCTGTGTGTTATATGCAAAGATCCCTAAGTCTTGGGAGCCTTAGTGAGATTGATCCGGAGATCGAGAGGACCTTCCACAGACGTAGAAGACTACAAAGAGAGGGAGAAAGGTTGAGTCCCGTTCCACTCATGGCGAATCAACCGGATACAAAGCCTTTGAAGGACTACGCAGCCCCAAATGCGAGAGGCTTGCGAACAGGGATTGCAAGGCCAAAGATTGAGGCGGAAAACTACACCATACCGCCCATGCTAATCAACATGATTAGGCAACATCAATTCGAAGGATTGCCTTCGGAGGACCCGACCGATCACATAGAGACATTTTTAGAGTTCACCGACGCAATCCGGATTCATGGAGCCTCAGTCGATGTTGTACGTTTGAGACTGTTCCCCTCATCTCTCACTGGAAAGGCGAAGGCCTGGCTTAAGCAAATCCCCGCTAACACTTTGACCACTTGGGACCAACTGGAGCAGGCGTTCTTGGAGAAATTCTTCCCTCCATCCAAGACGGCCTACATAAGAACCCAGATCACCGGCTTCTTCCAAAAAGACGGAGAATCATTATCGGAAGTTTGGGATCGATACAAGGGACTGCTGGAGTCGTGCCCACATCACGGACTCGAGAGGTGGTTAATAGTGCACACCTTCTATAACGGATTGGACTACTCTTCGAAGGTGTCACTAGATTCTGCAGCCGGTGGAGCGTTTATGAATAGGCCTCTCACTGAGGCATTCAACATCATCGAGAATGTCGCCACCAACTACCACCAATGGGGATCCGAAAGAGGTAATAACCCGAACAAGATTTCGGGGGGTAAGTTTGAGGTAAATAGCCGACATCTGATTATGTCATCGATAGACTCACTTAATAAACGTTTTGATCGGCTTGAAAGAGCTAATGTGAGTGCATTAGGTGCTACTAACCTTGTTTGTGAGATTTGTGGAATGCAGGGACATGACATGATGGGATGCCCACATGGATCCGGCGCTTCGGGTGAGCAAGTGAACTCTTGTAACAACTACTATGATACGAACCCGAAGCTGCCCAACTATGCTCCCCCAAATCCCTACAACCAAAGAAGAAACAACCCTTACCTCTCCTACGGCAACTACAAAGAACACGCTTAATCATGAGTTCCAAGAAGGTCAAGGTAATAAGAGAGCAGCAGACCGGGTACCCTCGGTACAAAGATCTAAACTCGAGACTTTATTTGAAAGTTTTGTCGAAACTCAGACAAAACAGAATGAGGAGTTTAGACAACAAGGAAGGGCAGTGAGTGAGGCAATAAAGGATCTAGCATCTAAGGTAGACAACTTAGCAACTCATAACAAGATGCTAGAAACCCAAATTGCCCAACAAGCCAGCACGTACTCGAGACCTAAGGGTACATTCCCGGGGCAACCCGAAGCAAATCCCAATGAGCATTGCAATGTCATACACTTGAGGGATGATAAGCTTGGGGTGGGGGTAGCTGAAATGGACGTGGAACCGGAGGAGGACACGAGCGAAAAAGAAGAGCCAGAACCAAAATATGTCCCTCCACCACCGTACCAAACCCCGATACCATTCCCACAGAGGTTGGTTAGGAAAAAGCAAGTAGATGTAGAGACTAAAATGCCTACTAAACTGAAAGACCCAGGTAGTTTCTCCATCGCTTGCTCGATTGAACAAGTGCAAATTGACCAAGCCTTATGTGACTTAGGGGCTAGCACGAGCTTGATGTCCCTCACTATCATGGAAAGGTTGGGAAGCAAAGAGTTGAGACCATTCAAATTCCCCTTACAATTTGCGGATGGCTCAACTAGGACTCCTCTAGGCATACTAGAGAATGTTCCTGTAAAGGTAGGGAAAATTCTCATCCCTACCGACTTCCTGGTATTGGACATGAAAGGGAATTCTAAATTCCCCATCATTTTAGGAAGGCCATTCTTGGCAAACGCTGGAGCATTAATAGACGTAAGGAATGGCAAACTCTCTCTAAATGTAGAGGAAGGTAGGGTAAATTTTCAGTTGATTAACTCTTGTAACAACCCTCCTTTTGAGAGCCATGTGTGCAGAATTGATGTAACGTCTCCAGCGGTAGAGAAAGAACTTAGCATGGAAGCAAACCCAAAGATATGCATGGTTGAAGATGCACCCAGTGGTGAAGTTGGAATTGCTATCCATGCGGAAACAAAACTTCCGCCGGAAGAAAGGAAGGCTAGGAAGCTCCGAGAGAAAAGAGCAAAGCGGAAGCGTTACTGGCCGTATGAGCGAGAAACGGCTATTTGAAGGAGCTCCATGGAAGAGAAGTGTGCCTGCACTTCTACGCCCACCCGACCCGGTTGATTGAAGGAAGTGTGGTCAAGCTTAAGACCATAAATAAGCGCTTCTTGGGAGGCAACCCAAGTTTTCTTTCCCTTTTTCCTTTTGTTTTTGAACTAACCTCTTGAATAATTTGAGAAGATCAAGAGGCAAAAATATCATTAATAGGTTTGTCTAGTGTTTTCAGGTTGAGAAAGAGAAAAAGAGCATAAAAAAATAAAGTCAGAGGCCATCACGCCCTGGCCGTGACAGTGGTCACGACTGTCACGGCCGTGATGAACTAAACAAGAGCACAGAAAGGATCACGGCCTAGCCGTGACAACCATCACGGGCGTGATGAGTAGGATGCCAAGGCCAGGAGAGCATCACGGCCTGGGCGTGATGTAGATCACGGCCGTGACAGGGCAAATCCTGAGGACCAGAAACGATCACGGCCTGCCCGTGATAAGCCTCACGGCCGTGATACAATTTCTACCCAAGTTTTGACTGGAATGTGAAGCCAACACCCGCTACCGACTCGGTAAGTTGTTCCATTTTTCTCTCTCTCCGACTTTGATTATTTACATTGGAGACAATGTAAGTAATCAAGCTTGGGGTGGGGGTATTTATTTTTGCATTTGCATTGTTGCATTCATGTTGCATTCACATAGGCATAGATTGGTATGATCACATTCTCTAGATTGCCTCTCACTTAGAACATGCATCCGATTGCGAGAACTTGGAGCCAAATGAATTGAGATAGTGAATTTTTAACCCAATTTTTCATTATTCTTGTGATATGGCTAAAAATAAAAATTCTTGAGATAATCATTTGATAGTTGATAATTAGCATGTGGTTCCTTAAGCTTGTGTACCTCACTGGTTTATGAACTACTAAATGTAAGATTTTGAGCCAAAAGGGGTATTCACTAAATCTACCCCATTTCTTGTGATAGAGTGATTTAATTCCTCATGGACTGTATTTTCTAGAACTTGACTTGAAACCATTTCAAAACTTAAAAATTTATGAAAACATTTTTGGAAATGATTGAGGCACTAGGTATTTTCCGGCCTCCCGAGCTTTGAATGATAAATGCTACCCCTTAGTTGCCCAATTTTGAGCCTAAAGATAAAATACTTTTCTTGGTACCATGAATTAATTTGATAAATAATGCTTGGTATGACACCTTTTAAAGTATTACAAAAAGGGTAATTGGTAGTTGGAAAAAGTATGGGAAGAAAAAGCTAGAAAGTAATTTCTCTTGAGCTATAAATCTCCCCTTCTCCAAACAAATAAAAATGAAATAAACAGAAAAAAATGGAGAAGGGGATGACAAAGAAAGTGAGAAATGAAAAGAAAAAAAAAAAGAAAGGTGGAAAAGTAAACCAAAGCCCAAAAAGGGGTATTTTAGAAGGTGTCATGCTTTGCAATGTTTGATGATTTGTCTAGCCTTCTTGAAATTCCCTTTCCTTGATTTTCCCACCTAACAATAAATCCCATGGCCACATTACAACCAAAGGAAAAGACCTCTTGATTCTTAAGTGTTTTCATTAATAAAGTGGAGATTTGGTTAATAGTCAAGCCTATGGTAGAATACTTTCATTGAGGAAATGGAGTGAATTGTCATAAACCCTAAAACACTTGAGTGAGGTGAGATGAGTGCCCAAATCAGTGAGGACATGAACTTGAAGAACCTAAGCTTCTAATTGGACTTGAACTTGATTATCTCTTGAATGCTTATTAAAAATGCCTATTACTTGGATTAGCTTCTAGGGTTCTTAGTTCACTATCCATGCTTTGAATGATTTATATCTTATGGCCTGAGTAATTGCTTGAGGACAAGCAAAGTTTTAAGCTTGGGGTAATTTGATGAGTGTGATTTCACCTCATCTTTGTCTATCATTTTGCATGCATTTTTCATGTAGTTTAGGCATTTTTTTAATTAGATTTTAGGTTAATTTTCCTTTGGAATGGGTAAGGCGGTTTTCGTGTGTTGTTTTGCAGATATCAAGGGTAAATTGCTCAAGATCAACCATGATGGAGTTTGGATGAAGATAGGGCTTTAAAAGTGAAGAAAATGAGCCAAACAGAGCCCATCACGGCCTAGCCGTGATGCCCATCACGGCCTAGCCGTGATGCCCATCACGGCCATGATCGAGCAAAACTGAAAAAGAACAAAGGCTGAAGTCAGAGTCTGTCACGGCCTAGCCGTGATAGCCATCACGGCCGTGACCCAAAACCACCACAAGTCAGAAGCTGTCAGGGCCAGGCCATGATGGCCATCACGGCCGTGATGGCCATCACGGCCAGGCCGTGATGAGCATCACGGCCATGACAGACCAACCAGTGAAGAATTTTCAAGGCAGAATCCGTCACGGCCAGGCCGTGATAGCCATCACGACCGTGACGCGTATTACTTGGCTCAGAAGTAACAGAATTGGATCTAATTTGAGTTGGATTAGGACTCTAACTGCCCAATTCTATAAATAAGGGACTAGGCAGAGGCAGAAAACATCAGACCTTTGGGGCTACTACTCTAGGCATAGATTTAGGATCTCTTTCTTCTTCTCCTTCTTCTCTTAGTTATTTTCATGTTATTTGTAATCATGTCTGTCATCTCCATGGCAAGGCGTGAGTAGTAGCATAGTTTCTAGGGATTAGGGCTCTGCCCAAGTTTGTTTATAATGTAAATTTGATGTAAACTCTTTGTTAATTACGATTTGCTTTAGATCTGATTTCTAGTGTTTAATCAATCGTAAAATCGGCGACCGCTTATTTGCGTGACGTAGACGTTCTAAGGAGGAACCTAGCGGTGAACTTAGGATTTCTAGTGTGTTTCACTCGTAAAGTTCGGCGGCCGCTTATCAGCGAGACGTAGATATTCTAAGGAGGAACCTAGCGGTGAACTTAGGTTATTTGCATGACTTAGACATTCTAGGGAGGAACCTAGCGGTGAACCTAGGTGTCGGATCTATAGAGTCAGACTTGGGACTGAAATCACGAGAGTTAGAAGCCGTCCTCGAGGATCAACGAGTTGTCACGAAACGCAAAGGGTTCAATCTGGGATCGACTACCACGAGTAGGGGTCGGGTCAATTGGGCACGGCTTTTGTAACCCGAGAGGGAGCTTAAGCTATCAGAGGATAAACTCGCCTTCAAGGCAATTTCGCTAATTAACAAGGGTAATCAACTTCATAACGTAAACGATCTTGTGGTAACCTAAATCCCTAGGAACCCATTTAGATCTGAAAAATCAAAAAGATTTGTTTTCTGTTTTGTTTGATTCTGTTTTATCTCTTAAATTCAAATTCAAAAACCATTTCAAAAATATAAAAATCTTTTTAAACAGTCCAGATCTAATCGATTTGATAATTAGTTGCGATTCGAGAACACAGTCTCTGTGGGATCGATATCTTTTATTACTTGGCGACGATCCGGTACACTTGCCGGAATCGCACGTGCATTCGCACGCTATCAAGTTTTTGGCGCCGTTGCCGGGGACTGTGCCTTTTCGAATCTCAATTCAAATTTTGAATTGATTTTTCTGGACCTTTTCTTTTTGTTTGATTTTTATTTCTGAAATTAAAAAAAAAAAAAATCAAAAATTTAAAAAAAAAATAAAAAAAATAAATTTCTTTTCCTTCTATTGTATCCATCTCTCTGTGTGTTATATGCAAAGATCCATAAGTCTTGGGAGCCTTAGTGAGATTGATCCGGAGATCGAGAGGACCTTCCACAGACGTAGAAGACTACAAAGAGAGGGAGAAAGGTTGAGTCCCGTTCCACTCATGGCGAATCAACCGGATACAAAGCCTTTGAAGGACTACGCAGCCCCAAATGCGAGAGGCTTGCGAACAGGGATTGCAAGGCCAGAGATTGAGGCGGA
This sequence comes from Sophora flavescens, assembly GCA_030762895.1. Taxonomy (NCBI): domain Eukaryota; kingdom Viridiplantae; phylum Streptophyta; class Magnoliopsida; order Fabales; family Fabaceae; genus Sophora; species Sophora flavescens. Next base: position 148,886,642 of record CM061069.1, read on the forward strand.
AAACTACACCATACCGCCCATGCTAATCAACATGATTAGGCAACATCAATTCGAAGGATTGCCTTCGGAGGACCCGACCGATCACATAGAGACATTTTTAGAGTTCACCGACGCAATCCGGATTCATGGAGCCTCAGTCGATGTTGTACGTTTGAGACTGTTCCCCTCATCTCTCACTGGAAAGGCGAAGGCCTGGCTTAAGCAAATCCCCGCTAACACTTTGACCACTTGGGACCAACTGGAGCAGGCGTTCTTGGAGAAATTCTTCCCTCCATCCAAGACGGCCTACATAAGAACCCAGATCACCGGCTTCTTCCAAAAAGACGGAGAATCATTATCGGAAGTTTGGGATCGATACAAGGGACTGCTGGAGTCGTGCCCACATCACGGACTCGAGAGGTGGTTAATAGTGCACACCTTCTATAACGGATTGGACTACTCTTCGAAGGTGTCACTAGATTCTGCAGCCGGTGGAGCGTTTATGAATAGGCCTCTCACTGAGGCATTCAACATCATCGAGAATGTCGCCACCAACTACCACCAATGGGGATCCGAAAGAGGTAATAACCCGAACAAGATTTCGGGGGGTAAGTTTGAGGTAAATAGCACAGATCTTATTATGTCAAAGATAGACTCACTTAATAAACGTTTTGATCGGCTGGAAAGAGCTAATGTGAGTGCATTAGGTGCTACTAACCTTGTTTGTGAGATTTGTGGAATGCAGGGACATGACATGATGGAATGCCCACATGGATCCTAGGCCGGGGTGAACAAGTGAACTCTTGTAACAACTACTATGATACGAACCCGAAGCTGCCCAACTATGCTCCCCCAAATCCCTACAACCAAAGAAGAAACAACCCTTACCTCTCCTACGGCAACTACAGCAACACGCTTAATCATGAGTTCCAAGAAGGTCAAGGTAATAAGAGAGCAGCACCGGGGTACCCTCAGGTACAAAGATCTAAACTCGAGACTTTATTTGAAAGTTTTGTCGAAACTCAGACAAAACAGAATGAGGAGTTTAGACAACAAGGAAGGGCAGTGAGTGAGGCAATAAAGGATCTAGCATCTAAGGTAGACAACTTAGCAACTCATAACAAGATGCTAGAAACCCAAATTGCCCAACAAGCCAGCACGTACTCGAGACCTAAGGGTACATTCCCGGGGCAACCCGAAGCAAATCCCAATGAGCATTGCAATGTCATACACTTGAGGGATGATAAGCTTGGGGTGGGGGTAGCTGAAATGGACGTGGAACCGGAGGAGGACACGAGCTAAAAAGAAGAGCCAGAACCGAAATATGTCCCTCCACCACCGTACCAACCCCCGATACCTTTCCCACAGAGGTTGGTTAGGAAAAAGCAAGTAGATGTAGAGACTAAAATGCCTACTAAACTGAAAGACCCAGGTAGTTTCTCCATCGCTTGCTCGATTGAACAAGTGCAAATTGACCAAGCCTTATGTGACTTAGGGGCTAGCACGAGCTTGATGTCCCTCACTATCATGGAAAGGTTGGGAAGCAAAGAGTTGAGACCATTCAAATTCCCCTTACAATTTGCGGATGGCTCAACTAGGACTCCTCTAGGCATACTAGAGAATGTTCTGTAAAGGTAGGGGAAAATTCTCATCCCTACCGACTTCCTGGTATTGGACATGAAAGGGAATTCTAAATTCCCCATCATTTTAGGAAGGCCATTCTTGGCAACCGCTGGAGCATTAATAGACGTAAGGAATGGCAAACTCTCTCTAAATGTAGAGGAAGGTAGGGTAAATTTTCAGTTGATTAACTCTTGTAACAACCCTCCTTTTGAGAGCCATGTGTGCAGAATTGATGTAACGTCTCCAGCGGTAGAGAAAGAACTTAGCATGGAAGCAAACCCAAAGATATGCATGGTTGAAGATGCACCCAGTGGTGAAGTTGGAATTGCTATCCATGCGGAAACAAAACTTCCGCCGGAAGAAAGGAAGGCTAGGAAGCTCCGAGAGAAAAGAGCAAAGCGGAAGCGTTACTGGCCGTATGAGCAGAAACGGCTATTTGAAGGAGCTCCATGGAAGAGAAGTGTGCCTGCACTTCTACGCCCAGCCGACCCCGGTTGATTGAAGGAAGTGTGGTCAAGCTTAAGACCATAAATAAGCGCTTCTTGGGAGGCAACCCAAGTTTTCTTTCCCTTTTTCCTTTTGTTTTTGAACTAACCTCTTGAATAATTTGAGAAGATCAAGAGGCAAAAATATCATTAATAGGTTTGTCTAGTGTTTTCAGGTTGAGAAAGAGAAAAAGAGCATAAAAAAATAAAGTCAGAGGCCATCACGCCCTGGCCGTGACAGTGGTCACGACTGTCACGGCCGTGATGAACTAAACAAGAGCACAGAAAGGATCACGGCCTAGCCGTGACAACCATCACGGGCGTGATGAGTAGGATGCCAAGGCCAGAGAGCATCACGGCCTAGACGTGATGTAGATCACGGCCGTGACAGGGCAACTCCTGAGGACCAGAAACGATCACGGCCTGCCCGTGATAAGCCTCACGGCCGTGATACAATTTCTACCCAAGTTTTGACTGGAATGTGAAGCCAACACCCGCTACCGACTCGGTAAGTTGTTCCATTTTTCTCTTCTCTCCGACTTGATTATTTACATTGGAGACAATGTAAGTAATCAAGCTTGGGGTGGGGGTATTTATTTTTGCATTTGCATTGTTGCATTCATGTTGCATTCACATAGGCATAGATTGGTATGATCACATTCTCTAGATTGCCTCTCACTTAGAACATGCATCCGATTGCGAGAACTTGGAGCCAAATGAATTGAGATAGTGAATTTTTAACCCAATTTTTCATTATTCTTGTGATATGGCTAAAAATAAAAATTCTTGAGATAATCATTTGATAGTTGATAATTAGCATGTGGTTCCTTAAGCTTGTGTACCTCACTGGTTTATGAACTACTAAATGTAAGATTTTGAGCCAAAAGGGGGTATTCACTAAATCTACCCCATTTCTTGTGATAGAGTGATTTAATTCCTCATGGACTGTATTTTCTAGAACTTGACTTGAAACCATTTCAAAACTTAAAAATTTTTTGAAAACATTTTTGGAAATGATTGAGGCACTAGGTATTTTTCCGGCCTCCCGAGCTTTGAATGATAAATGCTACCCCTTAGTTGCCCAATTTTGAGCCTAAAGATAAAATACTTTTCTTGGTACCATGAATTAATTTGATAAATAATGCTTGGTATGACACCTTTTAAAGTATTACAAAAAGGGTAATTGGTAGTTGGAAAAAGTATGGGAAGAAAAAGCTAGAAAGTAATTTCTCTTGAGCTATAAATCTCCCCTTCTCCAAACAAATAAAAATGAAATAAACAGAAAAAAATGGAGAAGGGGATGACAAAGAAAGTGAGAAATGAAAAGAAAAAAAAAAAAGAAAGGTGGAAAAGTAAACCAAAGCCCAAAAAGGGGTATTTTAGAAGGTGTCATGCTTTGCAATGTTTGATGATTTGTCTAGCCTTCTTGAAATTCCCTTTCCTTGATTTTCCCACCTAACAATAAATCCCATGGCCACATTACAACCAAAGGAAAAGACCTCTTGATTCTTAAGTGTTTTCATTAATAAAGTGGAGATTTGGTTAATAGTCAAGCCTATGGTAGAATACTTTCATTGAGGAAATGGAGTGAATTGTCATAAACCCTAAAACACTTGAGTGAGGTGAGATGAGTGCCCAAATCAGTGAGGACATGAACTTGAAGAACCTAAGCTTCTAATTGGACTTGAACTTGATTATCTCTTGAATGCTTATTAAAAATGCCTATTACTTGGATTAGCTTCTAGGGTTCTTAGTTCACTATCCATGCTTTGAATGATTTATATCTTATGGCCTGAGTAATTGCTTGAGGACAAGCAAAGTTTTAAGCTTGGGGTAATTTGATGAGTGTGATTTCACCTCATCTTTGTCTATCATTTTGCATGCATTTTTCATGTAGTTTAGGCATTTTTTTTAATTAGATTTTAGGTTAATTTTCCTTTGGAATGGGTAAGGCGGTTTTCGTGTGTTGTTTTGCAGATATCAAGGGTAAATTGCTCAAGATCAACCATGATGGAGTTTGGATGAAGATAGGGCTTTAAAAGTGAAGAAAATGAGCCAAACAGAGCCCATCACGGCCTAGCCGTGATGCCCATCACGGCCTAGCCGTGATGCCCATCACGGCCATGATCGAGCAAAACTGAAAAAGAACAAAGGCTGAAGTCGAGTGCATCACGGCCTAGCCGTGATAGCCATCACGGCTGTGACCCAAAACCACCACAAGTCGAAAGTCGTCGAGGGCCAGGCCATGATGGCCATCACGACCGTGATGGCCATCACGGCCAGGCCGTGATGCGCATCCCGGCCATGACAGACCCACCCGTGAAGAATTCTCACGGAAGAATCCGTAACTGCCAGGCAGTGATGGCCATCACGGCCGTGACGCCGTATTACTTGGCTCGAAAGTAACAGTGGATCTAATTTGAGTTGGATTAGGACTCTAACTGCCTAATTCTATAAATAAGGGACCAGGCAGAGGCAGAAATCATCAGACCTTTGGGGCTACTACTCTAGGCATAGATTTAGGATCTCTTTCTTCTTCTCCTTCTTCTCTTAGTTATTTTCATGTTATTTGTAATCATGTCTGTCATCTCCATGGCAAGACTGGAGTAGTAGCATAGTTTCTAGGGACTAGGGCTCTGCCCGAGGTTTGTAAATAATGTTAATTTGATGTAAATTCTTTGTTAATTCCGAATTGCTTTAGATCTGATTTCTAGTGTTTAATCAATCGTAAAATCGGCGACCGCTTATTTGCGTGGCGTGAGACGTTCTAAGGAGGAACCTAGCGGTGAACTTAGGATTTCTAGTGTGTTTCACTCGTAAAGTTCGGCGGCCGCTTATCAGCGAGACGTAGATATTCTAAGGAGGAACCTAGCGGTGAACTTAGGTTATTTGCATGACTTAGACATTCTAGGGAGGAACCTAGCGGTGAACCTAGGTGTCGGATCTATAGAGTCGGACTTGGGACTGAAATCACGAGAGTTAGAAGCCGTCCCTCGAGGATCTACGAGTTGTCACGAAACGCAAAGGGTTCAATCTGGGATCGACTACCACGAGAGTAGGGGGTCGGGTCAATTGGGCACGGCTTTTGTAACTTGAGAGAGGAGCTTAAGCTATCGGAGGATAAACTCGCCTTCAAGGCAATTTCGCTAATTAACAAGGGTAATCAACTTCATAACGTAAACGATCTTGTGGTAACCTAAATCCCTAGGAACCCATTTAGATCTGAAAAATCAAAAAGATTTGTTTTCTGTTTTGTTTGATTCTGTTTTATCTCTTAAATTCAAATTCAAAAACCATTTCAAAAATATAAAAATCTTTTTAAACAGTCCAGATCTAATCGATTTGATAATTAGTTGCGATTCGAGAACACAGTCTCGTGGGATCGATATCTTTTATTACTTGGCGGCGATCCGGTACACTTGCCGGAATCGCACGTGCATCCGCACGCTATCAAGTTTTTGGCGCCGTTGCGGGGATCGTGCCTTTTCGAATCTCAATTCAAATTTTGAATTGATTTTTCTGACCTTTTCTTTTTGTTTGATTTTTATTTCTGAAATTTAAAAAAAAAAATAAAAATTTAAAAAAAAAAAAAAATAAATTTCTTTTCCTTCTATTGTATCCATCTCTCTGTGTGTTATATGCAAAGATCCCTAAGTCTTGGGAGCCTTAGTGAGATTGATCCGGAGATCGAGAGGACCTTCCACAGGCGTGAAGACTACAAAGAGAGGGAGAAAGGTTGAGTCCCGTTCCACTCATGGCGAATCAACCGGATACAAAGCCTTTGAAGGACTACGCAGCCCCAAATGCGAGAGGCTTGCGAACAGGGATTGCAAGGCCAAAGATTGAGGCGGAAAACTACACCATACCGCCCATGCTAATCAACATGATTAGGCAACATCAATTCGAAGGATTGCCTTCGGAGGACCCGACCGATCACATAGAGACATTTTTAGAGTTCACCGACGCAATCCGGATTCATGGAGCCTCAGTCGATGTTGTACGTTTGAGACTGCCTCCCCTCATCTCTCACTTTGGAAAGGCGAAGGCCCGGCTTAAGCAAATCCCCGCTAACACTTTGACCACTTGGGACCAACTGGAGCAGGCGTTCTTGGAGAAAATTCTTCCCTCCATCCAAGACGGCCTACATAAGAACCCAGATCACCGGCTTCTTCCAAAAAGACGGAGAATCATTATCGGAAGTTTGGGATCGATACAAGGGACTGCTGGAGTCGTGCCCACATCACGGACTCGAGAGGTGGTTAATAGTGCACACCTTCTATAACGGATTGGACTACTCTTCGAAGGTGTCACTAGATTCTGCAGCCGGTGGAGCGTTTATGAATAGGCCTCTCACTGAGGCATTCAACATCATCGAGAATGTCGCCACCAACTACCACCAATGGGGATCCGAAAGAGGTAATAACCCGAACAAGATTTCGGGGGGTAAGTTTGAGGTAAATAGCACAGATCTTATTATGTCAAAGATAGACTCACTTAATAAACGTTTTGATCGGCTTGAAAGAGCTAATGTGAGTGCATTAGGTGCTACTAACCTTGTTTGTGAGATTTGTGGAATGCAGGGACATGACATGATGGGATGCCCACATGGATCCTGACTTCGGGTGAGCAAGTGAACTCTTGTAACAACTACTATGATACGAACCCGAAGCTGCCCAACTATGCTCCCCCAAATCCCTACAACCAAAGAAGAAACAACCCTTACCTCTCCTACGGCAACTACAAAGAACACGCTTAATCATGAGTTCCAAGAAGGTCAAGGTAATAAGAGAGCAGCACCGGGGTACCCTCAGGTACAAAGATCTAAACTCGAGACTTTATTTGAAAGTTTTGTCGAAACTCAGACAAAACAGAATGAGGAGTTTAGACAACAAGGAAGGGCGAGTGAGTGAGGCAATAAAGGATCTAGCATCTAAGGTAGACAACTTAGCAACTCATAACAAGATGCTAGAAACCCAAATTGCCCAACAAGCCAGACACGTACTCGAGACCTAAGGGTACATTCCTGGGCAACCCAAGCAAATCCCAATGAGCCTTGCAATGTCATACACTTGAGGGATGATAAGCTTGGGGTGGGGGTAGCTGAAATGGACTTGGAACCGGAGGAGGACACGAGCGAAAAAGAAGAGCCAGAACCAAAATATGTCCCTCCACCACCGTACCAACCCCCGATACCTTTCCCACAGAGGTTGGTTAGGAAAAAGCAAGTAGATGTAGAGACTAAAATGCCTACTAAACTGAAAGACCCAGGTAGTTTCTCCATCGCTTGCTCGATTGAACAAGTGCAAATTGACCAAGCCTTATGTGACTTAGGGGCTAGCACGAGCTTGATGTCCCTCACTATCATGGAAAGGTTGGGAAGCAAAGAGTTGAGACCATTCAAATTCCCCTTACAATTTGCGGATGGCTCAACTAGGACTCCTCTAGGCATACTAGAGAATGTTCCTGTAAAGGTAGGGAAAATTCTCATCCCTACCGACTTCCTGGTATTGGACATGAAAGGGAATTCTAAATTCCCCATCATTTTAGGAAGGCCATTCTTGGCAACCGCTGGAGCATTAATAGACGTAAGGAATGGCAAACTCTCTCTAAATGTAGAGGAAGGTAGGGTAAATTTTCAGTTGATTAACTCTTGTAACAACCCTCCTTTTGAGAGCCATGTGTGCAGAATTGATGTAACGTCTCCAGCGGTAGAGAAAGAACTTAGCATGGAAGCAAACCCAAAGATATGCATGGTTGAAGATGCACCCAGTGGTGAAGTTGGAATTGCTATCCATGCGGAAACAAAACTTCCGCCGGAAGAAAGGAAGGCTAGGAAGCTCCGAGAGAAAAGAGCAAAGCGGAAGCGTTCATCGGCGTATGAGCAGAAACGGCTATTTGAAGGAGCTCCATGGAAGAGAAGTGTGCCTGCACTTCTACGCCCAGCCGACCCCGGTTGATTGAAGGAAGTGTGGTCAAGCTTAAGACCATAAATAAGCGCTTCTTGGGAGGCAACCCAAGTTTTCTTTCCCTTTTTCCTTTTGTTTTTGAACTAACCTCTTGAATAATTTGAGAAGATCAAGAGGCAAAAATATCATTAATAGGTTTGTCTAGTGTTTTCAGGTTGAGAAAGAGAAAAAGAGCATAAAAAAATAAAGTCAGAGGCCATCACGCCCTGGCCGTGACAGTGGTCACGGCCGTGATGAACTAAACAAGAGCACAGAAAGGATCACGACCTAGCCGTGACAACCATCACGGGCGTGATGAGTAGGATGCCAAGGCCAGAGAGCATCACGACCTAGACGTGATGTAGATCACGGCCGTGACAGGGCAACTCCTGAGGACCAGAAACGATCACGGCCTGCCCGTGATAAGCCTCACGGCCGTGATACAATTTCTACCCAAGTTTTGACTGGAATGTGAAGCCAACACCCGCTACCGACTCGGTAAGTTGTTCCATTTTTCTCTTCTCTCCGACTTGATTATTTACATTGGAGACAATGTAAGTAATCAAGCTTGGGGTGGGGGTATTTATTTTTGCATTTGCATTGTTGCATTCATGTTTCATTCACATAGGCATAGATTGGTATGATCACATTCTCTAGATTGCCTCTCACTTAGAACATGCATCCGATTGCGAGAACTTGGAGCCAAATGAATTGAGATAGTGAATTTTTAACCCAATTTTTCATTATTCTTGTGATATGGCTAAAAATAAAAATTCTTGAGATAATCATTTGATAGTTGATAATTAGCATGTGGTTCCTTAAGCTTGTGTACCTCACTGGTTTATGAACTACTAAATGTAAGATTTTGAGCCAAAAGGGGGTATTCACCAAATCTACCCCATTTCTTGTGATAGAGTGATTTAATTCCTCATGGACTGTATTTTCTAGAACTTGACTTGAAACCATTTCAAAACTTAAAAATTTTTGGATCACGGCCGTGACGCGTATTACTTGGCTCAGAAGTAACAGAATTGGATCTAATTTGAGTTGGATTAGGACTCTAACTGCCCAATTCTATAAATAAGGGACTAGGCAGAGGCAGAAAACATCAGACCTTTGGGGCTACTACTCTAGGCATAGATTTAGGATCTCTTTCTTCTTCTCCTTCTTCTCTTAGTTATTTTCATGTTATTTGTAATCATGTCTGTCATCTCCATGGCAAGGCGTGAGTAGTAGCATAGTTTCTAGGGATTAGGGCTCTGCCCAAGTTTGTTTATAATGTAAATTTGATGTAAACTCTTTGTTAATTACGATTTGCTTTAGATCTGATTTCTAGTGTTTAATCAATCGTAAAATCGGCGACCGCTTATTTGCGTGACGTAGACGTTCTAAGGAGGAACCTAGCGGTGAACTTAGGATTTCTAGTGTGTTTCACTCGTAAAGTTCGCGCGCGCTTATCGGCGAGACGTAGATATTCTAAGGAGGAACCTAGCGGTGAACTTAGGTTATTTGCATGACTTAGACATTCTAGGGAGGAACCTAGCGGTGAACCTAGGTGTCGGATCTATAGAGTCAGACTTGGGACTGAAATCACGAGAGTTAGAAGCCGTCCCTCGAGGATCAACGAGTTGTCACGAAACGCAAAGGGTTCAATCTGGGATCGACTACCACGAGTAGGGGTCGGGTCAATTGGGCACGGCTTTTGTAACCCGAGAGGGAGCTTAAGCTATCAGAGGATAAACTCGCCTTCAAGGCAATTTCGCTAATTAACAAGGGTAATCAACTTCATAACGTAAACGATCTTGTGGTAACCTAAATCCCTAGGAACCCATTTAGATCTGAAAAATCAAAAAGATTTGTTTTCTGTTTTGTTTGATTCTGTTTTATCTCTTAAATTCAAATTCAAAAACCATTTCAAAAATATAAAAATCTTTTTAAACAGTCCAGATCTAATCGATTTGATAATTAGTTGCGATTCGAGAACACAGTCTCTGTGGGATCGATATCTTTTATTACTTGGCGACGATCCGGTACACTTGCCGGAATCGCACGTGCATTCGCACGCTATCACTTCCAAGCTCCCATCTTCGTGTCAGCTCCAACGCGACTGATCCTGAGCAATTTAATCCTCGATTCCTGCACTCAAGCACCACCAAACCACCTTACTCGTTCCAAGGCAAAATTAACTAATAATCAAATAAAATAACCCTAAACTATATGAAAATGCATGCAAAATGTCATGGAAATATGAGGTGAAATCACACTCATCACCTGGCATCATGTTCCAACCTTACCAAAGCTGCGTCATTCTCCATGGTGACAACCTGTATAGCCAGATGTTTAAAAACATCACCAGGTGCCCCTTTGTCGATCCCCTAAACAACAAAGATATATATTAGTAATCACAGATAATTAAGTTATTTCATTCGTAATTAATTAAATGGTCAAATGAATACCTTGGCAGGAGCAGACATCTCTGCTCTTCCTGGATCCGACCTTTTAGGTAGAATATCATTTCCAACATCCTATAACGAATAAAAATAAAGCATTATATTTAAACAATAATAAATAATTTCAACTATGAATATAGAAAACACAACTAACTGAATACCTCAGATGCAACAAGAAAGCTGACCAGTCTTCTTGGCCAGAGGATGAAGTTACAGCGGACCTGACCGACTGTTTGAACCTCCTCAGTGGGTACACGGACTCGAGCATCAGCATCTCGAATAATCTGAACAATGACCCTCAACCGATCATCCGGTAATAAACGATGGTGTATGGTATTACCTAAGTTATTATGTGCCCTCCCCAATGCCACTAAGTGGCGATCATGATGATCATCAACATACAGCTCACACCTATCAGGGTCGTCATCATCATCATCATCATCATCACCATCATCATCATTTTCAGGCTGATGAGGAGGATCACATGAGCCCTTAGTACTCACATGAACAGAGGGATGGACAGAGGGTTGGACACCGGCTGTCATCTGTTGGGACATAGAAGTCAATATTGCCATCTGCTGGGCAAACTTCTAGGCCATCTCCTGTCTAAGCTCAGCTGCAATCTCCTATTTTAACTGTGCTCTATCTGCATCAACATCCCTGTGGCATTGGTGTGAAGATGAACCATGGTATTGGCGAATGCCGACGCCCCATCCAACACCAATGACACGGCCCGGGTGGTCTGGTTTACCGATGGCAGCAGATAAGATATCATCGCGTCCTCTAGGAACAATCTTAAAATGTTAAAACGACAATTCGGTAACAATCTTAAAATGACAATTACAATTCAAACTAGACTTATAATCTTCTCAGCTACTTGGTGGGCCTCCTCAGATGTATATTGTCCCGTTTTTCTTTGCCGGGCCCTCTTCCATTTACGATGGCGTGGGGGTGGAGGTGGATTAACAACCTCTGGACGATTTTCAGCGTTAGGATCCGCTTTGATGATGCTTCCTGACGTGCTTTTTTTTCCTCTTTCACCATTATCTAACCAAGCTTTTTATATCCCCCACGAGACATGACATGGGGGTAGACATTCTTGCTTTGGTTTTCCTGCCCCTTTTCCTCTTCTCCTGTTATAAATAGAAGACAATTAAATTACATAAGTAAATAAAATTAATGAAATTACATAAATTTAGAGACAAATCAAATAAGTTAACCTGAAAGCCGGGATCATGTCGGCTCTGAACAAAGCGATCTCATGTCGCCTGGTCAAGAAACGGGTACACCTCAAGTGGGTTCTTTTCACATGTTGGATTGAATACATAGTATCTGCCCAGATCGACCTTAAAAGCCCTCCAACGCTCACCAGCATACTTTATCAAACGCTTCTTCATAACCGTCGTATCCGGTATGTCAAAGGTGAGCTACATTAAGACCAAAAGAATCAACGAATTACTGTATGATATTAGTAAGATTAAAATAAAGTAGATACAGACAAACACAGGACGTAAAAGTATAGATACCAGAATACTCTCCCATATCCGATCCTTCACGTCCGCCGGTACATCTTTCCAATTATCAATGAGTATACTAGGCCTGCTCCTAGCAAGGGTCGCGACAAAACTGTTAAACTGCTCTGCCATTGGCCCAATAGGATTGAGGTTATTATCAAAGTCTATTCTTATCCTTTGATTTGAACCACGGTTGGCAGTCAAATTCCTCATTCGTGTGGCACGTCTACCCTTTCTACCTATAGACGGGGTCTCCAACCCGCTGCATGAAGGAGGGATATCCTCAGGATCAGCCATGTATACCTGTTTAAACAAAAAAAAACTTGTTAGTATGTCAGGATAAATATCATACATAACTTATAAATATCGATCAACGTACGTAAACATAACTTATAAATATCAAATATGCCTTTAAACATAACTCAAACTAAACTTACTTTGTGGTCAATCAGTAAAGTTCTCCCATAACCCTTCTTGGCGATCATTACGAGTAGCATGTACATCATCCACTTCATTTTCCTCATTGAAATTAGGCACTCGTGTTGAGAAAGAAAGAGTATCAGGAATATCAAGAGTTGAATATTGATTTCCCTCACTACCATTATACATGTTTTTTCCTTGGAGAACCACTGACCACCTTTTGTTAGAAGGATCAAGGATATAAAACACTTGTTTTGCTTGGGATGCCATGATGAAAGGCTCCTCTTTATTACCTATCTTATTAAGGTCCACCAATTTGAATCCTAACTCATCGGTTTGCACACCATTGTTACTGTCGACCCACTGACATTTAAAAACAGGTACTCTAAACTTCGTGTAATCAACCTCCCATATCTCTTCAATGATTCCAAAGTATGAAACGGATGCCATAACCGGGTTTTTATCTTTCGAACTAGAGAAATGCATGGACTCAGTGACGACCATAACCCCACTGTTTTGCATAGTACTTTTGTCATCTTGGGACTTTGTATAGAAGGAAAACTTATTGATATCGTACCCACTCCAGCATATGACATCAAAGTTAGGCCCCTGTGCTAGCCATTTTAATGTATCATAAGCAATACCATCCTTTGCAATTTTTTCTTTAAACCAGTTCAAGAAAGTCTTGTTATGCTTTTTCAAACACCATTTTTCATTCATTCTAGGGTAAGTTTCATTGATGATGCTTTTGTGCTCACATAAGTATGGTTCAACCTCATCAGTGTTATTCAATATATACAAATGTGCTTGAAGCACTTCCTCCTGATCCATGCTCTTAACAGTGATACCTCGTGTACCCTTACCATCATATCTTCCTTCGCGACGAGACTTCGGAAGCCCTACAGGTTCCGCTTCTGACATGTAGTCTGTACAAAACTCAATAGCTTCTTCTGCAACATACCTTTCAATAATAGATGATTCGGGACGGTGTGGATTCTTCATATATCCTTTCAAGATCTTCATGTATCGCTCAACCGGGTACATCCACCTTAAATAAACGGGGTCGCACAATCTAATCTACCTCACTGGATGAACAATCAAATGAACCATGATGTCAAAAAATGAAGGTGGAAAATACATCTCCAATTGGCACAAGATAATGGCTGCATCATTTTCCAAGTCATCCAACTTTTTAGTGTCAATGGCATGTCTGACTTTTTTAGGCAATATGTCACGAATGGCACCGGTAGTAGTTGTTGCATCAAGACATGACAATCATGAGACTTTAAGCCAACTAATTTGAGATCTTTCATTAAGACAAGTCTTTTGATATTTGAAGAGTAACCCTGTGGCACTTTGACTCCCCGTAGACATTCACATAAACTTCTTTTCTATTTTTTTGATAAAGTATGACATGCTGGGGGCAAATAAGTCTTCTTATCCCCCACTTTAAGTGGAGCTAACTGCTCTCGTATACCCATCGCAACTAGATCCAGACGAGAATTCACACCATCGTTTGTCTTGCTTTGAATGTTGAGAAGCGTTCCGATTAAACTGTCACACACATTTTTCTCCACATGCATCACATCAATACAATGTCTTACATCAAGCTTGCACCAGTATGGAAGATCAAAGAAGATCGACCTCTTCTTCCATATTTTCTTCTAGGTAGCCTTCTTCTGGGTCTTCCCATAGATAACATTAGTGTTGTTCACCCTTTCATAAACTTGCTCTCCAGTCAAGGTCACCGGAGCAATTTCATTCTCCGGAAGTCCATTGAAAGCTTTTCTCAATCTATGATAAGGATGATTACGTCGGAGAAATCTCCGATGCCCAAGGTAAACTGTCTTCCTTCCATGTTGCAGTTGATGGTAACATGTTCCTTCTTCACATATTGGACATGCTTTATGCCCCTTAACACTATACCCACACAGGTTCCCGTATCTTTGGAAAGTCATTGATGGTGCAAAATAACATGGCACGCAATCTCGAATGTCTCACGGCAATACCCGTCGATCACATCAACGCCTTCATCCCACAACATTCTCAAGTCTTCAATCAAGGGACTCAGATAAACATCAATATCATTTCCTGACTGTTTAGGACCCGAAATCATCATACTTAACATAATGTATTTGTGCTTCATGCACAACCAAGGAGACAGGTTGTAAATTACCAGGAGAACAGGCCATGAACTATGAATACTACTTAAGTTTCCATATGGATTCATTCCATCGGTAGCAAGTCCAAGCCTGAGGTTTCTGGGCTCATTGCCGAAATCCGGAAACAAACTATCAATTCTCTTCCATTGCAAAGAATCGGCCGGATGTCGAAGCTGTCCATCACACTTCCTCTCATCTGCATGCCATCTAATGTTCTTTGCGTCATTTACATTAGCAAACAATCGCTTGAACCGTGGAATCACGGGAAGATACCATAACACCTTCACAGGAGGACCTTTGGTGACCACATCACAACTAGAATCACCATCCTTCACTTTGTAGCTTGATACCCCACACCCGAGGCACTCGTGCATCTCTTCAAACTCTTTCCTGTACAATATGCAATCATTGGGGCAAGCGTGTATTTTCTTATACTCCATACCCATCGTACACAATATCTTCTTCGCCTCATAGTTTCGAGATGGCAATGTGTTGCCTTCTGGAAGCATGTCTTTCAACAACTCAAGCAATTCGGTAAAGGTTTTATCGCTCCACCCATTTCTCGCCTTCACATTGAACAATCTTAACACCGCTGACAACCGTGTGAAATTAGTGCACCCCGGATACAAATCCACTTCCGCATCGCTGTACAAAGTATCATACACATGTGCACACCGAAAATACTCTTGCCCAACATCACGGATCATGTCCTCTAGTCCATCGTCCATTTCCACGTCATCAAATTCCTCTCTATCCGACACCCTCGGCCTGTCTAACGATTCACCATGACATATCCATGTTGTATAACTCTTTCAAATCCCCTCACAAATAAGATGATCACGTATCTCCTCAGCTTCTAGTCGTCTCTCATTCAAACAGTTAACACAAGGACAATAAAACCTTCTGTTACCACTATCAGGAGCATTTGTTTTTTCAAACTGTAGAAAATCTTCCACTCCATTCTCATACTCATCACTTGTTCGTCTAGCATTCATCCAACCGCGATCCATGACTAAACCAATAACTTCGTACTTAGTCCAACATATTCATCAACCACTTCTTATGACAGGGTATGGCCCTATCCCATTCGAGAAGAAACTTTTTCAACATTCGGTTAACAGTTAATCCTTAACTCTCATGCTCATACTCGACAAAATTTCGGCAGTATTTCCCTTCGGTCTCTGACGTACACTACTTGAACGCGATGACATCCACCACGATAAAGTATGCACCTCGAGAACGAAAGGAAATGTATCAATCTGAACTTTCATCAAGTATATAACATTAGAATCAATGAATAACTATTTTAACTGAATTAAGAAAAAAAAAATTCCCAAACTGTCCAACTTTGGACAATTCAAGATCCAACACAATGAGCGGTACATTAAGCACGTACACGTGTGCTCATTAGTATTGCATCTCAAATGGGAAACTAAGGCTTTACTAAATAATTAACATTAAGAAAAATAATAAAACACTCCAATCTCCAAGTACAATGCAAACAAAAACCAAACGAGAAAAATGGAGAGGAGAAAGCTTATCGGGTGTGGGAAGAAAACTCAGCCGGAAACCGTAATGAATAATGAATAACAGCAAGTGTACCTATACAAAAAGAGAAGCACTTTGTGAATATTTTCATAACAAGACCAGAATAACAAGTTCACAACAACAATTATGTAGCTTGATCAATATAGGAGCATAAATACAGAAGAACTTTGACATAGATAAATCACACACATACATATAAGAAATAGCTAAGCTTACAGTAGAAAATCCAAACCAATATTCCTTAAAGCAGAAAAAAGAAATAAATAAAAAAGAAAAGAAAAGAAATGGATAGTTTAAGTAAATTGTCTCAATAGTCCAATACTTGCAAATCTGATATATTTAAGCTTAGAAACCCATAAGGCTTTTCTCCTTCACAGGGATTAATCAACCCAACTCACAGAATCAAATAAAGATAATTAATCTGATATGTCATTTACTAAAACCCGATTCATTATGTCCAGGGAGGGGATTAATCACCAATT
The DNA here is from genome assembly GCA_030762895.1 of Sophora flavescens. Lineage (NCBI taxonomy): Eukaryota > Viridiplantae > Streptophyta > Magnoliopsida > Fabales > Fabaceae > Sophora > Sophora flavescens. The sequence continues at coordinate 148,903,250 of CM061069.1, forward strand.
TATATTCAGTCAAGCAATTGCATGCCTTTGTCACCACATGTTCAGGGAGAAGTGGAGAACATCCACATTGTCAAAGCACTGTTTATTTCTTGCAAGCCAAATTCCATAGCAAATGGAAATGGTTAACTCCACTATGTCAACAGGGGCTTCCACAATGTATTTTTCCAGTCAAGTAATAAAAGATTCTCCATCCAAAGAAGGCTGATCACATTGATCTCATAACTCTAATACCTACTCTGACAGCTGGTCCCTCTCTCACTCCAGACATCCCAACAAGTATTGGCATTGCCACTTCCCTGATAACAGGTTCAAAAACTGTCTAATCCACTGGTTTATGCACTATTACCCTTGTCAAATGCTTAGAAGCACAATATTACTTGACTCATTAATGTTTCAATGACAATTTGATACCTTACAGGCAATGATTCCCTTCTAAACCATTTGAAAGATATGCAATTGGTGTCAGGATCAATATCCATCACTCATGTGGATGATATTGTTTGAGCACATATATTTGTGGCAGAGAGAGAATCTGCTTCAGGTCGATACATATGTTGTGGTCACAATACTAGTGTTCCTGAGCTAGCAAAGTTTCTTAACAAAAGATACCCTAAATATAACATTCCAACAGAGTAAGCTTCTAATCTGGCATTTGGTATGAAGTGTTTAACTGAATATCATTGCCTTTTGCATTTTCAATTCATGGAAGAGAAATTTTAGGTGCACCATGCCCACATTTCATGGGCAACTTTAGCAACATAGAAAATCAGGAAATTGCATTTAAGAATTTAAATTTTCTCAATCTTGCAAAGCTGCAAGATTCTGGTGTTTAAGTTTTGGCTTTCTGTTTATGAAATGACCCATTGCTGACCATATCTTTCAAACATAAACTAATAAATGGGAGGCACATGGACACCCAGTAAACATAAATTGATAAATGAAATGAGAGCACTACTTTAGTAACAGAGGATTATAACAAATTAACAGCTTCCTTTTCCCCTTTTTAATTTCAGGGAGACCAGCTGATAATCAGGTCTTTAAAGCAATGCACAACAAACAAGTCTCTAACGAATTAATCACCGATTCCATGTCAAACAGAAGTCATGAATTGATTGCTATCACAGTGAACTTATTCTCCTCAAAGATCATATAAGAAGTCCCAACGTTAGCGATGATATAATTCTACAAATCTATAAAAAAAAATTGAAGAAAAGGGTTTACCTTTGGAGGAGAGAGGAGGGTGACCCTGAAGCCGCACCACAGAACCCTTTCCCCGCCGCCGTTGTTGGTGTAAGGGTTGAAGAACCCTTTCGAGGAGTTAATGGTGGCAGCGATGAGTGAAATCAAAGAACTGGCGCAAATATTCAAAGAAATCAAAACGAATAGGAGGGAGAGTGAGCTCACAGGCATGCATATGAAAAGGACAGATGAAAAGGTCTCTTATATAGCAGCGCGAAAATGAAAAGGAGGAAGAGGGAATTAAAAATGACAGATAAAAATACACATCGGTTAAAGAAAAACCGATGTTATAAGGTTTTACACATCGGTTATTTTAAAACCGATGTTAAAAGTTATATTATTTATTTCCTTAATTTTTTTATTTGTTTTTCCACATCGGTTTTTAAAAAATCGATGTTAAAATATACACATTTCCACATCGGCTGTGACAAAACCGATGTGTTAAATTATGCATTTTTAATTTTTTTTTTATTTTTGGTTCAATTTTCAACATCGGGTTTTTAGAAACCAATGTTAAAACCTTTATAACATCGGTTTAATATAAAACCGATGTTAAAAATTTTCAATTTAATTTCAAAAATGCCACCGCCTCCTTTTTCACATCGGTTTTTTTTAAAACCGATGTTAAAAGTATATTTTGAACTAGTGTATCATCCTGATCAAGTTGTGGGCCCACAAGTTAATGAAAGAGAATTGGCAATCAATTCTTTGGATATGGCCAATCCGAATGAGGAATTTCTGCATGACTTGATACATAAACATAGAAGGGAGAGGACTATGCCTGGCTGAAGTCTCTGATGATAACAAAGATGGTGAACTGAATCATTTTTTATCGGTAGGTCCTGGTTCTCAGGTCTATCGGGAGAAATGACGATCCTTAGTTGGAATTGCAGAGGTCTGGATCACCTCAGTGTAGTTCCGCCATCAAGAACCTTGTCCAATTGCATAAATTTACTTTTCTTTTCGAAACTTTAGTTAATGCAAATAAAATTGAGGAGGTTAGGAGGAGAATTGGTTTTGAAGGTGGTTTTGCGGTGGATAAAGTCGGTCGTAGTGGTGGCGTAGCATTCTTCTGGTGTCAGTCTATAAAACGTGAGATTACTAGTTTCTCACATCACCATGTTGATGTTTTGGTGGATGATGCAGTGAAGGGGGGATGGCGAGTCCTGGGATCTCTTGAGAATGTTAGTTGGCTTATCTAATTTACCTTGGTGCGTGATTGGTGATTTTAATGATCTATTGTCTTCTAAAGATAAATTGGGTTGGGTCGATCATCCGAATCATTTGTTTAACGGTTTCAGGGAAGCAGTGGTAGATGATGGGCTTATTGATATTAAGCTGGAAGGCTATCCGTTTACTTGGAGCTCTAGTAAGGGCTCTGTTAGAGCTATTGAAAAAAAACTAGACAGAGCAATGGCAAATTCGAGCTGGTTAGAACTTTTTCCTTTTGCTCGGCTTTCTAATTTGGTAGCTCCTATTTCTGATCATACCCCGATTCTTATACAGCATAAGCGTTTTAGGTTTGAAAATGCTTGGTTGCAAGAGATATCTTGGATGTTATGATTAGAGGTTGGGCGTTCGACATTGAGGGTGATATAGTGTCTCGTTTGATTGGCTGTGCAGATCAGTTACAGAGCTGGAGCAAGGGTCTTAGATCAGAGTTTAAGTCCGAGATTACTGACTGTAGAAAGCAACTTGAATTCCTTCAAGATAGAAGAGACTCTGAGGGTGTGACCTGCTTTTGTGAAGTTAAAACCCGTATGGCTAGATTGCTCGTCCAAGAGGAGAGTTTTTGGAAGTAGAGGGTGAAGGGGTTTTGGCTCAGAGAGGGTGATCTTAATACCCGCTTCTTTCATGCCTCTGCTACCATGAGATCCAAGGTGAATAAAATTTCTAAAATCCAGGATGAGGATGTTGTTGTTACCGAAGACCAGGGCCGTATTAAGGAGATTTCTAGGAGCTATTTTGATAATTTGTTTTTGCGTCGTGATGGTTTGTATGCTCCAGTGGTAGATACTATTCTGCCTTGTGTTTCTGATGAGGATAATTTGCTGTTGACTGCGTCGTTTGTCAAGTCCGAGTTTTCCTATGCTCTTAGCCAAATGCACTATGGCAAGTCCCCAGGTCCGGATGGTTTCAACCCTGCTTTCTTTAAAAAGTATTTGGAGCTTTGTGGTGATGAGATTTTTTATGCTTGCTGCTTTTGGTTGGATAGAGGTTTTTTCCCCGCAACTATTAATGACACTAATATAGCTCTTATTCCGAAGAATGATAGCCCGACAACTATGAAGGATTGACGCCCTATTTCTCTTTGCAATGTAGTGTACAAGATTCTATCTAAAGTCTTAGCTAATAGATTAAAGGCAGTTCTTCACAAGTGTGTGTCCAATGTTCAATCAGCTTTTGTCCCGGGTCGGTCTATCCTTGATAATGCTATGATGGCTTTTGAGATCATCCATTTTATGAAGAATAAGTCCAAAGGTAAAGTGGGGAAGGTGGCTTTGAAAATTGATGTGAGTAAAGCCTATGACAGGGTTGACTGGGGTTACATTCGAGCTGCTATGAGGAGGATGGGCTTTGCGGATAAGTGGGTGGAGTGGATTATGCTTTGTGTGGAATCAGTTTCCTATTCTGTCCTGGTTAACTGATCTGAGGCCGTACACAGGTCAAAATAATAGTAATTAAAAACTGTAGTACAAGGCTAAACAACCTTGGTTGTCTCACGAGGATCTTTAAAATTATTAGCCAATCAAGAATGTTAGAGAAATGGGGTTTTCAAAATTCTTTGGGAGAAAACAAATTGCCATTAAAAAATAAATTCAATTAATTATAAACATCAATCCGAGACGTCAAGTTCTTTGGTAGAATTCGTCATTATTCCAAAAGATATAAATTGGTTTGCCCTCCTCCTCTGTTAATTTGAAATCTACTACATGATCATGTAGGGTTTAAACAACAAAATTGGAGGCACAATCGCAATCCCTAATAATGTTGATTTATGCACAAATTCAATTAACCTAGGTTACCAATCGGTTCCCTAATCTCTATTAGATTTTTGGATTAATCAATCCTAATTCATAATTCCAATTCAATCATAAAAACTGAATCTACATCTAATCAGACATAGATCAAGCGTAATCACACTCACATCACAAAAATCATAATTGAAAGAAGAGAAAAGGAGAAGAAGCAATTGAAAAATAATTAAAAGTAAGGAACTCGGAATTCAAACCAAATTACTTGAATGTCTAGGATTGATAAAAGGTTTAGCCTTCCATAGTCATCACCATTGGAGAAGCTTTAACAATAAAACATCCAACAAAGTGCAGAAAACTAAAAGAGGGAGAAGAGAGGGGAAGAGAATTTCAAAACTTGCAAAAACAAGAATTGTAAAAGTTGTCTAATTTCGTTTCTGACATTTTGCGGCACTAAACTTCTAATTATACTCATTAACCCTTCTCTAACCCTAGCCCAGATTAAGGCCCTCTGAATAAGCTTTCCAACAAGGTATCATATGTCTTAATTGAGCTTAAGATGAGTAAGTTATGCCCATTTAAGTAAGGGAATATCATGGACTGCGAACTAATCCGCGTCAGAGAATTCGGGACCCCGTTTGGCCTTGAATTTGACCGAATTTGACAATTCAAGTGAAATATAAAATTGCATATCTGTCTTAGCTTTCTAGGAACACCAAGATCACCCAAATCCGATATCTGTAACTCTAGTTATGCTCTGCGCAAGACAACAAGGTCAAGATGAGTGAAAAATCTGAAAATTAACAATGTTTAGTAATTAAGTCCAATAATGCAAAACTCAGCCAAATCACTAATATTAAACACAAATAGAAATTAATTAGGCCAAGTATACAACACTAAAATGTTACTCGAAATTGATTTATCATTAACCTGGAGCCTGTGGGTCCTATCCAGCCAGGAAGAGGTTTGAGGTAAGGGGATCCTCTTTCCCCTTACCTTTTAATCCTTTGTTCGGAGGGGCTTACTAGTTTGATTAAGAAGGCTGAAGCTAGGGGAGACATCCATGGAGCCAGGGTGTGTAGGGGTGCCCCTACAATTTCGCATCTTTTGTTTGCGGATGACTGCTTTCTGTTCTTTAAAGCTAAGGAGAATGAGGCGTTGGTTATGAAGAACATTCTTGCTACTTATGAAGCGGCTTCAGCTCAGGAAATTAATTTTATTAAATCTGAAATTTATTATAGTAAGAATGTTATTCGTGATGTGCGTGATGTTATGGCTAATCTCCTTGGGGTGCAAATTTTCTTGGGCACTGGTAAATATTTGGGTCTCCCTTCTATGATTGGTAGAAGGAAGAAGGCCTTGTTTAAATTTATTAAGGACCGTGTGTGGAGTAAAATTAATTCTTGGGGTGGTCGGTCTTTATCAAATGCGGGTAAGGAAGTGATGTTAAAATCAATTCTCCAATCTATTCCTACATATTTTATGAGCATTTTCCTTATCCTGCAATCTCTAGGAGATGAGATCCAGAAGATGATGAATTCGTTTTGGTGGGGAGGTGGTGGTGATAATAATAAGGGAATTTGATGGCTCTCGTGGGATAAACTATCCATGCATAAGTCGGATGGTGGAATGGGTTTTCGAAATCTATATGCCTTCAATGTGGTGCTGTTAGGTAAACAAGGGTGGAAGCTTTTGTTGGAGCCGGATAATCTTGTTGCCAAGCTATTCAAAGCCAAATATTATCCACATTGTAATTTTTTGGAAGCTCCTATTGGCCATAACTCAAGCTTTGTGTGGCGTAGTATTTGTGAAGCCCGAGCAGTTTCGAATAAGGGGTTGAAATGGAGAATAGGTGATGGTAACAATATTATGGTTTGGAAAAACCCCTGGTTGAAAAATCTTTCCATTCCTAGTCCTAATCCGGTTTTGTCGCTCGACCCTCTTTTGCGTGTTTGTGACTTGTGGGTACCAGGTAGGAAGCGTTGGAATGTCCCCTTGGTCAATGCTATTATGTGCCAGGATTCGGTTAGTGCAGTTCTTGAGACTCCTCTGTATGATTCGGTTTCCATGGATGGTATCATGTGGTGGCCTAATAGGAAAGGTATTTTTACTGTTAGAAGCGCTTACTGGTTGTGCATCAACAATTTATTGGAGTTGGATCACTTAAAATCTAGTGGTGATTGGCAAGGTTTGTGGAAGATTAGTGTGTCTCCTAAGGTTTTTTTTTTGTTTTTTGTGGAGAGCGGTTCGTGATTGTCTCCCAACTAGAGCAAATTTGGTGAGGCGTGGTGTTCAGTGTCCTACAAGCTGTCCTTGGTGCAATACTAGTACTGAAAATTATTGGCATGTTTTAATCTCATGCGCTAAATGTGAAGGTGTGTGGAGGAGAGTTGGCCTTTGGGGAATTATTTTTCATGTTGGCTGCCCAGCTATCAAAGGAAAAAACAACGGCCTTTGCTATGTCACTGTGGAGTTTGCGGTACAACCGTAATAAGATGGTTTAGGACCAATTGGATGAGAATGTTGATTCTATAGTCCTTCGTGGTTTTAATGTGTTGGAGGAGTGGCGCAAAGCTAATGGTATGGACTCCCCCCTGCCTAGCTCTATGCGTGATGCTACTATCTTACCTCAATGGTCAAAGCCTCCTAATGGTTACTTGAAATGTAATGTGGATGCTGCCTTTTTCAAGGATAGTAATCAAGTAGGCATTGGTATGTGCCTTAGGGATGAGAATGGTTTGTTTATGGATGCTAAGACTCACTTGGTTCCAACCTATTCTTGAAGTACATATGGGTGAAGCCGTTGGCCTGTTTTTTGCAATTAATTGGGTGATTGAGCGTCGTCTTGACAAAGTTATTTTTGAGCTTGACTCCAAGATAATGGTGGATAATATGATGTCTCAGTCCTTAGATTTATCTGATTTTGATGCTTCTATTTCTTTTTGCAAGTCTTTACTTTCTTCTCATTTACAAAACTCTCATGTTGAGTTTCTTAGGAGGTTAGCTAATATGGTCGCCCATAGCCTAGCAAAGGTAGCCATTGATTATGCTAGCTCTCATTGTTTCTTTGATATCCCTACATGTATTGCTGATTTGATTATTAAGGAAATGCAGTAGTTGCCTTTTGTCAAAAAAAAAAAAAGAAACTCACACAACCCATCGCGACCTCCTAACCATCACGTCGCACTGCCGCATAAAAAAACAAATAAAAATTATAAAAATACTTATTGTGTAAGTTACCCGTCATCAATCATTCAATCCTCATCATTAGTTTTTTTATTAATAAAAGATCCTGCTAATCAGTGTCCTAAGGACATTGGTTAAAAAAACAAAAAATAGAAACTTTATATTGAAAAGAATAACTTTCAAATTTTCAAGAATTGAATACATAACTTCTAACATAAAATTTCTATGTTTGATACCTTAAGGACACTGGTTAGCACTGGTCCAGAAAAATTGCACCCAAACTCAAGTGGATGCATCATTGTTGGGGGCAAGTTTTACGGTGGACCACTTTGATAGGTGATATCGTTAGATTTATATGGACCATGGTAATATGGTGCACCCTTCCACACCCTGCGTCTCTTGTCGCCACTCTGCCAGTGTTTCGACCACCCCGCGTCAAGCTCTGGTTGTCCTCTCCAGTCAACACCTCCTCCTCCTCTCAGCGTTGACTCCCAATCCCGTGTGACTCCATTGTCTCCGCCGTCCCTTCCGCCCGAGCCGCCCCCATCCCTCCTCTCTTAGCCACAAGCACTACAGCGATTCAGACCAAGCAATCACATTGTTCCAACCTCGATGTCCTTGTTCATGCCAGATTCGCACCGTCGCAGAGCTCCACCTTAGCTCCACATTCTTCTTCGATCAACACCGTCCAACCGTGAGCTGTCTCCGTCGTTGCAAAACCGATCGTTCTCAGCACCGTCCAACCGCGAGTCGTCTTCGCCGTTTCAGAACCGATCATTCTCCGACGAGATACTTGTAGATGGCAGGAGGGCATCTGATCTATTCGATTTCCGGAAAGCCTCGACGCGACGGTGATCGGAACGATGCTAAGAGGAGGAGGGGGTTTTGGTGGCTGGCGTGCTCGTGCGGTGGATCGCCCTGATGGCTAATGATTGGTCCTGCAGTGGAGGAGACTATGAACAAGGGAGGCAGCATTTGGTGTGGGAGTAAAAGATTTGATCTGATGTGGGAGGAGTAAAATAAGATTTGTGCACTTCTTTAATCCAACGAGTCTAACTTCTTGTGCATGGTAGGGACACCCATCAACTTGTACACCATGGAATTTTCCCATTGTTGGATTCCTGAACTCAAACTTGTTTAAAAGATAGCTCTAGTGGTAATCACCCAAACTCAACTATCTTCCCCCTAAAAATATCAACATTAATATTAAATTTTCCATAAAGAGACAGATAGGTCCACCTCACCTCAACCCCACCCCTTTTTCCCGCAATTTATCCAGAGTCACACAATACAACCTTTGCTTTTACGTCAACTCTGCCACATTGCTCTTTACAAAGAAAACCCCAAACTTATCTTGTACCTCTGCTTCTCCTCACATAGTAGTAGTAGAAACCTTTCATTAATTCATTTCTAGAAGAAAATATATATATATATAATAAAAATTGACCCAACCCAGCCTCTTCTAATTCTCTTGCAATTTTGAAGCTAAATAAATACAAGAAATCTCACTCACTTGCTCACTTAGCTCTTCTGTAATTCAATCCAAAACAAAACACATAAAAAAAACACAGACATGTATTTATCAGAAAAACCTCGTCCAATTGATTTCTACAAGGAAGAAGAAACACGAGAGATGATGATCGAGGTTGTCTCCAACGGCGACCTTCCTCCGCCGCCAACAGCATCAGCGCCGCCGCCGCCGCCGCTGATTCTCGGTGAGAGCAGCGGAGAGGAGCCGGAGGTGGAGATCAAGGCGCCGAAGAAGCGTGCGGAGACATGGGTCCAGGACGAGACGCGGAGCCTGATCGCGCTTCGGCGTGAGATGGACGCGCTTTTCAACACCTCGAAGTCGAATAAGCACTTATGGGAACAGATTTCGGCGAAGATGAGGGATAAAGGGTTTGATCGGTCTCCGACGATGTGCACGGATAAGTGGAGGAACTTGTTGAAGGAGTTCAAGAAAGCTAAGCACCAAGATAGAGGGAGTGGCTCTGCAAAGATGTCTTATTACAAAGAGATTGATGAGATTCTTAGAGAGAGGAGCAAGACTATGCAGTATAAGAGCCCTACTCCTCCTCCTCCTTCCAAAGTTGATTCTTTCATGCAATTTGCTGATAAGGGTAATTTTTTTACTCACTCTCTCCCTTCTATAAGCATAGTTTATTAGTTAAATAAAGTAGAATAGCTGGACTTGCTTCTTTACTTATATATACTTGGCATGTATTTGGATGTACAGTATTTTTTTTCCTCCCTGGAAGTGTTTTTTCTTGAAGCTGCTGTGACTTGAGTAGCTTTTACTGTGGAAAAATGATTTTGCTTGTTTCCACCGTGTTTCCAAACACACACAATTGATGAGGGTCTTTAAGTAGTTAAATAAATTAGAATAGCTGGACTTGCTTCTTTACTTATTTATACTTAGCATGTGTTTGGATGTACAGTATTTTTTTTCCCTCCCTGGAAGTGTTTTTTCTTGAAGCTACTGTGAGTTGAGTAGCTTTTACTGTGGAAAAATGATTTTGCTTGTTTCCACCGTGTTTCCAAACACACACAATTGACGAGGGACTTTAAGTCTGCAGGATTGGACATCTAGGTTGGCCCAACATTAGGATTGGCTCTAAGAATATATTTGAATTAACTCCTTCCCAAAAAGCTAGCTCATCAGGGGAGGTTTGACCAAGTCATAATAAATGGTTCTTTACTTCTATACTCAATTGGGGAGTGTTGCACGGGTCATTATCTTTACTTATATATATACTCCATTTATGAGGGACTTGAAGTCTGCAGGACTATACATCTACAGTTGGCCCAACATTAGGATAGGCTCTGATAACATTTGAATAACTGGGTTTAACTACTCATGAAAAGCTAGCTCACAGGGGAGAATTGACATGGCCAAGTTATTATAGATGATTCTTTATTTATGTACTCGACCGACATGGGGCTTCAACACTTAACAAGTTAGATTGTGGTTAGTGTGTGGTAGTGGTTACGGGTTAGTATTAGTTAAAAGTTAGGTAGATTTGTCCGCATGTTGGTTACTAGTTAGTTACTCTCTTTAGTTCTTAATAAAGGAAATCAGGTCACTGCCTCCCCTTCTTGTTGCATCTATTATTAGCATATTCAGAGTGTGCATATTCCCAGTTGTCATTCTTGAGTCGTGACATTTGGATGTCTGTCAAGTTACATTTTCATTCCTTTCGTCTTTAGAAACAGTTGTTTGACTGGTTTTGTTGCTGTATAGGTATTGAGGATACTAGCATCATCTCCTTTGGGCCTGTTGAAGGTATGTCATTGAAATATACAACTATCTGGTTCTTACTTTCTACTCTGTATTATGTTCACTTGTTTCCTTGATTATTTCATATTTGGTAGCTTATGAATCATGTAGCATCATTATAATTCCTTGTAAAATTTAGTTTTGTTCTAGATTGTATTGGTAAGTAGCTGGCATACACGTTAGCGAAGACACAAAAGTTCAGAATCCAGCAGGGGACCAGCTGTCATGTGGCACTAAGATTTGGAAGAAATATTCCAGGAGAGGATAATAGTATTTTGTTGGTGTTTGTTTAGTAGATAACTATGTATTCTGTTATGAGAAAATAATATGCATTCTGTTAAGGAGGTTAGTATTTTGTTAGGAGGTAAGCATAAATTAAAGGAATAATAATATCAATAAAAGAGGCGTAGTGGAAGGGAGAAGGGAAAGGGGGAGAGTCGGAGAGACACTAGCAATTAGCCAGGGGCAGAGTGACATAGTTTCTCTTAAGAGTGACGGCTCTGGGAAGGGAATTGTCCTTCATTCCTACCTGTATTTTGAATCTTCTCAATTAATAAAGGCTCTTAGTTCTCTGTTCTCTCTATAATCTCTAACAGTACACTACATCCAAGTCATTTGAGACATGCATGTGGAATGCTAAACTATTATAAGGAACAAACATGCTGATGTATTGACACGCATTGCACGGAAATTTAACCATTACTATGAATGGCCTTTTACCATTGTCGTATGGTGTATTCTTTCTCTGGTAAATGTTTTCATTAATGATGGGAGCAGTGGGATAAATGATAAAATGTTACTTTTGACAGGCTTTTTTTTTATAAGACTTTTGACTGGCTTTTTGAAATGAGAATTAAAATATATGTCTATTGGGAGTATCTTGGTGCTTATTGCTTATCATTTATCATTTTTTCTAAATTAAAATGTATGGCAACTCATTAGGTTTAGTATGACCTTTGCTCATATAATGCTAATGGGAGTGTAGAATAGGAGGGTTTTAAGTAGGGGGGGATAAAAAGAGAGAATTGAGACTTAGAATAATATGATAGTAACATTGATATGATGTGATGATAATGTGATGATATGTTTCAGAGACAAAAGCCAACAATCCTATTTATACTAATAATCTAGTACTAATTAAATAAGGAAAAAAAAGGAAATAATAAGAAATAACTCTTAAGAGATCTTATAAGATGCTCTCGAATATGCTAGAATACAATCAAGATATTATGAGATACTTTTTAGATATTCTAACGCTCTCCCTCAAACTAAAGTTCATTAAACTTTAAACTTGTTACAAATGAACAGGGATGAAGTAATCACACTGCTTATCAGTGTTTCTAAATATGTTTTTTGCTGCTTTTTAATGGCCAAAATTAGTATTTAATGCTAATTACTACTTTTTTTGGGGGGAAATAAATGCTTTGACCAATTCAGGAGAGGGAGTGTTTATTGAAACGGATTTAGCATATGTTTAATCTCATTTGGATGTTTGCCTTATTCATTTTTTGCATAGTAGTAGTTGCCACTTCATATTTATCATAATCCTCGAATACTTGCTATTTAGCCACTGGAAGACCAGCACTCAATCTTGAGAGAAGTTTGGATCATGATGGACATCCTCTTGCCATTACCACAGCTGATGCTGTTGCAGCAAGTGGAGTCCCTCCTTGGAATTGGAGAGAAACTCCTGGGAATGGTAAGCCATGTTAAGTTTTGTAGCTTGATGAGTGCTTGCTCAATGCTCACCAATGAAGGGAAAATTGCAATTGGCAAAGAATATAAAAGTTAATAATATCGAGTCTTGATATGCGTACTGTATTTGTAGCAGCGGTTTAAGTTGATGTAACAAATTTTGTAGAACCTGAAAATTTAGTAAAATAAATTTAGTAGTTCCTTTCCATCCCCCCCGAAAGAGAGGAAACTAATAAGGACCAGTTTCTTCATGCCCCCTCTCGCCTTCTTTCTCCTCTAGCTGTTAGGGAATTGCCATTGTACTTTCTTATTTTTGCTTCTGATTCTCCCTATTTAGACAGGTGGGGAAAGTCAGTCATGTTGTGGAAGGGTTATATCTGTCAAATGGGGCGATTATACAAGACGAATAGGTATTGATGGCACTTCAGAAGCCATCAAAGTGGCAATTAGGGCTGCTTTTAGATTGAGAACTAGGCGTGCTTTTTGGTTGGAGGATGAAGAACAGATAATCAGAAGTATTGACCGTGACATGCCTTTAGGAAATTACACTCTCCACCTTGATGAAGGTAATTTAGACTCAGTTTACTCTACTAGAAACTGTTGTGATTTGTGCAAATTTAATGGTCTCATTTTTCCCACAATGTCTTGGGGCATTAGTGTAATTTTAAACTGTATTTTAACCAAAATATCATGATGGTGATTAAATACATAAATCATATTGGATATGTATGATTTCTGTAACACGAAATTAACATTTGCAGGAATGGCAGTTAAATTCTACCTCTATGACGAGTCTGACCATATTCCTGTGCATACTGAAGAGAAGATCTTCTACACTGAAGATGATTACCGTGATTTTCTAACACGCCGAGGTTGGACATGTCTGAGGGAGTTTGATGGCTATAGAAACATTGACAATATGGATGATCTTCGGCCCGGCGCCATATATCGTGGTGTGAGTTGAGGGCAGATGCACGGTATGATCAGTGTTAAGCTATTTACTCAAAATGCCTAGAGAACTATGGTGGGGACTGTTTATGTCATCAACATATTTGCGGCTCTAACTTGGAACTGTATTTGTTTAGTTTTTATGTTTCTGCTTATCTAGTCTATCATAGGAAAATGAACCGAGCCTGTGCATAAATTCTGTTCCAATTATTGGCCTCAACATTTATGTAAATAATATGCATTTGCAGTGAGAACGTTTTGTGAAAAAACTGTATAGGATAATTTTCATCACCTATTTTTATTTACTTCCAGTTCTGATCTGGACAGTTGCATATTTTTCAAACACGCTGCTTAAGCACTAAGCAGGAGCCTTCTGAACCAACCTTCCAACATTAATCAGATGGATTTTGGTTTTTTAAATTGGAAATTATGACTTGTTAGTAATCCTCAATGGAGAATTGCTGCCTATTTTGCTTATCAATGGAGAATGTCCAGGTTGGATAATACAAGACTCTAGAACTGCCAATGTACAATTACTTTGGTGGCGTTTGGAAGAGCTTATTTAAGCTTTTTTTGACTTTATCTGATGACAGAAGCTCTTATGCAGTGTATTTGACAGAACTTATAAAAATAACTTATGCCATCCCATAGTTTTTGACTTATTTTCATAAGTCATTGGGAGAAGCTTATGGAATATTATCATAAGAGCTTATGTATTAAACACCCTCTCCGTGTTTTTTACTATTCAAATCATCTCAGGGCCCTTTCTTTTTCTTTTTTTTCTTTTTTTTCTTTCTTTAAGCGCTTATGACATTAGTGCTTATACGGTCTTATGTGATAAGCTCTTAATTAAGTTGGTGGATAAATATAGGATGTGTTTGCTATTTATATTTATGAGAGAGGTATACACATCATAGCCCTTTTTTTGAGAGTTTAATCAATATAATCTTTCTTCCCTTTTGCCTCAACATATATTGGGGTTGGATATAAAATAGCCTGTGCATTTTGGGTTCTCATTTTATTTATTTATTTATTTAATATTATTATTATTTTAAAGAAGGGGATTTGCTAACCAGTGTCTTAGGAATAAAGTTAAAGAAATTTTGTATTAGAAAGATAAATCTAACATTTTTCAATGAATATACCATTTTCTCATACAATATTTGACCAAATAACAAAATTTGACCAAGTAAGAATTACTCCACACTAAATTTTTCCACAGCCTGAACTGAATTGATACACTAGGAGAATGATAGCCCAACTAGAATTCTTGCATGGCTAATTCTTTCAACCACCTTTGCACGGTAATTCTTTTTCTGCCATAATATAACAAGCTAAAGATACAGAAGCATGGTATAGTACTATACTACAACTATGTTGACAATTCCCACTGACAGTACTGCACACATCTAACAATGTGAACAGAAGATTCACAACAGACACTTCCCCACTCCAGACACGAAGAAAAAGCAGAAGCTGAAGAAAATAGCAAGCAAAGACACTGACGGGCTTTACTGCTCATCCCATTCATCATTCTTGTACGATACAAGAGTGTCAACCTTGTGAATCTGCATAGCCAAAAACAAAAAATTAGTGATAGCCGAAGTAACCAAAAGAGAGGCATGCAAAATAATCGAATTGCAATTCCATATTTACCTTGGTATCAAAGGAATGCAACTTCACCATTTGCGGATTTGCAATCAGTTTTGGATCACTCTCAATCCAAGTGAATGGGACTGCCACATCTGTGTCAGTATATGCCAAAACATCAAAAACACCTGAAACATTAAGATACCCATGCTCAGTTTTTCCTTCTTGCGTTAAGGAAAAAAAAGATTAAAGTAATATACTTGACACAATTTTTTTTTGATCCCTATATATAAAAAATTATTAAAATGATCATTATACATATAAAAGGTACCTGTTTAGTCCATATACGAAGTAAAAAGTTATTAAATTAGTCGAATCTTACAAGGTTCATCCAGGCATGGCAAATAGGTGATACTCGAAGCAATCTGCCTCATAATCGCTTGTATCTCTCTCATGATTTCCTTGTCACTCTTCTCCCTAGACACACTGAAAGTGAACAAAAAAGAAATGAAGTGAAAAACATATAATCAAAGGAGAAATTGTTTTAGTTATGCCAAGTAACCCACCCTTTCTCAACAACCTCACTGTCGGTCTCAATGCTGAAGTTCCACCTTTCAAGGACTTCACCTGTGGCCTTGCTCATTATAACAAGGACAATCCTTTGTAACTTTCCAGCTTCAAGCCATTCTTTTCAACATTCAAAATTCAGAAAACTCAATCATCAGCAATGGTCAACAATGATATCCCCACAACTGCATTACTTTACTCTCAAGCTGATTAAGCATTGAAGAATTTGAAGGCAAGAATGATTCAACTTCAATCTACACACCATTATACTACCCCACCAAGTTGAAATAAACTTTCAGATTACCCAATAGCAATTCTATAAACACCCCTCTATGCTTCATACTACGCATAATTTAATTCGAAACAGTTATAAATCCCAACTATCCAATGAACAATGTCACTTTCTTTAACTCATAATCCACAAACAAAATGATCAAAAAAAAATGGGGGGACTCAATTACCAGAGAGCTGAGCGGTTAGATTAGCTATGAAAGACTTGACACCCTGGTCATCAGTGAGCAACATGGGTAGACCATATTTCTTCACCTTCACAAAGCTTTCTTCTGGATAAACTCCACGGTTGTAAAGGATGCTGCAAAGAAAAATCCCCACTCATAATATCATATAATATTTGTCAAAATCACAAAATTTCCACCCACATAAAAAATAACGCAAAAAGAAAAAATTTGCAGGACAAAGAGGATCTTCAAACCTGTTGGCAGCATAACCTGATACAAAAAATAGCACCCAAAAAAAAAAATTTCAGCCATAAATTCAAAAAGTGGAAAATGTCCAATTATGCAGGAAAAAAAAAAGAATTAAGTGAATACCGAAGAACTCGCTAACGATTGCTGCAGAACCGCGAAGAGTGATAATGTCTTTGGCAACTGTTCTTGCGGCCATTGCCCTTTTCTTTTTGCGTTATAGGGTTCTGGGTTTGTAACTAGAAGCACCAAAGAAAGTTGAAAACTTTCGAATTGGGATCGGGAGAAAGAAGAAGAAGAAGAAGAATAAGAATGAAGGAATTTATGGAAACGATTTTGGGTTATGGTTATGGTATCAAAAGTAGAACAGTGTTTTATGAACTGATTTGAAAAATGGGGGAGAATAGGGGAATAAATTAGGGGTTCGTGGATGAAACAAACTTGAATGGGAAGCAGGGTAACGGCTAGTTTTGCTTCAATTTTTTTTTTTTTAAATTTGGGTTTCCCATTTGGGCCTACAAAGGCCCTTGATTTTTAAATTTGCAAATTTAACGGTCAAGTATAGCCGTATAGGAGTCGGCTTTCGCAATTCCTATTTGTTTTGCGTGCACATGTATAAATGGCGTGGCTCCTTATATTCTATGCCACGGTGAGGAAAAAAAAAAGTTTTATTCCACAATAGGTAGAGCTATAAAAAAAAAATTGGAAAGGAATAAGAGATTAAATTTTATACTTTTTTTTTTAAATGAAATTTTATACTGTTGATTAATCATAAATTATCTTAAGATTTAATTTGATTCTAAGATTTGGTCAACACTTATCTTATGTGTATAGACATAATAATTTATGATAGGTTTAGAGTGTAAAAATATTTACATCGTATAGATGTGTTGACTAAATCTCATGATAGTAAAAAGTCAATTGCCTTTAAGAGAAAAATCTGATACCATAAAAAATGTCACAAAGCGTATAATTTCATTTCTTAAAATTCATATACAAAAGGGAGAATATAACAGCCTGATTAGCATAAGTAGTGGAGGAATAATAACAAAGTGATAAGAAAGTGATGAGATGATTTCAAAAAAAAAAAAAAGTGATGAGCTGGTTACGAAAGGAAGATACGATAGGAACAACATGATAAGATCCTAAGATTTGGTCAACACATCTATACATAGAAGGTGTGCAATATATAGTCCACCAATTCATCTAAAGTTCTAAATGCATATACACATATTAACTTTAAGATAATAATTAGGTTTAATTGCAGTTTTGGTCGTTGTAATTTTATAAATGTATGATTTTAGTCTCTATAGTTTAAATTTATCAAACTAATCAAATTAAGTCTCTTTAATTTCAAGATCGAACAAATTAAGTTCATATAATTTCAATTACTCAAATCAAGTCCCTATAGTTTCGCAAATGAATGATTTTAATCCTTGTACTTTCAAGAACTTGTCCTGCATCTGCGTTCCCTTTTAGCAATTTTTAGCTTTTAGTTTTGGTATTAGCATTTTTTAACTGATTAAATAAAACTAATCATACACTATTACCAAATCTCAAAAGCTTAGTCAAGTCAACAATCCTATTAAGTATTGGAAGATAGTTGACGACATGATCAAATTTGTTCAATTTTGAAATTAGAGAGATTTAATTTGACCAATTGAAATTACATTGACCAAAATCACTCATTTGTGAAACTACAAAGACCAAACTGTAATTAAGCCTAATAATTAAAAACGAGTTTAATTTTAATACATTATCGGTCAAATTTTTTACATTATTAACCATACCCAAATCACCTTATATTTGACTTTTAATGTAGTTATGGTAAGAGTCAAATATTTTTGTAAGGATTTAATTGATATGCATTGTTAGTCTGGATCATCTCCAACAGTGCATCCACGCAGCATTTGATTTTTCATAGCTATCGCATGCGGTAGCACTTTTTTCCAATACACTCTTGCGGGATACGAATTATTTATGTTGTCAACCTATGACAAATTGTCACATCATTAAAAATATTTGATTCTTATCCTAATTATCTTTAAAGTCATTCATGTCGAGATTTGTGATTCATTGACAATGTAAAAAAATTTAATGGATAGTACATAGCAATTAAACTCATTTAATGTGACAATTTATAATTGCTTCACAATACAAAAGATCTTTATAGTGATACCACATACCAATTAAATTCATAAAAAATAAGGTAAATTTGAAAGTCTTATATTATCTAAAAAGTAATTACTAAAAATTCAATATAATAATCTTACAAAATAAATCAAAGAAAATGTCAAAGAAAACATTGTTTGAAAGCCAACGTTGTGTTTATATTCTCGTTGGGAAGGTACCAAATGAACGTTTGGGCAAAAGCTACTCTATAATAGTATCTATTCGAACACCCATCTGAACATTTTCAACGAAAATCCAAAAACACACTTAGAGCATGTATAGATGGGTTTTTTTTATTTTTAAAAGTATTTATTTTTAAAATAAAAGTGCTTTTAAAAAAAATATAAGTGTTTGGATGGGTTTTTAAAATTAAAAAAAAAAAGAAAAAAAAACACATTTAATATTTTTTCAAGAAGTTATAATTCCTAACTTATAAAAAAGGAGAAGTAACAGAAGAGAGAAAGTAAATATCATTTGTTTTATTGGACAATATCGTTCCTATAATAAATCTCTCAAAAACCTTTTTTATAAAGTTAATCCAAACACAAAATAGATTATGCTTCTACTAATAACAGCTTCTGCTACTATTTTTATATCATAGGATATTGTTTTTTAAAAGTTCATCCAATGTGTTCTCATGAAGTGATACAACTCGTGATCAAGTATTATCTGAGTATTTCACATTCTAAGGTTTAGTTTTATTTTTTTTAATATATTTGACAATTTTAAAGTCACACTTCTTCAGTTACTAAAAAAATCAGTTTGAAGTTTCAATTATTTTTCCTACTGTGATAATACTCCTATTTTTTTTTTTAGGGGCTTCTACCTACAACCCCACACACGAACATCCACCCCAATACAAATTCTAAAACTTTTTTTTTATTATTAAACTATCTTTAATAAACTTATCTACTCTAATTACTTGATAAAAATCACCACTCACCCCTCTCTTCTCTCTCATCTTCATCCACCCCAACTGACTCAAGACAAATAAACTGACAGCAAGAATAATCTGTTTCCCAGAAAATCAAAAAGCTAACAAATGCTAGCTAATGCCAGTGAAGCTTTTCCTGCTTAATAAATCAAGTTATACCACAAATAAATAAATCCTATCATGAATGACTAAGCCTCAAAAACTTTAAAACCACATTCTCGCATAGGATCTCTCAATTTTTTAAAGCAACCAACAAATTAAGAAAAATGAATTGGATCAAGGACTATGTACATGTTATAGCTAGCTTCCATTGCCAACGTATTTAAATTAAAGGACACAACACAGGGTAACAATAACAAAGCTCCTCCACGGTACAAAGAAGCACCACCACAAAACACTGCGTTGACTTACAGAGAAAAATAAAAGGAAAAACCACAACACACAAACAACTCAGGTACAATTCTCAACTTAATTTTCCTAAAAATCAAAAAAATAAAGACCCTGTAAAGCTATGTGCGATAGCCAAAACCCTTGGCAAGTTGAACCAAACCGCAATCGCAGTTGTCATCTAACATTAACCCATAAAAATAGAAACCCAAAATAATTGCTGGAAGCAACAAAATCACACGGTAGAGAGGAAAATCGGAAGAGTGGTGAAAATTAGAAGGAAAATAAAAAGAAAAGAAATGCAACAGCGGTAGATGTGGCGAACCAAAGGAGAGGAAGAATAAGAAGAAGAAAGGGAGCAGGATGGGCTTGCGAGCTGAAGAGAGGAGTAAGAGGGTTGGGGGGTGGGAGTGCGTACGTAGGAGAGATGAAGGAGGAAGAGGTTTTCAAAATTATAAGGGTAAAATTATTTAGATGTGTGGTGTGAAAAGGAAAATATGGGGAGGGTAGGTAGCAATACCTTATTTTTTTTGCAATCATTCAACATTCTCATAATCTGAAATTAAAATTGAACATCAATTTGGTAACTAGAGATTTAAAAACTAGTTTAATTAACAATATTAAAATAATATTCATTCTATCAAAATCATTTTTAACAACAAAACATTCAAATACAAATTGACTATCACAAACTCATCGTTAATCAAAATCAAGCATACAAAACTTAATCAATCAAAATTTAAATTGGCAAATAAATTATCAAACACGTAATACGTCAACTTGACAATAAGCTGTAATAATAATTAAATTAATGTGCATATGATAATAAGCTATTTTACACAATTATTGGTGTAGCAATTCAGAATCAGATCTGCTCCGGAACCACCCTCCATTTACTTGAAACTCAACACTCAAGTTAGTGATAGTGATGATGTCCTCTGGTAAATCTTGTTGACGATGAAGCCCTTTTCTTATTTCCTAACTGGAGGTTGAGGGAGGCCTTGGAGGTGCAAGTACTTCTAAGTTTCCCTGCATGTTACTTTCTTGGCTGTTTTACCTATCAAAACAGAACCCATATAGGTATTGTAATGAGCCCATTAGCATCTGAAGCAATACCATTGGTGCAGGATATGGTCTTTTCCATGATATAGTTTTCCTTTTGGCACAGTGTATTCAACTCTCTGATGGGATTGAACTTATAATGTTGGGATCCAAATTCACAAAAGAGTTATTTAGTTATACATAATCATACACCACTGTGACAGTGATGCAGATCAGCATTATCTCAAACCTTTGACAATAACTAAATGAACAATTGAACCAAATTGTGAAAAGTAACATACCTTGGGGAATGATGTCTCTGACTCCCATCCAAAAATTGATAATGAAGACAACTTCTGAAGCTTTAAGTGCAAAATAGCAATATGCTTATGTAGCTCCTCTGTATGATGCTGATTTTGGTTGGGGAAAACCAACATGGGTAGGTTCACCTGCTTTGACTTTCAATAATCTGGTTGTGTTTATGGACACCTTTCAATAATCTGGTTGTTTATGGACACCTAGACTGGGATGGCATTGAGGCATATGTTAGATTTTGGCTCCCTATTTATGTTGGTTGAATTAATATTGTTGATCTGGATCCTCTCCAGCGGTGCATCCATGCAGCACTGGATTGAGAGTATTTATGTTTCCTTTTTCTATTTCTCGATTGACAAAGACAATGTGAGGATGCTCCAAGATGGGAACGAGTATTTGGATTTCCTTAAGGATAGTTCCTATAAAGTCCTTGTGCAAGGGGGTTGGTTACATTTCAATTCACTAGTTTGTGTAAGTTTCCTCTGTATGATGCTGATTTTGGTTGGGGAAAACCAACATGGGTAGGTTCACCTGCTTTGACTTTCAATAATCTGATTGTGTTTATCGACACCAAGACCGGGGATGGCATTGAGGCATATGTTAGCTTTTGGCTCCCTATTTATGTTGGTTGAATTAACATTGTTGATCTGGATCCTCTCCAGCGGTGCATCCATGCAGCACTGGATTGAGAGTATTATGTTTACTTTTTCTGCATCTCCTTCACGTGAGGGACCAGATTAAGAAGATTGACAAAGACTATGTGAGGATGCTCCAAGATGGGAACGAACATTTGGATTTCCTTAAGGATAGTTCCTATAAAGTCCTTGTGAAGGGGGTTGGTTACATTTCAATTCACTAGTTTGTGTAAGTTTCCTCTGTATGATGCTGATTTTGGTTGGGAAAAACCAACATGGGTTGGTTCACCTGCTTTGACTTTCAAGAATCTGGTTGTGTTTATGGACACCAAGACCGGGGGTGGCATTGAGGCATACATTAGCTTGGCGGGGAGGACATGGCAAGGTTTGAAGCTGACAAGGAGTTGGTTGCATGTGTGGCTTACCAGCCATAAGTTGTAGTATAAAAACTATAAGAGAGATGCTAAAGGAATCCAGATTCTCTCCGACTGTACAACGAAGTGATTTTAACTAAGTAGTATCCCACATGTGATATTGGGTTTTTGCATAAAAAGTAATGAGAGAATTTTGCTGGAGACGCAGGTTTTAGGATCAAAAGGCATATTTCGTATGAACCCCTGTAACTGAAATGAATATAAGTTTAGTAAAAATTTAAACCATTATCAACAAATAGAAATCAAGTATAGTCGCAACATGATAATGCAGAATTCTGAAAACTCGGCAATTCAGCAAAGAATGGATCAAATATATAATTCAATTCTCACGGCATATGCATCACATTCTAGAGAATACAATACAAATAGTAAATATTGTACTCTTCGAAAATTGATCTTCACTGCTCAAAGAGTGAATAAAATACAAAAATCGTACAAACATTATATTCAACCAACCTGTTGAATCAGTCAATTGATTCAAAATTATAATCTTTTATGAATCAATTGATTCAATTGATTCAAAATCGAACCACTTCTTTAAGTCCCTAAATATATAGTATGTATTTGTTTAGGTCACTGTCTTTTTGGGGGGTTTTGAATCCAACTTTGACCAAATCCATGTCATTAGCAAGCTTATGTTAAGTGCGTACATGGCAAACAAAGGTCCCATTCAGTGATGACTCGTGCCACATGGCAAACAAAGGTCCCATTCACTGATGACTCGTGCCACATAAGCACCTAACGGAGGCTCAGTAACTGTAGGGATTACAACAAAAAAT
Organism: Sophora flavescens; assembly: GCA_030762895.1. Lineage (NCBI taxonomy): Eukaryota > Viridiplantae > Streptophyta > Magnoliopsida > Fabales > Fabaceae > Sophora > Sophora flavescens. Next base: position 148,926,128 of record CM061069.1, read on the forward strand.
ATTTGAAAAATTTGAATCAAAACCAAAAAAAACAAATATTTAATAGGAATGTAAACCAAAAAGTGTTGTATTGTCAAATACCAAAAACATATTTAAGTGAAAAAAGAATGTAATTTGTTTGATAAACGATCCATTAATGTTAAGAAACCTCCAAACCAGAATACAGATAAAACATCCTATGAAATCCCAACGTAAATAACAAAAGAAAGAAAAAAATCATTGTACATTGTACCATCATATGAGTGAGGTTGGGTATTGTATACTGTATGTAAAGCAAGAACAGGTGTATGGTATGTAAATGTAAAAGAGATGTCAGCAGGGTGCAAATTCAATAATACAAATAACGAGTGATAAGAGAAATGATGAAACTCGGTAACATAATATATGCAGAGCATAAAAATTGTAACAATAATATAAGGAAGAGAGAGAGTACCGGCAGTCTACAGCCCTTTCCAACATGTATTGAAAGGGTTCTTTGCATCCTTTTGCAAGTGATTGCTTCCAAGATTTACAATAAAAAATGCATATACCATCAGTACAAATATACAAATATGTTCAAAATGTTTCAAGAACAGTACAAATATACAAATATGTTCAAAATGTTTCAAGAACACAAGTATGACAATAATTTTCAATTGGTTTCTACGGCAATCATTTTCAATTTGGTTCCTACATATAATAATCATGTTGAATTTGGTCCCTATCATGTGACGGCGTTATAACACCAATAAACGGCAAATAGCAATCGATCGTACATATAGGAACCGATTTCAAAAAAAATCACGGATAATTGTATAAGGACCAAATACTAAATTAATGTCACGTATAGGACCATTATATTGAAACATGCAGTAAAAAACAATTATTTTTTCCATCCTTAAGGCTGGTAAGGGCGATCAAAACAAAGATGAAAAATTGTATATTCTAGGAAAAACTTGAAATTTTTAAACTGGTCTAGACTAAAGGATGAACAATTTCACAGGACTACCTTGAGTGTCGGAATTTCATTTTGCGTGTAATGATCCAGATCTATCATTTTTAAGTTGAAAGCCCCATATCTGCCTCCAACTTTAAACTTAAAATTATCACTAATAGACCACCACCGAGGACCTGAGTGAGTAACAAAATATTTTAAAATAAATAAGTAATTAATTAATTAATTAATTAAAAGAAACAATGGAAGCAAAAGTTTTGAATTTAAGATTTCATCACGAATCATCTCAATGGTTGTATTGTAGAGTCGTTACCAGGTGGTGGTGACAGAGAATCGACGGCCAGAGCTGCAGATGGAGAGACCCGAGACACACACAGCCGCACAGCTTCTTCCAGTTCAGATTTTGGAGCCCTAAGACTAAACGAGGTTTTGGTCGTTATATATAGAGGGGTGAATTCTATCGTTTGCGTGCTTCTAGAACTACGCTACGTTTCAACAGGCTGGAGTGAGATGCCATGTGTTTGGTGAATCATCACGATGAAATTATATTTTTGTAGATTTATTATTCATAAAATAAAATTGGAAGCAGCTGATCTTTTTTCTATGGTGAAGTGGAATCATCGTGATTTTGAATTGTTCACCGCGACTCGAAACCTATATCGAATTGAGTGATTAGTAATAGAGAGTTTAGGATGAATTGAAATAGAAACCTAAAAATATAACACTACTTTGAAAGTTTTAAGCTTTTTCTTTCTTTCTCCCACCTTTTTACATCTATTTTACTGTGATTGATCGAAATATTTTTGCTTTGAAAACAATGATGAATAAATTATTAATAATTTTTTTAAAAAAATGCAAAAGGATTTGGAGGATAGGATTTTTTTTCTACTGTTTGGTGGATTTGGAGTAATCATAACGGGTATTGTATAGAAATTGTCAGCTTATAACTTGGCTGCAACAACAAACCTGCAATATAAGGTGGATCCTCGAGTTAGGGTTCAAATTCGAGAAATCAAATGGGGTTCCATTTTAGGGTTTGATTTTGTTATTAATTTGAATGACTTTTTGTTGGTGAACCCAATGAGAACCGGGTTTGGAGCAATTTTACCAAAAAAGAAAAATGAGAAAAGAGGACATAATTGGGTTAAATGGGTCGAGAGGTCTATTGGTTGGTCCAACAATCTCCATGCTAAACTCCTTGGGATTTTGTACGATTTACACTCGCATGGAACGAAGGGGTATGCAAGGTGACGAGTCTTTGTGATTTCATTGACGTGTGGGCTCTGGTGTCGAAGAACCCACCTTGGTTCCCAAGATATGAAGGCGGGTCGTGGGACATTTCTTATCTTTTTGAAGGGACTAGATTATTGACCTGCAACATACATTTAAGGAAGGGAATCAGTGTGTAGATTAGCTTTTCAAGATGGGAGCGGCTTCAAACGCACCTCTCTAGCTCTTGGAGTGCCCTCCGTCTGGCGTCGGATACTTACTTAGGGTAGATGTTGCTGAAGTTTCGTTTATGTGATAAACTATAAGATTTCCTAACTCACTTAATTTTTTTATTTCACGATATTCCTATACTTTCCTTTTTGGTGTTTGTTGTTTTTTTTTCTTCATGTGTACCAGAAAAAAATTAATATATCTTATTGTGCAAAGATACATTTTAATTATATTAATTATATTTTATGGATTATATATATATATAGAGAGAGAGAGAGTGAAAATGATTTTTATTTACGAACGTGAGAATAATAAATCTCAACCATATATTATATACAGATGATCAAAATTCAAAGTTGCTTAATAATTACATAACCATTTAAACGTCACATGTGTTTATCTTTTAATGTCAACCATTCAAATAAAATGTTTTGGTATTTTCTTGATAATAGGTTTCTTGATTTGATGCTAGAATTATGTTTTTTTTTTAATGGTAAAGATGGATAACTAGGGTTGTATGGGTGAAGGGGTAGAGGTGATGGTAATAGTAACGGCTGCTGCAAGGGAGAAGGTGACATTGGCGAGGGGTGAGATGGTTCACCCCTTTGGGATTTTGCACGATTTACACTCGCATGGAAAGAAGGGGTATGCAAGGTGATAAGTCTCTGTGAATTCATGGACGTGTGGGCTCTGGTGTCGAAGAACCCACCTTGGTTCCCCATATACGAAGGCGGGTCGTGGGACATTTCTGATCTTTTTTTAAGGGACTGGATGATGGACCTGCAACATACATTTAAGGAAGGGAATCTGTATATAGATTAGCTTTTCAGCGACTTCAGACGCACCTCTCTAGCTCTTAGAGTGCCCTCCATCTGGCGTCGAATACTTACTTAGGGCAGATGCTACTGAAGTTTCGTTTCTATGATAAACTTTAAGATTTTCTATCTTACTTTATTTTTTTATTTCACGATATTCCTATACTTTCCTATTTTGTGTTTTTGTTGTTTTTCTTCTTCATGTGTACTAGAAAAAAATTAATATATCTTATTGTGCAAAGATGCATTTTTAATTATATTAATTATATTTTTGGATTATATATATATATAGGAACATGTGCAAGTGGTTAACGCACTGCTACTTAAGGACGAATCATTCGGACTCTGTCCGAGTTTGATCCTTGGGTACGCAACAATCCTTGGCCAGGCTTTACTTACCGCGCGGCCTAGTCGGAGATTAGTCCCATAGTGGGTCCAAAGGATCTAAGCCGTGGGATACTTCAATGGCTCATTCGGTCTCAAAGACTAATTAGGGCGAGTACCAAACCAAAAATATACAGTGATAATGATTTTTATTTACGAATGTAAGAATAATAAATCTCAACCATATATTATATACAGATGATCAAAATTTAAAGTTGCTTAATAATTACATAACCATTTAAAGGTTACACGTGTTTATCTTTTAATGTCAACCATTCAAATAAAATGTTTTGGTCTTTTCTTGATGATAGGTTTCTTGATTTGATGCTAGAATTATGTTTTTTTATGATAAAGATGGATGGCTAGGGTTGTGAGGGTGAAGGGGTAGAGATGATGATAATAGTAACGGCTGCTGCAAGGGAGAATGTGACATTAGCGAGGTGGGATGAGATGGTTCACCCCCTTAGGATTTTACACGATTTACTCTTGCATGGAATGAAGGGGTATGCAAGGTGATGAGTCTTTGTGATTTCATGGACGTGTGGACTCTGGTGTCAAAGAACCCACCTTGGTTCCCTAGATACGAAGGCGAGTCGTGGGACATTTCTAATCTTTTTTTAAGGGACTAGATGATGGACCTGCAACATACATTTAAGGAAGGGAATCTTTATGTAGATTAGCTTTTCAAGATGGGGGTGGCTTCAGACGCACCTCTCTAGCTCTTGGAGTGCCCTCCGTCTAGTGTCGATTACTTACTTAGGGCAGATGCTACTGGAGTTTCGTTTCTGTGATAAACTTTAAGATTTCCTATTTCACTTAATTTTTTTATTTCACGATATTCCTATACTTTCCTTTTTGGTGTTTTTTTTTATCTTCGTGTGTACCAGAAAAAAAATTAATATATCTTATTGTGCAAAGATACATTTTAATTATATTAATTATATTTTATGGATTATATATATATATAAATATATATATATATATATATATATATATATATATATATGAACATATATAGTGAAAATGATTTTTATTTACGAATGTGAGAATAATAAATCTCAACCATATATTATATACAGATGATCAAAATTTAAAGTTGCTTAATAATTACATAACCATTTAAACGTTACACATGTTTATCTTTTAATGTCAACCATTCAAATAAAATGTTTTGGTCTTTTCTTGATAACAGGTTTCTTGATTTGATGCTAGAATTATGTTTTTTTTAATGATAAAGATGGATGACTAGGGTTGTCAGGGTGAAGGGGTAGAGGTGATCGTAATAGTAACGGCTGCTGCAAGGGAGAAGGTGACATTGGCAAGGTGGGATGAGATGGTTCACCCCCTTTGGGATTTTGCACAATTTGCACTCGCCTGGAAAGGAGGGGTATGCAAGGTGATGTGTCTTTGTGATTTCATGGACATGTGGGCTCTGGTGTCGAAGAACCCACCTTGGTTCCCCAGATACGAAGGCGGGTCGTGGGAAATTTCTGATCTTTTTTTAAAGGACTAGATGATGGAGCTGCAACATACATTTAAGGAAGGGAATCTGTATGTAGATTAACTTTTCAAGATGAGAGCGGCTTCAAACGCACCTTTCTAGCTCTTAGAGTGCCCTCCATCTTGCGTCGAGTACTTACTTAGGGCAGATGCTACTGAAGTTTCGTATCTATGATAAACTTTAAGGTTTTCTATCTTACTTTATTTATTTATTTCACGATATTCCTATATTTTCCTTTTTTGTGTTTTTGTTGTTGTTTTCTTCTTCTTTTTCTTCATGTGTACCAGAAAAAAATCTTATTATGCAAAGATGCGTTTTAGTTATATCAATTATATTTTATCGATTATATATATAGGAACATATACAGTGAAAGTGATTTTTATTTAAGAATGTGAGAATAATAAATCTCAGCCATATATTATACACAGATGATCAAAATTTAAAGTTGCTTAATAATTACATAACCATTTAAAGGTTACACGTGTTTATCTTTTAATGTCAAACATTCAAATAAATTGTTTTGGTATTTTCTTGATAATTCGTTTCTTGATTTGATGCTATAATTATGTTTTTTTTTATGATAAAGATGGATGACTAGGGTTGTAAGGGTGAAAAGGTAGAGGTGATGGTAATAGTAACGGCTGCTGCGAGGGAGAAGGTGACATTGGCGAGGTGGGATGAGATGGTTCACCCCCTTGGGATTTTGCACGATTTACACTTGCATGGAACGAAGGGGTATGCAATGCGATGAGTCTTTGTGATTTCATGGACGTGTGGGCTCTGGTGTCGAAGAACCCACCTTGGTTACCCAGATACGAAGGCGGGTCGTGGGACATTTCTGATCTTTTTTTTAAGGGACTAGATGATGGACCTGCAACATACATTTAAGGAAGGGAATCTGTATGTAGATTAGCTTTTCAAGATGGGAGCGGCTTCAGATGCATCTCTCTAGCTCTTGGAGTGCCCTCCATCTGGCATCGAATACTTACTTAGGGCAGATGCTACTGAAGTTTCATTTCTGTGATAAACTTTAAGATTTTCTATCTCACTTTCTTTTTTATTTCACGATATTCCTATGCTTTCCTTTTTCGTGTTTTTGTTGTTGTTTTTTCTTCTTCTTCATGTGTACCAGAAAAAAAAAATCTTATTATGCAAAAATGCTTTTAGTTATATTAATTATATTTTATTGATTATATATATAGGAACATATGCAGTGAAAATGATTTTTATTGAAGAATGTGAGAATAATAAATCTCAACCATATATTACATAACCATTTAAAGGTTACACTGTTTATCTTTTAACGTCAACCATTCAAATAAAATATTTTATTCTTTTCTTGATAATAGGTTTCCCAATTTGATGCTAGAATTATGTTTTTTTATGATAAAGATGGATGGCTAGGGTTGTGAAGGTGAAGGGGTAGAGTAGAGGTGATGGTGATAATGACTGTTGCTGCGAGGGAGAAGGTGACATTGGTGTGGTGATTGTATTTTTTTTACACTTGATTTAGAATAAGGTGGGATTGTATTAGATGCTTTGAGTAGTTCAGTGTTGATTACTGATGAATTAGTAATTTGGAATTGGTTATGTGTCTGCTCTTGAATCAATAATCAATAAAGGTGAGAAGGTTGCATAAACAGATGTGCTTGGTCTAATTGAGCTATTGATGAATCAACTACTTAAATTGGATGGTATAATGGCCGATGGAGATGTTAAATTGCGGAGGAAAATGCAGGTTAGTTTTTTACACATTTACTCTCTTTTGTGCTATCTTATGGTATATGGTATGGTAGATAAATTGAAATCACTTTTCCTGGGAAAGGCAACCAAGAACGAGGGACTGCTCCTGCTGATCTAATTTTTGTGGTGTGGATGAGAGAGCACATGCTTTTTACCGGAGGGATGGAAATGGTTTGATAGTCACTCAAAAGATATTACTTCTAGATGCTCTCATAGACATTTTATTAAGCCATGTCAAAGTATTATGAATACTAGGAATTGATGAAATTTAACTGTTATCGAAACAAAAAAGTGTATACATGCGTGTATCAAAATAATTGATAATAACAAGGTAGCCTAACAGCAACCATGTACTTTTTAATTTGATGGTTGATGAGTGTGATTCCACATCATCTTTGTCTATCATTTTGCATGCATTTTCATGTAGTTTAGGCATATTTTTATTAGATTTTAGGTTAATTTTCCTTTGGAACAGGTAAGGCGGTTTTCGTGTGTTGTTTTGCAAATATCAAGGGTAAATTGCTCAAGATCAACCATGATGAAGTTTGGATGAAGATGGAGCTTTAAAACTGAAGAAAATGAGCCAAACAGAGCCCATCACGGCCTAGCCGTGATGCCCATCACGGCCTAGCCGTGATGCCCATCACGGCCTAGCCGTGATGCCCATCACGGCCTAGCCGTGATGCCCATCACGGCCTAGCCGTGATGCCCATCACGGCCATGATCGAGCAAAACTGAAAAAGAACAAAGGCTGAAGTCAGAGTCTGTCACGGCCTAGCCGTGATAGCCATCACGGCCGTGACCCACAACCACCACAAGTCGAGAAGTTGCCGTACCAGGCCATGATGGCCATCACGGCCGTGATGGCCATCACGCCAGGCCGTGATGAGCATCACGGCCATGACAGACCAACCATGAAGAATTTTCAAGGCGAGAATCCGTCACGGCCAGGCCGTGATAGACATCACGGCCGTGACGCGTATTACTTGGCTCAGAAGTAACAGAATTGGATCTAATTTGAGTTGGATTAGGACTCTAACTTCCTCATTTCTATAAATAAGGATCAAGGCATCAGATCTGAACACACATGATAGAAGGATCAGACCTTTGGGGCTACTACTCTAGGCATAGATTTAGGATCTCTTTCTTCTTCTCCTTCTTCTCTTAGTTATTTTCATGTTATTTGTAATCATGCCTGTCATCTCCATGGCAAGGCGTGAGTAGTAGCATAGTTTCTAGGGATTAGGGCTCTGCCCAAGTTTGTTTATGATGTAAATTTGATGTAAACTCTTTGTTAATTACGATTTGCTTTAGATCTGATTTCTAGTGTGTAAATTACTCATAAATTTCGGCAACCGTTATTTGCGTGACATAGACGTTCTAAGGAGGAACCTAGCGGTGAACTTAGGATTTCTAGGGTGTTTCACTCGTAAAGCCCTACAGCCACCGGGTTTGTGAGATGTTGATGATCTAAGGAGGAACCTAGCGGTGAACTTAGGTTATTTGCATGACTTAGACATTATAAGGAGGAACCTAGCGGTGAACTTAGGTGTCGGACCTATAGAAGTCAGACTTGGGACTGAAATCACGAGAGTTAGAAGCCGTCCCTCGAGGAGCAACGAGTTGTCACGAAACGCAAAGGGTCCAATCTGGGATCGACTACCACGAGAGTAGGGGTCGGGTCAATTGGGCACGGCTTTTGTAACCCGAGAGGGAGCTTAAGCTATCAGAGGATAAACTCGCCTTCAAGGCAATTTCGGTAATTAACAAGGTTAATCAACTTCATAACGTAAACGATCTTGTGGTAACCTAAATCCCTAGGAACCCCTTTAGATCTGAAAAATCAAAAAGATTTGTTTTCTGTTTTGTTTGATTCTGTTTTATCTCTTAAATTCAAATTCAAAAACCATTTCAAAAATATAAAAATCTTTTTAAACAGTCCAGATCTAATCGATTTGATAATTAGTTGCGATTCGAGAACACAGTCTCTGTGGGATCGATATCTTTTATTACTTGGCGACGATCCGGTACACTTGCCGGAATCGCACGTGCATTCGCGTGACACCAAGTTTTTGGCGCCGTTGCCGGGGACTGTGTCATTTCGAATTTCAATTCAAATTTTGAATTGATTTTTCTGGACCTTTTCTTTTTGTTTGATTTTTATTTCTGAAATATAAAAAAAAAAAAAAAAATTCTTTTCCTTCTATTGTATCCATCTCTCTTGTGTTATATGCAAAGATCTCTAAGTCTTGGGAGCCTTAGTGAGATTGATCCGGAGATCGAGAGGACCTTCCACAGACGTAGAAGACTACAAAGAGAGGGAGAAAGGTTGAGTCCCGTTCCACTCATGGCGAATCAACCGGATACAAAACCTTTGAAGGATTACGCAGCCCCAAATGCGAGAGGCTTGCGAACTGGGATTGCAAGGCCAGAGATTGAGGCGGAAAACTATACCATACCACCTATGCTAATCAACATGATTAGGCAACATCAATTCGGAGGATTGCCTTCGGAGGACCCGACCGATCACATAGAAACATTCTTAGAGTTCACCGACGCAATCCGGATTCATGGAGCCTCAGTCGATGTTGTGCGTTTGAGACTGTTCCCCTCATCTCTCACTGGAAAGGCGAAGGCCTGGCTAAAGCAAATCCCCGCTAACACTTTGACCACTTGGGACCAATTGGAGCAGGCGTTCTTGGAGAAATTCTTCCCTCCATCCAAGACGGCCTACATAAGAACCCAGATCACCGGCTTCTTCCAGAAAGACGGAGAATCATTATCGGAAGCCTGGGATCGTTACAAGGGATCTTTGAGTCGTGCCCACATCACGGACTCGAGAGGTGGTTAATAGTGCACACCTTCTATAACGGATTGGACTACTCTTCGAAGGTGTCACTAGATTCTCGCAGCCGGTGGAGCGTTTATGAATAGGCCTCTCACACGAGGCATTCAACATCATCGAGAATGTCGCCACCAACTACCACCAATGGGGATCCGAAAGAGGTAATAACCCGAACAAGATTTCGGGGGGTAAGTTTGAGGTAAATAGCACAGATCTTATTATGTCAAAGATAGACTCACTTAATAAACGTTTTGATCGGCTTGAAAGAGCTAATGTGAGTGCAATAGGTGCTACTAACCTTGTTTGTGAGATTTGTGGAATGCAGGGACATGACATGATGGGATGCCCACATGGATCCGGCGCTTCGGGTGAGCAAGTGAACTCTTGTAACAACTACTATGATACGAACCCGAAGCTGCCCCACTATGCTCCCCCAAATCCCTACAACCAAAGAAGGAACAACCCTTACCTCTCCTACGGCAACTACAGCAACACGCTTAATCATGAACTCCAAGAAGGTCAAGGTAATAAGAGAACAACACCGGGGTACCCTCAGGTACAGAGATCTAAACTCGAGACTTTATTTGAAAGTTTTGTCGAAACTCAGACAAAACAGAATGAGGAGTTTAGACAACAAGGAAGGGCAGTGAGTGAGGCAATAAAGGATCTAGCATCTAAGGTAGACAACTTAGCAACTCATAACAAGATGCTAGAAACCCAGATTGCCCAACAAGCCAGCACGTACTCGAGACCTAAGGGTGCATTCCTGGGCAACCCAAAGCAAATCCCAATGAGCATTGCAATGTCATACACTTGAGGGATGATAAGCTTGGGGTGGGGGTAGCTGAAATGGACGTGGACCCGGAGGAGGACACAAGCGAAAAAGAGGAGCCAGAACCGAAATATGTCCCTCCACCACCGTACCAACCCCGATACCTTTCCCACAAAGGTTGGTTAGGAAAAAGCAAGTAGATGTAGAGACTAAAATGCCTACTAAACTGAAAGACCCAGGTAGTTTCTCCATCGCTTGCTCAATTGAACAAGTGCACATTGACCAAGCCTTATGTGACTTAGGGGCTAGTGCGAGCTTGATGCCCCTTACTATCATGGAAAGGTTGGAAAGTAAAGAGTTGAGACCGTTCAAATTCTCCTTACAATTTGCGGACGGCTCAACTAGGACTCCTCTAGGCATACTAGAGAATGTCCCTGTGAAGGTAGGGAAATTCTTCATCCTCGCCGACTTCCCGGTATTAGACATGAAAGGGAATTCTGAATTCCCCATTATTTTAGGAAGGCCATTCTTGGCAAATCGCTGGAGCGAGAAATAGACGTAAGGAATGGGAAGCTCTCTCTAACTGTAGAGGAAGGTACGATCGATTTTCAATTGACTAACTCGATAACAACCTTCCTTTTGAGAGCCATGTGTGCAGAATTGATACAACGTCTCCGGTGGTAAAAGAAGAAGCGAACATGGAAGCAACTCCGAAGGTATGCATGGCTAATGATGCACCCAGCAGTGATGGAAGTGGAGTTGCTGTCCATATTGAAACAAAACTTCCGCCGAAAGGAAGGAAGGCTAGGAAGCTCCGAGAAAAAAGAGCGAAGCGGAAGCATTATTGGCCGTATGAGCAGAAACGGCTATTTGAAGGAGCTCCTTGGAAGAAAAGTGTGCCTGCACATCTACGCCCAGCCGACCCCGGTTGATTTAAGGAAGTTTGGTCAAGCTTAAGACCATAAATAAGCGCTTCTTGGGAGGCAACCCAAGTTTTCTTTCCCTTTTTCCTTTTGTTTTTGATTTAACCTCTTGAATAATTTGAGAAGATCAAGAGGCAAAAATATCATTAATAGGTTTATCTAGTGTTTTCAGGTTGAGAAAGAGAAGAAGAGCATAAAAAAGATAAAGTCAGAGGCCATCACGCCCTGGCCGTGACAGTGGTCACGGCCGTGATGAAATAAACAAGAGCACAGAGAGCATCACGGCCTAGCCGTGACAACCATCACGGGCGTGATGAGTAGGATGCCAAAGCCAGAGAGCATCACGGCCTAGCCGTGATGTAGATCACGGCCGTGACAGGGCAACCCCTGAGGACCAGAAACGATCACGGCCTAGCCGTGATGAGCCTCACGGCCGTGATAAAATTTCTACCCAAGTTTTGACTGGAATGTGAAGCCAACACCCGCTACCGACTCGGTAAGTTGTTCCATTTTTCTCCTCTCTCCAACTTGATTATTTACATTGGAAACAATGTAAGTAATCAAGCTTGGGGTAGGGGTATTTATTTTTGCATTTGCATTGTTGCATTCATATTGCATTCTCATAGGCATAGATTGGTATGATCACATTCTCTAGATTGCCTCTCACTTAGAACATGCATCCAATTGTGAGAACTTGGAGCCAAATGAATTGAGATAGTGAATTTTGAACCCAATTTTTCATTATTCTTGTGATATGGCTAAAAATGAAATTTCTTGAGATAGTCATTTGATAGTTGATAATTAGAATGTGGTTCCTTAAACTTGTGTACCTCACTGATTTTTGAACTACTAAATGTATGATTTTGAGCCAAATAGGGGTATTCACTAAATCTACCCCATTTCTTGTGCTAGAGTGTTGTAATTCCTCTTGGACTGTATTTTCTAGAACTTGACTTGAAACCATTTCAAAACTTAAAAATTTCTGAAAACATTTTTGGAAATGATTGAGGCACTAGGTATTTTTCCGGCCTCCCGAGCTTTGATTGATAAATGCTACCCCTTAGTTGCCCAATTTTGAGCCTAAAGAAAAAAATACTTTTCTTGGTACCATGAATTAATTTGATAAATAATGCTTGGTATGGCACCTTTTAAAGTATTACAAAAAGGGTAATTGGTAGTTGGAAAACGTATGGGAAGAAGAAGCTAGAAAGTAATTTCTCTTGAGCTAAAAAGCTCCCCTTCTCCAAACAAATAAAAATGAAATAAACAGAAAAAAATGGAGAAGGGGATGACAAAGAAAGTGAGAAATGAAAAAAAGAAAAAAAAAATTAAATGAAGGAAGAAAGGTGGAAAAGTAAACCAAAGGCCAAAAAGGGGTATTTTAGAAGGTGTCATGCTTTGTAATGTTTGATAATCTGTCTAGCCTTCTTGAAATTCCCTTTCCTTGATTTTCCCACCTTACAATAAATCCCATGGCCACATTACAACCAAAGGAAAAGACCTTTTAATTCTTAAGTGTTTTCATTAATAAAGTGGAGATTTGATTAATAGTCAAGCCTATGGTAAAATACTTTCCTTGAGGAAATGGAGTGAATTGTCATAAACCCTAAAACACTTGAGTGAGGTGAGATGAGATGAGTGCCCAAATCAGTGAGGACATGAACTTGAAGAACCTAAGCTTCTAATTGGACTAGAATTGATTGTCTCTTAAGTGCTTATTGAATATGCCTATCACTTGGATTAGCTTCTAGGGTTCTTGGTTCACTATCCATGCTTTGATTGAATTATCTTATGGCCTGAGTAATTGCTTGAGGACAAGCAAAGTTTTAAGCTTGGGGTGATTTGATGAGTGTGATTCCACATCATCTTTGTCTATCATTTTGCATGCATTTTCATGTAGTTTAGGCATATTTTTATTAGATTTTAGGTTAATTTTCCTTTGGAACAGGTAAGGCGGTTTTCGTGTGTTGTTTTGCAGATATCAAGGGTAAATTGCTCAAGATCAACCATGATGAAGTTTGGATGAAGATGGAGCTTTAAAACTGAAGAAAATGAGCCAAACAGAGCCCATCACGGCTTAGCCGTGATGCCCATCACGGCTTAGCCGTGATGCCCATCACGGCTTAGCCGTGATGCCCATCACGGCCATGATCGAGCAAAACTGAAAAAGAACAAAGGCTGAAGTCAGAGTCTGTCACGGCCTAGCCGTGATAGCCATCACGGCCGTGACCCAAAACCACCACAAGTCAGAAGCTGTCAGGGTCAGGCCATGATGGCCATCACGGCCGTGATGGCCATCACGGCCAGGCCGTGATGAGCATCACGACCATGACAGACCAACCAGTGAAGAATTTTCAAGGCAGAATCCGTCACGGCCAGGCCGTGATAGACATCACGGCCGTGACGCATATTACTTGGCTCAGAAGTAACAGAATTGGATCTAATTTGAGTTGGATTAGGACTCTAACTTCCTCATTTCTATAAATAAGGATCAAGGCATCAGATCTGAACACACATGATAGAAGGATCAGACCTTTGGGGCTACTACTCTAGGCATAGATTTAGGATCTCTTTCTTCTTCTCCTTCTTCTCTTAGTTATTTTCATGTTATTTGTAATCATGCCTGTCATCTCCATGGCAAGGCGTGAGTAGTAGCATAGTTTCTAGGGATTAGGGCTCTGCCCAAGTTTGTTTATGATGTAAATTTGATGTAAACTCTTTGTTAATTACGATTTGCTTTAGATCTGATTTCTAGTGTGTAAATTACTCATAAATTTCGGCAACCGTTATTTGCGTGACATAGACGTTCTAAGGAGGAACCTAGCGGTGAACTTAGGATTTCTAGGGTGTTTCACTCGTAAAGCCCGGCAGCCACTGGTTTGTGAGATGTGGATGATCTAAGGAGGAACCTAGCGATGAACTTAGGTTATTTGCATGACTTAGACATTATAAGGAGGAACCTAGCGGTGAACTTAGGTGTCGGACCTATAGAAGTCAGACTTGGGACTGAAATCACGAGAGTTAGAAGCCGTCCCTCGAGGAGCAACGAGTTGTCACGAAACGCAAAGGGTCCAATCTGGGATCGACTACCACGAGAGTAGGGGTCGGGTCAATTGGGCACGGCTTTTGTAACCCGAGAGGGAGCTTAAGCTATCAGAGGATAAACTCGCCTTCAAGGCAATTTCGGTAATTAACAAGGTTAATCAACTTCATAACGTAAACGATCTTGTGGTAACCTAAATCCCTAGGAACCCCTTTAGATCTGAAAAATCAAAAAGATTTGTTTTCTGTTTTGTTTGATTCTGTTTTATCTCTTAAATTCAAATTCAAAAACCATTTCAAAAATATAAAAATCTTTTTAAACAGTCCAGATCTAATCGATTTGATAATTAGTTGCGATTCGAGAACACAGTCTCTGTGGGATCGATATCTTTTATTACTTGGCGACGATCCGGTACACTTGCCGGAATCGCACGTGCATTCGCGTGACACCAATGGTTCATCCATTAATATCTATACATGATGAAAAAGTTACTTTGAAGACTTATGTTTGCTATTTCTTTTCTTTATCGTTTTTTTCTTAATGTATAAAAGGCTTCACTTCTTCCCCACTTTAATTCTTAAACTCAATCTTGCCTTATGCTTTGTGTTGTTGATTGAACATGCAATAATCAAGAGGTTTTCGTGTCAAATGGTCCCTATATGCTATATGTATAATATTTATACCTAAGTATCCCTATCTCATAAACTTTATATTTGTGCTCTCTGTTAATGTTGTTGTGCTTACTTTGTTTGCAGGGGTAGTTGGTTTGACTCACCTTCCAATTAAATCTCAACTCTTGGAATCTAAGTTCATGACAACCCCTGCCAAATAGCAATCCTTACATAAAAAGGCCCCTCAAATAGTAAGAATCCTAATATTATAATCACAATTAATGATTTTTTATTATATTCAACACTTAGACTTGACTTCATACCTAATATGTTTATAAGGTCATGTGATTGTAAATATTTTACTAAAGTATTTTTTGGTCATAGATCTTATTCAATGTAAAGATTATTGGTTAGTTGAAGTTTTTTTTCCCCCAAAAAAATGATTTAACCCTCCGTCCTTGCTTGCATGTGTGTTTTATATCTTATAGAACTTAAACACTGGCTCAAATATTTGATATGTTAATCAAATCTATATTTGATTACTTATTCTAAGAAAGTCAAACTCAAGATGGAATTTCAGTTTTCAAGTTTCCTTCCTTCTAATAAACTGTTTTATTGTTTGAACAGATATTAGACTTTGGATGAAAGTGTAAGCGAATTAATCAAATTTTCATACCTTTTTTTTTTGGGTTTTTTCCTTGCATATGTATTCAACTATACTTTTTCTCTGGTTCTTTTTTTCACAGATTATAACTATGGGTGCATTTTTTCATTGTAGGGGAGGAAAAAAATAAGAGAAAAAGGAATAATGTTAGGTGTGTGTGTGAGAGAGAAATAGGTGGATACAATTTTAAATAATTTACATAGGTCGATATAGACTTGTAGGCTTAAAAGTGGGATACTGGGATATATGGTCATAAACTGCGATTGGTGATATGGAGCTAAACATTGGAAATTTTTATGTACAGGATATTTGACCTAGCCTGTTAGCAACATTTGAAATGGATTGTATCAACAATCATGCTTGAAGCCATATTTTCTAATTTGATTATAGTTGTTCTTTTGAAAATCCCCCCCTTCTTCTTGCATCTTCTAGCAATCATATAACCTCTATTGGAGCTGGAGGAAATGGAAATCTTGTGAGGATGCATGATCATGAATTTAGGAAATAAAGTGGAATGGCTCCCCTTTTCATTTGTGTTGTGTTAGTGTGTTACTAGAAAGGAGCATATGGGGGGTTAGATTATTTTTACTTCTATAAGGTTTATACCAATTTTATTTAATGTATATATCCATCCCCTTTCCTCTTTCTTCAACCTTTCTTTATTTTTTTCTTTAACTTGCTTTGTTAAACGATAACCACCATTTGCTTTGACAAAAGAGAATTGACGAGCTCTCAGAGTCTGAAGGAACATGGAAAATACAAGGTAAAAGAAGTTAGAGTTTGCTTATTGTCACCGTGCTCTTGAGAGCTATTTATTTCAAGTTTAAAAAGTTGGGTTATAAGTATTTTCCAGTTGATAGAGACATATGTAATCAGTGCATATTTGGCATGTTTATTCTAATCTATTCACAATGCTTTGAGAGAATCTCACAATGAGTTTGTCACTTTTGGTTTTTACAGAGTTAAGATATTGTTGTTATCAAATGCAGTCTGTATAGTGTTATATGGATGTACAATAATGTCTCCAGCGGAATTGTTTTCTTCTTAATATTTCTTATGGCCATTTGCTTGCTAGGAAGTAATAAAATGTTTGTGGATCATTGTTTGCAGAACTTTTGGGTGATTGAATTTTTAAGGGTTTGAGCTAGAGTCAAGTAACGAGCACCATGTGTTTGTCAAAATGCATATGAAACAGCGAGAATGATAAATAATTGAAGAGTGGGTTTTTGGTAGAGAGAGATAAGGATTGAAAATGCTGGGTATGGGTCATGGATAAGGAGTGATTACAAAATTTGTTTAAAAAAATACTGCAGATGGGTCATAGAATCATAGTCTAAAACAACAATAAAGTATAAAAACTTTGCAGGATGGACCTCCACCATTTTCCTCGAAGGATTTTCTCGAAAGTTGATGGAAAGCAATCAAATTTGTAGTAATGATATGATATTGTGCAGCTTATATTCATATTGATATTGTGAAAATCATTGCTTCATATCCAGGAATTATTGATTTGACATGCTTTTTTTTTTCTTATATTCATAATTTTGAGTTGAATATTCATAGTGAGAACTACCCATAGTTCTGTTTTATATAAGTTCAATATCTTTCAG
The DNA here is from genome assembly GCA_030762895.1 of Sophora flavescens. Lineage (NCBI taxonomy): Eukaryota > Viridiplantae > Streptophyta > Magnoliopsida > Fabales > Fabaceae > Sophora > Sophora flavescens. The sequence continues at coordinate 148,943,413 of CM061069.1, forward strand.
TTGTGAACACTAAAGAACGCCCTTAGTTTTTCACACTTTCCATGATTGCCATTTGTCTCAGAAATGGCTTAGGATTTTGTTTTATGCTTTTTGACAACTCATGTCTCCTTGCATGTGATTCTTCTTTCACTTAGTTTATGTGGTATGCCTCTAGGTGAATGCAGTAAATATGCTGACACGTATTTGGTGGTTTTATAGGGATGGTTTGAGATTCTTTCCTTGTCTGGTTCATTTATGCCAATGGATAATGGATTAACAAGGACCAGATGTGGTGGGATGAGTGTCTCTTTGGCAGGTCCAGATGGCCGTGTAATGGGGGGGTGGACTTGCTTTGCTGGTAGTTGCAGGTCCTGTGCAGGTAACTTTTGCTGAGCAAGAGGATATTTAATAGAATATGTTAAAAACTTGTGAATTTGCTTATCTGCTGTTTTCTACCCTTTCTTCAAAAAATAAATTATAATTATAATATTGGTACCAATGATGGTTGTTCAAAATATTCATCACAAAGCAATTGTTTTATTTAATTTGTAAAGTTTGTAGGCTGGATGATCGGTGCTCGGATTAGAATTATGATGAACTATTAGAATTATGATGAACTACTTTTATGATATATCAACTACTTAAATGAAAGAACTAAATTACATGTATGAGAATGAGGAACATTTGACTTGACACTTCTCTTACTGTATTCTGCTATTCTGCATCAGGTTGTTGTGGCTAGTTTCCTTCCACATCACCAGGTTGAGCAAAAATCCAAGAAGCCAAGGCTGAAGCGTATATTTGAATGTTTGTTCCTAGCAATTGCACTGTCTTGGATTTCTGAGAAGGGTGGCATTCCTATAGCTATCATGTCTTTTGGAACATTCTTGACGTTAATCTCTTTCCTATTTGTTCTCCTTATTGATTCATTGATTCATGTTTTGGTTAGTTTGCATATTGATATTAATTTAGTAATCTTTAAACTATGCAAGTACACAGTTGAAACATGTACACAAATGCAGCTAATGTCATTCAGTTGTGGTTAAATGAAAATGCAAGTTACAATTTGCAGCTTTTAACTTCTTTGTTTAATATATGGCCGTGTAATTATGGACTTAGATAATGTGCACTGGTGTAAATTGCTTACCAAGTAAAACACAGCTTTTGTCTAACATATAATATCTCTGGGTCTCTGCAATTACACACATTCTAACTTTTCTAATTTCTATACTTTGCTAATAGTTATTTTCTTCCCTACGAAATATCTGATAGTTTTTTGCTTTGTTAACTTTAAAATATTTATCCACTCATAAGCTGTTAGGAACCAGGGATTAAACACCAGAAAACAGATAGTTTTATTCAATTAATCCAGCTCAATGACCTATTCTATCTAAAAATAATGCAATTATAAATGGTGGTTAAAATAAATAATGCACCTTTATATAGAATCTTATATATTACTGCAACTTCTTAGTGGATCATCTATATTTCCTTTTTCCTTTTACTTTTACATGGATTTTCTTTCACCTACCAATCAATCTACTGTGATTGGTAAAAAAGACAACTACAGGTCTTAATGATGATAACATGGTTTTGGAGAACATGGATGCAACAAGGTATTTACATTGGAAGGGAAAAAAAACATCAAAAGAAAAAAACTCTTGGGAATGATTGTTAATTTTTTCAAATTTGGCGTCAATAGTTGGAATGCGACTTTATCAATAAATTAACGATTGGAATTTTGAATGTTGAAAAATGCTATGATCTGTTAGCTAAAGTTTCTTTGTAAGTTTGTAGAGGACCAATTAATCTCCAATTGTGAAAGATAAATGTGTTTTTTTTATAAAAATCTGGTTAATTTGAATGCGAAAAGTTGAGAATTAATAGATAAATATATTTTCTAAAAAATATTGACTTGCACGGAAAAATAATAAAAAGAAATCAAATAAATTTTCAAGAAAGAAAATATTAATACGATAGACATAATTTTTTTTTTTAAAAATTAACTTGAAAAGGAAATCGGAAGAAACGATTCAATCGATTTTTTAGGGGAGAAGAAAAAAATATGATAGATATAGTACAAGCAATTAATTGAGGTGGCATTTGATGTAAGCTACATTTTCAGATTCCTGAAAAAGGGAGATGAGAATAAAATTTTTTCACGTTTTGTACAAGAGATAAAAAATCATTCTCTGACTTTGACATAAAACCTGCCCTAAAATAAATTTTGTGCATGAAGCCTCTATGTTTTATTTGCATGTTTGACAACAGGAAAAAAATTACTCGAAAGGAGATTTCTAAGAATGTAGTTTTACGGCAATATAAAAATTCCCAAAAGCAAATGCAATATAAATTCCAAAATTTTCAACCACCATTTAAATCTTGAAATACTTTTGCTCTTAGTGTAAAATACAATCGCATTAGAATACTATGTAGACTTTTGTATTTTTGGGTAGTTTTGTATATATTTTTTTATGGGTTTTGAATTATGAATTTTTAGTTTCATTTTGCATGAAATTAGACTGACCGTCTGCTATGGCCCATCTACATGAAACAATCCCCACTACTTCTCTGTCAATGGCTACATCTTCATATCCTCATTGTAGAGGTCATGGATGTAACTACTAACACCAGTTGCAAGATGTTTTGGAGTTTAATTTTTGTTAACCACATATTTGGTCAAATTGTTAATGTAATTATTGGCATTGCATAATGTTGTTGTTGATATGATGGACTTAATTTTAGATAATGTAAAATAAAAGGTTTAGGTAAATGTAGAGAAATAATTCAAATTATAAATGATAACAATACTACCAATAAGATAAAATATATGAAATCTATTTCACACACAAAAAAAATGAAATATATGAAACTATATGAAATATAAGTAAGAATTACATTTAATAATTTAGTTAGATGTTATAATAATATATTTAAAAGGAAAATTGACCCGTGCATTACGCACGGGTAAACAACACTAGTGTAGATAACATGCCCGATAACTCTTGTAGAGATTAGTAGAAAAATACGGTATTCGTCTGTCCGACACTTGCTGTGTGTCCAAACAACAGTGCTACATTCGAATATAGATGGGTAAAACGATCGTATCCTCAAGCATGTACATGAAATTGTATAGAACTTACTTTCTATGATTACTTATGAGTCATGACTCAATGGCTTTGTTTGGCAAGTCCGATAAGCTAGCTTATAACTTATTTGACTAGCTTATAAGTTTGTTTGACTAAAATAGAGGTGTTTGGTAACAGGCTTATCTCATTAGCTTATAGCTTTTCTTCATAAGCTAATTTATTTAACTTATGGCTAGTAGCTTATAACTTGTTGACTTCTCTCTTGTTTTTACCCCCTTCATTTAATGAAACCTCACTTTACCACGTTTATCATAAATGTCATTTTATATTTATGTATTTTTCTATCATGTGGAACTTTGCACAGGTTAAGAACCCAAAAGCAGTAACTATTTATTGGAAAAATAAGTATTTCAATTTTGAAAATATAAAATTTCAGTTTTGAAAGTATAAAATACACAAGTTCCTATATAAGTTTACTTTTTAAATATCCCTAGCACGTGCAAAATTGCACAGGTTAGAAAAACCCTATATTTATAATTTAATTCAACTGCTAATTTTACCAAACACTTCCAATTCAATCAGCTAGCTTTTCAGCTATCAGCTATCAACTAAAAATTAGCTTATCAGCTATCAGCTAGCTTGTCAGCTACTTTTGCCAAACAAAGCCAATGTTTGGATATCATTGTCATTAGTAAGGTTTTTTTTGTCCTAATGAAATAATGTATCACACGCAATTCATTGTAAATTAAACTAAAAAAGCTTGAAATTAATACTTCGGTCTGCAATGCCTATAAAATTTCAGACAACAGCATCCAAGAAAACTTAAGACCATTTGCAAATGTAAAGTGTCAAACTTTATTATTGGACAAATTGAATGTCATCCATCAACAAATTGCTCAATCATCATATATCCTTTATCTGAAAAATCAAATTGCTTTGTCCTACTTCTCAAATCACAAAATCACAATACTGGAAAGACCAAAAATTAGTCCCACGAATCCATTTTCTAGAACAAAGTTTGGCATCTTATTCCAAGTCTGGATCAGAGAAGAACTTGTTGACGGATGGCATAATCTGAGGGCTCTTGTTGCGGACAAACTTCCTCAAGCTATGTTGTGAATATTTCTCACCCTCTGCATGATTGTCAAGAATTCCTGCAGCTCTGTGCTCTTTGGTTACCCTGAAAGCAGAATCAAATTAAAATATTAAACATCAGAAGAGCTCCAAAAGAAGTAAACATCTCAACACACTTGGCCCGCAGCATGTCAACATTAGCACCTAGGTTCAAATTCAATCTTCAATTCTCAGGATCAGCCGAACATATTTTTATACCTGAAGCAAACTTTGAGGTGACGTCTTTTTAGGTGAGAGATGATATCAGATAACCTTTAAAAATAAATGTGACTTTCGATCAAAGAGGGATCTGGATTCCCTCCATCAGTTTCCCCTCCATCATCCCTCCATCATCTTTTTTCTCTCTTAACTCTATTCTCTCTTTTCATTATTTATCATTTTCTCTCTCACGTCCAAAACCACCCCCCTTTAATTTTTTTGCTGGACTGCCTGGAGGCAATCCTGATTGATCAAAGAGGGATCGAACCCCATTCTCCAAGAAAAAAGCACACACTAGTTACCAATACGCTAGACCAACAAATGATAAAAGTTTTTTGATTGGTATGTCTAAAGTAGGGGTTTGGGCCGGCTTATGCTTGGGCGGACCTGTCAATTCCTTGTACATTTTTCCTACAGAATGCATCCTAAGGGTTCTTTCAATTTCAGCCATGTTGTTATGGTAGAGGTTCCATTAGACACAGATTTGACTCCTCCATCCCTCCCAAATTTGTTGTTGATTTATCTTATAATAGTGCTAAATTTCTAATCCTGATGATGAAAAGATACCAAAATCAAAATGTAATCCTGGGTATCATTTCCTAGTTTCATCCATGAGGGAAATAGAGCTAAAACAGCAAAATATCCCTCTAATCTGGGGGATGAATCCAAAGAAAGCTAAAGTATAATGTAAATTTTCAAGGATTATACTGCAGTTATACATAACTTCTACAGCAATTCTAATAATTCATTAAAGGCACCAAGTTGGCTGGATTAATGTACATTTGGATTTGTAATTTGATCGAGAAAACCATTGGATTCGAAAGATCTATACCTGACTTCAGGGTTGGTGCAAATGTTCCTGACAAGCTGCATGCCGCAGATCCCAACAGCCACGCCAACTGCAGCAAAAAGTGGGTATACCTATTCATGTGACAAGAAATAAAACTCATTTAGGATATCATCACATCTTGTCCCTCTTATTGATAAATATGTCAGCAGTCAAAAAATCTTTACACAAACAGTGTATGTCAATTGAACTCATATCTCATAATGGATCTGAAAATCTGAACATATTATAGATGCAGCACAACTACTTAAAATCACAAAGCTGTATTTCCTCTATGATCTAATTTCTCAATGTTAGAGGCAAAATATCTATTTAAGAATACCAAACAGAACTCTTTTTTTTTTTTTTAAATGCGCCCAATACAATCAACAGCAAAGATTTTATACCATAATATATATCAGATGCTTATAACTTTAAAAAAGCAATACAGAATATGATCAAGAAAAAATAATACTGATAATAAACTTAGAAGTTAGAACAAAGGGTATTTGCATTTTTTTTTCTTTCTATAAGGGTACCTCAGGTCTCAACCATCTGTTGGCAGCCATGTTGAGAAGAGAAGAAGCAGGGATGAGAAAATAGAACAACAAAGCTGTTATGTGCGTATGTATGTATATGCCCCGCTTCCAAGGAAAACTTGTGAAACAAGAAGGAGGCGGAGCAAAACTGAAAAGCGAAATGGTGAATGAGGGCAAGTTTATAAAGGTGAATGAATGAATGAATGTTGATGCGCGAATATTAAGGGGTTAATGTAATAATAACCCGAGATATTCGAGAAGGGTGTGCGTGCCTAATGCAAAGAACAGGTCAGCAATGTGCGACCGCCGCCCATAATAACCCACTTGTTTGCTTTCAAATGTGAATGACAATGCTGCGTTTCCTACTTTCTTGGCTGTCAAATTTGGGCCTTTGCTTTTCTTGGAATATTCTTCATTTTTTCTTCTATTTTAATTTCATTATTATTTGTTTTGCATAATTAAAAGTTTTTTTTTAGTATGCCTGAATCCTGATTGCTATTCTTTTTGGCTAAAGTGATACTATTCTTCCTTTGGAATAATACTTGTTCTTTATATTTTAATTTCATTATTTAAGTATTCCTAATTACTGCTTTTTTGACTGGTTTCTAATTATTACTTTTTTTTAAGCAAGTTTTTAATTTTTCTTTTCTTTTCTTTTGACCAAACCAAAGTGATACCCCATTTCCTAATATTTGACTATTTAGCAAGGTTTTTAAAACCAACTGAACTCGTCAATGAACCAATCAGTTCAAGGTTTAACGATCCAACCGTGATTGAATTGATATTAAATAAATATTTTTTATTTTTTAATATAATATATATAGAAATATTAAACATGAATTTACACGTTTAATATAAGGATTTAATTTATATATACTGACAGTATAAAGATTTTTTACACCGTCAACCAATCAGAAATTGATATATCATTCTAAATGCTTGATTATTATCCTAATTACCTTAAAAATCATCAATTCCTTGATTTCTGATTGGTTGTCAGTATAAAAATGTTTACACTAACAATACATACAAATTATTATTATTTTGGTAAGAACTGTACATTCAAATTAAACTCTCAATATAATATATATTACATTTAATTTAATATAATATATAACAATATCAAAACCAAGTTAAACTTCACTTAAATTAAATATATAAAGCTTTGCACTAAATATTTTTTGTTCACCGTTTCATTGAAATCAGCCCAATTACGTTACATATATTAAAACAAGGCAGAAGGCTGAAAAATTTTAGGCTAAATTAATGTTTAATGTCCCATATCTTCGTTTTTAGTTTTATTTTGATCCTTTATCTATTTTTTGTTTCGTTTTGCTCCCTTATCTTTTAATTTTATCAGTTTTATACTGACGATGTTAGCTATCGATCGTCAGTTACCGAAACCGCCGTCAGTCACCTGAATATTGGTTTTAAAGAGAGAAAATATCATTTTCTCTTTCTCTATCTTCTTCCTTCTTTTCCTCGGTTCCTTCCTCCCCTTGTTCCCTTCTCTTATTTCCTGTTATTACTTATTACACTATTAAGAGTACCCATTATGCTTGATCAAGATTAAGTACTCAAAGTAATAACAGGTTCAACAACACCCAAAGAAGAAACCCAAATAATCAAAACCCATGACACTTCCGTCTACTTCTGTACCCCCAATCGATAGAACAACTAAAACCCTAATCAATGGAACGCCTCTGGGCTTAAAGCCTTAAACCCTTTCATGCGGGTATCGCGGCCTCGTAGAGATGCAGAGAGAACGAAGAGGCTACAGCTGAGTTTTCAATAACAATGTTAAATTGGAGGTTCTGGGACATTATAGAAAAAAAGGTTATTTTGCAATGTTAAGTTAGGGGTTCTGGAGCATTATGGAACACACCTCTGATTCTCACGTCATTATTCTTCATTTGTGGGTTATTCTTCATTTTTTATTATCTTATTGCAATGTGTGGTTTCTTCTTCATTTATTTTCATTTCATGGCTTCAAAGATGGAACACTTAAAAGTTAAACAACGCTGGTGAGGGAAGAGAGGAAGAAAGGGAGAGACAGTTTGTTTTCGGTGAATTTTTCCAGAATCCGGTGATTCGATGTGGTTTCCAGTGACTAACGATACCCAAATGAAAGTTGCATTAATTAAGATACATGTCCAAGAGTGTTGCTCATACATGCCCAAGAGTGTTGCTCGCTTGCCCCGAGATCTTACATGTTTTGGGCCTTTTTCAAGATGTTAGTTGACTTTAGGCCCATTGTGTGAAAAGTAACAAAGAAAAAGCTTAACCCCATTTCTTTATAACCACTCACTTTCACAGCCGTCTCCCCCATCCCCTCACTCTCTCACACCCAAGCTTCTTTCTTTCTGGTCGAACATCTGATTGCCGCTGCTTGCCACTCTCGTCTGAGAAATGTCGTCGGAGCACTGACCTGCAGCAGTGGAGCACCTCCCTTGTTCGATCTCTCGGTGTCACTTCTCCAATTTTTCAGAGGAGCAGACAGAACCATCTGATCTCCAGGTTTTACACCGGCTTAGCAGTTCTTATATCGGTTTCTTGCAAATCCGGTTTTAGGAGCCAAAGGAACCATCTTATAATAATTACTTTTAAAAGTCGCATATTATATTTTTTTGATTGTTGATAATGTAAAACTTTACACTAAGGGTATGTTTGGATAGGGTAATTTTAGGGAGTAATGTAATTTTAGGAGGTAATTAAAATTATTTGAGTTAAAATATATTGTTTGGATAAAAATTTAAATTTTTTTAAATTATGGGATTTTGATAAAATATTTTTCTCTTAACTAAATTGAGGGATTTGAAATACCACCTCTTTAGAGAGAATTCTCAAATTCCCTCACTCGTCTGTCTCTCATCTTTCACATTTCTCTCACTCCGCACCTCTCTCGTGCTTCTCTTTTCTCGTTGCTCCGATCGCTCTTTGTGTTTATGTGATCACCGATGTTGGATTGATAAAGTTTTGTTGTGTTTTCTTGATAAATTTTTTCCTCGAATCTAGTTGTTTTTGCTAACCAAGACCGACTCTATAGATAATAGTTGTTAATCTCATGTGTTTTTTAATTGGCATGAGATTAGCATCTATTATCTATAGAGTAGATCGTGATCAGCAAAAACTAGATTCGAAAAAAATTTAATCTAGAAAACACAACAAAGCTTATCAATCCAATAACGGTGATAGCATAAACACAAAGAATAACATAAAAATCACATAAAAATGTAAACCGAAGAAATAATGTTGGAAATATGCACATTCTTCGTGCAGCGAGATTGGAGCAACGATCAGAATAGTGTGTGAGAGAGAGACGTAGATAGAGAAGCGCAGAGTGAGAGAAGCATGAAAGATGAGAGACGGACAAGCGGAGAAATTTGAGAATTCTGTCTAAAGAGGTGGTATTTCAAATCCGTCACTTTAGTTAAGCGAAAAATACTTTATCAAAATCCTAGAATTTTAAAAATTCGTTAAATTTTTATCCAAACAATATATTTTAACTCAAATTATTTTAATTACTCTATAAAATTACCCTATCCAAACATTCCCAAAGAATATCTCAAATGTAGCTGCACAAAGTACAAGAAGAATTGCATGATTAGAGAGACACAATGGTGCTTTGTACAACTATTGTACAAGAATTGCATGATTAGAGATACACAAAGCATGCTGAGATTTGTAAAGGTTGCACAGTCAAGTAACTCACACAAAGTTTATGTTTTTTGTTTTGTATAAAAAAAATTATGTTTTTTTTTTTATAAGCAAATTCACACAAAGTTTATGTTGGACCCACGAGGTTAATCATAAACATGGATTAAAATTTAAAGTTGAAATAAAATATAAGGGTTAATGAAATTTATAGATGTGGGATAATTTATATGGCCTATTTGGTGATCTTTTAAAATTTGTATGATTAGAGTGAAGAATTACTTAAATTACATAAACTTTAAAATAAACATAGGCACTTATAATATAACTCTCTTTGAAAGAATATTTAATGTTGTTTTTTCTTAAAATGTCAACGAGGATGTTAATCAGTACTCTTAAAATTTGATTAAGAAATCAGAATGAGAAACATTGTATGAAATAATGATATATTCAATATAATAAAAAATATTATATTTAACTTTTCAATATATTTTTATTTATCAATTCATTACCACTTAAGGCAATCCCAAACATCAAATGCTTTTTTCTAAAAAAAATTGCGTGAAGACTTGAGTGGGAGAAGAATCCATCTTGAACAGCCTGGCTGTCTCTGCCTACACCCGCGAAACAATACGTGTAAAAATGTTAGACAATGCATTTTTCCATTAAAATAACAAAAAACTTCCCAGAAGAACTCTATGTTGGTCTGGCCCGATTGGCTATTTTGGGCTGATAGTATAATTCTATATTATTTTGTAAGATTTGTAAAACTTTGTAGATGGGTCATATGTTCATATGTTGTTCCTCATTCTCTTATTTTTATGGTTTTTAAATAATATGATGGTTATCCTCATGAGTTAGCTCAATACATTGCTTAAATTACGGGACATAAATTTTGAGTGCACTGATTCAAATTCTCAAAATATATTTAATTACTTTCTCATTCTCATATCCTCTCTCCCCTCCACTCCTCTTGTAAGGAGGTTTCCAATGAGCCTCTCCTTAATTAAAATAACATATTAACATCCTTAAAAAAAATTGAAAAGGTAAAATTGGTTATTACGTTTTAAAACATAAAAAAAATGTTTTTTTTAAGCAACATTAAAAAAATGTGTGTTTTTATTTTAATAACTAAGAAAAAAAATAACTATAATACTGATTTGTTACGATCTTATTGGATATCATTGTAAAAATCATCTACACTGATTGTGCATAGAAATTAAACTATTTATTATTATTTTTAATCAATTGATTAATAATCTAAATTGCCCTATATTGGTTTAAGGGTTCAGAGACTTCGGTTGACACCATAATACACTTTGTTTTGAAATTTTAATGTTTTCTTTTCAAATGGTCCTTGGCAATGCTATGAAACTGATCCGTGAGACTGCAAGTGCTTTGTCTTTGCCGTTGGCTAAGTGCTAACAATTCTGATCCCCTATGGTGTATTTGTATGAAGAAGTTTAAGAGAGTTTTTTTTTTTTGATAAGCAAAATATATTGAGAAGGAGTACAATAGATACTCAACCCATATATAAGGGAATACTCCTGGTAGAAAAAACCAAAGTGTTAAATGATATACAAGGGTGCTAACTTTCCAATATAGAAGATAAAAAAACCAGACCACTAATAGCAGGGAGAAAAGAAAAGAAACCCCCAAAGTATAGCAGGAACTAGTAATCTTCATAGCAATAAGAGCCCCACAAAATTTCAAAGCCAAAAACAGAGCCAATAAACTGAGCAAAACCGTACCCCACAAACTAAAATACCGCAGGATCGGATTCTAACTTCATCCAGACAAAACCGCATCTACCAAAGACACCACCTGCAAGAGACCCCACCTTGTTCTAACGCAAAAAAACTGTAACTGCGGACAACAAGGCCAGACTAACATAATTTACTAGTGCACAAGTAGCCTAATGGAAAAAAAACCAGTGAACAGATATGGAGAGAAACTGTTCCACAATCAGGACATACAACTAAGGGGATGTCTGCCAGTCTGAATAGCAGTACCCCAGTGATTTCTGTTTTGCAGAGAACCAATACCAGGAACGTGATTTAATCAATTCCACTAGAATCAGAAAATCCTCCTTACCGTTGTTAAAAATAATCTCATTTCTCACTAGCCAAATCGACCACATTGTTGCGTGTCAAATAATTTGCCAAGACCTCTTGCACTTTTTGTACCTATGAGCTTCTCTGAACAAAATGCAATGTTGTACAATATCAACAGGCGAGACAAAATGAATTCCCAGTCAGCTATAAACAAAAGACCATACTTGTCAAGAAATTTGCAACCGAGTAAGAGATGGCATGCTAACTCCTGATGAGTCCCACAAAACACACATATTGTTTGGGCAGCATCCATGAGGACAGATCTAGAGAGAAGATTTAATCTTTTCGGTAGTCGGTCGAGTAAAAGTCTCCAAGAAAAAGTCAATACTTTAGCCGGGGCTAAACACAACCAGAAATTCTTGAAAATCTACTCTAAAGAAGGATTTGAGAGGGTAATTTGCTACTATGACAGCAAGGAGTCATAAGCTGACTTCACTATGTAAACCTTTGTATTTCCAGCTATCCACAACCAAGAGTCATCCACCAACCTGTCTAGACAAGCTCCAACCAAGGTCTCATTGAAATTCTTAACCAAATCATCCTCCCACGCAAATAATCCTCTCCCCTACCTCCAACACCACCACCAAATATTGCCATCCCACCAACCTATCTCCGAGATCATTGCTTGTTTTTGTTCGGACAGAGAAAAGAGTGTAGGGAAAACTTAATTGAGATGGTCCCTCCCAAACCACACCTCATTCCAAAAGGAAGTTCCACTACCATTCCCAACTTTCCTTCTAATCTCCTTAGAGAACCAATTTAAACTAGCCAGAAAGTCTACATCAATGTCTCTCAAGTCCCTCCACCATTGTGAATATTTCCTTGGTGTCCAACTTTCTAACAAAACACCACCGCCCGCCCTCCCCAAGACTCCATACCTTACTTCTATAATGTGCTTCCAACAGGCCCGATGAGCCTCTGTTTGACTGGTTTTATAACTGGTAAAGACCTTGGCTTTGTGCTAATTTTATATCATTTTCACCCAAATTAGACTTGATTGTCCTTAAGTAAGATTTTGAGTCTGTAAAGTGTTTTTAAGTTAATTTAGTTGATTTAGAGTTAAATAAAGCTTACGTTATTTTCTTATTTTCAGGTTAATAAAAAGTGAAATAAATCTGGAGCCACTCGCCACGCGAAGGATATCTCGCCCCGCGAGTCACGCAAGCCTGAAAAGTCGGAGACGATCACGGTTTACCCATGTTGAAGATCACGGTCGTGGCAGTTTTGGAGTTGAAGCGTTCGCCTCGCGAGCATCCCTTCGCCTCGTGAGTCTTGGAAGACCAGAAGCCATCACGGTTTGGGCATGTTGGAGGTCACGGGCGTTACAGTTGGGAAATTGAAGAGTTCGCCTCGCGAAGATATGCTCGCCTCGCGAGAAGACCAAGAGTTGCAGACCTTTCGTGTTATTCGCCTCGCGAGCAGTGCTTCGCCTCGCGAGGCCTTGGATCCCAGAAATCCTAGTCAGTTTTGGCTAGTTTCTGAGCTGGTTTTTATTCTTTTGTTTTCTTTTAGTTTAGATAGTTGTTTTACTTTTGTAATGGAGAACTAGTCTCCTTGATTAATCCACTGTGATTGGTTTTAATTACACTTGAGGTTCTGTATTTCCTGTTTTAATTGCTTTTCTCTTTTCAATACTATATTATGCGTTTCTGTTTGTTTAATTCAGGAGTGTGCAGTGTAGTGTTGATTCATTTCAGTGATGCTATGTTCCTATACTTAATCGCGTTTGTTTAATTCGCGTGTGTTCATTCATGTTCGTTTAGTTCATGAGGGCTTAACCCCGTTTGTTTAATTCGGGAATAGGAACATGTATCCGTAGTAGCAATTTCGTTTGTTAATTGTTGCTACAACTGAAAGGGGATTAGAATCTGCTTAGGGCTTGGATTTATTTGAACCAATGATAGTGGGAAACCAAGAACAGTAGGTTAATCGTCTTTAGTTTATTTGCTATTCTCTTTAACTGCTTTGTTTTCATTGTTTTCTTTATTTTATTTCAATTACCCAAACAAACCCCCCAAAAACTAACTTTTGATTTTCTATTAATAATAACAACAACTAAAGAGTCCTTGAGAGACGATATCCGAGTTGTCGCTCTATACTACATTATTTTAATAATCGCTCGTTCTTTTTGGCGCGTGGCGACAGCGCGGTCAAGGCCCCCTCATCTACCAAAACTCTCCAGCGCCACTTACCTAGAAGACTCAAATTGAATAAATTCAAGTCTTTAATACCTAACCTACCTTTCTCTTTTTTAGAGCACACCCTACTCCACTTCACCCATGGCATTCGCCTTCCACTCTCATTCCCACCCCACAAGAAAGCCCTTTGTATCCTTGTCAGAGTCTGAAGCACCTTCTTAGGTGCCCTAAAAAAAGAGAAAAAATATAAAGGTAGGCTAGAGAGTACCGATTTGATGAAGACGATTCTACCGCCCAAGGAGAGATTCTTTCCTTTCCACTTTGATAATATTTTCCTCATGACATCTACCACCGGTTGCCAAGTGCCTGACTTCCTAGGATTTGCTCCAATCGGTAGTCCAAGGTATGTGAAAGGTAGTTGATCCCATTCACAACACAAGAAGTTAGATGCTGCCACTAGAAAATCTTGTCCCACATTTAGACCATACAAACGACTTTTGTGAAAGTTAACTTTGAGACTAGACACCAGTTCAAAACTCCTTAGAACCATCTTTATTGACCACAAGTTAACAAAGGATGCCTTACCTACTAGAAGTGTATCACCAGCATATTGGAGATGAGAAATACTATGAGGCTCCTTAAAGCAAAAACCAGAGAATCTTCCCAAATCCACCGCTTTTGACATCAAGCTGCTCAGACCTTCAGCCACTAAGGGGAAAAGAAAATGAGCTAGTGGATTTCCCTGCCTAAGTCCTTTCTCCATCCTGACCTCTTCTGAAGGGCTCCCATTAATGAGGACTGAAACATCTCCTTTGAACACACAAGCTGCCATCCAACCCATCCATTTGTCGCAAAGCCCCATTCTTGCCATCACATACTTGAGGAAACCCCAATTGACCGAGTCATATGCCTTTTCGAAATCTACCTTGAAAATTAGACAGTCATCCCCTCTCTTTTTTGCAAGATCCATTCTCTCACTTACCGCTAAAAGACCATCCAGAATCTGTCTGTTTGCAATAAAGACCGATTGAGCATTGGATATTAAGGAACCTGTGACTTTCTTAATTCTAGCTGCTAACAGCTTTGAGATCAGTTTGTGAATTATCCCAATGAAAGAAATTGGTCTAAAATCTGATACCTTGTGGGATTATTGCGCTTTGGCACTAAAGCAATGAATGATGAAGTAACACTTTTAGGTAGAACAGACCTGCTGAAGAATTCCTCCACCAATAGCTGAATATCCCCTTTAATTGTTGACCAGAATTTTTTAATAAAATTGAAGTTGAAGCCATCCGGTCCCGGACTCTTATCACCGTCACAACTCCAGACCACCTGTTTTATCTCCTCCAAAGAGCAGGGAGCTACCAAGAAGTTATTGTCATCCAAAGTTGACGACTTGAAAGCAATTCCATCCAGATTAGGCCTCTGCCACCTGCAGTCTGAATACAACTCCTTAAAGTGCCTTTTCACCTCTTCTCTTACATTTGAGACTCCTCTCACCCACCGATCATCCACTAGAACAGCTGAATACAATTTCTCCTTCTCCTGTAATTAATACAAGAGTGGAAATAGGAGGAGTTTGCATCACCTTCCCTAATCCAACGAACTCGAGATATTTGGTGCAACAGATTATTTATCAGCAACCTTACTTGTACCAGATCAGTAGTAATTTGTCCTCTTAATCTGATCTCCTCCTCGAACAAAATCCTCTCACTAGCCAAATCATCTGAAGCATTTAGCTTAGTGATGAGTGTGATTTCACCTCATATTTCCTTGACATTTTGCATGCATTTTCATATAGTTTAGGCATTTTTAATTTCATTTTTGTTAGTTTTTACCTTGGAACGGGTAAGGCGGTTTTGTGGTGTTGTTGTGCAGGAATTAAAGATTAAAATGTTCAAGATCAACCATGATGGAACTTGCATGAAGATGGAGCCTGAAATTAAGAAAAATGAGCCAAACAAAGCCCATCACGGCCTAGCCGTGATAGCCATCATGGCCATGATCGAGCAAGGCTGAAAACAAAAATACACAAAAGTCAGAACCTGTCACGGCCAGGCCGTGATGGCCATCACGACCGTGACAGGACATCGGTGCCAAGTTTTCCAAGACAGAATCTATCACGGCTTGGTCGTGACAGCCATCACGGTCGTGACGCGCAATATCTGGAATTTGAAAACCTGATTTGATCTGATTTTGTAGTTGCTTGGGATTCAAGTTACCCTACTCTATAAATAGAGCAATTAGGCTCGAAAATAGGAGAACTTGGGCTGCTACCTTAGGCAAAAATTAGGATTTCTCTCCTTCTCCAATTTCTTCTCTTCTCTTAGGTTTTCTTTTATGCTTTTGTTAATCAAGCTTGCTATGAACATGACAATGCTTGAGTAGTTGTTTTTATTTCTAGTAATTGGGGCTATGCCCAAGATTTGTTTTATGTTATGATTTGACATTTTGCTTCTTGTTAATTTCAATTTGCTTTTGATTTGATTCCTATTTCATGAATTACTTGCGAATCTGGTGCGCACTTATTTGCATGTCATAGATACTCTAAGGAGGAACCTAGCGGTGAACTTAGGTATTGGATCAATAGGGATTGAACTTAGGACTTAAATCACGAGAGTTAGAAGCGGTCCTTCGAGGGTTCACTGAGTTGTCACAAAGCTTAAAGGGTTCGAATTAAATTCAATTACCACAAGAGTAGGGGTTGGTTTAATTGGGCACGGTTCTTGTATCCCGAGAGGGAACATTAACTTATTTAGGATAAATTTACCATCAAAGCAAATTTCGATAATTAACAAGAGGGGTAGTCAATTTAGTAACATGAGCAGTCTTGTTGGTAACCCAATTCCTGGGAATCTCTTTTGATATTGAAAAATCTCAGATTTGATTTACTTTCCTATTTTGTTATTGTTTCGTTTTAGATATTTGATTTGTTAGTTGATCTTTTAAAAACCAAATCTTTTCCAAATCTTTTTCTAGGCCAATTTAATTGATTTAATAATTGATAGTTATTTAAGATCACGGTCTATGTGGGTTCGATCTTTTTATTACTTGACGACAAAGTCGTACACTTGCGGATTCGCCCCACATCAAGTTTTTGGCGCCGTTGCCGGGGACTGTGATTTCTTGAATTTCAATTTTATTTTTAAATTGATTATTCTGGACTTTTTTTTATATATTAAAATTTCTATTTTTTTCATTTATCTCTTTCTATTTTTCTAGTATCTATCTCCCTTTTTGCAGGTACTTTTCTCTCTTATGCGAAGATCCCAAAGTCTTGGGAATCTCATTGAAGTTGACCTCGAGATTGAAAGGACCTTTCATAGACGTGGGAGACTACAAAGACAAAGAGAGAAAGAGAGAGATTGATTCCCATTCCACTCATGGCGAATCCACCGGATACCAAACCACTGAAGGACTACGCAGCCCCAAATGCTAGGGGTTTGCGAAATGGGATTGCTAGGCCAGAAATTGAGGCGGAGAACTACACTATACCGCCTCTGTTAATTGGCATGATTAGGCAAAACCAATTTAGAGGATTACCCTCAGAGGACCCGACTGATCATGTGGAGACATTCTTGGAGTTCACCGATGCAATAAGAATTCGAGGTGCCCCGATTAATGTTATTCGCTTGAGGTTATTCCCTTCCTCTCTGACTAGAAAGGCAAAAGCTTGGTTGAAGCAAGTGCCCGCTAATACTTTGTCAACTTGGGACCAACTGGAGTAGGCATTCTTGGAAAAATTCTTCCCTCCATACAAGACTACTTACCTACGAACTCAAATCACCAGCTTCTTCCAAAAGGACGGAGAATGCTTATCTGAAGCTTGGGATCGTTACAAAGGATTGCTAGAGTCTTGCCCACATCATGGGCTCGATAGGTGGTTGTTAGTGCATACCTTCTACAACGAATTAGATTACTCTTCAAAGGTGTCACTTGACTCCGCAGCTGGTGGAGCCTTTATGAATAGACCTCTGACTGAAGCGTTCAATATCATTGAAAACGTAGCCACCAACTATCACCAATGGGGTTCGAAAAGAGGTAATAACACAAAAAATCTTTCGGGTGGTAAGTTTGAAATGAATAGCACCGATCTAATTATGTCTAAATTAGGCTCATTGAATAAACGATTTGAAAAGCTTGAAAAGGCTAATGTGAGTTCAATAGGTGCTACTAATGTTGTTTGTGAGATTTGTGGATTGCAGGGACATGACATAATGGAGTGCCCACATGGTATTGCTTCTGGATCCGGTGCTTCGGGGGAACAAGTGAACTCTTATCACAACTTGTATGACACAAACCCGAAATTGCCAAACTATGTTCCCCCAAATTCTTACAATCAAGGAAGGAAGAATAACCCTTATCTCTCCTATGAGAACTACAACAACACGTTGAACCATGAATTCCAGGAAGGTCAAGGTAATAGGAAACCGACATCGGGGTATCCTCAGGTACAAAAGTCTAAACTTGAGTCTCTTTTGAAAAATTTTGTTGAAACTCAAACAAAGCAAAATGAAGAGTTTAGGCAACAAGGTAGGGCAATCAATGAGGCAATAAAAGAGTTAACATCTAAGGTAGATAACTTAGCCATCCATAATAAGATGTTAGAAACTCAGATTGCCCAACAAGCTGCCACATATTCTAGAACTAAGGGTATGTTTCCAAGACAACCCGAAGTTAACCCCAATGAGCACTGTAATGCTATATACTTGAGGGATGATAAGCTTGGGGTAGTTGAAAAGGATGTGGAATATGTGGAGGACATGAGTGAACATGAAGAGATAGAGCCAAAGTATGTCCCTCCACCACTTTACCAACCCCTAATACCTTTCCCACAAAGGATGGTCAAGAAAAAACAAGTAGAAAATGAAACCAAGAGCTTAATTGAGGATCATGATGCCATGATAAAAACTAATATGCCTCCTAAACTAAAAGATCTAGGAAGTTTCTCTATTGCTTGCTCAATTGGAGAATTAAAAATAGACCAAGTCTTATGTGACTTAGGGGCTAGTGCGAGTTTGATGACGCTTACTATCTTTGAGAGGTTAGGAACCAAGGAATTGAGTCCATCCAAGTCCTCTTTACAATTTGCGTATGGCTCAACTAAAACTCCTCTAGGCATACTAGAGAATGTTTCCATAAAGGTAGGGAAATTTTTCATTCTTACCGATTTCATGGTGTTGGATATGAATGGGAATTCTAAATTCCCTATCATTCTTGGAAGGCCATTCTTGGCCACAGCTGGAGCAATATTAGATGTAAAAAATGGTAAGTTCTCTTTGAATGTAGAGGAAGGTAGGGTGGATTTTGATTTGACTAACTCATATAACAACCTTCTTTTTGAGAGTCATGTGTGCAGGATTGAGATAATGCCTCCAAAGGTGAAGGAATAGCTGACACGGACTCGGCAAGTGTACCGGTTCGTTGCAAGTAATAAAACGGTAAGACCGGATATCGTTCTCAGGGATCGTGGACAATTACCACTTCGCAAATTTGACTACTATCTAGGCGATCGAATTTTGGATTGAAGGTTGTTCTAACATCTAGCAAACAAACAAGAAGAAAATATTTTTGTTCTTTTTGGATTTTTCTCAAACAGTTGATGTGAAAACAGAGAGATGAATAACAATGATATAAGATTGCTAGGGTTAGACTAAGCTAATCCTCCCTTGATTGTTATGAAATGATAACTAACACAATTCCTACTTCACTTATGACAATCGAATCTTTTCTAATATACTCAAGCCTAATGTCTTAGGTGCATTGAGCCTAAAATCTCAAATTAAACCCTAATGTCTTAGGTGGATTAATAAGAGAAATTGCATTAAGAACAAGATTCATAAGATTGCAAGCAGCCAACACCTATGTCTAGATTCTTGGACTACTTGGCATATAATTCATGAGCATGCTTTAACATCAACCTTTCAATTGTCTATTAAAGCAACTAATCATTCCTAAGATGATCAAGCCTAGGAAAGCATTAAGCATAGAATTATATACTCACAAAGAAGAAGGAAACTGTATTAAAATCAAATCATTTTTACAACCAAGTTCAGATAGCAATAGTCTAACCCCAACAAAAGGGGAGTTTAGCTACACATAATTGAAAGTAAAACAAAAGGAATAATTACAGAGATGAACAAAGGGAGAGCTCCATGGAATGATGCCCACAGCCCACAAAGAAGAGGATTTTTCTTTAGGGTTTTATGAATAGACATTCTTCTCGTTTCGCTCGGTTCTTTTATTACTGCGTGGCGGTCCGCGGCACGGCAGGATACCATCACGGCCAGGCCGTGATGGTTTCTGACTTTGCACCGCTTCATTTACTGATTCATCACGGCCGTGATACTCATCACGGCTAGGCCGTGATCCTTTCTGACTTTTCCAACAAACAGGTCACGGCCGTGATAGCCATCACGGCTAGGCCGTGATCGTCTCTGACTTTTCCAACTGATTCATCACGGCCATAATATCCATCACGGATAGGCCGTGATCGTCTCTGACTTTTGGAGATCTCGCACACTGGTGACACGTCACGGCCGTGATAGCCATCACGGCTAGGCCGTGACGACTTCCGACTTTTGGCTCAATTCTTTCTTCACTCATCGCTCCTCACACGTAGTGAGGGCCATCACTGCCTAGGCCGTGATACTCTCTGCTTGGCTCAATTTCTTATCTTTCAAAGCTCTAAGTCATCCAAGCTTCATACTTGCTAATTCTTGGGCATTTAATCATGAATATCTGCAAAACAACACACAATACCACCTTATCCGTTCCAAAGGAAAAACTAAACAAAATAAACACTAAAATGGCCTAACTATATGCAAATGCATGCAGAAATGTACATGGAAAATGAGGTGAAATCACACTCATCAATAGCTTACCATGGAAGCAACTCTGAAACTTTGCATGACAAACGATGCACCAAATAATGATGAAATCGGAGCTGCTCAACATGTGGAGTTAAAACTTCCGCCGGAATGAAGTAAGGCCATGAAACTCAGAGTGAAAAGAGCAAAGCGAAAACGCATGTGGCCATATGAACAAAATAGGCTCTTTGATGGACTTCCTTGGAAGAGAGGTGTTCTTGCACTTCCAAGCCCAGCTGATCCCGGTTGATCGAAGGGAGTATGGTCAAGCTTAAGATCGTAGATAAGCGTTTCTTGGGAGTCAACCCAAGCTTTCTTTCCCTTTTTAATTTGTATTTGAATTTTGTTTTTGAATAATTTGAGAAGATTAAGAGAAGAAAGATCACTAATCGATGGTTTTGTCAAGTATTTTCAGGTTATGAAGGCAGGAAGAGTAAAAAGTCATGAAAAAATAAAATCAGAGGAGATCACAGCCTAGCCATGACGAGGATCACGGCCGTGATGGGCCAGAAGCTGGAAACCAGAAGGCATCACGCCCAGGCCGTGATAGCCATCACGGGTGTGATGTGAAAAAGCAGGAAGTCAGTATTTATCACGGCCTGCCGTGATAGCCATCACGGGCGTGAAGTGAAGGAGCCCAACAGACATAATTGATCACGGCCTAGCCGTGATGTATATCACGCCCGTGACATGTCTTCCAGCAGCTCTTTGACTGGTGTCTGAGCCAACACCCTCCACCACCTCGGTGAGTTGTTCCATTTTTCTCCTTTCTCCGACTTGATTATTTACATTGGGGACAATGTAAGTTTTTAAGCTTGGGGTAGGGGTATTTTTGCATTTTTGCATTTTTCATGTTGCATTCATATAGGTATAGTTTTGCATGACCACATGATTAGATTGCCCCTTGGTTAGAGTATGCATCCAATTGTGAGAACTTTGCGCCAAATGAATTGAGACAGTGAATTTTTGAACCCAATTTTCGTATTCTTGTGATAGGCTAAAAATAAAAATGCTTGAGATGATCTTCTCATAGTTGATAATTAGCATGTGGTTCCTTAGATTTGTATTTCTCATTGATTTTAAACTACTAAATGTGAGGTTTTTGAGCCTAAAAGGGGTACTCACTAAATATACCCCATTCTTTGTGATTGAGTGTTTTATTCCTCTTGGATTATATTCTCTAGAACTTGACTTGAAACCGTTTTGAAACTTAAAAATTTTTGAAAACATATTTGAAAATGATTAAGGCACTAGGTATTTTTCTGGCCTTCTGAGCTTTGACTGATTAAATGTTACCTCTTAGTTGCCCAATTTTGAGCCTAAAAGAATAAAATACTTTTCTAGGTACCTTGATTTATTTTGATGAATGATGCTTGGTATGACATCTTTTAAAGTATTGCAAAAAGGGCAAAAAGGTAGTCTGAAAAATAAAATTGTGGGATGAAAAAGTTAGAAAAATATTTCTCTTTAAGTTGGAAATCTCCCCTTCTCCAAATTGAAAAAAATAGAATAAAATAAACAAAAAAAATAGAGAAGGGGGTGAGAAAAAGAAAGTGAGAAATAAATAAATAAAAAAGGAGGAAGAAAGAAAGGTGGAAAAGTGAACTAAAGCCCAAAAAAGGTATTTTAGAAGGTTGTCATGCTTTGCATTGTTTGACATTTTGTTTAACCTTCTTGAATTTTCTCTTTCTCGATTTCCCCACCTAACAATTAATCACATGGCCCCATTACAACCAAAATAAAAGACCTCTTGATTCTTATGTGTTTTCATTAATAAAGTAGAGATTTGGTTAATAGTCAAGCTTATGGTAGAATACCTTTGACCGCGCTGTCGCCACGCGCCAAAAAGAACGAGCGATTACAAAATAATGTAGTATAGAGCGACAACTCGGATCGTCTCTCAAGGACTCTTTAGGTGTTGTTATTATTAACAGAAAAAGTTAGAAAAAGTTAGAATTGGGGGTTTTGAGATTGGAAACTAAATTAAAGAAGCAAAACAGAAAACAAAGCAAGAAAATAGAGCAGTTACCAAATAAGCTAAAGCGATTAACCTACTGTTCTCGGTTTCCCAACTATCATCGGTTCATGCAACCCTAAGCAAATTCTAATCCCCTCCCGGTTGTAGCAACAATTTACAAGCGAAACCACTACTACAGATATATGTCCCTATTCCCGAATTAAGCAAACGGGGTTAAGCCCTTCGTGAACTAAGCGAACACGAAACGAACACACGCGAATTAAGCAAACGCGATTAATTATAGGAACATGATATCACCGAGATAAACCAACACAACACAATATACTCCTGAATTAAGCAAACAGAAATATGAAGCATGGCATTGAAAAGAGAAAAGCAAATGAGACAAGATTACAGAAACCTCAAGTCTTAACAGAAACCAATCACAGTAGATTAATCTAGGAGACTAATTCTCCATTACAGACATAAGTAGAAAAGAAAAGAAAAGGAAAATAAACTATTGAAACTACCACTACTCCTACTGACTAAAAACCAGCCAAAAAAACTCTTTCTCCTCTGTCTGATGCGTTCTGTTTTTATAAGCTTCTGCGCGTCACGGCCGTGATGTATATCACGGGCAGGCCGTGATCGTTTCTGCCAAGGGTGACTTTTCACATTCTGGTCCGTTACGGCCGTGATGTATATCACGGGCAGGCCGTGATACATTCTGACTTTTGGTTTCTCTATTGTCACGGCCGTGACCTTCATCACGGCTAGACCGTGATTCTTTCTGACTTTTTGCATTTCCTTATCACGCCCGTGATGTATATCACGGCTGGGCCGTGATTCTTTCTGACTTTTCATGATCTTCTCATCACGGCCGTGACCACTGTCACGGCCTGGGCGTGATAGCCTCTGCTTCAGATACACTTCCTTCTTTGCTCTTTTTATTATCCTGCAAACAAGAAAAAAATAGTAAATACTTTATTCAACTCTAAAACAACTAAATTAACATAAAAACACTTTACAGACTCAAAATGCTGCTTAAAGACAATCAAGTCTAATTTGGGTGAAAATGATATGAAATTGGCACAAAGCCAAGGTCTTTACTAGTTATAAAACCAGTCAAACAGAGGCTCATCAAAATACCCCAAACTTAAACTTTGCTTGTCCCCAAGCAAACTAAAACTCAAAAACTTAAAAAGACTCAAGACCTGGCAAGCTTAAGAATTCAATCAACTCTGCACAGAATTTAAGCAGTTTAACAAAATAATTTTCTTTAAATGTTCCCCCCCCCCCCCCCCCTTTCAAACAGAGTAATCCCCACATCATTTATTCTGAACAATTGAGAATTTCATCATTCAGACAATCATCAATCTAAGCAGGGGATCCAAGTCACACACAAAAGAGAGATCACCAAATTCAAACAACCGCCTTCCTCACAAGGGAAATTTGTGTTCACTCATCACTCAATTTTTGTCAGGCAATCAACAATTCACTCAATTTCACTTTTAAGAGCACTTCCCATAAATTTGATTTTCATCTCAAAATGGTTCCCACAGAAAACAAGCAAGCAACATCAAAAGGACTTTTATGGGTTGTAATGGGGCCTGGCTAAGGGTAGGATATACAAAAGAACTAGGCTGAAGACCCTAGGAACTAAGAGAGCATGAACTATATTTACACTTTGAATTTCACTCAAGTTCCTTTTTCAATTTTCTTTTTGCCTTGGGTGGCTACAGCCTTTTTATTCAAACAGCCTTTCTGGCATTTTTTTATTATTTTTTTTTCTTTTTTTTTTCACATTTTTTTTTTCGTTTTTACACTTTCCTTCTTCTCTTTTTTTTTTTTTCTTTTTCCCATTCCCAAACAACACATTGCACCAGGTAGCCACCCCAAACTTTAGTTTCTTGCACCCATTCTAAGATTACATGCTCTCCTAATCCTAAGATCGGGTTAACATGGTTTTCCAGATTTTTGGGCTTATAACATTAGGTTATCAAGAATTAACAGGCTAATAGGCTCAATGGGGCTAACTAAGGAACATGCATTAGGAATGGTTATTTTAGGCTAAGTAGCTTATTTACAAAGAAAATGCCTAAATCATCTGAAGCAAACACATAATCATGCAAACCAAAAAGAAATTCAAGCAAATTCAGGAAAGTGCAACTTAAAAAGTGATTTTCACACAGTTTAAAACATGTTGGAGGCTCAAAACCGCACCTGGACATTGTTTTGCAAATTATTTGACAGAGATACTATCCCTAGTGTGTGCTTCCTATCACCCCAAACTTATCATAAATCATGCCATCATAACAAAATCTCAAAGTTCAGTTTTCAATCATATGGAGATCAATTTTTCAAATTTTTTTCAAATCCTAGGGGGAAATAGTCAAAACATATCATGCAATCAATCTATGTAAAAATTAATCAAATCCAATAAACTTGCCAATACCAGACTCAACACAACTCCTGAGCTTCTCAAATTATTCAGGAGTTTTATTGAAAATAAAATAGAAATAAAGCAAGAAAAAGAAAATTAAAAGAGATAAGGGTTAAGAAAAGCTCATTCAGAGGCGGTTCCACCAGGATCCCACTGTTTGTAACATAAGGCCCACATGGTAGCCAAAGGGTGGTAGTTCATTCCATGCTTCCATGACTTGCAGCTTTGATGCGGAGGTGAGCACTTGACAATTATAATAACTTCACCCAGTGCGGCGGACTTGTCACTCCCCTTCAGGTCACAGTTGACCTCTCTTTCAACTTTGTCCATAAAATCCTCCCAATAGAATCGGGGCTCAACCTCTTGGACTGGCCAGGGTGCCAAATCCAAGGGTGCAAAATCCAGAGCTGGTTCCTCAGGGGGAAGTGGTAAACAGTTAGAGAATGTTACTGGTGTTGCTTCAACTTCTGCAATGTCTTCATCCACTGCACTAACAAAATTTTCACCTGCTATACACGCAGAAATTTCAGCACACACCACACAAAGGTTAGAGTTAGTACATATATTACAAGAAAATGAATCAGAAAAATCTACAATGTCCGGGAATTCTTCAATTAATTCATCATCCACCCCATTACTCTCAACACATTCAATTGTTTTACTTGAATCATCTACTCCCAAAGGTTCTTCTTTATCTTCAGGCACGGGGGAGCAGACGTCCTCTTGATCCTCCTGATCTAAGTTTCCTGAACAGAACAAACTTGCAAAACGATCCGCATTTTCTATTTTTCCTGAAAAGTATAAACCTGTAAAACATTCAACACACAAAGCAGTTCCATCACAATAACAAGCATTAGGATCAGGGGATTCAACACATAAATCATCATTAACAGAAACATTATCATCAGAATTATTATCAAAAGTATTTTCAGGAATAACCATCTGTGAATCCTTATGTTCCTCAAGGGGCTGTGGAGTTAGCATCGCAGCCGAGTTGGCGGTAACTTGATCAATTAGAGCCCACAATTTCTGAGATTCAGCTTGGCTCCTATGGTACTCAGCCTCCATCTTCTGTTGAAATTCCTCTATCATCCGTTGAGTTTGCTCGGCCATTTGTTGCCTCAGTCCTTCCATATTTGCACTTATCTGTGCAGTCATCTGTTTGCACAAGTCCTCTAGGGAAGGTTCGGAAGGTGTAGAGGTGGTCACTTGGGTAGGATAGTATGGTGGTGGCTCACTAAAATTAGGATAATACATGCAAGGTTGCTCATAATAAACATTAGGCAAATATCCAAACATGTAATTATCCATGGCAATCAAACAACCAGACAAAGCAGTCAAAACTAATTAGCAAATAAATTTTTTTATTTATTTATTTTTTATTTTTAACAAAAATTATTTTCTGCTAATAACAACAAACCAGAGTCCCCGGCAACGGCGCCAATTTTTTGACCGCGCTGTCGCCACGCGCCAAAAAGAACGAGCGATTACAAAATAATGTAGTATAGAGCGACAACTCGGATCGTCTCTCAAGGACTCTTTAGGTGTTGTTATTATTAACAGAAAAAGTTAGAAAAAGTTAGAATTGGGGGTTTTGAGATTGGAAACTAAATTAAAGAAGCAAAACAGAAAACAAAGCAAGAAAATAGAGCAGTTACCAAATAAGCTAAAGCGATTAACCTACTGTTCTCGGTTTCCCAACTATCATCGGTTCATGCAACCCTAAGAAAATTCTAATCCCCTCCCGGTTGTAGCAACAATTTACAAGCGAAACCACTACTACAGATATATGTCCCTATTCCCGAATTAAGCAAACGGGGTTAAGCCCTTCGTGAACTAAGCGAACACGAAACGAACACACGCGAATTAAGCAAACGCGATTAATTATAGGAACATGATATCACCGAGATAAACCAACACAACACAATATACTCCTGAATTAAGCAAACAGAAATATGAAGCATGGCATTGAAAAGAGAAAAGCAAATGAGACAAGATTACAGAAACCTCAAGTCTTAACAGAAACCAATCACAGTAGATTAATCTAGGAGACTAATTCTCCATTACAGACATAAGTAGAAAAGAAAAGAAAAGGAAAATAAACTATTGAAACTACCACTACTCCTACTGACTAAAAACCAGCCAAAAAAACTCTTTCTCCTCTGTCTGATGCGTTCTGTTTTTATAAGCTTCTGCGCGTCACGGCCGTGATGTATATCACGGGCAGGCGTGATCGTTTACGCCAAGGGTGACTTTTCACATTCTGGTCCGTTACGGCAGTGATGTATATCACGGGCAGGCCGTGATACATTCTGACTTTTGGTTTCTCTATTGTCACGGCCGTGACCTTCATCACGGCTAGACCGTGATTCTTTCTGACTTTTTGCATTTCCTTATCACGCCCGTGATGTATATCACGGCTGGGCCGTGATTCTTTCTGACTTTTCATGATCTTCTCATCACGGCCGTGACCACCGCCACACGGCACGGGCGTGATAGCCTCTGCTTCAGATACACTTCCTTCTTTGCTCTTTTTATTATCCTGCAAACAAGAAAAAAATAGTAAATACTTTATTCAACTCTAAAACAACTAAATTAACATAAAAACACTTTACAGACTCAAAATGCTGCTTAAAGACAATCAAGTCTAATTTGGGTGAAAATGATATGAAATTGGCACAAAGCCAAGGTCTTTACTAGTTATAAAACCAGTCAAACAGAGGCTCATCAACCTTCCTTGAGGAAATTGAGCGAATTGTCATACACCCTTAAACACTTGAGTGAGGTGAGAAGAGTGCCCGAATTAGTGAGAGATATGAATTTAGGGAACCTGAACTTCTAATTGGACTTGAAATTGATTGTCTCTTGGGTACTTATTTGGATGTTCCTATTACTTGGATTTATTACTCGGGTTCTTGGTTCACTGTCCATGCTCTGATTGTTTATCTTGTCTGGCCTTGGTTATTGCTTGAGGACAAGCAAAATCTTAAGCTTGATGTAGTTTGATGAGTGTGATTTCACCTCATATTTCCTTGACATTTTGCATGCATTTTCATATAGTTTAGGCATTTTTAATTTGATTTTTGTTAGCTTTTACCTTGGAACGGGTAAGGCGGTTTTGTGGTGTTGTTGTGCAGGAATTGAAGATTAAAATGTTCAAGATCAACCATGATGGAGCTTGCATGAAGATGGAGCTTGAAAAGTAAGGAAAATGAGCCAAAGAGAGCCCATCACGGCCATGATCGAGCAAGGCTGAAAACAAAAGTACACAAAAGTAAGAACCTGTCACAGCCAGGCCGTGATGGCCATCACAGCCGTGACAGGCCATCAATGCCAAGTTTTCCAAGACAGAATCTGTCACGGCTTTGCCGTGACCGCCATCACGGTCGTGACGTGCAATATCTGGAATTTTAAAACCTGATTTGATCTGATTTTGTAATTGCTTGGGATTTAAGTTACCCTACTCTATAAGTAGAGAAATTAGGCTCGAAAATAGGAGGACTTGGGCTGCTACCTTAGGCAAAAATTGGGATTTCTCTCCTTCTCCAATTTCTTCTCTTCTCTTAGGTTTTCTTTTATGCTTTTGTTAATCAAGCTTGCTATGAACATGACAATGCTTGAGTAGTTGTTTTTATTTCTAGGAATTGGGGCTATGCCCAAGATTTGTTTTATGTTATGATTTAACGTTTTACTTCCTGTTAATTTCAATTTGCTTTCGATTTGATTCCTATTGCATTAATTACTTGTGAATCCGGTGCACACTTATTTGCATGTCATAGATACTCTAAGGAGGAACCTAGCGGTGAACTTAGGTATTGGATCTATAGGGATTGAACTTAGGACTTAAATCACGAGAGTTAGAAGTGGTCCTTCGAGGGTTCACTAAATTGTCACAAAGCTTAAAGGGTTCGATTTAAATTCAATTACCACGAGAGTAGGGGTTGGTTTAATCGGGCACAGTTCTTGTATCCCGAGAGGGAACATTAACTTATTTAGGATAAATTTACCTTCAAAGCAAATTTCGATAATTAACAAGAGGGGTAGTCAATTTAGTAACATGAGCAGTCTTGTTGGTAACCCAATTCCTGGGAATCTCTTTTGATATTGAAAAATTTCAGATTTGATTTACTTTCCTATTTTGTTCTTGATTTCATTTTAGATATTTGATTTGTTAGTTAATCTTTTAAAAACCAAATCTTTTTCTAGTCCAGTTTAATTGATTTAATAATTGATAGTTATTTAAGATCACGGTCCCTGTGGGTTCGATCTTTTTATTACTTGATGACGAAGTCGTACCCACTAGGTTGAGTAGCTTAGTGTCCAAGTTCCCAATAACGTCCTTATTCCAACTCTTCAAGCTTACTTTCAACATGTGCAACTTTTCTTTGAAGGAATAAACCTTCCAACCTTCTACCAATAACCCTTTCCAGCACCTGACAACGAAATCCTCAAAATCTCTGTGCTCAAGCCAACAATTGTTAAACCTAAATGGTTTCGGCCCCCAATTTGAGGAATCTCCTATTAACATGATAGGACAATGATCAGAGACATCCCTTAGACCAACCTAATGCGCCGAGATACCCCAGAAACTGACCCTAGCATCGGATACTAAGAACCGGTCCAACCTGCTCATTGTTGTCCCGTCGGGCTTGAACCAAGAAAACCTCTTCCCGAGCACTGGCAGATCGACCAAGTCCAAATCATTAATGAAGTTTTGGAATTCCAAGCTCTGAACATCCTGTGACTGCCCTCCAGACCCCCTCCTCTCAGCCCTGTTTTTTACAGAGTTGAAATCACCGGTGAAGCACCAAAACTCCCCTCTAAAACCCATTTTCGACATTGATAGATCACTCCACATAGCTCTCTTCTCCGAGATAAGGCACGAAGAGTACACATTGACTATAGTACAACTTAAATTGTTCTTCACCCAGAGTCCCTGTACACCTAGAAAACCTCTTCCAGAAAAGTGATATTCCATAGAGAACAGAGAAGCCCTCCATAAGCTAAGAATACCACCTGATCTACCTCCACTAGGCAAGAAAACCGAGTCCACATCCTGATCTCCCCACAGATATTGACAAAGGCTTCTATCCACAACATCCAACTTTGTCTCTTGGATTGCAATGAAATCAGCTTCCTCCTCCCTGATCAATGCTCTAATTTTTTCTTTCTTCGAACGACCACCTAGGCCCCTTATATTCATATAAATGATCTTCATGATCTTCCTTCCTTCAAACCCCTGCCTTCCTTGGCCAAAATATCCCTAACCTCCAATTCTTCTAAAACCTTTACCATCTCCGAATCATCCCCTGAGAAAGTGACACCAAACTGTTTGCAGATTTCCCAGAGTTTTCCTGCTTAAGACCCATTACCTGATGGCTCCACACTAAATGTAGGAACACCTTTGGGGGCCACCTGGCTAGAAGGAACGCCTCCATCAACAACAACTTGATTTTTTCCTCTGCCTTCTGATGCGATGTATCACTCCATCTGGATAGGCCCCGTAGAGAGCACCAAACCTTCTCCCTCCACCATTTGAGAATCCGTCCCACTCTGGGGGCAGCACCGGCGAGATAAGATTCGGTTGTTGCTCCTAGTCGACAACTGGGACTCAGGAACCACACAATTTGACACTGCAAGAAGACCCACATCGGACTCCTCTCATGAGGAAACTTCACTTGAAAACCCTTCTCTGGTTTTGTTTACCCTAGAGCTTTGTGGACTATTCCCCACTAAGCTAAGCACATCGTTTTGGCAATCAGAGGGAGCTACACCAAAGTTTGTAATTCTGGGGCCATAGTGAAAACGTGACCCACCCAAAATGATACTTCCTGATGAGATATCATCCTCACAAGTACTTGTTGTGGTGAGCTTTAACCTTCTGCCTTTCTTAATGAACCTGCGATTCCCCTTGCAAGAGTCTTTACTTTGTTCCCTACCTTTCTGAGCAAGAAGATTTGGAAATTTGAATATCCCCAGTCCAAGTTTTCTTGAACACAAATTAAGTGACTCCCTTACCTTCTTTCCACCCTTCTTATTGGACTTCTTGGGCTCCAAGCCGAACTTTTAGAAACTGCTGGACCGTGGGACATGTCCACTAACCAAAAAACCCGCTTCCTTTGTTTTGATATCAGGCCCATTACGCAAGACTAGCCCTTGGCCAGATAAACCCTTAAATTCACCTCCTTTTTGGTTCGCTATAGTGCTCTCTAGTACAACCTCTTTTTGTCTGTGGGACCCCTTCTCACCTTTAAGGGACTTTTGCTTCTTACAGCCTGGCCCTAAGCCCACTTGAACTATTTTTATGTTCCCCTGGTCATCCTTCTCTTCCCGAAAACCAACTCCACCTAATAAGCAATCACCAGAGTTTGCCTGGTCATAATCACTAGCAGCCCTAGCCTGACAAATCCCTCCCTTTGAGTGTACGACTTGTATGCTACTCCCATCAGCATAGTCAACAAGCTTACATACATCCTTAGTTCCTCCTGCTACTACTGTCTCCTCGAGCCCAACACCCGAACCACCCTCTGGGTAAAGACCAGACAAGTGATTCGAATTTGAATCTTGCACTACCACCAGCTGAAGGTCCTCCGAGTAGGCCTCCCCTAAACCCACAGTGTCCGGAATGTCAAGGATGCTATCAATTAAGGAATCGCTTCCATCCGAAGAGCTGATTGCAGCTGTTCTACCCACCCTACCGGAATGGAATATTCTTGCAGAATCATAATGATTATCTTCCATGAGTCTAACTACAAAGAGTAAACCATTAACCTGAACTTTAAGTGACCTGTATATGATTTCCGGGTAAGACGTAGAGATGAGCACTCTAGCTACGTCCAACCTTTCCTTTTCCTTTGTTTCCTTAGCAAGCTTTCCCAACCTCCCCACCGATTGTACTAAAGTTTTGAAGATGTCCTCCCTCCAAGCGTGTATTGGTAAACCTGATATATTCAACCATGCAAGTCTATCTCTGACATGGGAAGCTGGATCCCCTGGTGTGATGACTTCAAACCATTTAGAAAGGGAACTTGATTCTTCTTGTAGGAAAATGGACAAGTCCTTCTCACCAACCTTAGTTAATACTTAATAGGACTGATAACCCACCCAAATTTTTTGCATTTAATGAGAAAATCCCCTCTCTGTGGAGATTGTCTTGAATACCAAAAGTGTGCTCAATGCTATATGCATGTGCTACGTAAGTGTCATGCAACCACTCCATTTCATCTTTTGTAACATTGAAAGACATTCCACACCAATCGTTACTAACACCAGAAAGAACAACTGGTTTGCTTCCCTGAATGTTTGTTAAACGAGCTTGGGGCTCAGAAGCTTTGTTATCAATAGCCGCCTTGGCAAAAGAGAGACCTTTCCTTATGTTGTCTGAGATATTCTGCCCCCTTGACCACCGACGTCTCCATACCTGTTACCTAAGCCTTGCATGTTGTTACCATACCTATTCGCTCCCCCTTGACCTCCGAACTCACCTTTCTGGAACCTAGGCTCATTCACTGAGTCTAAAGCTTCCGATTCGAATGGTATTTAGTTGATTTTCCAGATCCTTGACATTCTTTACGTCCTTGAAACTCACGAACCCAAAGCGTTTTCCCCACATATCCCTCTTAAAAGGGATCTCAACCTCACGAACAGCTCCCCATTTGTAAAAAATCTCCCATAAATCCTTAACACCTATGTCTTTCGGGAAGTTCGTGAAGAAATACTTAGTTGTGCCCACCAGATGGCCATTAAAACCAGACTTATCATCTGAACGACATGGTTGATACTCTCTAAGTCTACGAGAATAACCATTGAAAGGATAGGAAGGACCCTCCCTCACCAGAACTCTCACTGAGGCTCTCTTCGTGTTTTTACCATGTTTGACTCAGTTCAATGTTCAATGTTCGACTCAATAATATATTTTTAGATAGTAATTAGATCATCAATGTAAAAATGGAATGATCTTATGCCTATACAAATACTTTTATATAGGCATAAGATAAGATGAGCGTGAAGTATTTTATTAGGCATAAGATCATTCCATTTTCATACACTCACTCAATATACTTTATTACTTAGGCATCGGTATACTTTTACAGGTACTCTCATTTATTCCAACGATGCTATAACTAACTTGAGAAGAGGAATTGTAATACTGAACTATCCCTGATATCTTCCTTCTTCCACCACCTCAGTTCACAATGTAACCCATAGACATCATTCATGAAGTTGTTTAATCACAACACATGTTGGCAAATATTGGGAAATTTTCCGATTTCAGCTGTTTTTGGTATAAAAAGTTGTTTTGGAAATAATCTGTTATGTTTGACAATCAACTTAAATGATAGAAAAAGTTTTTTTCTTGAAAATAAAGCTATTTTAGAAGCGCCTATTCCCTTGAGCTGTTTGATTGTTTTTCATGATGAAAAACATCTAAAAGCATCAAATGATAAGCATTTAATGAAGAAAAAAAGTTGTTTTACTATCTAAAAATGATTTTTTTTTTTTTGCATCACTCAAACGAAATATATTATATTAAAACTGTTTTTCAAAGAAACATATCAAAATAAAAAGATTCGATTATAATTAATTATCACAATAATTGATTATATAAAAATTGATTATCAGTATAATTTTTTTTTACCAGCTTTCCAAAAAAGCCTTGTACTCCATTCATAGCTGGAAACTGACTTAACGGAGATCCTTGACTGACTTTTTTGCTTTCTATTTTATGATAGATGTTGAAAACCACAGCTGTTGTCAATTATAACCGGGGCGCAATATTAATTTATGAGTCTTGCTTAATAGTGTTTTGAGAACGTTGGTTAAGAAATTTAAAGATATAATTTTTTTATTTAAAAGTGTAACTTTGAATTTTTAAAGTGTTAAACACATCACTTTCTAATTCAAATCTTCTATTCTTTATTCCTTACCCACTATCCCAAGGACACTGATTAATATTTGCATTAATTTAAAAGCATAGAAAGTTTGAACAGTTAGTTCATGTTCCATGCCTTCCATAGTTTTCTTGGTATACTCCTTTTATAGGTGTTAAAATGGTTGATCAGATATAAAATATGTATTAGATTTTAAAAATCCAAGCCTAATAATTGGTTGGCCGATGTGGGTGGATTCAATTTTTAATTTTCTATTATTAGACTCATAAGAGATAGATGACATTGAATATTTTTTAAGGTTATTATAGGTTACGTCCTTTTGAATTTATTTTTTTAAGGAATTAAAACAAAATGATGTATTCAAGGGTGTCTATGGGATATGGTAGGCCAACGAAGCCTACCAGTCCGACCCAACCCAATCCAATACAACCCAAATTTTGTGGGTTGATTTGGGTGATTGAGTTGGATTGTGTTAAAACACATATAACTAATAACATATGAGTTAGGTATTGGATTTCATATTTCTAAACCCATTGAATATAACTCAATCCATATTACTTAGTTTTGTGTTCATGATTGTTGAATGCTCATGACTTTTACTCTTTTATTGTAATAATTTAGACTTTTAGTTGATGGTTGTTGATGTAATTTAAAGTTTTAAACATGTTTATTTGTGATTTTTGTCATTTTTTCACGTTTTTTGTGCTGACAGACACATGAAACCGACCCAACCCGACAAAAAAGTGAATATTTTTGTGTTTCTTGCTAGACCCGACGATCCACCCAACCCATGAATGGTCGGGTTGAGTTGGTTCGAGTTTAGGGATGACAATTTATACCTTATCCACTAGGTACCCGTAAAAATTACCCACTATGGGTAGGGTAATTACCCCATATAATGGGTAAGGCTAATTACCCGCAAATTGGAATGTGTATGGATGCGGGTATCAGTATTATAATATCCACCCTCCTCACACCCGCACATATGTATATGTATATATAATTATTTATTTATTTATATTAATAATATATATAATTTTAACTATAGTACAAATTTGAAAACCAAAATTAATATAGAGATTCTTAACTTTCTAAGCCTAGTTGCATCTATAATATGTTTTTATTTATTTAAATATTTTATTTTTAATATTTCGTGAGTAGATTTAAAAGACATTTGAATCGTTTTTTAATTGCTATAATTTTTTTTTGTTATTTATTGTTTTTTTGCAGTTAAAGTGCGGGTAACGGGTGTGGATGTGGGTACTTGTACCTATAGGGTACGGGTAAGGATACTAAAATTACTAACCATGCGGGTAAGGTCCAGGTAATTTTTTTTTCAAATACGAATATTAGGACAAGTACTATAGTACCATACTCCAACCCTATCCCATTATTATCCCTATTTAGATTTCATAATTCTTTTTCACAAACCCAACATAATCCATCTCACAACCTTTTGACCGGATTCAAGGGCGTTTCATAGAAGGGGCGGAGAGGAGCAAGGCACCCCTCAAATATCCAGAACAAAAAAAATTTATATACTTTTTTTTTAGTATAGCACCCCAAAATCTGCCTCGTAAATCGGGTGTTTAGTTTCAAAGGTGCAACTGCACCCATTGACCTTAAAAAATTATACTTCTGGACCGTTGAAAATGCCGTCATCAAATGAGTTTTTTTTTTTTTTCTCTCTCTGAAAAGTTTGGTCACTTCTTGCTAAATGCCAACAAGTCAATATGCTAGAAAATTTAACAGTCCATATACATATCTTTTAGGGTGTATGATGCACCACTTTTAGTTGAATTTCTTTCAAACTCAAGACAAGATTGCACAATAGGATGAGAGATAGGGATAGCAAAATTACTTGCATCCGTAAATATCTACGATGGATAGTAAATAAATACATATTAAATGGGAATGAAAATCACAGTATCAGTCTCAAGAATACCTGTATATTCATAATAATTATTTTTTATTAAATATGTAACATATATTATGACAATTTCTATTACTTTGAGATGAAATGAACTTTATTTTCTTTATTATTTCATTCTTTTTAGTTGTTAAACCCATAATAATAGTTTTTAAAAATACATATAATATATTATATAATATTAATATAATATATTATTATAATATTGTATAATTTTATTTTCTTTCCATTTATTCAAGACTCTTAAATACACACGGATATCAATAGATACATGCTACCCGCATAAATATTCATGGATATTGACGAGGATGGATGCGGGGAGGCACTACCCGCACCTGCCCCACCCCATTGCCAGGAATAATTTCTTGTAGACAATATGGTAATTCACATTTAAAAAATGAGAATGCTAACGAGTGTCCTTATGGTACTGGTTAATGAACCAAGAAAAGAAAGATCTTATTGAAAAGAAAGATCTTTTGGATTCCTTACTCAGTGTCCTAAGGATAGTCGTTAGCAAGACCGTTTAAAAAAGTAACTAAAACTTTTAGTTTTGATTCAATCATCGATGATTTTAAGTCTTTAAAAGAATGAAGAGCGATACTTTAAATATAAGTATATTTTTTCTTTTATATATTTTATTGTTATTTTGAATTAACATATTTGTGATTTATATAAATTTAAATTAGTAGCATGTGGCTCCCCCCAAAATATTTGTCAAGGTCCGCCACTGACTGGATTGGGTGTCAAGATCGACTGAACCTAACCCAACCCGACCCATGACCACCCCTATTCAATATAATAAATAATGCTATTTATCAATATAAACTTTTCTTTTATTAATTTATTAATTAATAATTAATGCCCTTAGTAAACTCATCGCAAAAACGTCAAAGTAGCTTCAGGTAACGAAACAGTGAGTCTAACATTGAGAAACGATAATGACATATTATCTCAACGTTAGTAAGCCTCTAACCCTGATTGTTGCACCATACAAGTGGATGCTGGTTGTTTTCCTGATGGCAATATCGGGTGGGGCTGTGTTACAAAGGACAGGGAGGGCAGTGTCATCCTTACATGGAGGTTGTATGCTCCACAATCTCGAGATCAGAGGGAGTCACTGAGGATAGTATCAAGCTGAAGGCCTTTCCGTTTTCACTTCAGGGAGCTGCAAAAGATTGGCTGCTGTATCTTGAGCCCAACTCCATCACCACTTGGAATGATTTGAAGAGGGTGTTCCTAGAAAGATATTTTCCTGCTTCAAGAGTTGCTTCAATAAGAAAAGAAATATGTGGCATCAGGCAAGGGAATGAATCACTAGCTGAATATTGGGAAAGATTCAAGCATTTGGTATCCAGTTGCCCCCAGCATCAAATTTCTGAACAACTCCTGATCCAGTACTTTTATGAAGGATTGCTGTCGATGGATAGGAATCTTTTGGATGCTGCTAGTGGCGGAGCATTAGTTGATAAGACCCCAGCTGCTGCCAAGCAACTCATTGAGAATATGTCATTGAATTCCCAACAGTTTACTACCAGAAGAAATTCAGTTGAGACAAGAGGTGTGCATGAGATTCATAGGTCATCTTCCAACCAGGCCGCCATTGAGAATAGATTGGATGAGCCGACTTCTTTTGTAAGGCAATTGGCAATAGACAGAGTTCAGCCTGCAAAGTTATGTAGCATCTGTAATTCACCTGAACACCCACATGATCCATGCCCCATCCAGAGGGAAGAGTTTGTCAGTGAAGTATCTCAAGCTTATGCAGTTAATCCATATAGTCAAGGAAACAAATGAATCGGTACAAGACTCCGCACCTCTCTACCAATAGGTACCATCCCAACCGGGAATCATCCTAATCTGCGGTATGGGAACTCATCCCAACAACAACCGATGGCACCTCGGAATCCTCCTCAAGTGACCACTACGCACCTTCGGACCTTCACCGGAAGACATGTGCAAGCAAATAACTTCACAATTGAATGCACAAATGACTACACTTTTCGAGCAAAGAAATGGGACAGCTTCCAGCACGGTTCCAGCCCTCACAGCACGATGATCGGCAAAGAAACAAGTGCTAGCATTCAAGATTTGAGGACACAGATTGGACAAATGGCCACAGACATAAATAACATAAAGCAAGCTCAAAGAACAACCCAGCCGCCAAGACAACCAAGTGATAAATCCTAATGCCTCCAACCCTAATGTGAGTGCCATTTATCTGAGATCTGGGAAAGTTGTTGAGGCCACCTCTGGGAAGGATGAAGAAACTATTGAGGAAACTCCTGAGCCTTCAGTCGATGTTAGAGCTGAGAAAGTGTACAGAACACCAATCCCATTCCCACACAGATTGCAGAATAATAATAAGAAGATTGGTGGTGAAGATAAAGATAAGGAAATTCTTGATGTGTTCGGAGAAGGTGGTCGTAGAATATTCCTCTTCTAGATGTGATCAGCGAGATGCCTAAGTATGCCAAATTTCTCAAGGATCTATGCACCAACAAGAGGAAGTTGAAGAATAATGAGAAAGTTGACTTGGGAAGAAATGGTTCAGCTCTTATCCAGTCTAGGCCTGCACCAGAAAAAGTTGCTGTTATAACCCCTACTCAGGCATTACCACAGAAGTGCAAGGATCCAGGAGTATTCGCTATTCCATGCACTATTGGGGACAGGAAGTTCGAAAATTGCATGCTGGATTTGGGAGCCTCTATCAATGTCATGCCTACCTCCATCTTTAACAACCTTGATCTTGGTCCCTTGAAGTATACAGGTCTCACCATTCAGTTGGCCAACGGGACCAGTGCCCGCCCCATGGGAATGGTAGAAGATGTGCTAGTGCAAGTTGATGATTTGATCTTCCCAGCTGACTTCTACATCCTGGGCATGGCAGGAGAGACACATTCCAGTAAATCACCAATCATCCTGGGCCGACCATTCATGAAGACGGCTAAGACTAATATTGATGTTGATGATGGGACCATGTCTATGAAGTTTGATGATATTTCTGCATGTCCTGATTGTACTAACACTAACCATTGTGTGATTTGTGCTGAGATTGCTGCATGTTTAGCAGGTGATAAATTTGTCAGTGCAGTGGGTGAGAAACATGCAGAAGATGAAGCAGCACCGGAGACCCTCCCTACCTATCTGCCACCCCCCCTGCGAAGCCACCAGAGGAAATGGATTTTGCACCATGGATAGTTCAAGGGATTGAAGCAAAATTCTATTGGGAGGACTTTGTTGATGAAGCGGTCATCTTTGACCCAAGAGGAGGTGATGAGTCCGCCGCATTGAGCAAGGTCGCCATCATTGTCAAGTGTTTACTCATATATCAAGGATGCAAGTTATGGGATCATGAGATGAACTCTCTCTCTTTGGCCTTAGGCTACAAGAAATGGGACCCAGGCAGAAGCTCCTACACTGCCACTTAATCAGGGAGTTTCTTTTCCTTTCCCTCACTCTGATTTTATTGTTATGTTGTTTCATTGGGGACAATGCATGATTTAAGTGTGGGGGAGGGAACTAGTTGTAGTTTTTGTTTTGTTTTGTTTGTTTTCTTTTTCTTTTAATAAATCTCCTGAATAATTTGAGAAGCTCGGGAGTATTTGTGTGTTGAGTCTTTTGTTGGATGGCAAGTTTATTGGATTTTGTTTGATGTTGCACAGATTGCTTGCATGATTGATATGTGATGATTCCCCCTAGGCTGAAAAATTTTTGAGTTTGAAAAAAAAAAAGTGATTCCCATGTGAAATTGAAAACTGAACTTTGAGATTTTGTTATGATGGCATGATTTATGATAAGTTTGGGGTGATAGGAAGCACACACTAGGGATAGAATCTCTTCAAACAATTTGCATGAATGTCCAGGTGAGGTTTTGAGCCTCCAACATGTTTTTGACTGTGTGAGAATCACTTTCAAGTTGCACTTTCCTAAATTTGCTTGAATCTCTTTATGGTTTGCATGATTATGTGTTTGCTTCAGATGATTTAGGCAGTTTCTTTGTAAATAACTACTTAGCCTAAAAAAAAAAAAAACCAATTCCTAATGCATGTTCCCTAGTTAGCCCCATTGAGCCTATTAGCCTGTTAATTCTTGATAACCTAATGTTATAAGCCCAAAAATCTGGAAAACCATGTTAACCCGATCTTAGGATTAGGAGAGCATGTAATCTTAGAATGGGTACAAGAACTAAGTTTGGGGTGGCTGCAAGGTGTAATGTGTTGTTTGGGATTGAAAAAAAAATGTGAAAAAAAAATAGAAAAAAAAAGAGAAATGAAAAAAAAAAAGTATTAGAAAATAAAGGGCTGTAGTCACCCAAGGCGAAATGAAAAATGAAAAAGGAACTTGAGTTTAATTTCAAAGTGTAAATACTGTCTCATGCTCTCTTAGTTCCTAGGGTCTTCAGCCTAGTACCTTTGTATATCCTACCCATAGCCAGGCCCCATTACAACCCATAAAAGACCTTTTGATGTTGCATACATATTTTTTGTGGGAACCATTTTTGAGATGAAAATCAAATTTTTGGGAAGTGTTCTTGAAAGTGAAATTGAGTGCAATGTTAATAGCCTGACACAAACTGAGTGATTGAGTGAACAAATAATGCCCTTGTGGGGAAGGCAGTTGTTTGGATTTGGTGATCTCCCTCTTGTGTGTGACTTAGATCCTTTGCTTAGATTTCTGATTGCCTGAATGATGAAATTCTCAATTGTTTGGAATGAATGAATGTGGGGATTGCTTTGCTTGAAAAAGGGGGGGACATTAAAGAAAACTGTTTTGATGTATTGCTTGAATTTGTGCAAAGTTGATTGGATCTTTTAAGCTTGCCAGGTCTTGAGTCTTTTTGATTTTTGAGTCTTAGTTTGCTTGGGGACAAGCAAAGTTTAAGTTTGGGGTATTTTGATAAGCCTCTGGCTCATCTAGTTTTATAGCTAGTATGACCAGGGTTTTGTGCAAATTATATTCTATTTTCACCCAAATTAGATTAGATTGTCCTCAAGCAAGGTTTTGAGTCTCTAGAGTAGTTTTAGGTTAAATTATCCAGTTTTGAGTTAAAATAATACACTTATGGTTATTTCCTTGTTTTCAGGTTAAGTAGAAGTTGAGAGAATAAAGAACAGGGGATTCGCCCCGCGAGCTTCTTATTCGCCTCGCGAACCTGAAAGCCAGCAGAACAGTGAAAATTTCATGCTCTCTGGTTCGCCCTCGACTACCATTATCGCCTCGCGACCCCGAAGGATGATTGTTCCAAGAAATATGCAAGCTCTCTGGGTCGCCTCGCGAATCCACCTTTCGCCCCGCGAGCCTGGAAGTCAGAAAGCATCTCGGTTAGGTCCTGATGGCCATAACGGGCGTAAGGAGAAGACTCTTCAGATCCTCGCCTCGCGATCAAGTACTTCGCCTCGCGAGAATGCCAAAGGTTGCTGAATCTTCATGAAATTCGCCTCGCGAATGTGTGCTCGCCTCGCGAGCTAGCTGAATTCAGAATTTGTATAAAAGGCAGTTCTGAACAGATTGTAAAGACGGTGGCTTCTCCATTGTTCTGTTATATTTCTTTTCTGTGTGTTTTCGTATTTTTACATGGAGAGCTAAATTCTTAGATTAGTCTACTGTATGAGAATTCCATATACTTGAGGTTTTGTAATCCCTATTTTACTTGCTTTTCCCTTTTCAATACCACATTATACATTTCTGTTTGTTATTTCAGGAGTGTGTAGTGTTGTATTGATTCGCTTCAAATGATGTTATGTTTCTATACTAAATCGCGTTTGTTATTTCGCGTGCGTTCATTCATGTTCGTTTGTTCATGAGAGCTTAACCCCGTTTGTTATTTCGGGAATAGGAATCTACATCCGTAGTAGCGATTACTTTGTTAGTTGTTGCTATAACTGAAAAGGGAATAGAACCTGCTTAGGGCTTGGGATTACATGAACCAAGGATAGTTGGGAATTCGAGACAATGATTAATCGTTGTTTGCTATTTTTTTATCTGTTTAAACTGCCCTGTTTTTATTGGCTATGTTTTGCTTGTTACTTATTTGCATCCAAACCAACCCCCCCCCCCCCCCCCAAAAAAAAAACTGATTTTTGTGAAAGATAACACTTTAAGAGTCCTTGTGAGACGACATCCGAGTTGTCGCCCTAAACTACATTTTTAAAACCCGCTCGTCCTTTTTAGCGCGTTGGCGCGACAACGATTGATTGGCACATGCCGCCACGCGCCAAAAAGAACGAGCGTTTACAAAATTAATGCAGATAGGGAAGCGACAACTCGAGTATCGTCTCTCAAGGACTCTTTAGTTGTTGTTATTATTAACGGAAAATCAAAAGTTAGTTTTGGGGGTTTTGGATTGGGATAAAATAAAGAAAACAAAACAATGAAAACAAAGCGATTAAAGAGAATAGCAAATAAACTAAAGACGATTAACCTCATCGTTCTCGGTTTCCCACTATCATTGGTTCAAAATAAATCCAAGCCCTAAGCGGATTCTAATCCCCCCCGGTTGTAGCAACAATTAACAACGCAATCACTACTACGGATGCATGCTCCTATTCCCGAAATAACAAACGGGGTTAAGCCCTCATGAACAAATGAACATGAATGAACACACGCGGGTAAACCGTGATGCTTTCCGACTTCCGTGGCTCGCGGGCGAATCAAGTCTTCGCGGGCGAGACTGTAATGGTTGGCAATTTCTGAACAATCACCTTCCGGTTCGCGAGGCGAACATCCTTCTCGCAGGCGAGAAACTCCTAAATTATTCCTCTTTATTTCCGAAAACAGAAAATAGAATAAGTATTTTATTTAACTCTAAATCAACTAAATTAACTTAAAAACACTTTACAGACTCAAAATGCTACTTAAGGACAATCAAGTCTAATTTGGGTAAAAATGATATAAAATAAGCACAAAGACATGGTCTTTATTAGTTATAAAACCAGTCAAACAGAGGCTCATCAAAATACCCCAAACTTAAACTTTGCTTGTCCCCAAACAAACTACAACTCAAAAACTTAAAAAGACTCAAGGCCTGGCAAAACATGGCAAG
This sequence comes from Sophora flavescens, assembly GCA_030762895.1. Classification (NCBI taxonomy): domain Eukaryota; kingdom Viridiplantae; phylum Streptophyta; class Magnoliopsida; order Fabales; family Fabaceae; genus Sophora; species Sophora flavescens. Next base: position 148,986,216 of record CM061069.1, read on the forward strand.
CTTAAGGACTCAATTAACTTTCGCACAAATTTCAAGCAATTTACCAAAATATTTTTTTCTTCAATGTTCCCCCCTTTCAAACAAAGCAATCCCCACATTCATTTATTCTAAACAATTGAGAATTTCATCATTCAAACAATCATCAATCTAAGCAGGGGATCCAAGTTAAACACAAAAGGGAGATCACCAAATCCAAACAACTGCCTTCCTCACAAGGGAAATTTGTGTTTTACTCAATCGGTCAATTTTTGTCAGGCTATCAACATTTCACTCATTTTCACTTTTAAGAACACTTCCCTTGAATTTGATTTTCATCTCAAAATGGTTCCCACAGAAAACATGCAAGCAACATCAAAATGTCTTTTATGGGTTGTAATGGGGTCTGGCTAAGGGTAGGATATACAAAAGGAACTAGGCTGAAGACCCTAGGAACTAAGAGAGCATGAACTTTATTTACACTTTGAAATTCACTCAAGTTCCTTTCTTAATTTTTTTCTTTTTGCCTTGGGTGACTACTGCCTTTTTATTCAAACAGCCTTTTTGGCATTTGTCCACTTTTTTTTTTTCTATTTTTCTCTTCTTTCTTTTTTTTTCACAAATTTTTTTATTTTTTTTCTAAATCCCAAACAACACACTACACCTTGCAGCCACCCCAAACTTTAGTTTCTTGCACCCATTCTAAGATTCCATGCTCTCCTAATCCTAAGATCGGGTTAACATGGTTTTCCAGATTTATGGGCTTATAACATTAGGTTATCAAGAATTAACAGGCTAATAGGCTCAATGGGGCTAACTAAGGAACATGCATCAGGAATTGGTTATTTTTAGGCTAAGTAGCTATTTACAAAGAAAATGCCTAAATCATCTGAAGCAACACATAATCATGCAAACCAAAAAGAGATTCAAGCAAATTCAGGGAAGTGCAACTTAAAAAGTGATTTTCACACAGTTTAAAACATGTTGGAGGCTCAAAACTTCACCTGGACATTCTTTTGCAAATTGTTTGACAGAGATTCTATCCCTCGTGTGTGCTTCCTATCACCCCAAACTTATCATAAATCATGCCATCATAACAAAATCTCAAAGTTCAGTTTTCAATCATATGGGGATCATTTATCTTTTCAAAATTTTTTTTTTCAAATCCTAGGGGGAAAACAGTCAACACTATCATGCAATCAATCTATGCAGCATCAATCAAAATCCATCAAACTTGCCAACAAAAGACTCAACACACAAATAATCCCGAGCTTCTCAAATTATTCGGGAGAGCTTTATTGAAAACAAAACAGAAATAAAGCAAGGAAAAGAAAATTAAAAAGAGAGGGTTCAGGAAAACTCATTGAGGGCGGTTCCACCAGGATCCCATTGCTTGTAGCATAAGGCCCACGTGATGGACAAAGAGTGGGAGTTCATTCCATGCTTCCATGACTTGCAGCCTTGATGTGGGGGTGAGCACTTGACAATTATGATGACTTCGCCGAGTGCGGCGGACTTCTCACTCCCCTTCGGGTCACAGCTGACCTCTTTATCTACAAAGTCTCCCCAATAGAAGTGGGGCTCAACCTCTTGGACCAGCCATGGTGCAAAATCCAAAGGCTTAAACTCCATCACTGGTTCCTCAGGGGGAGGTGGCAAAAGTTAGCTGGGGTTACTGGTGCTGCTTCCTTTTCTGCACTTTCTTCATTCACTGCACTAACAAAGTTATCACCTGCTATACATGCAGAAATTTCAGCACAAACCACACAAAGGTCAGAGTTAGTAGAGTCAGTACATATATCACAATAAAATGAATCAGGAAAATTCTGAATGTCTGGAAATTCAACAGTTAATTCATCCACCCCATTACTTTTAACACATGCATCTAAGACCAAAGATTCTTCTTTATTCTCAAGCACGGTGGAGCAAATGTTCTCCTGATCCTCCTGATGCTCATTTCCTATATGAACATGGCCCTCATCCTCATCTGTCTCCTGTTCCATATGGATGCTTTGCTTAACATACCTTTCAAAATAACATTCTACACACAAAGCAGAACAATAACAATCATCAGGGGATTCAACACACAATTCATCATCAACAGAAATATTATCACAATCATCATCAGAAGTATCTTCAAGAATAACTTGTGCCTCTGTAAGTTCTTCAATGGGCTGTGGAGTTAGCATTGCAGCCGAGTTGGCGGTAACTTGATCAATTAGAGCGGACAACTTCTGAGATTCAGCTTGGCTCCTCTGGTATTCAGCCTCCATCATCTGTTGAATTTCGAGAAAGTTTGCTTCCATTTGTGCATTCATTTGCTTGATCAGGTCCTCCAGTGAAGGTTCGGAAGGTGCAGCTCAAGGCGGGGATAGTATCTAAACAGGAAGGCTTCCTTCAAATCAAACCAGCTTGAGATGGAATTCTCATCAAGACAATACAGCCAATCTCTTGCAGCGCCTTCAAGTGAGAACTGGAAAGCTTCCATCTGAATGTGATCTTCTGTTATTCCTGCAGGTCTCAGCATTATAGAACAAGCAATCTGGAATTCCCTCAGATGCTCCTGCGGATTTTCACCTGCAAAACCACTAAACCTTGGCAACCAGTGTGATAAACCAAGAAAATCAGGAAAATATATGCATGGTGGTTGCTCATAGTAAGCATTAGGCATGTAATTTCGCATATACCTATCCATGGGGGGTGCTAAAATTCACAACCAGACAATGGCGCCAATTTTTGGTCGTGCTGTCGCGCACGCGCCAAAAAGGACGAGCGGGTTTTAAAAATGTAGTTTAGGGCGACAACTCGGATGTCGTCTCACAAGGACTCTTAAAGTGTTATCTTTCACAAAAATCAGTTTTTTTTGGGGGGGGGGGGGGGGGGGTTGGTTTGGATGCAAATAAGTAACAAGTAAAACAGAGCAATTAAAAACAGGGCAGTTTAAAGAGATAATCAAATAGCAAACAACGATTAATCTACTGTCTCGAATTCCCAACTATCCTTGGTTCATGTAATCCCAAGCCCTAAGCAGGTTCTATTCCCCTTTCAGTTATAGCAACAACTAACAACGTAATCGCTACTACGGATGTAGGTTCCTATTCCCGAAATAACAAACGGGGTTAAGCTCTCATGAACAAACGAACATGAATGAACGCACGCGAAATAACAAACGCGATTTAGTATAGAAACATAACATCACCGAAATGAACCAATACAACACTATACATTCCTGAAATAACAAACAGAAACATATAGTATTGCATTGAAAAGAGAAAAGCATACAAAACAGGAATACAAGAACCTCAAGTGTAAATGGAAACCAATCCCAGTAGATTAATCTAGGAGACTAGTTCTCCATTACAGAATTAAACACAAAAGTAAAGACAATAAACTACTGAAAACTACTACTACTGTCTATCAAAGATTAGCCAAAACTGGCTAACTCTGACCAGCCTCTTCAGTTCTGCCTAAGACTGGCTTATATACAACTTCTGGACTACGCTGACTCGCGAGGCGAATCTTCAACTTTTGGTATTCTCGCGAGGCGAAGCACGACTCGCGTGGCGAGGAATGGAAAGGTCATGACTTCTGGGCTTCACTCTCGCGAGGCGAGGATTGTATTCGGGAGGCGAACTCTTCAACTTCCAAACTGTAACGCCCGTGACCTTTCACACGGGTAAACCGTGATGCTTTCTGACTTCCAGGATCGCGGGGCGAATCAAGTCTTCGCAGGGCGAGACAGAATGGTTGACAATTTCTGGAATAGTCACCTTCTGCTTCGCGAGGCGAACATCCTTCTCGCGGGGCGAGAAACTCCAGAATTATTCCACTTTATTTACCTGAAAACAGAAAATAGAATAAGTGTTTTATTTAACTCTAAATCAACTAAATTAACCTAAAAATACTTTATAGACTCAAAATATTACTTAAGGATAATCAAGTCTAATTTGGGTGAAAATGATATAAAATTAGCACAAAGCCAAGGTCTTTACTAGTTATAAAACCTGTCAAACAGAGGCTCATCAAAATACCCCAAACTTAAACTTTGCTTGTCCCCAAGCAAACTAAAACTTAAAAACTTAAAAAGACTCAAGACCTGGCAAGCTTAAGAATTCAATCAACTTCCCACAGATTTCAATCAATTTACCAAAATATTTTCAATGTTCCCCCCTTTACAAACAAAGCAATCCCCACATTCATTTATTCTAAACAATTGAGAATTTCATCATTCAAACAATTATTAATCTAAGCAGGGGATCTAAGTTACACACAAAAGGGAGATCACCATATTCAAACAACTGCCTTCCTCACAAGGGAAATTTGTGTTTCACTCAATCGCTCAGTTTGTGTCAGGTTATCAACATTTCTCTCAATTTCACTATTAAGAGCACTTCCCATAAATTTGATTTTCATCTCCAAATGATTCCCACAGAAAACATGCAAGCAACATCAGAAGGTCTTTTATGGGTTGTAATGGGGCCTGGCTAAGGGTAGAATATACAAAGGTACTAGGCTGAAGACCCTAGGAACTAAGAGAGCATGAACATTATTTACACTTTGAAATTCCACTCAAGTTCCTTTTCGCATTTTTCATTATGCCTTGGGTGGCTACAACCTTTTTATTTCTTTTTGGCATTTTTGCACTTTTATTTTTTTCTGTTTTTTTTTTCTATTTTTTTTTTCACAATTTTTTTTTTTCAATCCCAAACAACACATTACACCTTGCAGCCACCCCAAACTTAGTTCTTATACCCATTCTAAGATTACATGCTCTCCTAATCCTAAGATCGGGTTAACATGGTTTTCCAGATTTTTGGGCTTATAACATTAGGTTATCAAGAATTAACAGGCTAATAGGCTCAATGGGGCTAACTAGGGAACATGCATTAGGAATTGGTTTTTTTTTTTTTTAGGCTAAGTAGTTATTTACAAAGAAACTGCCTAAATCATCTGAAGCAAACACATAATCATGCAAACCATAAAGAGATTCAAGCAAATTTAGGAAAGTGCAACTTGAAAGTGATTCTCACACAGTCAAAAACATGTTGGAGGCTCAAAACCTCACCTGGACATTCATGCAAATTGTTTGAAGAGATTCTATCCCTAGTGTGTGCTTCTTATCACCCCAAACTTATCATAAATCATGCCATCATAACAAAATCCCAAAGTTCAGTTTTCAATCACATGGGGATCATTTTTCAAAAATTTTTCAAATCCTAGGGGTAAACAGTCAACACATATTATGCAATCAATCTATGCAAATTCAATCAAATCCAATAAACTTGCCAACACAAGACTCAACACACAAATACTCCTGAGCTTCTCAAATTATTCAGGAGCTTTATTGAAAACAAAACAGAAATAAAGCAAGGAAAAGAAAATTAAAAAGAGAGGGTTCAGGAAAACTCATTGAGGGGGCGGTTCCACCAGGATCCCATTGCTTGTAACATAAGTCCCACATGGTAGCCAAAGGGTGGAAGTTCATTCCATGCTTCCCTAACTCGCAGCCTTGATGTGGGGGTGAGCACTTGACAATTATGATGACTTCGCCGAGTGCGGCGGACTTCTCACTCCCATTCGGGTCACAGCTGACCTCTTTATCTACAAAATCTCCCCAATAGAAGTGGGGCTCAACCTCTTGGACCGGCCATGGTACAAAATCCAAGGGTGCAAAATCCAGAGCTTTTGGTTCCACAGGGGGAGGTGGCAAACAGTTAGCTGGGGTTACTGGTGCTGCTTCATTTTCTGCAAGGTCTTCATCCACTGCACTAACAAATTCAACACCTGCTATACATGCAGAAATTTCAGCACACACCACACAAAGGTTATAGTTAGTAGAGTCAGTACATATATCACAATAAAATGAATCAGGAAAATTCTGAATGTCTGGAAATTCAGCAGTTAATTCATCCACCCCATTACTCTCAACACCTGCATCTAAGTCCAAAGATTCTTCTTTATCCTCAAGCACGGTGGAGCAAATGTTCTCCTGATCCTCCTGATGCTCATTTCCTATATGAACATGGCCCTCAACCTCATCTGTCTCCTGTTCCATATGGATGCTTTGCTTAACATACCTTTCAAAATAACATTCTACACACAAAGCAGTGCCAGAACAATAACAATCAGTATATGAATTAGAATCAGGGGATTCAACACACAATTCATCATCAACAGAAACATTATCACAATCATCATCATAAATATTTTCAGGAATAACTTGTGACTCTGTATGTTCTTCAAGGGGCTGTGGAGTTAACATTGAAGCCGAGTTGGCGACAATTTGATCAATTTGCATGGCCAACTTTTGAGATTCAGCTTCACTCCTCTGATATTCAGCCTCCATCCTCTGTTGGAATTCAAGATTGCTCGCCTCCATCATCTGTTGGAATTCGAGATTTTGTTGTGCCCACCGTTGATTATTCTCTTCCATTTGTTGTAGCATTGAAGCAATCTCATCCAAGGTGCTCTGTGAAGGTTCGGAAGATGCAGAGGTGGTCACTTGGGGAGGGTTCGGTGGATAGTTTCCCCAGCTCAACAGGAAGGCTTCCTTCAAATCAAACTAGCTTGAGATGGAATTCTCATCAAGACAATACAGCCAATCTATTGCAGCACCTTCAAGTGAGAACTGGAAAGCTTCCATCTTGATGCGGTCTTCTGTTATTCCTGCAGGTCTCAGCATTATAGAACAAGCAATCTGTAATTCCCTCAGATGCTCCTGCGGATTTTCACCTGCAAAACCACTAAACCTTGGCAACCAGTGTGATAAACCAAGAAAATCAGGAAAATATATGCATGGTGGTTGCTCATAGTAAGCATTAGGCATGTAATTTCGCATATAATTATCCATGGGGGGTGCTAAAATTCACAACCAGACAATGCAGACAAAACTAATTAGCAAAGAGATTTTTATTTTATTTTTTTAAATTTTATTTTCTGCTAATAACAACAAACAAGAGTCCCCGGCAACGGCGCCAATTTTTTGACCGCGCTGTCGTCACGCGCCAAAAAGAACGAGCGTTTATTAAAATAATGTAGTATAGAGCGACAACTCGAGTATTGTCTCTCAAGGACTCTTTACTGTTGTTATTATTAACAGAGAATTAGTAAAAGTCAGAATTTGGGGGGGTTTTGAGATTGAAATAAAATAAAGAAAACAAAACAATGAAAACAAAGCAGTTAAAGAGAATAGCAAATAAACTAAAGACGATTAATCTACTGTTCTTGGTTTCCCACTATCATTGGTTCAAATAAATCCAAGCCATAAGCAAATTCTAATCCCCTCCCGGTTGTAGCAACAATTAACAACGCAATCACTACTACGGATGTATGTTCCTATTCCCGAAATAACAAACGGGGTGAAGCCCTCATGAACAAACGAACATGAACGAACACACATGAAATAACAAACGCGATTAAGTATAGAAACATAACATCACCGAAATGAACCAATACAACACTATACATTCCTGAAATAACAAACAGAAACATATAGTATTGCATTGAAAAGAGAAAAGCATACAAAACAGGAATACAAGAACCTCTAGTGTAAATGGAAACCAATCCCAGTAGATTAATCTAGGAGACTAGTTCTCCATTACAGAATTAAACACAAAAGTAAAGAAAATAAACTACTGAAAACTACTACTACTGTCTATCAAAGATTAGCCAAAACTGGCTAACTCTGACCAGCCTCTTCAGTTCTGCCTAAGACTGGCTTATATACAACTTCTGGACTACGCTGACTCGCGAGGCGAATGATGACTCGCGAGGCGAATCTTCAACTTTTGGTATTCTCGCGAGGCGAAGCACGACTCGCGTGGCGAGGAATGGAAAGGTCATGACTTCTGGGCTTCACTCTCGCGAGGCGAGGATTGTATTCGCGAGGCGAACTCTTCAACTTCCAAACTGTAACGCCCGTGACCTTTCACACGGGTAAACCGTGATGCTTTATGACTTCCAGGATTGCGGGGCGAATCAAGTCTTCGCGGGGCGAGACAGAATGGTTGGCAATTTCTGGAACAGTCACCTTCTGCTTCGCGAGGCGAACATCCTTCTCGCGGGGCGAGAAACTCCAGAATTATTCCTCTTTATTTACCTGAAAACATAAAATAGAATAAGTATTTTATTTAACTCTAAATCAACTAAATTAACCTAAAAATACTTTATAGACTCAAAATATTACTTAAGGACAATCAAGTCTAATTTGGGTGAAAATGATATAAAATTAGCACAAAGCCAAGGTCTTTACTAGTTATAAAACCAGTCAAACAGAGGCTCATCAAAATACAATTTTTTGACCGCGCTGTCGCCACGCGCCAAAAAGAACGAGCGTTTATTAAAATAATGTAGTATAGAGCGACAACTCGAGTATCGTCTCTCAAGGACTCTTTAGTGTTGTTATTATTAACAGAGAATTAGTAAAAGTCAGAATTTGGGGGGGTTTTGAGATTGAAATAAAATAAAGAAAACAAAACAATGAAAACAAAGCAGTTAAAGAGAATAACAAATAAACTAAAGACGATTAACCTACTGTTCTTGGTTTCCCACTATCATTGGTTCAAATAAATCCAAGCCCTAAGCAGATTCTAATCCCCTCCCGGTTGTAGAACAATTAACAACGCAATCACTACTACGGATGTATGTTCCTATTCCCGAAATAACAAACGGGGTGAAGCCCTCATGAACAAACGAACATGAACGAACACACGCGAAATAACAAACGCGAACCGCCCTTAATGAGTTTTCTTAACCCTTTCTTCTTTTTTCTTTTCCTTGCTTTATTTCTGTTTTGTTTTTAATAAAGCTCCTGAATAATTTGAGAAGTTCAGGAGTTGTGTTGAGTCTTGTGTTGGCAAGTTTATTGGATTTGATTGAATTTGCATAGATTGATTGCATAATATGTGTTGACTGTTTACCCCTAGGATTTGAAATTTTTTTGAAAAATGATCCCCATGTGATTGAAAACTGAACTTTGGGATTTTGTTATGATGGCATGATTTATGATAAGTTTGGGGTGATAGGAAGCACACACTAGGGATAGAATGTCTGTCAAACAAATTGCAAAAATGTCCAGGTGAGGTTTTGAGCCTCCAACATGTTTTAAATTGTGTGAAAATCACTTTTGATTGCACTTTCCTGAATTTGCTTGAATCTCTTTTTGGTTTGCATGATTATGTGTTTGCTTCAGATGATTTAGGCATTTTCTTTGTAAATAACTACTTAGCCTAAAAATAACCAATTCCTAATGCATGTTCCCTAGTTAGCCCCATTGAGCCTATTAGCCTGTTAATTCTTGATAACTTAATGTTATAAGCCCAAAAATCTGGAAAACCATGTTAACCCGATCTTAGGATTAGGAGAGGATGTAATCTTAGAATGGGTGCAAGAAACTAAGTTTGGGGTGGCTGCAAGGTGTAATATGTTGTTGGGATTGAAAAAAAAAATACAATAAAAAGGTTGGAGCCAAAGGCTTGTAAAAAAAAATATATGAAAAAAGAAAAGAAAAAGAAAAGAAAAACAGAAAAAAATAAAAGTGCAAAAATGCCAAAAAGAAATAAAAAGGTTGTAGCCACCTAAGGCATAATGAAAAATGCGAAAAGGAACTTGAGTGGAATTTCAAAGTGTAAATAATGTTCATGCTCTCTTAGTTCCTAGGGTCTTCAGCCTAGTATCTTTGTATATCCTACCCTTAGCCAGGCCCCATTACAACCCATAAAAGACCTTCTGATGTTACTTGCATGTTTTCTGTGGGAATCATTTGGAGATGAAAATCAAATTTATGGGAAGTGCTCTTAACAGTGAAATTGAGAGAAATGTTGATAACCTGACACAAACTGAGCGATTGAGTGAAACACAAATTTCCCTTGTGAGGAAGGCAGTTGTTTGAATATGGTGATCTCCCTTTTGTGTGTAACTTAGATCCCCTGCTTAGATTAATAATTGTTTGAATGATGAAATTCTCAATTGTTTAGAATAAATGAATGTGGGGATTGCTTTGTTTGTAAAGGGGGGAACATTGAAAATATTTTGGTAAATTGCTTGAAATCTGTGGGAAGTTGATTGAATTCTTAAGCTTGCCAGGTCTTGAGTCTTTTTAAGTTTTTAAGTTTTAGTTTGCTTGGGGACAAGCAAAGTTTAAGTTTGGGGTATTTTGATGAGCCTCTGTTTGACTGGTTTTATAACTAGTAAAGACCTTGGTTTTTGCTAATTTTATATCATTTTCACCCAAATTAGACTTGATTAACCTTAAGTAATATTTTGAGTCTATAAAGTATTTTTAGGTTAATTTAGTTGATTTAGAGTTAAATAAAATACTTATTCTATTTTCTGTTTTCAGGTAAATAAAGAGGAATAATTCTGGAGTTTCTCGCCCCGCGAGAAGGATGTTCGCCTCGCGAAGCAGAAGGTGACTGTTCCAGAAATTGCCAACCATTCTGTCTCGCCCCGCGAAGACTTGATTCGCCCCGCGAGCCTGGAAGTCAGAAAGCATCACGGTTTACCCGTGTGGAATGTCACGGGCGTTACAGTTTGGAATCTGAAGAGTTCGCCTCGCGAATCCAATCCTCGCCTCGCGAGAGTGAAGCCCAGAAGTCATGCCCTTTCCATTCCTCGCCGCGCGAGTCGTGCTTCGCCTCGCGAGAATACCAAAAGTTGAAGATTCGCCTCGCGAGTCATCATTCGCCTCGCGAGTTAGCGTAGTCCAGAAAGTTGTATATAAGCCTGTCTTAGGCAGAACTGAGGAGTTAGTCAGAGTTAGCCAGTTTTGGCTAGTCTTTGATAGACAGATTTTTGACCGCGCCGTCGCCACGCGCCAAAAAGAACGAGCGATTAAAATAATGTAGTATAGAGCGACAACTCGAGTATCGTCTCTCAAGGACTCTTTAGTGTTGTTATTATTAACAGAAAATCAAAAGTTAGTTTAGGGAGGGGGGGGGGGGCGGGGGGGGGTTTGGATTGAGACAAAATAAATAAAACAAAGCAATAAAAACAGGCAGTTTAAGAGACTAACAAATAAGCTAAAGAACGATTAACCTACTGTTCTTGGTTTCCCACTATCATTGGTTCAAATAAATCCAAGCCCTAAGCGGATTCTAATCCCCTCCCGGTTGTAGCAACAATTAACAACGCAATCACTACTACGGATGTATGTTCCTATTCCCGAAATAACAAACGGGGTTAAGCCCTCATGAACAAACGAACATGAATGAACACACGCGAAATAACAAACGCGATTAAGTATAAGAACATGGCATCACCGAAATGAATCAATACAACACTATACATTCCTGAAATAACAAACAGAAACATATAGCATTGCATCGAAAAGAGAAAGGCAAATAAAACAGGAATTATAGAACCTCAAATGTAATAGAAACCAATCACAGTAGATTAATCTAGGAGACTAATTCTCCATTACAGAAATAAACATAAAAGAAAAGGAAGGAAAATAAACTACTACTACTGACTATCAAAGACTAGCCAAAACTGGCTAACTCTGACCTCCTCTTCAATTCTGCCTAAGACAGGCTTATATACAACTTCTGGACTACGCTGACTCGCGAGGCGAATCTTCAACTTTTGGTATTCTCGCGAGGCGAAGCACGACTCGCGTGGCGAGGAATGGAAAGGTCATGACTTCTGGGCTTCACTCTCGCGAGGCGAGGATTGGATTCGCGAGGTGAACTCTTCAAATTCCAAACTGTAACGCCCATGACCTTTCACACGGGTAAACCGTGATGCTTTCTAACTTCCAGGCTCGCGGGGCGAATCAAGTCTTCGCGGGGCGAGACAGAATGGTTGGCAATTTCCGGAACAGTCACCTTCTGGTTCGCGAGGCGAACATCCTCCTCGCGGGGCGAGAAACTCCAGAATTATTCCTCTTTATTTACCTGAAAACAGAAAATAGAATAAGTATTTTATTTAACTCTAAATCAACTAAATTAACCTAAAAATACTTTATAGACTCAAAATGCTACTTAAGGACAATCAAGTCTAATTTGGGTGAAAATGATATAAAATTAGCACAAAGCCAAGGTCTTTACTAGTTATAAAACCAGTCAAACAGAGGCTCATCAAAATACCCCAAACTTAAACTTTGCTTGTCCCCAAGCAAACTAAAACTCAAAAACTTAAAAAGACTCAAGACCTGGCAAGCTCAAGGATTCAATCAACCTTGCACAAATTTCAAGCAATTTATCAAAACAGTTTTTCTTCAATGTTCCCCCCTTTCAAACAAAGTAATCCCCACAATCATTTATTCTAAACAATTGAAAATTTCATCATTCAAACATTCATTAATCTAAGCAGGGGATCTAAGTTACACACAAAAGAGAGATCACCAAATCCAAACAACTGCCTTCCTCACAAGGGAAATTTGTGTTTCACTCAATCGCTCAATTTGTGTCAGGCTATCAACATTGCACTCAATTTTCACTTTTAAGAGCACTTCCCATAAATTTGGTTTTCATCTCAAAATGATTCCCACAGAATACATGCAAGCAACATCAGAAGGTCTTTTATGGGTTGTAATGGGGCATGGCTAAGGATAGGATGTACAAAGGAACTAGGCTGAAGACCCTAGGAACTAAGAGAGCATGAAACATTTTTACACTTTGAATTTAACTCAAGTTCCTTTTTCATTTTTCATTTTGCTTTGGGTGACTACAACCTTTTTATTCCTTTTTGGCATTTTTGCACTTTTATTTTATTTTTATTTTTTTTTCTATTTTTCTTTTCTTTTTTTTCTTTTTTCTTTTTTACACTTTTCTTCTTTTTTTTTTCTTTTTTCCAATCCCAAACAACACATTGCACCGGGTAGACACCCCAAACTTAATTTCTTGCAACCAATTTCTCACCAAGCTTCCATGCTCTCCTAATCCTAAGATCGGGTTAACATGGCTTTCCAGATTTTTGCTTATAACATAAGGTTAACAAGAATTAATAGGCTAATAGGCTCAATGGGGCTAACTAGGGAACATGCATTAGGATTTGGTTATTTTTAGGCTAAGTAGCTATTTACAAAGAAAATGCCTAAATCATTTGAAGCAAACACATAATCATGCAAACCAAAAAGAGATTCAAGCAAATTCAGGAAAGTGCACTTCAAAAGTGATTTTAACACAATTTAAAACATGTTGGAGGCACAAAACCTCACCTGGACATTTTTGCAAATTGTTTGACAGAGATTCTACCCCTAGTGTGTGCTTCCTATCACCCCAAACTTATCATAAATCATGCCATCATAATAAAATCTCGAAGTTCAGTTTTCAATTACATAGGGATCAAATTTCAAAAAAATTTCTCAAATCCTAGGGGGGAAACAGTCAACACATAACATGCAACCCATCTATGCAAATTCAATAAAATCCAATAAACTTGCCAACACCAGACTCAACACACAAATACTCCTGAGCTTCTCAAATTATTCAGGAGCTTTATTGAAAACAAAACAGAAATAAAGCAAGGAAAAGAAAATTAAAAAGAGAGGGTTCAGGAAAACTCATTGAGGGGGCGGTTCCACCAGGATCCCATTGCTTGTAACATAAGTCCCACATGGTAGCCAAAGGGTGGAAGTTCATTCCATGCTTCCCTAACTCGCAGCCTTCATGTGGGGGTGAGCACTTGACAATCATGATGACTTCGCCTAGTGCGGCGGACTTCTCACTCCCCTTCGGGTCACAGCTGACCTCTTTATCTACAAAGTCTCCCCAATAGAAGTGGGGCTCAACCTCTTGGACCGGCCATGGTGCAAAATCCAAGGGTGCAAAATCCAGAGCTTTTGGTTCCACAGGGGGTGGTGGCAAACAGTTAGCTGGGGTTACTGGTGCTGCTTCCTTTTCTGCACTTTCTTCATTCACTGCACTAACAAAGTTATCACCTGCTATACATGCAGAAATTTCAGCACACACCACACAAAGGTTAGAGTTAGTAGAGTCAGTACATATATCACAATAAAATGAATCAGGAAAATTCTGAATGTCTGGAAATTCAACAGTTAATTCATCCACCCCATTACTTTTAACACATGCATCTAAGACCAAAGATTCTTCTTTATTCTCAAGCACGGTGGAGCAAATGTTCTCCTGATCCTCCTGATGCTCATTTCCTATATGAACATGGCCCTCAACCTCATCTGTCTCCTGTTCCATATGGATGCTTTGCTTAACATACCTTTCAAAATAACATTCTACACACAAAGCAGTGCCAGAACAATAACAATCATCAGGGGATTCAACACACAATTCATCATCAACAGAAATATTATCACAATCATCATCAGAAGTATCTTCAAGAATAACTTGTGCCTCTGTAAGTTCTTCAATGGGCTGTGGAGTTAGCATTGCAGCCGAGTTGGCGGTAACTTGATCAATTAGAGCGGACAACTTCTGAGATTCAGCTTGGCTCCTCTGGTATTCAGCCTCCATCATCTGTTGAATTTCGAGAAAGTTTGCTTCCATTTGTGCATTCATTTGCTTGATCAGGTCCTCCAGTGAAGGTTCGGAAGGTGCAGCTCTGAAGGCAGGATAGTATCTAAACAGGAAGGCTTCCTTCAAATCAAACCAGCTTGAGATGGAATTCTCATCAAGACAATACAGCCAATCTCTTGCAGCGCCTTCAAGTGAGAACTGGAAAGCTTCCATCTGAATGTGATCTTCTCATTATTCCCGCAGGTCTCAAGATTATAGAACAAGCAACTGGAATTCCCTCGGATGCTCCTGCGGATTTTCACCGCAAAACCACTAAACCTTGGCAACCAAAGGTGATAAACCAAGAAAATCGGAAAATATATGCATGGTGGTTGCTCATAGTAAGCATTAGGCATGTAATTTCGCATATACCTATCCATGGGGGGTGCTAAAATTCACAACCAGACAATGCAGACAAAACTAATTTAGCAAAGAGAATTTTTTTTATTTTTTTATTTTAAATTTTTTTTTCCTGCTAATAACAACAAACCAGAGTCCCCGGCAATGGCGCCAATTTTTGGCCGCGCTGTCGCCACGCGCCAAAAAGAACGAGCGATTAAAATAATGTAGTATAGAGCGACAACTCGAGTATCGTCTCTCAAGGACTCTTTAGTGTTGTTATTATTAACAGAAAATCAAAAGTTAGTTTTGGGGGGGGGGGGGGGGGGGGGTTGGGATTGATACAAAATAAAGAAAACAAAGCAATAAAAACAGGCAATTTAAGAGACTAACAAATAAGCTAAAGAACGATTAACCTACTGTTCTTGGTTTCCCACTATCATTGGTTCAAATAAATCCAAGCCCTAAGCGGATTCTAATCCCCTCCCGGTTGTAGCAACAATTAACAACGCAATCACTACTACGGATGTATGTTCCTATTCCCGAAATAACAAACGGGGTTAAGCCCTCATGAACAAACGAACATGAATGAACACACGCGAAATAACAAACGCGATTAAGTATAAGAACATGGCATCACCGAAATGAATCAATACAACACTATACATTCCTGAAATAACAAACAGAAACATATAGCATTGCATCGAAAAGAGAAAGGCAAATAAAACAGGAATTATAGAACCTCAAATGTAATAGAAACCAATCACAGTAGATTAATCTAGGAGACTAATTCTCCATTACAGAAATAAACATAAAAGAAAAGGAAGGAAAATAAACTACTACTACTGACTATCAAAGACTAGCCAAAACTGGCTAACTCTGACCTCCTCTTCAATTCTGCCTAAGACAGGCTTATATACAACTTCTGGACTACGCTGACTCGCGAGGCGAATGATGATTCGCGAGGCGAATCTTCAACTTTTGGTATTATCGCGAGGCGAAGCACGACTCGCGTGGCGAGGAATGGAAAGGTCATGACTTCTGGGCTTCACTCTCGCGAGGCGAGGATTGGATTCGCGAGGCGAACTCTTCAAATTCCAAACTGTAACGCCCGTGACCTTTCACACGGGTAAACCGTGATGCTTTCTGACTTTCAGGCTCGCGGGGCGAATCAAGTCTTCGCGGGACGAGACAGAATGGTTGGCAATTTCCGGAACAGTCACCTTCTGGTTCGCGAGGCGAACATCCTCCTCGCGGGGCGAGAAACTCCAGAATTATTCCTCTTTATTTACCTGAAAACAGAAAATAGAATAAGTATTTTATTTAACTCTAAATCAACTAAATTAACCTAAAAATACTTTATAGACTCAAAATGCTACTTAAGGACAATCAAGTCTAATTTGGGTGAAAATGATATAAAATTAGCACAAAGCCAAGGTCTTTACTAGTTATAAAACCAGTCAAACAGAGGCTCATCAATGGGGTCTCCAAATGGCTATGGACCAACAATTGAAAGAGGTTATTATTTTAACTGATGCACTGATGGTGGTAAATTGTATTAATGGAAAGTTCTTTAGGGGTCGTTTGGTTGGAGGGGTTTGGAGGGGAGGGGAGGTTTTTTTTTAAATCTTTTGTGTTTGGTTCAATTTTTGGAGGGGAGGGGAGCAAAATCCCTCCTTAAATGAGTTTTGGCTCCCCTCCAATATTTTCACGTGCATTGACTAAAATATCCCTACTTTTCTATTTTTAAATAAATAATTATAAGGGTTTAAAAGTAAAGTTGTTTTCAAATCCCTCCCGTCCTGAACCAAACATGAAAGTGTTGTTTGACCTCACCTCCCCTCCTCCATCTCAACCAAACACAATGTCTAATTACAATCCCTCCCCTCCCCTCCCTTGAATCAAACACACCCTTATAGCTACAATAGATTTAGTTATTGAAGACTGTAAAGTGCTGATGAACATGTTAGGTTATGTTACAGTTTCTTATATAGGTAGGCAGCTTAATGTGGAAGCTCATAACATGGTAGGGGTAACAAAAGCTTTAGGCTCAAAGTCCTGGTTGGGGTATGTCCCTTCTCTAGACTTTGTTACAAGTTGTAATCCTTCTATTTTCTTTCAATGATCAGTATGTTTGCATTTCAAAAAAAAAAGGTGAAAGAAATGAATTCTGTACGTCATGTTATTTATGTAACGCCCTTCGGTACATTAGTAACCCAAATTAATTTCAATAAAAATCCTTCAAAACATTTAATAAAAAAAACACAAGTCATAAAATTTTTCTCAAATAACTAAGTATGAAAATACCTCGTATTAAATAAAATAATAGTATTTACAAAGTATTGAAAAATATTATTAAATCCAATCATTTGAATAAAAACTAAAAGCCTCAAAACCGGGCGTCTAATTACAATCTGAGAAAAATAATATGTAAACCAAAGAACGTCGTCCGCATAATACTCCAAACCACACTACATTACTAACCAACTAGCTAATCAAAGATAACTCTTCAAATCTCTGGATCCTCAACAACGATGTCCTCGGACTCTGAAAACAACACTTATAATGAGATATAAAATCCCAGTGCACAACAATACATTTATAAAATGTTTCGAAAATAATGTTGTTCTCAGCCGGTGCGGTAATCGGAAAAACTGTTCATGGTATCTCCTAATTTCCCAAAATAATATATAAAAAAATACTTTTAATAACAACAAAAATTTCATCAAGTCAAATTCATATAACATAAGATCAACTCGTCTCAATGCATCACATTCCATATACCAAGTAAATTCTAAATTAATCAAAGTGGCTCAAAGGCCTCATAACTAATCTGGTCTCTTCTTCGGCATGCCATAAATCTCACACATCACATGACAATGGCGTCCCCATTGCCCACCCCTACTCATGCGGAGTGTTTCAATGTCACCCTCCTCCTTCGGAGACATTTCTATTTCGATACCTCCCATGTGCACATGGCGATATTTCTCCCTTTTTGACACCCCAACGTGTGACGGTATATACTTTCGATACCCCTTTTTAGGCGGTATTGCTCTTTTTCGACATCCCAATTATATGGGGATGTTATTTTCGATACCCCATTACGGTGGTATTACTTTTTGATACCCCTATCATAGGTGGTATTGCGGCAAACATCATACAATATATTGTAACTCAAATATGTCATGTGTCATGCATGTAACAAACCATTTCCCTCAATTTTAAATATATAAACTTCCACCAATGACAAACAATCATGAATATCACAACACATCACACATGAATAAGCACGTTACAACATCAATTAATTATCCTTTTAAACAAAACCCCAATTTTAGGATTTAGGTTACTAACAATATGCATCAAGTCAATTAAAGACTCCCAAAACCACATGGTAATCCCTTATCAACAAAAACAATCATATATATACCATGGAAAGTGTTCGCAAAAAGTACTGCTACTCACCTCTTGAAGACCTCCAAATAGCTCTAATTGTTTCCTACTGCGAATCCTAACGTTTACCAAGAGTTATCATCATCTTCCTCTTCCTAGACTCCCTCTTCCACAACTATCTCTTCTTAATCCTTGAATTTCTTCTCTTCTTAGTTGTTTCTAAGTTTCTAGGTGTAATTAGGGTTCAAAAACGCACCCTAAGAGTGTTAAGATTCTATTTATAGAGCCCCCAATAGCCCAAAACGTGTAAAAACGCGCTAAGCCTGCTTACTCTGCATATGGTGCTGTATTTCTCACATATCTTGAGTTATAGACATTCAAAAATTATAAATTTTATATCGTTGGAAAGATAAAAGAATTGTATACAACTGTTATGAAGACCACAAAATCTGAAACCGACGTTTAGATAGTCAAAACGTGGATAGAATTTAAAAAAAGGGTTCTGGCGCTGGAACATGAATAGTGTGTACGAATTTGGTCATAACCTGAGCTACAAGAATCCAATTTGGACGAATTTGGTGTCTATGGAAACCTAAGAGATAGGGCTATATTTCTTATAGATATCTCGAATTCAAACAAGTTCTCTTTGGTTACGAAATATCCATATGAAGTTAGGTATCTAGTCATATAATGCGAAATTGGGCTTAAAACACTCAAACTATCTATTTATAATGGGTAACACAGCATGGGCCTTGATATTCTTATGTTTCCTATCATTATTGCCGCAATAATTTAGTCCAGGGTAGGTTCTTATCCTTATTTTTATTTTATTTTATTTTAAATCAATTTTACATTATTGTGGAACCCACTGGATTTTTATTATAAAGAAAACAATTATAATAAACTCTTATACTACCCTTTTTTTTATTAAAATAATTATATTTTAATTTTTAGGATGTTACAATTTAAGGGTGTTCATCAACTGATCCAAACCGATTTAAACCGCAAAAATCAAACCGAAAAACTAAAAACCGATCAAACCGAAAAACCGAAAAAATCGAAAACCGAAAAAACCACTTTTCTTCATTGGATTGGATCGGATTTTAGATCCCCTAGTGAAATCCAATCCAATCCAATCCAAACCGATCTACTATAGATATATACTATTATTTTTGAAATTATAATATTACTCATACTTAAACATTGTTTTTCATACTTTTTATGACCCTCATTGTTTTTCATACATTTTATGACCCTCATCATCTTTAATATTTTTGTTGGAATGACATATATGAGATTATTTAGAATAAATGGTAATGTCTTGAAGTTATATTTTTCTAAAAGTTTTGATGCATAACATATATATACTTGATTGGGTAAACATGAAAAATAGGAAATCAATTAAGTAATTGAAAAAATAATTAGCTACAATTTATTTGTAGATTATTCAAGGAAAAAATAGGATAAGTGGGAGTAAGATATAGAGAATTAACATAAAAGAATATTTAACATATAAAATGTGTTAAAAAATATCAATAATTAATTTTTCTCAAACTACCAATATTTTGTCAAGAATTCTCCAAAATTTTCACCACTTTTAATCAAATCAAATAACAGTTAATAAGGAACAAATAATTATTGGATTTCATAAATGTTCTACTGTTCTAGTATAGAGAGAGGTTAAAATAGGTATTAGGCACCCTAAACTAGCTCCCTTAAATAAAAATTATCTTTTGTCCACTATTAAATAAGTAGAAAGGACACTTGACATAAGGAAAATAAAATAAAGTATGACAAAAATCGAATTATCCAATCCAATCCAAACCGCATTTGATTGGATTTGATCGGATTTTTTTAAGAAAACAGACCGATCCAATTCAAACCGCATATTGTTTTCACCATTGGATCGGATGATTTTTTAACTCAAAATCGATCCAATCCAATTTAATCCATGAACACCCCTAATGTTATTAGAGAAAATCAGTAAATCACATAAATTAGTTTTGTATAAAATTGCTGAACAATTGTATAATGACTGATATATATATATATATATATATATATATATATATATATATATATATATATATATATATATCATGTTAAAGAACTTTTTTCCCTCTAGGAGTCCATTGGTCCACAAATACAATTCAATTCAATTCAACATTTTCAGCTTTTTCAACACCCAATGTCAGTTTTGAGTTTTGACACGTCTAGGAACTGAAACAGCTCGAAACCGAATATTCTATTATTCCATTTTTTCTTTTTTTAGTGAGCTATTATTCCCATTATTCTGATCAACGACTCTAACGGCCATACAAGGCGATGAATAATGATAGTTATACATATTTTTGGTTTCTAATAACCTATATATATATATATATATTTATATGTATTTATTATTTTTTTTCTTTTATCATATATATTTATTACTTTAAAATAACCAATCAACATATAATATTTATACATGATATTCCAAAAATATCTATAATTATCATTTCTCCGCAATTGATGGACCCGTATGGCAGTTTAGCACCCCATCGTCACACCATTTTAAAATTATTTCCACTTTTATAAAAATAATAAATAGATCGATTAAATGGTTATTCATTATAGTATCAAAATTAAATTATATATTATATGAGACTAAAGAGATTGATTAAAAAATTAAAAAAGAAAATCTTTATACTATAAATTTTTATTTTATAATCATGACATAAGTACGAAGTATCCATCATCGTTAGTAGTGACCAATCTCTGTCGAAAAACCTGTTGGACACATAAGATGTGTTCTCCCCTCCCAACTAAATTTTCTCCATACTATAAAATATAACTTTTAAACTTTGAATACACTACTTCCTAATACACAAGTTTTATCTTTGATTTTTCAAGCAATGTCTAAAGATATCGGTTAAAAATATATTTTAATATATTATTAATATTGTCCATGAAAAAAAAAGTTCTTATGTCCAAAAGAAATTAAGATTCTCACTTCCTTGAAATTTTGGGAAAAACTTAACTACAAAAGTTTCCCGAAAATGTTAATTTCATGAGAATGTGTGTATTTTTAAAAAGTATATCAAATATGAGAATATGAATTTTTGAAGTTAAAATTCTTGAGAAATTTAAATAAATAAAAAATCTACCAAACACATTTTAAGACAAGTCAAGCAATCCGAAAAAGCAAGTTTTAAACTCTTAAAATGATAAATAGTACATACCTTTTCCATAAAAACGTAAAAACCTAATTATTCCTTTATAGAAGATCTAATCATATTTATAATAGGGATGACAATAGGTTCGGCCGAGCTAGCCATTAATAAGTCCGGGCCTGACCTGCATTCCAATCTCGAGGCTTGAGTCTGGCCTATGGCCTGATATAGGCAAATTTTTAAGACCCGAGTCGAGCCTTCTTTAAAGCTTGGTCTGGCTTGAAAGCCTACTTAAAAACCTTTTTATCTACAAAGTATTTAAATATATCTCCACCTATAAACAGGTCATAGACATTCACTTGTAAATAGGCTCGTAAGCCTCTAATAATAAAGAGGTTAGTATGGGTGTTCATCAACCGATCCAAACCGTAAAAACCGAACCGAAAACCGAAAACCGAAAAAACCGCGGTTTTTTATTGGATCGGATTTTGGATCCTATAGTGAAATCCAATCCAATCCAATCCAAACCAATCTATTATATACATATACTATTAGTTTAGAAATTATAGTATTACTCATACTTAAACATTATTCTTCATACTTTTATGTCTCTCATTCTCTTTAATATTTTTGTTGAAATGACATATATAAGACTTTTTAGAATAAATATTAATGTCTTGAAGTTATATTTTACTAAAATCTTTGATGCATAGCATATATATATTTGATTGAGTAATCATGAAAAATAGGAAAACAATTAAATAAATTTGAAAATTAATTAGCTACAATTTATTTGCAGCCGATTTAAGGAAAAAATATGATAAGTAGTAGTAGATATAGAGAATTGATATAAAAGAAAGTGTTAAAAAATATCAATAATTTTTTTTGTTCTCAAACTCCCAAATTAAAACGAAGATTATCTTTTATCCACTGTTAAATAAGTAGAAATGACACTTGACATTAGAAAAAAAAAGTATGACAAAAACCGAATTATCCAATCTAATCCAAACTGCATTTGATTGGATTGGATCAGATTGTATTTTTTTAAGGAAGCAAACCGATCCAATCCAAACCGCACGATGTTTTCATCATTGGATCGGATGACTTTTTAGCTCAAAATCGATCCGATCCAATCCAATCCCCTAGAAGTTAGTAGACCTATACTAATAAATATGCCACCATACATTCAAAATTAAATAGGCAAGTAGGCCACTAGATAGCCAATAAGCCTTTACATTCAAATATTATAAATAATATTTTATTTTATATATATATATATATATATATATATATATATGTTAAATAGGCCGGCTTGATAGGCCTCTTAGACTTTTAAAAAAATCTTGACCTGACATTTTTACTAAATAGGTTAGACCAAATTAGATCTTAAATAAATTAGGCTCAAGGCTCTCGACGAGCAGCATGACGTATTCCCATCCCTAATCACAAATGATATTTGAAATCTGGGAGAGTTAAAAAGGAAACATTTTTCTCCTTTATGAAACAAAAATGCTAAGCGAACACAATTTCGGGACACACATACGACGACAGCGTATGAACAGTGCACAACGCGGCACTGTAGCTACACTGTGCAGCACTGTAGCGGGTCCTTTGTTTAAATTTTTTTTTTTTTTTATAAATAATATTTTTGATTAAGTATGTGTAAATATCTGGTGAATCGGGTACAAATATCTGGTGAATTCAGTTCATTATCTGGTGAATGAGTTTTTTTGAGAAATATTTTTTTTGGTTAAGTATGTGCAAATATCTAGTGAATCAGGTATAAATATATGGTGAATTCAGTTCATTATCTGGTGAATATGTTTTTTTGAGAAATAATTTTTTTGGTTAAGTATGTGCAAATATATGGTGAATGAGATATAAATATCTGGTGAATTCAGTTCATTATGTGGTGAATGTGTTTTTTTTTTTATAAATAAATTTTTTGGTTAAGTATGTGTAAATATCTGGTGAATGAGTTTTTTTGATAAATAATTTTTTTGGTTAAGTATGTGCAAATATCTGGTGAATCATGTACAAATAGCTGGTGAATTCAGTTCATTATCTGGTGAATGATTTTTTTTTTTAGAAATACTTTTTTTGGTTAAATATGTGCAAATATCTGGTGAATCAGGTATAAATATCTGGTGAATTCGGTTCATTATCTGGTGAAATTTTTTTTTGAGAAATAAATTTTTTGGTTAAGTATGTGCAAATATATGGTGAATCGGTATAAATATCTGGTGAATTCAGTTCATTATTTGATGAATGTGTTTTTTTTTATAAATAAATTTTTATAAATAAATCAGGTATAAATATCTGGTAAATGAGTTTTTTTAGAAATAAAATTTTTATTTTTTTGAAAAATTCAAAATTTGAAAAAAAATAAAAAAAATAAAATTGGTGCTATAGTAATACTGTATAGCTAGTGTCATATTGTTATACAAAAGCTGTCTTCAATTAGCAGCTCTCTTTATGAAATCAGTGGTAAGAATATCCCTGGGTTTGTTTTCTCAAGGTAGAAATCAGCGGCTGGAGTCTAGAAGCTACTTTCGTTTTCCCCAAGCCAAACGGTCACGTGACCGTGACCCCTTTGTATTCAGACATAACCCTTTTAAATAGGCCCCCTTAACCCTTGTTTTCCTCACCAAACAACACTCTTAATCACTCTCTCACTCTTTGTTACTCCTAATCTCATTTTTCATAACTAAAGCTCCTCTCATGGGTACTCTTTTCTCCTTTCCATCTTTATTTTTCATTTTACCTTCCAATATCTATCATTTTCCAATTTCTAATATGTCTCTCTTTATTTGTTGACCAGCATCGGACAAGAAGATTAAGATCGGAATCAATGGTAATTACCTTTTTTTTCTTCATGTGTCATACAAATACTTTGAGTCTATTTGGTTTGTTTCAGTTCCGGTTTCTATTTCCTGATTTCAAATATAGTTACAACAAAAAATATTTCAAAATTATTATTTTGTTTTCTTCCTTTTATCAATTTTTTTTTGTTTTTATTTATTACTTTGTTTTCATTCTATTTACTGTACCGCAGACACCAAATCAAAGAGACCCTTATGTGTTTTTATTTTATTTCATGTAATACTAATACTAATACTAATTATTACTATGTAGGATTTGGAAGGATTGGTCGTTTGGTGGCAAGAGTTGCACTTCAAAGGAATGATATTGAGCTCGTTGCTGTCAACGATCCTTTCATCACCACTGATTACATGGTAAACTCTATTCCTATGACTGTGATTTGTGTAGAAAACAAAAAAAAACTAGTAGTTGTTGCTAACAATGTGCTTTGTTTGATTGTTCTGGTAGACATACATGTTCAAATACGACACCGTTCATGGGCAGTGGAAGCATTTTGATGTCAAGGTTAAGGACTCTAAGACCCTTCTCTTTGGTGACAAGCCCGTCACTGTTTTTGGATTCAGGTAAAGTTTCTATTCTATATATTATATTATTTAATCTAATTGAATTAAATTTATGAGTTTTGATCTATAATAATTCATTAGGAACCCTGAGGAGATTCCATGGGGTGAAGCTGGTGCTGATTTTGTTGTTGAATCAACTGGTGTATTTACTGACAAGGAAAAGGCTGCTGCTCACTTGAAGGTACCCTATGATCACTGATCCTCAGTGCTTCTATTGATTAGTATTTGTTATTCATGTTGACTTTTGGTGTTTTGATTTCATTTTGACTTCTAATTTGTTTAAAAAAAAAAGAAGAAATTAAAATTGATTAGATGTGTATGAAGATTATTCAATGATTTAAAATGGGTATGGTTTGAATTTGGATTTTCATGTGGATTAGGGTGGTGCTAAGAAGGTTGTGATTTCTGCCCCAAGCAAAGATGCACCCATGTTTGTTATTGGTGTTAATGAGAAGGAATACAAACCAGAGCTTGACATTGTTTCCAATGCTAGCTGCACTACTAATTGCCTTGCTCCCCTCGCCAAGGTATTTTTTTATTATTTTATTCTATATCCCTGTATTATATATTGTTGCTTCAATCACAATTTCAAATTTGATTGAGATTTTGTTAATTATTAATGTTAATTTTCCCAGGTTATCAATGACCGATTTGGAATTGTTGAGGGTCTTATGACCACGATTCACGCCATCACAGGTTAGCTATATTATCTTTTTGAATTCGTCTTTGATTTTTTTTTTTTTAAATTTTTAATTTAAGATGAAGATGATATTCATTGTGCACATTTTTTTTATAAATTAGCTACTCAGAAAACTGTTGATGGTCCATCAAACAAGGACTGGAGGGGTGGAAGAGCTGCTTCCTTCAATATAATTCCCAGCAGCACTGGAGCTGCTAAGGTATCTATGAATCAATATATATATATATATATATATATATATATGTATATATATATTGTTATATATTGGATTGAATGATATAAATTTTATCCTCAACCCTTAGTTCTTTCTCACCATTGAATGTTGAATTTGGAACAAACAGGCTGTAGGAAAAGTTCTTCCATCACTAAATGGTAAATTGACTGGAATGTCATTCCGAGTCCCTGTCGTGGATGTTTCGGTTGTTGACCTCACTGTCAGGCTGGAGAAGAAGGCAACCTATGAGCAGATCAAAGCTGCAATCAAGTAATTTTTAAAACTGGGCAAAACTACTATAATAGTACCCACATAAAATGCAGTTAACTTGGTTACAATATTTAAACATTGTAATAATTATTATATATAACTTAATGAACCATGATTTATGTTACATTATCTCGGGTGCATGTACCACTTTGGAGCACTGCAGAATTTTCCTTTAAAATGTTTGAAGTCTCCTTGCATTTAGTAAATTGAATTGTGTCTTCCTCCTAATCCAACTTTTTATGTTGAAATGGCATAACCAGGGAGGAATCAGAGGGCAAATTGAAGGGAATTTTGGGTTACACTGAAGATGATGTGGTGTCTACTGACTTTGTTGGCGATAGCAGGTAATGTTGATTGATTTTTGAAGCAATCTTCTAGCTTCTCTAACTTTGGTGAAAGATATAAACCATCATAATCAGTTTTTGGTGTTCTATTGTACTAATCACTCACTATGCTTATTGTTGCTTTCATGCAGGTCTAGCATATTTGATGCTAAGGCAGGAATTGCTTTGAATGAAAACTTTGTGAAACTTGTTTCCTGGTATGACAATGAATGGGGTTACAGGTAATTAACTAACTATGCCTTGCTGTTATAATCAAGTCTTAAATACGTGAATTAGGAATGTTTTCTTTGTTGTAATGTTAATGAGAACATTTGTTTTTCTTTGCAGTACCCGTGTGATTGATTTGATTGTCCACATAGCATCTGTGGTGGCTTGAAGCTAAGCTTTGACATTGTTCTATACTCGCCCGTGTGAATTTTGAATAAACACTTGTGTTATCTTGAAGTGATATATCAGCAAAACACAAAGTGCTAATCTTTTTTTTTATATTTTTAAAATTTGAGTCATGTTAGTAAAGGGCCTTCGGCTTTTTCTCCTTCTGTGTAAGATATTGAGTTATTGACGGAATAAAACTCATTTCAATATAAGCAAAGTTGTTTTCCATGCGCTGCCCCCTCCCTCTTTCATATGGAAAAATCTCCTTTAGATGACCTTGTCTTTTGAATAAGGAAGAATATATTTATTATTAATTTAATCTAAAATACATTTGCAAATAATTTATTTGCTCTTTTTGAGAGTTTATATTTTTTATATTTAGTTGTCTGCTGAACCATATAATTGATCTCGATTCTAAACACTTGGTACAATGTTAAAAATATATATAAAGTTGAATTACGAAATTATGCTCAAAACAGAAAGTTATATGAAAAAATTACTTCAAATAATTTATAATTTTAATACTAAAAAGTCCTTCAAATTTAAATTCGCTAAAAATAATGTTCCAAACAATTAATATTTAGTAAGTGAATGTCATTTTATATTAAAAAGGGTTTGCTTAGGGTGGTGTTAGGTGTGGGTCGTAAACAGCATCACGATTCACAGGGGTACTTCCATATTTATTTATTTAATTTTATACAAAAGAAAATATTTGTCATTTTTTTGATTCGAGATGGAATCCAAGTTTGGTTCATAAATTATCAAAATAATGCAACTTGAAAAGTATTTCCTAAATTGGGTTAGAGTTATAGTTGTCATTCGTATATAGTATGTATGACTTTATCTTTAAATTTTTATTATAAAATAATAAAAATCGTACATGATCCTACGACTTCAACTAGGGAGGGTGGGTGGGTGGGTGGGTTTCGGAATGAAGAGAGGACAAGACAATTTGGTCTGAGGGGTTTGTTTGGACTGGAGAGCCCTGATAGTTTGGTCGTGGTTTTAGGCCCATCCTCAAAAGAACCGAAGAAAAACTAAGCTCTACGAAACACTACCCCGTTCTGTCAGGTGGCAGCATTCCCTGCCTATGAACAACTTGTTGGGCTCGTTTAGTTATATGTACCACGGCAGATGGGCTTCATTTTTCCCATTTTTCGATAAAGTGATTTTTTTTTTACTTCTGAAAATGGGTATGATTTTTTCAAAGAGAGTAATGCTGAGCATAGGGGATATGTTAATGGAAAAAACTTAGATATAATTTTATAGATATATTAAATGATGTTTCTCAATAGGACTATATAACGTGTGTAACAGTTAATCAATGAAAATATAATATACGTATGAGTTGTTATATATGTCATAATCTTATTAAAACAACACATAATGTATCTATGGAATTAGGAATATGTTTTTCCTCCCCTGTATTAATACACCAGTGAGTTGTTTGTATTTGTAAGAGATTTCCTGATCGTGACCTGATTCATCATATTAAACATCCTCGATTCCTTGCTAAACCTTTATGTACCAAAAACAATTCATGTACTTCAATTATTAAAATTAAAATTCTAAAAACCTTTGCCAAAAAATATGGGTAATCTACCATTGTAAAAAACCATTTTTTAGAATAAATTGAAATCTATGAAGCATACCAAATTAACATGTAATGTTAATGTTAGTATTTGGTTAGTGAGTGAGATTTGAATCCTCAAACTCCTTATCACTCCACTCCTTAACTCTATCACCCTAATTATCAAACTAATATTATAACCCCAATTGAGCTTGATGTTGATCTGTCTTTATATTGCCAAGACAGATTTTGTCTTACATAATTGTTTTAAGGCTTTATTTGCATAATTGACATGACTGGCACATGATATGTTGTCCATTTCATTTGATCTGAGAATAAGTGAATAACAGACAGGTGAAAGAATCAAATCTCGGGTGGCATAAGTACTTATGAACGTGTTTGGGAGAGCTTGTCGTGAGAGCTTATAATTGTTTCATAAGCTCTTTATACCTTATTTTCGTATGCTCATGTGACAAGCTTTTGGTATGACTTAGGGTGCGTTTGGGTAAACAACTTAATTAAAAACCTATCACATAAGACCTTATCACATGAGAGCTTATGCCATAAGTGCTTAAAGAAAGAAAAAGAAAGAAAGGGGCATGAGAGGATTCGAATAGTGAAAAACATGGAGAGGGTGTTTAGTGCATAAGCTCTTATGATAATTCCATAAGCTTCTCCCAGTGACTTATGAAAATAAGTCAAAAGCTCCTTATGGGATGATATAAGTTATTTTTATAAGCTCTGCCAAACACACTGCATAAAAGCTTATGTCATCAGATAAGTCAAAAGGAGCTTAAATAAGCTATTTCAAACGCATCCTTATACGGAGCTTACGTGCTCACTAATATTTCCGTGTTTTTTGGTCCCAAGTTCGAGTCTGCGTTTATCACTTTTTTCACTATTTTATTTTTATAATAACCAACACCTAAAACCCTTGCGCTGTGTATTGTCTCTCTTGGCTTCAAAGCAGAACACTTGCATAAGAACTTCACTTCGTGACTGCATCTCGTCTTCCCCGCCCGTCAGATTGTGTGCGTTTCTGATGTCGTTACTGTACATTTTTGTTTTCATTCCTGTGCGTTTTGGTTTTCTCCTCGTTTTTTAGTTCATTTCACAGCACCGTCAAACTTGTTCTTCTGTTCCTCACAGCACCGCCACCCACTTATAGGCAATTTAACTCCCTTTTTTTTTAAATCACCAAGTCTAGAGATAAGCAGGAGAAACCGAAAGCGAGGTATTGATCGGAGACGAAGGCCAAATTACTTCATACTTTGGGTTACTAATATAAATATTGCATATTGTTTTACTGGGGACCATGGTGGCACTTAATCTAAGCAATTAGGTGTGTGTGTGGTGGAGGTGGGGACGCAGGGTAGAGTCTTTTCATTTCTTTAATGAGTTTTCATTTTTTTTAAAGGATTTTCATAGTTTTTTTTTTACTTGGCGTTCCTAACTTCAATTGCTAGTTTATTTTATATGCACTTTAGCCCTCCGAGCATAATTGAATGGTCATTTGGATGTTGTAAAGCCTCTATAAAATATTTCTAAGAATACAATTGACTTTTATATCCTTATAAAATAAAAAGTTTCAAAGTAAAGAAATGATGAGCTGTGATAACAAATGTCACTTATGGACTCCCAAACAAATTGTCGTCTTCCTCCTTTTTTATATTTATAATTAAAAATACATATTAATTAATAAAATAAGAATGAAGAAA
This sequence comes from Sophora flavescens, assembly GCA_030762895.1. NCBI lineage: Eukaryota > Viridiplantae > Streptophyta > Magnoliopsida > Fabales > Fabaceae > Sophora > Sophora flavescens. The sequence goes on from CM061069.1 coordinate 149,016,181, forward strand.
TATTGTTCAAGTTCCTGAACCTAATTATCGACAATTATTCATCAAAGAAACATTGCTCAAGTTCCTAATTTTTGATTTTTGATTTTATCAGTGACGATGTCGTAGTTGGTGCTGTTGTTCTGATGATGGCAACGATGCATGAAGAGGAGAGGTGGGCAAGAGTGGGTATTTTGAGTGACGGATGGGTTCTACTCAAGATGGGGATAGTTAGGTAATTTAATATCTTAAAAAATTTCCATTCCCTTGCGAAAACTTTTTTCCCACCCTTATACATGGGAAAACTTTTTTCCCACCCTCTTCGTAAACTCTACTCCTGGGAATCTTTTATTCCTGGGAATATATTTTTTCTCTTATACCAAATGTAGGAAAACTTTATTCCTAAGTCATATTCCCGGGAATATAAAAATATCTCTTATACCAAACGCCACCTCAGTATCCATTCAAAACCGCTGCTCAAATCATTGTTGCTTGTATGACATTGCATAATTTCATAAGAATGAATGATACCGACGATTAAGAATGTCGTTTATTTAATGAAAATGTTGATTTAGAGGACAATGTTGATGTACATGATACTATAGTCGGAGATGTCACAAGGGAACAACCATCTCGAGGATGTACCAGGCAGATGGAGCGAGTCAAAGATACTATTAAAGACACGATGCCTAGATTTATCTAGCTTTATTTTAATTTTAATCATGATTTTGTAATATATATATATATATATATATATATATATATGACACTGACTTTTCAATTTTTTTTGAATAATAAATTCGTGTTATGGTGAATTTTTAATTTTTAGAAAACCATTTGTGATATATCGTGGTATTTTTTTATTTTTTTTAATTACGGTTTGATTCTTAAAAATTTTTAATTTTTAAAAAATATAAAGTTTTATAAGTGTTTATCTAATTATGCGTCCACATAGTTCAATTTTTGTATAAGTATTTTTCAATGTGTATATCCAAATACAAATAACTTATCCGATATAAGTACTTATGACATAAACTCATATATGATAAACTCTTATGCCATAAGCGCTTATCCAAATCGGGTCCTAAACTAGCAGATGAAATGCAGATACAAGGACCAGGAGTCAAACCCACATGAGAAGTCGCCTCCCATGTGAGAGCCGAAGATGGGTGACTTTTCCCTAGCTACAAAATACAAATCATGCTCAATATTATTAATAGAATATCTTAATTCCCATGATTAGTTTTTCTAATTTATTTTTTCGAAAACATTAAAGAGCCCATTCTGTTTTTTGGTTACTAGGAGGAGCAACCCCTGAGAAATAACTACAATTTTTTTTTTAAGTAAATATAAAACTAAAACAAGTGTACGTGGTCATTTAATACACATATTATTATTACTAACATTTGGCAGGTTCGAGTGGTAACTGATTCGAGTCCCTTAAGCAAGTGGCTAGGGATTCGACTTCTGAGTTTTGTGTGTGAAGAAAATCTGATTGGGAGAGAGCAACTCTTAAATGTCGTTCAGTCCCTCGATAAAGTTTAGTCACTGTTTATGACGATGAATACTTCATACCAATGACATGATAACCTAAAAAATAAACATATATCATAAACCTTTTGGATAAAAGTTGGGAAGAAACCAACATAGTATTGCAAGAGTTGATAACATGGCTCTCTTCCGAGAAAAGAACTCAGGTTTGATTCCTGTAGTCACCCATTTGGGAGGCAGCCTAAACCGTGTGCATAAAATCGGATTTCCCGCTGCAGACTCGAAGATTAGTCATATAGGGGGTTAAAAGGACTTAAGCTTGTGTATCTTTGGGGGCCCATCAGGGAGTCAAATGTCCTAATTACTTTGGGTTAGAAAAAAAAAGTTGGGAAAAATTTATGAAAATTGAACATTTTCACATACAGGATAATATAGAATATTTACATAACATTTTAGAAATAGAAAAGCATTTTGCATAAATTTGAATTTACGTTTACAATTTCGTGGATTCATTCCCTCAAATAATATATCCTTTATAAATCGGATATGCCCCAAATTCATGTCTCACTTCCTATTTTACGAATAAAAAAATTATCATATAACTATTTTTTAATTAAAAAATTAAAAATAAAAAAGGATATACTTATATCATATTTTAATTAGATGAGACAGGATTTGTTACATGATTTAACAATAGCAAATCTTTATCCTTCTGAGCCTCGTATGGAAATGGTGATTGACTAGTGTCTCAAAAGGATTGAAATAGGAATATAATCTTGTGAAAACATAATAGATCTTCTCGGGTAGGGATGATAATTGGTAGTATTTGGATATGGTATTATAGTACATTTTTTTATACTCTCGGTTTAAAAAATTATCCGTACCCCAACTCATATTCGTGTGGGTAGCAACTTAATTATCCTTACCCGTACTCTCTGGGTATCTAAACATCTGTACCCGCACATATTACACACACTTTAACTGCGAAAAAACAACAAATAACAAAAGAAAAGTTATAACAATTTAAAGACAATTCAAAGGTCTTTTAAATCTACTAATAAAATATTATAAATCAAAATATTTAAATAAATAAAAACATCATAGAGTTATAAATGCAACTAGGTTTAGAAAGTCAAGAATCTTTAGATTAATTTTGGTTTTAAAATTTGTATTATAGTTAAAATTATATATATTAGTAATATAAATAAATAAATAATTATATATACATATGCATATGTGCAGGTGCGGGGTGGGTACCATAGTACCCGTACCCACACCCATACCCATTCAAATTTACGGTAGTTACACATACCATGACCCTTATCCATTGTGTGGATAATTATCCTATCCATCTTATATATTTTTTACGGGTATTCAATGGGTATAGTGACAAATTGTCATCCTATTGTTTTGGCTTTAACATTTACGTGGTGTAAAGTAAAACACATGATTGCAATTTGTAAAGGAGTGTTGTTACAAACTCTTAATTATTTATTTACACTTCTTATTAATTATTTATAATTTTTAAAAATTATAAATTTAATTGATAAAAAATAGAAATAAATATTTAAAAATTTCAATATCCTCATCTTTAGAAAGGCTACCCCAATCTTGTACAGAGTGACGTCTCCATTCCTGCAGTGCAAAAAATTATGCTCCAAATGTTATACACAGAAGTTTACAAACAACTTTCTGCTTTCAGCATTGCAATAAGCTTTGCAGCGCGAATCATTGCCTCAATAGTGTAAAAGGGGAAAACTTGTATGCCCACTTTTTCTCCTTCGTTTTGTTGCCCGCTAAAACGTGTGCTAGAATTGGTGCTACAAATGACACAATCCTTGAAATTTCCTGAAGTGATGAATGAAACAACTCTAGTGGGGTCAGATGATTTATAATTTAATAAATACCCTTTGGCCATATGCTCACGGACCAGAGAATCTCAATCTTTCTATGCTTTCTTTTCAACTTTTTCCTCTATTGTCCCTCGTAATTGAAAAAGATAACCAACTAATACTATATAGTATTATGTGTATTTTATGGCAGTTAGTGTGATGATGAACGTGTATTATTTGATAATGGCGTGCAATTTGGTGTATGAATTTGGTGTATGCATAGCCAAATTGTATATAGTATCATACCATGTGGCAACGTGATGACAGAAATGGTATTAACACATTCTCTAACGCATTTCTTCTTATGTATTGAAATTTATGTGAGGCCTTACTATTTTGAAAAAATGTCTCATTAATTTAGGTGGGTTCTATTTAAATTTAATAGGAGTAGCATGAATTTCAACCAAATCAAGATGAGAGGGTATGTGTTAGAAAGTGTGTTCTTTACACTCACTCATCGATTCATAATTTGTTCCTTTTTCTCCCATTAAACAAATCGCCACCTACTTATGCAGACAATAGTAGTCAACTTCATGTTAGCACCTAGCAATTATGGTATGGCATCCCCACCGACCTTTTCCCTAGTTTGGTACGATTATTATACTTCACAGTTGTTCACACTGTTTATAATCTCAAGACTCACACCATAGTTCCAATAAGCTTTTAAGAAAACAAAAACTTTCAATCTAAGAGAATCAATATCTCTTCTCTAACCCTGAATTTGTCACTATATTGGAGGTCTAAAAAAGTGACTTTGTTCTTGTGCTTGGAATTGAACAAAGTAGTGGTGCTTTGTTCTGTGTTGTAAAGTTTATAGTTTAGACTTTAGAGTGTATTTGCAATGCCTCACTCTAACTTCCCTCTTCGTTGGAAGAGCATTGGAGAGCAATGGTGGTATGCATCTCCTATTGATTGGGCTGCAGCAAATGGCCTCTATGATCTAGTGGTGGAGCTTCTCCACCTAGACACCAATCTTCTCATTAAGCTCACTTCCCTTCGCCGAATTCGCCGCCTTGAAACCGTGTGGGATGATGAGTACTCACACTTGGAAGATGTGGCTAAATGCCGGTCACAGGTTGCCAAGAATCTCATGCTTGAGTGTGAGACAGGAAGAGGACACAACTCTCTCATTCGAGCTGGCTATGGTGGATGGCTTCTTTATACTGCTGCCTCATCTGGTGATGTGGGTTTTGTTCAAGAATTGTTAGAGAGAGACCCTTTTCTTGTTTTTGGAGAAGGAGAGTATGGAGTCACTGACATACTGTATGCTGCAGCAAGGAGCAGAAATTGTGAGGTCTTGAAGCTCTTGCTTGATTCTGCACTCTTGCAAAGCATTGGAGCAGATTCTGAGGAGCAATTAGAGGATGAGAGTTTGAGGATTTTCAAGAGGGACATGATGAATAGGGCCATTCATGCTGCAGCCAGAGGAGGGAACTGGGAGATACTGAAGCAGCTTGTTGGAAGTACTTTTGACATTTTGGCTTATAGAGATGCTCAAGGATGCACAGTTTTGCATACAGCAGCTGGAAGAGGGCAAGTGGAGGTGAGGCAGTTTACTTTGATGTGCCTGTAGACAATTTATGAGTCTTGCTTGTTTGATTTCAGTCTCAGATTGGAATAGAACACTGATTATAGATATTATAGAATTTCTAGTTCTTACAACAGGTCAGGTTCCTTTAGGATGAGTCAAAACCATTCATATCTCTTTACCTAATAGTCTTAGGTTTTTGGAAGAGTTGCTAGTGACATGATATTAGAGCCTCTATTGTCAAGTAGTATAGAACTTGATCCTTATCATCCCGGTTCTTCTAATAAAAAAAATTGATTTTCAGCATAAAGGCAGGCCTAAGTTCAATATGTCCAAAATTGCATACATCCTGCATTTCATTGTTATAGATAAATTTAACAAAAACAGATCCTTATTTTGTTCATTTCAATGATATAGGTTGTGAGAAATCTACTAGCATCATGTGATATTATCAACATAACAGATGCTCAAGGGAACACAGCATTACATGTAGCTTCTTACAGGGGTTACTTACCTGTGGTAGAGATTCTGACTCTTGCTTCTCCCTCACTAGCATCATTAACCAATCACCATGGAGATACTTTTCTTCACATGGCAGTGGCTGGTTTCAGAAGCCCCGGTTTCCGTAGACTGGACAAGCACACTGAACTCATGAAGCGATTGGTAAGTGAAAAGATTGTGAACTTGCATGACATTATCAATATCAGGAACAATGATGGAAGGACAGCTCTTCATGTATCTGTGAGTGATAACATCCAATGTGAACTAGTGGAACTGTTGATGTGTGTGTCATCAATTGATTTGAACATCCTAGATGTTGATGGGATGACCCCTTTGGATCTTCTAAAGCAAAGACCACACTCAGCATCTTCTGAAATTTTAATCAAGCAGTTGATTTCAGCTGGAGGGATATCTAATCATCAGGATTATAAGGCAAGAAATAATACCCTTTTCCCTCATCTGGAAACTCCTGGCACTTCATTTAGAATACCAGATGCTGAGATATTCTTGTACACAAGCATTGAGAATGCAAAAGATGGCAATTATAATCAACCAAGTGTGGAATCAAGCTCAAGCACAAGTGAACTAAGCAATGCTAACTCAGCTGATTCCCCATGTAACAACAGCAAGTCTAATTCTGTTAATCATGCCGCGAGGCGCTTAAAGTTTCTTCTCCGGTGGCCTAGGAGAAGAGAGGCAAAAGCAGTTACCTCAGATTTGCAAGATGATGATTCTCTTGATCTTTTCAGTTCAAGTAGAAACTTGGAAGAGTTTCCAATCCCATTAAGGCAAAGATACTCACAACCATGCTCCCTTCCAAACAACAAAAGAACACAATCTATAAGGACTACTACTTCTCCACCAAGCCCATCCTCCAAAATGAAATTCACTGCAGGACTAATGCAAGGTGTAATTCAGGTACAACCACATTCACATGTGCCTCTTCCTCCACATTATTCAATTCCTAGTCCTTTTCATGAACTATCTGTGGCTTCTCTTTCTTGTGTCCATAAACAAAAGCGCGTTGATATAATGGGATCCTCTTGCTCCAATCTATCAATAGCTGATGACACACTACAATTGAACTACAAACAACATGGTTCCTTCAATAGGAAATTTATGAATCGGTATTTTTCATTTGGAGCACAAGGACATGTTGTGGAAGATTCAAATAGCTGTACAAGGTCAAATAAGAGTTATAAGCGTCTCAGTTCTTTAGCTGCCTAGATGTTAATACATTAAAGTGTGATTCACATGCAGTTGGTAATGACATGAAAATAATAATAGATTCTCACATGGCTTGTGATGACATGTTTGCAAAAGGTTGTGCTAAATATGCACATAGAGATAATGATATCTGTGTAGTGTACAACATATAGTGAAAATAAATAGCCAATGGGTCTTCTCTGGATTGACATAGACTACTCTAGATAAATATTCTTTTCAAGCTTAACACGTTATAATTAAACGTTTGACAATGAAATGAGACCGCATATATATCCTGATGGTTTTATCCTCAAACAAAAAAACAAAAGGAGTCATATGGTTGTTGAAGCTTGCCTTATGTTTGAGATGATAAAATTTGAGAATTGAATAGATTAATAGATAAATGCAATTATTTGTTTAAAAAGTTATAAATTATGAGTTGATTTTATTTTAAAGTCCTTATCCTTTTGTTGAGAAATATGATTTGAGAATTGGTGAGACTTTGGTAGATTTGAATTTTATTTTTATATCAAATTATTATTTTTACTCCTTATCTTTGCAAAAAAAATATATATATTGGAGATAAAAAGTTGGATTCGGCGATTACGAACTTTTGTGTGGGAAGTCGAGCTTAATCAGCCTCGCTCTCACCCTATATTTACTTGTAAATATTATGCTCAATTTGTTTTAGAATGGGAGGGGAAGACTTTTTTTTTTTGTGGGGGTGGGGGCAAAAGGGGGAAGGAATGAGGGAATGATTAAAGTTTTTTTTAAAATAATTTAAGTACTTTTTTTTTTCAGTCATTGCTATAATGATTTTAACAAAAATATATTTCTTTTTCTAGATTTTCCTTTATTTAAGAAATTTTAATTTTTCTATAATTTTTTTTTGGTTTTTAAAAATGTGTTATTGTTTTTACTTTTCTGGAGGTTTTGCTCCATTGATAAAAAAATTTATTTCCCAGCTTTTATGTGATAGATTCATAAGTTGCGATGTCAAAATTAAAAAAAGAAATTATGGAAAATGCACTGACAAGTGTGTAGATGAGGTCAACTTGATTCTATATTTGGATTCAAAAGAGTTGTTTTCCGTGTAATTTATTTTTGTTGTGGTAGAGTTGTGTAGAAACTGCAAACTCTTTACTGACATTTTACTTTTATACTCCCTCCGGTCTATTTCTACGGTAATTTAAGGTTTCTACATATAGATTAAGAAAGCATTAATTTGTTTACATTTGTACCAAATTACCCTTATTTATAATATCATTAATTATTTACACATTCTAACCATATTTACTCCATATTCCACTTGTCATTAATAAGCACTCAGAATGTGCATATTTATTGGTCAAAAAAAAGATTCATTCATATGACTTTTGTTTTGGAACAAGTACTAGCATTTATGGTTGAATTTAAGTAGGGAACGGTGGTTGAATTTAAATAGGAAGTATAAGGGTATATATGGAAAAAAATTATCAAATGTATCTTGGGTTTGCAAAAGATCCATTGTTTTGGACCAAAACCAAAAAAACTAAATTTACCATATAAATGGACCGGAGAGAGTAAGTAAAATATATATTTAATTTATTAATCTTAATTTTGTTTTTTAATTTCACCGGTATATAATGCAAAACCTATACAAAATACACGGTCATTCGTGCTTTTATTTATTTATTTCAAATTTAACATAATCATGTATTGTCTTTTTAAATTTTATAAAATTTTATCGTCCACACATATTTCACCCGTGCATCATACAGATACATCGCCTAGTTGTTTATAAATTATATTGCCAAATTATAAATGTATATGTGATAAATGATTAAGGATTTTATGTACGAGTTTTATTTGATTTAGAAAATATTGGTCAAAATTGAGTTATTTGTATTAAATCAATCGTTTTGACTAAATAAGATAACATGTAAATTTCACAATAAATCATCATAAAGATTGATGGTCATCTCTAACCTTACACATGATGTACCTCCCGCTAATGTATTTTTTTTTTCAAAATGCAAGGAAAAAAAAAAGAAGAAGAAGATCAATTTATATTTTTTTAGCAATATAATAGGAACACCCCTTTTAGGTTTTAACTCATGTTTAATTGAAAGTGCTATGGATGTAATTATGTTGAAAAACTCGGGAGTATTCGATGATATTATTTCCATCTGCACCGGTTCTTGTCTATATAAAAAGAGTAATGATATTTGTACACCTAGATTTTGGATGCCTAGGATATATCTGTGATATCTGATTAGTATAGTTTAAATATATGGTTAATTACATTCAGTGAATGGTTAATTAATGTAATAAGGTGTCACAACTCATTACCTATCCACTAAATGTGATTAACCACATATTTGAATTGCATTAACCATGATTTTCAGGTGTTCAAATATACATGACCCCGTATATCTCGAATACTTGAAAAATCGTGGTTAATACAAAAAATAATATATGGTTAATCACGTTCAGTTGATGGTTAATGGATATAACAAGGTATCACAACTTAGGGGTGTAAGCGGATCCGATCCGATCGGCGAACCCGGTGGATCCGAACCGAACCGATCCGAACCGGTTTTGGTGGATTTGTTCGGATCATCGGATCAGATCATATTCCAAAACGTCGATCCGAACCAGATCGGTTCGGGTCTCGGATCTGAGAAATCTGATCTGATCTGATCCGAACCGATCCGAACCCTATAAAATATTTATTTTTAAATTATTTTATATAATATTAATATATTATTATATAGATTTTTAATATAATTAATAATTAAATACGTATATTTTATTTTATTTTTCTATTTTTTATTAATATTTAAGTGTAAATTTAAAATAAAAAAGGTAACTCGATGATCCGAACCGAACCAATCCGATTGTGATCGGTTCGGTTCGGTTCGGATCCGTAGCTGAAAATTCGTCAAATCCGAAAATTTGATCGATTCGGATGATGAAACCTCTCAAATACGATCCAAACCGACCCGATTACACCCCTAACCTTGCTGCCTTGTGAGTCTCAGAGTCTGGGATTTGCAAGTTGAAGTTTGACGCCTAAGGATAATGTTACGGCTTTGTTTGGTGGTGAGAAGAAAAGGAAAAGAGAGAAAAAGAGAGAAAGAGTATGAAAAGAGAGAAAATAATGAGAAATATAATAGATTTGATGAATTATTTGGTGTGAGAGAAAAGGAGGAAAAAGAAGTATGTTATCTCTCCTCCTCTTTATTTGTTGGATAAAAACTAAGAAGAGAGAAATATAATTATTTTTAAAAAGACAAAAATATCCTTAATCAAAAAACAATATACCAATATTTTATTTTCATTAATTAAGTTAGTTTAAATAATCAAATAATTGAAATTAATTTAATTAATTTTAAGTTATTTTAACTAATAAAATTTATTAGTTTAATATAAATTCTTTATTAATTTCAATTTAATTAAATTATTAATATAATTTAATTAAATAAATTATTAATTTATTTAAATTTATTAAATAATTAAATGAGAACCCAAAAAATTTCCTGAATGTAAAAAGGAATGAATGAGCTAAGTTTGTATAGGCTGATGTATTTATGAGTATCACATCGAAAAGTGTTAAACTTATATTTTCAATACAATTTTTCTTTTCATTGAATCTTTATTCAATGCCCTTAAAACGTTCTTTAGCATTGTCGATATATAAAAAAGATCATATAGATTTTTATTTTATTTTATTTTTTTCATTAATTAATTAATTAAATTATTTCATTAATTTTTTATTTTAATTTAATCAATTAAATTAACCCCAACCTATTTCCACTACTAGGGATGTTCATCAACCGATCCAATCCAATACCAACCGCACTAATCGAACCGCAAAACCGACAACTGAAATAACCGAAAACCGAAATGACCGCAAACCGAAAAAAACCGAAAATTTTTCATTGGATTGGATCGGATTTCGGATCCTATATGTAAAACCGATCCAATCCAAACCGAACCGAAATTATTTAGTTCAATGAAAATAATTTGATCTTTATATTATAAAAGTAATTATTAGTCTTTATATTTTTATAAGTTATCATCTAGTCCTTATATTAGAGAGTTTAATTGGTATGTAAATGTAATGTTAGTGTAAAAACTTTTACACTGTTAACTAATATATTTAGGACAATAATCAAACATTTACAATGATTTAACAATTTATAATTAGGTGATAGTGTAAAATATCTGTATGCATGAGAGTGTATATCAATTCATGTATATCATGTTAAAACACTTATTAGAAATTGTCAAATGTCAATATAATATTTTAAAATTAATTTTTATTTTAAATAAGTAACAAATTCATATGACTATTTAAATACTCGATCAAATCCAAATCGAATCGAAATATTGGATGTTCTTTGATATAAATAACTATGTAAATATATATCGATAAAAACCGAATTATCCAATCCAATCCAAACCGCATTTGATCGGATCAGATTTTTTGAAGGAAGCAAACATATCCAATTTAAACCGTTGTTTTTATCATTGGATCGGATGACTTTTTTTTGCTCAAAATCAATCCAATCCAATCCGCCGGGAACACCCCTATCCACTACCCCACCGTTTGTCTTCCCCCCTCCACACACAGCATCGTCACCCCTTCTTTCAATCCAATCCATCAAGTCTTCCTCCTCCATAACCATAACCTTATGAATTAGAGATTACCCTTATCAAAGTGAAGAGAATAACCTTATCATCAGGCAGCGTTGAGCTTCAAGGTGTGGGTCGTGTGTTTCATCTTATATACAACCTCCTTTCCAACATCCCAAAAATGGCGGCAGTTGCAGCCATAGAGATACCATACAGAGAGAGAGGCGCAAGTGCAGGTGGAGAAGCAGGGATATAAAAGGAATAGAAGAAAAAATGGTGCCTCTCCCCTCCTTTTCTTCCCACCGCAGGAGAGAAAACAAAATGAGATGGATCCCACACAAATTCTTTCTTTCTTCCTTGTTTCTCTGCCAACCAAACGAGAGAGCGCGCTCCATTTTCTTTTATCTTTCTCTCTTCTCAATATAGGGTGTATAGGATTGGGATTTAGAAGATTTTAATGGATTTTTTTTTATGATAAAATAATCTTGTGATATTCAATTAAGATTTTTATATAATATAAATAAGTCATGTGATATTCAATCAGGATCATTATGATTTGTTTTTTAAGGATTTCAAATCTATTAATATTCAATCAAGATTTTTTTTAAGTTACTAAATTTTTTTTGATCTTCTTGTATTCAAAATTTTGTTGATTTATATGAATTCTTTTATATAATGGATTTTGAATAATTTTTTAATGAAATATATAAATAACAAATCTATTCCAAAATCCCACCCAAACCCTTCAAACTTTTTATTCACTAGTTCCTCCTCTCCTAAACTTTCTCCTCACTCTCAACTGTTCACTATTCTTTGAAGGTAGTACATTGTTCTTGCAATTTGTACTCTCCCTGTACAACACTTTTCTTTCAATTTTTTGCTTTGATTTGTATTAATGCTTGTGTATCAATTAACCTGCACATACATGCGCTGAGTGTTTATCATGTATTGATGCTTTGTAATATATCATTCTTTTGTCTGACAATTAGTAATATATCATTCTATGTTTAAAAGAAAAAAATTATTCCATGAATAGGTTGAAGGGGCGCCGATATATATATATATATATATATATAATAAAATCCAATTTGTATTTTTTTTTGAAACGCTCATAATCCAGTTTGTAATTTTGTTGATTGGTATGATAGATATTCTTATTAAATAATTAATAAGTCTTTTACACATGTAATAATAATTCAAAATAAATTTGTAGAGAAATACTATTTAGGAAGATATGACGCTATATCAAATTGGCTTTTAAAAGATTAGAAAATTTATATTAAATTTTACTTTTTTTTAATTAAAATTATTCATTTTTTTGTTATCTTTTCCATTGACTTTTTTTTCCTTGTTATCTTTCTATTGACTTTTGTAAATTTGGATCTTTGATAAAAAATTATGTATTTCTTTTAAATATGATGAATTCCATTCAAATCTTATAAATCCATATATTCCATTCAAATATTATAAAGTCTAATGATATAAATCATTTAAAATCCAAACATGAGAATCATGGTTATAACTATCTTTAAAAAAAGTCCTAAGGGCTCGTTTGGTGGTCAGGATAAGAGAAACATGATAGGATAAACTATCATATCATGTCTGAAACTATTGTTTGGTGAGCCAGCATGATAGAATAAATCAATCCCGTCTCCTATCCTATCCTGCCCATCTAGTTAAAATTATATCCTGAGGGGGGAGCTGGGTTAGAACTCAACAGGATAGGATAAGGTGATTTAAAGTATAATAAAATATATAAAAAAAAATTATACATAAAATAATTAAAGTATAATAAATTATAATATGGTTACCGAAAAATGTAAAATAAACACATAAAATAATAAAAATATTAATAATTAATTTTAAAAATTATTATTTCTTCTCACAAGATTAATTTCATTATTCTATATTATTTTTAAAAACTGAAAAATAAATAAAAATATTCTAATAATTTAACTATATGTAAAGTAAAAACTAAAAAATGAATATTTAAAATTATAAAAAAACTAATTTAATTTAAACAATATTTTAAAAATTGTAAATATTATATGTAATTTTATCACAAGGACAATTTTGTCTTTTTATATAATCTTAACAAATGAAAATTATAAAAAAAAAATCTAATAAAATATGAAAACATTTAAAAAAAAATTAAAATTCATACTAAAATTACAATGTTATCCAGTTGGTTATCTGGTGAACACCAAACGTCGGATAGGATAACAGCTTATCCTGCTCATATCCTATCTTACTCATATCCTGCTCCCTTATCTTATCCGCCCCTATCCTATCCTGACCACCAAACGAGTCCTAAAAGTCATTACATTCCTGCAAAATCTTTTAAAATAAACAAGACTTTTTGAAGCCAAAACAATCCTTTAAAATCCCAATCCAATACACCCCTAATTCTGTCTTCCATGTTTTTATCATAACAAATAGTGTAAAGTTTTTTAATGTAAAATTTTTTACACTGACAACCAATCACAAATCACGATATGGGTGACTTTCAAGGTGGTTATGACAATATTCAAAGATTTTTAATGATGTGACAAACTATGATTAGTTGACCGCATAAAAAATCTTTACGCTGATATTGTATAACAATTAAACTCTAATTGACTGTGTAAAAACATTATCGTATGTTCAGCCTTGCAAGTCGATGTTTGAGAGGGGGGGGGGGGGGGGATTGATAGTAAAATTTGAGGCCGAAGGCTGTTGCCTCATTGGTATCCAAGGAGTGATTAGTCATTCATTAAATATAATTAATCATATATTTAAATTGTATTAACTAAATATTATAGGCATCACCTAGGTGCACAGAATTTAGATATACAAATAACATTATTCATATAAAAAAGTATATGCCTCCTCAGCATATACTTTTTAAATGTTAATTATATTAGTGTCATGATTTAAACGATTTTAATACTTTAAATAAGTTGGTTGATGTGTTGTAATACGAAAAGTTTTATACTGTAACGTTATGGATTTAATTAAAAGAGTTTATAATATAACATCTATTCTTTAATGTTTACCCCCTTGATTATAGTATTAAAATTAAGGTCTAATTGCACTTTTGGTCCCTCAACATTTTCAAATATGCGATTTTGGTCCCTCAAAAAATTTAATTGCACATTTCGTCCCTCAACTTTTTCAATTGTGCGATTTTGGTCCCTCAAAATTTTTAATTACATATTTGGTCTTCTAATTTGTCGAATTGTGCAAAATCAGTCATTCCCTTCATGATAAGTCAATATGCAATTAAAATTTTTAGGGATCAAAATCACACAATTTTAAAAGTTGAGGGATGAAATGTGTAATTAAAATTTTTGAGGGACCAAAATCGCACAAATTGAAAAAGTTGAGGGATGAAATGTGCAATTAATTTTTTTGAGGGACCAAAATCGCACATTTGAAAAAGTTGAGGGACCAAAAATGCAATTAAGCCTAAAATTAATGTTTAAAATTATAAAACTAGTATAGTATACATTTACAAAATTATAAAATGAAGAGTCAGACAGTTAAATATTTAATCACAGTAGTATATATTTAAAGGGGTTGATGTAACGCCTGTAATACAATTTAATGGTATTGGTAATTTTTTATTAAATTAATGTTTACCAAGTTGTCATCAAATTTGTAAATTAGTCACTTTTCGTAAATGTCTTCTTTAAATTTTTGAAATATGTGAGAAATGTTATATATTTAATTCTATTTCAAAAATTTAAATTACACTTTTTAATTTAAAATGCATTGTTTAAACTTCTCTTTTTATTATTATCATTTAATTTCTGTAACTTTTCATTTAACACTCTTTTAGTTTGTATAATACAGTTAATTACTCTTATTAATTTTGAATATTTTGAGTTTTAACTCATGTTTAAGTGGAATATCTTGATTTTATATCAAGATTCTTTTTTATCAGTACCAAAACCTAGAGCCGCATCTCTCTATCTCAACCTTCTCTCTACTCCTCTTTTCATTATTCCTCGTCCACCGGAAGGGATGATTTTGAGTCATTTTTTGGCATAGAATCATCCATCTACATCGTTTTTTCTCTCCTTTTATCTAAATAAGTGGTTCTTTCGTGTTTTTTCGTGTATTCGTCGTCTGCGTGCGGCGGTGTTTTGTTCATCGTCTTGTTACGACATCGTTTGGTTTCCCGTCTTATTGCGGTGTTCGTTTGGTTCAAATTGACAGACCAGTTTCGATCCATTACAGATTCAATCAAGACTTGGGTGTCAATGTTACAGATTCGGAGACATGGGTATTCCGGTCACTTTGATTTTGTCACATTTGTAGGCATTTTGCTGTGTTATGCTATTAACCTGGGCACTGTGAGTTTGTTCACAGATTCATCCTTTTCGATTTTTAGTGATGTTGAATTTGTGTTGTTTTTGATATATTTTACCATTTTGAATGAATGAATATCTTTTTAATAATTTTTTTTTATAATTTATTCATCATTCAAATTGTGTAACTACCACTCATTTAGAAACTAATTATCTCCAATCTTTCGTGTCCACATTATTTGGATGAAAACCTTTGGATAAATTAGCAAATGTTAATTATTTAGAACCCAAAAATAAAATAGTTGACACATCGTATGATTATCTAATGTCCTTTGTTTCCGGAGAAGAAAAAACTGATCTTACTTTTGGCAATCCTCGCACGATGAATGGATATATTGATAGACCATATGATGTTCCTACGTTATAAATAAAAGTCAAGGTCAATCTCTGAAGTACGTGAGAATTTATCTTTCACGTTCAAATTTTTCATATGGACATCTGTATATGTCAAGTGTTACCTCCCGTGAAATTATTATATGTAATGATTAAGGTCAAAAATCATACACTACTTCAAATGTTATTTATAAAAAAAGTCTTTCAGAATTTAAGCTAAGTAAATTACTTCTAAATGATTAAATTTCTTGGTTGTTTCAGTTTATATCTCCCTCATATGAGTTACCTTTTTTTCTTTTACAGGGACTTCAACGACAAGATTTACATTTTAATTTACATGTTTCGAATATTTTACTTTTTAGCTAGAACAGTTGATTTAATATATGGAACTGAATTTATTTCGATATTTCTTATTTCAAATAAAACTCATACATAAAGTCATTATTCAGTTAATTATCCAAATATTTATATTAGAGAATAAAAAAAAAATATAAAAACCTAGAATACCCCATGCATCCCATGAGTACCAATGCTAGTTATATAGGTTTAAAGTAGCAAGCATTGTCAGTGCAAAAAGCTTTACACAGACATAAACTAACATTTTTACAGGTGTGCTTTTATTTTTTTCTTCGGAACCCATCCTAATTAACCATTTGGGCCTAGTGGATAGACTAGAGTATCCTTACGACTTTGGCCCTTCAGGCCCGCTATGGGACTAATATCTGATTTGACTGATTGAGCATGATTTTACCCATTGGTTATCAACCTTCCAATGAGGGTGACTCCACAAGAATTCAAACCCCGTTTCCCCATGTCTTATACCTTTTGGGGGCAAGTCGCTTCTACTTGTCCAACACTCTATTGATGTGTGCTTTTATTTTAATAATTGAAAGAAAGAGAATGATGATGATTTGTCAAGATATCATTGGAGCCCGTGAAAGAATATTTTACACTAATGGTATATAGAAACTAAACTCTTATTTATATATGAGTCCATTGACACCAGCTGTAAGTCTTTTGACTTACACCAAATCTGGATCACTGATATTAATCCATTAAAAGCTAAAAATATTCGAATTAAAAAATAAAAATAAAAATAAAATTAAAAAATGTCACGTGAGTCCCTTGGTTCCTTCCGTTTCTTCTTCCTTCTTGCTAGGGATTTCTTTCACAGAATACAAACTACAAAAAGACATCCGCAAACAGAGAACAGATGAAAATATATAGGAGCGGACCAGAGGAAATCAAATAGGACCATAGAATACAGACTGCGACAGAGGGTGGCTATTTTGTGTATTTTAGACACAATGCGATCTCGGATCTCCACAGTGCCGATTCTGTGTTCGTGAGAATTTTGTGTGTATTAGACAATTGTATTTTGTGTCAATTCTTAAATAGCTCAAAGAATTAAGCCTCCCAAGTGACTCTGGTAGTTCTCCATCGAATTGATTACAACTAAAATCCAATCTATTCAAATGCAGATATAATCTAATATCAGTAGGTCATGGACCTGAAAACCGGTTACCCTGTAACAAGATCTCTTTCAAGTTATGTATGGTTGAAATTCCATTAGGTAAATTCTCATAGAAGTCGTTGTTGGATAGATTCAAATTCCTAGGCCTGTTGAATGACCAAATCCCAGTAAAGTCCACATAATCAGTGAAACGGTTATTCAATGTGGAACATCTCAGTAAAATGTTGGTTAAAGTAATACTTTGGTCCCTATACATGTCACTGATTTTCAATTTGGTCCCTATACGTAAAAAGTTATCAATTTGGTCCCTATACGTGACACTGGTTTTCAATTTGGTCCTCACAGCTAATTGGTCCCTTTATAAGAGGACCAAATTGCAACTTATTGTCACATGTAGGGACCAATTCAACAAAAAAAATTTGAAATCGATCCCTACGTGTGACAATTATTTTCAATTTGGTCTCTATATGTGATAATAATTTGCAATTTGGTCCTAGCTGTGAGGACCAAATTGAAAACCAGTGTCACGTATAGGGACCAAATTGATAACTTTTTACGTATAGGGACCAAATTGAAAATCAGTGACACATATAAGGACCAAAATATTACTTTAACCTAAAATGTTTAATGCTCTCACGTAACTCTCTTTATCTTTCTAAAATTTTCTTATTGGAATATTTTTAGCCTTTAAATGGATTAATATCAACGATTCAGATTTGTTGTAAGTCAAAAGACTTACACCTGATATCAATGGATCATAACTCTTTATATATATATATATATATATATATATATATATATATATATATATATATATAAATTATTCATTATTTAAAAAAGTGCAACTGTCACTCTTTTTTTTTATATATAAATGGGGACAGACAAAGCAAAAATTATCGTTCTTAAAATCAAAGCTAGAGAAGGGGGAGCCCTCTCAATAACTATCCAAGACAATGGGCTATTATGATTTATGACCCATATTAGCTAAAAAAAATCCGTACAACGATTTTCTTCACGATAAACCTGAGTAACCGAAACCATCCAAACCACACATTGGCAGTCATTTTAGAAGCTAATTATCTTTAACATTTCATGTTAACATTTTTATGTGGACAAAAAACTTTGAATGATTAAGTTTTTTTAGGAGGAGAATGCATGAATAAGTTAACAAATGTTATTTAACACTATTGACAAATTAGGTAATTTATAATAAATAAATTATATATGTACATATTAATATATTAATTTTAATTTATTCATCATTAATAAATTCTTATATACATACTTACTGTCACAACAAAAAATTACGACAGATGGTCGGCGATGAAAAGAAATTTTAAGGAAAAGTAGAGTCGCCACCAATTTTATTTAATTTAGGAAAAATTGGAAAACCTTCAAAAATAGTCTTTGGAACCAAGTTGAGTTCGGGAGTCGGTTACGAGTACGGAAGGTATTAAGCACCCTACAACGCCCATTATACGAATGACACCTTGAATTAATTGTGCAAAATTAATAACTTTTAAATTATTTATTTTTACCCCAAAAATAATTACAAGAAGGAATTTAATTATTTATTACTATTTTTTATTATTGTGTTTCTTTATTGTTTTTTTTTATTTTTTTTTTTAAATTTTTAAAAAAATATTATTGATAAATCCTAAATGGGATTGAACATGGCACGTAAGTCCATAGGGCAACCTCAAAGTTAGGGGATTGAGCATAACACTTGTCATAGAGCAACCCCAAAAAAACATTAAATAAATTATTAATTAATTATCCACATTAAATAAATTAAAAGAACACAAAAATAATGGAAAAATTAATTTTGGCTTGACGAGACGATTGGTCCCGCTCCTACGTATTATCTGCTTCGGTGGGAAACTTAAAGCCACGTAGTTCTTATAGAAAATATTTTATTTGTTGGTTTATTTTAAATTTTATGAAAAAAAAAGTTTTTATTTCATTTTATAAAAAAAGGTTTTTTATATACTTCATTTTTTATTATCGAAAACTCCTAAGTGAGATAGAACATGGCACAAACGTCCACAGAATGATCTTAGACTTAAGGGATTAAATGTGATACCTCTCACAAAGTAATCCTAAAATTATCTATAAAGAAATATTCTATTTTATTTAATTTATTGCTTACGAATTGAAAATTGAAGAATAAAAATAAAGTTTGACTTCATATAAGTGTTTATAGCATTTTTTAACTTGGGCTAAGTGACCGGCCCACTAAAATACTCACATCAAGATTAACATCATATTTACCCCAACAAGACACTCAAACCAAACCCAAAACACTACAAAAGAGAAGATTAGGTCAGACTAAAAAAAAACAAAGATAAAATAAAAATACATAAGTAAACAGAGAATAAAACCAAAGGAAAGGAGAACCAAAACCTTCTAACAACAAAACAAACAGAGAACTTGCAGAGGACAAACACAGCAGAGCAAACAAGGAAGGAGGTAGTGGCTTGGGATCAAGAAGCGGCAGTTCCGGCTCAGAGCGGCGGTGTGGTTCGCGCACGGTGGGGCCGGAGGTCCTGGTGGTGGACTCGAGGCAGGCGGCGCAGTCTTCCCCGTTGCATCGGCGAGCGGTGGCCGGAGCTGTTCTGGGAGGAGGTGGCGCGACTGCTTCTAGAGGAAAGGATAAGATGAAGTTTGAAGGGAGAGAGATAGGTTTGATGGATGAAGGAAGAAGATAAGGAAAGAAAATGAGATGTGAAAAGAAATGGGTTCCCGGTGAAGAAGGAGAAAGCAACGTGAAAATGAAAGAATGGGAGAGAGCAAGGGAAAAAAAACATAAAACTCCTCTCCTATTCTGATCTCTTGTGATTTTTATAATGCCCATTCTTCTGATCTTGATCCTAAAACCCCGCCAAGATTAAGATTGCTATCTGATCCTGATCCTAAAAACATGCCAAGATTAAGATTTCCATCTCTGATTTGAAATCAAAATCTACCGAGCCTCATCTACAAAATTAAATTCAAATTCAAAATAAAGTGGTTGCTAGGGTTTGTTGGAGGAGGATGAAATGGAGTTTTTATTTTCTTTTCAGATTTTTCTTTTATTATTATTATTTTTTGAATTTTTTTTTAGTGAAGACTAAGAGACCGGGTCAAAATGGGGTGTTCACAGTTGCCCCTCTTTACTTGTTCATTACTAGAATACATGAAGAAAGAACAATTTTTCATGTGGTAATAGTAAGGAACTAGTAAAGAAAATGAACTCACATTTTAGTCGGGGTGGGAAACAGGCTGGAGAAAATTAAGCTTTAGAGCTTGGAAAATAAAAGTGACAGTGGGCCTCAAATCCCAAGTATAAAATTAGTAGTGAGCCTCAGAGCTCGAAAAATTAATTTGCAGCGGGCCTCAGATCCCAAAAATAAATTTGCAGTGAGCCTCAGAGCTCGAAAAATAAAATTGCATTGGACCTCAGATCCCAAAAATAAATTTACGGGGAGCCTCAGAGCTCGAAAATTAAATTGCAGTGGGCCTCAGATCCCAAAAATAAATTTGCAGTGAGCCCTCAGATCCCAAAAATAAATTTGCGGTGAGCCTCAGAGCTCGAAAAATAAATTGCAGTGGGCCTCAGATCCCAAATATAAAATTAGTAGTGAGCCTTGCACTGAGCCTTAGAGCTCGAAAAATAAATTGCAGTGGGCCTCAGATCCCAAAAATAAATTTACAGTGAGCCTCAGAGCTCGAAAAATAAATTGCAGTGGGTCTCAGATCCCAAATATAAAATTAGTAGTGAGCCTTAGAGCTCGAAAAATAATTTGCAGTGGGCCTCAGATCCCAAAAATAAAATGCAGTGAGCCTCAGAGCTCGAAAAATAAATTGCAGCGGGCCTCAGATCCTAAAAATAAAATGCAGTGAGCCTCATTGCAGTGGGCCTCAGATCCCAAAAATAAAATGCAGTGAGCCTCGGAGCTTGAAAAATAAATTGCAGTGGGCCTCAGATCCCAAAAATAAATTTGCAGTGAGCCTCAGAGCTCGAAAAATAAATTGCAGCGGGCCTCGGACCCCAGAAATAAAATGATGATAATTTACTTTCTCTTAAAAACTTTTCTTTTACCTTTGTCTCGATTACAACCGAACCACACGCTCCATTAAAAGACTTCGACCAATCAAACCTTTGTTTATCAACAACTCTGAGTCAGTGTCTTTCGATTAAAGGGGCTTCTTTTTCAAAGCGGTGAAGACACATAGAGTGATTATTTCCTTCAAGACTAGGACTCGTGGAGACTTTCTTTATTGCTTTTCTTTTCTCCTCATTGTGCACTGTTATCTCCCTTATTGACTTTGAAATGATGAGCTCTCTTTGGTTCAAGCCATTCATTGAAGTATCCATTAGAATTATCCAATCATACTGTTAAACTTAAATTTACTTAAATTGAGACGTGATTTCAATGCGCAAGCATGATTTAAGCACAAGAATAATGGATGAATAAAATCCTTGCCTTAATATGAGAATTTACATTGCACACAAGGAAATTGGAAAGAAAAAGGGGAAATACAAAGGGGTGTATGGGAATTGTACGAAAAGGGATAATGGGACGAAAGAAAACCGCATAAAAATTTGCCCCAGTATTGGTTCCTTGATCCTCTTAACTGATTCCCAACAACTGTTTGACGTCGAAAATCCTGGTCTTAGCTTCCACATACATCCTTTCATTAACATTTCCATGATTTCCTTTGCCCCATTGTAGCCAGTCACAGACAAGATTGCCCCAGTGTGGTGAATATTAAGACATCGCTTAAACTGTCCTTGCGGGTTTTCAGCCTAAGATTCAGCTTCTTTGTCCTAATTCTTGCTTAGGTCGCCCTTTCGGGTTTTCAACCTAACGGACTTCTCTCTCTCTCTCTCTCTCTCTCTCTCTCTCTCTCTCTCTCTTCTTTTTTTTTATGCCCTAACTTTTGCTTAGGCCGCCCTTGCGGGTTTTCGACCTAACGGACTTCTTTTTTATTTTATTTTATTTATGCCCTAACTTTTGCTTAGGTCGCCCTCGCGGGTTTTCGACCTAACGGGCTCTCCCTTTTTTTTTCTTTCTTTTTTATCAGGCATAGAACTTTTTCATGGCATCAGAGTTTACAGGTCTCGGTAGCTCTCGTCCGTTTTCATCTGTTAGGACCAAGGCTCCGCCTGAGTATGCTTGCTTTACTATATATGGCCCTTCATAATTGGGTGCCCATTTTCCTCGGGTATCTTCTTGGTTGGGAAGTATTTTCTTTAACACCAAATCACCTGGTTGAAAATCTCTATGATGGACTTTCTTATTAAAGGCTTTAGTCATTCTTCTTTGATATAGCTGTCCATGACAAAGGGCCACCAGTCTTTTTTCCTCAATCATGTTTAACTGATCATATCGAGCTTTCACCCATTCTGATTCTTCCAAGTCAACTTTCATCAGCACTCTTAATGAAGGGATTTCAACTTCTATAGGAGAAACAACTTCCATTCCATACACCAATGAGAAAGGCGTTGCCCCAGTACTTGATCGTATATTGGTACGATACGCGTGCAAAGCATATGGCAACATTTCATGCCAATCCTTATAATTTACGACCATTTTAGCAACAATTTTCTTGACATTCTTGTTGGCCGCTTCTACCGCCCCGTTCATCTGAGGTCTATATGGGGTGGAATTATGGTGCTTGATTTTAAAAGTCTCTAATAACTTCTTTACATTCGCCCCATTAAGATTGACAGCATTATCTGTAATGATTCTTTCTGGTATTCCATAGCGACAAATAATATCCCTTTTTAGGAACTTGGTAAACACCTTTTGAGTTATATTGACATATGATGCTGCTTCTACGCACTTAGTAAAGTAATCTATTGCAACCAGGATGAAGCGATGTCCGTTTGAAGCCTTAGGATTGATTGATCCAATGATGTCTATCCCCCACATAGAAAATGGCAATGGAGACACCAGATTGTGTAGTTGGAACGGTGGAGCTTTGATCTGATCTGCTTATATTTGGCATTTACGGCATTTTTGGACATACTCCAGACAATCGGCTTCCATTGTTAGCCAATAGTGACCATTTCGAAGGATCTTGCGTGCCATCATGTGACCATTGGCATGTGTTCCACATATCCCTTCGTGAACTTCTGTCATGATAGTCCGAGCTTCACGAGCATCAACACATCTTATGAGGACCCCATCATAGTTCCTCTTATATAGAATTTCGCCTTCTAAGTAAAAGGACATTGATAATCTACGAATCGTCCTCTTGTTTACTTCATTTGCTCCAGCTGGGTACGTTCTACTCTTCATATATTGCTTGATGTCATGATACCAAGGATTACCATCAAGCTCTTCTTCCACATGTGCAAAGTATGCGGGCTCATCTTGTACCTTCACTTGAATAGGTTGGACGGTGGTATGGAGACCCAGCTTGGTCATAGCGGCTAATGTGGCTAAAGCGTCCGCAAAATGATTCTTGTCTCGAGTCAAGTGCGAGAAAGTAATCTCATCAAACTTCGCAACTGACTGAGTCAAGTATTTCTGATATGGGATAAGCTTGGGATCTTTAGTTTGTCATTAGCCGTTGACTTGATAAATGATTAAGGCTGCTTCTCCAAAGACCTTTAGCTATTTTATTCCAAGATCAATTGCTGCTTGTAATCCACTTGCACATGCTTCATACTCAGTAATATTGTTGGTGCATTCAAATTCGAGCTTAACAGCCACTGGGTATTGCTTGCCCTCCGGAGAAACAACCATCGCTCCTATGCCGCTTCCATGCATATTAACTGCTCCATCAAAATACATCTTCAACATATCATCTTCCTCTGTTTCACCTTCTTCTAATGATAGTATCTCTCCATCAGGGAACTCGGATATAATTGGTTGTCCTCCCTCAATAGGGTTTTCATCTAAGTGATCAGCAATTGCACTTCCCTTAACGGATTTCCGGGTCACATACTTAATATCGAATTCTGATAATATCATTTGCCACTTTGAGACCCTTAATGATATGTGAGGACTTTCAAAGATGTACTTCAAAGGGTCGATTCGAGAGATTAACCAAGTGGTGTAGTATAACATGTATTGCTTGAGTCTCTTGGAGGTCCATACCAATGCGCAACAAGTCTTCTCAATTGCCATGTATCGGGCTTCGCAGTCATTAAACTTCTTGCTCAGATAGTAAATTGCATGTTCTCTCTTTCCAGACTCATCATGTTGCCCCAACATTGCCCCCATTGAGGTTGGGAGGATCGTGAGATACAGTATCAAAGGACGACCTTGAGTGGGCGGCACCAACACTGGTGGGTTTAATAGGTATGCCTTTATTTTGTCAAAGGCTTCCTGACATTCCTCATTCCATCTCCCCGGATTATTCTTCTTTAATAGCTTAAAAATAGGCTCACACGTGCTTGTCAAGTTAGCAATGAATCGGGCAATGTAATTTAATCTCCCTAGAAAACACCTTACTTCTCGTTCATTCTTGGGAGCTGGCATGTCCCTGATCGCCTTTGCCTTTTCCGGCTGCACCTGTATTCCTTCCCTGTTGACCACAAAACCCAACAATTTCCCAGTTGAGGCTCCAAACACACATTTTGTGGGATTGAGTCTCAGATTGTACTTCCTTAATCTCTCAAATAACTTATGCAAAACTGCTACATGACTTTCCCCCTCCTTAGACTTAGCCACTATGTCATCCACATATACCTCTATTTCCTTGTGCATCATATCATGGAACAAGGTCACGGCTGTGACAGATTGAGGTTTGAAGACTCGCCCCGCGAATACAAGCTCGCCTCGCGAAAATCCAAAATTAACAGCGCGCCAAAAGTAATATTCGCGTCGCGAGAGTAAGCTCGCCTCGCGAGCGGGCGAGAAACAGAATCCTTATTTAAAGGCTGTTTCAGATCAGAAAAGGAAGAGGTTTTTCCACTAGTTTTAGATCAGTAGTTACGAATCCTTGTTTTCTCTTTGGAGCTGCGTCTCCCTTTTCCTTTTATTTTATCATGGTGGTTATGTCGGATTGCTTGTCTATGAGCATGAGGAACTAATCCCCTCGTCCGAGGGAACAATGAAGCCACCCATGGCGGTGTAGTGTTCACGTGATGTATGTTTTTCTCCCATTTTCTCAATTAATGTTTTCTAATTCTGATTTGATTGTGTTGATCATATGTGTTGCGTGATTGACTTGTTAACGTTGATGAGGCTTAGTCAGCGATTCGCGTTTAGAACTTGAATTAGGATCATCGATCGAATATTGCACGAGAGTGAGTAGGAGATCGGTGCGACCTTATAGGGAACAAGAATTAATCAAATTCGAGATTAGGATTATGAGACCTAGTAAGTAATTAATCCAATCGTCGAATACGTCCTATTGAGAACGAGAGTGGATATAGGAGAATTTGGGGGTCCCGGTTGACATTGTAATTGAACTTAGGGATGAATTCATCATCACTTGGGAATACATATTGGGTAGGTGGATTTGTGACCTTGGACATTTTAATTTCTGATTTTTAGTTAATTAGTTTATTAGATTCGTTAATTGAATTTTTGATATTAATCTCTCTCTCTCAACCACCTTCTGTGACTTGACCAACGTATCGGATTTCCCGCGGATTAGTCGAATTGGTAGCCCAATCCCTGAGTTCGACCTCGATAATTACTTACCGTGTTTATTTTATTACTTGCGACGACCCGGTACACTTGCCGGCGTCACATCAAGTTTTTGGCACCGTTGCCGGGGATTGGCACAACCAATTTTCCTAGTTTTAGGGAAGTTTGATTATTTGGTTAAGTTATTTTTATTTTTATTTTTATTTTTATTTTTATTTTTATTTTACTATTATCTCTCTCTACTTCCTTGATTCCACTTGGTCTTGCCTTGTTTTGTATGCGAGGTACACGAGGGAATGCTTCCGGGATGCGAATATTGTAATGGAGACCATGACACTTGGAGCTGTCCTTTCTACTACTCTCAAGAATATGTGGACTCATACCACAATTTCTATGACAGCGTGCCCCAGGACAACTATCAGAGTCAGAATCAGTATTGGGGTTATATGAGTAGAAACCATCCGGATTTCACTTGGAGTAATGATGGCGGTGATCTAGCCTGGCAGCCACAACCTCAACAAAATTGGCAACAACAACCTCAACAGAATTGGCAGCCACAACCTTGGGAGTTGGCTCTGGAGAAGATGAATGCGGCAGTTGAGAAGTTTGCAATCAATACAAGCGCAACCATTGACAAGTTGGCAACTCATACAGGGTTGGCAATTCAGAATCTAGAGATGAAGATTGCCCAACTCGCAAGGCAACTAAATGAGCATCCTCCAGAGACTTTCCCAGTTGATACCGGGAACGACCCTAAGAACCAATGCAATGCCACAACAACTAGAAGCAGTGGGGTGTTGGGATATGACTGGGATGTAACTAGTTCTCAGGGAGTTGAGGAAGAACTACCACATGTTGAGGAAGAACAACCGGAGGAAAGGGAATTGACAAGCGACAAGGCCCCGGAACAGCCACATGTTGAGGAAGAGCAACCTAAGGAAGAGGAGTTGGCAAAGGACAAGGCACTGGAGCAAGGGGGTAAAGATCAAAATGCGGATAAAGTGATAGAGGATTCCACCATGCTTGCCAAGCAACCTGAAATTAATGCATTGGATAACTATGTTGGCTTGCATGCATGTGTGGACATCGGTAAGTTAGACCCTCCCACTCGTCTGACACACTTCCTCGTGAAGACACCATTTGACCCGAGAGGAAGTGAGTTCATAATTATAGAGGTCAATGGAGTTTTCACACAAAGGCCGGGTGGAATAATGAATAGAGTCGTATTGCTGCTGCAAGGGCCACTTCACAAACCATGGGATCCGGGTGGAAGACCTCACATGATGAGCATCTCTTGGCCCTTGTACCACAGGCTATGGGATCCAGGTGGATGCTTCTTAATAAGTCAGGCTCGGGACGTTAAACAAGCGCTACTTGGAAGGCAACCCAAGCTAGGTATCCCTCTCCTCTCCTAACTTTTGTTTTGTTTTTGTTTGTGTGTTGTTTTTGTTTGTCGCTCTTGAATAATTTGAGAAGATCAAGAGTTTTTGTATGAAATATCGTGTCGGCAAGCTTGTTGGATTTTGATTAAATTGAGCATAGATTGATTGCATAAATTATTTTGACCATTGATGATTTCCCCCTAGGTTCTGAAATTAGAAAATTTTATCCCCACTTAAAAATTGAAAACTGAACTTTGAGAATTTTATTGTGATTACTTGATTTATGATAAGTTTGGGGTGAGGGGGGTGCACTCACTAGGAATCGTATCTCGGTCAAACAATTTGCAAAATGTCCAGGTGAGGATTTGAGCCTCCAACTCTGTTTTTGATTGTGTGAATCACTGTTAAGTTGCACTTTCCCGGATTTGCTTGAATCTCTTTATGGTTTGCATGATTATGTGTTGCATCAAATGATTTAGGCAATTTTTCTTTGAAAAACTACTTGGCCTAAAAAGAACCATCCCTAATGCATGTTCCCTAGTTAGCCACATTGAGCCTAATTGACCTATTGTTTCTTTATGACCCTATATTATGAGCCGAAATCTGAAAAAACCATGTTAACCCAATCTTAGGATTAGGAGAGCATGGAAGCTTAATGAGAAAAGAGTTGTGAGAAACTAAGTTTGGGGTGGCTACGAGGTGATATGTCATATTGGGATGAGAAAAAGAAAATAAAGGTTTACCCAAGGCAAAAAGAAAAGAAAAGAAAAGAAGAAAACAAAAAAATTGCCAAAAGAAAAGGGGCAAAACAAAAAGATTAGCAAGGAAAAGGATGTAGTCACCCGAGCCCAAATGAAAAATGGAAAAAGGAATTTGAGTGGAAAAAGTGTCAAAATGCTCATGCTCTCTCAGTTCCTAGGGACTTAAGCCTAAATATCCTTCATTATCCTACCCTTAGCCAGGCCCCATTACAACCTTTGTAAGACCTATTGATGTTGCATGCATGTTTTCGTGGAAACTATGTTTGAGATGAAAATCAAATTCATGGGAAGTGCTCTTAGAATGTGAAAGTGAGTGAAAAGTTGATAGCCTAGACGAATTTGAGCGAATGAGTGAAATTTTACATACCCTTGTGAGGAAGGCAATTGTTTGAAATTGGTGATCTTCCTTTTGTGTGTGACCCTGATCCTCAACTTAGATTAATGATTGCATGAATGATGAAGTTCTCAATTGTTTAAAGTAAATGAATGTGGGGATTACGTTAATGTAGGGGGGAAATCATTGGAGAAAAACTGTTTTGTTAAGATTGCATGAAATTTGTGCGAAATCGATTGAATCCCCTAGGCTTGCCAAGTCTTGAGTCCTTTTTGAGTTTTAGCTTGGTGGGGACAAGCAAGGTTTAAGTTTGGGGTGTTTTGATAAGCCTCTGGCTTATCTAGTTTTATGACTAGATGAACTAGGGTTTATGTGCCAATTAGTCGAGTTCACTCTCGTTTTCACCCAAATTTGCCTTGTTTTGTTCCTAAGTTGGACTTTGACTCGTTTTGTGTCTTTTTTGTAGTTTTTAGCTTATTTTGGATAGAATTATGCTTTTGGTTGCTTTTGGTGTTTTCAGGTCAATAAGTGAAGCTCCGGGAGTCAAGGAAAGTCAAGAAGCAGTGGAAAAAGCACTTCTGGAGATGCTCGCCTCGCGAGTGGATGCTCACCTCGCGAGCCTGAACATCAGATAAAGCAGGAACATTCATCACTCTGGCTCGCCCCGCGAACAGTATACTCGCCTCGCGAATCATGAAGACCTGGAAGTCAGAGACCATCACGGCCTAGCCGTGATGAAGGTCACAGCCTAGAATTGAAGTCTCGCCCCGCAAGAGTTTGAAGACCTTGGAAGACAGAGACCATCACGGCCTAGCCGTGATGAAGGTCACGGCTGTGACAGATTGAGGTTTGAAGACTCGCCCCGCGAATACAAGCTCGCCTCGCGAAAATCCAAAATTAACAGCACGCCAAAAGTAATATTCGCATCGCGAGAGTAAGCTCACCCCGCGAGCGGGCGAGAAACAGAATCCTTATTTAAAGGCTGTTTCAGATCAGAAAAGGAAGAGGTTTTTCCACTAGTTTTAGATCAGTAGTTACGAATCCTTGTTTTCTCTTTGGAGCTGCGTCTCCCTTTTCTTTTTATTTTATCATGGTGGTTATGTCGGATTGCTTGTCTATGAGCATGAGGAACTAATCCCCTCGTCCGAGGGAACAATGAAGCCACCCATGGCGGTGTAGTGTTCACGTGATGTATGTTTTTCTCCCCTTTTCTCAATGAATGTTTTCTAATTCTGATTTGATTGTGTTGATCATATGTGTTGCGTGATTGACTTGTTAACGTTGATGAGGCTTAGTCAGCGATTCGCGTTTATAACTTGAATTAGGATCATCGATCGAATATTGCACGAGAGTGAGTAGGAGATCGGTGCGACCTTATAGGGAACAAGAATTAATCAAATTCGAGATTAGGATTATGAGACCTAGTAAGTAATTAATCCAATCGTCGAATACGTCCTATTGAGCACGAGAGTGGATATAGGAGAATTTGGGGGTCCCGGTTGACATTGTAATTGAACTTAGGGAGGAATTCATCATCACTTGGGAATACATATTGGGTAGGTGGATTTGTGACCTTGGACATTTTAATTTCTGATTTTTAGTTAATTAGTTTATTAGATTCGTTAATTGAATTTTTGATATTAATCTCTCTCTCTCAACCACCTTCTGTGACTTGACCAACGTATCGGATTTCCCGCGGATTAGTCGAATTGGTAGCCCAATCCCTGAGTTCGGCCTCGGTAATTACTTACCGTGTTTATTTTATTACTTGCGACGACCCGGTATACTTGCCGGCGTCACATCAGAGATAGACAGTCTTGGGAAAGGAGGCAGATTTTGATATTGGGAACGTCCCTGATTTGGAAAATTTGAGCGAGGTCGAGGGTAGCTTGGATGGTTTTGTTGAGGTGCAGGTGGATAATGAGTATATGTTGGGCGAGTGGGGTTGTATGGTTGAGGGGTAGGGATGTTATTTATTTGGTTTTGTGGCTGGGTGATGGTTAGCGAGGCCTGTTGAGGTGGGTAAAATGGTGTTTGGGTCTGATATGGTGCTTGGTACCTTGGGTATGAAGGGACATGTCGAGGTCCAAAGTTTGGCTGGTGTTGCACATAATTTGCTTCTGCTTCCTTCTTCTTGGGCTGGAACCCCTTCTTGGATGCACTGCCTTCCATGTCAGTTGGCAACTTCCCGGCTCTGGCTAGGATTTCAATTCTTTCCCCTGCAGTAATCAAGTCAGAGAAATCCCTATAAGCTACTCCTGCCATTGCTCTGATAAAGGGGGATCCCAAAAAGTATGAGCATATTTCGGACAACATCAGCGGCGGCTGAACCTGAGCTGCCAAACTCCTCCACCTTTGTGCATACTGTTTGAAGGATTCATCACTCTTATTCTGCATTGTAGTCAACTGTTCACTGGTCGGAGCTATGTCCAAATTGAATTTGAATTGATCCATGAACAAATCGGCTAATTCTGTCCACCGAGAGATCTTAGAATGGTCTAACTGAAGGTACCACTCTAGTACGATTCCGGACAAACTTTCATGGAAAAAGCCAATGAGGAACTTGTCATCCTTAGACCAGATGACCATTTTGGTGGCATAGCTAATCAAATGGAATCGTGGGTTCCCACTTCCGTCATATTTGGAGAAATCAGGAATTTTGAAATCCTTAGGAAACACGACATTCGTGGCAGGACAAAGTTCTTCAATCTTAAGAAGGCCATAAGTATTTGAGCCCTTGATCTCTTTTATTTGTTCTTCTACCTTCTCCATCCACTCTTCCTTCATCTTATCAGGTCCAAACTGGGCTCCTCTTGATTGTTCAGGAATGAATGCATGGGGTTTTTCCCATGTATAGCCAGCAGCCTCGTGATACACGTTCTCGTTGGGCGATATCCTTCCCCGATGGGGATTACTATGGGTTCCGTGTAACCCGACATTCTCTGAGTAAAGCTATGGTTTATGTTTGAAAACATTGGCGCCGTTACCATGGAGAGGGCCGGCTGTACGCTCACATGTGGGTCATCTTCGTTTCCACTTCTATTTGCACTAAGCCTGCTAAGAGATTCCCTCATATCCTGTAGTATAGCCTCCAACCTTGCTTGAGTTTCAGAGATTTCTGTCACCCTTCCCCTCACTTCGTCTACTTCTAAACTCAAGTTCCTTCCTGTCTCAGGATTGTTGGCAGCCATCCTAGTCCGGGATCTTGTGTTGTAAACTCGGGTTTGATTGGTATTGTCTTTCTTGAGTCGCGCAATGATTCTCGAACCCTCAAATTCTTGTTTTTAGCTCTTCTACGAAAAATCGTCAATTATTCTAATCACTAACCCCTTTTTTTTAAAAATAATTTTTGGCATTATTATTATTATTAAAAGAAAGATAAAAGTATGCTTCGAAAAACCATGAATTATTTCTTTTGCAAAGGAAAGACCATTTTTTGTAGCAAGCAACTTCACCCCGACACATAACTCTAAGGGCACATCCCCCTTAGGTTAATGCATGGTTGATGACACATCCATGGGAACATGTGTCCCTCAATAGACAACATCATTAACTAGCAATGCAATCATATACATCGTAAGATAGAGCATAATTCATTTATGGATGTAACCCCTAAAAAAAAGTCTTTTATTTCTTTGAAGAGAAAATACAATGTCTCCCATCTAATAGAATTACATCAAAAGTTTTAAAGTCTTCACACCATTGATTTTCACGTCAATTCTAATATTCTTCTTCAGGCCAATTGCATTGCTAGAGTTAGACATTTTCGTTCCTTACTACACAAATAGTGTCTTTCCTCCACAAAAGAGAATCATCAAAAAAAAAAATATATATATATATATATATATATATATTATTTTTCAAAAATAAAATAAAATAAAATAAAATAAAAATTAAAACAATATATATATATATATATATAATATGTGTTTTATTTATTTATTATCCATTTGTTAAAACACAAAGGAAAATGAAGTAAAAATAAATAAATAAGTAAATGGATAGTAAAACACAAGGGAGATATGGTACGCCTCTAAGTGTCTTAAGAGGTAGGGCCTAATCAAGGGTACCTATGATGGCAACTTCTAAGTCGAGCGGCCACTAAGTCAATTTAGGAGCATAAACTTTAGGATGTGTCTAGACTTCTAAAGGTCAAGGTCCCCAGATTGCCCTTGTCAAGGACCTAGTTCATGAACCTAATCACAAGTAGGGATAAACCCTCCAGGATGACTAGTCCATGACATTAGTAACAATCCGAGTGATGAGTCAACAAATATCAGAGAGGCACTAGGCCTTCAATGACAATGCTGAGTCACCACCTAATCCTTAAGGTCCCACAAGCTCGGGTATAGAGCTGAAAGTATGTGAAAATGAGTGTCGGTGTTGTGTGTGCTGGAGGCATACAAACCTGTACAATCCTAATACAGAACTACTTGAACCTGCTCGACAAGCAAACAAAATAAAAATAAAAATATCATGGTCTTCTATCCTAATGTAAAAAAAATAATTATTAAAGCAAAAAGGAATCAAATATATAAAAAAAAAACAATAAAAGGGGTAAACAATAAATACCAAAATGCACAACTCATTACTTAGGCTTGACTCTCGAAAATGTCCCTAGTGGAGTCGCCATCTGTCGCAACCAAAAATTACGACAGATGGTCGGCGATGAAAAGAAATTTTAAGGAAAAGTAGAGTCGCCACCAATTTTATTTAATTAGGAAAAATTGGAAAACCTTCAAAAATAGTCTTCGGAACCAAGTTGAGTTCGGGAGTCGGTTACGAGTAGGGAAGGTATTAAGCACCCTACAACGCCCATTATACGAATGGCACCTTGAATTAATTGTGCAAAATTAATAACTTTTAAATTATTTATTTTTACCCCAAAAATAATTACAAGAAGGAATTTAATTATTTATTACTATATTTTATTATTGTGTTTCTTTATTGTTTTTTTTTATTTTTTTTTAAAAAATTTTTAAAAAATATTATTGATAAATCCTAAATGGGATTGAACATAGCACGTAAGTCCATAGGACAACCTCAAAGTTAGGGGATTGAGCATGACACTTGTCATAGAGCAACCCCAAAAAAACATTAAATAAATTATTAATTAATTATCCACATTAAATAAATTAAAAGAACACAAAAATAATGGAAAAATTAATTTTGGCTTGACGAGACGATTGGTCCCGCTCCTACGTATTACCTGCTTCGATGGGAAACTTAAAGCCACGTAGTTCTTATAGAAAATATTTTATTTGTTGGTTTATTTTAAATTTTATGAAAAAAAAAAGTTTTTATTTCATTTTATAAAAAAAGGTTTTTTATATACTTCATTTTTTATTATCGAAAACTCCTAAGTGAGATAGAACATGGCACAAACGTCCACAGAATGATCTTAGACTTAAGGGATTAAATGTGATACCTCTCACAAAGTAATCCTAAAATTATCTATAAAGAAATATTCTATTTTATTTAATTTATTGCTTACGAATTGAAAATTGAAGAATAAAAATAAAGTTTGACTTCATATAAGTGTTTATAGCATTTTTTAACTTGGGCTAAGTGACTGGCCCACTAAAATACTCACATCAAGATTAACATCATATTTACCCCAACAAGACACTCAAACCAAACCCAAACACTACAAAAGAGAAGATTAGGTCAGACTAAAAAAAAACAAAGATAAAATAAAAATACATAAGTAAACAGAGAATAAAACCAAAGGAAAGGAGAACCAAAACCTTCTAACAACAAAACAAACAGAGAACTTGCAGAGGCCAAACACAGCAGAGCAAACAAGGAAGGAGGTAGTGGCTTGGGATCAAGACGCGGCAGTTCCGGCTCAGAGCGGCGGTGTGGTTCGCGCACGGTGGGGCCGAAGGTCCTGGTGGTGGACTCGAGGCAGGCGGCGCAGTCTTCCCCGTTGCGTCGGCGAGCGGTGGCCGGAGCTGTTTTGGGAGGAGGTGGCGCGACTGCTTCTAGAGGAAAGGAGAAGATGAAGTTTGAAGGGAGAGAGATAGGTTTGATGGATGAAGGAAGAAGATAACGAAAGAAAATGAGATGTGAAAAGAAATGGGTTCCCAGTGAAGAAGGAGAAAGCAACGTGAAAATGAAAGAATGGGAGAGAGCAAGGGGAAAAAAAACATAAAACTCCTCCCCTATTCTGATCTCTGTTGTGATTTTTATAATGTCAATTCCTCTGATCTTGATCCTAAAACCCTGCCAAGATTAAGATTGTTATCTGATCCTGATCCTAAAAACATGCCAAGATTAAGATTTCCATCTCTGATTTGAAATCAAAATCTATCGAGCCTCATCTACAAAATTAAATTCAAATTCAAAATAAAGTGGTTGCTAGGGTTTGTTGGAGGAGGATGAAATGGAGTTTTTATTTTCTTTTCAGATTTTTATTTTATTATTATTATTATTATTTGAAATTTTTTTTTAGCGAAGACTAAGAGACCCGATCAAAATGGGGTGTTCACACTTACTAAAAAATATTCATATATGAATATATGTTAATTATAATGAATAAATCAGAAAATAAAAAATCTAAAAAAAGAAAGAAATTTTTTGGTGGATATATCAAAAAAAGAAAAAGAAGAAGAAGGTCGCAAATAAAAACTAATATCTCAATTTGAATAGTAATTAAAAGGATGATTTGTTTTCTCTTATGTTTATATCTTTCTAAAATAATAATGAGAAGATTTGTTGTAAGTTAAGATTATTTTATGAGATTAGAATCTTCAACCGAATTTTTAACAACCCGAATCCTATCAAAATATAATCCTTATCTCAATTCTTTAACAACAGCTTCCGCGATCTCTTCATCCTTTAAAAACCTAGTTACTTGACTTAGCTCCAACCACCTTGTTTATTTATATATACCTCCATCCTAAATGTACGTGAACCTTTCCAAACAAACCTAGTGCACCACTCTCTCAAACTTTAAGTGGCTATGCAACTCAAGCTTCATAGTCACCAGCTACTCGTCGTCTCAAGCAGCCACCACGGGCCGTTTTCAACATTCACCGGAGCCGCCACAACACAGCACCTGAACTGTACGTCTCATTGCCTCACATGACGTTCACCTCAAGCCAACCGTGACCCACCGCACCTGTGCCCTCCGCTGCCGTCAACAGCCCAACATCGACGACTACCCTCTCAACCTTTTTGTCCTCCGCGACTGCCACCTGCCCCCTCTGTATGTTGTGTTGCGTTTCTCCATCTCCTCTACGTTTCTGTTTCGGTCTTAAGGTAAAATCAAGGTTTTAAATTGTGGTTGCAGTCGTGATTGCAGTTGCATCGTCGATATTACAGAAAAATATGGTTAATATGATTGTAATTACCATCACGGTCGCGATGCAGTTTTGACGACACATCACGGCTTTTTGAACTCAGATTTGAAACCTTGCATAAAATATTAATAGTTAGGTGAATTTAATTTTTATTTTTGCCTTTAATAAAAGAGGAAATAAATATTAATTTTACAATCTATTAGTTATTTGTACAATTAATCTGGATAATTATGCTATGAGGTTAAATCTGGATTCTTCCTTGTACACGTCTGTCTCTCCTACGTTCAACTTGTTTCCAAATATTGTATTTTAAGGGTTTCTTTTTTTTTTTTTTGACAGAAATATTTTAAGGGTTTCTAATTTTTTCCAATTTTAATAAAATTGATGATTACTTTTTATTTTAAAAAAAATTGTGTCGTTCGGCTGCGAGTATGATCCTGATCATGCTATGGTTAGTTAAATTACTAATAAGTCAATTATATTAATTGATAACATGGTTTGTCTATCAGACCGTGTAATGGGTTGCGGAGGTAGTGTGCATGTTGTCACCATCTGTTAAGCTAATAGCACTTTGAAAAATGACATTTATAGCATTAAGCGATTAGTAGATAGTTAAAAATAAATGGCAATTAGTTATATGTCAATTAAAACTTAAAATGGAGTGGAGAAGGGTTAGCTGTTACCGCTTGGGAATGTTTTTCTAATTATAGTTATATTTTTTTTTTTTACAGAGAGGATGCTTTTCTAATTACTATAGACAACTAAGGTTTAGCCATAGTAACAATTTTACTCGTCACCTTTATTAATTTTACTCGTCATCTACGACTCAATGTTTTTACCAAGTAACAATTTTACTCGTCATCTTTATTAATTTCTGATCTTGAAGTGCCTTTTCATTTTAGTGAGGCTCCAACATTCCTTTTTACCCTTTATTTTGTTATTTTTAGGCGCGAAAAAAAAAAACTTTATTGAAAACGTCCCTTTTCCTCATTTTGTTTTTTTAAGGGGACACAATATTAAGGTGAAAAATCCATTTCATTTTTTCGATATCATTATTATGTTTTTAAAGAAATAAATGATACTTATCATTATATATTGATTATCTTCATTTCATTTGTTTTCCTAAAAGCATAATAATGGACATATCAAGAATATTTTTTCCCACTTTAAACTATGTTAAGAATAGAAGAGAGCCATCTTGATTTCCTAATTCATATGTCAATTTCGAGTGGTTAATCTTTGTCAATTCAAAAAAGGAAAATGATAAATAATACGAAAACGGTTTTACGAAAATGGTGCAAAGTTTTACATTAATAATTATAATTTTTTTTCTAATCCCTTTTTTTGATAAGCTATTTCTAAACACTTATAAGTGGTTATAACCTCATCGGTGAAATGTGTGTTGTTAAAAAAAAAATTACTGGAATTTTTATTACTTATTAGCGATGCTTTTCAAAACCAGTCTTTCATCCCAAATAGTTTTAGGAAACAGCTTTGTGAAAATTATCCACCCCATGTTGATACCAAAAAAGTGGGTGGTATTTCGAGAGAGAATTCTACCGAAAATTTAGCTCATGCCAACAAAGTAGGTAGCTCATGCCAAGAACAGCTAGCTACATTCTTAGCAATAACATTGTAACAACTTTAGCATTTGCTAATTATAGCTACTTCCAATGTCCTATATAATGTTCATTCCTTGTTGCACTTCAGATCCTGTCGCCAAACCAAGTTCACACCCATCGCGACCAACACGTGCAATTATTTTCTCCTTGCCATTATCATAGAATTTTAATAGATCCAAGAGTGATTAATATTGGCAAGAGATAATTTGATCGATCGCGGCGTAATGGGTCACGAACAGGAAAGGAATGATGATGCCTTAGCAAAGCAGAAGGCCATTGACGATTGGCTTCCAGTCACTGCTTCCAGAAAAGCCAAATGGTGGTATTCAGCTTTTCACAATCTAACAGCCATGGTTGGTGCTGGTGTCCTCAGCCTTCCTTATGCCATGTCACATATGGGCTGGTACGTACCCTATCCTCTGCTATTATTATATATCTTAAAATTAAGATTTAATTATTGAGTGGGTCCCAAATTTTTTTAGGAATTTTCAATTAGATTCTCAAACTATTTTTTTCGATTAGGTCCTTAATTTTATCATTTTTTTTTAATTGAGTCCCTACAATTATAAATCTGTCAATCCACTATTAACTTTAACAGAATATGCTTAATGTCTTCCATCCCGAACCCTATCTCCGGTTTCTACCTGATTTCAATTTGCTTCAAATCCCTAATTACTTGTGCTGTTTTGTTCTTCTCTGACCCACCGTATTCCAATCTCTCATTCTTGATTCCGTTCCGTTCTTGATACTCCTCTCACGCGTTTGGTGCTGTGGTGCTGTGGTTCTGTTCTTCACACTCTTCATTCTCGGTTCCGTTCCGTTTCACACGCATTTCTGTCCATCGCGCGGTGGTGCTGCTATACCGAGAGAATGTACACGATTTTAACGCTTCAGCTACTCTTTCTTTTTTTTGTTTAACATTTGGATTTGGATGTTGCTGTTGTGATTGCCAAAAGTTTATCATTTAGTTCATCTTTCCTTTTCGCTGCTGACCCAGCGTCTTCAAATTGAAGTTGGGGTATAAAAGAGACAAAATCATGAGACTTGCAGATTGGGACAAAACTAGTATTTTGAACATGCAGCTTGGGGGCACACGCAGCAACTTTCTGTTTTGGCATGCAGGTGCAGTAACAATGGGGTGATAATTAAAAAATTGGGAATAAAATTCCAATTCAGTAAACCTAACGGCGGACTAACGGAAGATAACTGCAGGGACCCAATTGAAAAAAATTATGTAAGTAGGGACTTACTTGAAAATAAAATTAGTTTAGGGACCTATTTAAAAATTCTCAAATAATTTAGAGATTAACTCAATAATTAAACCTAAAATTAATTATTCTTATAATTGTGCCTGCTATAAATTCAAATTCTTAGGTGTTTGATCTTGGTAAATAAAACATGGGAAATTCAAAGATAATTTTTTATCATAAAATATAATTTTTGAATATTCAATGATTTGAATATACGATTTTGTCATGTGATATTTTTATATTGGATTCACTGACCAGTTAGAGTACTAGTTAGTATTTGTCATAAAATATTCTTTTTTATCATGTATCATTTAATATTCACCACCTTAACTAAGTGAACTTAATTGGCTATATATTTTGATCTTTTACTTTTACAAGATTTTTAATATCATAAACTGATCAGGTGGTAAATGATGAATGGTATACATTGATTTCTTTTTTCCCCTTATTATGGGTCACCTAAATATTTCACATTTTTCTACATTTTGTTTTCCTCCCAAAACATATCTGAATATTAATTCATTGTTATCTCAAGATTGTTATTGAATTAACTCTATCTATCTAGCTAGATATTTATATATATGACTAAATTGATATTAAAAAAGGATATTATACAAGCTATAAGAATTTGTGGACTATGCTTCAAAAAAATATTTTGTAGATCGACTAACTTGTACAATAATTAAATTCAGAAAGTAATATGCAAGTGGAGGATGATTTTAAAGAGATTAAATTGCTAATTTACTGTAACTAATTCACTCAATTTTTGATCCTAATGATTCCTTTGATTGAAACATATGACAGGGGTCCCGGCGTTACCGTCCTTATCTTGTCTTGGGTTATCACCTTGTATACCCTTTGGCAAATGGTTGAGATGCACGAAATGGTGCCTGGCAAGAGATTAGATAGGTATCATGAATTGGGCCAAGAAGCCTTTGGTGAAAAGCTGGGTCTCTGGATCGTGGTTCCACAACAGGTACTTGTTGAAGTTGGCACGTGCATTGTGTATATGGTCACTGGAGGTAAATCATTGAAGAAGGTTCATGACACCCTTTGTCCTGAATGCAAAGATATCAAGACCTCATACTGGATTGTTATCTTCGCTTCTGTCAACTTTGTTCTTGCCCAATGCCCCAACTTCAACTCTATTTCTATTATCTCTCTCAGTGCAGCTGTCATGTCTTTGAGGTAAGTTTTTTAATTTTATAGCTAAAGTAATTTTTTTTATATGCATTAAGGGTTAAGGGTGTTCCCGAACCCACGGTCGGAGACTAATCAACATGTTTAATGAATTCAGATATATACCATTTGTGTTGGATTTTGTTAATATTATATATTATGTACCGGTTAATTATGATTTATATAAATTTATGATGATTAATTACATGTATTTGTTTATTAATAACATATTGGTTGGGTCATCTAAAATATATATTAATTATAAATTTGTATATCATTGGAGGATAAGGATCTTCTATCTCACTTTTTCTATCAAATTCTCTGTCCCCATCAATGATAATTTATCATATATAATAAAATAAAATCATAACTTAGTAATGCATATGCATATTCTTTTAATTGGTGAGAGACATAGAGATATCATTTTTTGGGATAACGGAATTTTGTTCAAACGTATTAAAAAAATAGTTATATTGGTTGACTTCAATAAATTCCTCGTCTACTTTGCTTTTATATATAATATATATATATACATGTGATCTTATCTTAGTTATATCAATAGAATTAATTGATGAATAATACTGAATTATTGAACCAGTTACTCCACCATAGCATGGGGGGCTTCTGTGAAAAAGGGGGTTGTACCAAATGTGGACTACAGCTATAAGTCGCACGGCACCGCGGATGCTGTATTCCACTTCTTTTCTGCCTTGGGAGATGTAGCATTTGCTTATGCAGGTCACAATGTGGTTCTGGAAATCCAGGCAACAATGCCTTCAACCCCTGAGTTGCCTTCCAAAAAACCCATGTGGAAAGGAGTTATTTTTGCATACATAGGAGTTGCATTCTGCTACTTCCCAGTTGCCTTGATTGGTTACTATATGTTTGGAAACTCCGTCGATGATAACATCCTCATCACACTGGAACGCCCGGCTTGGCTCATTGCTATGGCTAACTTGTTTGTTGTTGTCCATGTTATTGGAGGTTACCAGGTCAGTTTCAATTTTAATTTCCTGTATCATATTCATGCATAAACCTATGTCATGAATATGATAGATTGTGGTAATTAATTGTGAATTAATCATAATTGTTTTCTCATGATCAATGATGTGAGTTACATATTACACTCTCAATTTGGATACTCTAGGTTGATACAATTAATGTTCTATTTTTTTCATATATATATATACGAATTTTAGCCAATACTATTCTCATTATGTTTTGTAACTATTAATTCTGTAAACGACAGATATTTGCAATGCCAGTGTTCGATATGTTAGAAACGTACTTGGTTAAGACATTGAAGTTTACACCTTCTTTTATACTCAGACTTGTTACTCGCACTATCTATGTTGGTACGTAATTACTCATGAACACTTTTTTTTCAGTGGCTAGCTTGCTAATCTGATCAATTGGTTTTTAGTTAACAGTTTAAATCCACTTTAATTTGCAGCATTGACAATGATAATTGGCATATCTGTCCCGTTCTTTGGATCTCTTCTTGGATTTCTCGGAGGATTTGCTTTTGCCCCAACATCATACTTCGTAAGCAGAACCATAGCATTCTTGGTTTTTTCTTAAAAAAAATAAAT
Organism: Sophora flavescens; assembly: GCA_030762895.1. Taxonomy (NCBI): domain Eukaryota; kingdom Viridiplantae; phylum Streptophyta; class Magnoliopsida; order Fabales; family Fabaceae; genus Sophora; species Sophora flavescens. The sequence continues at coordinate 149,057,569 of CM061069.1, forward strand.
AAATAAGAGAATGTTATAAAATATAGATACTGTGTATGCATGCTTAATCGGTCTTTTTTATCCTACTTGCAGCTTCCCTGTATCATATGGCTTAAACTCAAAAAACCAAAACAATTTGGTTTGTCTTGGACAATCAATTGGGTATGTTAATTGGCATTAAATATCCTCAATAACCTCCTCTTCAATTTGACAAATTACTGAGGCTTTTGTTAATTTTCTTTTCCCATCCTTAATTTACAGACCTGCATTATTCTCGGGGTCCTATTGATGACATTATCTCCAATTGGTGCTCTGAGGAATATCATCATTTCAGCCAAGAACTACAAGTTCTTCTCATAGATGCTGCTGGCTTCAAAGTTGATTGGTGAAAAAGAACAATAAGAAAGCAATGTACATGCACTGTACACAACGTACGTACATATTGCAGTATGTAAGGATTAGATCAGGATCCTTTCATTTTACATTTGCAAGGGTCAAGGGAGAAAGACACATAGACCTTATAAATATTATAAAAAAAAATTGTGTCTTTCTCTTTCATAACATGATTTTTCATGTTACATGAGAAAATTGGATTCTCGTCCTCATGAATTCTAGTTCAATTTCACAAAAAAGTGTTAGATAATTCGTACCTTTAATAGGCATGCACATAGTTGTTTTATATTATTTCCTTTGGTGCAACTATCTTACAACAAGTTTACAATTTCATAAATTACACATTTGTTTCAAGTTATAAAAGTTGATTCCAGGAACAAAGAGGTGGGAATAATTTATTCATATGCTTGATATGAGTTGGAAAAAAAATTCCTAAGTATGCCCGATTAAAGATTATTCTCATGTTTAAGTAGTATAGAGTATGAATGTTTCATTTCCATGGTAATATTGTAACAAAAATACCAAAATAACCTCTAACACCCCCAACACCCCCCCTATTCCCACGACAATCATTACTGCAACATGTTTTTTTATTGTTTTATTTTACTTTTTTTTTGTTAAGTTTTATTTTACATTAAACATATATTTTTAAGATTTATTTTATTAAATTAAATGAATATTTGTATTATACATAATATACTAATTTGTATAAATAAATACTAAAAAATATTTATTAAATAATATAGATATAATAATCACATTGTATGTATTTTATCAATTGCGTTATAGATGATATAAAATAATAAAATAATATTTTATAAATTAGAAGAATTTTTAGAATTATGACATAAAATTATGTATTTTATATATCTATTTCATTTATATTAATTACATTAAAAATTGATATTTAATCATTTTATATGATACGGGCATTTTGATAATTTTGATGTATATTCCCATGAATATACACTCCAAACCAAACAAACTTTTGAATTATTACAGGGAATTTCAAGAAAGATTCCCAAACTCTTTAATTGCTAACCAAACATATTCTATAAAAACCCGGGAATAACATTCCGGTAATAACATTCTCATGCATGTAATTCCCGGGAATATAATTATAAACCTTGAAACAAATGCCCCCATATAATTTTTTTTAAGAGATACACTTACAAATTGTTAATCAATGTTATTTTTAAGAATCAGCATTAGAAGGTGTATTTGATTAGAGGTGTTTAGAGATTGGTTTAGATCAATTTTGAGTCACAAGATCATCCGATTCAAAAATAAAAATAAGTTATAGTTTGATTTTGATTGAATTGATTCTTATATAGAATTTGAATGGATTCAATCCAGTTAAAACGAATTAGATTGGATAATTAAGATATAACATCCTAAATATTAAAATATTATGAGCTAACAAAGTAGAAAATATTTACGTCATATCAAACTAATAAGTATTATTAAGAAAAAACACAAAACAATATAAAAAGTATAATAAAATTATTTATATAGGTGATTCGGTTTGGTTTCGTTTGACTTTAAAAAAAAATCCGAATATTGATCCAATTTCTATAAAATTAGATAAAAAAAAATCTAATAAACATCAAATTTTGTTCGATTTTTATTTTTTATTGATTTTCGACTTTCTTTTGAAATGATTTGGATATAAACACCTTAGCTTCGTCTATAATCCAGACTTTAAATAATATAATGATTAACCGTTTTTTTTTCATCTACGTTTAAAGTTAAAAATCAAAGTGTAATTTGATCAGCCTTGTAAATTGAAATTATTACAATTACAAAATTAAAGTTGATATTTGTTCCGAGTGATAGTTTTTGCATTAACTATTGAGGCACAATTCAGTTACGTTTTTTTGAATAATTAAAATGGGACAAGTTTTGGGATAATTTTCGAGAACGGATAATGATTTTTAAAATTTTGGTTAATACAGTTCAGTAGATGATTAATGAGTTACTCTCCTCGATGTACTAATTAACCAAATTTAACACATCATTAACCATATTTTTTAACGTAATCAACCGTTTTCACCGAGATGAGTAACTGATCATTAATGATGATTGAGCATCATCGACTACAATTGCATGTGAACATCATTAATTGCTATCATCAATATGGGTAACTCATCACATACAGAGCTGCATTAAATATCTACTGAGCTGTATTAATCAAGGATTTTGTATCCATTAACAAAGTTTAACACATCATTAACCATAATTTTAAATATTATTAACCGTTGAAGAAGAGTTGTACTCCTAATTACAAATATCATATTTGGGCACCATTTATGCACTAGCCAATGTTGAGCCACTTAAGTTGAATCTGGATTTGGGTTATTAGTTCAAAATAGTTATATTCATTGAAATAATAATGTTTGTTTTTATTTATTTATTTTACAATTGTTTTGAATTATTATTTTAACTATGGGAAAATAAATTATACCAATAATCAGTAATTTGTGACATTATAAATTGATTGTTCTCACAAACGGAAAAATGGCACAAAAATTAAAAGAGACCATTTTACCTTTCGCAACTGAAAAATTTCGTCCAATTAAATTTTATTCTATTGATATAATACCATGACCATCAGAATAAAATCTAGACACCCATATATGATCTTTCAATTTTCGGAGGCATCTTTTGAGTAACGATGAGGACAATAGTTCAACAAAAACCAAAGGAATTGTTTTTTGGGCTTAATTGCAGTTTTGGTTCCCCTGTTATTGATTATGTGTGATTTAGGTCCCCGAAGTTTTCTTCGTGTATATTTGGTTCCCTGTTTTTTCAATGTTGCAAATTTGGTCTTTCTGTCCGATGTTTGTTAATTTTTTTCAATGATCAACATAAAGGAACCACTTCTCTAAGCACACACGACCTTTGGTTGAGGTTCTCTCTCCTCTTGTTTCCAATTCAACATGATTCGGTGGTTCTTCTTTGCTATTTACTAGTTTTGTCCCTCCTTTTCGAGACCTTTTTTGGTTTCCACGACATGATCATTTACTACAAAAGTTCAAAAAGAGGTTCTATGTTTGATATGTTTGATCTTTATGTTTATATGTGTTAGTTTTGACATATATATGTTGTTATATGTTTGATCTTTATGCATGTGTGTATGTTAGAGGTAGTTTAACCTTTGGGAGGGTCTTAATAGTGAATTCTGGTCTGCCGGGATCCACCCGGCCTAAGTTTTATGAGACCGGCCCAAAGAGCAGAAAATTCACGTTCTTAATTTCTGCAAAATCCGCCTGACCTGAGTTTTCTAAGCCTGGCCTAAGAATCTATGCCCGACCTACGTTTTGAGTCCGGCCTAACGATGCTGACAACATTTCATTTTGGGGCTTCTGTTTCGGTCCAATTGCATCCTAATTCGTTTTAAACCTCTAAATCACGCCCTAAACCCTAGTTTACACGACTTTAACAATCAGAAATTGCCTCCCACCTTTCTCTTTGAGTTCTCATCACTTCTCTCTAAGGACCATTCTGTTCACCGTTCTTCAATTGGGAAACACCACTGCGAACACGTGTTCATTGTGTTTACTGTTTGGATCTCTAAACCAAGTAGAATTTTTGCACCTTATCACCCCTTTTTTGTTAATCTCCCTTCTTCTTCCTGAATTGGGGATTAATGGTTTCCCTTTTAACGTTTTGACCAAGGCTTGGGGAACCCGTCGAGCCGTTCGAGGGAGCCACACATAGGATTCGCTCAAGCATAATCGTAGTTAAATCCTCATACCATGGGGAGAATGGATAGTATGAACATGTAGGCATCGGGGGTAACTTAAGATAAAGGGTTAATCCATGACCCTGTTGTGTGCTATTTGCCTATTTGTTTGTCTTACTATATGTTTATCTACGTTTTATATGATTGGCATGTTAATTGTGAATGATATGAATGAATGCTTGATGATGATGTTACCATGCCATGAATGAACGTATGCTTGAGTTGTTGATGTTGTTAATGTTAATAAGACTCTAACTAAATAAACAAGGCTTGTTAAAAACACATGGAATTAAAGGATTAATTTCCCCAAATTGTTCATAAAACATGGTTTTAGTAAAGATGGGCGAGGTTAATGCTCAAAGGTGTAGTTAATGTAACACCCTCCCTTGGGCATTACCGTCTAAACTCGTTTCAATATAAAATTAAAAGATAATTTGCTGGTGCTTTCGGAAAATATATATATAAGTACATAAGTTTCTGAAATTGGGTATAAAAATTTTTCTTTGTCATGACTCCGCTCCTAAACCATAATCAACACACAACTTACTATTATAACTTGGCAATCCTATTTCATTTAAAGAATATACTTAAATACAAGATATTAGTTTTACAAAAATTTTGACAGAGTCTCCTCTGTAATTCGGACATCCCAAATAAAATAACACCTGTTACAATGATTACCGTTTCACTCTAGAATTCTAGCTACACTAAATTCCACCAGATCTCGTTACATAAAAATAATAGTTATAGCCATAATCTTTACAAAACCAAACGAAATAGCTTAGATTTTCATTTAAAAGATAGGCTCTCCGAGCCACAAACATTCCATCATAAAATAAAGGCTCTCTAAGCCAAACTCATACATACTATCAAAATAATCTAAGTCTTAACCCTAAGCTGGTCGTTCTAAAAGTTATTCCACAAGTAATACCTCATCAAACAACTACATCTAAGTCTCGTAGTGACTTAGACAAACTCCTCTGCAACCTCTGTGATAGAGTACCCAAGGTACAATATCGAACTTAGAAGAATCCTGAAATGTGTGTGTGTAAAGGTGAGACGCCAATATATGGTTTTAACCCAATAACTAAATGCTCGACACCACATAACACATATACATTTACCACACAAGCATTTATAAGCTAATAGTTTATCAGTGGGTTTAACACCCCAAACACCATCTATAAAATTATGCATGACACTTCTATTCATCATCTAATTTTCGTCCTAATCTCATGAGATATCTCCAACCTCGTGGTGAGTTGATCAGACTCCAAAGCCACACTGGCTAACTTGGCACTCTGCCAATAGGTCCACGACCTCTTCCCATCTTCAAAGGCATACATAGCCAGGCATACAAGGTGTGGCTCCTCGAGGCACACTGCCAAACACATTGCTAATGTCCACAATCAGTGGCCCTACCATTAGCAAGTAAGATGGGGTCTCCATGTCCTCACTAGGCACATGAGAAAATGCATATCCGAATTACCTTTCGCCGCTGGTAATTAATGCATCAAACCTCAAACCGCAGGCACGTCTGCCAAAATGCATGCAAAACACTTTTGTTTTGTTCTTTTCTCTGTGTTCAATCTTTCTTTTGCCGAAGCTCAAAATGGCTTACGACTCACATAGTTTTAAAACACTTTTTAAAACTTTCATCACAACACAGGACTTCACTGTCCATAAAACTTTCATCAAAACATAGGACCTCACTGTCCATAAAACCTTTATCAAAACATAGGACCTCACAGTCCAAGTGCTCAATCGCGACACCTCTCGACCGGTGCACCAATCGTAGGTTCGTGGCACTAGAAACATCTTCAATGTTTCAACACAGTATACCTCATGTATACAATTCATCACAGTATACCTCATGTATACAATCTCAAAGTCCAAATGACTGAGTTCATCACAACACAGAACCTTAGTACCCCGACGTCTCGGTTACTAAGTTCCACACCACTATTAACACGAAATCAGTTTTGTTTTCATAAATTCTTTTTCCAAAAATTGGAAATTCATCAATAAACTCCTTAAATAATAAAACTTGGTTTTCACAAATATGAGTCACGTGAGGTTTTCACTTCCTTAAAATATGTACTGCCGTTTCAAAATACTTTCCTTCTATACTTTTCCAAATCAATCATCAATTATCACTTTTAAAACTTCTCAACCAATACTTAACTTCTTCCAGAGAAAACACTTTCTAAAATCATCTTAACTTCTTTTCAACAATTAATTTCATAAAATAACTTTGTATCGTGTTACAAACTTTATTACATAAAAATTAGCAGTACTTAAACATTTTCACAATTTCGCTCTCATTGTGACTCGAGTTACTTTTACACTCATAACTTATCATCATTAAAACTCCTTAAATTTCCAAAATAATACTTTTCACCACTATTATATTCCAATGTTTCCCATAAAACATTGAATATAATTTACACAGCTTATTAAAGCTTTTATCTGATTAGTCGGTTGTGCACTGACCACAGTCAGGCCTCTCAAACAACACTCACAAGCAACATTCAACAATAAATTACTAGACAGATAATGTACAATAGCAATATCATATTCAAATAAATAACTTAAAATAGATCAAACACTGGTACTCAGATATACAACACAACATAAACCACATAATCAGATAACCACAACCACATTAATTACACAGAATACACAACAAGCAAATGGTCACAAACAAATGGTTATTGAGAAAAATCCATCAGGCAAGCTCCCCTTACCTCTTGAAGACTCGAACTAAATAATCTCCCGAACTCGACTCGATTCCTCTTCGTCAGTGTAAATCAGCTAACTCCGTAGTTTCCTTCAAACGAATTGCAACCAAAATAAATAAATCAAACAACAACACACTTAAATCAATGGGGGTTAGGGTTCGGCTTTACCCCATTTTCTAGATTAGGAAACTTAAATTTTGATTAACTTAGGGATTAATGATCCATAAGTTACTTAAGCATGATTAATCACTTTAACCATGATTATGAACCAAGAACATGAACTAAAATTCATCTAGTTCCAAGAACTAGGGTTTCGGCCAAGAACTGAGTTTGGAGTTAGAAATCTCTAAAATTTCTAAACTCTTGGATTTAATCAACATACACAACCTAGAGTTAGATTCAAGTGTTTCAAACAACTTTTGAATCATAAAACTAACAAGTGCTCATACCTAGGGTTTCGGTTTTTGAAGAATCAAATAGGCTAAAGTTAGATTTTTGATCTTCTATATACTTGAATACAAAAACTATCAAGATATAATCATGAATCAAGACATGACATGGAAACAAAACCTAAGAACACAACTTAATCTAGATTCGGCCCAGTCCAGAATTTAAGGAAAGAAATTTCACATGCTCTTGTGCTTCTAGATAATGAAAGTAGAGATGATTATAAGATCATAGCAATTGGTTTCATGTCAAAAGGATTTTTCTAGAATTAGTTATGAATTTTTCAATCTAGCTTCAAGAACTTTGAACAAATGAAGAACATATTGATCAAAGGCATAAACTCATGAATCTTATGAAGATAAAAGCTTAGAATAGCAAGATTAAGAGAGACTACCTCTTGATGATCAAAGAAAATGATGATTTGGATGATGTTCTTCAAGAATGTCTCATGGTGTTCTTGAGAACTTAAGGAAGAAGATGAACCAAGTTAGGGTTTCAGAACAGTTTAGGTATTTTGGGTATATCTCTCAACATACTCATACGTTTTGGATGCTCTTTATGTCGTTGGAAAGAAGAGAGAAAGATGAACAACTTTCATGTTGAAAGTTTTTCAAGATTCGAAATGGAAACTGATCAGAATGGCTCTGCAAAATCGGACGAGTTATGAACTCTTTAGAGCAAGAATCAAGACTTTGGAAAAAAATGACTTAAGGAAGGAAATATCCTATTTAAATGAAGAAGCAACCAGCTTATTGAATAAGACACAAAGGCTTAATGATGAAGGAGTCAAAACTTGGAGAAGAAGGAAGCAAAACTTGGTTAAGAAGCATTCAAAACTTCTTAAGGAAGTAGTCAAAACTTAATGAAGAAGATGTTGAATGCTTAATGGAGAAGATTTCAAATACTTGGAGAAGAAGGCAAGGTTGGAGCCGTGTGGATTGGAAAGAATTTTGGATCAATTTGTCAAATGGCATCTGGTAGGAATTGTCATAAAAAGACAAGGGTATTTTGGTCATTTCACAACAAAATTCAATGTTGCCATAAATGTGCAATTATTGCCATTTATGATAGGATAGACTTGTTAAGAATGCTTGTCAAGTTAGTCAATCCAATGTCTCTGCTACTTTGCCGACTTCCCGATCCATCTGACTCAGACTCTGCCTAGAGACATCTTGTCATATAAGCCCACAACAACATAATATGTTAATTTTTTTCCAAAATTTTCAAAACTCCCAGTATCGTAGTAAATATGATAAAAATATTTTTCATCTCGTTAACAATTCAAAATTTGATCTTCTGAGCAGTAAACTTTTACTGTCAGTAAAAACACAGAAAACAGCAGACCGGCTTCCGTCATAGTTTTCAACTAAAAACTTCCTTGTAACCTTATAAAAATAATTATAACAAGGAAATGACCTTGGTTTATCCAAAATCATTTTCTAAGTCTCGGATAAAAATATATATTTATATATTTATCACCGATATTACTAAACAGCGAAAATCGGGGTGTTACAGTTAAGACCCTAGGATTAATTTATAAGTGCTTTAGGGATGTTAGTAATAATAAGAACTAAAGGATCAATCCCCAATAATTACAAGACATGGAGATTAAGCAAGGATAATGAGATTAAAACTTGATGGTGTTGTTAAAGGACACTGAGATTGATCTTTGGGTGCCCTAGGGAGAGGACAATGAATCCTAAAACGTTCTGTCCAGATCAGTGTGACCATGCTCTAGTAAGCACGGTCGTGCTCAATAGACAGCACGCTCCTGCTCAACTTAAAGGCAAGCACTCTCGTGCTCCCCACACAGATATAAACGCTAAGACAGGAACAAGGGTGTTTCACCCAAATTGTTCCCTATGACGAAATAAGATACCAATAGAAGTAAAGATGGATAGATGATCTAATGAAGACTTAACAAGATAATATTGATAAACGTTAATATGGTTAAGATGGTAACGATGGGTTACAGCACGTTGTTATACTTTGGTGCTTATTGGTCAAAATAGTCTCGATGTTTATTGGTCGAGGTGTTGATGTTGTTGAACTTTGGCGATTATTGGACAATGGAGCCTTGATGCTTATTGGTCAATGTGTTGATGGTGATAAAACTTTGATATAGATATTGTGTATGCATGCTTAATCGGTCTTTTTTTTTTATCCTACTTGCAGCTTCCCTGTAACATATGGCTTAAACTCAAAAAACCAAAAAAATTTGGTTTGTCTTGGACAATCAATTGGGTATGTTAATTGGCACCAAATGTCCTAAATAATCTCCTCTTCAATTTGACAAATTACTGAGGCTTTTGTTAATTTTCTTTTCCCATCCTTAATTTACAGATCTGCATTATTCTCGGGGTCCTGTTGATGACATTATCTCCAATTGGTGCTATGAGGAATATCATCATTTCAGCCAAGAACTACAAGTTATTCTCATAGATGCTGTTGGCTTCAAAGTTGATTGGTGAAAAAGAATAACAAGAAAGCAACGTACATGTCACTAATACGCAGTGTACATGTTGCAGTATGTAAGGATTAGATCAGGATCCTTTCATTTTACATTAGCAAGGGAGAATCGTGTTATGAGAGATGACACAGAGACCTTAAATAAATAATAATGGGTCATCTTATAATAAAATTTATGTTCTTTCGCTTATAAAAAAATAAAAAAATTGTGTTGTTTCTGTTTCATAACATGATTTTTCATGTTACATGAGAGGATTGGATTCTCATCCTCATGGATTCTAGGTCAAGTTGGCAGAAAGTGTTGTGAGAGTATATTCTTACTCTTAAATTTAATAGCCCTGTACAAAGTTGTTTATTATTTCTTTTGGTGCAACTATCTTACCTATTTTAAATCAGAGCAATTTTACAATTTCACGAATTACACATACAAATTAAGAATCAATGTTATTTTTAAGAGGTGATATTTGACTAGAGATATTCGTGAATCGATTTGAATTAATTTTAAGACAAAATTCATCCGATCAAAAAAAAAAAATTTGTGATTTGATTTGGATTGTATTCTAAAAAGAAAAGAAAATGTTGAGCCACTTCCACTGATTCCAACTTTCGGGTTATTAGTTTAAAGTAGTTATATTCATTGAAATAATGTTTGTTCGTTTATTTATTTTACAATTGTTTTGATTTATTATTTTAACTATGAAAAAATAAATTGTATCAATAATCGATGATTTGTTCCATCATAAATCGATTCTTCTCACAAACTGAAAATGACGCGAAAGTTAATAGAGACCACTTTACCTTTTGCAACTGAAAAATTTTGTCCAAATTTTCATCTATTGATACAAGATCATCAGAATAAAATATAGACAATCAAAAATTATCTTTCACTTTTTGGAGGCATATCTTTTGATTAACAATGTGGATCATAGTTCAGCCAAAACCAAAGGAATTGTTTTTCATAAATTCAATTCATTTCCAACTTTTAAAATCAAATGTTTATTTTTTTTATCTTATTTAGAAAACAAAATATAGATAAAAATTTGAAATTGATTTTTTTTACTAATTTTTTAAAAAATATTATAAAAATAATTTTTTTAAAAATAAAATGTAAAAATTAGCACTCAAAACAAAAATCAACCCCTTTAATGTTATAATTATAACAACTTCAACTTTCAAAGCTACAAGAGGAATGTTCACCTTAACACTTTGTAGCCCTAGATTACATCTCAAATTAAAAAAAAAAACACAAAACAAAAGACTACTTCTCCCACTTATTGATAATACTCAAGGGATGTTTGTTTCAAGTTATACACAATTATTCCTTTTTTTTCCGACTGGAATACGCAATTATTCTTGTAAATAAAGGGTTGTCTGATATATTGTGTTTGTAATGAGTTGTAAAAAAAGTAAAAAACATTTCTAGGTATAAATCTTGAGGTTGGTTATTAGATACCAATACACGTTAACAATTGACATCTTTCTTTCTACTGTTGCTGATTGGATTGTCAAGCTATGGATTAATCAAGATTATTATAATTATTTTATTTATTTATTTATTAAAATTAATATAACAGTTATTTTGATTTGTCTTTCCCTTATTTTACACGTATCACACATTAAGTTGTAGGCTTTTTTAAATTTTTTTTTAAATTATCAATTTCACCCATTTCGGTACTCCTATTTCACAGTGAAACCTACACGGAAAACTTGGAAATGTGCTCAGAGCATTAATGAAAAATTGGAAAGCACATAACCATTTCGGTAACTGTGCCTTGGCCTCACTAAAAACTTCCGAAGGAAAAAGCACATGTCCATTCATGTCTACTTTCCGGTATGTTTGGGTTGGAGGTAGATGGAATCGAATGAAATGAAATGAAAAGAAACATAATGAAATAAAATGGAATAGAATGGAATGGGATAAAAATTTATTTCATCGTTAGGATATTCATTTGAATAATAGATGGAATAGAATGAATTATAATTTTTATAAATATGATTGAGATGATAGCGATGGGTTACCGCACGTTATTATACTTTGGTGTTTATTGGTTAAAGTAGCCTCGGTGTTTATTGGTGGAGGTGTTCATGTTGTTGAACCTTGGTGATTATTGAACAATGGGGCCTTGATGCTTATTGGTCAATGTATTGATGGTGATAAAACTTTGGTATATATATTGGGTGCGTTTGGGTAAACAACTTAATTAAGAGTTTATCACATAAGACCTTATCGCATGAGAGCTTATGCCATAAGCGTTTAAAGAAAGAAAAAGAAGGAAAGGGGCATGAGAGGATTCAAATAGTGAAAAACACGAAGAGGGTATTTAGTACATAAGCTCTTCTGATAATTCCATAAGCTTTTCCTAGTGACTTATGAAAATAAGTCAAAAACTCCTTATGGGATGGCATAAGTTATTTTTATAAGCTCTGCCAAACACACTGCATAAGAGCTTATGTCATCAGATAAGTCAAAAGAAGCTTAAATAAGCTCTTCCAAACGCCACCATTGTGTATGCATGCTTAATCAGCCTTTTTTTTTATCCTACCTGTAGCTTCCCTGTAACATATGGCTTAAACTCAATGTTGATTAATGCCTCCAAATCAATAATTTGAAATTGGTTAGTTAGTTAGGCATAACTAACTTGGATCCTAAAGCTTCACTATGATTGGCTATATTAGTCTATAAATAGATCATCATGTATAGGATGAAAAAAGAAAAGTGAGGTAACACTAATCTATAGACACATAGGTGTGTGAAAAGAAGAGAGGGATTTGAGCGAGGGAATTCTATCTTGAGAGAATCATGTATTGATTGGTGAGAGATAGGGAAAAGGTGTATATGAGTGGAAACATCAATCTTGTGGTAGTTCTTGGAGATACCATGTGAAAGACATGGAAGGCAAGACTAGGAGGAAAGATTGTGGGAGGTTTCTATTGTAAAGCACTTGTATCTCTATGATCAAGATAGTGAAGGGGAGAAGAAGACTTGTTGTGCTCTCTCCCGTGGACGTAGGTCATCAATGACCGAACCACTAAAATCCCGGTGTTCATCTTTTCTTTTACTGTTTTATCTTCTTTAGTTTTCGATTATTTCTTGTTATGGTTGATTTGCATGCTTTAACGTTCTTGCTTGTTTGCTTTCATGGTGCATTACCTCTATGGAGGTTTCGTGGCCCCGATCAAATCCCCGATAAGTGGTATCAGAGCCACTTTCGATAATGGGAACGACAAGACCCAACTAGTGGCACCGTCTGTGGGAAGCACGAAGCAATGGCTATGAGAAGCAGAGGAATAAAGAACAAGAACAAAGGTTGTATAATCGATTAGATAATCGATTATGGAGGTGCGAATCAAGAACCGAGAGTGCATAATCGATTATGGATGCACCATAATCGATTATGAGGAGAATCAAGAACAGAGATTCGAATTGGAACAAGAAGGGAAAAGGAAACATGGAATAAGGGAATTGAAGTCTCTGTAAAAGGTGTTTTCAATTTCAGTTTTTCAGATTGTGCATCAACTGTTGATTTGTCCTAGTGGTATGGAGGCGCTGGTGACAACAGCATGTCATGGGTTCGAATCTCAGAGGCTGCATGTTCAGTGTTTTTAATTCTTTTTTGGTTAAAAGTTTTAAAATTAAAAATCCAAGAAGTTGCAGCAGCAGGGATCGAACCATAGACGCAAAGGACGCGCAGCCTTAGTGCAGAGGCGGTGACCACCAAGCTGCATTCATATTAGTTTCATTCTTGTCATTCTTTCTTTGTTATTGTTCTTCTTTGGATTGGGCTGTTGTGTGTTCTTGTTGGAACAGGTTGGTGCAAATGGCACAAACCAGGGAGGCGGGACAGATGGAGGAAAGAAGCGGCTCGCGGCGGTGGGACGGTGCAGCGTGGTGCCGTGGTATAGTACCAGTGGTGACCTTGTGCCGTGGTCCTATGCGAACGGCGACGCTTCACAGATCTGCATGTGGTACAAGAGCAGCAACAAATGGAGTTGCGCGGTGTGCAATCAGAAGCAATCGGTTCTCAGAGTGTTCGCTCAGGGATTCATGACCAAAGATATCCGCAAATTCGTTCAGACCTTCAACATGTCTCGCAAATCCCTCGACGACGGAGAATGCCTCCTCACCGGAACCCTAGATCAGGCACCGAAAGAAGGCGAAGGCAAACCAGAGATTGCGATTGTAGCCAATTCGACAGAAAAGAAGAAGACCGACTGGACAGCATACCTCGACCATAATGATCACCAAATGATCCAAGCAGAACAAGAACTGCAACATGGAGATGGTGATTTTGAGCCACAGGTTGTGACTGAGCTGCATCAGGGTATGCTCAAGTAAAGATGAGAGACGTGTAGGTTTTCATGGTGTCTCATGGTGGTACTCTTCTTGATGCATCCGGAGAAGGGACAGGATTTGGGAGAAAAGAAAACGGTTTATGTCTGTGATGGGAACTGAAAGTTACAATTTTCTGGGTTCTGGGTCGTTTTTGGCGCAAGGAAGAAGATGATGGTTGCTGGTTCTTGAAAAAGGAAGAACTTCATTTATGATAAATTGATTTATCGTTGTCGTAATTGCATCAGAAGCCTGCGTGGCCAAGTGGTGAGGCGCTGAAGGTGGAGTTGCGGAGGTTACGGGTACAAAGCTAAAGGTGGAGTTATGAAAGTCACAAAAGGTTCCATGGTGGTGATGAGTGGTAAGCTTGGAAATAGTCTACACTTGCTGCAAGGAAAGGCTCTGGTGGGAATTGCTGCTAAAGTTTCTTGCCCTGGACAATCACAAGCAAGGCTCTGGCATATGAGACTTAGACACATCAGTGAAGGATGGTTGAAAGAACTGAGCAAACAGAAGTTGTTGGGAAAAGACAACATTCAATCACTGGTTTTTTTGTGAGCATTGTATTTTTTGGCAAGGCAAAGAGGTTGAGATTTGCAACTGCTGTACACAATACAAAAGGAACACTGGACTACATCCACATTGATCTTTGGGGGCCATATAAAGTCTCATCACACAGTGGAGCTAGGTATTTTCTGTCCTTTATTGATGAATTCTCTAGAAAGCTATGGGTTTATATTGTTAAAAACAAGAATGAGTCATTTATGAAGTTTAAGGAGTGGAGAATTCTTGTTGAAACCTAAACTGGTAGAAAAGTAAAGAAGCTGAGGACTGATAATGGGCTAGAGTTCTGCTCTGAGGAATTTAATCAATTCTGCAATGAAATTGGAATTTCTAGACATAAAACAGTTAGGGGAACTCCTCAACAGAATGGGCTAGCTAAAAGAATGAACAGGACAGTAATGGAAAGGGTTAGGTGTTTGTTGTCAAAATGCAAACTTAACCAAACATTTCTGGGCCGAGGCAAGAGCAACAATTGCTTATGTGATCAACGTAAGTCCATCCACCGCTATTAACATGAAGACACCTAAGAAATGGGGTCCGGACATCCACCAAACTGGGAAATCTAAGAGTTTTTTTTTTTGGCTGTGTAGCCTATGCTCATATTAATCAGGTGGAAACTTGAACCAAGGGCATTGAAATGCATGTTTCTTGGATACCCTCAAGGCGTTAAAGGATTCGATTGTGGTGTATTGAAAAAGGGCAAAGACAAGGTGTTGATCAAGAGGGGATGTTGTGTTCGGGAGTTTGAAATGTATTACTCCAAGGAAGACTCAAATCATCAACATGAAAGGCTGGTTGATGATGAGAGGATTTAGTTGGAGGTGGAGACATTTGAAGAACCAACAGTCCAAGACAGCAGTGAAGGAGGTGAAACTGAGACAGATCATGATCAGCTAAGCTCAACAAGATTATTTGCTAGCCAGAGACAGAGCTAGAAGAATTATCAGGTCACCAAAGAGATTTGGACATGTTGATATGGTTGCTTTTGCACTCACTGCAACAGAAGAAGTTTCAGGAGAGGAGCCTAGGAGTTATGCTGAAGCATTAAACAACAAGCAATCTCAAAATTGGATTGCTGTAATGAAAGAAGAAATGAATTCTTTGTACAGGAAGAGTACTTGGGTGCTGGTTGACAAACCAAAAGGCAAGAAACTTGTAAGTTGTAAATGTATCTTCATGCTCAAGGAAGGCATTCCAGGAGTTGCGGTAATGGAGATTCGAACCGTGTAGACTGCAACCTGGTATTATGGCCAGGACAGTGACCACCAGGCTAGCGAGGTTGCTGTGTCAGTTGGTTGCATTGCCAAATACTTAAAGGTTCAAAAATTCTTGAAGGTAGAAAAGCAAAGGAACTCAGAATGATGCTGGCCAGAGAAAGGATTCTTTTTTGAGGTGGAGCTGTTGGAACAACATGAAAGCAAGTTTGGCTTATGTTGCAAGTGTGGAAGAAAAGCACACTAGGAAGCTCGGTGACTCAAAGGAATGACTGGATTCTCTGGAGCATAAGTGGGAGAGCACAACATTGGTGATTGGCTTAGATTCATATTCTTTGATTTAGAGTCAAGGTGGAGATTGTTGATTAATGCCTCTAAATCAATAATTTGAAGTTGGTTAGTTAGTTAGGCATAACTAACTTGGATCCTAAAGCTTCACTATGACTGGCTATATTAGTCTATAAATAGATCATCATGTATAGGATGGAAAAAGAAAAGTGAGGTAACACTAATCTATAGACACATAGGTGTGTGAAAATAAGAGAGGGATTTGAGTGAGGGAATTCTATCTTGAGAGAATCATGTATTGATTGGTGAGAGATAGGGAAAAAATGTATAGGAGTGGAAACATCAATCTTGTGATAGTTCTTGGAGATACCATGTGAAAGACATGGAAGGCAAGACTAGGAGGAAAGATTGTGGGAGGTTTCTATTGTAAAACACTTGTATCTCTATGATCAAGATAGTGAAGGGGAGAAGAAGACTTGTTGTGCTCTCTCCCGTGGACTTAGGTCATCAATGACCGAACCACTAAAATCCCGGTGTTCATCTTTTCTTTTACTGTTTTATCTTATTTAGTTTTCGATTATTTCTTGTTATGGTTGATTTGCATGCTTTAACGTTTTTGTTTGTTTGCTTTCATGGTGCATTACCTCTATGGAGGTTTCGTGGTCCCGATCAAATCCCCAACACTCAAAAAACCAAAAAAAATTGGTTTGTCTTGGACAATCAATTGGGTATGTTAATTGGCACCAAATGTCCTAAATAATCTCCTCTTCAATTTGACAAATTACTGAGGCCTTTGTTAATTTTCTTTTCCCTTCCTTAATTTACAGATCTGCATTATTCTCGGGGTCCTATTGATGACATTATCTCCGATTGGTGTTATGAGGAATATCATCATTTCAGCCAAGAACTACAAGTTATTCTCATAGATGCTGTTGGCTTCAAAGTTGATTGGTGAAAAAGAATAACAAGAAAGCAATGTACATGTCACTAATACGCAATGTACATGTTGCAGTACGTAAGGATTAGCTCAGGATCCTTTCATTTTACATTAGCAAGGGAGAATCATGTTATGAGAGATGACACAGAGACCTTAAATAAATAATAATGGGTCATCTTATAATAAAATTTATGTTCTTTCGCCAATAAAAAAATAAAAAATTGTGTTGTTTCTCTTTCGTAACATGATTTTTCATGTTACATGAGAAGATTGGATTCTCATCCTCATGGATTCTAGGTCAAGTTGGCAGAAAGTGTTGTGAGAGTATATTCTTACTCTTAAATTTAATAGCCCTGTACAAAGTTGTTTATTATTTCTTTTGGTGCAACTATATTACCTATTTTAAATCAGAGCAATTTTACAATTTCATGAATTACACATACAAATTGTGAATCAATGTTATTTTTAAGAGGCGATATTTGACAAGAGATATTTGTGAATCCATTTGAATTAATTTTAAGACGAAAATTCATCCAATCAAAAAAAAGAAGAAGCTGTGATTTGATTTGGATTGTATTCTAAAAAGAAAAGAAAAGAAAAGAAAATGTGGAGCCCCTTCCACTAGCCTCAGCTTTCGGGTTAATAGTTTAAAGCAGGGTTTACAAAACCGTCCGACCTGTTTAACCGGGACCCGGGATTTAGGCCGGTTCGGTTGGCTCTCAGAACCGACCTTACTTAAAATCGGTCTCAAAACCGTCGAAATGGTTCAAAACCGGTCATAACCGGTTGTGAACAGGCCTGAACCGGTTTCCTAAAAAAAGTTTTAAAAAAAAATTAGTATAAAAGGATTTGGGTCATCCTAGTCAAAACTCAATTCTTTTATTTTCTAACATATGTGGGCTGGTTGTAGATTTTGGGTTGATTTTCCCTATGAAGATGATTTTAACATATATCTTTATATTTATTTAGTTTAATTTCAAAATAAAAAAAATTGTGCTTAATAATTTTAGTTGTCATGTTGTTTTTTTGTTTAATATTGTTATAAATATTATATTAAAAATTAAAATAATATTATTTAATTATAACCGGTTCAATCACGGTTCAACCTCGGTTGGACCATTAAACCTCGAATCGTTGTTTTCACCGATTCGATGGTCGGTCCGGTTTAGTAGTTATATTCATTGAAATAATGTTTGTTCGTTTATTTATTTTACAATTGTTTTGATTTATTATTTTAACTATGAAAAAATAAATTGTATCAATAATCGATGATTTGTTACCTCATAAATCGATTCTTCTCACAAACTGAAATGGCGCGAAAGTTAATAGAGACCACTTTACGTTTTGCAACTGAAAAATTTTGTCCAAATTTTCATCTATTGATACAAGATCATCAGAATAAAATATAGACAACCAAAAATTATCTTTCACTTTTTGGAGGCATATCTTTTGATTAACAATGTGGATCATAGTTCAGCAAAAACCAAAGGAATTGTTTTTCATCAATTCAATTCATTTCCAACTTTTAAAACCAAATGTTTATTTTTTCTCTTATTTAGAAAACAAGATATAGATAAAATTTTGAAATTGATTTTTTTTTACTAATTTTTAAAAAATATTATAAAAATATTTTTTTAAAAAATAAAATGTAAAAATTACCACTCGAAACAAAAATCAACCCCTTTAATGTTATAATTATAACAACTTCAACTTTCAAAGCTACAAGAGGAATGTTCACCTTAACACTTTGTAGCCTTAGATTACATCTCAAATTAAAAAAAAAAACACAAAACAAAAGACCACTTCTTACACTTATTGATAGTACTCAAGGTATTTTTGTTTCAAGTTATAGATAATTCTTTCTTTCTTTTTTTTCGACTGGAATTCGAAGTTATTCTTGTAAATAAAGGGTTGTCTGATATATTGTGTTTGTTATGAGTCGTAAAAAAACATTTCTAAATATAAATCTTGAGGTTGGTTATTAGATATCAATTTACGTTAATAATTGATATCTTTCTTTCTATTGTTCCTATAACAGTGATTGGGTTGTCAAATATGGATTAATCAAGATTATTATAATTATTTTATTTATTTATTTATTAAAATTAATATAACAGTGATTTTGATTTGTCTTTCCCCTATTTTACACGTATCACACATTAAGTTGTAGGCTTTTTAAATTTTTTTTTTTAAAATTATCAATGTCACCCATTTCAGCACTCCTGTTTCACAGTGAAACCCACACGGAAAACTTGGAAATGTGCTCAGAGCATTAATGAAAAATTGGAAAGCACGTAACCATTTCGGTAACTGTGCCTTGGCCTCACTAAAAACTTCCGAAGGAAAAAGCACATGTCCATTCATGTCTACTCTCCGGTATGTTTGGGTTTGTGGTTGAGGATGAAATCGAGTGAAATAAAACGGATAAAAATTATATTCAATTATTTTGATATTCATTTGGATAATAGAAGGAATAAAATGAATTATAATTTTTATATTCTTTTATTGTCTTTATATTTTTTTAAATAAAAAAAGTGCTAATACATTATTATGTGACTAGTTTATTATCCTTGCTTTGAAAATACTAATTTTTTATTTATTATACCTTTAATAAAAGTAAGACAATTATTTACTATGCAAAAATACTCTGAAATTCCAAAAAAGAGAAAGTTAGCCCTTAATTTATATCCGAGCCTTAAATCAAATATTATAACAACAAATGTAGTGCACATTAAATTAAATTAAATAATTACAGAGAAGATTATATTAGTACAGGGGCAACTTAAAAAAGACTTTCCAATGACATGACACTGGACACACGAGCAACTTAAAAAAGAAAAAGACGTACGGTCATGAAAATAAAAAAGAAAGAAAGATGTTTATAAAATTTTGTCAAAGTTGCAGCAAAGATGATGGCGACAGCAACAAATCTAGCGACCGTGAATATGCTTAAAACGATCCTATCTGGAGCTGGTCGTAGTGCTTCAGATGGCAGAGCAGAGATGGACGAGGGAGTGGAAACAAGAGCAGCGATTGATGATTGTAAATTAATAAGGTAATAAGATGGAAGAGTGGTAATTACTGGGCAGATTTTCCGTGAATTAGGGACCTTTAATCACTTTTTTAATGGCTTCTTTTATTCTGATTTTTTAATTAAAATTTACTTCTTTTATTTTATTGCTTGGTCAAACACGGCAACGTTTATTCACGAGACATATGCCTTATCAAAGCTGGAATGGCTCGTTTGGTGGTCAGGATAGAAGAGACGGGATAGGATAAACTATCATATCCTATCTGAAACTGTTGTTTGGTGAGCCAGCATGATAGGATAAGGCAATTCTGTCACTTATTCTATCATGTCCATCTAGTTAAAATTCTATCCTGAGGGAAAGGTTGAGTTAGCACTCAACAGGATATGATAAGGTATTTTTTCCTAGTAACAAGTAGGATAGGGTGATTTAAAATATAATAAAATATAAAAATATATAATATATAATATATAAAATAACTAAAGTATAATAAAATAATAATTTAAAGTATAATAAAATTTAACATGATTACCAAAAAAAGTATAATAAAATATAAAATATTTAAAATAATAAAAATATTAATAATTAATTTTAAAATTTATTTATTTTTATCAAAATGCTAATTTTATTATTTTATATTATTTTTAAAAACTGTAAAATATAAAAAATTATTCTAATAATTTAATTATATGTAAATTAAAAACAAAAAATGAATATTTAAAAATATAAAAAATTAATTTTAGTTAGACAATATTTAAAAAATTTAAAACATTATATGTAATTTTATCACAAGGATAATTTTGTCTTTTTATATAAATTTAAATAATGAAAATTATAAAAAAATCTAAATCTAATAAAAGATGAAAACATTTAGAATAAAAACGAAAATTTTTAAAATTCATACTTAAATTATAATGCTGTCCAGTTGGTTATCTGGTGGACACCAAACGTCGGATAGGATAACAGCTTATCCTGTTCATATCCTATCCTACTCCTATCATGTTCTCTTATCCTATCCGCCCTTATTCTATCCTGACCACCAAACGAGCCCTAAGGGTCCATTTGGTGGTCAGGATAAGAGAGACATGATAGGATAAGCTATCATATCCTGTCTGAAATTGTTGTTTGGTGAGCCAGCAGGATAGGATAAGGCAATCATGTCACTTATCATATCCTGTCCATCTAGTTAAAATTCTATCCTGAATGGAGGGCTGGGTTAGCACTCAACGGGATATGATAAGTTTTTTTATTTCCCTCGTAACAAATAGGATAGGGTGATTTAAAGTCTAATAAAATATAAAAATATATAATACATAAAATAATTAAAGTATAATAAAATAATAATTTAAAATATAATAAAATTTAACATGGTTACAAAAAAAGGTATAATAAAATATAAAATATTTAAAATAATAAAAATATTAATAATTCATTTTAAATTTTATTTTTATTTTATAACAATGTTAATGTTGTTATTTTATATTATTTTAAAAAACTTTAAATATAAAAAAGTATTCTAATAATTGAACTATATGTAAAGTAAAAACAAAAAATGAATATTTAAAAAATTTAAAAATTTATATGTAATTATATCCTAAGGATAATTTTGTCTTTTTGTATAATTTTAAATAATGAAAATTATAAAAAAACTAAAATATAATAAAAGATGAAAACATTTAGAATAAAAACAAAAAATTTAAAATTCATACTTAAATTATAATATTGTCCGGTTGGTTATCTGGTGGACATCAAACATCGGATATGATAACAACTTATCCTGCTCCTATCCTATTCTTTTATTTTGTCCTTAGCACGAAACCAGCACTGAACATCATACTGATGATAGCCTTTTGTCTAAACACGGCAACTTGCTTTTATTTTTTTCCCGTTTTACAAACCAAATGAAATGCTCTCCTTCGTGAGCATTTTCTCCTAGCCTCGTCGGTAGAGGAGTTAGAGGCATCCAGAGAGAGATGTTGTTCCTCCGTTGGATGCTCCACCTTGGCTCGCATGTGGACGGTGGCGGAGATGCGGTGAACGTGAGGGTGGTTAGCATGTTGCTCCGACGACGGCTTAGGTCCGCTGGTAATGGTTTGGTGGTGGCTACTACACACGGAGAATGGCTGGGGTACAAGTAATGAGGGGTGGGAGGTATACCCAAAAATTAATTTGGATGATTTTCTTGCAACAAAACCCTAATTCATGTCTCCTTACCCAGTTCATCTACAAGATAGATGATAGAAATCATCCTCCTCTTTCATCCATCTTTCTTTCCCGTAACCCTTCCATTTTGAAAGGGTATTATATCCTCAAAAATAAACCCATGAAAACTTCCACCAATTCATATACCTACAATTACACTATAAACTGAATGGGATACAAGAAAAACAAATAATGGGTATGTAAAAAAAAAATCACCTTTTTAAGGAGAACAGCTTCGGGGAAGAAGCTCGTGGCCTCGCCACGTTTGGGTACAAAGCTATGGCTGATTGGCTATCTTCCTTCTGGTCTTTCTTCTGGGCGCTCAAATAACTGACATTGATTTTGTGCTTTGTTTGAACAAAACCCTCTCACTACAAGAATAAAGTTAATTAGCGATGGAATTTTTGCGACGGTCTCAAATCCGTCGCTAATTTTATGTTTTGCGACGGTTTAAGCCGTCGCAAATGGAATAAGTGATTATTGACGGAAGTTCCATCGCAAATCTGTCAGTAACGTTCCCGCCATTTTACGCGAAATGTTGACGCCAATTTGCGACGGGCATGACTGTCGCTAATGTGCAAATGTTTGTCCAAGGTCATTTGCAACGGCCATATTGGTTTGTGACGGACCGTACTTTTGCGACGGTCATTCTCAATTTGTGACGGAATCATAATTTGCGACAGTGTAGCCGTCGCTAATATTAAAAGACCGTCGCTAATTTCCAATAAGTAACTCGAACAATTTTCTTCCTCCCTCAGTTGTCATCTTCGCATTTTTCTGCTCTGGTTCTCTGCTCCATCTGGTTCTGGTTTTCTCCTCCCACCGCGTGCCGCCCAAGCACCACCTCTCGTGCCGCCTCTGCACTCCAAACAAGACCAGCAGCACCATCTCCTTTCCTCCACCGCCCATTCACTGCCGCGACGTACGTAACTCTGGTCGCATTCCTCATTCCCTTTCATTTTTTAAACTTTAAACCGTGTTCCTCATTCACTTTCATTTTTACATTTTTGAACTCTGAACCGCATTCCCTTTTTCCCTTTCATTTTTATGCGTAGGCACTCCCTCTCACGCAGCGATAGTGGGTTGATTTCTGGTTTGGGTTCTTCTCCTCATAGTAAGGTTTGAGCATTTATCTATGTTTGCACATGTTGAGATTGTCACTTTTGCATTAATTTGTAGTCTCCATGTTCTGGTTGGTTTGTTGATGCTAACACTTGATGAGTTTATTTTTGCCTGTACTAACTTTTATGCTCTTTAAGATAGTTTAGAAATCTTACTTCAATGTCCTAAGATATAAGAATATTATGTGAAACTTGATGTGAAAATTGATAAATTTGTTAAAATCTGGTTTGTTGATACTTTCACTGTCGTGACTAGTCTCTATATGTGTTAAATGTTGGTTGATGAGTTTGATTCCTTTTACTGAAAATAATTTGGCTTTAAATTTGATTGCTTGATTGTACACTAAGCATACCACATGTAAATCCCAAATGGAAATCATCTATGGACTCATTAATTATCTCAGACAGGATAATAGTTCAATATGTTCACTTTGATAACATGTCAATTATTTCGGTAAAAAACTTGAATTGAATTTCCCTTAGGTGTGAGGGTGAAGGACTTTTTTTTTCGTCTCAGCTTTTAATTCTTCTAAGAAGGGTTAGAATTTCTCTTATTGTATTCTTTGTTGTGGAAATATGATCTAAATTTCAAAGGATTTGTTTTAAGGAGGTTTGAACTTGAATGAAGACTTAATTTCAAAATGACTGTGGATTTTGTTAGCTTTATAAAAACTGATTTGGGCTAGATATTTAGAAGCGTGTTTCTTTTTTTTACAAGATAGAAGTTATTGGAAATAAGCAATTTGTACTTGTATATGATACATGACCAACATCTATTTTTCTGGTTTCAACGTGTTAACAGGTGCAAAACCATTATTTTGTTTCTCTTTTCTTCAGTTTTGTGTTGGATGGTTGTTCTTATCCAATGGTATTTAGATATCGTTATTTTTCATGGTGAGCTTCAGTAAATTTAATGAGAAGAGTATGGCTAGGATCATCACTAATTAAGCTTCTTTTATGCTACTGTATGATTTTGCAGCTGTGATTTGAATTCAGCAGTCCTTGAGGATGGTTTTGTCCTGAACTCCGTTTTTATTTGAATTCAGCTGTGATTTGAATTCAGCTGTGATATGAAAACATGATATGCTTAGATTTTAAATTAGCTTTTGTATATATTAGATTTTAAAGTGATTCCTATATATAGTCAACTTGCTACTAAGAGCCTCAAATTAAATGGCTTCAATTGGAGACCAACCATGTTAACCAGATATGCTTAGATTTTAAATTGGCTTTTGTATATATTAGATTTTAAAGTGATTCCTATAGTTTCTTTTACTCCCGAGTCCTGAGATTTTAAAAGTTGGCTTTTGTATATATCTTGTTGAACTTGAAACTGATGATAGTTTCCGGTCCAGTAAATTAATTCACATAGATCAAGTGAAACCCACATCCATCCTAAGGTTTCCTCATCCTTTCTATATAAGGATACTTTTTTGTGCTCTGCACTGTGCAGTCACTACTTATTAGTGACAAGGGAGCATGTTTTCTTTATATTTTTGAAATTTGGTTCTCCAGTTAGAGTTTTGTTTCTTCTAAAAAATCATTGATCTTTATATCTGGCTACATTTTACCTTCAATTGTTCAACACTGATGAAGAATGATGGTTAAGTGGTTTATGTGTGGGGTGTGTGTATATTGTACATATTGTCTCCTGTATGTATCCAATTTGTTTGATGAAAGATTTAAAAGACCTTTTTGTTGTTGATCTAACACTGTTAAGCATTATGATATTGGTGAAACTCTTGTTGGCATTGCTGGAATATGAAGACTTAGAGTCTTAAAAAACAATTTATTTTCTTGAATCTGTAGCCACTTAAAATAGTTGATTGATGTTTGATCTTGGAAAGAGAGAAATCTCTATCTTTGATTTCAAGTAATTTGGGTCCAAATAAATGTTAAGTTAATAGTGTTACTAAAATTAAAGGTTGATTATAGTTATAATAACATGAATCCTTTGATTTTAATATGGTCCACTTGGCGTTGGTGTCCTTTCCTACTAGCTTGAGTAGAAGAACTTTGCTAAGACTAGCAATACCCATAGATAAGGAAAGAAAGCTAGCGTTGCTCTCATTCTAATTGGTAAGTGATGTAAATGGATACTACAATTAAGTTGAAATTTTGCATCATTAATTTTTGTTCTATATTTAATCTCATAATTGTTGCATATATTTGTTTATGAATTAGTTCTGGAGAGTCACGTTCGCTGAAAGAGTAAGAACGCGACTGTGAGGTTCAACAACAAGGGAAAATCGCTTCCAAGCAAACAAAGCAAGAGAAGGTGTGTTTTTTTTTTTCCCGTTAATTGAGAGAATGTTTGATATTGATTTGATCATTTTTTGGTGCACCTTGATGTGGAGATTGTAATTGTTTTGGTAATATAATGCCTTTTGATTAATGTCTATAATCTGTTTGTTGAATCACCTAAATGCTTTTAGGTTGGAATATGGTCATGTTATAGGTGGTTGCGTTAGTTTTCTTTTGATATTAATGGCTGAATTGGTGAGTAGCTTGAATCATAATCTCTTCTTGTGCTGAATGGACTATGAATTTTCTTTATTAGTTTTGTGTATTTTTGACAGGGTTATGGTTATCAATATTATATTAAATGATCCTTATATCTTTTTGTTCACTTTTGCCTATATCTATTAAGTGTTTTAAGTTTTAAGTTTCTTGCCTATATTATATTAAATGATTCTTATTCTTGTAATGTTGTTTATGTTTTGTTTCACGTATGTTAGGGATATTATAAATTGTCTTTATAATAAAGATTTATTTTCTAGATGAGTTGATCGTCGAGAAAAACCTTAGTTACCCGTTTGAGGTGCAATATTTTAGAGCACATGTACTGTTGCAAGTCATTGTGCTCTTGATATTGGACCTCGAATTGTCCAAGTGGGACAGTTTGAGAAAAAACTTTTTCTTTACTAGTATGATAGCTATTCATTAATTCTTATGTGATATATCTGATGAAAATTTGGTCTGACGCATTACCATTTGTTCTCTGGGTACATACTTGATTGTGATATCTCACCCTGGTCAAGTCATGTACTTGGAGACCAATGGGAAATGCTGCTGAAATTTCGTCAGATATGAGACATGAGAAGTGATGAGTAACTATTATACTAGTGTTGAAAAAGGTTTTTCTTGAATGGGATAGGGCCATACCAAATAAAGAAATGGAGCAGTTCTGCGAGTTTGCCCAAAATAGTTTTTCATTATAGTTATCTTTTTTTGGCGCAAATGCAGAGGATGGAATTTGTTCCTTTGAATCGTACTTGGATGTATGATAGGGTTTATCCGCGTAGAGGGGGATTAAAATAATCTTTCTTAGATGGTGTTGAAGAATCTATTACCAAGGCAAGTCAGCAAGATACTTATAACAATGGGGGGTTGATTAGATGTCCTTGTGTGAAGTGTGACTGTACCCGAATTAAGAATGTAGACGATGTGAGGGTCGACCTGTATAAAGTTGGGTTTAGACCTAATTACTGGATTTGGACAAATCATGGAGAAGAAATGCCGCAATTTGATTTTGGCATTGACCAGAATTGCACCGGTGGTTCAAGTAGTGGTGCGTGTCTGGATATGGAGATCATATTGTTTCCATGGAGGAGATGGTGTGTGACGCTCTTATGATGTCCGGGTTGTTTGAGTCCAATAATACAGAAGAGCCTCCTAATGCAGATGCACAAAAATTTTATAATCTCCTAACAGCGGCAAATAAGCCATTGTGGGAAGGGTCCCCCGACTCGAAGTTATCGATGTGTGTTCTACTGTTGTCTGTCAAGTCCAATTGGAGCATACCCGAGCTAGGCTTGGATTTCATTGCCAAAATGGTTTTGGCTGGGACGCCTTTCAAAGGAGGATTACCCAACAATTGTTATGATGCGAAGAGGTTAATGTCCAAGTTAGGATTGGAGTCCAAGAGGATTGACTGTTGTCAGAATGGGTGCATGATCTTTTACGATAATGAATTCGACAAAAATGATGGCGTATTGGTTGAGTGCAGATTTTGTCACGCACCAAGGTATCGTCAGCGCAATGCAAGTAGAAGTAATCTGAAACTAGTTCCGGTAAAGTCGATGTTCTACTTGTCAATCATTCCTAGATTACAGAGGATGTTTGCATCGATGCAGATTGCAGGAAAAATGACATGGCTCCATGAGATTAGGAGGAATGCAGGAATGTTACGCCATCCTTCTGATGGTGAAACATGGAAGCACTTTGATCGTGTGCATCCGGATTTTGCCGTTGATCCTCGTAATGTACGACTTGGGTTATGCTCGAATGGCTTTACCCCATATATCCAAGCCTCGACATCACCTTATTCATGTTGGCCCGCTATTGTTACCCCTTACAATCTTCCTCCCGAAATGTGTATGTCAAAGCCATATATGTTCTTGACTTGCCTGATTCCGGGTCCATCTAATCCAAAGGCAGGCATTGATGTATACTTGCAACCTTTGATTGATGATCTGAAGAGGTTGTGGAATGGTGTTTTAACATACGATATTTCTCGAAAACAAAATTTTACAATGAAGGCAGCGTTGATGTGGACAATTAATGACTTCCTTGCGTATGGCATGTTGTCTGGCTGGGGACGCATGGGAAGCTTGCATGCCCGCATTGTATGGAGCATACAAAGGCATTTACCTTAAAATACGGGGGGGAGTCGTCCTGGTTTGATTCCCATCGCAGGTTCTTACCGAACGATCATCAATTTAGAAGGAATAAGAATGCCTTCAAGAAGGAGGTTGTTGAAATGGATTGACCACCTCCGAGGTTAACACCAGAACAAATTTGGAGTAGAATCAGGGACTTGCCAAAAGTGACTGAAGCTGGGGTTTCCAAATTAGATGGTTACGGGCAGTGGCATAATTGGACAAAGAGGAGTATTTTTGGGGATCTTCCTTATTGGAAAGATAATTTATTGAGGAACAATCTTGATGTAATGCACATTGAAAAAAATTTCTTTGACAACATTTTCAACACTGTGATGAACGTGCATGGCAAGACCAAAGACAACGATAAGGCTAGAATGGACTTAAAGTTGTACTGCAGGAGACCGGATTTGGAGTTGAGACATCAGGATAATGGGAAGATGTACAAGCCAAAGGCCAATTATACCTTGACTATCCAGGAAGCAAGGTTAGTTTGCCAATGGATAAAGGGGCTCAGGATGCCTGATGGTTATTCTTCTAACTTGCCAAGATGTGCTGATGTTATAAAAGGCAAGTTGCATGGGATGAAAAGCCATGATTTTCATGTGTTTATGGAGTGCTTACTTCATATCGCCTTCAGTTCGTCCCCCCCCCCCCCCCCATGTTTTGAATGCCCTTACTGAAATAAGTCAATTCTCCAAGGACTTGTGTTCTGCAACTTTATGGGAAGACGATTTGACCAGGATGGAACAAAACATTCCACTCATTTTGTGCAAGCTGGAGAGAATATTCCCCCCGGGCTTCTTTGATTCAATGGAGCATCTTCTGATTCATCTTGCATATGAAGCCAGACTTGGTGGTCCAGTTCAATATAGGTGGATGTATCCATTTGAAAGGTAATTTAAGTATCACAGTTATTGATCCACTTTCATGCATATTAGTTAATTAATAATAACCTCGTCATTTTTTAATAGATTCATGGGCGAGTCAAAACGATCGGTGAAAAATAAGGCTAGGGTTGAAGGTTCGATATGTGCGTCTTACTTACACCATGAGACAATTCATTTCTGCTCTCATTATTTCAAACACATGGTTTTGTCGCCAACAACTAGAAGGAACGAAACGGAAAATGAAAGTGGAAGACTACCTGGAACCTTATCAATTTTTTGTCTTCCCGGTCGTCATTCCGGAAAGGAGTTGACACATTATTTAACGGAGGCAGAGTGGAACTCAGCTCATGTCCATGTATTGATCAATTGCGCCAAGGTTAAACCATACTGTGAGTAAGTATGAGCTTATAATTTTTATTCCTTCAATAGCATATGTCAATTTTCATTGATGTTATCCATATATGTTCACTGCATTATTGTCTTCTCGTGATGCATCTGCTCGTACTCATGAAGATTTTCCAAAATGGTTTAAGCAACAAGTAAGTATCTTCCCATTTATCATTCTGTTATTCACTATAATGTATGTGGATAAAAACATATATCGTTAAAATTTGTGAATAGGTTTACAATGAGGCACCTACTGTCATTAATCAACATTTACGAAACTTGGCTGACGGTCCTCTGACACAAGTCAAAGAATGGCACACATACTTCGTGAATGGGTACAAATTTCATACTCAATCATGGACAGAAGACAAAACAACAATAAATAGTGGTGTTTACGTAAAGGGTGAGCCAGACGGAGTTGCAGATGACTTTTATGGTGTCATACAACACATATATGAGTTGTCATATCGTTATTTAGATTACCCTAAGAGAATAGTGTTGTTTTATTGTAATTGGTTCGATCCATCTAGTAGAGGCACTAATTTGAATAAAAAATATAATATTGTGGACATCCAAATGAGTAGAAGATATCATATGTTTGATCCATTTATCATGGCACATAATGTGAGACAAGTATATTACGTTCCTTATCCTGCAACTCAAACAGAAAAACGAGGTTGGTGTGTTGCAATCAAGACAAAACCAAGGGGTCGCATTGAAATAGATGTTTCAGAGTTGGATGAGCCATATCAAACGGATGAAATGTCACATGAAAATGAGGTAATTGAAGTTGAACCAATCTCATGTTTACAAGACACACAAGTTGTAGGGGAAGAAGTGGATACCTCCAGCTTGACATCAAATCAAGTCATTCCGGATGAAGATGTTGAAGAAGCGAGAATCAACGAAAGATGAAGAAGATGAAGATGGCTATGAATATGACACTGGCTCAAATTCTGAATAACAATTACTTTATTTATTTTAGTGATATATTTTGTATTAAGTTGTATTGTCATTGTCATAACTTTAAGTTCATTATGATTAGCATCATTTTCCATTATTTACAAATTTGTGTTTTTGCTTACTTTAAGTTAATTATTATCACCATCAATTTCCATTATTTGCAAATTTGTGTTTTGGTTAGGTTTAATTAATTATTATTAGCATCATTTTTCACTATTGACATGACTGATGGTAAGGGAAAGGGTAAGGCACCTGCTGGAGGGGCACGTCTTCGTGGTCAACCCCGCTTCGTGACACGGACAGTCGATGACGGATTCGTGTCCCTCCCATCTACATCTGTTACACTACGCCCACCGCCCACACCCATGCCTCCACATGATATGGCACTGACACCCCCACCTGTTGCTCCTACACCATGTCCACCGCCCACACCCGTGCCTACACATGTTCTGACACCTCCCTACCGACCTGTTGCTCCAGCCACTCGGTTCATGGACACCTCCATTGGGATCACGATGATGCTCACCCCAAGGATTCCGACTCAGACCCATGGAGACAATTCCAGACAACCAGATGCATCAGGGGTGGATTTGCCCATGGATGGTGATCATCAGTCTAATGGTGACGACGAGGAGACTTATGGATATTCATCGCCTATATCATCGGATGATGAGGAGATCGAGGTTATGTCAGATGGCCGAGTTATTGTTACCCCGACCGGTAAAGGGTAAGAAAGATCTCAAATATTGTTATTTTATTGTTGAGTACAGATTTTATATGTATGTGAATTAATTGTTCTCATGTTCTATTGATAAGGTTCTTTCCGTCGAGAAAATCTGCAGAGGTCGTCACGTATGCATTTACATCTCAGTTTGATTGGGCCTGGAAACATTGGAGTGAGCTTGAGGATCAGGATCGGGATCGATTCTTTGCGGCTTTCAAGTTATTTTGTACTTTTGAATTTACTTCCATTTTTTAGTTACTTTTAATGTTTCTTTAGTTTATTATTATCCTAAAAAATATTATATTCTCCTTATTTACAAGAGAAGGCTGCTTGGAGAGTAGAGCATTCCACCGATGTAGAGATGATTTTTCATCAAAAAGCGAGCAAACGCCTCTCCGAGTTGTTGACAAGATATCGGAAAAAGGGACAACGTCCAAAATGGTGTTTCCCACCCATCTGGGAGGAGCTATGTGCTTACTGGGCTACACCTGAATTTAAGAAAAAATCCGCCCAGGCAAAGCTCAACAGGGCCTCGGAAAAGGGTGGGAGCCTGCACACCGCGGCATCGACGTGATCGGTGGAGCATGCTCGACGCCTTGTAAGTTCCAACATCATATTTTGTTAATTCATTTACATGTCTGGCTATTAAGAATGTGTAACTTCAAATATGAACAAGTTTTTTTTTTTGTGCAGGCTAGGGAGCTTGGCCGTAGCGTCAAGCCGGTTGAGCTTCATGCCCGAACTCATACTAGGAAGGGTACCGGCAAGTATGTAGATGAGCGCTCTAGACGCACTCAGGTGATTTACATGTCTCTTTGTTGGAAATTATTTTTATTTTATATTTAATAATTATGGTCATTTTGTATGATGATGTGCATCAATTTTAATGACTGGAGGACTATCATGATAAGTTATCTCAGGTTCGGTCTCAGGCAGCCTCATCTTCCCCTTCCACCACACTTGACCCAGAGGTGGAAGCCCAATTGGAGTTGCAGGCATGGGTCGAGGTTGCTGGCGGCAAGAACAAGGGTCGCATATACGATATGGGAGACCTAGCCGGTAACTATCGACGCGGGTGCTCCAGCATCTTCACTCAGCAGAGTCGAGCATCGCCCAAGACTAGACCCCCGCCTCTCATGAGTCTCATGAGATGGTCAAGATGCGACAAACCGCGGCTTCGAGATGAGATCAATCGGCAGCCGCTTACTCAATGAACACACGATGATGGAGCAGATAGAGATGATGGCAACTGCCAGAGAGAGCCCATGCTGCGTTTAGGAACCAAAGCACCCCTCGACCCACAAAGTAGCAGGACCAACACCTTCACAAAGACCCCTCACCCACGGCCCACCCCCCGTCCCAGCCGAGGGTCATCGTGAACGGTGACAATAATGATCAATCCTTTACAGATTTGTTAATACGGGGCTATAGAGAGGGTTATTAGTTTGGGTTATTAGTTTTTTTAATATTAAATTTTATTTTGTATGATGTATGCACTCTGTCAAAACAATTTGCTTTTATTTATGAATTTCATTTATTGTTTAAAATTATTATTCATTTATCATAATATAGTCTAAATTATAATTAATATAAAAAATAACTAATGTTTTTATTAATTTTGAATTTTATATTAAATATTAAATATTAAATAATTAATTAAAAATAATTCATATTTTAAATAATTAATTAATAAAAAAGTAGTTAATTAAATTATTTAGTTTTATAAAAATGTGTTGCAATTTGCGACGGCTATTCCGTCGCTAATTTATGTTGATTTGCGACGGTAATTTGCGACGGTTAGGCCGTCGCTAATTTCTATAATTTTCGACGGCCATGCCGTCACTAATTTCTCATAATTTGAGACGGCTAAGCCATCACCAGTTAGCGACGATCATTTAAAAAAACCGTATAAACTGTTTGCGACGACCCAATATGTGACGGATCTTTGACCGTAGCAAATCCGTTAGAAACATGTGTTTTACGATGGATTTAAGCTGTTTACGACGGCCTTTTACACTCGCTAAATTCATTTTTTCTTGTACTGTCTCCTGTGAAAAACAACACCACCCATCTTGATGATGGGGTTCTAACTCAACAGTCACTTTCTCACCAACAATTGCAGATAGTACAAGTGTTCCAGCCAAATATCTCGGGTATGAAATACTCGGCCGAACGAGGATTAGTGGGGTGTTTTTGGATTGTGCTTGACAGAATGTGGATTCTGCTCCTACGTATCCAAAAGGGAATCAAAGCAAACGTAGTTCTAGAATGAGGGGTAAGTCCCCTATTTATAGTTGTTCTCTCAGGATCAGGCTCCGAAATAAGCGGAGGGATATTAGGATCAGATCGCGATCATGGGGAGAGATATCCGGAGCCTGATTGCCCGGAGTGGCATTATGGCCAGCGAGATATTCGGCCCAGTTAGCTGCGGATGGATAGCTTGGGGCCGAGTAGTTATTCTCGGGTGCCAGGTGTGCTGACATGTCCTCGGTTTCGGAGGAGTTTGGGTCAAGGCCCATTCGCGGGGGTAAGCTCGGTTGGTCCGATGTATAGACGAGTTCTCGGTCTTACATTCTCGGCCAGTACACAAGCCCCCCGAGCTCCGAGCTTGAATAAGTGAAGGAGCTGATACGTATGAAAACCGAGCTTATTCTTCGGTCATGCAGTTATCCACATTCTCAGTTGTCATTTCAATCAAGTCTTCTCTCTGTCAGAGAAAGCAATTATTCCCGTTACTTCTTCGGCACGCCACAGACAAGAAACCATAGAGTTCCGCGCCCATTTAATGGGGAAAATCAAAAGTCGCGTCGGGACAATCAAAAACCGCGCCCCTTTTTGGGCCCAATGGTCAATGGGCCACCAATTGCAAGCTATAAATACCTCCTCCGGCGCCAACTCCCTCCTACTCTGCTTACCCTTTTCTGCCATTCACCCTCGTCTTCCAAGCTTCTGCCCTTGTTTCTCTGCTTGTCATCCTCCGTGCACGCCCGCCTCCTCTTTTCCTTCGTACTTCTAAGCTCTATTTCGGCCTTCGGATATGAGTTCTTCTGTGTCTTCGAGTCAAATACTTCGCCTCTGGGTTGAGCGCAAGTTTCCCCAATGGGGGATCCCCTTCTGCTTTCTTCCATTCCTTCACGGAACCGAGCGTTGGAGAGGCGGAACCATCCTCCTCCTCGGTCATCTTCGACTGACTCGGATTCTTCCGAGTCCGATTCGTCTAGGTCCGGTTCTCCCCTCCTAGAGTGTCCAAACCCGCCGCCCGTAAACAACGCCTTAGGGTTCCTAAAGACCCTATTCCCGATATAACCCTTCCCTGGTATACCGGGTTAAAGGGGAGGTTGGAACCTTTTTTCGACTACCAAACTCCCGATTCTATTGTTGAACTTCTGGTCCCATATCAATATCTCGGCCTCGGGGACGAGTCCGAGTTTATTTGCTCTCCGTGCACGAGCACCGAGTGTGTCTTTCTAAGGGCTCGCCCTTCCGAGCCTCCCTTTACATACATGTATAAAACGCATTTTGACAAACTGCATGTGTCTCTTCCCTTTACTGAGTTTGAGTGCGATGTTCTGAGAACCATGAACGTCGCACCTACTCAGCTTCACCCTAACAGCTGGGCTTTTATGAAAGCCTTTCAGATTCTCTGTAAATACATAAGAATAGAGCCTACCACCCCAAAATTTTTGTATTTTTATCAAACCAGATTTGGCGAGAAAAAGGGATGGGTATCTCTTAATGGGTTGAACCGAAGAGGTCTTCTTAGTTTATTCGCCTCGTCTTATAAAGACTTCAAGGTTGGCTTCTTCCGTGTTCGCCCTTCGAGTTCTTATACTTCCCACTTTTTTGACGAGAATAATCATGCCAAGTTTCCTTTATACTGGCAATCCTCTCCCACAAAATTCGTCGGCTTCGAGTATCGTTCCCTGCCGGCCGAGGATAGGCGGGATATAGATGTACTAGAGGGTCTTCCTCGGCCCCTCCATTGTGCACGCCTTATGAAACTCCCCTTCTCCTCCACCCCAAGGTCCGATCTTAAAAGTAAGTGCCCGGCTTTTTAGTTTCTTAAGTATTTTCTGCCTGTGTTGTATACTAACAACTCTTTCTTTTTGGCAGTCATCATGGGCAAGTTCGACTTTTCAAAGCTTGTCAAGGCTGGTGTTGGTAAAGAGGGTCAGGGTCCCTCTTCAGCCGAGAAGAAGCAGAAAAGACCTCCTCCCACCAAGGCTTCCGCGAAGGGGGCTTCGTCATCTGCCCCTCAAAAAAGAAAGAGGGCAGAGGTTGAGGTGGTGGCCGAAGATTCCCCCCTTCCTGTCCCAAGCTCCCCTCGCCCCGCTACTCAGGGGACACAAATCGTGGGGCGAGAACCGCCGCTTGCTACCCCCTTTGAGCCGAAATGGTACAACACCACCCTGAAGGCGGGGACTTCATCTCTCTGGGGTGAAGACTTCAACCCCTCCCCCTCTTTCGACTCGACCCTCTTAAAAGCCGCTGATCTTCGGCTTATCAAGCAGCAGGGGGCCCAATCCAGCATGGAGGCCCTCTCGGTCTACTGCCTTCGTGCTGCGGCTTTGGCTCGTTTCTGCAGCCGAGAGGTGACGGAGACCGAGAGGAAGTCTCAGCAATTGGAGTCTGAGTTTGCAGCTATAGAGAGGTTGAAGGGGGATCTTTCCCGGATGGTTTCCGAGAACGAACGCCTGACTACCACAATTTCTGATATTAACGCTCGGAACTCCGAGTTGGATTCTCGGGCAAAATCAGCCGAAGAAAGCAGAGCTCGGGTGGAAGAAGACAAGGCTCGTGCCGAAGAAAAGATCAAGGAGGCTCAGGCTGAGATTGATCGGCTCAAGGCTGCCCTGGAGGCTGAGACTCAGGCCAAGATACTGCTTGAGGAGGACGTACAGGAGGCCACCCGCTGCATTGTCATCGAGCACCGGAAAGGTTTCGACAAAGGCATTGCCCAAGCCGAGGTTCTGGTTCCCGGCATCGACCTTTCGGGGGCCGATGTGAATATGGAGGTGGTAAATGGGGAACTTGTTCCCATCATCGCCGAGGGGGAGGAAGAGGTGGACGTAGTGGGGGGCTCTCCGGGCGATCATGTAGAGGCCGAGGAAAGCCATAGGGGGGAGTAGCTATCAATAGTTCTTTTGTACTGGGCTCATGCCCCTGTAACCCGATTACTTGAATGAATATTATTATCATTTTGCTGATTCTTTGTTATGTTCGGCTTGTCCATCGAATGTTCGGCTAAGTCCGAAATATTCCACCGTCCAAAATGGACGGTGGTCATTATACGAAAAGCACGTGTATTTTATTTTGCGTTGTCACGCATTAAATGCTTTTGGGAACCGCAATGGGTTCACGCAATCGCTGCCTTTCGCTTGGTTTCGAGGTTTGTCTTCCCAACAAATTCTCACACATTCTACTTCTTTTCGTGCCTATAAATAGGTTCCCGTTTGTTCATTCCTCATCCTTTTCTATCAATCAAGTTCGCTTCTTACTTCTCTTCCACCCGAGTAGTTCCATGCTAACAACAGGGGTTTACGTTCCCCTCTCCCAGTTGACATCCTTTTTTGGGTTTCACATCCGCCAAAAAGGATGTAAGTGGGAGACGGGATCCAGAATTCCTTGATCCTTCAAGAAGGATGTCAACTGGGAGAATAATAATCTTCGGGAGTCGAGAAAGGGGTAGCGGCCGTCTACTCCCTGAGTTGGCCGAGCACCTCATCGTCCAGCTTTCTCAGGGGGGAGTGTGAACTACAGCCTCCCTTGAGAGAGCGTGATGGCGTTGAATCGGGGGGACTGGGGGCCGAATGGCCCTTATTTTCAATTTCGGCTTTCAACCTCAGCGCTGCACTCAGTCCCGTGAATGTACTTTTCAAGAGTCAAACTTAGCTTTATTTTTGCTTATTGTACTCGGTTTCCTTGAATGTATCACTCGGCTTTATTTTTGCATTATTGTACTTGGTTTCCTTAATAAAACAATGGCTCATAGTTGGCCTTTACGAATTTTGTTTTTTGCGCACATTCAGCTTTACTATTTTCGTAGCTTGAACTTAACGTAAATAACTATAAAGTAGCTCGGATTCGGCTAGTAAGATCGTACCTGACCTTCATACTTAACTTTACGGCTCGTACTCGGCCATGAGGCTCTGACTTGGCCTTTGGAATTGAACGGCTCGTACTCGGCCGCCGGGCTCATACTTGGCCCCTCTGACAACGGCTCGCACTCGGCCGCCGGGCTCATACTTGGCCCCTCTGACAACGGCTCGCACTCGGCCGACGGGCTCATACTTGGCCCCTCGACAACGGCTCGCACTCTGCTCGCCGGCTCATACTTGGCCCCTCTGACAACGGCTCGTACTCGGCCATTAAAATAGGATGTCTGCAAAATAAAGACTTCGGCAAGGCAAGGAAAAATAGAATCATATAATAAATTCTGCTTTTTATTGAATGGAGTCCGCGGTGTGCCTCGTTAAAACCTCCCCGGTCAAAACCCATTTTGGGAAAAAATACCGAGGTAGGAAAAAGAGTACAACACCCGACTATATACATCAGCTGTAATAAAACTTCAAATGAGAGGCATTCCAAGTCCTCGGGATAGGAATTCCCGACAATTCTTCTAACCTATAGGCCCCGTTTCCCAGGTTTTCAACCACTCGGAATGGTCCTCCCCAATTTGCCGCTAACTTGCCTTCCGTGCGGTCCTTCCTTGCTTCCCCTTTTATTCTCAGCACTAAGTCTCCGCGCAGAAAACTCCTCGGTCTTACCCTCGAATTATACCTTCTAGTGGCTCTCTGTTTGCAGGCTTCTTCTCTGATTCTGGCTTCCTCCCTAACCTCTTCTACCAAGTCAAGTTCGATCCTCATATTGCTCTCATTGTTGTTCGGCTCGTGTTGCACACGTCGGAAAGACGGTTCCCCAACCTCTACTGGGATCATGGCGTCGGTTCCGTACGTCAGCCTGAAGGGTGTTTCTTGAGTGGTAGATTGAGGCGTACAGTGATAGGCCCAGAGAATACTCGGTAACTCCTCCGCCCGGGCTCCTTTAGATCTTCCTACTCTTTTCTTCACTCTCCCCGAGAATGATCTTGTTAGTCGCTTGGCCGCCCATTGGTTTGGGGGTGCTTCAACGGATGTAACCTGGTGTTTGATACTCGAGGTTGTCATAGAATTCCCGTAGCTTCGTATCCACAAATTGTCTTCCGTTGTCGAGAACGATTGCGAAGGGGAATTCCATGCCTACAAATAAGGCTTTTCCACACAAATTTCTGCACCTTCTCGGCAGTAATCTTAGCCAAAGGCTCGCTTCGATCCATTTGGTGAAGTAGTCTACGGCTACCAAAGAGGAATTTGACTTGCCTTTGGCTCATCGGGAAAGGTCCCAGTATGTCCATTCCCCACATTGCAAACGGCCATGGTGAGCTTAATGTGTGAAGTTCTTCAGGGGGGGTATGATTTACATTGGAACATCTCTGGCACTCCTCACACCGCTTCGTCCACTCCGTGCAATCAGCTCTAAGGGTAGGCCAATAATACCCTGCTCGGACTATCTTGGAGGCCATTGATCTGCCACCACTGTGAAAACCAAAGATTCCTCGGTGAACCTCTTCCATGACATACTTGGATTGAGCCTTGGTCAAACATTTTAGCAAAGGCGCCGAGAATCCCCGCTTATACAGCTCCCCGGCGATTATGGTGAAATGACTCGCCCTTAGCCTGACTTTCCTTGCCTCAGCCTGATCCGAGGGTAGAGCTTCTGAGGATAAGTACTCCCAGATAGGTGTCATCCACTCTCGGCCAACCAACTCATTGGCCATCACCTCTTCTCGTCCCAATGCTTGGTTCATTGAGGGTTTCTTGAATAACCGTTCTGTGGTGTCCCGGCTTCTTTGTGCTGGCAAGCTTAGACAGCAAATCGGCCCGAGTGTTTTCTTCTCGGGGAATGTGCTCAATGGTGAACTTTTCAAAGCCAGAGATTAGCTGGTTAACCTTACACAAATATCTGGTGAGCCGAGGTTCCTTCGTCGATAGCCCCTGGATATTTGTCCTAGGTGACTAGTTGTGAATCACTTGACTTGACAGCCTTTCGCCCCCATTTCATTCGCCAACCTTAGTCCTGCTATCGAGCTTCATACTCGGCCTGATTGTTCGAGGTTTTGAACTCGAATTTCAATGATTGTTCCAATATCAAATCTCCCCGGTCCTTCCAGAATCACCCCCGCTCCACTCGCCCGATATTTGAGGATCCATCCACGTATAGATTCCACCATATATCCTCTCGCTTCCGGTTGTGGATGGAGCTCGGCTATGAAATCGAGACAGGCATTGTGATTTCAGGGTCCTCTCATCTCGTATTTCAAGCCAAACTCGGACAACTCTACCGACCAAGCAATCATACGCCCGCCAATTCGGGTTTTTGAGTATCCGCTTGATGGGGTGATCCGTCTTGACAACCACTTGGTGACTCAAGCACGGGCGCAACCGCCGAGCTGCAGTCCTAAGGCTAAGACCAGCTTCTCAATAACCTCGATCACGAAGTTTCGGCATCATGGAGCACCCTGCGATGAAGTATACTGGCATTTGGGCTTTCTTACCTCCCCGCACGATGATCGCGCTAATGGCATTCTCGGAGGCTGACAGATACAGATACAATTCTTTCCCCGAGATGGGCCTCGTTAATATCGGCGGGGAGGACAGAAAGTCCTTGAAGTCGACAAAAGCCTTTTCGCAGTCCTCAGTCCATTTGAAGGTTTGGGGCTTCTTCAAGAACTTGAAGAAAGGCCGAGCTTTCTCTGGGATTTGGGTAGGAACCGAGATAATGACGCCACCGCCCCGCCAATCTTTGTACTTCTTTAACGCTCTGCGGGCTTCTCATCTCAATTATGGCCCGGCACTTATCGGGATTGGCTTCAATTCCCGGTGGGTAAGCATAAAGCCGAGGAATTTACCCCCATGGACACCGAAAAACACACTTTTCCGGATTGAGCCTCATGTTGAACCTTCTCAATGCTGAAATATTTCTTCCAGATCTAAAGGGTGGCAGCTGGGGTCATCAGATTTCACTACCATGTCATCCACATATACTTCCATGGTCCTGCCAATTTGCTTCTCAAATACTCGGTCCATAAGTCTCTGGTACGTAGCTCCCGCATTCTTCAGTCCAAACGGCATTACTCTATAGCAGTAATTTGACCCTTCGGTAATGAAGGCTGTTTTCTCCTCATCCGGGGGGTACATTCTAATTTGGTTGTACCCGAGTACGCATCCAAGAAGCTTAAAATTCTATATCCGGAAGCCCCGTCAACCAGCCTGTCAATGCTCGGCAAGGGATAAGAGTCTTTTGGGCATGCTTTGTTCAGATCCGTATAATCAGTGCACATGCGCCACTTGCCGTTTGCTTTCTTGACGAGAACGACGTTGGCCAACCATGTGGTGTATTCTACTTCTCGGATAAAGTTGGCCTTGACCAACTTCGCCGTCTCCTCTTCGACCACTTTTCTCCTCTCTTCACCTAATCTCCTCTTTCTCTGGGCCATCAGCCTCGGGACGGATTGCCAATTTATGGCATAAAAAGTTGGGATCAATTCCCGGCATGTCAGATGTGGTCCAGGCAAATAGATCGGCATTTCTGCGCAGTACTTGTTTTATTTCTTCTTTCAGAGTAGATTCAAGGTGACCACCGAGCTTGGTACACTGTTCAGGCTGCGCGCCGAGTTGGAACTTCTCTAGCTCCTCAATAGGTTGCGGGGCGTTGTTCCCGCACGTCCATCCTGGGATCCAGTTCAACGGAGTTTCTCGAACTCACCGCCTTGTCCTTCCCCCCTGTCTAGGGTTTCTCTGGGTGCGGGTTTAAGTTTGCTCACCCTCAAACTATCGGCGCTAGCTTTGTCTCGCCATCCTCCGATCTGCTCGGACGGTCACTATATCTCCCGAGCCGGAGGGGAACTTCATCGTGAGGTGGGGGGTAGAGACCACGGCCCCTAACTCGTTCAAGGACGGCCTTCCGATCGGGATATTATACGATGTAACTGCGTTTACCAACACATACCGACCATGATGGTTTTAGAAGCTCTGCCATCGCCAAAAGTGGTCAAGAGGTCAATATATCCCCGAGTATCAACCTGCTCCCTGCGAAACCAACGAGTTTCTTTGTCATACGGCTGAATCGATTTCTCCGGGATCCCTAGCTTCAAAAAGTTGAGTAATACAATATATCCGCGGAGCTCCCCGATCGACGAGGGTTCTTTTGACCGAGAAGTTGGCCAACTGCGGTGATCACCATGGGGTCATCCTGGTTGGGATCTACTCCCACGAAATCATCATCGAAAAAGATAATAGGGGGGAGCTCCGGGAGGCTTGCCGGATACCGAGTTAATCTGCCTGGATGGCCCGGCAGATGTCTTCTCCGAGCTGAACTTGTGGTGCCTCCCCGCGAACCCTCCCGAGATGGTGTTTATCACCCCCGAATGACATTATCCTCTTCCCGTCTTTTCATTTTGCCTTTCTCTCGGTCTCTACTCTCTCCTCATTTCTTCGATCGCCGCCCTCCTCGGGCTTGGTCACCCTCTCTTCTTCCTGTTTCCCCCACGCCTCTCACTCGTTGTTGTTGTTTCTTCGGACAAAGTTGCCGAGGTGACCCGCTGAACCAGCTCTTCAATTTTATCCCGTAGGACCCAAGATTCCTCGGTGGTATGGCCATAGTTGCGGTGAAACCGACAATGCTTTTGGCGATCCGCATTTCGGGGTGCGACCACTCTTTGGGAGCTGCAGAAGCTCACATGCAGACGCTTCTTCGAACACCCGAGCCCTATTTGTGTTGAGGGGAGTATAATGATCATACTTTGGTCCCCTCTCGAAATGCTCTACCGGGGCCTCTCAATCTCGGCTTATCACCCCCTGCCCTCCTCTTATCTCTCGCTCTTCTCGCATGGTCGGTCTCATCGGTCCGATCCCTTTTCTTGGACTCCTCTACCTCCTCCATATTGATGTAACCTGCAGCTTTTCTCCTCGGTTCGTCCATATCGGCCGGCGGTTTGCGAGCTAAGTACACTGCAAAAGGGCCGAGGTCTCAACCCGGTCAAGATGGTGTGTAGTGCAACATCGGCACTAAGATTGGGGATGAGTACCGCCTCCTTGCTGAATCGGCCATGAAGTTGCGCAGGATTCATTCTTCTCCGCCTGAAGTTCACCAGGGGAGGCCGAGGTTTTCTCAGGTGGGCTCGCTCGTGGCAAATCGAGCACCTGAACCTCGCTGCGAATGTGTCAAAAGAGTCCACCGAGGCTTGGGGGTAGCTGGGTGTACCAAGTCAACGCTGCCTCCTTCAGTGTGGTTGGGAAAACTTTGCACAGGACAAAGCATCGTCGTCCGTAAAAAGGTACATTTGCGTGGTGAAGGCGTCCAAGTGGCGCTCGGGTCCGAGGTGCCATCATATTTGTCAATGTTGATGGGCTTGTAGCTGGGGGCAAGGGGACCCCCATGATATCATTCGTGAAAGGATGCCTCGGCTTCCGCAGTCGGGCCCCGTCATTATGTCTGCTCGTTTGGAGTGAAGATTCTGGGGCCTGCCTAGGGAATCCCTCTTCCTCTCTGCTTCGGTTGTTGTGGTGGGAAGCCCGGGAGGCGAGGACCTCCTTCCCGATATAAGTTTCCCGACCCCTCAACCTCGGGAGGTCAGGCGCTCTCTTTCATGTGAGGAGGAGACCGACCTCTCCCTACTCGGCCTCTCTCCCGACGGTCATTCTCACGGCGGATTTCTTCATTCTCCCTTCTTAGCGCTGCGACTTGTGCGAGAAGCTCCTGAATCACCGGGTTGTCGGTCATTCTGCTGGGCCTACGGATTGTTCTCCATTATCTCCGTTAACTCCGTGGTTGGCATTCCTTGGCTCCTCCCTCCTGCAATTTCCGCTTCTCGTCCTCACCATTTTTGTGTGGTATGGGAAAATGTTTGCTTCGATTCCCACAGAGGGGCGCCAAATGTTCCAAACCAAATATCTCGGGTATGAAATACTCTGCGAACGAGGATTAGTGGGGTGTTTTTGGATTGTGCTTGATGAATGTGGATTCTGCTCCTACGTATCCAAAAGGGAATCAAAGCAAACGTAGTTCTAGAATTAGGGGTAAGTCCCCTATTTATAGTTGTTCTCTCAGGATCGAGCCTCAAAAATAAGCGGAGGGATATTAGGATCAGATCGCGATCATGGGGAGAGATATCCGGAGCCTGATTGCCCGGAGTGGCATTATGGCCAGCGAGATATTCGGCCCAGTTAGCTGCGGATGGATAGCTTGGGGCCGAGTAGTTATTCTCGGGTGCCAGGTGTGCTGACATGTCCTCGGTTTCGGAGGAGTTTGGGTCAAGACCCATTCGCGGGGGTAAGCTCGGTTGGTCCGATGTATAGACGAGTTCTCGGTCTTACATTCTCGGCCAGTATAACAAGTAAGCAGGCTCCATCACACTGTGCTTATGCTTATTTTTTTATGTTTTATTTGTTGGCTATAAATGTATGAACCCTTTTAATTAATCTTGGTACATGTTTTTTGTTTTGTTATTTTGGTGATTTGGGTAGTTTCAGATGCCGAGGCAGCAACAAATGGCAAAGCAACAGAATTTTTTTACTTTCTGAACAATATGAATGAGGAAGATGACGATGGCGATTCCGATGTTGAATTTTCCTCTTCTCCCACTCAATTGCAATCGGGTTGTTCCATCTATCTCCTTCTCTATTTTACATAACTTTGTACCAAACTGAGCTAGAAACCTACCCTGATGCTATTCATTATTTAAAAGTTGGGTTTTAATTTAAATTTTTCTGGTGAATTGAATTCTATTTACTTTTAAGTAATCTTTGTTGCACCTGGAGGTCTGCATTTTATGTGCATCTACTGTACTCAATTTCTCCCCTGGGTGAATATTTGTGTGCATTTTACTGGCCAGGGGATTCCTTGGCCCTGAGTCTGTAATTACCAACAATAGCCTC
The DNA here is from genome assembly GCA_030762895.1 of Sophora flavescens. Taxonomy (NCBI): domain Eukaryota; kingdom Viridiplantae; phylum Streptophyta; class Magnoliopsida; order Fabales; family Fabaceae; genus Sophora; species Sophora flavescens. The sequence goes on from CM061069.1 coordinate 149,101,627, forward strand.
ATTTCTTATGTTTAAATAAGTTAGTTGACTGCACTTCATACTTGGTGATGGTTGAGAAGCCCATTTGTTTTGATTAGTTAAAATGTCCAACAATTTGAGACAATGAGTTAGTCTTAAACTGCATGTTGATAAACTATCAACTTGCATTTCACTGGACCCTCAAATTTTATTTCATTTTTGTTTTTTGTTTCTGTTATCTTGCACTTCCCATTTCCTTCCCAAATACTTACAATGCAATCAATGAATATCTTTGTAGCCTTACTTTGTAGCAGATACTACAATGCCTTGGAAGACTTGGTTTGATTTCAATGGTGCTTCCCAGTATTTTAATGCCATAGCTGAATACCTTTCTATTAAGTAGTTATATATTTTAGAATTGAACTTTTTTTTTTGGGTAGTCTCTCTAAGGTACCTCGATCTATCTTTTTATTTCTTTATCTCATACATATTCTCTTTATCACATACTTTTTTTTAGCCTCTCTAAGGTACCTAGATATATCTATATTCTATTTAGATAGCACTACTCACAGCCTATTACATATTGAGTATTCTATTTAGATAGCACTACTCACAGCCTATTACATTTAAGATGTTAAGTATTAATAACCTACTAAAATCAACACCCACCTTGCCTCTACTTGATCATATAGTTGACAGACAATGACAATACTTCCACCACCTTAATCTATAATTTAACAAGTAAATAAATTAACTTTTTTAAAACTAAAAAACAGCTAACAAGTGACAAAATTAACTTAGCGATTTTTCATTTATAGTGTGATAGTGAGATCTAGCCTGTGAGTAAGATAGAAAACCTTCCAAGTGTACCATGGGGCTGGCACAAATGCCAAGACTATTTGAAGGTGTGCCTTCCTATCCCTATATTACAACTGTTATCTTCATACTTGCAACTTGGTATAAAAAAGTATTTGAAGGTGTGGCTTCACATTCCTACATTACAGCTGATATCTATATACTTGCGGCTTCCTATATTTTATGTAAAACTCTTACACCGTCTTTGAACGGGATCAAAGTTAATCAGATTTCTAAATAGATAGGCCATATGGTCCATAATTCATTGATAGTGTAAAACTCTCTACAATGAATTTTTATCAGAATTAAATCCTTTATCTTTTAATGTTATGATATAGGTTTTGTGCTTTAAACATTTTTTGATCTTCTCTATCTATTGCAATATAGCCATGTCTATTAAAAAAGGAAACAAGGCATTAGATCATGATGCATAGAGACCCATTTAGCTTAATTGGTTCATCCCTATTGCATTTTTCATAGCATTAGCAACTCCTTTTGCTTTAGTTTTCATTTGCTGTCCAGTCTATAAATTTATATAGATCAAACATGTTACCATTGTATCTTGCAAATTAAGCACATCACTATTAATCTATTTCCTTGCTATGTTCTTCTTAAGTGCAGGGATAGTTAAAGAATGGCAAGTTTGGGCTCTAATTTGACCCTTTACTATCTTGGACACGTATTTCTGCAATGGAGCTGCAGTCTGCTACAACAATAAAAACAAATCAAATGGAGTTATTTAAGTTAGTCTTCATATACAAATCAATAGTGCTGCAACAATGAAGACAAATCAATAGGAGTTATTTTAGGTAATTTTTAGGTATTTACATGTCTTTTATGCAATTTAGTTCTTTTTGGATTCAATAAAAAAGCCTACTCATTAAGATCTTTCAATAAGAATGAAGTGTAAAGTGTGTGTGGGGGATGTATTTGGATTTTGAAGTGGATAGTGTGTCAAAGTGTGGAAAGCAAGGTCCCTGGTCCTATACATGAGACACCTCAACGACATTACCTATCTTCATGTATATGTGTTTTGCTAAAATTGATATGAGGTCTGGTGGACAGTGTGGGGAGTTGGGAAGTGAAGTCTTGGTGTGAGAACATTAAGAAAAGGGAAGGTGGGAATAGTCTGGAGTGTGGGAAGTGACTGCAGTTTCAGGTTCAGCTTGGATTAAACACTTTAGTTTAGCAACCATATTTTGTGAGTAGCAATAGTCTTGTGGTGTGTCCCGCGGTGATTATAGTGCTGCTACAGGACAATGTGCTGACCTCTGTTCTCATTTGTAGATGCTGCAGAGGAATGTCATATAATGATTTAGTGGCTACCAAATTAGAAGCAAGTTGGTCTCAAATAGCGTTGGATAGCAGGATGTGTATTGGTTAGATGTGAAGATAGTGAGCTTTCATACAATTGGTGGTGTTCTTGGCACAAATGGTCGCGATGTGGATAAAGGCTTCTCAAGATACTTGCTAATATATTAGGTGGCTTTTGCTTGGAGCAATTCATCATATTGATTCTTTGTGAGTTAGTTCTCAGGAAGCGTGCAAGTGTACTAATTTTTCAAGTTAGGTTCTGTTTCTGATATGTTTTGAAAATTTTATTGGTTTACATGTTGTATTCTTTGTCATTGGGCTGGGGTTCTCTAATGTGTGGTGTTCAGGTTAGGAGTCTTTATGACTTCGTGCACATCTGCAAACTCTCTGTATTCTTCATGCAGTGGCTCATCTTATGCTGCTGCACGTTAATGTTTATAATACTTTTATGTTGCCTTTTTAAAAAAACCTATCTTTATGTATGTACTTTATTTAATTTAATTCCCTTGACTGATATTTAGTTATCTTTGCTTCACTTATTTGTTACTAGAACAATAATGAATATTTTTTATTTTTTCTTGATGGACTGTCTCTGGCATTTTCATATTGTGGTGTGGATGATGGTAAGGTCGTGTTTGATCCTTTGGTTGAAACTGATTTCAAAACAGGTGACGCTCCATGGTGGGCTTAGACTTCTTAAAGCTGGCCCCTTCATGTCATATATGTATTTAAAATTCAAACAACCTGTTTTGTTTTAATGCATAAGCACATGTTGTAATCAAATTAATATTTCTGTAAAGTATGCTTTCGGCAAACTTTTTTCATTGTTTTGTACTATATGTATTAGTAGTGGTGATGAAAAAAAAATGGTGATCAAGTCATCATGTTCTATGAACTTCTTTCTTATTAATTCCTGGTATTAGTGTGCAAAATTTTGGGACTAATAGTGCCTATGGAATATGTGAAATTAAACAGAAATGTTAATGACAGGGCTTATTTCAGTTCAATTTTGGGGTCTTTTGACACCCGTTTATTCAATTTTTAACTATTGAGGTTTCTTACTAAAGGTATCAGAGTGTAGCGGTTTGAAGAAAGAGAAGAAGATCAAGATTGGAATGAAGTTGGCTGAAATGTATTATTCTCTTTCTTGTTTTTACACAGTGTATAGTTTAGTATATATAGATACATTAGAGTATGGAGTATAACTAACTTCAACAGATCCTAACTGATTCTAACAGTTTTGCAACTGACTAACTAACTTCCCTTTACACCCCCTGGCAAACTCATGGGTGAGGTGTCGTGAACTCTGAGTTTGGAGCAACATTGGTGGAAGCTGGACTGAGGAAGAGGCTTGGTAAGCACATCGGCTGTTTGCTCAGTGGAAGGAATGTGATGAACTTCAAGCTCTTTGCGTTGAATCTTTTCTCTTACAAAATACAAATCAAGTTCAAAGTGTTTTGTGCGCGAGTGGAGAATTGGATTGGCAGCTAGAAGTACTGCACTGAGGTTGTCGCAGTACACTCTGGGAGGAGCAGATAATGTGATGCGTAACTCAGTTAGCAGGGATTGTAACCATGTCAACTCAGCAGTGACAGCAACTAAGTTGCGATACTCAGCCTCAGTGCTGGAACGTGAGACTACAACTTGCTTCTTAGAAGCCCAAGAGACGAGATTTGAACCCAAATAAACACAGTAGCCAGTGGTGGACTTTCGGTCATCAATGTCAGACCCCCAGTCAGCATCACAGAATGCTGTTAGGCGCAAGTCTGAGATTCTGGAGAAGTGAAGTCCATGCGTAGAAGTACCCTTCAGATATCGAAGTATTCTCTTCACTGCTTGCCAGTGAGAGTCTTTGGGAGAGTGCATAAACTGACATACTCTGTTAACAGCATAAGCGAGATCAGGCCGGGTCACTGTGACATACTGAAGACCTCCAACCAAGGATCTATAAAGACTTGGATTGTCAGCCTCATTGGTGTCATGTGCAGTGAGTTTGGCAGTGGACACCATTGGAGTCTTCATAGGGTTGGCAGTTGACATGTTTGCTTTCTGGAGTAGATCATTAATGTACTTGGTTTGATTAAGTGAGATGCCTCCTGCTGCAGTTTCCTGAACTTGGATGCCAAGGAAAAAGTTAAGGTTTCCTAAGTCTTTGAGGGGAAACTGGGAGTGTATTGATTGAATCAACTCCGAGATAACAGCATTCGAGTTGCTTGTGATGATAATGTCATCTACATACACAAGGATAAGGATGGTGTGGGTGCTGGTAAATTTTGTAAACAAAGAAGTATCACACTAAGTGGAGGAGAAGCCGAGCTTATTGAGGTTAGAATGAAGTTTTTGGAACCAGGCTCTGGGGGCCTGCTTTAAGCCATATGGGGCTTTGTTCAATTTGCACACAAGGGAGCCATCACCTTGGACAAAGCCAGGTGGTTGAGTCATGTAGACTTCCTCTGATAAGTCACCATTCAGAAAGGCATTGTTAATGTCAACTTGCTTGATGAACCAGTTCTGAGAGAGAGCAAGAGTGAGTACTACTCTGACTGTGGTAGGCTTGACTAATTGGCTGAAGGTCTCAAAAAAATCGAAGCCCTCTTGTTAATGAAAGCCTTTTGCCACTAGTCGAGCTTTGTGCTTGCTAACTGTCCCATCAGGGTTATGCTTCACTCTGAAAACCCATTTGCAACCAATTGGGTTTCTACCATGTGGAAGAGGCACCAGATCCCAAGTCTTTGTGTTCATCAGGGCTGGGTATTCTTGTTCCATGGCTGGTTTCCAATAGGGGGACTTGAGAGCACTCTTGACTGATTTGGGCTCAGTATTGTGATCAATATTGGAACCGGAAGCTGCTAGGAGGACTTTGGGCTTGAAGATGCCAGCTTTGCTTCTTGTTCTCATGGGGTGCAGGTTTGTGACTGCATCAGCTTGTGGACGAGCAGAAGTTTCTGGACTAGTAGGCACAGTAGGAGGAGTTGGATTGTGTGAGACACTGATGTCTGGATCAGTATGCACATCAGAATGAGGCACTTGGTTTTGTGGTGGACTGAAGCTTTGTTGTGGTGGGCTGATGTCAGGTGCTACAGACCTTTCCATAACATGTTCAGTAAACTCAGATGAGGATGATGGTGTGGCAGCAGTGTCATGTGATTGAGCCAAAGAAGTGGGCAAAGGAGTAAATCTGTTAGTACAAGGCAAAGTAGGAATAGAAGGTACAAGCATAAGGGGAGAGGGAGAGGCAAACACATTAGTGGAAGCAAAGTTAGGATTGCATTTAAAAGGAAAAACATGTTCATCAAAATGTACATGCCTGGAAATATACAATCTTCCTGTGTTAGCTAAGCAGAGATAGCCTTTATGAGCAACACTATATCCAAGGAAAACACATTGTTGGCTTCTATATTGAAACTTATTTCTGTTATAAGGTCTCAAGTATGGAAAGCAACTGCAGCCAAAGACTCTTAATAGGGAGTAATCAGGAGTAATGTGAAATAAGGTTTCTAAGGGATTAGCATTGTTAAGAGTAGGAGTGGGTAATCTATTAATGATGTATACAGCAGTTTGGAATGCCTCACCCCAGTATTTTAGTGGCATTGAGGAATTTGCAAGGAGAGCAAGTCCAAGTTCAGTGATATGCCTGTGTTTCCTTTCAGCCATACCATTTTGCTCATGTGTGTAAGGGCAACTAAACCGATGGACAATGCCCTGTGAACTGAGGTACTTGGTGATTGGAGCATATTCCTTGCCACCATCACTCTGAAAGGCTTTTATCTTTGTGCCAAGTTGGTTTTCAACTAGGGTTTTGAAGTGCATAAAACAGTTAAACGTTTGGGATTTGTTCTGTAATAAGTAAATCCAAACGACTGAGTATATCAGTTGAAGGGGCTGATCATACACAGTGGACGACATGGGGAAAGGAAGCTTATGTGATTTGCCTTAGCAACAAGCAGTGCACAAATTGGGTATTTTATTGCTATCAAAAGTAATTTTACACAGTTTGAGGACATTGCAAACAGTTTTAGAGTGAGCATGGCCTAATCTTGCATGCCACAAGTTGTATACATCATTAACTGCTACATTATTACAACTATGATTGGAATGACTAGGCTTATTATACTTGGAGAGAGAAGTAGTAGGTTGTAGATGAAAGTTGTCAAAAGCATACAAGCCATTTTTAAGCTTGCCTTCCAGTAGAATTTGATGAGTATCCTGGGATTTGACATGGCAGAAATTAGTATGAAATTCAAAATAAACTCGGTTATCTCTTGCAAATTGAGAGACACTTAACAGATTTTTGGAAACACTAGGAACGTGCAACAAGTTATTTAAGAACAAAGGTTTGATTGACTTAGGTGAAAAAAGGAGAGAGTTACCAGTGTGGTGGATATGAGTGGTATCTCCATTGGCCATCTTGATTCTGCCATCACCATTGTACACTGATTTATTGAACATGTTTGTTGAGTCTGGAGTGATATGGTTTGTAGCCCCTGAATCAGGGTACCAGGCTGGATCAAAAACAGTTTCTGGAACTGCCATAAGTGCAGATATGGAGGGGTCTGTATCTGTCACTTGTTCTGCTATCATGGCTCTACCATTGTGGTTGAAAGTGGAGCTATTTTCTGAGGTTTGATTTGAGCCTTGATAGGTTTCATCGAACCTATGCCAACACTGAATTGTTGTGTGGCCATATTTGTCACAAAGTTGACACTGTGGTCTGTTGGAGTTAAAGCTATGCCTGCCACCTCCTCTATTCATGGATCTGCCTCTTCCTCTGTTGCTTCTTGGACTGAATCTTCCTCTATTTGAATTAAAGAATGTTCCTCTATTACCTGAGCCTCTTCCTCCTCTGTACGATTGTGATTGAACAAGATTGGCTTGAAGATCTTGCATGCCAAAAGCATCAGGTTTCTTGTGCTTTTCAATTCTTTCTTCAATTGCCATCAGCAATGCCTCAATTTCTTGAATTGTATAAGGATCAGTTCTGGACAAAATTGAGGCTACTATAGAATCATACTCATCAGGGAGTCCATCAATGATGACTTGTATATGTTCATCATCATCAATCGGTGAACCAACTGCAGCTAGTGTGTCCACTATTTTCTTTATTGCAAGCAAATATTCATCGAGGTTTCCTATTTTCTTGACATTCTTGATCTGAGTTTTCAGTTTGCTTACCTTTGCCCTAGTTTGAGAGGCAAAGAATACTTCAATCTTTTGCCAGATTTGGTATGCATAATCACACCCTACCATTCTTGTATGCAGATTGGGAGACATTGAAGCCAATAGCCAAGTAAGAATCAATTGATCTTGCTGCTCCCAATTTTCGTATTCAACACTGATTTTCCCTAATTCTCCATCTTCATCATTGCTGAATTTCTTTGCCATTCCTCCTTTTTGTGCCTCTGAGATGAACTTCTGAAGTTTGAAACCCTTGATTGTGGCAAGTGCTTGCTGTGTCCAAGTGAGAAAATCCTCATCATCTAGCTTAATTGAAACTGGTGTGGATAGTGACTGCATAACTAGTTGTGATGCCATTGAAGGTTGCGAGCTCAAAGTTGTTATGGAGGATCGAGCTCTGATACCATAAAGGTATCAAAGTGCAGTGGTTTGAAGAAAGAGAAGAAGATCAAGATTGGAATGAAGAAGATCAAGATTGGAATGAAGTTGGCTGAAATGTATTATTCTCTTTCTTGTTTTTACACAGTGTATAGTTTAGTATATATAGATACATTAGAGTATGGAGTATAACTAACTTCAACAGATCCTAGCTGATTCTAACAGTTTTGCAACTGACTAACTAACTTCCCTTTACACTTACTATCACTTCAACGATGACGGATAACAATTCTATGAAAAATATGTAAGTGAAGTTGCACTTTATACCTAACTATTAATTAGATTAAATATATATCATATAACCATGGGAAAAAAAAATAAAGATCCTACAAAATATATACTAGAAAGGATTGGTCAAAAAATATATACTAGAAAGGTACCCGTGCTACGCACGGTCCTTTTTTTTCTTACTTTGATTTAATTTAATCAATTCATATAAAATAAATATAATTATATTTTTTTTACTGAATAATTATATAATGTATAAATGCATATTTATTTTTTAAAAAAATTATGCATACTAAATAGTCATATAAAAACAAAAAATCAATCATCTTATAAAATTTCATATTATAAATATGAAATCAAATATCATTCAATTATACTTTAAATAAAAATGCAACAAAAATTTAAGATTCAAATAAATAGTTTGCTACATTTTTTTTTTGATGTGATTACAACAATTTCAAAGAACAGTATGTCGAATGATATTAAGTTATTAAGATTGAGTCAATGATAAGAAATTTAGATGATTTACATAAGTTTAAATTCTCTCTCCTCATGGACAATTCGGTAAGAGAGAGAGATACAAATAATTTGAATGTTTTTAAAACTTTTTAAATGATAAATAAAATTAACACATCAATCTTTTTCTTTTATCTATCCCCCTCCTGGTGAAGTGTCTAGTACTAGATAGATCTCAACTCAATTTAGATGAGATTATATTTCAAAGTTCATTATTATAATGATTAAAGTAATATGTATTGATGTACCAAAAAAAAAGTAACATGTATTGTTAATATAAAAATTTTATACCGACAAAACACTAATATTTGATATGTGCATGCTTTTATTTCAATAATTAAGAGGGAAATAATGATAATAGTATAATTTCTATCCATCGTCAATAAATTTTTTTTTACATCAATATCCAATAATATCTTAAAATATTAATTCTGTTTATTTTTCTTAGTTATTAAAATAATAGGGATAAAACAGAGAGAAAAAATCAGTAACACACCATCTACTACTACTATAGATAAGACTCCATATGTTTCTTTTCTTTTTGGTTGCCTTGGTAGTGTAATCATTCTTGACGGAGTGTATTAAAAAAGAGTAATGATAAATGAATATATTTTTGGGATATTAGATATTATACGGTGGTGGATTGTTTTCAAGTGTTAAATACATGTGATGAGAGATAAAAAAATAATAAATCAGTATTTATATATATATATATATACACACACGCGATGTTGGACACAAAAAATTATGTTCATTTATCGTTACTCTTAAAAAAGAAGGAAGAAAATGGGACACTATAGCGAGAGTTTAGGAGATTTAATTATAGTATAGATAAGTAATTTTATATAATCCTAAAAAAAAGTAATTTTATATAATAATGAAAAAAATTAAATTTGACTATTTTTAAGAAATATAATATTTAGTATTTAGTACATAATAAAAAATTTAAATCTTAAAAATATTGAGAGTTTGAAAGTAAGTATCATTAGAAGTATAATATTAATTTAGTACGTAATAAAAAAATTAAATCTTAATTATATTGAGAGTAAAGTAAATTTGAAAGGTAGCATCATTAGAAGTAAAAAAAAATTAAAAGCAAATATTAAGACTTAAAGAAATAATTAATATTAAAATTGAAATTTTTTAATTATAATATAGGCTATGTGTTTTTCTAACGAAATCAAATATCAACATAATTTTAAATAACAAAAGCAATTGTTATAACAAGCTGGAACAAACGAACTTTATGTTTGTGTGAGAGAAACAGGTTTGTTCATACTACTTTCCAGTTACCTTCCCGGTAGGGATGGCAATGGTTATGATCCCGGTAGCATATTATAATATTCGTTCCATAGTCATGTTTAAAAATATCCAGATCCGTATTCTCGTGGATGATAATTTTAGCATTTTTATTCGTAACTTCTGGTGTACCTAAGTACTCGTACCGGCATCTATTACCCGCACTTTAATTGTGAAAAAACAATAAATAACAAAAAAAACATTATAACAATTAAAAAACGTTTCAAATGTCTTTTAAATCTACTTATAAAACATTACAAATCAAAATATTTAAATAAATAAAACATCTAAAAAGGAATTATAGATGCAATTATATTTAGAAAGTTAAGAATCTTTAGATTGATTTTGATTTTAAAATTTGTATTATAGTTGAAATTATATATATTAGTAATATAAATAAATAATAAATAATTATATATACATATACATATACATATGTGCAGGTACGGGGCGAGATGGATACCATAGTTTCCGTACCCGCATCCATAGCCGTTCAAATTTACGGATAATTACCCATACCGAGATCCTTACCCATTATACAGGTCATTTTTATGGGTACCCAATAGATAAGGAGCTATGATATTTGTACACCCAAAATCAACACTCACACCATATATTTATACTTTTTTATATTTATATTATTATTTTACTCGTCCCCAAAAATATTTCAAAGTTTCACAAAACCCTCCCCCGCACGGTGTTGGGTAAGGGTGTCAAATGGATGGATCAGATAATTTTTTATTCGGATTTTAACGGATGGATTAAAAACAATCCATTAATCCATTATAATCCATTAAAAATTTATTTAAAAAAATCCAATACATCCATGATCCATTAAATAAAATCCATCCGATCCATCCATTAACAACATTTCATAAATGGATATCCAATCTATCCACTAAAATTTATTTTAAGAAATTAAATAATTTTATATCTCTTTTATCCATCCATGAAATATTTTTAAAAATATAATAATTTGTAAAAAAATCAAAATATTATCTCTATCTCACTCTCGCTCTCCTCTTTCTTCCTCTCTCTACCCTTTCTCTCTCTCCCTTTTTTTCCCACTCTCTCTCTATCTTTACTCTCTCCACTTTATCTCACGATCATTTTGTATCACGGCCATTTTTCTATTACTATATTGGAGTTATTGATTATGTGCATCTACAGAGGTTGTTTTGTCACAACGTTTCATGACATTGTTTTACGAAACTCGTTACGACTTTCTGTGCTTTCAATAAGTTAATACTTTTTTTTAAGTTTCTCAGCAAAAAAAAAGACAACAAAAAAGAAAACGTACGTGATAACGTGGACTACAACCGGTGCTTGAGAACAATTAATTAGTTAATACTTAATGTAACAAAAAAAGAAAAAAAACAGATAAATAAAATAAAAAATAGTGAAGAAAAAATAATAGGGAATGGAAGAGAAAATTAGATGGAGTTTTTTTTTTTTGGGTTACAAATGGAGGGGTTTTTTATTTGGTGAAAAATAATATGAAAAAAATAAATTGGTTTTGAAATGGAGAAAAGTTGATCCATTACATTTTTGATTGTTGGTCTAGTGGATTTTTAAAAATATTGGATAGATCATAAACCAGTCACTAAAAAAATAATTCAATCCATTTATATTATTTTTTATAAATGGATGGATTGGATGAATTTTCTTATGGATAGAGTGGATGAATGATGGACAAATGGATCATTTTGTCACCTCTACTACAAAAGGTGCCAAGCACTACAGTTTTGGTCCATCTGGTATATAATTCGAATTTTAAACACTTGATATAAAGGGTAAAAGTGAGAACAGGGTTTGAAAGCTTTACAGGGAAAAAAAGGCATTCTCTTATGAGAAATGCTAAATGAACACAAAAATTTGACACTTACACCGTATATCATTGTAGCAAAATACTTTTTTAATAATGAATAAAATTTTAACAATAAAACAAAGTATTCACGAGTTAAGAAAATACTTAGAAATACTAGAAAAATTAGAACAAAATGAATATATTATTTTCCACCAAGAATTGGTTAGAAAAAAAATAAGAAAATTAAAAAATGAATTAGAAAATTGCATAGGATAATGGGATTTAAAGAATTAGAAAAACTAATGAAAGAGATGAACAGAAATATTATTCAACTAATTGAAAATACAGATAAAATTGCAACTTACACTTGTAATATAATACAAAATGGACAAAATGAAATAAGAAATATTAAAGAAACATTAAATAATATTAGCATAGGAAAAGAAATAGAAGAAAATGAAGATATTATCAAGATAAAAATTATTCTAGAACAACTAGAAAATCTTTTAGAATATGAAGAAAATAATAGATGTGTAACAAAAAATGAATTAATAGAAATTTTGCAGATCAAAAACCTAAAAGAAATAATAATAAAAAGAGAATTAGATCAAGAATCATCAAGAATACCTACACCTGTATCATCATGGAGAGGATAAAAGATGAATACATGGAAACATTAAGAAAATCAAATGATTTAGAAGAAATTCAACAATTACTAGAACAACTAAAAATAGTTGAAGAAGAAAATGATAAAATACACAAAATTGATAAGATCGACAAACGAGATATATAAAATGTTGAAATAATCCTAATATATAGTTCATCTTTAGAATCCAAGAAAACCATATAAGAATGGAAAAATGAGAATATAGTGGAAAAACCCTAAAAGAAAATGGGAAGAATATAAGTATACACCGAAGGAGCTTGGGATAAATACGAACAAGAGACTATGTATAATAAAGGATACGCAATAAATAATAATAATAAATGGACAAAAATTCAAGAAGAATTTAAACCTCGATACAATAATTCAGGAAATATTCTAGACCTTGATTGTATAAGAAATAAAGAAGAAGTATTATTAAAATGGACTAATGAAATAATATTAATAATATTGACCGACGAAAAATCCAAACAGTTAAACTTTATAGAAACCAAGAATTTTGTAACATTTAAAACATCCGGAAATGTACAAAAGTTTTTAGTAGGAATTAAGGATGAAGAATGGATCGGATTTGGAAGAATGGTAGATAATAGCTCAGATTATGTTAAATTAATAATGACATTAATACAACAATAATTCTTAGGATATAATCTAATGGAACAAAGGAAAAGACAAACAAAACTCTACTTGAAAATGCTAAATCACATTTAAATAGAATGCAGATTTGTGATATGTGCCGATTGAAAGTTTCATTTGCGAATATCAAAAATACTACTATCAATTAGATGAAGAAACTAAAGAAATATATAAAAATATCTTTATAGATAAACTACCATATCCACTTAATTCAAAGATCAATAGATTATGGGAATTAAAACCAAAGAAACCGCAAATACTTTAGGAGGAGTTATTAAGCTCTTATACCAAGAATTAAGAGAACAATGTTTGAATAGAGAAACAATTAGACAATTGAATAGAGGAAGTACTGTCATTTGTTGTGACATCCCAGAGATAGAAAAACCAGGAAAATATGGTTGTGATAAAACAATAAGAAGAAAAAGAAAAAATTATAAGAAATCGAACTTACGAAAAACTTATCCTAGAAAAAAGAATTATTATAAAAACAATAAAAAGAAATATTTTAGGAGAAAGAAAACAATACCAAGAAAATATTGCCCGAAGGGAAAAAAGAAATGTGTTTGTTGGATATGCAATGTTGAAGGACATTATGCCAATGAATGCCCTCAAAGAAAGGAAAAAGATTTTAAAGAAAAATCAAAATTAATAAAACAAGTTTTCCAAATATATGAACTTGAACCACTAGAAGAAGAATTAAGTGATTCGGATGTAAGTATATATGAATATTCAGAAGATGAATTATCTTCAGAAGAAAGAGAATCCGAATAATACATATATAAAAATATTGATAGAAAAAGGTAATAAAGAAACAGAAGCCTATATAGATACTGGAGCAAGTCTTTGCCTTGCAACAGAAGCCCTTATAGATAATTGGGAAAAATTAGAAAAGCCATTAAAAATACAAATTGCAGATGGATCAATACATCCTCTGTATTGGATGGCAAAAAGAATTACTTTGGTAATACAAGAAAAGATATTTGTTGTACCAACAATATATAAACAAGAAACTGGAATAGATATAATTATTGGAAATAATTTCTTAAGGTTCTGTGGACCATTCTGCCAACATCTAAAATATATTACTCTGAAAACACCATATATTTATCAGAAGCAAAAACGCGAAATTATTAAAATACCAATTATACACTATTCTGCATGTACTTATTCATCAAAGTTTCAACAGCTGAAACATGGTGAGATTATCAGTTTAATTTGCACAAAAATTCGCCATGCACTTATAAATTTAGAACCAAATAGAATAATTCCACCTCATATAGAAGAACTTTTGGATAAGGTTTGTAGCGAAAACCCTTTATATCCAAAAATAAACAAAAATACTGAATTAGTCGAACTAAAATTAAAAGACCCTACAAAAGAAGTAAAATGTAAACCAATGATTTATACAAAAATTGATAGAGATGAATTTGCAAAAGACATTGAAGAAATGTGTAAAAAATAATTAATTAGACCATCGAATAGTAAGCATTCAGCACCAGCTTTTTATGTAGAAAATCATAATGAAATAAAAAGAGGTAAAAGAAGGATGGTAATTCATTACAAGCAAATTAATGATGCTATGGAAGGATATTCTTATTTCCTCCCAAGAAAGGACTTAATTATTGAAAGAATTCGAAATATGGATTGGTTTAGCACCTTTGATTGTAAATCGGGATTTTATCGATCCGATTAACTGAAGAATCAAAAGCATTAACAGCATTTAGTTGTCCTCAAGGACAATATGAATGGAATGAACTGCCAATGGGATTAAAACAATCACCAGGAATTTTCCAGCGAAGGATTGATTCAATTCTCAAAGAATTCAAAGACCTTTGTCTTATTTATATTGATGATATATTAATATTTTCCAATAAAGGATTGAATGATCACTTTGAAAAAATAGAATTAGTTCTCAATAAATGTTATGAACATGGAATAGTTTTAAGTAAAAAGAAAGCTATTTTAGCCCAAAACAGAATTAATTACTTAGGGTTAGAAATTGAGAAAGGAAAAATAATAATGCAACGACGTGTATTAGAGAAACTTCAGAGTTTTCCAACGAAATTAAAGGATAAAAAGGATTTACAAAGATTTCTTGGATTACTAACATATATTTCAAATGAAGGTTTCATCAGGAATCTTGCAGCAGAAAGAAGAATAATTCAACAGAAGCTGAAGAAAGATGTCCCTTGGACATGGACCGATGAAGATAATAGACTAATTATAAAAATGAAAGACTTATGCCAGGATCTTCCTGAGCTATATCATCCATCGGATGACGATATAATTATTATTGAGACTGATGCCTCAAATGACTGTTGGGGAGGTGTTATGAAAGCAAAACCCCCTGGATTCAAAAATGAATTACTGTGTCGATACATGTCTGGAACTTTTTCAGACTGTGAACTTAATCATCCTACTCATGAAAAAGAAACAATGGCTTTAATCCATGTGCTTGAAAAACATCGGATTTATATACTGGATAAGGACTTTATTGTCCGAACCGATTCTACTTATGTTGCAGGTTTTAAGAACTTAAATCATAAAGGAACTTACAAACAAGGACGATTGATTAGATGACAAATGAAGCTTGCCGAATACAATTACTCAATCTCTCATATTAAGGGAGACAAAAATGTTCTTGCAGATATTTTATCAAGAGAATGGAGCAGTCAACAACTGAAGATATAAAGAAGCAGATTCAATATCAAAGAATGCTTGAGAAGCAAAAAATAATGGAGCTAGACTTGATCAAAGCAAATATTGAAGTACTTGAGTTTCAATTACAAGCCAAAGGAGAATCTCTCAAAAAAAATCCTATGAAAAATATAAAACAACAGGTACAAGAAAGCACTAATGAAAAATGGTACACCATCTTTAATGGACCACACCCCGGTGTTTATAATGAATGGCACAAAGCAACCCCTCACTGCATTGGAATTTCCGGAGTCCATCACAAAGGATTTCGTACCCAGGAAGAAGAAGCTGAAAAGCTCCGATAGACTACCGTAAAGAACAAAAACAAGGGCAAAGAAGTTTATCTTGGCCCAATGACTTTCTCTGAAATCATACAGAATCCACCAGTTCAAAAAACTTCATTAAGGATACTCGGAAGAGTTCCTGCCTCCATTGCTGACTACCCGATCCCTGCACGAACAGATCATGCACTCCCAGGTCAGTGTTCCACAGAAAAATGCTCTGAACATTTAAAAAGACTAACCAACTGGTCCGAAAAGGAAAAAATTAATTGTTTTTACATGGTCAACCGAAATATTTTCGGAGTTAAGGCCGTAATTACTCCCGGAGCAACATCGATTTTTACATTTAATATGTTCCAATTTGGACTTATTGAATGTCTCTACCTCAGTCAAGACTTGGAAGAGATCAAATTATTTCCATATAGTTTAAAGGAAGCCATCCAGAACTATCAAAAGAATGTCGCAAATTAAAGGATAGAACCATCTTTCTGAAGTTCTATTCAACCTACCCAGACTTTGCCACAAAACAACCCACAAATAATTTAATCTTCATTGGAGTAAGTAATAATAGCTTCTCTATGAGGGATGAACCTACTGGAGAAGAATACAATGAAGAAAAGATTGTCACAATACTAACAAATCAACTGGCAAGTATCTTTACTCAGTGTCAAATTATTGGTAAAGATTCCTTCATAAAAGCCATGTACAAAGGTCCACATACTCTGCTACTCAGAAAGACTAGTGGGAGATTGATTAGAGAAAGGGATCTAGCACTACTGACAAACTTCGAATTACCCTTCTACACGTTACAAGGACTTTCAATGAACTACCAGCCAGCCGTCCTTGACTTGTTGTGCTCAATGATTAAGGAGAATGGCAATCACGCATGTGAAAGATGCGTAAAGCTAAAAGACTGTCGGCTAGATGACAAAGACTCAGACGAAGCCATTATTGAAGAATGACGTAAGCAATCGCGTCATCAAGCAATAATAGAGGGATGACGTAAGCAATGACGCCATCAAGAATTATTGAAATGTCCGATTGATTGTAATAATGTAGGGACTCTTTTGTAAATTACTTAGCCCTTCCGATTGTATAAATAAGCCCTCGGAGGCAAAGGAGAAGGCGAGAATGAAAAATATTTCAATTCTCACCTATTCTCTCTCGAAGCTCTAAGCTTTTGCTTAGCGATTCCTTGAGTGTGGAATCAACACGAGTTCTATGTACTTCACTACGATCATAAATAAATACCACTTTCATATATTCCTCTAATTCATTACTACTTTACTTTTATTACTTCCAACTACTCGTTGAAATTCCAACTTAACTTAGACGGAAGCTGCGGTGGACCAAAGCACCCAGAATTACTTCAAAACACCAGATCAGGTATGACTTAGAAACCATTTAGTTTTATTTAGTTTTATTTAGTTTTTACTAGAAATTAATCATGTCTGAAATCGAAAGAGAAAAGATTGATAATACTGATGTAGAACACTTACAAATTACTGAAGAAGACGGAAACTATGAAGGAAGTATTTTAATAGATCCAAAACTTTTCCAAAAGATTCAGAAAGAAGACTTGAATTTAGCTAAAGATGCAAACATGAAAAAACTAGGAGGTATCATGAAACGATTTAACTGAGAAAGAAAATATAATATACTATGGAAAAATCATTAATGAAACTCCCATAGACATATCGAAAACAAATGGAAATACTTGCATACAATTGTTAAATAAAAAGAAGTTAATAGATCTAAAAAGAAGTTTAAAGAAAGAAGCCCATAGAAGAAAGATCGGATATATTCATATAGGAGCAATACAAGTTCTAATTAAGGCAACTTTTTCAAGAAGGAATAAATTCCCCAATAGAACTAGTCTTTAAAGATGATAGAATAACAGACCGAAAGACAAAATATTAGGAGTAATCGAAGGAAACTTAGCTTATGTTAAGTTAAAATTCGAAATACACCCAAACATTGGAATACCATTAGATACTCAAAGATTAGATCAATCTTTAACTATGGAACATAGATTTTTAAGAAATAATTTAATGAGATCAGGAGATAAAATCTTCTCAATTACTTATTGTGTTAATTATGCACTAACAAATTCTCATCATAGTATTACCTTCAGAAATAATGATAGAATTGATATACCAAAACTTTTTGAAGAAATAGGAAAAATTTATTATCCAAAAAGAAATGAATTAACTGAACTAGGAATTTCTATAAGAAATCCAAAATCACTAAGTTTTAAATAGATTCCAAACCCAATTACTTTCCCTGAAATAGAAAACAAGGAAGATGAAAATATAAATAAATTGTCAAATCAGGTAAGAGATTTAGCACAATATTTAAGAAATAGAATATGAATAAGGGAACAGAATTAAGAAATATTTATGAAAACTATCAGAATAAAATAAATCTAGATAAAAGAAATATAAAAGAATTTATAACCCCTTATATAGAAAATAAAAATCAAGAAAAAATAGAAAAATATATTATAGAAAAAGAGAAAGATCTTATTAATATAAGAAATAACATAGAAAAATATAAAAGACAAGTATTAGAAAGAATAGAAAAAATAGAAAAAATAACTTCAACTCAAAAATCATAATCTAATTATTTTAGATTAATTGCACTATCTTTCGAAGATAACGAATAAAATAATGGAAATATATTCTGAATTTGATAATCAAACAAAAATGAAATATTAAGTGTTTTAGTTATGAATTTACCTACCGATTGTAAACAATTAATAATTGAAAAAATAAAGACTCAATTTAGACAAGAGGATTATTATCTTGCAATTATTTCGTTAGATATAGAATGGAACTATATGGAAGAAATATGATTAACTTTTGAGTATGATAGACTATCATTATCTGACATATATGAAGACTGAGATTTATTAGATGATTAAATGGATCAAGAAATATTAAGTATTTTGGTGATGAAAATACCCAAAGACTGCAAGCAAATAATAATTAACAAAATAAAACACCAACACTGGCAAGAAGAACTCTATTTAAAACAATTAGTGCAAAGAGTACAATTTACATTTTGTGAAGAAGAACGAGATCAATTAATCAAAGACATAATGGAAATAGATGAATCTATAATGGACTATGGGTATGAATTATTAGTAACCCAAATTATGCATCAAAATAATCATCCAGATTATGTCTGATCACTGCCACTACCTGGGAAAAGATATAGTGGTACCAAACTGGTATCAGAGCCAAGTACTAGCTAATTACTAATGGGTTCACGAAACATAAAAAAATTCGTTCACCATTTAAGTATGATAGATCTAACAAATCAAAACAGACTAAAAGAATTAATACAAGAATTAAAAGATGAAGCAACTGATACATGTAATAAACACATGGAATATCATTGTGAATATTGTGATTGCAAAGAATATGACAGAAGAATAGATTTGATAAAAATCATAATTGAAAAATTAGATCTATGGTTAGATCAACCTGGTCTATAGATCCAACGGCTAATAATATGTACACACTGTTGAAGTGTCGCATACGATATCAAAGAAGTTGTGTCAGTGTAGCAGAACTCTTCTCTTACTAACAACAACAACAAGAAGAAGAAGAATATATATAATAGTTTTTAATGTGTTATTCAAAAGTATAGTTTTGATATAATGCTTACACAAATTGTTTTTTTTTTTCCTTTTCTGTTGGCAAAGTGAGGCTTCGGCCTTAGTTGTAGTTTTCGTTTCCTTTTTGCTGTTTTCCTACTGATAAAGAAAAATTGTGTTTTTTTTAGTACATCAGGCTTCATGTATTTTTTTTATGTATACTACTATATTTACTAAAAAAGGGTATTGCATATTTGAATAAAAGTTTCTCTCACATTAGTATTATTAAATATTGAGTCATTTTGTTTAATGAATAAAAGTTGTATAAATTGAGCTTTTGAAGAAAAAAAACATTTAAACGCACTAACCAATTTTTCAAAAAAAAATGAATTTTATGGTCGTAAACAAATACAAAATAGTTTATGCTTGTCATCTAAATTATTAAATATCAAATCATTTTTTAAATCCATAACAAATCTCTCAAAAAAAATTCCATAACAAATGGACCGTTGTCATCTCAACTACAAAATACAATTTTCTAACTTCATTGTCTTACTATATCAAATAACGATCTTTTTTCTATTAATCATTAACAAGAAATGATTTCAATGAAAAATTTACCCGTGTGTTGTACGGGTACACTATACTAGTTAAATGGTAAGGAGTGAGCAATAGTGTGAGGATATAATAGTAATTTTCTAATTTTATAAAGCTTTGATTATTGGTTCCATCTCATTCCTCCCAAATTGGGAGTGAAGAAAAGTGAAGGGAGATAATGGAATATGATGGAATGAGTTCCATTGCTTTCCATTCCATTCCATCCCATCATTTTTTATCCAAACCAAACAATGGAACACAATATCATTCCTTTCCATTCCATCTCATTCCATCAATCCAAATATACCCTTCGTCTCATCATTTATTTACTTTTATTGAAATTGTCATATCATAATTCAATATTTTAAATTCACAACACAAATACCAAAAATCAATAATTTAAACATTGATAAGTAATATGTAATTTTTAATGTTTTGAAATTATAAATATTATGTATTTTTGTCATTATTAGTATATATTACTTTATACATTATATTAAAAAAAAATTAAAACATATTATTTAATTACTACCAGTTTAACCACTGTTAGGTCATTAAACATTGAACTAGTGACTTTACCGATTCATTGATAGATCCGATTTTAAAAACAATAGCTTTTTGTTATCTTTTAATATAGAATGGGCTAAAGTAGCCCAACTTTAGTTTTGGTTTTTTTCCTAATAGGCTCATGAAATTGATTTATATTTTTCATTTTTGGGATCAAATAAAGAAATACTTGTATAAATTTATTAACATAAAATGTAAAAAATATTTTATATTGTTTAAAAAATTATGAGAATTGAAAATTTATGTTAATATTACTTAATATATTATATTAAAGCTTTTAAAAATATTATTTATTTATTACCAATTAGACTATTAAACCTTCAATCAACGCTTTGACCGATTCAATGATCGGTTTAATTTTAAAAATATTGTGAAAAATATAAATGGATGGTTCCAGAGTGAAGAAGGTTTGTATATTTATTTTTTAAGTTAAAATATATATGAAATTATATTTTATTTGGAAATAAAAACAACTAAGTAAAAGTATAAAGATGTAGGGTTCATTGTGGGACCCGCTGAAATTGGGTTAAGAACCTAAATATGATTTTTGCATTAGACTAAAAAATGGTAGGTATTCCTTAAATCTTAGGTGGCATTTTTGGGTCCACTTAGATGGATTTAAGAACCAAAATATAGTTTTTGCATTGGAGATACTCTTAGTTATCAAAGGTTCTTTTAGTTGGGTCAATTCCTTATTAATTTAATATTTTGTTTTGGTTGCTTCATTTCATCTAATTTTTCACTTCACATATTCATGTTGTGATGTAAAGTGTATATTTTATTACTCTATTGTATTTAACTTTTGAATGTTTTTGAGGTTTTGTTGATATAATTTGATTGAATACCAAGTGTATTTATATATTTTATTTTTATGGAAAATTAGTTATTAGACTTATGTGTTTAGTTTACTTTATTTTGATTTATGTATTTTTCAATCGGTCACTACACTTTTATTGATTTTAAGATATTAAGTTTGAGGTTTTTGGTGCTTTTAGGGTTGATAAGGAAAACAATTTCACTATAAGTTATGTTATTTTTTCCTGTTCAACTTTTTGGGTTACGAAAATTGCTTTCTTATGTATGCAATTTTTGTGTTATTCCAAATCATGCATCCAATAAAAACACAAGACGCTGCTTATTTATTAAAAAAATTATTACTGAAACACGGTGTATAAGTTCCTCTCACACTTATTAGAATTATTAAATATTTATTCAATTTATTTTAAAAAAATTGACCCATGTGGTATACTAGTAATTCTAAACCTTAAAACAAGCGTCACTTAATTTTGGTTATTATCTCTTAAAAGTGAGTTAAAAACTTAAAATTTTGAAAATTGAGTTTTACATAAAAAAAAAATTTAGTAGAAACTTTCACATTCGATTTTAAAGAATTGTATTGAAAAGATATTAAATTGATTATTATGAGTTTGAATCTAAGTCCTGAAAATTCAAAAACATTAATAATTTTTAAGCATAAGCTTTGTCACCCAATTCCACCGGATTTCAGAAATTAATCTTTATGCGAGGGATATTCGAGAAAAAAAAAATGCTAAATCATATTTTTAGCCTCTTATCTTTATTTTAGATTTTAATTTGGTCATTCTTTTACTTTTTGTTTCGTTTTGATCCTTATTTTTATTTTAGGTTTCAATGTGATCTTTTTAATTTAAAATATGATATGAAGATGACCAAATTGATATATTTTGTAAAATAAGAGATCATTTTGAAAATAAATAAATAAATAAAAGAAGGACCATTTTGGAACCAAGAAAAGACACCACAGTGGTTTAACTTTTGAAAAATAAAGGAGTAATTCGGAACAAAAAATAAAAGAGGAATCACATTGATATAAATTTGAAAAATAAAGGACCATCCTGGAATAAAAAAAATATAAGAGAGATCAAATTAAAAACTAAATAAAGATAAATGAAAATGACTCAAAATATAATTTAGAAAAAAGAAAAAAAAAGCCAACGGTGATAAGAGAACGGAGTTCAAGTATCACTCTCACCTTGATGGTGCATATGTTAATACGATGCAGTAGGAAGGGCATAGTCGGAATAAAAAAACCAATCCTTTTATTTTAATTTTTTTTATAAATACCCTAACCTGCAAAACTCCCGCCATTTCTTCTTGGCACCTCAAATCAAAGAAACCCTAGAGAGAGAGAGAGAGAGATGGAAGAGGAAATCAAGTCAGAGTTCAGAAAGAGTGGGTTCGATCTCGACGAAGAACAAGAAATACTGAACAAATGTGAGTTACTTTTCTCGCAGTATCCTTCAATTCACGCAAATAGTAGTTACATCCCTTAATCTGTTGCAAGTGGAGGTGCACGTGTTCAAGAAACTGGATGAGAAAAAGGTTATAAGCAACGTTGCCAAAGCTGAGGAGTTAGGGTTCACGCTCTCTTCCATAGAAAAAGTTCGATGTGTTTTCAAAGGCCGAGGAGCTTGTTGGAGAGAGCGGTCAGCTTTTCTCCTTCAGCTTTGGCATCGGCGGCGATCGTTCTCATCCCTGACGATCAGGCATCGCCGCCATTCTAATCGGCGAATTGCAAGAGGCTGATTGAATGTCAGGCTATTCTTGAATTTTTATTTTATTTTTTTGTATATTTCCTTTTGGACTTTTAGGCATATCATTGCTAATTTGCTATTTTTTTTTTACTATACAAAAATAAAAAAAATAACAATGATAATAAGTGACTGGTAAGAAGAATCTCCAACAATTGCAGTGCCTTTTGTGGATGGATTACTGGTTTCTGATCTCTGTAGTTTAAGTAGCTGAGTCACATTTACTTCACCGTGCTTCATGAGTTTGGAGTCTTTTTCAAATAGTTACATTGCTTAATCTGTTGCAAAATCCAGGTCTCACTTTCTGCATCAACTACGATCTCACTCCTTCAGATCTTGTCTCAAGCTGGGAGGCTTATTACCTCAACAGGTTTATGCGCCTTCTTCTACTCTCTCGTTTACGTTTAAAATTTCCATTAATTTGCAGATTTCTGAGCTTAGACGAATATACTCAGTGTTATATCATTCCCTAACTCCAATAATTTTATTATTTATTTATTTTTTCAATTTGCATGCTAGTGTAGTGGTTGATTTGAATGTTTTAAAAACCGGATTGGCTGTTGAACTGGTTAAAGTGAACCGGTTTGTTTTGTGATTAATTTAGCCATTGAACCAATTGAACTGTGATCTAGTGCTCGTTGGTTCGATCTCCAATTCGGTTTTTGAAACATTTGTTGATTTAACAATTCAGTTTGGTTATAGGTGTTTTGGTTTTCTAGGTAAATTTACAATTGAATTTGGATGGTGGTTATTTGACAGAGAGCTGAATGAACCAACGGTGCAAAATGCTGAAATGGATGGGTTTTTGCTGCATCTTCAAAATGTGAAGAAAGAATCTGTTATAAAGGAGGAAACTGGTTTGCATAGTTACTCTATCAGAGATGTAGAAATGTAAGCATGTCCTACTTAGTTTGTGTGTATATATGTCTATGGTTTTTTGTTCTTAATGCTTAACCTACAAATTTTTGGCTGCATTGGCAATTAAAGTGTGAGAAATTTTCTTTTTTAATCCTTCCGTGAAACAGAAAAGTTGAAACGGTGAACAGAAATAAGAAAGATGGTTATTTAACTCGATTAAATGGTGTTTTATATTCCTCCTCTCCTTGTAGCTCATATCAGTGTGTAAATGTGAGCAAGTAATCTGGGTGCCACATCTTTACAACTTCTATTTTTGGCAATTCCATTCCCTTTATCTATTCCTTAGAGTTGTTTTTGCACTTCTACAGATTTATCCCTTATCCTTAATTTTATTTTTTAAATAAAAGCACCAGTTGTTGCTGCATGTTAGGATAGACTACTGAGTACACTGCTTCTTTCTGGTTTTTGTTTATTGTTGTATCCTGTATGGTCATGTAATATGTCGTAGAGTGGACAGAACTGTTTGGTGTTAGTTCAGATACGCTATTAAAAACAACTTTTTTTTTAATGAGAATGAGAATCCTGTTATGCAGGATCTTAAATAATGATGATGAAACAAAGGATAACACTCCTGGAACTCCAACTGATCATCATCAAGATATTTATTCACCTGCACATGATACAACACCTTTAACATATGGGAATGTTTTATCTTCTGGAAAACCATCAACACTAGTAACACCCTTTTCAAAGCGAACAGATAGGTTTGCAGTGAAATTCAGCATCAACACTATGCCTGATGTAGAGAATGGAAAACAAGAACCTGATCATGAGAATGCTGAGAACGCTGAGGATGATATTGTCAAGAAGGTTGTACCCCGTAAAAGGTGTTCATTGGTGATTCATGAATCAGGGCCCAAACCAGGTTGCAGATTCATGTATGATAGGACTGAAGATAGGGTATGTGATATCTAGCGTGGCTCTTAGATCTTCACTCTTGTACATTTTTTTCCGTCGAAATATAAATTTTTTTATTTAGGTTAATGCAATGGAAAACCGAATTAGGAGACATACTAGGGCACTTGTAGCTTCTGGGCTCTATGAAGAACCAACAGACCCTACAATTGCTTCACAGGTAAACTTAATACATTTCTCTCTTTTTCACATGCATATACATAATTTTGAAGGAAAGATGATTTTTTGTTATAAGTACTTACATTCATTTTGAAGCATAAAAACTTAATTGTTAGGAACCCAGCAATTTAGAGATGGAAAATAAGGAAAACAGTACTGTGTTATTAATATTCTAGCCTGCTACAAGGAGTGACAGTGCTGGAAGAAGAAGAAAGAAGGAAATACAAGATAATAGGCAAATTAGAGAGTGCCTAGTTCTCTCCCAAGTCCCAATTCCAGCCTGCCCCTTTCCTCCCCTCCCTCGTGCTTATATTCTCACTCATACACCAGCACTCACACTTCACACACCTCACAGCTACTGCCAACATGGCAGTTAGTTACATCATAATATCTCTCTTAGATTTAATCAGGTGTATTGCACCTTCTAGGCCTCCTCACATAGCCTTTAGTGTGCCTTGGATGTCTTGGGTTCGCATCAATAGTCTTATCAGTTCTTGGCTAATGAAATTGTCATGCTGTTTTGCTTTCACCCTGGCCAACAATTCTGGTCTATGTCTGCATTAAATACTCCTTGCATTGGTGTAAATTGTCTACTAATTTCAAGTAATTTGCTTTATCAGAGAAGCATTTTTGCTGTTGGCATGATTTGTTGTGATGGAGAAGGCCGTTTAAATGAGAAGTCGATCATGCTGCAGAGCAGGTAAATAGGGACTAGATCTCCATATATTTTTATACATATGTATCTGTTATCTCTTGTCAGGATCACCATCTATGTCCCTGTGTGTTGGACTTGGTTTTGTTAATGAACATTGAACAAATACTTCTGTGAAATAAAGTCGGTCAAATTGACCAGTGCTTATGTCAGTGAGAACAATGCCTTTATATGATTCTTAACATTTTGTCATGCATTATTTTATTTTAGGGCATCCATGTGGGCCTCTTATGTTTTAGTTTGACATTGTGTATCATATGTTTACTATGTTTTATCCTCATACATGGGTCTCTTTCCTAATAACTTGACAGTGCTGAGCATTCTGGAGGGGAATCTGTTCGCCTAGACTTACAACGTTTAAGCCAGTTTTCAGTTTTCCCTGGCCAGGTGAGTAATGGAGATGTTGGGTTAAAATTATGGTGTTAGGTGTGCAAAAGTGTATCAGAACTAGTTATAAAAGGAGGATTTCATCTTGACAGGTAGTTGGTATTGAAGGGCATAATCCGAGTGGACATTGCTTAGTTGCATCTGAGTTGGTGGATTCTATGCCTACCTCCGTTGCTAATGATGAGGATTTGAATCCAGCAAAGAGGCAAGCAATGGATAAAGAAAATCAGCCAACTGATCTGCTTTGTAAACAGAGAGAGTTATCTATGGTGTGCATCATTTCTTGTTTTTCTTAGTCAATAAGTTCTGCTGAAAACTACAAATGAATTATTTCAGAACATAGATATAATTTTACTTTTACAGTTTTACTGAAGGTTAATTTTAACAATGACAAAATGCCTAACATCTTAGTTAGCCAGCCAATGGTGGTCATAAGGCACACATGCAAAACATACAATCCTGTACCCATTTCTTTACTCAGTTGCAGTTAAGATATTATAAATTTTAAGAGGTTGCAGGCTCTTTGTAAAATATTTTTGTCATAATCTTATATGTAGTGCATTTCTGTTAGTAACATTATATTTTACACATGCTTATGGTTCTTAAACAGATTATTGCAGCAGGCCCGTTTACTACAACAGACAATTTGTTGTTTGAACCACTTGTAGAACTACTAGCATATGCAAAGCGAAGACAGCCACAGTTGCTTGTATTGGTACATGCCCTATACTGCAACCTGCATCTTTTTATCATTATTATTCTTAGGTCTTGGACAAAATGTGCTAGATCATATAAGGGCACAAACTTGATGATGTTGACAACTGGATTTTGTCTCAGCTTGGACCATTTGTTGATACTGAACACCCGGACATTAAGAAAGGAACCATGGACAGGAGCTTTGATGAAATGTTTCATTTTGACATTCTGAGGAAGGTAATAGCTTTAATACTAGGATTTGTTTTGGGAATTTTCTTTTTGTTCTTTTCTAATTCCCTCAGGGCACTCGCTGTTACTAGTTGGAAGATTATGTAGAATGTATGGGTTCTGCAGCACGAGTTCTTCTTGTACCGTCTATAAGGGATGCTAACCATGATTTTGTTTTTCCTCAGGTAACAATAAAATTGAATAAATTAGGATATCATAACAGATACATCAGCCAGTATATTAGTTTACTCTAATCCTAAATCAAAATTGATTTCAATCAATTGTTCTTGCAGCCTGCATTGGATATCAATCTACGTGATCTCAAATCTCAGGTATAATATTTTAAAGCATTTGAGAATTAATCTTCAGAAATCTTGCTCATGCTAGCAGAATATCGTTCACTATTGGTAGTTATGCTTGCTTAATTATCTTGTTTTATTATTCAGATAGCCAGTCTCACTAATCCTGGAATCTTTGAGGCAAATGAGGTATTTCATTGCTATATCATATTATGACTTAGTCTTATTGCTTTCTTGAGTTCCACAGTAAATGTTTGGGGCTTCTGGGTTCTGTAAATACAGGGTTTCTAAACCATACGACCATCAGTTAGTTCAAATAGTGATGAATGTTTGTTAAAAAAGAAAGAGATAAAAACACTCTCCTTCATTTACGGTTTTATTGGTTATTCAGCCAATCAGAATTGAGAATCTCTTTCATGAGTATTTCGTCTCGTGATCTGATGTAAATAAAAAATCTGGCTGTCACACAAAAACATCTGTTATGAAACCTTAGCTGTAGATTGAGAAAGTTTTATTCTGATCTCAGCAATCTTACTCTTGCATCTGCTGTACACAGTATGTTCAAAGAAATTCTTGTAGGTTTTAGTTTCCTTAATGATTTTCCCCCCTAACCAAATGCAACAAAAAGTCATTGGGTTTAGTTAGATGGTGTGTCTGGAGACGAGCATGTGAGAAGTATCTTGATTCAGGATTGGGTTTCAGGTCAAAGTTGGTTGCTGCACTGTGGATATTCTCAAGCAGATCAGTGGGGAGGAGATATCACGAACTGCAGCAGATGGAAAACCTGTGGATCGCATGAGTAGACTTGCAAACCATATTCTTAACCAACAAAGGTAATGCTGTTATCTTCTGACCTTCGTGCTTTATTTTAGGTTCAGAAATCAACAGAAATAATTGATGTCCTTCAATTTTTTTAATCAGCTTCTATCCACTTCATCCACCGGCTGAAAGTGTTCCTTTGGACTCGTCTCTGGCTCCAGAAGCCCTTCAACTCCCATTGGTTCCAGATGTTCTTATCCTGCCTTCAGATATCAAGTACTTTGTCAAGGTAAATTATTGGCTTTACCTAGACGTTTGTTTTCCCTTAAACTATCAAATAAGCCAGTGATCAGAGCTGCTAGAAAGGAGTGTTGGATACCATTTTTTATGATTTAACATTTAGTCATTTCGAAATTATTCACCACATTGCAGGTGCTTAACGGCGAAAGTGAAGGTATAAACCACGTGAAATGCACTGCTGTAAACCCAGGAAGACTAGCCAAGGGAGAAGGCGGAGGTACTTTCGTAGAGCTTGATTACAATGGGGGACCTGACAAAATTAGCGCTTCAATTGTTGGCATATGAATATAGTTCACAACATCTGGATTTTGGAGGGTGCCCTTTCGCTAGTTAGACAACCATTGAATTTAGCTTCATGCACAGAAAATTTGCATCCGTGACTTTTATGGCCTAGTAACCTTAGTTGTAATATAGCTTGTAACCACGAGGCATGGATATGACAAGATACAGATACATAAATGACATTCTAAAAACTACACACCCTGTCATGATACGGCTAAAGATAAAAGCATAAAAATACTAATATAAAAACATTTTAAAATAAAACATTAGTGCTTCATAAGTTCATAAGATAGCTTTAATCATTGTCGTCATAATAAATATTTATATTTATTTATGGTATCTTGTGGCTGTACAAAAATTTTAAAAAGTATTTGGAATGTATTTAGATACATATTTCATTTCGATTATTTTAAAGTATCGGTGGTTCATAACCTGTAAGATGTATATTTGTCAAATGTATTGAACAAACGAAAATATTGGTCTTGCCCTGTTAGATGTCACATTGCTGTTTTGTTCTTCCATCAGTTGCCATATATATTGTTAGAGTACTGATATTTGGATACAAAAATAATATCCAACATCGAATATAAATACTTTTTAGCATTTATTTATTGTTTTATTTTTTCTTATCATGTATTTTATCACTTTCAAAACATTCCATTAGCTATACGATATCCATACATGATGTAAAAATTTGTATCCAAATATCATTATAACGTAATTCGCTTGCACTCTCTGAACACGGTACACTATCCCCTACCATCCACACCATATACAGTGGTGACATTTCATAACATCCAACCATATTCCAATACAAATGATTCTTTTTTATGTTTTCTTTCATACTAAAATAAATATAGTTCTGCAAAGAACTAAACTTTAGCTCAAAATGGCGCATCAATGCACCTTATTCACAATTATAAAGTCACGTACACAATTGTGCAAAGTAGTAAATATAAGTTGTGCAAATAGGAAATAGTTATTCTTCAGCAATGACAGCAGAAGTATCTCTCCTTTTGCTTTTAAGGATTTTGTGTGTAATCAAGAATAAAAAACAATGCATAAATAACCAGTCCCACACGAAGCATATCCAAGAAGGAATGATCGATGCGGCTGAATTGCTTAAAATATAAGAATTATGCCTATTCTGTTAACATGACCATAAGAGTCACCAAAATGCAACAAGATGATGAACACAGCCAAAGAAGCAGCTTGCTTGGTAAACACAGTTGATTTTATCAATAAACTCGACTATAACCATAACTCAACAGGTAGAACTAGCTTGAGGAAAAATCAGCATTTAATTAACTATCACCATACAACAGGAGTTGAAAGCCAATAGGATGAGCTCTGCAGTGCAAAGCTCAGGTTGCTAGGGAAACAGATTGCCCATTTACATCACCATACCTCCGTCAATAGTTAACACCTGCAACACAGCGATTCTAGTCTAAATAAGTGTTAAATTGATGAGTAAAAAAACAAATACAGGTAAATAACAGAAGTTACAGAACCCTAAGATAATTTATCAGAATCAACTCATCAGAAATCTGAGATTGAGTATACTTTGAATTTTGTGAATTACAATGAGAATGAAGAAGTTGGCTAGTTTATCGAGGTAGTTCTGTTTTTCTTTTTTATCACAAAGAGATCATGCAGTTCTGTATTTAAAAAACTACAGGGGAAAAAAATAAATGACCTGGCCAGTGATGTAACTTGCAGCAGGATTAAGAGCCAAGAATTCCACCAGTCCGGCAACTTCTTCTGGTTGACCATATCTTCCTGAATCCAAGGTGGAAATAATAAGTTATCAACATCTTCAACTAATTAAAACTTTCATTTAGAGCAATTCCGGTGTTCACCTAATGGGATTGTCTCCAAAATCTTTTTCTCAATGTCCTGTCCAAGCTTGGCAGTCATGTCAGATGCAATAAACCCAGGGGCAACTGCATTAACCTGGCAAGAAAAACTGGCTTTTAGTTAATTCCGTCACCTGATAACCTGCACCTTAGATATCAGAAAGAAATGCAAAGATCTCAGAAAATTACCGTGATGCTTCTGCTGGAATATTCCTTTGCAACACTTTTTGTCAGGCCAATCACTCCTGCTTTTGCTGCACTATAATTGGCTTGTCCGACATTGCCAACTAGACCAACAACCGATGCAATATTGATTATCCTTCCCTGCAAAAATATAAGTACACCGAGATAAGAAAGTAGAGTTTTCGTCCACTAGCTGTAATCTTGCTAATCATGACACAAGACAGCAAGTGACTGAATGTTACGAAGACAAGGATTACAGCTAGTGGACGAATGACACAAGACAGCAAGTGACTGAATGTTACGAAGACAAGGATTACAGAACAACAACACAAGAACAACAATAACAACTAAGCCTATTTCCACTATGTGGGATCAGCTACATGAATTAATGATATCATAATGTTCTATTGTAAATAATGTATAAAAACAAACCCTCTAAAGCAAAATAATTCTTAATGTTTTTTTTGGGTACCATAATGTTCTATTATAAATAACATATAAAAAACAAACCCTTTAAAGCAAAATAAATCTTAATGTTTTTTTTTGGGAGTCATAAGGTGGTCAAGGTGGATTGGGATGTGGGACAAAGGTGTTGGGAGGTATAAGGTACAAGGTTCAAATCTCACCCCTATTAATATAACAAATTAACAAACAAACATTTACCTATATAAAAAAAAACTTAAATGTTCGCCTTTAATTTTTCTTCTATTAAGAAAGATTTGGAGGCCAATGATTTAACTATTAACATGATTCATGATAGAACATTATGGCACCGTATGATCCATGTAGCCGACCCCACCTAGTGGGATAAGGCTTGGTTGTTATTGTTGTTGTTCGCCTTTAATTTTTCTTGGTTTCCTTCTCTACCTCTAACTATTAGACCACCCTCTATTTGATCTACTCTCCTTATTGGAGCTTCTACGGGTGTTCTCCACACATTCTACATTCTTTTCTACGGTAGGTGCAGTGCTACCGTAACTTTCTCTCTAATGCATTCATTCTTAATCACGTCTTGTCCACTGTGTCCAATACAACATTCTCATATCTACTAAATTGAGCTCACTCCTCTTGTTGACTTTTACTGCCCAATGTTTACTCCCGTACAATGATTAAATTTGGCAATTTACAAAAAAGGAATTGTTGGTAAAAATAGTCCGACTTTTAGGAAAAATTAATCACTTAACCAGTTAATGATGTTCAAAGAATGGTTAACGATTAACCAATTGTTGAGTTAACCACTTGAGTGGTCAATTGTTCCTAAAATTGGAAATTATTTTACCATAGATCCCTTTTTGGTAATTTCCCAATTAAACTTCCTTAGAAATAAAACCTGCCGCAGGTAGGATATTAAAAAAATTGTCAAGCAATTTATGGAGACATTGTTGTGAAATGACAAGGAAAGAAGTCAATTAAAATCCAAAAGGTTCTATCCATTATCCAATAACACCCTCCTCACACACACACAGAATCATAAGAAAAGAAGGGGAAAAAAGAATTAAGAGTGATGTCACCTTCTTCTTCTTCATCATAATCTTAGCTGCTGCCTGCAATAAATAAAACATCTCAGATCAAATTATAAAGGAAAAGGCTAAAATTAATTTAACACAAACTCAAATTCTGAACATACTAACCTGTGTACAAAGAAAAACACCAGTGAGATTTAGATCAATAACATCCTGCCATTGAGATTTCTTCATTCTCATTAACAACCCATCTCTAGTAATTCCTGAAACAACGATATAGTAGTCTGAGTATGAAGTTTGAAAACTTTTAAAAAAATGCTACCACAATAGCTTTCCAAGTTACCTGCATTGTTTATCAATACATCAACAGTTCCCCAAGCATCAATTGCCTGTAGATGTGAAAGTCATGAAGCAGCCAAGACATAATAATGTCAACATAATAATTCAACATTAGCTGCTCACAGTTTTAATCATAGACTCCACATCAGCCTCATTAGAAACATCTCCCCCAAATGTAAGAGCTTGTCCACCAGATGCTTCAATCTACAAGGAATGGTCAAATAAGTAATGGCACTTTAGTCAATCTGTATAACCTAGCTTGAGCAATACTGTATGAATAATATAGATAACAACAGCTAACATCATAAATAAAATAAACCACAGATGTGATCAAGTATGGGTTAATATAACATATAACTACCCATCCACAGAGAAGCAGTTTTTAAGCACAAGAAAAAAAAAATGAACCACAAAGTTATACTAGGAAAACAGAGTGAAGTAATTTCTTTAGAAACTGAGTCGTTAATATTAATTGTGCCTTCGGCAACTTCACCTATAACAACTTTGTGAAGAACAAAACACAGCACAAAAGTAAAAGACCGAGAAACGTCATCGAAAAATTTAAAATTCACAAAATGACTAACGACTTTAGCTGGGAAGAAGTTGCACATCTGCATCCTTAGCATATCATACTCTACATTCCTTTCTTCTTGGGGGAAGAACAAGATAGTCATCAAACTTAAAAGAAACCATAAAATTATAGAAAGGCAAGCATCTAACACAGTATCACCAACTTATAATTGTGTGAAACATTTGGCACCCAAAGAATTTGCTGATTTATACCAGCAAATAGGTTGAGATTGTAAGATATGTCAGTCTCAACTCATGTATTATTGCCTATGAAGAAAATGAATGAAAGTAATTGCAAAGGATTTTCATACTTATGTTTTATAAAAAAATCATAATCCCGATCCGAATATGAGATTGGCACAAAAGCTATATGACATAAATGGCAACCACATACAGACAAATATTCACACAAAATTTTGAAGGAACTATTGTATTCTACCTCCTTGGAAACCTCCTCAGCTTCCTTGGATGACCTTGCATAGTTGACCAGCACCTGCAAATACAAAGTACAAGTAACTGAACATCAGAATCCAAAAGTAAATCATAAATTGTTTCTTATTTATCTTTAGAGTAAGCGAATCCAAACACAAAATCGCACTCTCAATAAGAGTTCGGTTAGAATCTGTTCATGTATTGATACATCAATACCTCCATTCATTATAAGCTGTTTTAAACATAAAACAAGTTAATCCAAATCCAAACACATATGTCTGCTCAAACGACTAAAATTAAGTTTAATTTACTTAAATTGCAACGCCAACAACATTAGTTTATGAAAACAAATAAAACGCGAAATTCACTAAAAATAATCGTTAACTTTTATTTATTTTTAACAAAGTGAGTGAGTAATTACGATGAATAGTTTGCATTTGCAACGACAAGACTAACCTTGCAACCTGCTTTTCCCAAAGAGAGAGCAATTGCTCGGCCAATACCTCTTGAAGCTCCGGTCACAATCACAACCGGCGCTTCCACTTTCTCACCTGCTACCGTTCCCGCTTCTTCCAGAGTCGCAACCTGCGCTCTCACACCTGCACTTGTATTGTAACAAATTACAAAAAAAAAAACAGAGAGAAAAAAGCTCACAGAAAATTGAAAACAGACAAAAAATGATGAAAAAGCGAAAAGTGAAGAGAAACAGGAAGATCGTAACGGGATGAGGTAATGGAAGTGTTGGATCTGCAGCGGAGGCTATTAAGTGGACGGTGCTGAGTCGGAATCGGAGAGCATTGGTGGAGATGAACGATTTTCCGGTGATCGGAGGCGGCGAAATTGGCAGTTCGAAAGAGGACGCAGTTGGATGCGGCAAGAGAAGACATTATAATTTTGAGAGAAGAGAGAATGCAAGAAGATCAGAAGAAGAAGAAGAAGGAGGAGGAAGATAGATAGAGAGAACTGAGAAGTGAAGGATGGGAGAGAAAGTGGCTTTTAAAACTGAATTCGGTTAGGTAGGGGCTTTGGGAGTTCCGGAGAGTGAGAATGGTGCTAATGAGAGGGCGATGTAAACGAAGTGACTGTGGGAGGAGGAGGTTGAATTACAGTGTGGCCCCTGATATATTTTTTTTTTGTACTAGTGTCCCATGCCATCAAGGGTATAATTGTGAATTCAGTGTCCTTCCAGTAAAAAAAGATAAGTTGTTAAGGTTTACCTAAATACTCTCTTTTAATTTTGTAATACCTAAAAAGTGAGCATTATTATATAAAACTAAAATTGTCCTTGATGGCATGGAACACCGGTACCCATTACAAATCATTTCACTTCATTATTAACCACTCTATTCCATCCTCATAAAAACTTCCAATTTAGTTCTATAATACTCACTTTTTAAAATACTTACTTAATTACTTGATAGGTATATACTATATTAATTTCTAACAATAGTTCAATCCATCATATATTCCTCTCTTTTCAATTAAAAAAGGTAAATACTATTTTTATTTCCTTGAGGAATGAGTTGATGATTCAGATGACCTGGATATGATTCATGATATCCAAAATCAGAGTGATCTACTCTTACAGCACATAGTTGTGAGGTCCAGGCATTTCCCAACAATAGTCACATACTGAAGCTAAACAATTTGGGATGATGGTTGTTTGGCCATTAAAAGTAGAATTGTGATATGACAAGAACAATAACACCAATTCCTCGACCTACCATTGTTGAAATTAAGCTTTCATGGCTTCCACAGGTATCATCATTGTACCAACGAGCAAAATGAAGGAGGAACAAGAATGCTATGCCGTTTATCTCTATAAAAAAAAACAAGTAAATAAGCTAGAAAACAATGTTAAAGTTTGAATAAAGATACGTTGTGCGTCAGCTTGCTATATTCTCGGTTTTCCGTTGCTTGTTGAATGTTTAACAACAGAAAAACAGGAAAAAAGAGGAGTTAATGTTCGAGACACAAAGGCAACGAGTTTCTTTGTTTGTCTCCTCATGTTTGGTTAGGAAGTTTGTGCACTGGCTTGCTTTCCTAAAAATATGTCAAAGACAGAGAGCATCTCAGTCCTTTATACGAAGATGGATGTCATGATGATCACGACATAGCAAATAATAAGCAATTAACAAATCTCTAACTAAAATGCAATTCTTGTCGTATTCGGGATATGAATATCTATCTATTATTAATAAATAAAAAAAGCTAAAATATTATTTTGATCCCTTAACTTATTTTTCAGATTCAGTTTAATCCTTTAATTTTTAAAAAAGTTCAATTTAATCTATTAATTTGTCTCTGTTGAGCCAATTTAATCCTCTACCGTCAATAAAGTCAATAACAATGTTAAATGAGTCTCAATTTGATCCCTTATGTTTCAAATAAATTTCAAATTGGTCCTTTAAATTATTGATTTGTTACAAATTGGCCTTTAAATTGTTAACGAGATTCAAACTGGTTCTTTAAATTAACAAATTTCAACCGAGTCCTCAAAAAATTAACACTGTTACTGACTCATTGACCGAGATGACTAAGGTCAACATACACAAATTATGGGACTAAATTAAACATTTTAAAAGTTAAAGAGACAAAACTGAATCTAAAAAATAAGTTAAGGAACAAAATGATATTTTAGCCCAATAAAAAAAAACATAGAAGTGCTTTTCAATTTTTTGGTTGTCTCGAAGTTTTTTCATTCACATATTTATTATGGATGGTACAAAATGCCCAAGCATCAAACTAAAAAGACGAGGGACGGTTCTAGATTGAAAATTCCATCTTTGCGTACCCTGGCTTCAACATTGAATAGGGTAACTGGCGATTTTGTATTCAGAACAAGTAAAAAGATAGATCGGAAAGTTGACGATCTTTTACAAGCTTACTATATTGTTTACATCTGATGCAGAGCCAGAGACTACAAATACAATTATAAAGTTTATTTGCAGCCAACTTGCATTGAAACACCCATTTTTGGTGTAAATTAAAAGTTTAGATTGGGGAAAGACACGTCCCTTTCCAAACATTCTTTTGTGCATTCTTTTGTGCGGGTTTCTTTGAGTTGTTTTTCGGGCGAATCTTCACCAAAGCATTTTTTAAATCCTAAAACCATACAAAAATTGAGATCAGCCAAATCAGCCATGCTACTAAACTAAACTCGAGATGAATTAAGAAATAAAAATGAATTAATGCAGAATTAGATCTGTAATTCCTAAAGCTCAATTGACCCAAGACAGCTACAAACGAGCCTAACCGCATGACTCAAAAACTAGCCCAAGTAGTCTAAGCAGTCAAATGCCTATCCTAAGACCTCCACCAAGCAGAACTTCCAGTTGGTAGTTAACTAGTTACTCTGATACCATTTTGTAACACTTCTATGCACGACTGGACCAAGACAAGTGCTAGTTGCTCTCTTACCGTTTTGTAACACTCACTACTGGCCGAAGACAAGGGCTAGGCATAACAGCCCTAACCACATGATCAAAAGGCTAGCCATATTTGTCCAAGAACCATAGTCTAACCTCAGCCCATCCAATGCGAGACTTGGGGTAGGGATATAAATCTGAGTAAGGAATGGAAATGAAGACTCCATTCCATTGGCGACCAGAGGCATAAAAGGTATAAATTGTGAATTTTCAAGTAACGGTTTTCCAGATTTGGATCAGCCAAAACATACAAGCCAAGACAGATTTCTCCAGTAAAAACATGCACAATATAGCATTTAATAATATCAAATAAAAGGTGCAAGTAACTGATGTAGCATTTTATATGATAAACACGTTAATTTAAACATGCACAATATAGCATTTAATAATTTCGAATAAAAGGTGCAAGTAACTGATGTAGCATTTTATATGATTAACACTAACAAAGCAAAGTTGCATAAATTTTATGGAAGCAGTTCTCAAGAATTATACTAATTCTCATGGATGAGGAGTGCTACCAACACTCTCTTATATTGGTTAAAATTCAAATGAGTCCCACTATTTTGGAAATGGGTTCCACTAAATCATGTGGGTCCTACTTGAATTGTGTAGGATCCACATGAGTTTCAATCAATAAGAGAGAGTGTGTTGGAAATGGAGTGTTAGAGAGTGTGTTACTAGCATTCCTCTCCCATGGATAGAGTAACAGAACAAAGCCACTAAATTCAAATGCAAATTAATAGCTTCCACAATGATTCGGCAAGCTTCAAATATCATGGAATAAATATTAAACCTCTAAATTAAAACTAACGCTAATTTTCTTGGAAACAGTATAGGTTAGCCTCAAATTTACCTCCTCAATAGGATCCTTTTGCAATGTCCCCGGGGTCCAAAGACCCTCCAAATTGTAGTAAGATCTAGCCTTTTCATCAAGCGCATGAACTATCACTTTACCTGAACAAAAAAAAAAAAAGAATCAGTAAGGTAAAAAAAGCATGTTTAGAACCAGAAAGCCAAATAACTAATTTGTTTTTTTTGTCAGAATCAGAAACCTATGAAGCATGGATACTTCAAAATAGTTGTTGTATCCAGGTCAGAACATATCCGTATCAAACACTTCACATACACTTTCGATACTCTTAACTGAATTCTCCAAATATCAGCTTTTACATTTTGAATACCATTATCAATAGAAATGACCCAGGTTTTAAATTGCAGTCACGTTGCATTTTCATTTTCCGTTATTGTGATGGCCATAATTGCGGCCGCGATGCGGTTTAGGAGATTATCAAAACCACAATGTCCCGGCCTCAATTGTGGCCTCAATTGCGGTCACAGACCTTGTTTTAAAACCTTGGAAATGACAAAATAACTAGATAAATATTAATATTTCAATATATTTACAAATGACTTGTACTAACTTTTAAAGCATTATTTCTCATGTTCAAGTTAGGATTTGTACTTTTCCCCAAATCTAATACTAATTTTATATCTAGTATCCATGTCCGTGTCATATCGATTCTAGAATATGAATATTATAGATTAACAATAAGAGATCGGAAGAATAAAAGCACAAGATACCAGAGTCAATGACAATCCACTTTCCTCCAGCTTGCCCTTCCACACTAGGCAGCATCATTCTTTCAGCTCCTTTCTGCTTTTGCTTAGCCTAATTACACAAAAATAAAATAACTTTCAAGTATTATGATATCACGAATAAATGAAATCGTACATCACTGATACAAGCTGAGTCAGTTTAATTACACGCTTATTCGATAAGCTTTTTTTAGCTTATTTTCATAAGCTTATCGCAATAAGCTAACACGAGCTTATATTAATATCATGAACTTTTTTCATTAGCTCTCTATTTGCATAAGTTTATTTTCAAGAATATTAGCTCAACTAAATTCTCTATAAGCTCTTCCAAACACACCTACGAAAACAGAAAGTGACTGATTCAATTACAATTGTAACTAACTAAACTAACAGAAAACTGATCTTGTTTTACTGGATCTAATATGAAGCCGCGAAATGAAAAACTAAAATAAATAAAAATGCAAAGTGTTCTTCCAGTTTCTGAAAGTCCAATTTCAGAAACTAAAATAGCTTCAAATTTTCAACCTAACCAATCAATGAATAAATAGAGTGAAAAAAGAACGAACGAACCTGCCTTGTAAATAAGAGCTTGGGCGATGTTTTTGACGTGCCACGTGGACCTTCCGGTGGCAAGGACCATGAAATCAGCCCAATCGCAGTGTTTGGGAACCGGAATCACCTTGACGTCGTCAGCTTTAACGTCCGTCAGAACCTTCTCGATCTCCTGCAGTTCCAGAACGCTTTTTCTATTGCCGCCGTCAGTAACGGACGAAGATGCAAACCCTGGCTTCCATTGTTGAAGGAGAAACGCTTGTGCGTTCGAAGAAGAACGCGAACACGTTCGAGATCGTAGAACCGTCCACATTGGAGTGCGCACCCCAACCACACTCTCGCTGAGTAATTAGAACAGGATGCAGTTCGAGCGTTCGATGCGTTAGAAAACCTTGATGTTGCCTTCGGGACGATGACGACGTCGTTTGTTTCTTGAATGAGTGTGTGTTGGGCTTGGGCTTGGGCATAGGTACAGCCTAATCCATCTTTATTTCTTTGGGTTGATCCAACCTTCATCATTTGTTTGTGTATGGCTTGCGGGTGAAGTTGATAAATGATTTTCTTTAATTTGGATTTAGTGCCAGTTTGTTTTATAATTGGGAGGCACCAAAATTTTGTTTGGCGTCTCAAATTCAGTTGTTACAGTAACTTCATGTGTTTGGGTACGAAACTCAGTTGAAAATAATTGATTCCTGATGGGTCAAAACTGAGTTTTGTGAAAACAAAAATTTCTAGCTTTTCGGTTGAAAATAATTGATTCTAGATGTAAGACCCATAAAATTCTACATATTTATACCTCAAAAGTGATTTTGCTTTATCATCCAAACAAAATCAATTCTTCTAAACCTACTTTTAAAATATTGTTAACAAATATAAATCAATTTTTTTAACCTTGATTTTTTCAAAATCAATTCTTCCAAAATCAATTCATCCAAAATCAATTCTATCAAAATCTAAAACAAACGAACCCTTAGTCGTTGAGCAAGGTTAATAACACACTTTTTTAAATACTCACTCGAACACTTTCTTTTTATTGGATGAACTTTATGTGAGGTCATGAATTTTATGTGAGATCCATTCTATCTAGGACAAAATTTAGATACAATTCTATAGATACATTATGTGTTGTTTTCCAATAGGATTATGAAATATACTCACATATATAACAACTCGTCAATGAAAACATAACATGTGTATGAGCTGTTGAAATAAAAGGCACCTCAAGAGGGGGTGAATTGAGGTTTTGCAAGACTCTTACAAAATCTTAATTTCTTATAAAAACTTTTTGTCTCTCTTTTAATGATGCACCAAATATATCAAAGACAATAGAGAATAATAAGAAATAAGGACAATATGGAATCTTGCAAGAATATGGCCACAATTCAAGAATTTAACATAACATGAACAATATGCAATATATCATCAATATTATAAAGCATATAATCAATTTCAATGTTACTAGCAAAAATTCAAGAGATAAAGGGAAGAGGAATCACACCGACAATTTATAATGGTTCGAACACAACCTGAGTGTTCTACATCCAGTCCTCAAGCATACACTTGAGTATCACCATTATACTTCAAAAATTACACAATTTTTACAAATATACAAACATAAAGGATTCCCCACCTTTATCCTAACTTGAGATTCTCCACTCAAGAAATTAGTCACCTAAGGATACCCCACTTTAGATACAAATTGGGATACCCCACCCAATTCTAAAAGCAGCAAATACAATTCAATTAATACTATCAAAACTATTATACTTTAAAGATGCATCAATTCTAAAAAGCATT
This sequence comes from Sophora flavescens, assembly GCA_030762895.1. NCBI lineage: Eukaryota > Viridiplantae > Streptophyta > Magnoliopsida > Fabales > Fabaceae > Sophora > Sophora flavescens. The sequence continues at coordinate 149,142,701 of CM061069.1, forward strand.
AATGATAAAAAAAATTAGAAAGTAGAAGAAGAAGGCTCAAGTAATCAATTTGGCAGCATAACAGCACAGAAAACATCAAAAATTTCGTGTTTAATTATTTGTGAAAAGTCCCTTTATATAGAGAGTGAAATCGAAAATTTTGATTTTCAGTTACAATAAAAGTATTCGGTTACTTTCAAAAGTAATCGATTACTTTTCTGTAACAACCCAAAAGTAGTCGATTACATTCAAAAGTAATCGGTTACTTTTTACAAGAAAAACAAGATTGCAAAGAAATATGTAGTAATCGATTATTTTTCTGTAACAACCCAAAAGTAGTCGATTACTTTCAAAAGTAATCGATTACTTTTTACCAAAAAAGCAAGATTGCAGAGAAAGTACGCGGTAACCGATTACTTACAAAAGTAATCGATTACTTCACTAAAAAATCATGCTTTTGCTTCAAAACTCTTTGCAAAACATATTCCGTTTAGTTTTAAACATTCTTTATATTTTTTTAAATCATTTTGATGTTTTAAAACCTTTCAAAAATATTTTACCTGAGCCAAATACTAGCACATCTAATTTTTAAATCATGCATCAAAATCCTAAAACTATTACAAGTCTTCATAAGTTGGAAATGTATCTTTGGTTTCTCATCATCAAAACTCATTGTTGAGTAGCTTTGGAAGCACGTTTGGAAGATCAACATCTACATGAGCTGTTACAAAATTCATAATCCTATTGAAAAATAACACTTAATGTACCTATAGAATCGCACCTAAGTTTTCTCTTTCAATTTAGTAGGACCTACATGAAATTCACTAAATAACAAATAGTGTGTTAGGAAGAGTGTTGAAAAAAATATGTTGTTAGCATTTCTCTTTGATTGTTGTATACTAACTCATATCATTAAAAATGTCGGACTTATAATAATTATCTTTAAAATAAAAAATCATGTATAAGATAATTTGTAATTAAATAATGATATAAAAGTCTTTAGAACAACAATATATCAATATAGAAAGAGGTTTGCTAAACTGACACGAAAAATGGACACCGTATTGACACTTCAACAGTACATACGTGTTGCGAGTCGTTGGATCTATGATTCTTCTTGATCTATCCATAAATTTAATTTTTCAATCATAATTTTTATCAAATCTATTTTTCTCTCGTATTCTTTACAATCACAGTACTCACAATGATATTCCATGTGTTTATCACATGTATCAGTAGCTTCATCTTTTAATTCTTGTACTAAGTCTTTTAATCTGTTCTGGTTTGTTAAATCTATCATACTTAGATAGTGAACAAATTTTTCTATGTATAGAGTACTCATTATTTATTAGCTAGTACTTAGCTCTGATACCAATTCGGTACCACTCTATTTCTTCCCAGGCAGTGGTAGCAATTAGACATAATCTGGGTACTTTTTATGCATAATTTGAGTGACAAGTAGTTCATATCCGTAGTCCATTATTTCGTCATCTAAATTTATCATTTCTTCGATTAGTAGTTTTCTTTCTTCTTCACAAAAAGCTAGTTGTACTCTTTGCATTATTTGTTTTAAATAAAGTTTTTCTTGCCAGTGTTGATGTTTTAATTTGTTAATTATTATTTGCTTACAATCTATGGGTATTTTCATTATTAAAATACTTAATATTTCTTGATCCATTCTAATCGTCTAATAAATCCCAATATTCATATATATATATATATATATATATATATATATATATATATATATATCAGATAATGATAGTCTATCATATTCAAAAGCTAATCCTATTTCTTCTATATAGTTCCATTTTATATCTAACGAAATAATTGCAAGGTAATAATCTTCTTGTCTAAATTTGGATTTTATCTTTTCAATTATTAATTGTTTGCAATCAATATGTAGATCCATTACTAGTACACTCATTATTTCATTTTCTGTTTGGATATCAAACTCGGAATATATTTCCATTATTTTAGTTAATATCTTTAAAAATTGGTGCTGTTATTTTAAAATAACTAGTTGATGATTGATCTGATTTTTTTGAAATCATTTTTTCTATTTTTTATATTTTTTCTATTATTTGTCTTTTATGTTCTTCTCTTTTGTTTCTTATATTATTTAGTTCTTTTTCTTTTTCGATAATATATCTTTCCATTTGTTTTCGATTTTTATCCTTTTTATCTTTTTTTAAGATGATTATCATAGATATTCATAAAATCCTTTATATTCTTTTTATCTTGATTTATTTTACTCTAAGATTTTTCATAAATATTTCTTAATTCTTTTTCTTTGTTCATATTCTATTTCTCAAATATTGGGCTAGATCTCTTACTTGGTGCGATAATTTATTTATATTTTCATCTTTATTTTCTTCTATTTCTGGGAAAGTAATTGGTTTAGGGATCTGCCTAAAACTTAGTGATCTTGGATTTCTTATAGAAATTCCTAATTCCGTTAAGTCATTTCTTTTAGGATAATAAATCTTTCCTATTTCTTCAAATAGTCTTGGTATATCTATTCTATCATTATTTCTAAAAGTAATACTATGATGTGAGTTTGTTAATGCATAATTGACACAATAAGTAATTGAGAAAATCTTGTCTCCTGTTCTCATCAGATTGTTTCTTAAAAATCTATGTTCCATAGTCAATGATTGGTCTAATCTTTGAGTATCTAATGGTATTCCAATATTTGGGTGTATTTCAAATTTTAACTTGACATAAGCTAAGTTTCCTTCGATTACTCCTAATATTTTATCCTTAGGATCTGTTATTCTATTATCTTTTAGAATTAATTCAATTGGTGAATCTATTCCTTCTTGAAAGGTTGCCTTAATTAAGACTTGTATTGCTCCTATATGAATGTATCCTATTTTCTTTCTATGTGATTCCTTTTTTAAATCCCTTTTTAACTCAATTAATTTTTTATTATTTAATAGTTGTATGCATGTGTTTCCTTGTGTTTCAGATATATCTATTGGTGTCTCATTAGTTATTTTTTCGTAATATATTATATTTTCTTTTTGATTGAAACGTTTCATTATTCCTCCTAATTTTTCATATTTGCATCTTTAGATAAATTCAAGTCTTCCTTCTGGATCTTTTGAAATAATTTCGGATATATTAAGATACTTCCTTCATAGTTTCCGTCTTCTTCAGTAATTTGTAAATGTTCTACATCAGTATTATACTATTATTAATTATTTCCTTTTCTATTTCAGACATGATTGATTTCTAGTATAAACCAAATGAAACTAAATAGATGATGAGTCATACCTGATCTGGGTTTTTCAAAGTGATTCTGGGTTCTTTGGTCCACCGCAGCTTCCGTCTATTTCAAGTTGGAATTTAACGAGTAGTTGGAAGTAATGAAAGTAATGAAGGTAAAGTAGAGGGATATATGAAAGTAGTTTATTTATAATCAGAAGTGAAGTACATGGAACTAGGCGATTCCACACACAGGGAATCGCTAAGCATAGCTTAGAACTTCTCAGAGAGAAGAGAGATATTGAAATTTTCTTTCAGATGCTCTGCCTTCCTTAGCCTCCGAGGGCTTATTTATACAATCAGAAAGGATAAGTAATTTACAAAAAAGTCTCTGAACTATTACAATCAATCAGACATTTTAATAATTCATGATGACATCATTGCTTGCGTCATCCTTCCAATAATGCTTGATGACGTCAGTGCTTACGTCATTCTTCAATAATAGCTTCGTCTGAATCCTTATCGTCTTGCCGACAATCTTTTTGCTTTACGCATCTTTCACATGCGTGATTGCCATTCTCCTTAATCATTGAGCACAACAAGTCAAGGACAGTTGGTTGGTAATTCATTGAAAGTCCTTGTAACGTGTAGAATGGTAATTCAAAGTTCGTCAGTAGTGCTAGATCTCTTTCTCTAATCAATTTTCCACTGGTTTTGCTGAGTAGCAAAGTATGTGGACCTTTGTACATGACTTTTATGAAAGAGTCTTTACCAATTATTTGACATTGAGTAAAGATACTCGCCAGTTGATTTGTTAGGATTGTGACAATCTTTTCTTCGCTGTATTCTTCTCCAGTAGGTTCATCTCGCATGGAGAAACTATTATTACTTACTCCAATGAAAATTAAATTCTTTGTGGGTTGTTTGGTGACAAAGTCTGGGTAGGTTGAATAGAACTTCAGAAAGATGGTTCTATCCCTTGTGACATTCTTTTGATAGTTCTGGATGACTTCCTTCAAATTATATGGAAATAATTTGATTTCTTCCAAGTCTTGACTGAGGTAGAGACATTCATTAAGTCCAAACTGGAACATATTAAATGTAAGAATCGATGTTGCTCCGGGAGTAATTACGGCCTTAACTCCGAAAATATTTCGGTTGACCATGTAAAAACAATTAATCTTTTCCTTTTCGGACCAATTGGTTAGTCTTTTTAGGTTTTCAACAAATTTTTCTTTGGAAAATTGAACTTGTAGTTCATGATCCTTTCTTGAAGGGATTTGGTAGTCATCAATGGAGGAAGGAATTCTTCCGAGTATCCTTAATGAAGTTTTTTGGGCTGGTGGAGTCTTTATGGTTTCTGAAAAAGTCCTTGGGCCAAGATAAACTTCTTTGCCCTTGTCTTGTTCTTTCTGGTAGTCTATCAAAGCTTTTTCAGCTTCTTCCTTGGTACGAAATCCTTTGTGATGGACTCCGAAAATTCCAATGCAGTGAGGGGCTGCTTTGTGACATTCATTATAAACACCTGGGTGTGGTCCATTAAAAATGGTGTACCATTTTTCATTAGTGCTTTTTTGTACCTGTTGTTTTATATTTTTCATCGGATCTTCTTTGATAGATATTCTTTGTAATTGAAACTCCAATACTTCTATGTTTGCTTTAATCAAGTCTAGCTCCATTATCTTCTGCTTCTCGAGCATTCTTTGATATTGAATCTGCTTTAGTATGTCTTCAGCTGTTTGCTGCTCCATTCTCTTGATAAAATATCCGCAAGAATATTTTTATCTCCCTTAATGTGAGAGATTGAGTAATTGTATTCGGCAAGTTTCATTTGCCATCTAATCAATCGTCCTTGTTTATAAGTTCTTTATGATTTAAGTTCTTAAAACCTGCAACATAAGTAGAATCGGTTCGGACAATAAAGTCCTTATCCAATATATAAATCCGATGTTTTTCCAACATACGGATCAGAGCCAATGTCTCTTTTTCATGAGTGGGATAATTTATCTCACTATCTGAAAAAGTTCCTGACATATATCGGCAGAGTAATTCATTTTTGTATCCAGGGGGTTTTGCTTTCATAACACCTCCCCAACAGTCATTTGAGGCATCAGTCTCAATAATTATTATATCGTCATCCGATGGATGATATAGCTCAGGAAGATCCCGGCATAAATCTTTCATTTTTATAATAAGTCTATCATCCTCATCAGTCCAAGTCCAGTGGGCATCCTTCTTTAATTTTTGCTGAAGGATTCTTCTTTCTGCTGCAAGATTTTTGATAAAACCTTCATTTGAAATATATGTTAGTAGTCCAATAAATCTTTATAAATCCTTTTTATCCTTTAATGTTGTTGGAAAATTTTGAAGTTTTTCTAGTAAATGTCGTTGCATTATTATTTTCCTTTTTTCGATTTCTAATCCTAAGTAATTAATTCTATTCTGGGCTAGGACAGCTTTTTTTCTTGCTTAAGACTATTCCATATTCATAACATTTGTTAAGAACGAATTCTATCTTTTTAAAGTGATCATCTAATCCTTTGTTTGAAAAGATTTCAGGTGATTGCTTTAATCCCATTGGGAGTACATTCCATTCATATTGACCTTGAGGACAATTGAATGTTGTTAGTGCCTTAGATTCTTCAGTCAATCTAATTTGGTAAAAACCTGATTTACAATCAAAGGTACTAAACCAATCCATGTTTCTAATTCTTTCAATAATTAAATCTTTTCTTGGAAGAAAATAGGCATCTCCTTCCATAGCATCGTTAATTTGTTTGTAATTAATTACCATCCTTCTTTTTCCCCCTTTTATTTCATTATGGTTTTCTACATAAAAGGCTGGTGTAGAGTGTTTACTATTTGATGGTCTAATTAGTCCTTTTTTACACATTTCATCAATGTCTTTTTCAAATTCATCTCTATCTTGTTTTGTATAAATCATTGGCTTACATTTTACCTCTTTTGTGGGGTCTTTTAATTTTAATTCCACTAATTCAGTATTTTTGTTAATTCTTGGATCTAAAGGGTTTTCACTACAAACCTTATTTAAAAGTTCTTCTATGTGAGCTGATATTATTCTATTTGGTTCTAAATTTACTAATATATGACGAGCTTTTGTGCAAATTAAGCTAATAATCTCACCACGTTTCAGCTATTGAAACTTTGATGAATAAGTACATGTAGAAGTATGGATAATTGGTATTTTAATAATTTCCCATTACTGTTTTTGATAAATATATGGGGTTCGTAAAGTAATATATGTTAAATATTGACAAAACGGTTGATATAATCGTAAGAAATTATTGTCGATAATTATATCTATTCCTGTTTCTTGTTTATATATTGTTGGTATTATAAATATTTTCTCTTGTATTATCAAATTAATTCTTTTTGCTATCAAACACAACGAATGTATTGATCCATCAGCAATTTGTATTTTTAATGGTTTTTCCAATCTTTCCCAATTATCAAGCAATGCTTCTGTTGCAAGGCAAATACTTGCTCCAGTGTCTATATAGGCTTCTGTTACATTTTTACTTTTCTCTATTAATATTTTTATATAGGTACTATTCGAATTCTCCTTCTTCTGAAGATAATTCATCTTCTGTATATTCGTATATACTTATTTCTGAAGTACTTAATTCTTCTTCTAACGGTTCAAGTTCATATATCTGGAAAACTTGTTTTATTATTTTTGTCTTTTCCTTAAAATCTTTTTCTTTCCTTTGTGGGTATTCATTAGCATAATGTCCTTCAACATTACATATCCAACAGACGCATTTCTTTTTTCCTTTTGGGCAGTATTTTCTTGGCGTTGTTCTCTCTTTCCTAAAATATTTCTTTTTATTATTTTGGTAATGATTCTTTTTTCTAGGATAAATTTTTCGTAGGTTTGATTTCTTGTAATTTTTTCTTTTTCTTCTTATTGTTTTATCACATCCATATTTTCCTGGTTTTTCTATCTCTGGGATGTCACAGCAAATGACAGTACTTCCTCTATTCATTTGTCTAATTGTTTCCCTATTCAAACATTGTTTCTTTAATTCTTGGTATAAGAGTTTAATAACTCCTCCTAAAGTATTTGCCGTTTCTTCGGGTTTTGATTCCCAAAGTTTATTAATTTTTGAATTTAATGGATAAGGTAGTTTATCTATAAAGATATATTTATATATTTCTTTAGTTTCTTCATCTAGTTGATAATAGTATTTTTGATATTCGCAGATAAAGCTTTCAATCTGGCACATATCACATATTTGCATTCTATTAAGGTGTGACTTGGCATTCTCAATTAGAGTTTTATTTGTTTTTTCTCTTTGTTCCATTAAATTATATCCTAAAAATTCTTGATGTATTAGAGTCATTATTAATTTAACATAGTCTGCGCTATTATCTACCATTCTTCCCAAGTTAATCCATTCCGTATCCTTAATTCCTATTAGAAATTTTTGTACATTCCCTGTTGTTTTGAATGTCACAAAATTTTTGGTTTCTATAAAGTTTAGCTGTTTAAATCTTTCGTCAGTTAGGATCATTAGGATTATTTCATTCGTCCATCTTAATAATACATCTTCTTTATTTCTAATACAGTCAATGTCAAGTATATTTCCTGTATTATGGTATCGAGGTTTAAATTATTATTGAACTCTTGTCCATTTGTTATTATTTTTCCTTGCATATACTTTATTATACATAGCTTCTGTTTCATATTTATCCCAAGCTCCTTCAGGTGTATATTTATATTATTCCCATTTTCTTTTACGGTTTTTCCACTATATTCACCTCTTTCCATTTTTATATGGTTTTCTTCATATTCTGAAGAGGAACTATAATTTAAGATTATTTCCTCATTTTCTTTGTTTTCTATGTCCTTTTTATCAATCTTTTCGATATTGTGTATTTGATTATTTTATTCTTCAACTATTTTGAGTTGTTCTAATAATTGTTGAATTTCTTCTAAATCATTTGATTTTCTTAATGTTTCCATATATTCTTCTTTTATCCCCTCCGTGAAGATACAGGCGTAGGTATCCATGAAGATTCTTGTTCTGACTCTTGTTTAATTATTATTCCTTTTAATTTTCTGGATTTTAAAATTTCTTCTAGTTCATTTTTTGTTATACATTTATTATTTTCTTCATATTCTAATAGGTTTTCTAGTTGTTCCAAAATAATTTTTATTCTAATAATATCATCATTTTTATCTATCTCTTTTCCTTTATTAATATTATTTAAGGTTTCTTTAATATTTTCTATTCCATTTTTTCCTTTTTGTATTTTATTGCAAGTGTAATTTGCAATTTTATCTGTATTTTCGATTAATTGAATAATATTTTTATTTAATTCTTTCAATATTCTTTCTAATTCTTTAAATCCTGATTTTATTTCTTCAGATAATCCCATTATCCTATACAATTTTCTAATTCTTGCTTTAATTTTCTTATTCTTTTTCTGACCAATTCTTGGTGGAGGATAATATATTCATTTTGTTCTAATGTTTCTAGTATGTTTAAGTATTTTTTTAGCTCGTAAATATCTTGTTTTAGAACTAAAAATCTATTCATTATTAGAATAATATTTTTGTAATAGTTTTATACTATATACGATGTCATCGAAAGTGTTTAAAATTCTGTGTTCGTTTAGCTTTTCCGATATAGAAAACATAGGTGTATTAAATGGTGGTTTGGGGTGGGTTGAAAAATAAAAATAAAAATGTATTGATAATAATGTTCCTTGTATTCAAGATTGGTTTTTGACAATTGTTCTATTTTTTGTATCAATTTTAACAGGTGTTCTATTGCTCGATGGGAAACACTTTGTTACGAATATATGTGAAGAAAGGAACGATGACAAAGTGACAAATTCCTCTCTTTGGAACATCCATGATGCAACACAACGAAAAAGTCAATTTTACACTTATTTGCATTCATGCATAAGCTAAATAGCTTATGTTATGTCAACATCAATGGGCATTGAATTGAATATCTTTCTCAATATTTTTTAATAAAAAAATATCTAACGTTTGTTTTTTGTATGACTTTTTTTTTAAACATCAAACCGTGTAAGTGCTTATATCAGTTAATAACTTCGAAAAAAAACCCTCAAGATCTTATTCTATCCATAAGATTACTAAGGGTGAAAATTAGGTTGAGTTGACCCGACAACATTATCAACTTGAACCGAACGAATTTAATTATTTTAGTCAGGGGCAACAGATTAAATCTAATTTGATTCTTGAATTTAAAACTAACCCTTGATCATAATATTTTCTCTTTTGTTATATTGTGTCTTTTTTCTATCTCTAAATCATACTTTCTTTCCACACGTGAATGACTTCGAACTCCTCAAAACGATTTTGTGTCTATCTAAATTGTCAAGAGATGGGCTTTCTTGTTAAAAATCAAAGCCACAAACTCAAAACCCCCTTTTGAGCCTTTTTGGCTTGCAAAGAAACAAAATATATATATATATATATATATATATATATATATATATATATATATATATATATATATATATATATATATATATATGCTGTCCTTCATTGTCTTTAACTCTTAGTTTACCTTCTTAATAATGATTTCTTTTTTATTTTCCCTCACTTCCTCTTCCTTGACTTAGCAATTGGTATGAATATATGGGTGGCCTGTTGTTGTGACCAGTGCCCATGATGGAGGAAGGTTGGAATATGGAAAGGTCGCTTGGCTATTGTTTTAATGCTTAGGTTACGAAAGTAGCTCTGGGTTTATGGATAGATTTAGTAATTAAAAGTCCCTCGAGCTCAATTAACGTCGATCAGATGTTATTTAAGTGTGACAACAATGATAGAGGAAGTGAGTGACTCGTCTAATCACCGGTGGAAGTAATCACAAAAAAATGCTTTTTACTTTTTTTTTGGAAAGTTATATTATATGGTAACTCGACCCAAACCAAACTATTAATATTGAATTTGTTTGATTCAGATTTGATTAACAAAAATTATTTAATATCAACCGAACAAAACTAAATTATCTTGACTGATTTGAACTTTTTTTGTCAACTCACTCAATTTAACTTGATTACAGCCCTCATTCCTTACTTGTATGGTTAAGTGGGACTGTTATAGATGAGGTAGAAAAGGTGCCGAGTCTAAATCATCAAACAATCCATAGTGTACTGACTCATGATAAAGGAACATTTACAAATTGTATTTTGATGGGCCCCTTGATAATTACCTCTGTTTTAACCTTACTCCTTGTCCACATATAGGCTCAAATACTCATTTCTTGTTTTGGCTAGATGCATACTGTACAAATTCCATTTCCTTTTCTCTGGATTCAGAGATTTCGATGTATCATTTTTCTCTTTTGTACTATGTTTTTTTAACATCTTTTATACGAAAAAAGGGATATATGATGTTGTATTCATATAATAATTAATTACGATAAACTTGCTAGTCATATCTCAACTCAAAGAATAAGGATAGTTTTTTTAAAAAAATTGTTCTCCTAATATCATGGATGGTGAGTAATGATGATATTGTAAGGTAGGTATGATTATATAAAATAATTAAAAGTTATGTGTATTATACGTAATTTTTTTAAATATAAATTTTAACTTAATCCATTTAAATAAAATGTGCTTTTTTTTTTACCAAGTATAAAATATACTTTTTCTTTTGCCTCTTTAATATTTTTTTTAATTCCACTCTTACGTATGATTATGTATCATCATATTAACAACTTAGCAAAAAATATATATAGTAGATTAAAAATATAGTAGATTTTTTTTTTTATATTAACAACTTAGCATACACAGAGATTAAAAATGTCGGCGATATAGCTCATAAGCGCTCGTTTGGTGGTCAGAATAAGAGAGACAGGATATGATAAGCTATCATATCCTGTCTGAAGTTATTGTTTGGTGAGCCAGCATGATAAGATAAATCATTCATGTCACCTATCCTATCATGTCCATCTAGTTAAAATTCTATCCTGTGGGAGGACTGGGTCAGAACTCAACAGTAGGGGTGGGAATAGGTCAGGCCAGACCAGACTTTACTTAAATAGGCCTGACCTGCTTAAAAAATTGAAAGTATAAGCCTGACCTATTACCTGTTAAAGGCTTTATTTTAAGCCTGACTTGGCCTTTTTAGAAGTCTGGTATGGCCTGTTAGCATTTTTAAAGGCCTATTTTGTTTTAAGACCTTCAAATAGATTGTTTGACCTATCTCTAAATAGGCTAACAGGCCATTAAAAACTTAAAACTAGTTTGATGAATCAACAGCTGAGAAAGAGGCAGTAGAATAAGGCTAAACATAATGAACTGAAAACCCAGTATGATGACTAAACATAGCAGCTGAAAAAACCACATGAGACAGGGCAATAGAAACATAGAAACCAATTTATCAAATACAAAAAATTGAAGAAACCATTTTATTAAATCATTGGTCTGGTATCACAGTAAAAGAATGAAGATGAGAACATAGTATTACAAAGTGGTTCAGGCCATAGTATCATACAAAAGAATCGGGACCACAACAAAATAATAGGAAGAGGACAAAACTTTACCCTTTGTTTCAGATTTCATGGGTTGCTGACCTTTCTTCTCCAACACAACCGGTCGCAGATAAAAATAGGCAAGCGGCAAGCAGCTAGCGTTGAGTGGCAAGCGTCGGAACGACGAGCGGTGAGCGTCAAGCAGCGAGACGGCACGCAGCGAGCGTCGAGCAGCGAGACGATGGCGCTGAGTGTGGTAACGACAATTGGCGAGCGTCGGAACGGTGAGAGGCGAGTGTTAAGCAGCGAGGGCAAGCGGCAGAGTCAAAGGAGTCGCACGTTCAAGATCAAGATGGACTCACATTGGCGGCTAAAATGAGAGAATGGGAAGAGTCCAGATAGGTTTAGGGAATTAGGGCTTCTGAGATGAAAATGGGAGAGCAAGTCACTGAAGTTTTAAAATTAAAATTCATTTTCTTTTAATATTAATACATTAATATATAATATATAAATATTCTTAATATAATTAAAATATTATATGTATAATCAGGCTGGCCTGATAGGTAAGAAAAGTTTTTCTATAGGCCTGGGCCTGACCTTTTTAACTAAAAAGACTTCTTAGAAAGCATGAACCTAACCTTTTTACTAAACAGGTCAGGTCAGGCCTTAATTAGGCCAGGCCATAGGTCCCCGTCGGACGACCTATTCCCACCCCTACTCAACATGATATGATAAGATAATTTATAGTATAATAAAATATAAAATATTTCATATATTAAATAATTAAAGTATAATATAATATAACATGGTTACTAAAATTAGGTATAATAAAATATAAATATTTAAAAAAATAAAAATAAAAATAAAAATAATTAAATTTTAAAATTATTTTTATTTTGTTTCAAGGCTAGTTTTATTATTTATATTATTTTAAAAACTGAAAAATATATAAATTATTCTAATAATTTAATTATATGTAAAGTAAAAACTAAAATCAAATATTTAAAATTATAAAAATTAATTTAAGTTAAAAAATATTTTAAAAAGTATATATAATTTTATTACAAGGATAATTTTTTTATATAATTTAAGAAAATGAAAAAAAATCTAATAAAATGTGAAAATATAAGGAAAATTTTAAAATTTATACTAAAATTATAATGTTATTCAGTTGGTTATCTTGTGGATACCAGATGTTGGATATGATAACATCTTATCTTGTTCATATCCTATCATACTCATATCCTGTTTTTTTATCATATCTGTCTTTATCCTTCTTCTGATCCTCAAATGAACCCTAAAAACATTATAACTTTTTTTTTTCTTTGGCGGAAAAGAAATTACTTTGGATAACGTGTTTAAGACCAAACATGAGACACGAATGAGAAAGCCCTTGAAATCATTAGCATAGCCTTTTAAGTATCCTTCATCACCTACCAATTAAAATGAATAATTCGGAAATCTCTGCTTTAGTGTACGTAGCTATTATGCTAGCTATATATTGCCTAATGATGACTCATTTGCTATGTCAACTTGATTCCACATTGTCCCACAAAATTTTATGTCCTCATTCCTTTCCTCCCAAGTTTGATCTTCCTTGGCTTTCTTGTTTAGCACCTATTTAGACACTGATATGAATTATTATTATTATTTTTTTGTACAAAGAAACTTCAACTCCAAATAAACTAATTAGGACATATCACTTGTTTCTTTGTCAAGCTCACCAAAATGATAGGAGTGACCGTGATAGATCATTGCTAGTTTGATGGACTTTTTCTTAGATAAATGGGCTAATCAAGTTCATTTAGCTCATTTATTGTAAGTGATTCCTCACGCTAGTTGGCTCTCTTGCTCTCTTTTTCCAGTGGCTGAAGATGGTTGGAAGTAGCCAATTAGAGGAAGTATAATAAATTTTCATAATTTATTGTTATTCATCATTTTGAATTATAAGATACAATGAATTCTCTCAAAACATGAATTTCTTTATTTTTTCGCTTGGGAGTTTTTATTGGGACGAAGATTTCTTGTCACATTTTTTTATACATTAAAAAAATTAGATCGAGGGAAGGCATCCTTGAAAGGTCAGGGAATACCATCAATCTCGACGAAGATTTATAATGAAATTTACATATTATCTTTCAACAGGGGAGATAAAGGAATCGAATCCAAATCACAGCTAGTATGAGTGAAAGACTTGATCAAATATGTAAACTCCTGTTGAAGATTTGTCGTCTTATTTTGATGTATTATATTTTATCCTTATTAATAATATCTTGTCTGATGTTCTATTTTTTAAAAATTATTTGTAACAAGATATTATTGATGATGACATGAGAAATGATAAATCTTCCACCATTTTCGACGTGCCAAAATCTATTGGTTGCTCTACTGCCTACGGGTCAATATAACATTTATTGAATTTGTTATGATATTCAATTATTTTGTCCCAAAAATTCACCGCAATCAATTCAAGAACTATTGTTTGTGTGCTGCTCATACAATGGAAGAGTTCAAAGTCTGCTTTCAAGTTGGAACGCATTTCAGGCATTAATGGAACATCTCACAACCATCACAATTATGCTAGGCTTTGAAAGTAAGCATCTCATAAAATTCCAATTTATTCTGCCAATTTAAAATGATGAAAACGAAAAGACATCTACCTTGAAAAATCAGTGGCATTATTGTAAAATTAAAGCAAAAATTAAAGTACTAAAAACCCAGATAGAAAAGTGAAGAGAGAGATAACCGATAGTTATGAGAATTGCTTGATAATCCTATCCGGCCTACTTTACATGCACCATATCCTAATATAGTCCTATTATTCACTTTTAGGCACTACCTCTTAGTCCTTATTTATAACTACAATTGTTAATCAAATTAATGCTAAAATAAGGTATAGTTAATCAATGCATTAAGGAGAATGGTACATCATTTTTTTATAAGAAAATTAATTTTTATAAGAAAATTAAGTACATCATTTTTTTAAAAAAAATATTAAGAATTCTGCTAATAAGTATCCTTAAGGATTTTTTAGTAAAAAAACAACATTTTTCCCAAAAAAATATAACATTTTTAAATGTACTAAATATATCACTTTTTTTAATAAAAAAAATCTATCACTTTTTTATACAAACTTTTCTTCTTTAATTCTTTAATCAATGTCCACATTGATTGATATTCTCCACATTTTGTTCACCCAAAACAAATTCTCCATATGATAAATGTAATACTTTTATTAAATTTTATTTATTTATTTTTAATCAATACTGTAACATTTATTATAAAATAATAATTAATTAACATAAAACACCATAAGTGTAAGAAGAATACTTTGCACCTACTATATTTAATGGCTGGTAATCTCTAATCACAGAAAATGGGTCTTTCTACACGAGGGCATTATTGACGGCCCAACGAAAGCTACAAATTAAAAGTGAATAATGATATTTGAACAAACTTATCTATATTTAGAATTTTATTTTATTTCATTTCGATGATGTAGTGTACAAATTTTCACGTTAGAACTAATTAAATATTATTGTAAGTGTAATTTTTACAATAATTATAATTATAATTATAATTATTATAAAAATCAATTTTTTACACATCACAATTAAATTCATATTCATATATTATATAAAATGAAAAATGGGAGAACAAAATTGGATGCTTACTGTTGAGGGAAGCAGCAAAATCAGGACAGCAAAGGGTTTTGGGTATTCTTACTCAAATTCCCCCTCCATAATTGTTTTTTTTTTTTTGATAAACCCTCCATAATTGTTATTCTTTTTAATTTAATAATAATAAGTAAAAGAAAAGAATTTAGAAAGGAGAGAGAAGAATAAAATTATAAAACATTTTAATTTTAATTTATTTATTTGTTGTGTGTGTGTTTGTTGTTGCAACCGTTGGATGAAACTCTAGTTTTTCGATCTGTACTTTGGTCGCTGGTCTGGACAAAGCCATGAATGCTATAGATCCGACTGTCTGAAACAACATTCGTCGCACTCTGTTTTATCTTCCAACTTGGGATCTTAAAACCTCACTCTCTTCCACTTTTACGCAACCAATTTGACTTGGGAATTCTCTATTTTCTCTTTGGTAAGTCAAGCAACCCCAGCTGCTGCTACTGCTGGATTATTCCATCTTACTATATCTTTGCCTTCAATGATTTGTAGCTTAAATGCTTAATGGGTGTTGAAGTTTATTTATTTCCTTCTTTTTTTGTTTCAATTAGGTACCCTTTTAACTGTGAACCCCACAATTGGGATCTGTAACTGGCACTTGTTTTAGGGTTTCAGGTTCAATTTGGGTTTCCTTATTTGTTGCATATGAATTGAGGCATTGCATTTTGAATGGTACAGTTGATGTTACAGTGGGTCACCATTTTAATATGCTGAATTTTGCTTTCTTTTCTATAAGTTATAGGTTTTTGACTTTGGTTGACTCTTCTCTGTCACACTATGATGGCAGTGTGTAGTATTGGTTTGGGTATTTAGAGAAGTAATTAAACTAATCTAATGATGCAAGAGAAAGTAGCAACTTTTTTTTTTTGTTGGGTGAATGAAACTGATGGATGTTGGGGCTTGATTTTGTTGTAGGGTTGAGCTGAATTATGGGTTGCTGGTTAGGGTGTGGAAGGTTTTTCATTTTGGCTTCTATTGGGAGCTGGAGGTGACACTAGTCTGACACTGCATTGGGTAGTGGAGATGCCGCCATCCCCAGCATTGAGATACTCTCCTGGGAGAGAGCCAAGAGCAGATGGTCACAAGCGGGGGCGCAGTCTCGAAAGCGGATTGCTCTTCAGGGAGAAAGATGATGATCTTGCTTTGTTCAATGAAATGCAGTCCAAAGAAAAAGAGAATTTTTTGCTTCAGTCCTCAGATGACTTGGAAGACTCATTCTGTAATTTTCTTTACCGACATCTTAACAAGAGAATGTATCCGTGTTTGATTGTTGCATTTGGGTAATTTTAATGAATTTCTCACTATTGATTCTTCGGTTTTATTTTACAGCTACAAGGTTGAGACAGTTTTCTGATGTCAAACTTGGAATCTCCATTCCTGTTCGAGGAGAAACCAGCGACTTGCTTAATGCAGAAGGTGACAAGAATGACTATGACTGGTGGGTAGTATTCCATATTTTTAACTTACATATGTTAAATCACATTGCTTGTTGTGATCGGATTTTATGATTCTGATTCTAACTGTTTGCAATTGTCTTTATTTTGCATTTATGATGCATTGATTTGGTTGGACAATAATTCAAGTTTCTTGATCACAAAACTTGAGAATCCTGGTCATCACTGCTTACTTCACTGACGCCATGTCTATATTATTCATTTTAAAGGTTATTGACACCCCCGGACACACCACTGTTTCCTTCATTAGATGACGAAGTACCACAGGTGAATGTTACAAGCAGAGGCAGGCCTCAGAGTAAACCCATTTCCATATCAAGATCTTCTACGGTGAGATTTTTTGAATCCATTCATATAGTTATGCTTATGCATAATTATATTTTAAGGAAAAAGTTTCTATAAAATCCTTTTTCTCCTTTTGGAAAGTGTAGTTGTGCTTTTACTTATCATTCATCTTATGTTGGATGCCCCCCTCTTTCAGATGGAGAAAAGTTACAGAAGCAGTAGGGGTAGTCCAAGTCCAAATCGTTTAAGTCCATCCCCTCGTTCGGGAACTAATACATTGCAATCAAGGGGAAGGCCTTCGTCATTGCCAAATTCCAGTCCAACCCCAAGTATACGGCATGCCACTCCATCAAGAAGACCATCGCCGCCTCCAAATAAGCCTGTGACACCTGCCTCCAGGTCTTCTAGTACTACTCCCCGGAGGATGAGCACTGGCTCCAGTGGTCCTGTAGTCTCATCAGGGATCAGGGGAACTTCCCCAGTTAAGACAGGTCGTGGAAACTCTGCATCACCAAAGATAAGGGCATGGCAAACTAACATTCCTGGTTTCTCTTCTGAAGCTCCTCCCAATCTCCGTACTTCTTTGGCAGATCGACCAGCATCATATGTGAGGGGTTCATCTCCAGCATCCAGAAATGGTAGGGAATCTACATCCAAATTCAGTAGGCAATCAATGTCTCCAACTGCTTCTAGGAGCAGTAGCTCTTTTCATAGTCATGATCGAGACCAAATTAGCTCGCGCAGCAAAGGTTCTGTCGCATCCTCTGGTGATGATGATGTAGACTCTCTACAGTCCATACCAGTCGGCAGCTTAGACAGACTGGGTTCAATAAGGGGTGGTTCATCAACCAACAGAACTCCTGCCTTTTCCAAAAAATCAACCAGGATGGCATCCCCAAATTCTGCTCCTAAAAGATTGTTTGACTCTGCTCTCCGGCAAATGGTACTTTGTCACCTAATTCATTTTAAGCAATTTTCTTTCTCGGTCACTGTCGTGAAGTGTGTTTACTTTTCATGTCTTTGAAGAATTAGTTCCTTTTAAGGTAGTAATCCCAGCTCCTCTGTGAAATCCCTCTCTTGCACCACACACACACAAGCATACACAAACACACTGTCTCTTCTATCTGCACTTCCCTTTTCATGTATACCAGGTAACAAAATTGTTTTCTATTTGCAATAGGATGAGAGCAATTTAAAACGGAAAGTAAATTGATTCAACCATCTTTTTGGGCTGCTAATGATCCTCTTTGCAATGATATTTGCCTTGTCTATTCTCATATAATCATAGGTACTATCTGAATATTTATTTTTTCTTTATGCTTGATTTCTGGTGCATGTTTCCTTTCGTGTGTGCAATTTTCTTTTTTCTTTTGAAAAATTACACTTGATTAGACAACTCGTCCAAGCTAATGGCTTCAGATAAAGTAATCATTAAATTTGTATGGCTATTTATAATATAACATGCTTGCACTAGTGTAATCATTATAACCGAGTTTTTCTATTGGTTGACATTTGACACCTTTGATGATCTTAGTAGCAAAGAAGTCAAGTATAGTTGTGTTTGGTGAGCATATTAAGAAGGAACTTTTGGTGTTTTCCTATCGGGTCTAGACCTGTGCAGTCCTCCATGCCCCTCACTCTTCCCCTTCTACCGTGATTTTTTCTTGAATGTCTTTCTAGTTTAATAGTCAGATATAATGGAACTACCCACTTTTGTTAGTTTAGTTACCGTTAAAATGCTATGCAGGATAGAAAAAGTCCTCAGAACATGTTCAGGCCACTTTTATCAAGTGTTCCAAGTACAACATTTTATGTTGGTGGGAAAGCAAATTCTGCACAACGTTCCCTTGTATCTAGGAATTCCTCTATCACAACAAGCAGCAATGCAAGCTCTGATCAAGGTACAAGTTTTGCACTGGATACCGAAGGGAGTGACCACATTCAAGATGATATGGCAAGTGAAACTGATAAAATGTTATATCCTGATATAAATGAAGAAGTGTTTGCTTTTGATAAAATTGATGCATTAAATGAAAATGGGGAATCAGTTGATATCCAGCACAATGGAACTAGAGGCCCTAATATTGTTTTTGGTCCGACTGAATCTGAAGATTCTGTTCGTCATAGTGGTATTGACACTGAAGTCAATGAAAACTCAGAAACTTCCCTGGTCAGAGGCGACACTTCTGAAACAGGTAGTTTTGAAAATACAGCAATCTGTTCTCATTGTGGTTGCTGTTATGAGGCCACTGATCAAGTGGAGAAGAATGTTGGGCTTTGTCCAGAATGCAGCAGGAAAACCACACTGTTGAGAGTCATCATCCCTGAGACTACTTTGGCAGTTTTGGCAGACTCTTCAGTGAAATCTAAAAACATGCCTCAAGAAGAAAAATCATTAGCTGAAACAAACCAGTTAACAGTTGAATCTGAACTGCCTCGACAGACTGATGTGGTTGACTTGAGATTTCCTCTTGGTGAACTGGATGCTGAGGAAAGTCAAACTTCATGCAGTGAACTAATCCATGATCACTCACAAAACAGCCCTCTTCCAAGTTCATCAGCGGAGGGAGGTGGGCAGATGTCTACCAGCCAACTAGAGATGAACCAATCAGGAGTTGATTACAAGAAGCCTGGTAATGATTTTGGTGATCAGCAGTTGTTTCACTACAGTGATCACCCAAACTTGAATGCAGGCCTCATGGAAGGCACTGGCATTTCTGTATTGCTGAAAAGGTCTAGCAGCAATAAAGGACCTGTTGTTCAGGGCAGGACTTTTACTGCTACAACCATATCGTACGATGATCTATCTCTTGCAAGAGACAGTGTAAACAGTACTAGAAGCTCGACAAGACATGGCAGTTATTCTGCCTCATCATCGTTTGATTTCAGCTCAGTTAGACAGACAGAATTTCGTGTGCAAAGGCAGTTGAGTGGCAGGAAATTGGAAGAATCTTGTGGATATGACTTAAGGGTCAAGCGTCCAAGCACTGGTTCATCTTTCTCTGGAACTTCAAACCATTCTCACTATGAATTAGTTCTTGCCACTCGCGAAACTTCTGGCAATACAGAATGTGGCTTTGTAGAGGAGATATCCCAAGTTCTGCCAGAAATGCATGCTTCAGAAAATACAGTGAGAGATGTAACTGATGCATCTTCTGTAAGTTTGATTGGTGTTGAGGATGATAAATCTGAATATGATGATAATAGTAGAGCAACTAATGCTTGTTGCTCAGAAATTTTGAGCCAGGCTGCTTGTGTTCAGTCTGATGACAATTCAGTGGCTTCATTTCCAAATCTTGGGGATTGCATTTCATATGAAAATGCTGAAGAAGATCCAAATAACGTGAGATTATTAAATGTGGAAACATCAGTAAAGGATCAAGAGTCATCCCTTCGTGAGAAACATGATGGGCAGAATTCTAATGTTAATGAACTGGATGCTTTGGTTACTACCAACAGTTCTGCAATTACAGAATCAGAAATAGAAGGGGGGAAATACTATTGTGAGAATGTTTCTGGTATGGTGAATGGTGATCTGTCCTTGCTATCAAAGAACGCCCCAGATGGTTTTCAGGAACTTTCTGCTCAAAATCCTTCCAATGGTTGTCTTACACCTTCTGATTCAGAGCTGAATGCCTCTGAGTATTCCCATGGCATAGGTATGATATTTTCTGTTGAAATTTCAAATGAAAGATAACTGATAGTGATTGAGATGAAAATAAAGCTTCTCTCAGAGTATTGGGAAAAACCCAAGTCCCACATTGACCAGAGATAGTCTCTAATAAGAGCTTATAGGTAGTGGGCAATCCTTATCCTATGAGCTAGCTTTTGGGATTGAGTTAGGCCCAAAATCTAATAGAGAGGTGCACTCATCTATGCATATGCCACACGGTCATATAATAACTTTAAACAATCTTATGAGACAAACATTTATAGAATGACAATATATTCTCAGTAAACCTGCTTCATCGGATACTAATAAGTGTCCTACTGAATTTCAATATTGATTTTTGAGAGACAGTTAGGAAATTTGAAACAATTATTTCTTGATTTATTTTCTGCAATCTAAAATCAGTGATAATACTTTTCAGTGATGTGCCAGATCTATGTTTATGGCATTTTGTATTCTGATGTTCATTCATCTGTGGGTTAAGAACAACAGAGGCAATATTTTAGTGTAATTTGTAACTTTTCTGTTAAGAATAATACTTTTTATAGTATTTTATGCTACTTTCTAACTGGGTGCATTTTGCTATCATTTTGTTGAGGATTCCACAAGCAATGACACCTGAACTTATATTATTTAATTGTTGGGGCCTTGGGATAACCTTAGCTTACATGAAGTTCATGGAGCAAAGAATCCTGCTTTAGTTTTCTATTGCAAAAGAGATTATGCTTCTCTAATCTCTTCGTACATTTTCCCCTCTATTTTATCTGCTGAAACTGAAACTGAAACTTCCTTTAATGCTCTATGCCAGAGGGATCAACAGTTACAGTGGAGTGTCAAGGTGCAGGCAACACTAGAAGTCTGACACTTGAAGAGGCAACAGATACGATATTGTTTTGCAGTTCGATCATCCATGATCTTGCATATCAAGCTGCAACAATAGCAATGGAAAAGGAATCCCCTGACCCATTCGAAGGTTCCGAACCAACGGTGACTTTAGTGGGGAAACCCAGTTCCAATCGAAAAGATACTCACAGTCGAACTGTTAGCAAGCGCACTTTAAAACCACAGAAGGCCAGGCAGAGAAGGGTAGAAACTGATGTCAAGTCCCCTTCTGGCAAGACTGAGAATGATGAAAATGTCAATGAGTCTTTCACAAGTAATGTTGGTCTTCCTAATAAGGTAGATAGCATGAAGCCCCCAAAGCTTGAATCAAAGTGCAATTGTATCATAATGTGAGAGTGCAATTTTCAGGTTGTACTTATAAATTCCTGGCAGCATTTCTGCACTTCCCTTTTGGCCTATACATGAGAGCTTAACAAAGTGCTTGCACGTTTATGGTTTTAGGCTTGAAGGCTGTTTTGGATTTATAGCCATTAGTCATTGCCAATTGGTTTATGTTGGTTCCAATATATTTTGTAACAAATGCACGTTGTGTTTGACATAATTGTAAAGTTATTTTTTAGGTCTTTTCCTTTTTGTTGGTAGGCCATTAGTTAGAGGCATTTTGGAGGACTGGGTTGTGCATGTGGCCCTTCCAGTTGCTGCATTCTTGTTTGTTATTTCCATCTCAATTAAGTGATCCGTCGATGGAAGTGTGATGTAGAAAAGCATTCATATTCGTTAACATCATTGCTATTCTATTCCTTTTCCTTTTGAGTGAGTGAACAAACATCCACGTGCAGGTCAGTTTTGTCGGTTTTATTAATTGAGTTAATTTTCCTCTCCCACAGCGTTATAGCATTGACTGACTTATTTGAGAATGAATGTATTTGAAAAACGGAGTATCTAATTAGTATAGATCTAACATAAAGATAAAAAAATCAATATAATTTTATCAAACTAAAGAGAAATTTGCATAATCTATTAATATTTTTCAATGAAGTGGTGTTATTTGGTGCGAAATTTTTCCTATGAAAACTTGCCAATAAATAGCTGATCAACCACAATAAGGATGGCCATATGTGACGGATAGAAAATAACATACATTTTTCAATATAGCTTTAGTGCTTGTTTGGTTTAAAGTTGACTGCAAACTAAGTTTGATTCAAAGTATTTATAGGGTTCCTTTGGGATAAAGTACTTTTGGACCCAAAAGTACATTTGCAACGATTAATCAAACATAGCCCTAATAGATAGATTCGTATAACTTTCGTTTTGTAAAGTTCGTCATCCAACATTTTTGTTTACCGGTTGGTATTTCTGTGTGTACATTATTCCGCTTGAAACTCTCGATATTTAAAAATCACGTTAGACATCGACTAATAGGACTGAAACTGGAAGACTCATTTAAAAGAGCAAAGCTCTACTAATGTCATTTTTTTTATCTACAAAACTCGAACTTAAGACCTTGATTTTCTCCAACCAAGTTTCTTGTCACTTAGACCAATGGGTACGTAGTTTGGTAAAACGATTTTATTGGATAGTGAATAAAATGGAATTTGTCTTCCCCCGTGGACAACATTTTGTCAAAATTTTTTAAGATAGCGTTTCATGATATTAAAGATGTTTATGTTTATTACCTAACATTAATTATTCCCAATAAAAGTAAAATGTAATAACTCCAAGTAATTTTACCTTTAAATCTTACAATTGTCATTTGAGGAATGACCTTACCAAACTGCCGCCTCTAGCTCAAAAATCAAAATCAAGCACTTTTCGTATACAAATGTCCAAACTATGGTCAATACGCAATACTTTGTTGACAACAGTTGCGTTGCGGAATGTTGCAAATATCAAATACCAATAAGAAAATCGAAAAAAATAAAGAAAGAAAAATGGCATATTCTAGACACAATTGAACAAGCGAGTAATCAGTTAAGAAAGCTAAGCTTAGCTAAGACCGTGAGTTAGTAGAACTCATTCAAAACGAAAACCAACCCATTCATTGAAACAAGCTTTGTTTGTAATAATACCCTTTTTGTTTTTCTTTTTTTCTTTTCTGAATCTCTTTCGATTTTGATCCCAAAAAATCTCAGATGCACTAAACTGGAAACACCTAAACACCCCTTTCTCAAATTCTTGTGTATATTAAATTAAATAGAGGAAGAAATGGGTGAGGTGGCAGCTACGACGACGTCGTCCTCAATGTTTAGGAATTACCCTCTCATTTCTGCACTCCTTGCTTTCGCCGTTGCTCAATCCATCAAGTTTTTCACAACCTGGTTCGTTCCTCTTCTTTTTTCTTTTCTTTTCTCATTTTTCAATGAATTTCTGTTACTATTTTCGTTCCCAATAAAATTCCAAAATGTTTCACAAACAAGCTTGTTCGATTTGGTCGTGAATTGTGATAGATAGTTGTTCTAGATAAATTCCCACATTTCTCTGCTGGTGTAATTTCGTAATTTTAGTTTTTTTTTTATTTTACAAAATTATTATTGGTTGATGAAAAATGCAAATAATTAACAGATACTGCCAGTAGAACCAGCTTTCTATGTGATTTATTTCTCGCATGTGTGAATTTTTTTAATTAGAGATATTTAGCTGTTACCTTACCTCTAGTTTGTTTTGGTTGCATTCAGCAATAAAAATAATAATTAAGAATAAACTAATTATGTAAAATTAACTAGCTAATTCCCTCTTTCTCTGTTATTTAGTTATCCTGTTTAGTTCAGCATAGGAAGGGTATGTTTGGATGGGGAGGGGTTTGAAGGAAAAATGAAGGCTACTTTTTGGTTTCTGAATTGAGAGAGGTATAAAATGTTTGAAAGCTTTATATGATAATCCCTCATTCTATTACTTTTATCTTAAGAAATTCTTAAATAAGGAGAATGTTTACTCAAAAATGAAAAATTAACCCTCCACTCCCTTTCACTCCAAACCCCTCCATCCGAAGTCCAAAAACAGCCTAGGGCATGTTTGCTTGGATAGAAGGAAAATGACAAATAGCATTGCTGCAATTTTGGGAATAGGCATTCCATTACTTGCGATGGAATTCCCATTCCATTTCATGCACCAAAATGTAGATGCAAAGCTGATAATGGAAGCTTTGTAAAGTTGATATTTGATAATGCTTGCTGGTTTAGAGGCAGGATCAAAGTTACATAGGTTCGGTTGAGGTGTAGTTGCAGGTTCATAGTAACATCTTAGTGGTTTAGTTCTTTTTGGTTTTTTCTTGTTCTTGTTTGGGTTGGAGCACCCCTAGTGCTCCTAATCAATATACTTTGGCTTATCAAAAAAAAATAAAAAATGTAGATGCAAAATATGTCCAACTCTATCGGCCCCACCTATTTAGCACGACTTTTTCGGGCCAAGCCATGCTTTCTAGGCCCACAAAAGTTAGCATCGGCCAAGCAGCCCAAAAGTTTTTGTTGGCTCAATTCTGATCAAGCTAAGACTATTTAACCTAAAAGATATTACTTTGTTCATTGTATTTTTTAAGGATTTAATTGGTATACATAGTGTAGAGATTTTTTACACTGTCAACAAATCAAAAATTGCCACATCATTAAAAATATTTGAGCCATATCATAATTACCTTAAAAGTCATACATAGGATAATTTGTGATTGACTGAAAGTATAAAAAACTTCAGATTGACCGTGTATTAAAATTAAGCTCATTTTTAAAATCAATTCTAACATACCAAATACAAAAATAGAATGAAGTCATCATTCCATTTCTATCTGTACCAGACAAAACATAGGGTTAAACATTTCATTCTATTCCATTCACACTCCCTTCCCTAATCCCATTCCCATTCCATCGAAAAACATTCCGTCAAACCAAACACAACCTTAATGTTTCATTGATATCCAGGTATAAAGAAAGAAGATGGGATCCCAAGCAACTGATTGGATCTGGTGGAATGCCATCATCTCATTCAGCTACTGTGACTGCTCTAGCCATTGCCATTGGGTTCCAGGAAGGCTTTGGAGGACCTCTTTTTGCAACTGCATTGGTTTTGGCTTGTATTGTATGACTTGACTTCTCTTTTTTAGTTCTTCAAATCAATCAATAATGAAGATGCCATAAAGGACCTAATATATAAGTAATTTTTTATGTAGTATGATATAATGAAGGTCCATTCAATTCTTCCTTTATCTCTGGACCTGCAGGAATAGAAATGTATGTTGCGTGCTATGTAACTGACTTTCTGTTAAGAAGCATTTGATTTCCTAAAAACTAGGTTAGACAATGAGAAACTAATGCTAATGACTGGCTAATATGTTTGGGCGAATTTCTGATATGAATATTGCTAGCAGGTGATGTATGATGCTACTGGTGTAAGATTGCAAGCAGGACGCCAAGCAGAGGTTTGATGCCTGTGCTATTAGTTTCTTTTTCTTCCATCTCTGCTACTTTTTGTACTTTCTTTACCAGCACACAATTGTCTGTCCTGTGTAACTCTCTCACGGTAAACATGAGACTTGAAATGCCATAGAAGCTTTTTTTGTATGCCTATGATTGCAGTGCAAGACATCTTTTCCTTTTGTTTTGGTTGCTTTCAATTGGTTTTTACTGAGTTCGAATGACTGGTTTTTCCCAGGTTTTGAACCAAATTGTATATGAACTTCCTGCAGAACATCCTCTGGCTGAAAGCAGACCACTTCGTGAACTTCTTGGGCATACCCCACCTCAGGTTCAGCATTTTGCATTTGATTACTTCCTACAATTATTTGGTTGATCTAAGTTTAGTCAAGGGAATTTAGTGCGCCATTTTCTTGTTTTGATCCCTGGTAGAATGATATTGTTCTCTGGCAATCTATAAGCATATGGATTTTTTTATGTTTGATGATTGTTTACTCTAAAATATAATTAGTGAGCACCATATTATTTACTCTGTATAACTTCTGCTAGAGAATTTGTCTTTTATGAACATTCAAGTCTATGTTTTACCATGTTACATTATACTATCTTTGAAAATGTTAAAGGCTGTGTAGTTTCAGTACTATCAGGGTTTTATCATACTCATTATCTTATTATGTAGTGCTGAATCAATGTTGGACCTCTCATTACAGTGATAATAATGTGCCAAAGTTATAGATTGTTCTACATGGTTAACTTACGCTGGTTATGTTCATTCTATATGAGTTATAATGAGTTCAAGTCATTAATAAGGTTATAGCATTTGCATCGCTGCACCTTGTGGACATGCTCTGCCACTCCCATGTGTGCCATAAATTTTTTAAACTATCTTTTAATTTTGTTTGAACTACTCACAAGTCACAATTCATTGCATCTCTATGTAACCCACTTCTCTTATTCTCTCTGCACATTAAAGTGAACAGTTACTAATCCTAGTTATATATTTTATACTCTTTTTTGGGGGAAAAAGGAGGAAGGATAAGTAGGAGTTCCGGTATTATAGTTAAATGGCTGTCCAAGACCTGGAGGTGTAAATTGAGATTGATATTCATTGTAATTGCTAATTCTTGTACAATTGGTGGTTTTCTTTTTTAATATCCTCAGTTCATACTGCAGGTGATTGCTGGTGGGTTACTTGGACTTTTAACAGCAGCTATTGGCCATCTAATAACCATGGTGATTAGGTAAAATTGAGAATTCCTCTGTTGGCATCCCTGGAGGAAGCAATTTCAGTTCATACCATAGTATAGAAATCAAAGACACCAGCAACCTCTGGTCTTGAACCTTGTTCACCTAGAAAAAGTCTGATCGTGCCCCTTCCTTCTGATCGCAGTCTGCATTATCATGCACTTAAGGAACCTTCTTATGTCAACAGTGGTAATGGAAATTGAATTGTATTGATTATATTATTTGATTTAATGTAATTGAAGTATTTGTCTTATGGAATCGTTTATTTTCCATAGTATTTCCCTCTTAACATGTTTGGTTTCATCAATATCAGAACGGGTTTTTTAATGGTATTACCTGTAGTCGTTTACTCTGTTATTGTTATCCTGGTTATATGTAACTCTTGTGATATTACAATATTTCCTACTCAAAAGTAATTTTACTGATTGGGAATGTGACTTTCTTTCAATCTATATACCACGCGAGATATATTCATTTTTCTTTGGGTAGATACCAGATACATTCAGTTAATTGATGTAATACAGTAATACTGTAATAGTGTATTTGTCTGTGAAATTACTTCAGGACTGCCTCCACAGTGGAGGGTAAGACCATGCATGATTTGGCCATTGAAGTCTAAAATACTTCGTTTATGAACTGATGAAAATGAAAATTGAGGATTCGGGTATCAAATTATAATAAATGCAGGAAATTGTTATGAAACATGGATGTCCAACTATTATCTTGTTATGTTTTAGATTTGAACTTATTATTTAGCATAGGGAGGATCATGTGTCCGTTTGTTTGGGCTTTGAATAAAGCCATTTATCATAAATGTTTTGACAAAAGTGATTTTATATTTGATTACAAGTTTTAAAAAATGATTTTATTTTAAAAATCAATTTTAAGCTTTTTGGATGCAATATTTGAATAGTGATTTTTTATGAAATTGCAGTAAAGGACATAACAAGCACTTTCCAATAAACATGTTTGGATTAAAAAAAAAGTTTGTTTTAAAATATATTAAAAATCAATAGTATAATTTACAATTACTATGTTCATAATGTTTACTTCAAAATAATTTAATTTAACAATTTATTTAATAAAAAAATATGAGGATATTAATGATCATTTTGTAAAACTTAAAAGGGATAATTTCATAAAAAAATTATAAAGAGATTTTAATGTTCTTAAAAAAGAAGAAGAGATAATTGATGTCTGTATGAAATAATAGTGTGTTTGGACTCGTCCATTTTGTCCTTAACGAGCTTTCGGATGAAGCTATAATATATAGCTTCTGTGTAACCGACGTGTTTGAGCACATAGTTCCAAAAATATACTAAAATCTGTTTGAACGACTTGTCGTGATTTCAGTCAATAGTTTTATATTATTTTACTATTTTAAACAATATTTATTGGTTACAAATTTAACAAAAGTGTTTAATTCCAAAATCCCGAAATGAAAACAATAATAATTCTTGATACCCTTTCCTCTCCCCTTACATTCATTTTATTCTACTCACACAAAATCACTCTCTGCCGATGGGATTTTGCTCCTCTAAAGTAAGAAAGTAAGAAGTTATCCACCATTGATTTGAGTAAGTATATAGAGATCTCAAGTCACTAAACGATCTAAGGATGGAAAGAAAACCCTTTACTTTATCACTTTAGAGCTTCACTCACTTTAGGGGAGCCAATTCCCTGCTGATGTGCTTACTTAGTAAAGTGAGTAACTAAAGTTGTATAGTCCTTGACGAGTTAAAGTGCATGGAGAATTAAACCCAATATAGCTAATCAATGGCAAATACATCATTGATTGCTTACTTTAGAAGAGTCTTATCTGCTTATTATACTCTTTCCTCTCTTCTTTCTAGTGTATACTATTCACTGACGCGGGCCTTCCTCAAACGGGCCAGAAGTGCTATCCCTAACATCCTCCCAGTATAGCCGAAAATACCCTCTGCATTTCCACTCTAGGATCTCCAGCAAGTCCTGAACTTGTACGCCAGGCAATATGTTCATCAGGTCTAACTAAAATAGCCCCTCTGTTGCTCATGTTACACACATCCCACCAATTTGAACTTGATGACCTCTTAACTTCAACTACATCTACATAATTCTTCCAAGGTGATAATGCTGCTTTGGTTCCTTTCTCAAGTCCTTCAACAAAATCACTAGACCATAAAACACACACTTTGAGAGAAACTTGGCTTTCCTCAGCCACCTTGAATGCTTCACGAGCAAGTTGATAAGATTCCTTCACAGGTGCTATGATGAGAATGAACTCAACTTTATCTCCAGATACAAGATCAAGTGTAGAAACAGTTTCCTACAAAACACTCCTTACATTGTAACAACCAAAGAGGGGACATTTTGATGTTTTAAATCAGTGAAAAATTAATTAGCTAAACCAGAAAAACTATTAAATGGAACCAGCAGTTCCAAATTCCAATGGAGGAAAAAATACAGTTTCTTTTGATTAAGTTGCAAATCAGTAATTAATACTGTAATAGAAGTGAACAAGACCTACTTAACTAGAAGGAAGACAAAAAGTCCTAATCATCCGGCTTAACATAATAGTTGTATTAACAATGCTACTAACCTCATTCATTGGGCTTACTCTCACAAACATATGGGGTAGTCTTGATCCCGGATGGGCGGAAGGGATGTAGTCCCTCCGACGACCTGTAGGTGTTTGTGGAAGACACTCAGCATTATCACTCTCTGGCATAATTGCTCCTTGTAAGTACCTAAGATCAACAGCTCTGAGTTACATGGGCACCCTCAAAGTGCTCATTGCTAATCACAAATTTGGCCCAATTGACTATTATACAAAAATACAAACTAAAGCAACAGCCAGAGCTAAAGGAATATGAGAATGGTGACATCAAGCTCAGCAATACAAAATGCAAAAAAAATTTATTCAGTGATACCTAAAACCGAGATCTTCAGCAGGGAACTGGAGTTGAAGGCTTTTTCCTTCTTCAAATATACGTCTTAGCTTAGCCAACCTTGAGGATCCAAGAGGGTTACTTTCATTTAAGACAGCTTCTGAGAGTTGTGCACGACCTATTCCAAATATTCCATCCAAAGCCACCTTCTGCAATCCGGATGGTAAGATGGAACCAATCCCATTAATAACAAATTTATGTACTGCAATTAAATGAGGAAAAATCAGTGATATTTTATTTATTTAGCAAGGAAGGAGTTATACATCACTGTTTGTAAGACTAGTCAGTTGATGATGAAGAAAACAAAAGAAAAGCACCACTACTTTTGTGTACCTGTGTTTGCAACAGTTGGATCAAGACCAAGTGCAGCAGGAACAGACATAGCAGCTCTAAAGTTTTCTAAACTTAATGTTGTATTGAATAAGGCAATCTGACAATGACAGGGAGCAATGAATGTCTACGGTTCATCTAACTTCAAGATAAATATACATTAAAATAATCTAACAGAACATAGAAGTAGTACCGGTCTACGTTCGAGTTCGTAGGTTTTTAGCATTGAAGATGGAACAATACCCTTTATCACAGAAGCTATTTTCCAGGCAAGATTATGGGCATCCTGAATGCCGGTATTCATTCCTGCAATATCACAAGGATTAAGGATATGTTACATCAAATTGCTCCAATTAGACAATGTAAACAAATAACCCTTCCCTTCCCTTCCAACCCCAACCTCCTCTATCCAAAGTTCCAAACATACCTTTAGGTAAATGACAACACGAATCAAAGAGAGAAAGATACCAACAAATCTTGTACATGGAAACTTGAGTCCGTCTCTCTCCAAACATGACAGTATCATGTTCCCAAGGAAAAAAAGAAAGGGTTTTTCTATCCTGTGCAATTTTGCACATGTTAAGGATCTCAAAAGAGTGAATTTATATAGGAACCCGTGTATTTTATACTTTCAAAACTGAAATACTTAGTTTTCCAATAAATAGTTGCTGCTTTTGGGTTTCTTAACCTGTGCAAAGTTGCACATGATAGAAAAACCCAAAAAGAAAAATACAAATCTTCCCGTTTTTCATAGATGCAAAGTAATGCAGTACAGATTATTTTTGACTCACACTAGTAGACTTATACCATCTGCGTAAGGATAAAACAACTCACCAAATCCACCAGCAGGAGGAAATCGATGAGCAGCATCACCGGCAAGTAATATTCGGTTGCCACAACTTATAAACCTTTCAGCAACTTCAGCATGCATAACCCAAGGTTTTATGTCGATTACATCTAAGTCTCCAAACTTTCGACCAACAAGCTTGCTGATTAACTTGTCACATTCCTACTACAAATAAAATCCTTTTCAGTGTGTATTACTTACATAATAGTATTACACTTAACTGCATCAACAGTCATGACCAACGCTATGCATGGTAGTTCACATGCATACCGCAAAATGATTGACCTCTTTACAGACTCCAAGTTTTAACATAAGCACAGATAATTTACCCATCATATTATGACAAATTTCATCAAAGAAATGTCTAAACCATCTTATATGGATGGATCATACCTTTCGACTGAAATCCTTAATGGTCTGCTGAGGTGGATAAAAAGGTATCTGCAATAGTACAACTAAAATCATACATTAGATTCACAATAACTTAGTTGTGAAACAATATGGTGATATTTTACATTTACTAAAGCAAGTTATACCTGTAATATAAATTCCCCTTGCCTGAGATCATGAGCAACAAGGACCCCAATGGCTTCAGTGTTGAAGATAAAAAAAAGCATACCAGGATTCTCCTTAAGCAAAAACTGCCCAAGGTCTTTGCTAAAGAAATGGATGCTGACAAGATTTTGCAAGTCTTTCTCACCTCTCATTTCTATTCCCATGAGCTTCCTCACAGTACTTCCAGCTCCATCTGTTCCAATAAGGATGTTGCATTGGATATTCTGTTCTACAATCTTCCCTTTATTGATCGAAGATGCAGTGACAGTTACAAAGTCATTGCTGGCATCAATAGATGTACATTCATGGCCCATCATTATTTTCTTTTCACAAGGTTTTTCATTTCCTTCTAAGCTTTCAGGAGCACATATTTGAAAGCCTAGATTTTCGAGCTGCTTGAGTAGTAGCATAGTTAGCTTGTACTGTGAGAAGTGTGCAACAGAGACTGGGCTGACAACATGCTCAAGATCTGATAACAA
This sequence comes from Sophora flavescens, assembly GCA_030762895.1. NCBI lineage: Eukaryota > Viridiplantae > Streptophyta > Magnoliopsida > Fabales > Fabaceae > Sophora > Sophora flavescens. The sequence goes on from CM061069.1 coordinate 149,175,094, forward strand.
GTACAAGATATATGAGTCTTATGAAACCTAATGTTGACCAAAATGAACAATATCATGTAGTCTATTTGTTGATACTGCATATTTTTAAGGCTATATCTAAATATTGTCAAAATTACACTAAAAATAGTAATCTTCCTATTGCTATCAGACTGGAAACCCTCGTGGACTGCAGAATAGCACCTTGAGGTTGTATGTGATCTACAGACCCAAGAATTGAACCAGAGAGGGAAGTACAATATATAAATTTCCTCCATAAATCTACTGGTGGTTGAGACCTTTGGATCTCCTCAACAAGGCCATCAATTTTGCGGAATATCTAAAATGGCACCACTGGTCAAAATAAATCACAATGCTTTTTTTGGAAATATAATAAATTTATCAAATAGTGTTTTTAACCTCCATGGATCGATTGTTGATGAAGTGTGCTTGTGGATGTTTAGAAAATGCCTTGCTTCTCTCCAAAACTGCACATTTAATACCTACAATTAAACAAAAGGAGACATATATCATGAACAAGAATAACATGAAAGAAAGTATAGGAATAGGAGTATGCGGATATAAGAAGGAAAAAAATCCAACATGGGATGCATCATTAAGCACATTTTCAATAAAAAGTAATATGACTTGTACATAAAAAAGATTACAAGAAACTCAAATAAACAATTATTCGTCCAGATAATTTTTGTGCCAAATATATACACATTAGAGAAGAAGAAATCATCTTTCACAACAAAGTTATAAACTGAAAAAATCATTTAACTTACCAATCCAGCGTTCTCAGATAAGCTGCACAAACACACTATTATTAACACTTAACAAAGGAAACTCCATAGTCCATACCTCATTTTAAAACCTTGCATTATCTATCACACAGAATTCTTCGTACCAAATATATAAAGTGGAGAAGAAGAAATTACCGTCATTGCAAAATTACAAACTGAAAACATGATTAATCTTATCATGTTTGTTATTAGCATTTTCAGAATAGTCAATAGACACCGATTATATTTTGCACACTACACAAGGAAACTCCATAACCAATGTTAAAACCTTACACTGGTGGGTGCCAAAAGCACTAAATGACATACTTTTATAATATTTGTTAGAAACAAGTAAATGAATATGAACACAGTTTTCAAACAAATAAAATTATGTCAGTCAGATTACAGCATCCAAAACAAGCAGTATGCATTAACCAAGGAGAGCGCTAATCAGTGCCGCAGGTTAAGGAATAAAAAACAAGAAAATTTGCATGGAAAATTATGTATTTAATATATTGATAAGTTTTATACTTATTTTTCTAATACAAATTTTCCTTCAGTTGATTCCTTATACCTATTAGCAAGACTCATTAATCAATAGAAATGCTTTAACTTTAAGAGCGTACCTAATTTAGTGAGAAGAATAGAGAGAACAAGACCCACAGGTCCTGCACCAACAATAAGAACTGGAAGCACTGCATCATTGTCACTGAAAACTTGAGGCTTTGAGAAGCCTCTACTTTGCATATGCTGAAGTGGGTATGCTCTACCTTTGAAGGGGTAATTGTACCTTCTTATAAACCTTAGAAACCCCATGACCCAAAATGAAAGAGATAGCTCAAAGCTATAATAATCTGGAAAAGAAGGGTAAAATAATCATCAACAAGAATATAGTATATGATTGGGACCTTATATCAAACATATTGGTGGCAGTTAATGAGGCAACGTATCAAAATGACTAGACGCACCGCCAGATTCACGAGTATACTAATTAAAATTGACCTTTGAGTGAATAACACTAAAAACGCTGCATATACCGTATCACACTGTTCGTTCAACACACGAGGAAAGAAAAATGGACTTGGAAGCTGGCATGTTATTTACTAAGCAGCCGCATTATTAGATGAGATTTTATTATGAGAATAATATTGCAGACTTAAATCCTTTTTGGGCCTATTGGAATTGGGATGAAAAGTTGGGCCCAACTATTCAAACCGTTTTTTTTGCTATCCACTAGTTGCACATTTTTTTTCCACTTTCTTTCCAAAACTATCCTTGCTTCCTCACTCACCTTTCATTTCTCTTTCAGAAAACCCTTTTCCCTCCCACCTTTCACCCTACGCATAGACCCCCTTCACCTCACACTCTCTCTCTGCACCACTCCCCTCTGGCGTCATGTCGCACCGTCTCCCACTCCCCTTCGAGCGGCTTCGCACCCTCGCCGTGGATGTCAAGATCGTGAAGAAGCTCGGCGGCATTGTCGAGGACACCGAGCCGTTGATCAAGGCGGAGTTCATGGATGCACTTGTCGGCAATGGCGCACATGGAGGGCGTGGTGGTTTCACCATGAAGATCGCGGCGGAGAAGCAAATGGCCCACATGGAGGGTATAGCGGTTTCAGGCGTGAACATCGCTCCGGAAAACGAAATCCGGTAAGCTCTGGGAAGATGAAATCCGGTAAGCTCCGGAAAATGAAATCTGAATCTAATGGCTTCTAAGCACTTCACCGCTTTCCCTATTTCGCCTCTCTTCTCGTGGTAATCTGCTAATCCCCATGACCTTCACCCACCGCCTCCTCCATCGTCCAGATTCAAATTCTTCCAATCTTCTTTTACTTTTTCTTTTTTATCTTCCAATACTATTAGTTAACTAGCTACCACACAACGCAAATATGCAGCACAAGACAAATAACCAAGCTTCCCTTCAACTATCGTCATTGAGCATTTTCGTGCTGAGAAGTTGGGTTATGCAGATCTTGTCTATCTGAAAGTAATTTTTGTAAGTGACAATTTTTATACTTCCCAAAAATATAATCCTGTAAATTATAAATAACTCATAAATAGGTATCTGAATTTTGAATTTCATAGGTGTAAAGAGTGTTCAAATTTTGTTTTTCCAAGCTTTCGAAAAGTAAATTCTGGAAGTTAGGTTAAGGAAAAAATTTGCAGAAACTCACCGAGACTAAGGATATTTTTGGGGGAAAAAAAAAAAAATTAAAATTGTAAGGTATAAATAGCAGTGGCTTGAAAAGTTTTAAAAATGGATCCCAAGAGTGGACCCGATAAATTTAGTTTAGGGGGATTCCTGCTCACACCTTGTTTTTTACTTCCCACACCTCTTCCATATGCTTTTTACTTATTTTTTTCTCTCTCAAAAACATCCTCCACTTACATCTTACACAAACATACTCATCATCATTTTTACACCTCTCTCACCATTTATTGGCATCTTCACTCTACTTATTCTGAAAGTCCACACTATCGTTGTTGTTGTCATCATTGGAAGAGTACTCCTTACTAATCATTTTTGTTCGTCTCTAAGTTTTTTAGGTTTGTTACTTTCTGGAAGTTAAACTCTAGAATTTATGAATTTTCATACCCTAACCAAAATTCCGGAATATGAAAACCAATATTTGATTTTTACTATGTTCCGTCCAAATATCCCAGATGGGAGATACTCGACTGGAGAAAGTTTAGTGGGAGTGTTTTGGAATGTGCTTGACAGAATGTGAATTCTGCTCCTACATATCCAAATGAGAATCAAAGCAAACGTAGTTCTCAGTGAAGGGGTTGGACCCCTATTTATAGAGATGTTTAGAATCGGGCTCCGAGTTATACGGAGAGATATTAGGATCCGGCTCCGATTATGCAGAGAGATATTAGGCTCCTGATTATGCGGAGAGATATCGGGCTCCTGATTATGCGGAGAGATATTAGGATCAGCGAGATATTCGGCCCAGCTAGTTGTGACTGGATAACTCGGGGCCGAGATATCTTCGTTCTTGGTCTGGTGTGGAATAGGGCCGAGTAGCTGTCCTCGGGTGTTGAGTGTATTAACAGGTCTTCGGCTTTATGGGAGTTCGGGTGAATGCCCACCTACGAGAATGAGCTCGGTCGTATTGACAATCCTCGGCCTTATATCTTCGGCCGGTACACAAGCCCCCCGAGCTCCGAGCTTAAATAAGCGAAAGAGCTGATAAGTATGAAACCGAGCTTTATTCTTCGGCCACTCAAACTTCTGCATTCCCAGCTGTCATTTCAATCAAATCTTTCCTCTTTGTCAGAGAAAGCAATCATTCCCCCTAATACTTCTGCGGTACGCTTTAGGTAAGAAACCCTAGGGTTCCGCGCCCATTTAATGAGGGAAAAATCAAAAGTCGCGCCCTTTTGGGCTTGATGGAACGTGGGCCGTCAATCGTGTCATCAACTGCAGCTACAAATATCCCCTCCGACTCCAACTCCCTCCTACCTTGCTTATCCTCCTTTGCCATTCATCTTCGTCTTCCAAGTTTCTGCCTTCATCCCTCTGCTTGTCACTTTCCAGGTACGCTCAGTCTCCTTCCTTCCTTCGTGCTTCTAAGTTTAATTTCTGCTTACCAAATATGAGTTCGTCCATGTCCTCTGAGTCAAATACCTCGCCTCTAATTGAGCGCAAGGTTTCCCCCATTGGGGGGTCTCCTTCTACTTCTTCTGTTCCTTCACAGGAACTGAACGTCGGAGAGGCGGAACCGTCCTCCTCCCAGTCGTCTTCAACTGATTCTAATTCTTCTGAGTCTGATTCTCCTAGGTCTGGCTCTCCCTCTCCCCCAGTGTCCAAACCCGCCGCTCGTAAACAACGCCTGAGGGTTCCAAAAGACCCTATTCCCGATATTACCCTTCCTGGGTATACCTGGGTGAAAGGCGAGGTTGGCACCTTTTTCTCTGACTTCCAAACTCCAGAATCAATTGATCAGCTTCGTTCCCAAATTAATATCTCAGCATCTGGAGATGAGTCCGAGTTTATTTGTTCTCCATGCTCGGGTACCGAGTGCGTCTTTCTCAGGGCTCGTCCTTCCGAGCCCCCCTTTACATACATGTACAAAACACTTTTTGATAAGCTGCATGTGTCTCTTCCTTTTACCGAGTTTGAGTGTGACGTTTTGAGAACCATGAACGTCGCACCTACTCAGCTCCATCCTAACAGCTGGGCTTTTATGAAAGCCTTTCAAATCCTATGTAAATACCTCGGGATGGAGCCCACCACTCCAAATATTTTGTATTTTTACCAAACAGGGTTTGGTGAGAAAATGGGATGGATTTCCCTTAATGGACTGAACCGGAGAGGACTGCTTAGCCTATACACATCATCGTACAAAGACTTTAAAGTCGGCTTCTTCTGAGTTCGCCCCTCGGGCTCTCACTCCTCCCACTTTTTTGACGATGACAACTGCGCCAAGTTTCCTTTATACTGGCAATCCTCCCCCCACAAAATTCGTTGGCTTTGAGTACTAATCCCTCCCGGCCGAGGATAGACGGGACATAGACATACTAGAAAAACTTCCTCGACCCCTCCATTGTGGACGCCTCCTGAAACTACCCTTCTCCTCTACTCCGAGAATTGACCTGAAAAGTAAGTGCTCGGCTTTTTAGTTTTTGAATCTTTTTTGTATGTGTTGCTGTACTAACAACTCTTTCTTTTTGGCAGTCATTATGGGGAAATTCGACTTCTCCAAGCTGGTAAAGGCTGCTGCAAAAGAGGGTCAGGGTCCCTCTTCAACTGAGAAGAAGAAGAAAAGACCTCCTCCCACCAAGACCTCTGCGAAGGGAACTTCATCATCTGCCCCTCAAAAAAGAAAGAGGGTAGAGGTTGTAGTTGACACCGAAGATTCTCCCCCACCTCACCCAAGTCCTCCACACCCGACTACCCAGGAGACCGGGACCGCGGGGCGAGAAGAACAAAACCCTCCTTCTACCGAGGTGAAGTGGTACAACACTTCCCTAAAAGCAGGGACTTCGTCCCTTTGGGGCGAAGACTTCAACCCCTTTCCTCCTTTCGACTCGAACTCCCTGAAGCCCACTGATCTCCGGCTAATAAAGCAACAAGGGGCTCTATCTAGCATGGAGGCTCTTTCCACCTACTGCATCCGAGCTGCTGCCTTGGCTCGCTTTTGCAGCCGAGATTTAGTGGATGCTGATAAGAAGTCTCGGCAACTGGAAGTCGAACTGGCTTCTATTGAGAAGTTGAAGGGAGATTTTACTCGGACCTCCACTGAGCGTGACGAGCTGGCCAAGGCTAATAATCTCCTGAACACTACCATCGCCAGGTTGAATGGCCAGAACTCCGAGCTTGACACCAAAGCAAAATCTGCCGAGGAGAGTAAAGCTCAGGCTGAAGAAGGTAGAGCTCGTGCTGAAGAGGAGCTAAAAAAGGCTCAAGCTGAAATTGAGCAACTTAAAGCTGCCTTGGAGGCCGAGACCAAGGCCAAGATGGAGCTCCAGGAGGATGTAAAAGAGGCCACTAACTGCATTATTATCGAGCACCGAAAAGGTTTCGACAAGGCTATTGCTCAGGTTGAGGTTCTCGCCCCGGGGGTTGATCTTTCAGGAGTCGATGTGAACAAGGAGGTGGTGAACGGGGAACTTATTCCCATAATTCTTGAAGAGGAAGAGGAGGTGGAGGTGGAAGGGGAGGAAGACTCTCCCGAGGATCACATCGAGGCCGAAGAGGGTCCTAGGGACGAGTAGCTGTTTAGTTTTTAGTAGTCTTTATCCTTTGTAATGGGCTTTTGCCCTTGTAACTTTAATTTTGACTTAATAAAAACTGTTGCACCATTTTCGTGACCTTTCGTTGCTCTCATTTGGCCGAAATACACTTGAAGTATTTTCTTATCTTTCTACGTTGTATTCGGCCTGTTTGAACAAATCTTCGGTTAAGACCGAGGTAAACTACCGTCCATATCAAAAACGGACGGTAGTTGTCACACGTGAAACACATGATTCACGCCTTATGCATGCAGTCACGCATTATATGCTTTGGAAACCGCAATGGGTTCATGCAATTACTGCTTTTTGCTTAGTTTCGAGATTTGTTTTTCCAACAAACCTTTTCCCACGCATACTTCTTTCCTTCCAACGCTTCTCCCCCCTTATAAATAGGGCTGTCTTACTGCTTTTTTCATTCATTCTTCATTCTTTCCCACCAGCCAAATTCGTCTTCCTTCAACCCGAGTAGTTCTATGATAGTGTTAGGGGTTTACGCTCCCCTCTCCCAGTTAACATCCTTTTTTGAGTTTCATAGCTGCCAAAAAGGATGTAAGTGGGAGACGGGATCCAGAATTCCTTTTATGATTCAATCCTCCAAGAAGGATGTTAACTGGGAGAATGGCAGACTTCGGGAGTCGCGAAAGGGGTAGAGGCCGTCTACTCCCTGAGCGGGCCGAGCACCTCATCATCCAGCTTGGCCGTCTACTCCCGGAGTGGGTCGAGCACCTGATCTTGCCCCTACCCTAATTGGGGAGACGACTGGCAACTCGGGCGGCCCTTATTTTCAATTTCAGCCCTTTATGTAAGTCGTAGTACTTTCTAGTACTTGACTCGTACCTTGTTTCTACTTTCAATATTGTACTCGGTATTATCAATAAATTTCAATGACTCGGATTCGACCTTTAGATTACAATTTTATTCTCCTTACTGCTTGTAATTTATTGCACCTGAGTAATTTCAAATGCTGGTACTCGGCCTTCAGGCTCAAACTTGCCCTTAGACAATTAAATTGGCTCGAACTCGGTTTTTTGGCTCAAACTTGGCCTTTGACAATTTAATTGGCTCGAACTCGGCCTCCAGGCTCAAACTTGGCCTTTGACAATTAATGGCTCGTACTCGGCCTCCAGGCTCAAACTTGGCCTTTAACAATTTAATGGCTCGTACTCGGCCTCCAGGCTCAAACTTGGCCTTTAACAATTTAATGGCTCGTACTCGGCCTCCAGGCTCAAACTTGGCCTTTAGCAATTTAATGGCTCGTGAAACGCACACATCGGCAAATTAAGAAAACAATGTTCATAATAAATTCTTTTATTGGATAAAAAGGAAGTCTACGGTGTGCCTCGTTAAAACCTTCTCGGTCAAAACCCTTTTTGGGACAAAATACCGAGGTAGGAAAAAGAGTACATCACCTGACGATCAACTATAATAAAATTTTAAATGCGAAGCATTCCAAGTCCTCGGGATAGGCTTCTCGGACAACTCTTCTAACCGATATGCTCCGTTTCCCAAGTTTTCTACTACCCGGAATGGCCCTCCCCAGTTTGCTGCCAACTTGCCTTCCGTGTGATCTTTCCTTGCTTCTCCTTTTATTCTTAGCACCAAGTCTCCACGCAGGAAACTCCTCGGCTTCACTCTTGAATTATACCTCCTAGTTGCTCTCTGTTTGCAAGCTTCCTCTCTGATTTTGGCCTCCTCCCCGATTTCCTCTACCAAGTCAAGTTCAACCCTTAAATTGCTTTCATTATCATTCGGCTCATGCTGCATACGTCGGAAAGACGGCTCACCAACTTCCACTGGGATCATGGCGTCTGTTCCATATGTCAGCCTAAAGGGTGTTTCTTGAGTGGTAGATTGAGGCGTGCAGTGGTAGGCCCAGAGGATACTTGGTAACTCTTCTGCCCAAGCTCCTTTGGATCTTCCCACCCTCTTCTTCAGTTCTCCTAGAATGACCTTGTTGGCCGCTTCGGCTTGCCCATTGGTCTAGGGATGTTCAACCGATGTAACGTGGTGTTTAACACCGAGGTTGTCATAGAGTTCCCGCAATGTCTTATCTATAAACTGTCTTCCGTTGTCTGTGACGATTGCAAAGGGAATTCCGTGCCTACAGATGAGGCTTTTCCACACAAACTTTTGTACTTTCTCGGCGGTAATCTTTGCCAAAGGCTCTGCTTCAATCCATTTTGTGAAGTAGTCCACCGCTACCAGGAGAAATTTGACTTGACCTTTGGCCACAGGGAATGGCCCCAATATATCCATTCCCCACATAGCAAAAGGCCAAGGCGAGTTTAATGTGTGAAGTCCTTCGGGAGGGGTACGACTTATATTAGAAAATCTTTGGCACTCATCACATTGCTTCGTCCACTCAATGCAATCTGCTCGGATGGTAGGCCAATAGTATCCTGCTCGGACTACCTTGGAGGCCATTGATCTGCCCCCGCAATGAAAACCACAGATTCCTCGGTGAACCTCTTCCATGACGTACTTTGATTGTGCCTTCGTCAGACATTTTAGCAACGGTACCGAGAACCCCCGTTTAAACAATTCTCCGGAAATGATGGAAAAGTGACTCGCTCTGAGCCTGATCTTCCTGGCTTCAGCGTGATCTGGAGGTAGAACTTCTGAGGATAAATACTCCCATATGGGTGTCATCCATTCTCGGTCAACCGGCTCGTTGGCCATCACCTCCCCAAACGTGACACTCGGTTCGTTTAGGGCTTCTTGAATAACTGTTATATGGTGGCCCGGCTTCTTTGTACTGGCCAATTTGGACAGCAGGTCGGCCCGAGTGTTTTCTTCTCGGGGAATGTGCTCAATAGCAAATTTCTCGAAGTTGGAGATTAATTGGTTGACCTTGCATAAATACTTGGTGAGCTGAGGCTCTTTCGTTTGATACCCTCCAGATATTTGCCCAGTGACTAGCTGTGAATCACTCCGGCATCTAACAGCCTTCGCCCCCATTTCCTTTGCCAGCATCAATCCTTCTATCAAAGCTTCGTATTCGTCTTGGTTGTTTGAGGTTTTAAACTCAAACTTTAGTGACTGTTCCAGGATCAGATCTCCCGGGCCTTCCAGAATCACCCCAGCTCCAATGCCCCTGACATTCGAGGATCCATCCACATACAAATTCCACCATATATCCTCGGTTATCGGTACATGGGTTGAGCTCGGCTCACGAAAGTCGGAGAGACATTGAGCTTTCAGAGGGCCCCTCAACTCGTATCTCAGGCCGAACTCGGATAACTCTACCGACCACGCAATCATACGTCCTGCCAACTCGGGCTTTTTGAGAATCTGCTTAATCGGGTGATCAGTTTTGACAATCACCTGGTGACTTTGGAAATACGGACACAATCGCCGAGCTGCAGTTATCAGGGCCAAAACCAGCTTTTCAATGACTTGATACCGGGTTTCAGCATCATGAAGGACCCTGCTGATGAAGTACACCGGCATTTGAACTTTCTTTATTTTCTGCACAATGACTGCACTGATGGCATACTCGGTGGCTGACAGGTATAAGTACAACTCTTTCCCTGGGATAGGTCGAGTTAATATCGGTGGTGAAGATAAAAAGGCCTTGAAATCGACGAAGGCCTTCTCACATTCCTCGGTCCACGTGAAGGTTTGAGGCCTTTTCAGTAATCTAAAGAAGGGCCGAGCTTTCTCTGTAGATTTGGGTAGGAACCGAGATAATGATGCCAGCCGTCCTGCAAGTCTTTGCACTTCTTTAATATTTTGTGGGCTTCTCATCTCAATCACAGCCCGACATTTATCAGGATTGGCTTCGATTCCCCGATGTGTCAACATGAAGCCGAGGAATTTTCCACCCTGGACACCGAAAACACACTTCTCCGGATTCAACCTCATATTATACTTTCTCAGCTGCTGAAAAATTTCCTCCAGATCTTTTGGGTGGCTGTTGGGGTCATCGGATTTTACGACCATGTCATCCACATAAACCTCCATAGTCCTTCCGATTTGTTTTTTCGAATACCCGGTCCATGAGCCTTTGGAATGTAGCTCCAGCATTTTTCAGTCCAAACGGCATTACCCTTAATAACGAATTGAGCCTTGATTATGAAAGCTGTTTTCTCCTCATCTGGGGGATACATTCTGATCTGATTGTACCCCGAGTATGCATCCAAGAAACTCAATTCTGTATCCGGAGGCTCCATCTACCAGTCTATCAATACTCGGCAAAGGATAGGAATCCTTTGGGCAAGCTTTATTCAAATCTGTGTAATCGGTGCACATGCGCCACTTGCCATTTGCTTTTTTGACCAGAACAACGTTGGCCAACCAGGTAGTGTATTCTACTTCTCGGATAAAGTTGGCCTTGACCAACTTCGCTGTTTCCTCTTCCACAACCTTTCTCCTCTCCTCACCCAGTCTCCTTTTCCTTTGGGCCACTGGTTTCGCCTCGGGACAAATTGCCGGTTTGTGGCATAAGAAGTCGGGATCAATTCCCGGCATATCAGATGTGGTCCAGGCGAACAAATCGGCGTTGCTGCGAAGCACTTCCTTTATTTCCTCTTTCAAATTTGGCTCAAGGTGACCGTCGAGTTTGGTGCACTGATCGGGCGGTGAACCGAGCTGGAATTTTTCCAGCTCCTCAATGGGTTGTGGACGTTGTTCCTGCATGTCCATTCTCGGACCCAGTTCAACAGAATTAACAGAATTCACCGACTTGTCTTTCCCCCCGTCTAGCGTTTCTGCAGGTGTAGGTTTAAGTTTGCTTACACGCAAACTATCAGCATAGCACTGTCTGGCCATTTTCTGATCAGCCCGGACAGCAACTATGTCTCCCGAGTTGGAAGGGAATTTCATCGTGAGGTGGGGAGTAGAGACCACAGCTCCTAACTCATTCAAAGATGGTCTTTCGATCAGGATATTGTATGATGTTACTGCATTAACCAACACGTACCTGACCATGATAGTCTTGGATGCTTTGCCATCCCCAAAAGTAGTCAGGAGGTCAATGTATCCTCGCGTATCCACTTGTTCCCCTGCAAAGTCGACGAGCTTACTATCGTACGGTTGGATAGATTTCTCTGGGATCCCGAGCTTCTGAAATGTTGAGTAATATAAGATATCTGTCGAGCTCCCCTGGTCGACAAGGGTTCTTTTGACCGAGAAATTAGCCAACTGCACGGTGATTACCATAGGGTCATCTTGATTAGGATCCACCCCCACGAAGTCTTCGTCAGAGAAGATAACAGGTGGGGAAATTCTCGGGGGTTTGCCGGATACCGAGTTGACAGCCCGAATAGCCCGCATGTGCTTTCTCATAGCTGAACTTGTCGTGCCTCCTCCAGCGAATCCACCTGAAATAGTGTTTATCACACCTCGGACCACATTATCCTCCTCTCGCCTTTCATTCTGGCCCTCCCTAGTTTCTGTTCTTTCATTATTTTGTCGACCGCCGCCCCTTCTCGGGCTTTGGTCACCTCCTCTCCTTCTGCTTCTGCCACGCCCCTCGCCATTGTTGTGGTTTCTCCGAACAAAATTATTGAGATGGCCAGCTTGCACCAACTCTTCAATCTTATCTCGAAGGACCCAGCACTCCTCGGTGGTATGGCCGTAGTTGCGATGGTACCGACAATGTTTCTGTTGAACAACATTCTGGGGTGTGTGGCCACGGTTGGGGAGCTGCAAAAGTTCCGCGTTGTATGCTTCCTCAAACACCCGAGCTCGGTTTGTGTTGAGGGGAGTATAGTGCTCATACTTCGGTCCCCTATGCAAATGCTCGGGCGGGCCTTTGAATTTCGGCCTATCACCTCCGGTCCTCCTCTTCTCTCTCCCTTCTCGTCTGTCAGCATCATCAGTTCTCTCCCTTTTCTTAGACTCCTCAACCTCCTCCATATTAATGAATCCCACAGCTTTTATCCTCAATTCATCCATACTGGTTGGTGGCTTCCGAGCCAAGTGTCTGGCGAAAGGGCCAGGCCTTAACCCGGTCAAGATGGTGTGTAGTGCAACATCTGCACCGAGATTCCGGATGAGGACCGTCTCCTTGCTAAATCTGGCCATGAAATCACGCAGGGACTCATTCTTCTCTTGCCTAAAGTTTACCATCGAGGCCGAGGTTTTTTGATGAGCACGGCTCGTGGCAAACTGAGCATTGAACTTAGCCATGAATGTGTCAAAGGAGTCAATCTTTGGCGGTAGCTGGGTGTACCAGGTCAACGCAGCATCCTTCAGAGTAGTTGGAAAGACTTTACACATGACAGCATCGTCGTCGGTAAAGAGGTACATCTGAGTAGTGAAAGCGTCCAAGTGACGCTCGGGGTCCGAGGTGCCATCATATCTGTCAATGCTTATTGGTTTGTAGTTGGCTGGTAGGGGAACCTCCATGATAGCATTTGTGAAGGGATGTCTCGGCCTCCGCACGCCGGTCCTTTCACCAAGTCTATTTGCCTGAAGTGACAGTTCAGGGGCCTGCCTAGGAAATTCCTCCTCGTCTACTCGGTCCATATGATGAGAAGCCTGAAGTTGTGGGCCCCCTTCTCTGCGCGAGTTTCTGGATCCTTCACTCTCAGCTGTCCGACGCTCTCTCTCAGGAGGAGAAGAGGCGGACCTTTCTCTGCTCTGTCCTGGTTCGCGGCGGCTGTTCTGCCGCCGAATCTCCTCATTCTCCCTTCTCAGCGTGGCAATCTGCGCGAGAAGTTCTTGGATAACGGGGTTGTCGGTTGCCATAGCCGGGTTTATGGACCGTTCCCCGTTATCTCCGTTGTTAGCATTCTCTGGCTCCTCCCTCCTGCAGTTCCCGTTCCTTGCTCTCACCATGGTTTGTGGTATGGGAAAGTTTTGCTTCGATCTCCACAGATGGCGCCAAATGTTCCGTCCAAATATCCCAGATGAGAGATACTCGGCTGGAGAAAGTTTAGTGGGAGTGTTTTGGAATGTGCTTGACAGAATGTGAATTATGCTCCTACGTATCCAAGTGGGAATCAAAGCAAACGTAGTTCTCAGTGAAGGGGTTGGACCCCTATTTATAGAGATGTTTAGAATCAGGCTCCGAGTTATACAGAGAGATATTAGGATCCGGCTCCGATTATGCAGAGAGATATTAGGCTCCTGATTATGCGGAGAGATATCGGGCTCCTGATTATGCGGAGAGATATTAGGATCAGCGAGATATTCGGCCCAGCTAGTTGTGACTGGATAACTCGGGGCCGAGATATCTTCGTTCTTGGTCTGGTGTGGAATAGGGCTGAGTAGCTGTCCTCGGGTGTTGAGTGTATTAACAGGTCTTCGGCTTTATGGGAGTTCGGGTGAATGCCCACCTACGAGAATGAGCTCGGTCGTATCGACAATCCTCGGCCTTATATCTTCGACCGGTACATACTAGACTTTAGTTTTCGGAATTGAAAATAGTCTTCCGAAATTTAGATTCCGTATTAGCAAATAAATTTTTTTATCCATTCTGAGATTTAGAACCTGTATTAGCAAATGGATTTTTTTTATCTTTTTCGTAAGATGTCCAAGTAGATGGTTGGCAAGTTAGTTAATATTGTCGGATTTATGAATAAATAATGTACAAACTTTGATTAATGTTATCAAAATCTCAAATGTAAAAATAACATTACTCGCTAAAAATAACATTTATTTTGTCATAGTGACCTTTACTCTTGGGTGGAGTTTGGTAACTGGAATGTTTTATTTACATACAAACTATATTCTCAGGCATAGATTTTTCCCACATTCACATATGATAATAGAGTTTTCCAAAGTTTATAACTATCATTTACTAATTTTATTCTCATGAATCTTTTATGCCTGGAAATAAATTTTTAAAACTTGTATCAAAGATGAGAAACTTTTATTCCCATGCCAACATTATGACGGTGTTTTCTTAAAACTACTAACAAACGCTACCTTGATTTCACTCCACCACACTTGGAGCTCAACATTTAAAATTCAAATTTATGGCAAATTTACCTTCAATGTTAGGAAGCTGCATTAAACTGTAGTGTGGATCATGCCCCCAAGGGATGCGGATACTTGCAGTTGTACTTGTATCACCATTCATATTGAATGTCATCTTGGCAAGTGATACAGTTAGATTCAAAATTTTGTTGAACAAGAATTCATAACAACAGGAGTACATGGGAGAGTTTGACATTAAAAGAGGAAGTAATTTCGAGAAAGAGGAACAGTAGTGGCTGCAGTGCAGGTAAGAACCTCTCCATCTGCTGTAACTTGGTATTTTTCTGGGTCCACGGTGATTTCTGGAAGAGCATCATTGAGTTTCATGTCTAGTTTGGTGAGCTTCCTCACATTGTCCACAGCTTCCACCCTCTTTTTCAGTCCATACAAAGCTTTTACTCCACTGTCCAAAGCTGCCTACTTGTGACAAAGCAACAATGTGATGTGAGTCTCTATTTTGAAGAGAATCAAACTCGCGTGTGTTCATGTGTCTGTGAAAATGAAAGAGAAAGAGAAAGAGAGGGGTTTCATGCCTTGCTCACAAAAGCAATGGAGTGCGCACTAGCGGCCTTGCCAAACGCTCCGAACATCGGCCTCATAATAACCTACAAAAATTGTTTCTACTTCCATTGAAAAGCCCACAAGGAGACCGGTAATAAACTAAATTGAGTAAATTCTAGAGAATAGGCAACCAAAGTCATTTTAATGTCAAGTCAGCACATTACAATTATTAACCCGCGGAAAGCCACCGCACGGGTGCCTATTAAGATTTTTTTTAAAAAACGATATAATGCATATTTATTGAAATATGAGTTACAATATAAATCATATTAAATCTATGAGAATTTTTTACTATTTTATCTATCATATAATTTTAAAATCAATTCTCAACAATGATTATAATTTACTTATCTATCGTTTAACACAATGATCAAGAGGTCATGGATCATGTCAATATATAATCAATATTTATATTTAAATATAACAAACATTAGGTATTAATATTAATATATATATATATACTAAAATATAGTAATTAATTTGGTTTCAAAATTTTTAAACCCGATAACCGAACCAATGACCATTGAGTTTGGTTCAGACCCGGACACAAAAAAATACAAACCAATTTAATTGGATTGGTTCTTCAAATTATTCGTTCGGGTTTACGCCGCTAAACTTTCCGAAGAACACAGTAGTCTGCTATCTTTTTTGGCTAGAAACATTTGAAAACAAAAAAAATGTACACTTTAAAAAATTAATAATAAAAATAATATAAAAAATCCGAACCAATCAAAATTGATTCCGTTCGGTTGGGTTTGGACCCAAAAATATTAAAATATATATAAAATTAAAATATAAATTTAAATATAAAATTATTAAATATAATAAATATTAAGTATATATATATATAACAATTAGTTCGGTTCCAAAATTTTTGAACCTGATAACCGAACCGATGACCATTGGGTTTGGTACTTTTCCTGCCTAAAAGAATTTAATAACAAAAAAATTGTAAACTTTAAAAAATTAATAATAAAATAATATAAAAATATGAACCAATCAAAATTGGTTCCGTTCGGTTGACAACTTTCTACTATTACAGAAACCGTAGAAGAAAAATTGTCAATTGATAAAGTGATATAGAAATTGAATATTAAAATATATTAATTGGTTCGGTTCCAAAATAACCGAACTAATGGGCATTGAGTTTGATTCAATTCGGAGCCGAACACAACAAAAAAAAAAGAACCAAATTAATTGGTTGGTTCATATTTTCAAATTCATCGAATTATAGGTTCGAGTCTTACGACCCTACACTTTTCAAAGAACACGGTAGCTAAAACCAAAAAAATATATGTTTAAAAAATAAATAAATAAATTAAAATAATCCAAAATAATCCACCAGTTGACAACTCCTTTTACTGTTATTGGAACAGTAGAAGAAAAGTTGTCAATTGATAAAGTGATATACATATTGAATATTAAAATATATATAAATATTAAAATATAGTAATTGATTCGATTCCAAAATAACCGAACTAATGACCATTGGGTTTGGTTCAATTTGGAGCCGAACACGAAAAAGAAAAAAAAACGAACCAATTCAATTGGTTGGTTTGGATTTGCAAATTCATCGAATTATTGGTTCGAGTCTTACGACCCTAAACTTTTTCGAAGAACACGGTAACTTTGCTACCTTTTCTGACTAAAAACATTTAAAAACAAAAAAATTGTAAACTTTAAAAAATTAACAATAAATAATATAAAAAATTCGAATCAATCAAAATTTGTTCTATTCGGTTGGCAACTCCTACTATTACAGGAACAGTAGAAGAAAAGTTGTCAGTTGATAAAGTGATATAGATATTAAAAATTAAAATATATATAAATATACAAACCAATTTAATTGGATCGATTCATCTAATTATTCGTTCGGGTTTACGTCGCTAAACTTTCCGAAGGACGTAGTAGTTTGCTATCTTTCCTAGTTATCCTAGCTAGAAACATTTAAAAACAAAATATTTGTACACTTTAAAAAATTAATAATAAAAAATCCGAACCAATCAAAATTGGTTCGGTTCGGTTGGGTTTGGACCCGAAAATATTAAATTATATATAAAATAAAAATATATATTAAAATATAAAATTATTAAATATAATAATATTAAGTATTAATATATATATATATATATATATATATATATATAAATACTAAAACATAGTAATTAGTTCGATTACAAAATTCTTGAACCCGATAACCGAACCGATGACCATTGGGTTTGGTACATTTCCTCGCTAAAAAGTTTTAAAACAAAAAAATTATAAACTTGATATATATATATATATATATATATATATATATATATATATATATATATATATATAATCCGAACCAATCAAAATTGGTTCCGAGTTTTACGACCCTAAACTTTTTCGAAGAATACGGTAACTTTGCTACCTTTCCTGACTAAAAACATTTAAAAACAAAAAAATTGTAAACTTTAAAAAATTAACAATAAATAATATAAAAATTTCGAATCAATCAAAATTTGTTCTATTCGGTTGGCAACTCCTACTATTACAGGAACAGTAGAAGAAAAGTTATCAGTTGATAAAGTGATATAGATATTAAAAATTAAAATATATATAAATATACAAACCAATTTAATTGGATCGATTCATCTAATTATTCGTTCGGGTTTACGTCGCTAAACTTTCCGAAGGACGTAGTAGTTTGCTATATTTCCTAGTTATCCTAGCTAGAAACATTTAAAAACAAAATATTTGTACACTTTAAAAAATTAATAATAAAAAATCCGAACCAATCAAAATTGGTTCGGTTGGATTGGGTTTGGACCAAAATATTAAATTATATATAAAATAAAAATATATATTAAAATATAAAATTATTAAATATAATAATATTAAGTATTAATATATATATATATATATATATATATATATATATATATATATATATATATATACTAAAACATAGTAATTAGTTCGATTACAAAATTCTTGAACCCGATAATCGAACCAGATGACCATTGGGTTTGGTACATTTCCTCGCTAAAAAGTTTTAAAACAAAAAAATTATAAACTTGATATATATATATATATATATATATATATATATATATATATATATATATAATCCGAACCAATCAAAATTGGTTCCGAGTCTTACGACCCTAAACTTTTTCGAAGAATACGGTAACTTTGCTACCTTTCCTGACTAAAAACATTTAAAAACAAAAAAATTGTAAACTTTAAAAAATTAACAATAAATAATATAAAAAATTCGAATCAATCAAAATTTGTTCTATTCGGTTGGCAACTCCTACTATTACAGGAACAGTAGAAGAAAAGTTATCAGTTGATAAAGTGATATAGATATTAAAAATTAAAATATATATAAATATACAAACCAATTTAATTGGATCGATTCATCTAATTATTCGTTCGGGTTTACGTCGCTAAACTTTCCGAAGGACGTAGTAGTTTGCTATATTTCCTAGTTATCCTAGCTAGAAACATTTAAAAACAAAATATTTGTACACTTTAAAAAATTAATAATAAAAAATCCGAACCAATCAAAATTGGTTCGGTTCGGTTGGGTTTGGACCCGAAAATATTAAATTATATATAAAATAAAAATATATATTAAAATATAAAATTATTAAATATAATAATATTAAGTATTAATATATATATATAAATACTAAAACATAGTAATTAGTTCGATTACAAAATTCTTGAACCTGATAACCGAACCGATGACCATTGGGTTTGGTACATTTCCTCGCTAAAAAGTTTTAAAACAAAAAAATTATAAACTTGATATATATATATATATATATATATATATATATATATATATATATATATATATATATAATCCGAACCAATCAAAATTGGTTCGGTTCGGTTCGGTTGACAACTCCTTTTACTGTTACATGAACAGTAGAAGAAAAGTTGTCAATTGATAAAGTGATATAGATATTGAATATTAAAATATAATACTTAGTTCGATTCCAAAATAATTGAACTAATGACCATCAGTTGATTCAATTGGATTCAACACAAAAAGAAAAAAAACGAACTAATTTAATTGGTTTGTTCGGATTTTCAAATTCATCGAGTTATTGGTTCGAGTCTTACGACCCTAAACTTTTTCGAAGAACATGGTACCTTTGCTACTTTTCCTGGCTAAAAATATTTAAAAACAACAAAATTTATAAACTTTAAAAAGTCAATAACAGTATCCGAACCAATTAAAATTGGTTTGATTCTGTTCGAACCAGAAAATATTAAAAAATATACATATATATATAAATAAAAAATATATAAAATTTTAAATTTTAAACTACTAAATTATATATACATTAAAAGATAAAAATAAAAATTTAAGGAAAACGTAAAAAATTTTATAAAAAAAAGGAAAACATAAACAAATTTATAATTTATTTTCAAAAAAAGCAAAAATTTTTTTTTAAAAATATTTATTAAAAAAAAGAAAACGTAAACAAATTTATTAAGAAAGTAAAACGTAATTTTTTTTATAAAAAAAATATTATTAAAAAAAGTAAAAAAAAAAAAAAACAAAATATTTAAAACAAAAAAGGTTAAAATTCTGACACTGAGGCGTGCCCGATTATTGTTATAGGAACAGTAATCGGAAACTTCACAATTGTATATGTGTATTGATGATGTGATGGCACATTATTTGATACACTTGATCATTAACATAGTTAAACAAACTTAAACTCATTAAATGAGGTTTCGACACAAAATTGGACGATTATGTAAGAAAATTTTGCTTAAAAATTTAGTAAGGAACTCCTCTAAAGTGAGTTTGTCAGTGGTGTGAGTGTATCTACCATTGATTTAATCTAAATTGCATCTTGAACTTAACCTACTAAATGATATAAGCATGGATAGACCCTCACTTGCTCGTTTTAGAGGAGTAATATCCCAAAATTTATATATCAGCATTTAAGCACACCACAGGCCTAAAAACATGCATGCCAAACAAGCGAGACAGGAAAACTTTACCGGTTCAGGGGTTGGGATGCTTGCATTTGGGTCGCCCATGTTAGCCCATGCAACCTCACCACCTTTGATCACCATTTCTGGTTTTGCTCCAAAAAATGAGGGCTTCCATAACACGAGATCAGCTAACTTTCCTACCTGCAAAAGTAGGTATAAATGCCAAGATCGAGATAATACTAAGAAGGATCGGCATCAACTTCATAGCTGTTGTCTGATATGTAAATTCAAGTTAAAGCAAGAAAAAAGTTTGAAGTTCAATAGGGACCATTTCAAACTCAAGTGCTTCCACATGAATAGCTCATCATACAAGTGTTGTGTAACTAGCTTCCAGGACAAGAGTACATATCAGAAGTGGGAAAGCTTGATTTCTGAAAATTGGGGCTTTCTTTTGCTAAGCCAGTAAATCCCTCCCTTCCATTGTATGCTATTGCTTCTACAGCTCTTGTTTTTTGTATCTTTATTCGTTGGTTAATAAATACTTGTGGCGTTTACAACATGTTTTTTCATGGGAAATATGAAATATCACAATTTCCTGTATCTGTTTTGTTCCCTGGAAAATTCATGCTTAAATTGAGAAAGCACTAAACATGAAACATCATACCTCAACTGAACCAACATATCGGGACAATCCACTTGCTATAGCTGGGTTTATAGTGTATTTTGCAACATATCGTTTGATCCGAAAGTTGTCATTGTCTGATTCACCAGGCTGAAGTGGTCCTCTTTGTGACTTCATCTTATTGGCAGTTTGCCATGTTCTGCTTATGACCTGAGGAAGAAATTATTCAACAATATAATTCTGAGGATCAACAAAACAACCTCAAT
This sequence comes from Sophora flavescens, assembly GCA_030762895.1. NCBI lineage: Eukaryota > Viridiplantae > Streptophyta > Magnoliopsida > Fabales > Fabaceae > Sophora > Sophora flavescens. Next base: position 149,195,903 of record CM061069.1, read on the forward strand.
TTTCATGGACAGGTACTACTTACTACAAATGAAAAAGAAAAATCAGAGAAGGTGAAAAGACAACTATGGGAATTTCATATGGTGATAGTCACATTAACAACTATTGGACATAACTGTTCTACAGACATTTTATGCATGATACAATAATAGAGAGATTTAAAACAAATTGAGAGAAACGCCACAGGCGCACACCAAATTTTTTTTTTTATAGGCAAATGTTAGTTTGTTAATGTTAGTGGGTGGGGTTTAAACCCTCAATCTCCTTGTCACTCCACTTCTTAACTCCCCCACCCAAATCACCTTGACCACCTTATGACTCCCGCACACAACATTTAATTTTCAAGATTTAATTTGGCACTACCAAGCACTCTATTTCTTTCTCTTTAATGACAAATATGAGTCTAGAATCAAGTATTATACAGATACGCTGGCTTGAGTAAGGAAGGACCTCTCCAATTCGACCCATAGCCTGTGAATCAGAAGATATAATGCTAATTGCCCCTAGATCATGCAAAATATCTTCAGCAGCAATTGTTTCAGCTCTTATCCTTGATTCTGCAAAAGCTACATCTTCTGGAATATCCTTATCAAGATGATGGCAGACCATCTGTACATCAACGAAGTTAAAATTGAGAACCAAATTGCACAAGCTGCATTATTACTACTGTGTTTTATTTCATACCAGCATGTCAAGATGCTCATCTATGGTATTAGACGTAAAAGGGCGTGTTGGGTTTGTTGACGAGGGCAGGACATTCTTCACACCACATACTTTGATGATATCTGGAGCATGGCCACCACCTGCACCTTCACTGCCAGAGAAAATAATAGAAAAAAGTCAAGAAGCAGCCACCAGAAAATAGAGAACCAAAAAGCTATCATGTTTTCCATTCTGGTTGGCAGGGAGATGTGAATATATGATATATGCTATAAACCATGTCCACCTCAACCCCACATGGGATCAGAAAGAAGAGTTGAGATGAGAAACAGAGAGCAAAATTTAAAAGCATAGGGCATGTATAGAAATGAAATAGAATTAAGTATTCTATTATGGGGAAAAGGAAGGTTTAACCTATCACCTCTCTAGCATTATGGACAAGATCAGAGTCAATAAAGGATGGAACCAATGTTATAAGAAGGAATTAAAAAGTAGATCCTTTTCTCTATGGCAATACTTCTCTACAATGAAATTCACAAATAAAATTAAAATGGATATTTTTCTAAATAACTGTTACCAACAATCATGCCATGCCTGTATAAAAAAAATTGAAGTTAACATATACCTATGGTAAGTATGAATAGTTCTCCCTTTAAATGCAGCAATTGTGTGTTCCACAAATCCGGATTCATTTAAGGTGTCAGTATGTATATTAACCTGTTGTATAAAAGTTAGCGACAAAACTCAACCAAAATTACAAAAGTAAAAAAAGTGAATAACTGAAGAAAGTTGTGCCTGGATGTCATATTGTTCTGCGACAGTCAAACAACTGTCTATTGCTGCTGGTGTAGTTCCCCAGTCCTCATGCAGCTTCAGTCCCATAGCTCCAGCCCTGATTATTTCATGTAGTTCATCAGGCTTGGAACAATTCCCCTGAAGCAATAAATTGAAGGTTTAATCAATTGGCTTCAAAAATATAAAGAGGTTCTCTGGAGGGCCATCACATGAGATTGAGCAAAAGAAAATAGAAAAATAATAACAAAAAAATGTCCAGAACAAGCATTATATACAAACAAAACAAAAAGAAAGAAAACATGCTTTGCCAGTAAAACCAAAGTTTAGAGGTAGGTCATCTGTTGATTGCAGCATCAGTTTCATCTGATTTGGTGCTGGTGTACAAGTTGTAGCACGTGTTCCATCAGCTGGTCCTGTTCCTCCACCCACTAATGTAGTGATACCTATATAAAAGCAGAAAAGGACTCATTAAAATCCAATGACTAGTTTGGATCAAGAAGGATTCTTGGGAAAATAAGTAATTAGACAAAGACCGAGTCTTCAATACATACAAATATAGGATAATAAGCACAACCAAATGATCTCAAGCTTCTCCCAATTTTTTTGTCTACATACTAGTCATGAATCCAGCACACTAGAGCATGCATTAAATATTTTGAAAAAAACATGTCGTGAGAATTGAGAAGTTTCAGTAGAAATTGCTTCCAGTTATGAAACTTACCACTTGATATGGCTTCATATGCTAATTGAGGGCATATAAAATGCACATGACAGTCTATAGCCCCAGCCGTTACAATCAAGCCCTCTCCAGCAATAACTTCAGTGTTAGCCTAGATATCGATGATGCGTATAAAGTTGTATCAAGATTTTGATGTAGGAATTTAACTCGTTGCTTCTGATATCGAAAAAGAACTTACCCCAATGATCATATTAAGAAATACATCATCCATAACGTCTGGATTTCCTGCTTTTCCAATTGAGATTATATGACCATCTTTAATACCAATATCTGCTTTGACAATTCCAGTATAATCAATTATGACAGTGTTTGTTATAACAGTATCCAAGGAGCCATCAGGTGGATGGCCGCACGACTGACCCATTCCATCTCTAATGACTTTCCCACCTCCAAATACACATTCATCACCATAGACAGCAAAATCTTTTTCAATTTCAGCAAACAAATCAGTGTCACCAAGGCGGATTTTGTCACCAGTAGAAGGGCCATACTTGTTAGCATATTCCTCTCGAGAAATTACTGTAGTAAGTGAGTAGTCTTCTCCAGTAACACCTTCGCTGGGAGATTCATATTTGAAGTAAGAAATCTTAAATTATTCTCAGATGTGGAATTAGCAAAGATGTAAGCAAAGTTATATAAAAATCACTTCAATCACAAATCATAAACCTTGCTTTAGCCTCTTCAATATGTCCAAATCCCCTTGTGCTCACAGCCTCCATGGCTGCTATGCAATTAGAATCGTTAACTGGACCATCAGCAATGGCATTACCTCCTCTTATGACTTTTTTACCTCCAATGCTTACAAGTACAACGCTTTTACTTTCCCCAGGCTATCATGAGTAAATAATTTTTTATTAACTATTTATAATGTAATAAGTGAATTAGTTCAACTTAACATGTTTAGCCTGCTCACATGAGATAGGTGCTGTATAAAAATAATAATAATGCGAAAAATTTGATGAACTATACATTACAATTACAATGGCTAATTTGAAAACTGAAAACAATGTAGAATTCCACCTCAAAGCGTGTTGCAGTCCCTGCAGCTATATTGAGGCGCATACCATATGCTTTCCTTCGATCAAAGGTTAAGTAGGGGTTTACTTCAATAAAATGATAGTGGCTGCCAACCTGAAAATTTTCAGAAATATTACAAAATGGTTGCTTCAGCTATTTTATGTGGAGAAAAAGAAAACAAGAAGTCAAATAGCTGAAACATTTGAAACACTAAACTTTTAATATGTTAATATTTTGACAAGATTCAATATTAATAAGGTGGATATATTTAGATACAAATCTTCAGGCAACCTTGAAAACCATCTAAATCCTCCAATAATTGATCAGAAAACAACAACAACAATCAAGCCTTATCCCACTAGGTGGGGTCGGCTACATGGATCAAACGACACCATAATGTTCTATCATGTTTATAGTTAAACCATTGGCCGCTGAATCTTTCTTGATAGTTTCTCCTATAGTTTTTCTTGGTCTACCTCTACCTCTAGCGATTGGATTGCCCTCCATCTGGTCTACTCTCCTTACTACGGAATCTACAGGTCTCCTCCATACATGCCAAAACCATCTAAGTCGAGATTCAACCAACTTTTCTATAATAGGTGCTACCCCAACTCTCTCTAATGCTATCATTCACAATCCTATCTCAGTCTAGTTTTTCCACTCATCCAACGCAGCTTTCTCATCTCTACTACATTGATTTTACTCACGTGTTGATTTTTTACCGTCCAACACTCCGACCTATACAACATCGCCGGTCTAATAGCTGTACGGTAAAATTTTCCCTTTAACTTGAGAGGTACTTTTTTATCACACAAAAAACCCGAAGCCTTCCTCCATTTTGACCACCCTGATCGAATCCAATGGTTTATATCTCCCTCAATTTTTCCGTCATTTTGTATAATAGACCCAAGATATAATTGATCAGAAAACAAATTTAAGGAAATCAGTACAAATTGAATAGCACTCAAAAACATCACTTTGTTATTTCATATGTGCTAAGCTTATCATACTGCATTTAGAAGCGCTGGCACTACATGTATCTACAGCATATTCCTAGCATTTTTACCATGACTTAAATAAGTTTGTCATTTTATTGCAAAAAGGAGAAAATAAAGATGCATAAATTTTAAACAAAAAATGCCAAGGTACTAGGTGCAACACACTGGGAAAAACCTGAATTGGCCTGTCTCCGCTGTTGACAACACTGAGAATTACTGCCTTCCTTCCAGGGTTAAGAATCAGGCTTCCACTTTGAGATATTATTTCACCCGGAATTCTATTATCTTCATTCTCGGTAAACATGTCGAGTGAAGGTACTGTAAACATGGTTTTCACCCATCAAGAGAAATGCTAATGAATACAAACTTCAATTTGTTTACTTTGCGTTTTTGTAAGCTAACTATAACAAAGGTCATCAAATCACATTACATGAGATTCAAAATTACATTCTGAGCATTATTTTGCAATTGCAAGAAATTTTGGATGTAAATGAGCCAGAAAGGCATATGAATTGGTTGATCTGTATTTGGTTTCCTACAGTCCTTCTTGAATACAAGAAAATATATATTAATAGTATGGCTTTATTTTCAAAAAGGATAAATAATAAAGTAACATACATGTTTATTCACTATTAAATTAATAACATACACTGTAACTATTATTCGGGCTCTAAGCTCCCATTACCCTGATATAGCCAATGTGACTGGTCAGGTGATCCATGTAATCAAAGTCAATTAAGCTATTTTAGCTTTAAAAGAAAAACCAGATGGCAGATTCATTGAAAGGTCAATAATCTTTTCTTCAAAAAAGCAGCTTCTATTTAGTTCATAGAATTCTTGATCTCCCACAACTTGTATATAGAAATAAGAAGACGAGATTACTCCTTGGCATATAAACAATAGAAACGCTGATTATGAACAGCAACTTAGAATTGCATGAGAGTTTTATTTATGGTAAAGGATAAATAAAACATATAGTTTGTAAGTCATGCCTTAAAGTTAACCTAATAAGCAAAGACACAATAAGCTGAATTTTAGTTACAGCATGACAGGTTAGGAGATGGAAGCACTCAGTAGATATGTATAACAAAACATGTATTTTTAAGAACAAATTAGAGGCTTACCCGGAAGAAAAGAACCAAATAATGCTTGTTCGAGGTTCCCATTCTCACAAGCAATTGGGTCATGAATGGTGACTAACTTAGTCCCGTCAGGGAAGGTGGCTTCAACCTACATTCAAACTTATTTAATAAATTAATGAACATTTGGCAAATTCTTTCTTTCTTTCTCTTTATGAGCTAGGGGGATAGGGGAGACTCGACTCGAGAGTACTACGACAAATTACAACAAAAATTGAGCTAAACTTATCTTTTTGAAGTTTTCAAAGTCATCACAAAGTGATTAAAACGGGCCAAAATATACTCAAAATATTTTTTGAATAATAGACACACAAGAAAAAAATTAGTTGACAGAGCTGATTTCCTGCACTGAGCAGAAAGCCATTTGAGTAAGCACTTTTTGAACAATCCCACAGAAGTATTTGTACTATTTAGCCATATTGCAATAATTATACAATTACCTGAACAGAATCCAAGAGATGTGGAACGGCTGGAAGAACTTGTCTCCTGTTAAAAAATGAAGACAATATTAATGACTATAAACATTGGCCTATGCTACTTTTTCTACTGCAAAATTATATCAATTTATGGACATGAAACTATTGAAGAACATGGGCCATTAGAATCAGATGAAGCAAATTGACACGATACCTTCCTAAGAGTTTTCTCCCGATGGACATTAGCTCTGCCACAGTTTTTTCACCATCACGAACAAATTCCAAAACCTATGCAATAAAGGGTGGAAAAAAAAAAGCAAAGAAATTCAATTAAATAATCTCCAAATTTGTAAATTTATCGGAAAAGGAGGAAGAGAAACAAACCTGTGCTGCTATGAGGGCTACAGCTTCGGCATAATTGAGCCTTAAACCACGAGCAAGGCGTTTCTGGGCAAGGTAGCCAGCATTGTGCAGGCCTAGTTTCTCGATTTCTCTTGGACTCAGTTTCATTTTTCAGTGTTTAATCTCCTAACCTATGAATTAAAGAAAAATCAATGCAAATTAACAAGAATGAAAACCCCAAAAATAAAATAACTAGTTTCTGAGTTCGGATCGGTTCTTACAGTACAAACTTCAGTTCTTCTTGTCCAAAGACTTTCTTCTCTTCTTTGTTAGCATGATTTTATACTCAAATTATAACGTTTTCTCTCTAATATAATAATTAATAAATAATAAATAATAATCGACCTCAGCACTAAACTACTACACAAAAGTCACAAACCATAATTTTTAATAAGTTAAAGGAATATTTTGGTCGTTATGTATGACACGAATTCTCGATTTGGTCCCTATACATAAAAAATTATTAAAACGGTCTCACAAAAAGTCTCCATTTGGTTCCTGCCATACAAAATTTTAGGGACTGATTTGATAATTTTTTGCTAGTGTAGGGACCAAACGGGTAACATATAGGGACCAAATGTAGATATGTATATGGACCATTTTAATAATTTTTTATATACAAGGACTAAATCGAGAATTCGTGTCATATACAGGGATCAAAATATTACTTTAACTTTTTTAATAATACTAAAAATATAATAATATCCAATCCAACCATACTTTTGCTCTGTATTGAGTTATTGTTGTGCTAGGTCTAGAACTCGCTCACTGCCGTAGCTTCCTTCAAGCTGTTGATGTTGGAGATGACATGTTGCATATCTATAACAACTCCAGTTCGGACCATTGCACCCGAATCTTAGTTCGGATTAGTGTTCACCTAGATCAGTCATATTCTCATATTAAGGTTAAGGTGTACAATTTGATTTTCCAATCAGTTCTTCAAAGGATCTGCCAACTTTTTTTTTTATTTTTTTTATTTTGGGCCATTTTAGGTGCTGCCAATTCGTCGCACTCACCAGTGATATCTGCGTCAGGGGTGTCATAGAAGAGCGAGTCTCATTTCGCCTTTTGGTTTTTAGCAAAGACTTCTGAAAGCAAATTACGGCAGTTCTAACATCAGTTCTGAATCCCTAACATCAGTTCTGAATCCAAAATTTAGTAAATTATTACCGTTCAAACTATCTTAATAATCGTTTTGATTCCGTTTACGGCAATTGTAACTGCCGTATTATCCGTTATCAATCCATTTTTTAGGTATAAATTATGACAGTTCTAACTGTCATAATATCCCTTGTGAATCGTTTTTAGGTGTAAATTACAACAATTCAAATTGTCGTAATAACCGTTCTGAATCCATTTTTAGATGTAAATTACGGTAGTTCAAACTGTCATAATAATCGTTTCGAAACCGTTTTTAGGTGCAAATTACGACAATTCTAACTGCCGTTATATATAGCTTTTATGGCGGTTTGAGCTGTCGTATTATTCTGGGTGAAAATTATATTAGACCAGATAAAACTCGGTTTTTCAACCTTTATGGCGGTTTAAACTATCGTAATTATCGTTCTGAATTCGTTTTTTAGATGCAAATTACGGCGATTCAAACTGCGGTGTTGTATAACACGGCAGTTCAAATCGCCATAATATTTGTAAAACATTTGCACCTAAAAAAAATCCAGAACGGTAATTACGACAGTTTGAACCGTCATAAAGGTTGTATAAAACGACAGTTTGAATTCCCGTAATTTGTACTTGAAAAACAAGTTTTAACGGTCAAATTATATTTTTCACCCGGCATAATACGGTAGTTCTTGTATAGATACCGTAGAGCTTATGAGTGTGTCTTGAAGTGGTGAAATACATGATGAAAGATAAGAAAATATTAAAATAGTGGGGATGAACTTTTATACGGTGATAGATACCATTTTTGTGTCCAAATATCATTCCTCAAAAAGTATCGATATTTGGTGGACTCAAATATAAGCAAAATCCGACTAATTTAACTCTATTTAATGCTTGTGTTCCTAAAATACCCATTAGTTAATTAATCCATTTATTTTTTCAAGAACAATGCGCACTCCCGAGAATTAAATATGATGAACTGATGATTGTTATAAGTAATGGTAGTTAGTAATTGTAACTCACTTTTTACATAAATCAAGACAATTAAACTAAATCAACTAATTTCCTTAATAAGTGTGAAGTTAGTTAATTTTGCTTATAATTGAGTCCGGGGGAGTAGTTAGTTAATAATAATATTAAAATTAATGGCCAGTTGAAAATAATTTTATAATATGAAAATTGTTTACCTTAAGTGCAACTGACACCATCCATAATATAAATTTTAAATCATGAATGTAACAAAATAACAATAGGTTATTAATATAAAGAAGACGGCCATTAACAAAACATTAATGTTTAGGCTGATGTCCATTTGTTCCCATTTAAGTCGATAGGTTGCATGTTCTATTCCCACCGAAGCTTCTATCGATTTTTTTTTCTAAAACACACCATATTTTTTTTATATTTAAAAGGAAAAGGGCAAAAAATTGAAGTTGCAAAAGTTGAGGATCGAACCTTGTTCAAGCGGGAGACGTCAATCCTTTTAAGTTATTAGAGTAAAAAAAACAGTGTTCTTAAAATCAGGTCGGTCATCGACTCGGTCGAGGCACTGGATCAGTGGGTCATTGGTCGAACCAGTGAATCATTGGTTGAATTGATGAATCAATATATATGATATTCATAGGTTTTATGATGAACATATGTTATATATTAAAAATGCGCAAGACTAATGTCAAATTAATGTGTTAGCCTTGTGGTAAGATTACCTTGAATGTTCTTGGAGGTCTTGTGCTTGATCCCACCTGCTACATTTGTCTTATAATTTTATGAATTTCGCATTCTCTAGACAGAGAGTGTGGGCATGATGTGAGTCTTACATTTTTGCTTATGTTATGGATCGGAGGACGGAGGGAATGTATTTTTACTAAAATCACATGTTAGGGGAGACAAAATCAATTATGTTATGAGGGTATCCTCAAACCAAACACACTATCCATGCTTTTCTGGCCATAGCCCCTTCAGAGGGTATCACCTCTTTTGCCAAAAAAGGCTTCTCTAGTCACTAATCCAATCCCCCTTACCCACAACTCAGCCATTTCAACCCCACCTTCACAGACAAAATGCACCTGTTTATTTTTTGTAGTAACTACATGGAACATTCCTGGCTCATCCACATCAAACTTCCTCCTTCTATTCCATCGAAATTTAGCACTTGGTCCAACCTCAGCCTCTTTACAAACCACATTTCTCTTATTTGATTTCCCCCACCTTAAAATTCCAGCACCCCCCACCATTACAAGCATCTTACTATGAGGTGACCCTTTACCACATTTTGTATGCTTCTTCACACGTGCCCCACACAAGACTGTTCTACGAGCTAGCTCATCCAATATCACACCCTCTGCATCATTTCCTATACCATTTTCTCTAGCAAGTGAAAGTGCTGTCTCATGTCTCTCATTCTGAATGTCACATTTGGCTCCACTTGAGATCAAAATCTCACACATTTCACCACGGCACCCTCTTGCTGCTAGCATTAAAGGGGTATATTCATTCCCATCAAAAGCATTAACATCATACCCTTCTTTTAATAATTTATAAACAATATCCATGTCTCCATATCTAACTGCTTGGTGGAGAGGATTCACCTCAATGGAACCATTGTATCCCTTTTTAAGTGCATATTCAAGCATCACTTTTTGAAATACTTCACCATTTTGGCTCACATCTATGAGGTCAAGTACTGTCAAACCATACTTGTTTTTAAGCTTAAAAACATCAGCCCCAGCATAAAGAAGCAACCTGAAAGCTTCTACATTACCTCCTGCTGCAGCTATCATAGCAGCTGAGAATCCGTTGTCGTTTTGCTCATCAAGAACATCAATGTTCCCATTTTCAATTATTTTCTTCAAAGCCTCTGTGTCGTTTGCGCGAATCGCAAACATCAAAGCAGAAAATTTAGAGGCATTGCTTGATTTGACAACCTCTCCAGCTCTGATTACATCTAGAATTGCTCTTTGGAAGACATTAGTCCACTGAACTGCATTTGCAATTGAAGTTGCACAGTGACCAGATGAATTTACCATCCCGAAATCAGCACCTGCTGATGCTAGGACACTAAGGCACCTATCATGCTTATACCTTGTGCATATCATTAATGCTGTGTCGCCAGATTTCGTTTATGCAGTCCAAGTTACAATCACTATTAATCAGGCACTGAAGAATGTTACATGATCCGAACCGTGCAGCCATATGAATAGGGTGCAAATTTGTTTCCTTAGTAGTTTGCACCACCACTTCAGTATCTGCACCACACTTTAGTAGTATGTGTACTGCTTTTTCATTGTTACAAAGGATGGCATGGTGCAAGAGGGTCCTCCCAATGTGCAAAGTATTAGGAGAGAGGTGGCTGAGTAGCATATGCAATATGGCACCACTTGATTCAAAATACTCAACAGCACACCAGGTTATAGGATAAGCCTCAGCTAGTCCAACACCTACACGAAATTCTTCTCCTGTATCTGATTCCCATGACCAAGCCCCCAGTTTCACCTTGATATCTAGCCTTACCCCAACCTGTTTCCAAAATCAAAAAATGAACACCTTTGTGGATATTGATTAATTGATTAAGTAACCTACAAAACAACACAACTAGAAATTATTGCACGCGAGCAACGATAATGCATGCTCGAGGACAATATTCAAAATAAATTTTAAACACACTTGCATAAATTTTAAATAAACCAACTTCAATCAATAGTAGAGATTTATCTCGAGTATGCATCTATATTGCTGCTTAAGTAGCATGCTATAATTTCTCACAACAATAGAATTTCTCAAAACAACTGTACTCAATGCAGAAACTTGACCAACCAATTTGTTTGATTTTGTTCATAGATCAGTGGATTATATAGTCAATTGGAGCAAATACTGAAGCATCATATTATCCCAAATCGTGGCAATAAATAATCTAGCTAAAGATCTAAAAGAGATGCTCGAGTCATTTTCATTTACAGCCTTCTTTCCTCATTTAAGTTGAACACAGAAGTTGTTTTCTTTTGCCCAAGTGTGCTAATTAAGGTGCATGTTAGTTTTTCTCATATGAGAGCAATTCGGTAATTGTCTATAATCAACACATTTTGGTCGTGCAAGTGTCATTGTTCAAGGTTAACAGACATCATTGGAGTCTCCTCACATGGCAACGACATGCTCAAAAGTCAAAAAAACGCGTTGCTGTGCCGTATAAATCAACAACATTATTAATTTATTAATGATCAAGAACATAATTTATTCCATGTGAAACCTCTATAAAGTTGGAAGCCCACCTGCAACAGTAAGCTGACAACATTAATCTGCCTGCTGACAACAGCAGCAAACAATGCATTGCAATCAACATTAGCGTGAAGAAATGGCTTTGAAGATTGAAGCAACGTCCTATGAATTGCATTAGCATCCACCTCATGCTGCCAACATAGGGAAACAATGTCACTTAATAATCATATATATCTCTTTTAAATTTGGATTTTACATAGTTGAGCTACATTTACTTATAATTTTGTTATTCAGACACTAAATCTCATGCAGCATTTTATACTGATATCAGTATACAAAAATTTATAAACAATTATCACCACATAATATACATTTGATTTGCACACTGATGTCCGGTATAAAAGTGATGCACAAAATTTAGTGAACAAATATTTTTCTATTTATCATAAATGAAAAAGAGAATACAGCCCACGAAAAAGGAATACAAATCCTTTGTCTCAATTTTCTGTGCCAATTCTTATCACATTTAATTAAAATGTGACAAGTAAGAAAGATGTTACATAATATTATTCTTTTAAAATTATTTATTTAAAAAAATTGTTACAATATATCTTTTTGTTAGTGGGACAGGAAGAGACATGATAGAGGGGATAGGAGATCTTTATCCACGAAAAAGATATTCATACACTAAATTTTTTACACCACTTTTACATTGATAATTAATAAGTGGTGACCAACATATATATATATATATATATATATATATATATATATATATATATATATATATATATGATCACCACATAATACATATTGGTCACCACTTATTTACCCAATAATCACCAATGTAGAAGTGGTGTGCAAAAAGAAAATGAAGTGTGAATAGGGTAACTGGTACAACCTACATCAAACATAATGTTTTACCTTGATGAGTACATCAACAACCTCAATGAAGCCTCTGCAACAGGCAGAGACAAGGGCATGGACAGCAACTTGAGGACGGATCATGTTGGACTGCATGAGTAGCTCAGCAAATCTTGCCCTTCCCAAGTAGCTTGCTTCAATTAAGGCCTCCTCGCATGCAAGTTGTGAGGCCCCACCATTGATAAGAACCTCCAACACTTTTAGATGCCCTTCCCTCGCTGCTGCTGTTGTGGCATAGCCTCGGAACAATCTCATATTTACATCAGCTCCCACATTCTATCCAATGAAAACATCAAAACAAGGTGAACAGTGAATGAAGTGACAAAACTGAAAGCGTTTCTCTGCCTGTTTCATATCATAGTAGTTAAAAGAGTTTTAATTTCATCCTACACTGTCACTAATGAGTGATTAAATAGATGTCATGGATTAACTTAAACACTATAAAATAAAATAAATATATCTTTTTGTACATATGACATCCCAACTACTGTTTTAAATGTTTATATAATGTCACTAAGAGAAGATTTATAGAAAAAGAATTGAATAAAAAAAAATATCGTCCGATTGAATAATGTCACACACAAGATGCATCATATATTGATAAATCTCTTAAAGCAGTATCAAATGTGGTTTTGCTTAAAACAAATTAAATAGCATCGGGTGTTAGATAGAAAGATCAAATTTGAGAGCTGACTAATTATCCGAAAGAATAAGGATGAAAAGACACCCCAACATAGGTGAAAGAAAAAATATTCCAACCAAACCACTCTTAAGTTAAAATACAAATACCAGCTGTCTATACTTGTATCCCATTTTAAGTGTTAAGAAAACTTTTTCATCACTTTTAGTGTAAAAGTTAAAATTCATTAATCCAACCTTTGATCTTTGTGAATTAGACATTAGAATCAAAATATGCAGGTAAATTTTGCAAAAAACATCATCTGTTAAACATATCTTGCATGTGACTCCAACAAATTAGTGAAGAAATGAGTGAAAAGATATAACGTATGTGTATATATACGTACATACGCATGTATGCATAACTTCACTTTTAAATCATGTAAGCCATGACAAATTTTTATTTTTATTTTTTTTGAAAGAATAAGGCATGACAATTTAGAAGCTGCAATTTGGGTAAAGTGATTAGTGTGAGCTGCAATTTACTTTAAAATAATAATAATCATAAAACCAAGTCAGAAATGCACAAGCGTAATCATTATTAAGCTTTAATTTGTTTTGTCATGGCTTTAAATTGCCGGTATAAAAATAGTAGACAATACTGCTGCAGTTATGATGAAATTATACTTATAATTCCTATATATTTCTAAAATCATAATAATATCATAATTGCGTTAAGAAGCGTTACCAAAAGCTTTCGAAGGAGTGTTAAATTCCCAGAATGCGCTGCAAGGAACAGAGCAGTGACCTCTGTTTTGAACTCCTCATACGTCATGTTCACTCCGTGAGACGACTCGTCGTTCAACACGATCTCCGTCGTTTTGGACTTCAACGTCACTGTTCCGACAAAGTTCACGTCCACCAAAGGATTCATCAAACATTCGAAGGCAGCGTTCGTGTCGCCGTAATGAGCAGCGTCCACGAGACGCTGTGAGTGTAACATCTCTGTTTCATATTCAATGGGAAAAACCTGTTTTCTAAGCCCTGTAGTACCAGAATTCACCAACACCTTCATTATGAAACCACCTATTCACTCTTCGACCTGTGCAATTTTGGTGTTACCGTTTGCGAATAAAACAGCTAACAGAATTCGATGAAAATGAGGAATTAAAAAGCATAGAGCTAGAGAGGAGGGAAATGAATTGAAAACGTTTTATATTACATATATAGTGAGTGAGTGGGGTACTACACTACTACGTCTTCATTTTAGGAAACTTTGTTTACGAATGAAATAAATTTTAATTAAAACAATTTGCAATTTGGGTATGGCTGGCTTGCCATTTTGGTGTGGTTGAAAAAAATTGACGCCCAACCGTTGAAAAATATTGACAACTCCAATTATGGTTTAGCGGTTTAAAACTTTTATCATAACCCAAATTCCAATTTACAAGCCATCCATGACTGTATGGACTAATTGTTGGTTCAGTGGTTGTAAGTTGTAACCAAAAGATGAAAAAAAAGAAAAAGAAAAAAAAAATTTGGTTCAGCAGTTTATTTTACAGATGTAATTTATTCAATATTAAATTAGTTTAATTGGTATATATTATCAGTGTAAAAGTTTTTAATACTGTCAATCAAAAATAAATCTCCACGTCATTGAAAATATTTGATTCTTATTTTACATTTTTTATTAAAAAAAATTATGTTTTCGAAAAAAGTAAAACATGCTTACTATGTACAACCTTTTTTTTTTTTGACAACTGTTTAAGATATTAACATGCTTACTATGTACTACTACTACCTCAACTATGTAAGTCAATTTAATAACATTTTTAATGTAATTGGCTTATATGTAAAAAAAAAAATTCTCCTAAAAAATACTTTCATGCATGTTAAGATTAACTAAATGCTTAATCAATGATTTGATAGGCAATGGTAGCCCGAAAATTTCTTTAAAGAAATATTTACTTTGCAAATGATTCATTGAATTATACACACAACTAATAGATAGTTATAATTTAATGATTAGTTTAGTAAAAATTATAATAGAAATTTTGTGAATGATTTTGAATGTGTAATACTTTTTTTTAAGGGAATGTGTAATACTTAGATGAATATATATATATATATATATATATATATATATATATATATATATATATATATATTACAATACATTATCAATGTAAGGATTTTTTATATTATTAATCAAGAGGTTAATTTCTATGCACTGTTAATGTAAATATTTTTACACTAAGAACCAATCAGAAATAATGAAATTGATGACTTTTAAGATGGTTTGGATAAGAATCAAAGATTTGTAATGATGTGTTCATTTATGATTGGCTAACAGTGTAAAAAACTTTACACTGTCAATGTATATAAATTAAATCCTTTAATCAATCATATATTGACACATAATAAAAAAATATTGAACTTTTATAATAATTATTTTTAAAAACATATGTGAAATGATATGTGGTTGTTTGACAATACAAGAAACTTTATATTAATAATGTATGAAGATTAAATTTAGTTGTCCATCCATGTCTTTTATATTACAAGTAACTTTAGAAAAGAATTTGCATTCCGTGAGAGAAAAGTAGAATTTAAGAGAGAGAGAAAAAAAAAAAACTAAAACAGAAAGAAGACATATGGGTGAGAATGGACAAGAAAGGTGTCACCGCTTAGATGTTTCCAATGCACAACACCAATTTACCATAATATATAGCCGGATTTGGCCTGCGATTTGTTTCCCCTCAAAGCAATGACTTCTATACTTACAAAGTTTAAAAAAAAGACAGTTTTTTGATGTCAATTTTTTTATATTACAAAAATACCCCTCACAACTATATATAATTTCTATATCTATACTAACCTTACTAATATAAAAAGGCAAAGTTCAAAAATTTTCAAAAATTTGGTTGAAAAATCACACTTTTGCAGTTTTGGGGTTTCCATCCGTCAGGATTTGGAGAAGAATAATGTTTTTTAGATTCATTCAAATTATTTTAAGAAAAAAAATGGTAAAAATAAACCCCCAAATAGTTCCACTGATCCCCTCCCTCCCATAACTGCTCCCCTTTCTCTTTTCTCTATTCTCCCTAAATTTATGCTTCTGCGTTGCCTTCGTGGAGAGAGTCTTCGATTTCATCTCCCGAAAAATTGATCATCTCGCGAGTTAGACCGCTGAGAAGGAGATAATGTTGTTGCTGCGTGCTACGAATGAGAAGAACTGAAGGCCTCGGAGGAGTAACAAAAATCCATTAAGAGATGGAAGGAAGAGAAGAAGGAGAAGGAACTTGAAGTGGAGGAGTAAAAGAAGAAACGGGAAAAGGGCACCAGAGGTAAGGCAAAAAAGGATTTAAAGGAATTTCCAATATACATTTATTCGTGATTTTGCACCAATAATTTCTTCTTCATTTTTTTTGTTATGATTTTATTGTTAAGGTAAGTGTTTGCATTGTTATTAATTTACGAAGTTTTTCCGAGTGACAAATCGTTGCTTCCAGATTGTTCATTTGTTAAGTGGAACTATGTTCAATTGACATATATTCATGGACTTGGGTCCTTTTTCTTATCTTCCATAGCCTTTACTAACGTTATCTGACATGACTTTGTCTCGACCCAGGGAAATGTTATGATTCTGCACTCACAATGATCCATAAAAGGTATTTCTTCTACTCTAAATCAACTGAACATTTAAAATGCTTATAATTTAATATTTTATTTATATGCATTTGTCAATTTGACTTTTTATTTAAAAGGATGTAACACATTACCCGTTTCCTTTTATTTGGGGTGTTAAATGTTAATTAAATTAATTTAATGATTTAATGATTATTGATGAGACGAACTTCCCCTTTCTCTGCGTAAATCCTAGCATCATTCCCAAATCACAACACGCCTCCTCGCAGCCCTCCAATGTAATTGTGTAGTAGAATTGTAGAAGACTAACACATGCTTTGATTCGATAAAATCAGAACAAGATTAGGGAAGTAACATTTGATCATATGAGGGTATTACATGTGTTTCTTTTCTTTATTTTTCCCCCTCTTTTGGGCCTTGAGAAAAGAGAGGCACCAAAGAAGTACCCTCAGACGAGCGTAGAAGGATTGGAGCAAAAAAGGGAGGCAGAGGCAGGCCAATGATATTGCCTTTCTATTTGTTTGTCAAGTGTGTGTAGAAGGGGAGCAATGAAGGTAATCTGCTTCTTCCTACCCACTGACATTGGTTAATGGTTTTCCCTGTTTTATTGTCAAATTCTTGATAATATAGAGATTTTCCACGCTGTCCGCACAGCAAGAAAACAAATCACCCCCCAAATGAAATGTTGGTGGAGGCCACATGTTAAGTGGAGGAAGTGTGGCAACATGAGGCATGTGGAAAGAATATGCAAATGTGAAAGAAGGAATGGGAACAAGTTGTGCTATTCTCCCATTTAATTTAAAAGATTTAAAAGATTTTATAATACTTTTATTGAGGTTCAATGATTGTATTAGAGAGACACAGAAGCTATGTTAGGTATGCACAACTCTAAAATAACTTTAACCAAGATGAAATATATACCTCATCATGAACATAATTCTGTCTGGCGTACCTTCAGTAATTATGTGCATCACTATATCAGATTGTAAATAAAATCTTTTAATCATGTGGAGACATGGTGCAATACAAATAAAATTGGAGAAAAGTAATAAGATGAAGAGTTCAAATTGTATACTACTATGCTTGGGATTATCATGTAATAATTTATGCTCGATATTTAAGATATATATATATATATATATATATATATATATATATATATATATATATATATATATATATATAAAATGCTGGCTACACAACTTTTTTCTCGGGAAATGGTTCATCCGATCGTTAATGGCATGTGGCAAGTATTTAATCTTCAACAATCAACACCTGTAAATGATTAATTGATTATTGTCTAATAGATTCAAAGAATGGAATACTCTTTAGGCTTATAGGTACATGTGTACAATTTTGGTTGTCAATTTGTCTCTGCAGAAAGATTTCTATGGAGGGAGGATGCATGGAGTTTCCAAATTTCTTCTTTCATAGTTTTTGCGTTTTGCTACTCTGTGTAGATGGTAACTGAGCAAGTAACAATGGGTCAAAGAGATTGGAATAAAAAAAGAGAATGGAGGGTTATTGAAGATAGGGGCTGCAAAATATAAACTATAACATAATAAATTAAAAAGAAAATGATATAAATGAATTGAAAAATGGGATGATCGATGTTGCTTCTTTGCTAATTGCAACTTTGTTTTTACGCTTTGGGTTGGAATGAAGTACTTTGGTTTTTGGTATTTATTGTCTACACCCAACTAAATAGTTATCTTTATATTTAATGTTTCCTCCATCTTCCATGAATGAAATAAAAAATATCCCACCAGCACCTAAGTTCAGGACACTGTGTGACACTAGCCTACCTACGTTATAGCCACTATTACACTTTATTTAACTCTCCGTCACCATTATTTCCCATCATTTCTTTATTCATAAATCTCTATTTCCTTTTCTATTTTTATAGGATGAGTATGTTATGGCTTATTATGTTGCTTTATAAGCGTATGTTATCCATTATCTATTTTTAATCCACCTCGCTGTGGGTAACGTCGTACATTCGTGGACGGCTGGCCCTTAATAAATCTATTTGGATTGCAAAAATAAACCTAAACATCTGAGTGTTCACAAATCCTTTTGTTTCTGGTTTCTTCACTCCACTGTCCCCTCGCCTCCTCTCTTTTTCTTCACTTTAGTCACCAAATCAGCCACCACCATTGTTCCTTCATCGTCACCGGTGCGCCACCATCCTTCCACCTATGACTCCTATCGTTTCTCTCCATTACAAGCACACAAACAAATAAGGTACCCCCTTTTCTCCTTCCTTAAGGAACTGTATTTGTTTGTTTCGCTAATTTTCGATTTGAAAAGTTTTGTTTTAGGTAAATTTTTGATTTTATTCAAAATTTTGTTCTTTTCACTGTCATGGCTGCGAGTTTAGAGTTGAGAATTTGCTTTCGTGTTCTGATTTTTGGATTAATATTTTAACTTCTTTGACACCAAATTTATTGATGTGAAATAGATTTTGGATGTTGAATTTTGTTGATTTTGGTCTGGACTGAGTTATGACCAAGGAGGCCAATGTGCATGCATGATATTCTGATCTAATTTTTTGTTGATGATAATGTTAATCTAATGAGTTGGTTAAGCATTATGCATGCGTGTTATTGAACTTTGTCAATGATTGGAATTCGGCCAAGTGATCGAGGAAACATCTTGATGTTGTAATTGATTGATCTATTGACTTAAAAATGAGTTAGACCAATTAATGATAAGAAAAAACTTAAGTGCAGTTAAATAGGTGTTGTTTTTTATGTTCCCCAATTATAACTTGCCACATAGACCAAAATTTCCATTTAAATTCAAATTTAAAATGTCCCTATGTTTTCTATTGGTTGATTAATCCAGGTGTTGAATTGTGATTGGAGAACAGTAAAAACTGCACATAAGGAACTGTACCTAAGTTTTGTCATTAATGATATAGGTGCTCGAAAATTGAAGAGACAATGAAGCGACTTAGTAAATTGGTTTTAAATTGTCTCACATATTTGTTTGTGTTAATTAACTAAATTTGAAAGAAAATGACTTTAGGTTTTCAATTTTCATATAATTTTAGTACCATAAAACTTACGTATGATGTTTTTAAAAAAATTAAAAGTAGATAAAAAACGAGACAAGAGGGGTCATGACCTCCACTTGGCTTACAATTTGATAAATTAAATTATGGATTAATATTAGTTTAATTGTTTTATGACCTTATTAATGGTTTTAACTTTTAAATGTACCTCCTTTTGAAAAAAAAAAATATAAGTGTAATATTTTTATTGCTACAATTTAGGCTTACAGTTTGGTTACTTAAACTTTGGATTACTCAATTTCATTCCATGGGAAAAAAATTAGATTAAGTACATCTTTAAATGAATTAAAGATAATTATATTATTTATTTCATTGGACGCAGGCCCGCAAAATTAAGTGGTTACCACATGCAAATAATAATCAAGAAGTTTTGTCAAAAAAATAATAATTATAATCAAGAAGTGAGGAAAGACACTGCATCTATATTAGAAAGAATAGAAAGGCATATAGGTGCATAGGTATATATTAAAAAAAAAGAATAACCAAGGCATATACATGGAGCATCAAAGG
The DNA here is from genome assembly GCA_030762895.1 of Sophora flavescens. NCBI lineage: Eukaryota > Viridiplantae > Streptophyta > Magnoliopsida > Fabales > Fabaceae > Sophora > Sophora flavescens. The sequence goes on from CM061069.1 coordinate 149,216,177, forward strand.
AAAGAAAGGCATATACGTGCCCCCTTATGCGCAAAGCATCTTGCACAAATGTGTTTAAAAATTGTATTTTTTTAAATTTTTTTACCAAATTGTCTATTTGAAGGTTTAGTAATTAGGTGTTAAGATGGGCCAACACAGTGAGTACATTGTATAAAAATATTAATACAAAAAATTCAAATAAAGTAAAGTACATAAGGGTTAGTGAGTGCGATGAACAAAACCCAGTGTTTGTGTAATAGAAATCGTTGTGGGTTCCGGTGATTATCTGATGAAAGACAATCCGCGGTGTGAAGCGTCTGTGTCGTGGTGGGTATGTAGGTGCTTTGATGCAGAGGTGGACGTCTGCCTCCCTAGCTGCATCTGCATATTGGATGTGCGGTGGTGTATGGCTGTTAGCGGCGGTCTTAGGCGAGTTGGGATCTTTTGATTTTGTGGGTTCGGTGGTGATGAATAGTGTGCTACGTCCCGACGATGACGGTCGTAGCGAATTTGTATTTGTATGATCCGAAAAATCAATAACAAAGGGTAAATCCATTTGGATTGCAAAAATAAACCTAAACATTATAAAATTATATTAAAATACTTCATATTATGTTGTTGTATAAAAAACCGATATTCTAATCTTTTGATAATAAGGTACATCATCTAAAGATATACTCTTTTGGGTGGGGTTTCACAGTAACAACAGATAACACTCAGCTATGAAACATGGTAAAAAGAGAATTGTGGGCTCAAAGGTTAGAAATGTAATGTATTATGTATTGTATTCGATATGATAATATACATACTTACTATATAATAAGTTTTATTATTTCCACAATTTATTAAAATACTATCTTTTTTTTTTTTTTACATTATTAGGAAACTTGAAGCTACATTACCAAGCAAAAGAAGTCGTGATAGCTCAATACATTTAAACAAAAAAATAGTCTTACTTGAGGATGTAATATGTTCTTTTAATAATACATTATATTTGTTATGAATGATTATGATAATGAATGTTCCAAATTTTAGTCTTACATTTTTTATTTCATTTGTAGTTTATTAAACAAAAAAACATTAAAGATGATAAAAAATATGAAGATTTTTTGAGAATTGTGACAAGGGAAGCGACTATTAGAAGTAAATTATGTTTTTTTTTAAATTTATATGCTTTGTTACTTTTTATCTAACAAAAATTATTATAAATTTATTTTGTTTGTAACGCAGGGAAATGCAAAAAGCTACTGAAAATCGATCCATACTTAATCTCCTTATAAATCTAAATGCTGAGATGTCGAGGTCAAATAATAGTCACTTACTAAATTATATTTGGTACCTTGGATTTGTTTTTTTATTAGAATATGTATCTTATTTATTTTTACATTCATTTGTACCATGATATTATTAACGCGGTGATATATATAATGTGTGTTTACATTATTACGTCACATTGTAAAATTGGATAAATCTATATAATAAAGATGAGTAAAAACATTAGAAATGTGGCCAGACAGGCACTTGCCGCTAGTATGGATAATGAAAATATAATATCCGTTTTAAGCCTTCACAACGGCTCTATTTTTCTTTAGTACAACGTTATTGAGAACTATTCAAGATGGTTTACAAAATTACTTAGCTAGTGGCTCTCGTCATGATAGAAATGGAGAAGATAATATGAAAGAGATTGAATCCGGGTGAACTCAAGGGATATAATCCAGCCCTTGAGATTGGGTGTAACCGGCAGTGTTTGTAGGGGTTGAAAAGGGAAACGAACGTCTAAATCAATCTTAGTTTGAATTGGTTTAGAGGCGGCGACCCTAGCATATCACGTATGGTGAGAGAGGTCTTTTAGCCGTTGGATCAAAATATCCCATGATATGTTATCATTGTAATTAAGTTGTTTAATCGATTAAAAATATAATTATTTATATTTTTAATCTGCGATCAAGAAAATGATTTTAAATAAAATAAAATAATATTCATAATCTATCTTATGGTAGAAGGTGATGATAAAAGTTTAGGTTGAATCAGACGGAGTCCGGTCTACGACTTTACTGAGCAGAAATCCTAATTTTGACTCGTGAACGAAACCATTAGGTTTTATATTTTGTTCCGGAGTATTTTCCAAGTTTCAAAAAAAATCGTTAGGAATGAAATAAAAATTATTTTATTCGACCGTAATCTGTAAGAAAACGAGTAAAACCTAAGTCGGGGATAAGTCGGGTAAACGGTAAAGTCGATTATGGAGTTGAGGATTAGGAGAGGTTAATGTAGCAGAGAGGACAAGGAGTCTGGCCCTTAAATTTTAGTGATCGGTAATTTTCAAGTGAAATTACCAAAATACCCCTAAGCTTAAACTAAGCTACGTTTGAGTTAAATTTTAATCATGGTTAAGGAAACAAGATTAATTTATGTGGTTCTAGGGCAGCCACACATTTCACTAATTATGAGCCACGTGTTTATTAACCATAGTTATCAACATAACCCTAGGTTAAGTTAACTATTAACTATAGTTAATCATATATTAATTTAATATTCACAAAACCCATTAATTCAATTGCTAACAATCAAACACGGCCTAAGATATTATTAAATTATTAATTTTATAACATATTATTAAATTATTGTTTTATTGTTATTATTATTATTTTCATTTGTATTATTATTATTATTATTACACGATTTCAATTTCCTTTTTTAAATACGTTATAAGGGATATATAGATCATAATATACTATTAGATTATAAATTTGAGTATTTAATAATGATTCAATTTTATTTGATATTATTTTTTGAATTTATGTATTATTTGAATTATTTGAATAAATTTATATTTGAATTTGAATTGGAGAAGTGACAATTATTAAGTTTTAAAATTTGGATGATTTAAAATGTGGTGTGTTCTAACGGCTCCTAATTTTTTTTTTTTGCTTGTCTATATCATTTCCTTCTACCAAATTAACCCAAACAACATGGAATTCAACTATTGATATTGATTAATAACACACTATTATTAATTTAAAAAAATTAAAAGCTAAGTAAAAAACCTTGAAGAAGGGGACAACTTTGTTGGAGAGGGACACTACATCATGGTTATCATTGTCATCCAATTCATCATCTTCTTCGTGATCTTCGTAAAAAAATGAGAAGAGAATGGACCATTACCTTTTGAAGATTCAGGACAGTGCTCTGGAAAAAAAGAATAGCGAGAATCAAAGGGTTCCAAATTTCAGAACCTTATGGTGATAAAAAAATAAACCAGAGATAATCTTTGAAGTGATAAGAGTCATTACTTGAGATGAGAGATAAATGGAGGAGCACGTAGCAGGACGTCTTTTAAGAACCTAAGAGGGAAAAAACTTAAGAGAATTTCATTTTCAAAATCATTCAAACCTCAATGTCAATCAATTCGATTTTCAACATGGATAAATAAAAAAAAGATATATGCACCTCAGAGAGAGGATGGTGGCTGAGCGGCGGTAGTCTCGTGGCAGCAGTGCTGATCTAAAAAATACATGCACTTCATCTACATAATTTCATTATCTGCTCTTGAGAGACAAAGAGAAGGGTGCAAAAGAAGGGAATGAAATCATACAATTGAAATTTTGAACCCTCTATTTATTTACTTTTATTATGTTATTTAATGGTGGATTGATATGAATTTGAAATCGGAAATTAAAATATATGTGATTTAATACATTGAATTTCTTTCCTTTTTTAACTGATTTGCTTTTCAATAACCAAATAGTCATCCCTTGTTTCATGGTATGGATGACATGTTGGAAAATACTGATATGGACAGACTGATTGATCGATATATGGATAACAAATTTATGCATACATTCTCCTTTATATATATTATTATAGATTATAGATATTGTTCCTGCCAAGATCCGTTTTGTCGGAATCTCGCCATAGAACGTTAAACCAAGGGGATTGTTTTAGATTTTGGCTTGACAGAATGTGATATTCCGGTCCCTCGTATCCCAAGTGGGAATCAAAGCCAGACGTAGTTCTAAGTTCATCCCTTGGCGGGGCGGTGATCTCGATCCCTTAATTTTGTATCGGACGAGTACTAGGGAGCAAGGACTGTCTGAGAGTCTCTTGGTCGACACTAGTTCCTCTAACACGCTTAAGGGAGAGTTACCGGGATTCAGTGAAAAGTGAGTCTCTTATGAGGGGTACTCCTCCTTTTATAATAGGATTCCCCTATCTCTTAGAGATTTGATTTATCTCTTAATATCTTTTAGATATTTGATTTATCTCTTAATATCTCTTTTGAGATATGATTTATCTCTTAATATCTCTTTTGAGATATGATTCCTTAATTTAAGGGATATTATCTCTTTTAACCATATAAGGTTATTTTGGATAATATCAGGATTTAATATCAATATCTTATTCCTTTAATTAAGTGACCTTTGATTTATTATCCTTAATTTCCAATCTAATGGGTACTTGAGCTCGGTGGCCGGGTTAGTAACCTCGGCCAGTACACAAGCCCCCCAAGCTTTGAGCTGATTAGGCGTAGAAGCTTTCATGATGTTTAGTCGAGCTCTATATCCCGGCTCATACACAAGCCCCCCAAGCTTCAAGCTGATCACGTGGAAGCTTTTTCGAAGGAGCCGATGCTAGGAACTTGGTCTTACCTTTTGGTCTTTCGGCTCGGCAAGGTGATTGGCCGAGCTTCATATCTTGTATATGTGTTCACATCCTCCAGCTTGGTGAGCAGCTCAGGTGACCGAGCTTGACGCTTTCGAGGTACCGAGCCGAGGTGGGGATGGTTACTCGTTTCCTGTTGAGGCCATACTTTCTCGGTTACCGAGATGGAAAGGAGACGTTACTGTGCGTGGCGCGTGGCCTTCACGGCATCATTTCTGAGGCTTGCGCTGTAGTTGCGTGCTCAAACGGTAAGTCAAGAGCCGTAGCTCAACCGAGTGGTCGGGAGTCGGAGCGCAACCTTGTAGGGAGCTTGGAGCTTGACCTAGTAGTCGGGAGCCGGAGCTCAACCGAGCGGTCGGGAGCCGGAGCTCAACCGAGTTGGGAGCTTCGCATTTCGGCCAATTCTTAAGTTCAGCGGACTCAGTGAGCGAGTCTAGTAATCATTTCCCTTTGATTGTTTGGGTTTGGAGATCTAGTTTTACTTCTCGTCCAACGTTTTAGTTTGGTGGGGTCAGTGGCCAAGTTTAACATCTCGATCAGTATATAAGCTCCCCAAGCTTTGAGCTCAGAATAAGCGAAAGAGTTTTATGAATGAAGCTGAGCTTGTCCTTGGTGTTGATAAAGTACTGGATTTGCATAGATCCTCTCACTTCGGCTGATACCTCTTGGGTAGTAACATGTTCTGAACTGAAGAAACTTCAATCTTACCTTTGTTAGGACAAGTTTAGAGGCTGGTAGCTGAGATTCGACTTATCAGTGATTCAGTCTCGAACCAATCTTTTGAAGAGTCAAGTTCAAACTCGGTCAATAGGAATTGACCTCGGTGCTTGCATTTCATCCTTTAATTTTTGATGCTTTCAAGATGCTTCTTTTGAATTTGACTTGCCTTTTGCCAAACGTAGCTCGGTCTTTGAAGTTCTTGAGAGCTCTTAACATTTTCTTTTAGTAGCTCATAACCCTTTCATTTGGTGGACTTTGAAATACCCACTAACCTTGAAACTTGACCTCGAATTATTTTTCCCGATCTTGAAGGTGTGTCTCAGAATAAAATTTCCTAATATCTTCTCCAATTTGTATGAGAAAATAGCTTTCATACAAGTTCTTCGAGTTGTAGGCTAGGGGATATCCTTTCTCTGTACTTTCCGAGAATGTCCTTCCTTTATCCCTACTTGCCTCCCAAGCTCCGAGCTTGAAACAAGCGAAAGAGCTTAAATGTCAACCCGCATGTCTTAACACGCTTTTTGGTGCCGAGGACTTCGGACTATGATTCGCGGGAGCATTGCTCGGAAATCTATTTTTTGTAGAACCAAGCCTTTCTTGGGTTATCGTCTTGCTTGGCCGAGCACTGCTCGGACTTTTTCTGTGAGCCAGATCGTGCACTGGGATTCCAGCTTATTTGGTTGAACACTACCAGGATTTCCCCTGAATCCTGGGTCTCTTACATGTATGATCTACTTTGGACTTTGTCTTGGTGCGAAGATGTCGTGGTTGGCCTGGGATCTTTATTGCGAGGAGGGAAACATTGCTCGACTTCGACTTTTTCCGGTGCGTAGTGCGAGGGAGCATAGTTCGACCTCAGCTTTTTGGTGCGAGAGGGCAATGCTCGACCTCGGCTTTCTGGGCTTCTGCCCTTTGTTCTTAGCTAGACAATTTTAACTCTGTCCCTACAGTGGGTTCTCTAGTTGTTAAGCCAGCATATGCTCGGCTTTTACTAGAATTGGTCCATGATGCGAGCAGGAAAACTGCGGTCGCTTACGCTCTTCTGAGTCTCCTCCATTACCTGTTTTTCGAGCTACGAGCTTTCCAATAATGAAAAGTATGAAGGCGGAAGCTGCCCGAACTTTGCGCACTGGGGATGAGCTTGAAAAAGCCATGGCAAAGTGCGAAGAGCAAGCTCGGCTAATTGGGCAATTGAAAGCCCCAAAAGGTGGAGCTGAAAGAAGGCAATACCACCCTTATGGCCGAGCTGGAAATGGAAAGAACAGACTGGCTCAACCTTCCGAAGGTCGTGGAAGGGCTTCAAGCCGAGAAGGAAGCCAGTTTTGAGTTGCGTAAGTTGCTGGAAACCGAGAAGGAGGAGAATCTGAGGCTCCGTTCTGATCTGGCTGAAGCCGAGGCTTCTATCATGAGGGAGCATGTTAATGGCTTTTCCCGAGGCATGAAGCAGTTTCAACATTTCGATCCAAATGCTGACTTCTCCTGTGCTGATGTGGACAAGGATTTTAACCGAGATGGAATCCTAGTTCCCTTGTCCGAGCTGGAGGATGAGGAGGATGAGCATTGCTCGGATTTCTATATTAGTAGGTTAGGAAACACGTTGTTTTTGGGCGATACCCTTTTGGTTTTGAAATCTTAAGTATTCTGGGCTTGGCCCATGGTTATCGATGGACCGACATGCACCTTACTTTTTGCAATTATTTTTTGCAACTACCTTTCTAAGTTAGTACTTGTTTAGCTTCATCGTGTTACACGATTTAGTCGAAATAGTCAGAATTCGATATACTTGTAGGTTCTTACCCACCTTCTTAGGTCCTGAAATACCTTTTCAGGCGATAGGGTGATTCTACCGTTGCAGACTTGGCATTTCGACCTCAACTCGGTCGATTTTAGCTCGGTCACCTCTTTAGGCACTTGCCTTTCTAGGTCCGGCATTTCGACCTCAGCTCGGTCGATTTTAGCTCGGTCACCTCTTTAAGCTTGGCGTTTCGACGGCGGCTCGGTCGATTTTAACTCGGTCACCTCTTTAGGCCCGGCGTTTTGACGGCGGCTCGGTTGATTTTAACCCGGTCACCTCTTTAGGCACTTGCCTCTTTAGGTCCGGCGTTTCGACGGCAGCTCGGTCGATTTTAGCTCCTGCTTAGGATCCAAGCTCCTTTAGAGGCTTCGGCTGGCCTCTTTAGGATTTAGCACCTCTTTAGGTTTTAGCTCCTGCTTAGGATCCAAGCACCTTTAGAGGCTTTGGTTGGCTTCTTCAGGGTTTAGCACCTCCTTAGGTTTTAGCTCCTGCTTAGGATTCAAGTACCTATAGAGGCTTCGGTTGGCCTCTTCAGGGTTTAGCACCTGCTTAGGTTTTATCTCCTGCTTAGGAGTCAAGTACCTTTAGAGGCTTCGGTTGGCCTCTTCAGGGTTTAGCACCTGCTTAGGTTTTATCTCCTGCTTAGGAGTCAAGTACCTTTAGAGGCTTCGGTTGGCCTCTTCAGGGTTTAGCACCTGCTTAGGTTTTATCTCATGCTTTGGAGTCAAGTACCTTTAGAGGCTTCGGTTGGCCTCTTCAGGGTTTAGCACCTGCTTAGGTTTTATCTCCTGCTTAGGAGTCAAATACCTTTAGAGGCTTCGGTTGGCCTCTTCAGGGTTTAGCACCTCCTTAGGTTTTGACTTCGACCTTGGTTGGTCGATTGCTCGGTCTTTCGGGAGTCGGGGCTGAATGTGAGTTTTCCAAGGGAGCCGGAGCTTCAACCACTTTGTAATCGCAAATTTTGTGACTCTGGGAGTGGTATCAGCCGAGCATCACTTTGCTCAAATAAATAACATGATATGATGCTACATAACACAACATTAAAGGCGTGGAGCAAAACATACCAAATCATATTAGTTTTAAGCTAGATTTAAGGAATAATATCACCTGTGCATTTTACGGCCTCTAATCTAGGCATTCCCTGAAGTTGCTATGGTCGAGCTCTCCTAGACCGAGCTGTGCTGGTTGAGCTCTGTAAGATATTTTCTTCAGCTCTCCGAGACCGAGCTCTCTAAGAAACCTTCTTCCCTGTAAGCTCTATTTTGCTTCTTCCAAGTCGGCTAGGACCGAGTTGTAATCGAGGTTGACGTTGCATCACCTTTTGGCTACTATTTCGGAAAAGAGCCTTTTGGGTGAGAGGACATGATGTTCGGCTCTCTTCAACTACAGTACATGATTCTACGCCAATTGTTAAACAAGGTACCATTGCTATTGAAGATGATCTCTATTGATTCTTCACAAGGAAAAGCCAAAACGCTTGTTCCCCCTGCAGCGGTATATGTAGATGGACCAGGGGTCCCATTCCTCCAAGTGGGCCTTTGAGCATTAGCTACTATACGGTGGTGGATCAGCACATGTGCTGGTTGAAAATTTAATATTGCTGCTTGTTCTCATCCTTTGACCTCTCCTTATTACAACCAAGGACTAAATCATGAACTGCTTTCTGCTTCACCTTTACCATTCTCACTTCTGTTATTCCCTGTTGCCTTCATCCTTTTTCCATCACCATCACTCATGGCATTGGCATTGGCACCACCATTGCTGGTGGAGGCGCCCTTAGCGGATTCTTCCTCGGAATCACGCCTCTTCCTGTTTGGGATTGGCGGTCTCTGCTCCGAATTGATCGGGTCGCTACCTAGAGCTTCCCGGGTTGGAGCCGTGGCGGTATGACCACCGAACTGGGTAAACCCGGGCCCAAGACGGAATCGGCGGGTGCGGCCGCTCCAGGCGGCGGGAAGTGCCAGATCTCAGGCAAGTGAAACGGCGTTGCATCGGTGGAGGCTCCATTGGCGTAAGAGGCGCCATCCATCATGGGGACCGGATCCATGTGTGGAGTCAATAAGAATGGAAGAAGAGTGACATTCAACTTCTTAGATTGGATTAGATGTGAGGTTGGACTCAGAGAGAGAAAAGAAACGAGTGTTTATTTTCTTCTTCTTTCTTTCTTTCTTTTTTTTTTTCCTCTCTGTGTATTGTATTTCACCATTGATATTGATCTTGAGTCCATGATTTTCCTCAAGCACTTGTCGTCGGAGGCGGACACGAGGAAGCGGGAGTCAGAGGAGAAGGCCAGATCGAAAACGCCTTGCTCATGGCCGGAGTACTCTTGCTTTGGGGAGAGGCTCAGGCTGTTTGAATCGGAGTTGGAGTTGGTGAAGGCGTAGGTGCGGAGGGTCTTGTCAGCCGAGGATGAGGCAAGGAGGCGACCGTGGGAGAAGAGTTTGACGGCGGAGATGCCGCTCCTGTGGCTGGTCAGGGTTTGGGAGAGAGTGGAGGGACGGTAAATTTTCGATGGCTCCGTCGTCATTTTTGCTGCACAGTTATTGGAATGTGTGGCCAGGGGAAGAGTTTTACCTGACCCCATGGTGGGCGCCAAATGTTCCTGCCAAGATCCGTTTTGTCGGAATCTCGCCATAGAACGTTAAACCAAGGGGATTGTTTTAGATTTTGGCTTGACAGAATGTGATATTCCGGTCCTACGTATCCCAGTGGGAATCAAAGCCAGACGTAGTTCTAAGTTCATCCCTTGGCGGGGCGGTGATCTCGATCCCTTAATTTTGTATCGGACGAGTACTAGGGAGCAAGGACTGTCTGAGAGTCTCTTGGTTGACACTAGTTCCTCTAACACGCTTAAGGGAGAGTTACCGGGATTCAGTGAAAAGTGAGTCTCTTATGAGGGGTACTCCTCCTTTTATACTTCTCGAAGAAACACTCTCTGAATAGCTCCCAACTGATAAACCTGCCATCAGCCTCAAACAACCTCCTCTTACCTCTCCACCATGGCTCGGCCCCTCCGGTCAGCTTTAAGGTGGCATAAGTCACCTTTCTGTCATCTCTGCATCTCATGGTGTCGAAGATCTTCTCAAGCTCCTGTATCCACCACTCCGCTCGCTCTGGGTCATGCTCTCCTCCAAACTGGGGCGGCTTACCTTTCAGGAAGGTAGCCAAACCCGCATCCTCAGCCTCAACAGCTCTCCTCCTATCCTGTTGCTCCTGCAACTCTGCATCTCTCTACATCCTCTGAGCATTCTGATGTGCCTGCTACAACGGAACGGATGCTAACTCCCGGATAGTGTGGAGTGTCTCGGATGATTCTCCTCCACCTCCAACTCCTGCCTCTGGCTGATGATGCTCCTCTTCAACACCCTCTATAGCTCTACCACTACGTCTACCACGTCCTCTACCTCTACCTCGAGCCATGATCATGTCAAGAGGAATCATTAACTCACATCAATATGACATATAATACTACATAAAACTGGAATATAAATATTATATGTCACATTAATGCTTATTTAACGCGTACGGACTCACTACCCAACTTCTAAACATAGTCGACATCCGATGTGAATTCAACTAAATGACCAGTACATACTAATTCACAGTCTGAATAGAACCGAACTGCTCTGATACCACCAAATGAGACGCCCCGACGTCCCATTAAAGAAAAACCCAAAATTATTAAAACCTAATCGTGTTATTGGCATAAGCGGTTAGCTTAAAACGGCGGTAAATTTTAAAACTTAAACTGTTGTCGTACTGAGGTGTCAACATGTCTAAACGTGCATGTATATACATATATAGATAGACATCATATCTAGTATACAGACATACAGTACTATCCAGGGAATCCCATCAGTAGGACCCCAAATAAGTACAAACTGATAATCAAACTGAAAAATAAGAGCAACATCCCAAAGAGACAAGACGCACTGGCCATAGACTCTCTACTCAACTACTCAGGTCCACTGCTCGTCCTCCAGCATCTTGCTCATAAGGGTTTCATCTAGCTCCTCCATAACTGGCTCCTCCACCGAGTCTTCTTATAGCGATCACATAAATAAAACATACACACAACAACAAGAAGAAAAGGGATAAGAAACTATTTAGCATCAAACGTGGAAAGGGTTTAGCAACATTTAATTTTATAACAGCACACTAAACATCCGTCTCCAAGAATATAATTTATATATATATATATATATATATATATATATATATATATATATCACAAATCATCCTCAATCCACGTCTAAGATTTCTCCTCTACCCTCCATCATGATGCAATGCAAATGCTGTACGAATCATCTCATCAGGTATCAACCATATTCGTATATCCAACACAATGACACGTCCCAGAGGACCCGGCGCACACCCTCGTCCGCGAATGGAGGATGCCCATGCAAAGCAATGGCACTATAGCTACACAATCCAGTGCACACCTCTGAACCATAGTCAGGGTGCTCATGCAACACATGAACTATATCTGCAACTAAAATGAAATAATGGTTGGGACGGTCCGCCGTTAGCCTAATCCTCGGGAATTATCCCTCTGAGGAATAGACCCCAACGATCATGTTTCAGGTCCACCAGACCATGTTTCAGGTCAACCATATCATATACCATGTTTCAGGTCACCCCCTATTGCCCTAACCGCTCATCATAATCTCATAAATAACCTCAATAATAATCTCATCATCATCATCTCACAGTAATCATCTCGATTAGGCATTACTAACACATATATAATATGAATTCCCCAATACATCATCATGTCTCAACTTAAATTATCACTTACTCAACCTCTAAGCATGATCATAACACTCATCACATCATACCATCATATCATCATGTTATCAAAATCATCATAATCATCATTAACACCATCATGTCATAAAATCATCAGTTTATTCATATCATCATTTCCAAAATAATCATCATTACCAAATATAATAATAATAAATATGAACATAATAAAAATAATTCCAACACTCATAATATCATCCATCAAATACCAAATTCAAATAAATCAGTCAATATTAGTCAAGCGGGCAATCATCAAATAATAAAATAATATATATTTATCGTAACGAAGATAAATGCATAATTTCCATATCATCATTGGTACCACTAGGTAGTCCCCAATGTGATATGAACATTGTCCGTTACTCGTTCTCGAGTAGGGTTTAGGTCGCCCTACGCCATTATCAAATTTAAATGCAACCGCATCGTTTCCGACATTAAATAATTTCTTTCCCCCACCTGGAGAGTCGTGCACTACACGGAACGAGACGAAACGGACTAAAACGAAGCATCCTCGAAACTCCTCGATTCTGCCTCACCTAGAAATAGTGTCTCTGAGCCTTAAAATTCACCTACAAATCACATTGTGAAAGGCACGTTGTAAAGAACTCAAAATCGGCAGCAAATACCACAAAATCCGCCATTGATTTGGTCTCATATCTCACAATCCGGACATTTATTTACAAATTTGAACTGTGAGATTAAATAGCTACCGTTCCTTTAACTTCTCCAAAAATTTCAGCTCGATCCAACGATGTATGAGCCTAGGATGATCCTCTCGAGGTGACTAGTCTGGAGCTACCCGAGTTGAACTCAACAACAACTTCTATGCTCAATAACTCTCACTCTGGGGAAGAAACAGAAATTTCAACTGTTGGATATGAACTACGATCAACCTAGAACCTCTATATGAAATTTGAACAAGATCCAACAGTGGATGAAGATATGGTGAGGGATTTACAGAAGCTGTTCCACCAAGCTTCAAGCTTTCAGCAATGGTTGTCTTGGTCTTTAGGAATTTTCTTCTCCATTCTTCTTTCTCATGCTGCATGAAAGTGAGAATAAAGTGAAGTCTGATCACTCTTCTTTCACTTAGATAATGTCTTGGTTTTGGTTTAGATGACTTAGGTGGCTTGATTTAGTCAAGTGCATGCATGTTAGGCTAGGTGTCATTAGGAGATTAATTTAGGTGGGTTAGTGGGATAGGTGTCACATAGGTAGCATGGTTAGGTGTCTTACATGCAAAGGGGTTAGGTGTCGTACATGCAAAGGGGTAGTGGGAGATAGGTGTCATACATGCAAAGGGTAGTGGAACAAGTGTCATGCATGCAAAGGGTAGTGGAACAAGTGTCATTAGGATATGTTAGTGGAGTGTGAGGTGGCGCCACCATGGCCACCTTCCTCCCGGTCACGACATGTGTCACTGCGTGTTAGCATTTAAATATGCAAAATTTACATTAAAAATCAAATGTGAAAATTATGAGAAACAACCTCGGATTTTGGTTCAATATATATGATATTGATAAGATTGTTTATTTGAAGCATATAATAGAATGCTATCATAGTAATATTTATCATATATATAGATACAGTCGATGTCCATAAACAAATTTCAGCATTAGTCCGCTATATCATCTTTATTTTTTTTTCAATCCATCTTAAGTAACATGTAAAGCACATAAGCTCCACAGTGATGATAGAAGCTCACGTCCAACGCAAATGATAGAAGCTCACGTCCAACACAAGTGATAGAAGCTCACGTCCAACACAAGTGATAGAATCTCACGTCCAACACAAGTGATTGAAGCGCACGTCCAACATAAGTGATAAAAGAGAGCGTCCAATAAAGTGATAAAAGCCAGCATCCACTAAAGTGACACAAGCTCTCGTCTTCTAAAGTGACAGAAGCGCTCGTCTACTAAAGTGACAAATGCTCGTCTACTAAAGTGACAAAAACGCTCGTCCACTAAAGTGACATATTGAGCTCGTCTACTAGGATTACGTTCTTTGGACTTGCTAAAACCTTAATGAGAAGCTCCGTGCAATAACATGGCATATGGAGCTCGTCTACTAGCCCGAATGTAAAATCTTAAGTGGCTAGATGGACGCTGTTATTTTCAAGATCGACGCACTTACTTTCTGAACGCGAATTCTATAAGAATTATCATAATCTTATTTCAAGAACTAGAATCAAGAAAAGTCAGAAGTTACTCTCTCATGCAACCTCGGTTATCAGAACCAAAGACCAGTTAAAGAATTCTTCCAACATGCTTTATTCCCTAGTACCTCTGGTCCTTACACGAAAAGGGAATTGTACTCAGCAAAGTATAAAAAGCTCTCTGCACAACTCTGATATGGCTGTATCACGATGCATAAAGCCATGATCCTTCATGTTAGAGTACAACCAACGTTCCTATTGTATTAATGGCTGCCCAGAATGACTCTATTGCATTTAATGAAGTTCTGCTTGAAGCCAACATCTGGGGGAATGTCTCTAACGGATGCTAAATGCTTGAAGACCATAAATACAGATGTCATTGAAGATGAAGCACAGAGAATAGAGAATATACATATAGCATTAAAGAGCCATTACTCTGCGCATTAATATCTTCATTCTTTCATTCTGTATTCTTCAATCATTTGAATTTATTACGCAGACTATCATAAGCTTTACATTTAAACCACTCTTTGAGTGTTAGTGAAAGATCTGTCTGTCTGAAGTTGTATTTATTACAAACCAAATCTCTCAAACAAACCTGAGTGAGCCTGAAGAGGCTAAGTGTGCAAAGAATACTTGTCTCGAGCCTGAAGAGGCTATGTGTGCAAACAATACTTAGAGTCTCAGAACTTTGATCGGTTATAGTGGATAAATCTTGGTCTTGCCAAGAGGACCGGCGTAGCTCTTTGCTTTGAAGAGTGAACCAGGATAAATAACTGTGTCAATCTCTCTTTCCTTATAACCTCTTTAATTGTTTTAGTTTTCTTATTCGTTTATCAAGTGGTGTGTTTGCTAAAGTCTCTGCAAGGTACAACTGTCATGCTAGGTGGAGGCCACATGGGCACTTAACATGCCACATAAGCGCCGTTAATGGCGTCAACGAACCCTGACTAACGGAGGGACTACCTTGATCAATGTTTGACAGTTTCAGGGATCTTTTTGGAATTTCGTTAATTTGAGGGACCAACTTGCACTACAAGAAAATTGAAGATTAGCTACGACAAATTTAGCGGCTAATTCGTAGTTAATCTCTAGCAAACAAATTTAGCTACAGATTTGCTACGAATTAGCTACAATATTGGTGGTAGCATAATTTGAGTGGCAAATCAGCTAGCAAAAGTTTTCCTAGCTAACTTTAAAAGTTTCCTAGCAATTTTATAGTTAATATATAGCAAAATGTTGTTCAATATTCATTTTTCCTAGCAATATAACTAGGATATTATTATAGCAATTTTATAGTCAATCAATAGCTAAAATTTAATAGTGATTTTATAGTTATTTCCTAGCATTGAGTGCTTTTTTCTAGCTAAATGATTACGATATTGTCATAGCGATTTTATAGTCAATCAATAGCTAAAATTTCATAGTCATTTTATAGATATTTCCTAGCTATTCTCTTTTTTATTTATCTGTTTTATTTCATATTACTTCTTATTTATAATAAAGTAAAATAATCTACACTTGAAGAGAATCTATTAAGAAAACAAGTACCCAACCCAGCACATGCAGTGCTAGGGAAGGAAACTTGGCAAGTCTAATTACAAACAGTGGTTCACCCAAAACAAGAACACCACAAAATGATAATCCCAAAAATCCTTGATCAACACTACAAACCAAAGAGACATAATAGGACCAAAAAGTAGTAGTCTACAAAATTAACCCAATACAGAACCAGAAAAATTAACTGGTTTCTTCACAAAAGTAGCATTTTTAAATTGAATACAAAATGAGAAATGAAATCATAAGTAGTTAATCATTCATCCTCGTGATCTTCCTCATCTACTCCATGATCTTCCTCACCTACTCCACCTTGTAATGGTGCTTGCTTTATGAGATTTCTAACTTGGGAGACACCAATCAATCTATGTCATATTATATAGTATATAGTTCAATTCCAGGATAGGGTTAGAGATTAGATTCATTTACCTGGTTTTTGGTAGAAACCAGAGAAGTTCTTCAGTCTTGATTTCTCTGTATGGCAGTGCTACTGAAAGTTCGAGTGTTCTACACAAATGTTAACATATCAGCTACATTGTTAATTAACTCAACAAATGTCATACAGGGTAAAAATAGAACGGAAGTTGCATTTCACCAAGACTTCATTGTCAGGTCCATATATGCAGCCAAAAGAGAGATATTAATGTTGTGGTGTGTGAAGGTCTGAGAGCCACAAGTTAGAAGATGTGCTTATGTGTATCAAACTATAATAATATAAAGTGTCTCAAACTATTATTAGAGAAAAAACAACACTCCCTCTCCAATAAACTATTATTAGCAGCAGCAGCATCACAATTCCACCAACACTATTCAACGGTAGCACATAGTAAAAAACAGCATCAGTAGACCCATAACCAAATTAAGATTAGGCACTTGACAGAAGTTAGAATCCCCTTCAATAACCTATAACCAAATGACCCATTTAGCCAAACAGAACACCAACAATTATGTTATATTCCAATTTTATAAACTTAGAAGCTAACCATAGCTCCAGAGAAAACATTATAAAGCATTGCACACATGAGCCACAAAGTTAATGGAAGGTAAGAAGAGAACAAACCAAATTCATAATAATTCTGCAAGTTAGTAAATCTGCTTATACAAAGAAAGTCAAAATAAGGAGTATGGAATACTTCACCTCCTTTAGAGTTAACAATACCCACAGGTTGTCAAAGGAGTTGACTAATCTCATTCCTCTAAATTTTGATTTACCAAGTTTCAAAGAACCAAAAACTAAGACAACAGATATTGAACATGGGTACTTATTTTTCTGATGAAAGAAACTCAGTCCTTCAAAAGATTTTTAACTAGCTCAATATTAAAGGGTTAAGTTAAACTATGTAGTTCTAGCTAGATTAATCCACACAATATACATGCAAGCATGTTAACATTATCACTTACAACTAGCATTATCATTTACTTGAAAGCCTAAAATTATGTGGTAAGACACAAACAAATAAAGAGAGAATCACTAACCACTGAGTAGCTGGAATCCTGTAATCTGGTTCTGGAATCCTGTAATATGGCCTTCTTCACCCTCCTTCCAAGATGTCAACACAAATATCACACACATGCAAACACTGAATCGCATAGCAAGAAGAATTACACTGAATCTATTGCAATATTCTTGTCCATCACATGAACTCAAAATAGCTAAGTCATTATCAAACACTGAATCTGCAATATCCTGAGCATAATGGCTAGGCCATTTCATCATTCTTCTAGTATAGAAGGAAAAAGACAGAAATTAGGATTTGGCACTTGACAACAGATATTGAACTAGTTCAATTGAAGGATTAAGTTAAACTATGTAGTTCTAGCTAGATTAATCTACACAATATACATGCAAGCCTAAATTGCACAACAACTAAAGAGATAATTACTAACCACTGAGTAGCACGATTGGAATCTTGTAATCACTGAATCACACGGGAAAAACTGAATCGCACAGCAAGAAGAAGCAAGATCTATGAGGTTTCAGAGAAGAAGCAAGGAGAAGAACCTGAAAATCAACATAAAATCAAAATTCAAGAAGAATCATGAAGATGAATCACAAATTGAAGGATGAAGTTGAATCGCAAGCTGAATCGCAACCTTCGAGGTGTTAATCACGAACGCTGAATCGCAGATTTGAACCTTCAAAGAGAGAGCGTGAAGAGAGACTGAGAAAGGGGGTGAGTTTTGGACAAAGAAACAAAAAAAGCACCGAGACCGAGGGATAAGTGATAAAAAACTAAACAGTAGCTAATGAACAGTTAATTAGCTGAAGATTAACTCCTAATTTAATTGGCAGGTAAAATTAGTAGCAAAATTAAGAAATTCCTGAAGTGCATATTAGCTACATTGCTAACATTTAACTAATCAAACTTATTATGGTGGGTCATGTGTGTCTTTAGCCTCCATTCTATATAATTAACTCAACAAATATCATACAGGGTAAAAATAAAATGGAAGTTGCATTTCATCAAGACTTCATTGTCAAACTCATATGTGCAGCCAAAAGAGATATATTAATGTTGTGGTGTGTGAAGGTCTAAGAACCACAAGTTAGAAGATGTGCTTGTGTGTACCAAACTAAAATAATATAAAAATTGGAATTGTACCTTTTATATCAAAATAAAATAGCCTGCTTACTAAAAAAAGAATAAAAGACAACAATGATGAATCTCACTCTAGTGGTTTGAGGAAATAAAAGACAACAATAAAGGAAAAAGTCAACACGAAAATTGGAATGGAAAATATAAGACAACTTGTAACAGAGCGAAAAGGTAGCTGGCAAAAATATGTTGTAGACTCTGAAACAAACTACATAGACCATTGTCCTAATTTCCACCTCTCTCAATTACGTTGTCTTCAACTAATGATTACCTGTAACAACAGAAACAATCCAAGTAGACCAATAGTTACTGTAACCACTTGATTATCTGTGTAAGCCAATCCACCAACCACACCTGGTAGTACAATTTTAAGTCATAATAATTCAGCAAGTTAGTGAATCCGCTTTTAAAAAGAGAAAGTCAAAATAAGGAGTATGGAATGAGACACCCCGTTGTGCCCCATTGTATTATTAAATTAGAACCTTATTATTTATTTACTTAATCGCGCGCTTATCGTTGAAAATACGTAAAAATTAAAACTTAATTAATAATCATATACTTCTGCAAATATAAAACACACCAAAACTATATTACATAAATACACATATATTCATCCTTTATTTTACACAACATTGTTTAGGGTATCCTCTCAGTAGGATCCCACACAGGTACTTATTTATACAAACTGCTTATAACTAACGGAAAATAAAAATGTCTTATAAAACTCACTGGCCCTAAACTTACTACACTATATTATTAGGATCAGTAGGTTGTTCTCCAGTGTCAGCTTCATACAGAATGTCATTCAACTCCTCAACAACCTCCGTCTCATACATGGTTCCATCCATCTCCTCAGCAACATATTCGTCCATCTGGTTTTCTAACTAACAAAGTAGACATACACAAAAATACAGAAATAGGGAGATAAGAAATAGTTCTATCATCATAAGAGGAATAGATTCATAACATATAATACAATAATAGTCACAAACATGCATCACTCACAATTTACAATCATCCATACTTTATAACATCATCCTCTACCCTCCAACTCATGCAACTAAACCTTTATGCTGATGTGGCCACTGCTAATCCTGTCACACATCCCTCGTTAGGAATGTCAGTCAGTCGTCCAAGTGACACGTTCCCAACGCCGGTGCACATTCTCGTCCATGGTGAGAATGCTCATGCAAAGCAATGACACTATAGCTGTACAGTACCGTCGGTGCACACCCTGATTTTCTCTCTCATCTCTATCAAGGGTACTCATGCATAGCAATGACACTATAGTTGCACAACTTAACTTCTAATTTGGAACGGTCCACGAGAACTTCGGACCTCGTGTATCTCAAATACACGATAATGAAGAACAATGCAACATATGATTCTCACTGACTTTTATCAATAACAACCTAGTACCTCAAGCTTTTCCTCATAACCTCCACTTACATTCTATATCACATCACTTCTATAAAATAATAGCGAGGTACCTCTAATTCATATTCAAAACTCTCATCCAAACAAAATACCTCCGAGCAATATATATCTTTACTTAAAATCAACTAAGCAATTTATCAAATCAGGCAGATCATGCATAACACAATAATCAATAAAATATTCAAACACCAAAATAAACATCACATGCAGTAGAATACCTCAACCAGCGGATCACAAATAGTCAAAAGTAAATAATTCAGACATCCTCAAATATGAATAATTAACCTAAGGCGATAAACCTACAATTCCCAAATCGTCATTGGTATTACGGAAAAGTTTCCAATACGATTTTGGTATTGTCGATTATTCGACCACTAGTAAGGTTTACGTCGCCCTACACCATTATTATAAATTATATACTACTTATCGGTTCCGACGGTGGAATAGCTCTTTCTCCCACCTGAGCTTATCTCCGGAAACACGAACTTCCCACTCCTCGTCACGACCCTACGATTATTAAATCAACCTTCCACCAATAAAAATAAGAATGAATTAATCAAACAAAATTCATCCTTAACCACAAAAGGCTAGGTTCGGCTATGAAAACCCAAAATAAGGCTAGGGATTTCAAAACTTCACAAACACTTAGATCAATGATCCTTAAGCATTTATAATTATAAAACCAATGATCATAACTAAAGGAATTGAAACAAAATCCTCTAACCCAAAGGTTAGGGTTTCGGCCTATATTATAAAAATAGGCTAGGAAATTTAGTTCGATTCAAGCTCTTGGATTTATATCATATAGGTACTAGAGAGCTCAAATCAAGCATTAGATTTCAAAAATGAAAACAAAATCATGAACCCTCCTTTGAGTGAGATTCGGCCACTTAAAGAAAATAGGGAATGAAAATGTTTTTGATTACATGCTCTTGGATAATGAAATTAGAAGACATCACAAGATCATAGAAATTGGTTTCACATTAAAAGGATTTTTCTACAATTTTCTAGAATTATTTGAAGTTCTAGATCTAGGAATGGAAATTTATGAAAACTTGATGATCATGGCTTGATCTTACAAAATATATGAAGGAGAAGACTTAGATGATTAAGGAGAAGAGATTTTACCTCTTGAAGATTGAAGAAATGAAGAAAATGATCAACCTTCACTAAGTTGAAAACTGGTCAGCTTGAGGGTGTGATGGTATTGTGAGTGTATCTCACAATATACTCATCCAAAAATCACGAACTTTGGCTTGCTAGAAATATAAGAAGAAAAGGAACAACTTTGGTGTTTAAGGTTTCATTTGGTTCGGATTAACAGGGGTGAAAAGGGCCTTCTTTCTGCTGTTTCGTGGGTTGCTGAGAATTCTGGGCAGTTTCGGTATTTTGAGCCTATCTCCCAATCCACTTATCCGTTTTTTATGATATATTGTTTTTTGGAAATAAGAGAGAAATAGGAACAACTTTTATGTTGAGAGTTTTCTGAGTTTCAGAAAGTAAGAGGGTCATATTTTCGGTGGGAATTCAGTGTTCTTATGAGTTTTGTAACTTAGTTGGTGAGGAAGATGAAGAGAATGAAGGTGATGAAGAAATGAAGAAATCAAGGAGAATTTTGGGGAGGAATGCCATGGGGGAAAGAGGGGTATTTATAGGTAGGGAATTGTCTTAACCTAGATTAAGTTTAACTAACCATGGTTAAGTTAAGATATAAATATCTAGATATTTTCAAATAAATATCTTGATATTTTAACTAAATATCTAGATATTTCCAAATAAATATCTAGATATTTTAACCAAATATCTAGATATTTCCATCCGTTCCAGGCCCCGTCGATTACCCACTTTAATGACGAAATGCCTGAACGTCGTCGAATATCTTATTTTTTTACGAAATTTTATGAAAATAGCCTATCTTGTTGGAAACATGATAAAAACATACTTTGTTTCGTTCATGAGTCAAAATTAGGTTTTCTGCTCAGTAAAATTATACTGTCAGTGAAAACGCTGACCGGGTTCCATCTGAATTTTCAACCCAAATTTTTATCGTAAACTTCTACCCTAAGATAGTGTATGAATATGATTTTTATTTCATAAAATCAATCTCCATGAACTCGGATAAAAATATAAATAAATACAATTATACCGGTTAATACATCGAAAATATTTTTACTGAAAAAAATAAAAATCGGAAAATAAAAAGTAGGGTGTTACATTACTACCCCTCTTAGTTGTTGCATATCTGCTTCACGTTCCCAAGTAGCATCTCCAGTAGTTTCATCCCATATGACCTTAACTAAAGGAATTTGTCTACCGCGAAGCTCCTTAATCTCTCTATCTTCTATCCTTACAGGTAGAGCCTCATACTCTAGATTCTCTCATAGTTGTATAGACTCAGACTCAATAACATGTGAAGGATCATGATAATATTTTCTCAACTGAGAAACGTGAAAGACATCATGAAGGTTAGCAAGGTTAGGTGGTAAAGCAATATGATAAGCAACTGGACCAATCCTTCGAAGAATCTGGAAAGGTCCGATGAATCTAGGAGTAAGTTTTCTAGTTTTGATAGCCCTGCCAATTCCGGTCTTCGGAGTGACTCTCAAAAACACGTGATCACCCTCCTGGAATTCTAAAGGTCTCATTCTCTGGTTACTGTAGCTCCTTTGCCTATCCTGTGCTTTCTTCATATTTTCCCTTATCTTCTTAACTTGTTCCGTAGTCTGTTGCACCACATCTGGACCCAAGACTTGATTTTCACCAATCTCATACCAACATAACGGGGTCCTACACTTTCTACCATACAAAGCCTCATATGGTGCCATCCCTATACTACTGTGAAAACTATTGTTGTAAGTAAATTCAATCAATGGCAAGAACTCATCCCAACTACCAGTGTGTTCCAAAACACAAGCTCTTAAAAGATCCTCCAATGATTGAATCGTCCTTTCTGACTGTCCATCTGTTTGGGGATGATAAGCAGAACTCATCCTCAATTTGGTCCCTAAAGCCTTGTGCAACTGTTTCCAAAATCTAGATGTAAATCTAGGATCTCGGTCTGAGACAATGCTCGATGGCACACCATGCAACCCATAGGTAAGAAGTGAGCACACTTCGTCAAACTATCAATGATAACCCAAATCGCATCATATCTCTTAGAAGTTCGTGGTAATCCAACCACAAAATCCATAGCTATGCTATCCCATTTCCATTCTAGGATATCTAATGATTGTAATAAACCCGCCAGCTTTTGATGCTCTATCTTGGCCTTCTGACACACCAGGCAAGATAAAACATACTCTGCTACCTCTTTCTTCATCCTCGTCCACCAAAACAATTTCTTTAAATCCTGATACATTTTAGTGGATCCAGGATGAATACTCAACTTACTCTTATGTGCTTCTTCTAATATCACCTTCCTAAGTTCTAAATCCTCTGGAACACATATTCTATCCCTAAACCTCAGTACACCATTTGTTCCTCTACTAAACTCAGAAATCTTACCCTCATCTATACCTCTACTTATCTCCTGTAGATATAGATCCTGAACCTGTTTATCCTTAAGATCTCTTATAAAATCACTACTAATAGTGATCATACGTAAGCAAATTTTATCCTCAACCAGCTCCATTCCTAAGTTCAAATCTATGAACTGTTCCAGTAATTCCAACTCTTTAACCATCATTGCGGACACATGCAATGATTTCCTACTCAAGGCATCCGCTACCACATTCGCCTTCCCAGGATGGTATAGTAAATCAAACTCATCATCTTTGATAAACTCCATCCATCTTCGTTGTCTCATATTCAACTCCTTTTGGTCGAATAGATACTCCAGACTTTTATGGCCACTGTAAACACTAATTTTTTCTCCATACAGAAAGTGTCGCCATATTTTTAATGCGAACACTATGGCTGCTAATTCCAAATCATGAGTCGGGTAGTTCCTCTCATGAATTCTCAATTGTCGGGAAGCATAAGCCACCACTCTTCCCCCTTGCATTAGAACACAACCTAAACCTTGGTATGACACATCACAGTATACGTCAAACTGTCCTAATGGATCCGGTAAAGTCAACACAGGTGATGTAGTCAACCTTTCCTTCAGCTTTTGGAAACTCTGTTCACAGTTGTCTTTCCATACAAAAGCTGTATTTTTCCTCGTCAACTGCGTTATAGACAACACAATCTTCGAGAAACCCTCTATAAACCTTCGATAATATCCAGCTAACCCTAGAAAACTTCGTACTTCACTTACCGACTTAGGCCGTTCCCATTTAAGAACTGCCTCAACCTTTGCTGGATCTACTGCTATACCTTCCTTGTTGATCACATGTCCAAGAAATTGGACTTCTTCTATCCAAAACTCACACTTGGAAAGTTTAGCATAAAGCTGCCTATCCTTCAGAACTTGCAGCACCACCCTCAAATGTTTCTCATGATCTTCCCATGTACGAGAATAGATAAGGATGTCGTCGATGAACACAACAACAAACTTATCAAGGAACGGTCTAAATATCATGTTCATATAATCCATGAACACTGCTGGCGCGTTAGTCACACCGAACGACATAACTAAATACTCGTAATGTCCATACCTTGTCCTAAAAGCCGTTTTGAGTATATCTTCCTTCCTTACTCTAATCTGTTGGTATCCAGATCTCAAATCAATCTTGGAAAATACTGCTACTCCTTTCAATTGATCCATCAGATCATCTATCCTAGGCAACAGATACTTATTCTTAATTGTTACCTTGTTCAACTGTCTATAATCTGTGCACAACCTAGTACTTCCATCTTTCTTCTTAACAAACAACACCGGAGCTCTCCATGGTGAAACACTCGGTCTTATGAACTCTTTTCCCAACATGTCATCCAACTGTTTCTTTAACTCCGCCAATTCTATAAGTGACATTCGATAAGGCGTCATAGACATATGTCCTGTCCCAGGTACAAGATCTATGGTGAATTCCACTTCTCGTTCTGGTGGTAAACCTGGAACGTCGGGAGGGAAAACTTCATGAAACTCTCTCACGATAGGCATAGAATCTATACTAGGAGTCTCAGTAGTTTCCACCGCGAACAGCATCACGTACTGTCGAGAATCGTCACTCCTCATGGATACTCCATCATTGGCAGAGACTATACTAGAAGACTCAAGAAATGATAAGGTCTTACTAGAACAGTCTAGCATTACATGGTTAGCCGAAAGTCAATCCATGCCAAGAATAACATCTATCTGTTGGATAGGCAAACAAACAAAGTCTACAATAAATGTCCTATTCTCAACAACTATAGGACACTGTAAACAGATAGACATAGTAGTCAAAGGATTACTAGTTGGAGTAGATACTGTAAGGGTATAAGGTAATTGAGAAACAGTTAATTTTAATTGATCCACACACTCATACGAAATAAATGAATGCGTAGCGCCTGAGTCAAATAACACATACGAGAGTCTACCAGCTATCAAACACATACCTTGTATAAGATCAGCAGATTGAGAGGATTCAGCTCCCCTTACGGTAAACACTCTTCCAGTGGCCTGAGGTCTTGCTCCCTGTTGTCCTACTGTTGTGACTCCTCTTCCAGCTCCACCCCTATCGCCTCCATTTCCTTTACCTGCAGCTATCGGCTGTTGCCTAGCCTGCTGTCTGCAATCTCGGGCCATATGACCTATTTTCCCACAGTGAAAACAACTAGGTCGCTCCATGCAGTCTCTAAGATAATGCGGTCCTCCGCATCTGAAACAAGATAAGCCTTGCTGCTGTTGACCAGCTCTAACCACTGGTGCTGGTGCCAGTGTCTGCACTGGTCGGGCATATGGTCTCTGTCTCCATTGAGAGTTACTACCTCCTCGCCTCTGAAAACCCGATCGAGTAGGACCTCCAATCCTCAGTTGTCTCTGCTCATTAGCCAGCCTCTGATCTATATTTTCGATGGCACTGCATCTTTCCACCAGCTCTGGAAAACTCTGGATATCAAGAGATACTATAGCCCTCTGGAGTTCATGTCGGAGTCCTTCCTCAAACCTTATACATTGCCAATCTTCATTTGGGAATCTCTGGTAAAATTCAGAATACTTAATCATAGCCTCAAATCGTGATGCATAATCACCAACAGTCATGTTGCCTTGTTTGAGACTCATGAATTCCTTTTCTTTCTCGCGTCGAACTAGACGCGGAAAATACTTCTCAAAGAAGCAGTCACTAAACAGCCGCCAGTTGATAAATCTGCCTTCGGTAACCAGCAATCTTCGCTTGCCTCTCCACCAAGACTCTACTCCTCCAGTTAGCATGAAGGCATCATACGTCACTTTCCTATCCTCTCTGCAGTGCATGGTATCGAATATCTTCTCGATCTCTTGTACCCACCATTCTGCCTTCTCTGGGTCATAATCTCCTCAGAATTGGGGTGGCTTCCCTTTCAGGAAAGTAGTCATTCCGGCATCTTCAGCTGCTGCAGCTCTCCTTTGATTCTGTTGTTCCTGTTGTTCTTTGTTCATCTGCAGCATCTCTGCATTCTTTTGTGTTTGTAATAGCAGGGCAGTAGCTATGTTTTTCATGGTATCTTGAGTCTCAGATGACTCTCCTCCACTTCCGGTATGATTATTTTCCACATTGTTAGCTCCAACAATTCTTTCAAGAGTTCTGTCATCACTATCGATCGGACGTCCTCTTCCACGAGCCATGATTCTGTAAAAAATCATTCACTCTTATCAGTATGACATATAATACCACATAGACAAGTATATAAATACCATATGCCACACTAATGTTAATTCTTGCATCGGATTCGGACAAACTACCCATCTTCTAAGCATAGTTAAAATCCGATGTGGAATCAACTAGACACGGCTAGTAACAATATCCTAGACCTCACAGTCCGATTAGAATCGAACTGCTCTGATACCACCAAATGAGACACCCCGTTGTGCCCCATTGTATTATTAAATTAGAACCTTATTATTTATTTACTTAATCGCGCGCTTATCGTTGAAAATACGTAAAAATTAAAACTTAATTAATAATCATATACTTCTGCAAATATAAAACACACCAAAACTATATTACATAAATACACACATATTCATCCTTTATTTTACACAACACTGTTTAGGGTATCCTCTCAGTAGGATCCCACACAGGTACTTATTTATACAAACTGCTTATAACTAACGGAAAATAAAAATGTCTTATATGACTCACTGGCCCTAAACTTACTACACTATATTATTAGGATCAGTAGGTTGTTCTCCAGCTTCAGATTCATACGGAATGTCATTCAACTCCTCAACAACCTTCGTCTCGTACAGGGTTCCATCCATCTCCTCAGCAACATATTCGTCCATCTGGTTTTCTAACGTAACAAAGTAGACATACACAAAAATACAGAAATAGGGAGATAAGAAACAGTTCTATCATCATAAGCGGAAAAGATTCATAGCATATAATACAATAATAGTCACAAACATGCATCACTCACAATTTACAATCATCCATACTTTATAACATCATCCTCTACCCTCCAACTCATGCAACTAAACCTTTATGCTGATGTGGCCACTGCTACTCCTGTCACACATCCCTCGTTAGGAATGTCAGTCAGTCGTCCAAGTGACATGTTCCCAACGCCGTGCACATTCTCATCCAGGGTGAGAATGCTCATGCAAAGCAATGACACTGTAGCTGCACAGTACCGTCGGTGCACACCCTGATTTTCTCTCTCATCTCTATCAAGGGTGCTCATGCATAGCAATGACACTATAGTTGCACAACTTAACTTCTAATTTGTAACGGTCCACGAGAACTTCGGACCTCGTGTATCTCAAATACACGGTTATGAACAACAATGCAACATATGATTCTCACTGACTTTTATCAATAACAACCTAGTACCTCAAGCTTTTCCTCATAACCTCCACTTACATTCTATATCACATCACTTCTATAAAATAATAGCGAGGTACCTCTAATTCATATTCAAAACTCTCACCCAAACAAAATACCTTCGAGCAATATATATCTTTACTTAAAATCAACTAAGCAATTTATCAAATCAGGCAGATCATGCATAACACAATAATCAATAAAATATTCAAACACCAAAATAAACGTCACATGCAGTATAATACCTCAACCAGTGGATCACAAATAGTCAAAAGTAAATAATTCAGACATCCTCAAATATGAATAATTATCCTAAGGCGATAAACCTACAATTCCCAAATCGTCATTGGTATTACGAAAAAGTTTCCAATACGATTTTGGTATTGTCGATTATTCGACCACTAGTAGGGTTTAGGTCGACCTACACCATTATTATAAATTATATACTACTTATCGGTTCCGACGATGGAATGATTCTTTCTCCCACCTGAGCTTATCTCCGGAAACACGAACTTCCCACTCATCGTCACGACCCTACGGTTATTAAATCAACCTTCAACCAATCAACATAAGAATGAATTAATCAAACAAAATTCATCGTTAACCACAAAAGGCTTGGTTCGGCTATGACAACCCAAAATAAGGCTAGGGATTTCAAAACTTCACAAACTCTTAGATCAATGATCCTTAAGCATTTATAATTATAAAACCAATGATCATAACTAAAGGAATTGAAACAAAATCCTCTAACCCAAAGGTTAGGGTTTTGGCCTATATTAGAAAAATAGGCTAGGAAATTTAGTTGAATTCAAGCTCTTGGATTTATATCATATAGGTACTAGAGAGCTCAAATCAAGCATTAGATTTCAAAAATGAAAACAAAATCATCAACCTTCCTTTGAGTGAGATTCAGCCACTTAAAGAAAATAGGGAATGAAAATGTTTTTGATTACATGCTCTTGGATAATGAAAGTAGAAGACATCACAAGATCATAGAAATCGGTTTCACATTAAAAGGATTTTTCTACGATTTTCTAGAATTATTTGAAGTTCTAGATCTAGGAATGGAAATTTATGAAAACTTGATGATCATGGCTTGATCTTACAAAATATATGAATGAGAAGACTTAGATGATTACGTAGAAGAGATTTTACCTCTTGAAGATTGAAGAAATGAAGAAAATGATCGACCTTCACTAAGTTGAAAACTGGACAGCTTGAGGGTGTGATGGTATTGTGAGTGTATCTCACAATATACTCATCCAAAAATCACGAACTTTGGCTTTCTAGAAATATAAGAAGAAAATGAACAACTTTGGTGTTGAAGGTTTCATTTGGTTCGGATCATAACAGGGGTGAAAAGGGCCTTCTTTCTGCTGTTTCGTGGGTTACTGAGAATTCTGGGCAGTTTCGGTATTTTGATCCTATCTCGCAATCCACTTATCCATTTTTTATGATCTTTAGTTTGTTGGAAATAACAGAGAAAGAGGAACAACTTTTATGTTGAGAGTTTTCTGAGTTTCAGAAAGTAAGAGGGTCATATTTTCGGTGGGAATTCGGTGTTCTTATGAGTTTTGTAACTTAGTTGGTGAGGAAGATGAAGAGAATGAAGGTGATGAAGAAATGAAGAAATCAAGGAGAATTGTTGGGAGGAATGCCATGGGGGGAAAGAGGGGTATTTATAGGTAGGGAATTGTCTTAACCTAGATTAAGTTTAACTAACCATGGTTAAGTTAAGATATAAATATCTAGATATTTTCAAATAAATATCTAGATATTTTAACCAAATATCTAGATATTTTCAAATAAATTTCTAGATATTTTTACTAAATATCTATATATTTCCATCCGTTCCAGACCCCGTCGATTACCCACTTTAATGACGAAATGCCTGAACGCCGTCGAATATCTTATTTTTTTAACGAAAATTTTGAAAATAGCCTATCTTGTTGGAAACATGATAAAAACATACTTTGTTTCGTTCATGAGTCAAAATTAGGTTTTCTGCTCAGTAAAATTTTACTGTCAGTGAAAACGCTGACCGGGTTCCGTCTGAATTTTCAACCCAAATTTTTATCGTAAGCTTCTACCCTAAGATAGAGTATGAATATGATTTTTATTTCATAAAAATCAATATCCATGAACTTGGATAAAAATATAAATAAATACATTTATACCGGTTAATACAGCGAAAATATTTTTACTGAAAAAATAAAAATCGGAAAATAAAAAGTAGGGTGTTACATGGAATACTTCACTTCCTTTAGAGTTAAGAACACCCACGAGTTGTCAAAGGAGTTAACTAATCTCATTCCTCTAAATTTTGATTTACCAAGTTTCAGAGAACTAAAAACTAAGGCAATTCAGATGAAAAAAACTCGGTCCTTCAAAAGATTTTAACTAGCCCAATTAAAGGGTTAAGTTAAACAATGTAGTTCTAGCTAGATTAATCCACACAATATACATGCAAGTATTATGGAGAGTAATATACACAATCAGCTAAAAGATGTAGAGCACGTTAGCATTATCACTTACGAAAATCAGCACAAAAAATATCAAACCCCAAAGTTCATGGTAATGTGGCTGACAAACTACAAAAAATCCTGCATATGATCTATCTCATACACACACATTCACCCTCCTTCCAAGCTGTCAACACAGATATCACACACACAACTAGAATTGAAATTATATTAGTGTTTCAAAGAAGCAACAATAAAAATCAACATGCAAAGAGTAAATAGCAAAATCCAATGATGTAGAAAAAATCCACAATACGCTTAGAGTGCCCAAAATTTAAACATCACTAACTCAATAAACATGCCAAAAATTCTGATCAATACAAGAGAACTTTACTTAAGCATTTTGTCGAACAAGTGGGGTGCAATACAGGAAATGGAGTATAGATCACATCATTCACATGCATTTAACAAATCGCAAACAAATTGAGAGAGAGAAAAAGCAAATTGACAAATCTTACCTTCAAATTTCAGATCGAACTTCAAGCAATTCTTGTCTTCAAATTACAGACCCCTCACCTTCAAATCTCTTCAAATCATGACAACACGAGAGAAAGAGAACATTAGCGATATATATAGAGAGAGATTGAAGAAAGAGAGTGAGCAGAGAGTGCGAGAGTGAGCAGAGACCACCATGCGAGAGTGAGCAGATCGAGCCTGAGATGCGGAGAGAACCACACCACCATGCGAGAGTGAGCAGAGAGTGCGAGATATTGAGTGTGAGCACTGAGCAGAATATGTGAGAGTGTGACTGAAATGTAAAACAATTTTTTTATAAAAAAATAGTTAATAGTAGCTTAGATTTAACCGTAGCAAACAAGTAGTTAATTAACTTGAAATTAGGTACAGGTTTTATTACTAGCTAAAATTTGTAGCTAAGTACTGTTTTTCTTGTAGTGTTGATACGACCTCACAGTTTCAGGGACCATTTTGACTTACTCCAAAATTTCATAACAGACGTGCAATAGCCACCAAGGTCTATGGAATTTTTGACAAATGTAGATGATCAACCTACAACCCATCTTGAGCATCCAAATACATTTGTGTTAGTATCAGAATATTTAGCCCACTTTTGATCGAGACAAACGATAATTGCATGAATAATTTGGTAATTCCAAAAATATTTTAAGTCTAAAGTAAATTAAAAATACTAGAAAAAGCACACATTATAAGCAAATGACATAAATATTCTAGAGTTATTCTTGAGACTATAAAAATGTATGATGATTGAGACTATTTTGAGGAATATACACTATAATATCTTGGTTGAATACAAAATTCTCTTGCAATGAGGACTGCTTTGTATATATTACGGATAGATTATAGATGGTAGATACTACACTAATACTCATCATTATGATTAAGTTGGACATGTTTGGCACGAATTATTTTCGAGAGTAATGATAAATAAACACATTTTTGGTATTCAACATCGTACATATATACATATTTACACTTGTTTATTATTTTCTCTCTCTCATCACATGTATTTAGCACTTGAGAACAACCCACCGTCATATGATGTCTATACTTGATGTCCCAAAAATATGTTGATTTATCATTACTCTTTTTTCGACAATATACAACAATGGTTTAAGCAGAAAACTCAAAATTTGTGGATTAATGTCCAAGAATATACTTGTTCAACATGAAAATATGATTTAAGATAATTTTGTACCTGGAAAAGTAGGAGGATACAATAGACGTGTCTAATTTAAAATAAACATATCTTGCCTAATTTAAAACATGATTTTTAACCTTTCAGGGTTCGTTTGGTGGTCAGGATAGGATAGAGACGGATATGATAAAAGAACATGATAGGAGTATGATATGATATGAGCAGGATAAGCTGTTATCATATCCGACGTTTGGTGTCCACCAGATAACCAACCGGACAACATTATAATTTAAGTATGAATTTTAATTTTTTTCGGTTTTATTCTAAATGTTTTCATCTTTTATTAGATTTTAGTTTTTTTTTATAATTTTCATTATTTAAAATTATACAAAAAGACAAAATTATCCTTGTGATAAAATTACATATAATTTTTTAAATATTGTCTAACTAAAATTAATTTTTTATATTTTTAAATATTCATTTTTTGTTTTTACTTTACATATAGTTAAATTATTAGAATGTTTTTTTATATTTTACAGTTTTTTAAAATAATATAAAATAACAAAATTAGCATTGTTATAAAATAAAAATAAATTTTAAAATGAATTATTAATATTTTTATTATCTTAAATATTTTATATTTTATTATACCTTTTTTTGGTAACCATGTTAAATTTTATTATACTTTAATTATTTTATGTATTATATATTTTTATGTTTTATTATACTTTAAATCACCCTATTCTATTTGTTACCAGAAAAAAATACCTTATCCTATCCTGTTGAGTGCTAACTCAACCCTCCCCTCGTGATACAATTTTAACTAGATAGACAGGATATGATAAGTGACAGGATTGCCTTATCATATCCTCGCCTGCCACCAAACAACAGATTTGAAACGAGGATATGATAAACTTTATCCTATCCTGTCTCTTTCATCCTGACCATCAAACGGGCCCTCAATGACGGTTAAGTTCACAACTTTGGAGCTGAGTAGGGAAGTATATGATAACATTTGAAGTATTTCGTCTCCAGAATGAAATTACACCTTCATCCTTCATGGTTCGAGCAAAACAATCAGAAATTCACTTATACAGCTCACATAACAGACCACTTTAATCGTATTATATTGATTTTGGATAAGTAATTTAACACGTCCAATTGGAGCAGCGACTGTCTTAGATGTAGCAGCAGACACTCCTACCATCAGAAAATCAATTAAAATCCAGCTGCTCCTTTATCTGCTGGAGCCGGCACAGTAATGGTCCTGAACCACTGATGGATGCTGTGGTGCATCAGCCATATTTGCATTCTAGATGGTGACCTGTGAAAATTTAAGCATCACAATGTCACATATCCAATGACAGCAAAGTAAAAAAAAATAAAACACCTTGTGAACAAAGCCCCGCCCTTCCTTCCTCCTGTAATGTTACACATTTCTCGATGAACTTGGTAATCGTGTAAATCTTTTATTTTCTTCTCAATTAAAAATCTATCTGATTTAGTTCTCCTCTTTTTTCATATATTTATTTATCATATTATATTTAAATTTGACGTTTCTCCGTGGAACTAAGTTGGAGCAACTTAGTCTTCATTGTCAACTTAGTCCACTGGAGCAGAGTTAAAATGGAACATTTGATCATATACTTTGCCCAATAAAATTATGTGCAAGATATAAATAAATAACATAAGCAAGAGGAATGGGGGCAGAGAACAAACGTTTTATTACCTCTGCATCCTTGACAATAGGGGCTTGGATCCCTGAAATGACTTTTTTTGCATCATATATCACTCTAACTGTCCCATTATTTGTATGCTTTAGTTTCACATTCCTGTATAATGAAATTGGGTAGGAAATGATGCACTATATTTTATTTAAGCATGATTCTCGAAAGTAATTCAGGCAATTCTATAACTTGCAATCAATATGTTCCTTTAGGATCCAACATGTTTGCTTGGTTTAGCTTTACTTTAAGAATTTTCCAATACTTCTACTATTATTCACATCATATACTTTTATAATATATCGTATGTATGAAGAAAAATGAAAGTTCAGACATGTTCTTAGAAGGAAGGTACCTATCCCAATGACAATAACTTTCAAGGATATTGACTCAAAGATCCTTTGATCACTTTATGATTTCCGCCAAGTCCTAGAAAAGAAGGACTTGATCTGTAAGATAACTAAGCCGCCATGCCTGTCTTTAGGCAGCGAATATTAACTGCACCAAACCAATTCAAGCCTGGAAATAGGAAGAATTCTAAATAAAAGGTGAGGACAATCCATTTCATATGTTTCTCCATGATTTAAGAGCTTCAGCTGCCTTATACCATGGAGTTGAGCCTCAATTGACCGACCTGCACATTTAGTTTGCCATACATATATACATGAATCTAAAGAGATTTGTTGAATAAGGGGCTGGCAATTAGAACTTGAAACTCAACATTCTTATATTTGGAACAATTTTAAGAGCCAAAGACAATAAAGTCAAATTTGGATCAAAATTTCATTATAAGCAATGTTTTGGTTAGTTCTGTATCCAAAATCAGAAAGATCTAAATGGGCTGACAATGAATTTTTAATAATTTTAACAAAATGCATATTTTTCTTTTTAGCTATAAATTATTAAACTCAACACTTAATATACAGGATGGGTGAATTAATTTTATAACAATGTGTCATACATAGAGAATCTCAGATTTCTTGCTGACATATGAGACATATGATCAGTGGTCAAGTAAATGCATAACAACAATGTAACTCATATATTTACAACACACCACCTGACGTCTGCATAATTTTCACTATCTGATTAAACTCATTCTTTTAAATCCAATGCATCCACATTCTTATCACAACTCAAAGCCAAAATACAGTTAGCAACTCTGATTAAACTGAAATACAAATCAACAAAACCAATGCTCTATAAAGCATTCACAAAATATAAACACTTAAACAAACTAATAGTAAATGTAGAAAAGCAAAATAGAGTTAAATCAAACTCACTGCCAACCTCATTTTATTTGAAGTCTTTTAGATCGATTAGCCACACAAAATAACAATTAGCAAAAACTTGAGTTCGTTATAACATTTTCTTCTTTGTAACAGCACCGCACTACTTCATACACTTAGCATAAGCATACATAAATCCCAAATCACTATACTTAGCATTCTTATTGCTGCAATTTATTGATTAGCATGCAGTGGTGATTAATAATGCACATAAATCTGATAATTATATAATTAAGAAATACCTTGGAAATGCTTCAGTTGAGTTGAGGTCACAGACAACTCTCTTTGCATCCAAATTCCATGCCTTAATGCACCCATATGATGTACCTTTTAGAAGCTTTTATAAAGAGGAACAACTTAATAACTTGAATAGACAATCTTATTTAATCAATAAAATGGACAATAAAATTTTAGTGCCACAATATATGGTTGCATTTCTAAACACTGGAGTTGATGTATCATATATTCATATCCTTTTTTAAAACATGTAGAATAAACAAAGATCAAATTGTTTGAGAGATTTCACAAAACTTAAGGAAGAGCTGCAGTTTTGACACTCCAAAGGAGTCCTAACAGTCCATCCGACCAAGTTTGGAAGACCTCTATAACATCTGTTATAAAGGAACTTATTGCAGAAATATTAAAGAAACATAATTTCAAAATTACCTAATGATGATCAATAAGAAAAACAAAAACACACACAAAGAAGTTAATAACTTTTCATTAGATGGGCTACTAAGATAAATAAGTCCAATAAATATGTAGTAGATATGTAGTCTTATTCTTCAAAGATTCTTCATTAATGATATATGAATATGGAGCTCATGTGGAACGTGGGGAGTTATGATTATTGAACCAACAATTATAAGATTGTTAAATCGTTAATTACAACTTACATGTACCATGCATACATAAAAAGGATATTCAATATTTTACAAAATCAATTAATTATATTTTCTAAAG
Organism: Sophora flavescens; assembly: GCA_030762895.1. Taxonomy (NCBI): domain Eukaryota; kingdom Viridiplantae; phylum Streptophyta; class Magnoliopsida; order Fabales; family Fabaceae; genus Sophora; species Sophora flavescens. The sequence goes on from CM061069.1 coordinate 149,251,890, forward strand.
TCTTTGAGCTTGAGCTCACGTGAATTAAGTCTTATTGTATAACTCAAAACTTCCAAGAAAAAAACACCCATTTTGTGATGCATATAATCAAAATGATTAGGTGGTTTAATAAGCTAAAAGTCTAAAACACATTAATGATGAGTTACATTTTGACAATAATCCTTAACTATGGAGCAAATCTTATATTGTTAGCGGGATTTGTCTTTTAGGGGATGTATTAAATTGAGGTTTTAAAATATTGTTTTAACTTTAAAAAGTCTTATGGATTTTAAAAGACTTTGTAGGAATGTAATGACTTTTAAAACTTTTTTTTAAAGATTGTTATAATCAAAATTCTCATGTCTGGATTTTAAAGGGTTTATATAATAAGACTTTTTAAGATTTGAATGGACAATATGGATTTATAAGATTTGAATGGACTATATGGATTTATAAGAGTTGAAAATAACACATTTTATTTAGCAAATATTCAAAGTTACAAAAGTCAACGGAAAAGATAACAAAGAAATGAATAGTTTTTAACCAAAATAAATAAATTAAAATCCAATACAAAATTTCTAATCTTTTAATAGTCAAATCGGTGTAGCTTCATGTCCTCCTAAGTAGCACTTCTCCACATATCTATAGCTATGCTAGCCCTCCACGCGTTAGCATCTTCTCGTTCCTGTTCTTGAGTTTGAACAATAGGTTCAGAATTATTTTCTTCATTAGCTGGTAATATTGAAGATGAAGATTCGTCTATTGGTTTAATTGGAAATTCATCAGAATGACATTCTTTGCGAAGGAAGTTATGTAGTGCTACACATGCTAACACAAGCTCTGCTTGTGTCTTAAATAGAAATGGAGGCGCTGACTTAAAAATTGTGAATCGCGATTTAAAAATCCCAAATATCCTCTTGATCACATTCCTCAAGGACGCACGGTGAAGATTGAATAAGTCATTTCCATTTTGAGGGTCATTACCATTACCTGCAAAATCTTGTAAATGATATCGCACACCTTAAAATGGAGCTAAAAATTGGCGCCGATTAGGAAATCCACAATCCACTAGGAAATATTTACATGATTAAATATATAAAATTATTATGAAAAGTAAAAGAAAAAAATATATTTATCATTTAAAAATTTAGTTCTTACCTTGGGCCACCTTAAGTCCATTCCTCCTTGTTAAAGCATCATTTAGTAACTTGGAATCATGAGCAGAACCCTCCCACCCCCTAAGTTACAAGCTGCTAATACATTTTGTGATATCTTTCCATGACGATTACGATAACTGCTTACATCTCATCCCCTCACCATTGCTCGAATATGTGTACCATCAATAGCTCTGATGCAATCCTAAAAAAAATAACAATAACAATATTATGGAAAAAATATATTATAATAATGACAATTATAATTACAGTAGGATTATAGTTAGATAATTACCACTTACCTTGAAATAAGGTAAAACCTTGTACTTTCCCTTATTTTAGCGGATACAGTCGATCCTGGTTTACCCATCAAATCAGATGCTATTGAGTTCAAAGCCTTCAAAATATTGTGAAAATTTTTACTTGCAATAAATTGTGACGGGCCAAACGTGTTACGAATTACGCAATATCAAGTATTTTGACCAACAATTTGTAGGAATGATGCAAGCATTTCTTCAATACAAATAAACCTTGTATCCTCTAAAGGTTTTTTTTCTCTCAGAATTGTGCATAATTTCCAGAATACATCTGGATACATTCTATATACTTGTCGGAAGATTACAGGATCATCGTTCCATGCTTGATGTATATAGTCATATCCTGTGCTAGTAATTCGTCGTCGAGTTAATGGACGTTCAATATTTTCAATAGCATCAAAATCAAAAATTGATTTAGCACATGATTTAATACATGAATTGCCATCACAGATAAATACATGGCTTCATAAAATTCTTCTTCTATTTCTGCATCATTCATATCTTCATCATCCATATCTTCAACCATTTTGTTTTCACCTATTTCTTTTTCCTCTGTCATCGTCTTCATACAAGCTTGATTGTGACATTGTACGTGTAAAAAAAAATATTTGAAACTGCAAACAATAAAAAGGAGAAAATAATAATGAATTAAAATTAATGCAATACTTTTTCACGTGACCAATGTTCCTACATTCTGAAAAAAATACTCCAGTTGCTTATGGAGGTGATTGACAAGGTACAGCTACGATAAATGTACAAGAAGATAACTTTGCACAAGTCTAAAAATTCAAAGTGGGCAGTACCCATCAATAAAAGACATAATCGAAGTCATGGTTAGAAGACTTGTCAAATATCAAAGGCATTTGTCCATAAATATAAATGCTTCACTTTACCAATAAAATATAATCAAAGTATAACCATGATAGTTCAACCAAAATATAACCAAAATATTTCAATAAACTACAATCAAAATAGCACTCCAAAAAGTATAGTTCAACAAAACCCAAGAAAAGTGTTTATTAACATATTAATATCCTAACTTGAAGTTTATCCAAGATGAGCGTTCTTCGGGTAATATCTTCAAGAAAAAGTCCTTCTTTGCTTTGGTATCAAGCAAATCAACCGCCATGTAACGAATTTTGTCATCTAAATTTGGGAACTCTTTTATAGCATCCCAAATATTACCCTTTCTCTCTCATTCTCTTGTATCTATTTCATTGAGCTCTCTATCTCTTTATCTTTTCTCCATTAGGTTAGATATTTTTTCAAAATGGACAGCAATACTTCTATTGCCAACCGAAAGATTTTTTAGAACCTTAGCTTGATTGTTGGTCCCAATTGAGCTAGGACTCGCTTCATACTCAGATCTACTTCGCTTATGACGGCTTGGTTTTTCAATGGGAACCTCCGAACCTAAAGGGGAATGAGACGGTGGCCTACATTGGCGAGGTGATGGAGGTTGGTACGGTGGTTCATAGTGATTTGGTGTTATTAACGCTTCATTGTTAGGATCATATGAAAAGTCTTCCATCCCGAAATATCTATTTCCTTCCCCAAAAGTTGTTGCATCGGTATCATCAACGCCTAAGGCAATAGAACCATTCCCATTAGCAACTCCACCACTGACGACAATCTTCAAATCTTCATAATCAATTGTACTTTTTTCTCGAAGTTTGCCGTGACTTGGGTCAAAGAATAAATTATTTATTGTTAATATATTGAAAATAACATAATGTACTAAACTTGTAAAGATTATGAATTAAGCTCACCTTCAAGTAATCTTTCCATACTTTATCAGTTATGGATGATAATTCTTGAAGTACCAAGATCTTTGAACATTATCTTGTTGAGAAGCAGAGGTTTCTGGTTCTTATTGAGGGAAGTCTTCTTCTTGATCATCAGCCTTAATTTCAGTTTTATCTCCAGAAATATTTAGATCAAGATTTGAAAAAGCTTCATCTAGCTCTGATAATTTCTTATCAGGCTGCTTGTCATCAAACTTGACATGAATACATTCTTCTACCACTAAAGTTATAGAATTATAAACTCTAAAGCTTTTTGAAGTTTCAGAATATCCTAATAGTATTCTATTATCTACTTTTGCATCAAACTTACCAAGTTGATCTTTAGTATTCAGTATATAGCATTTACAACTAGCGGGATGAAAATATGAAATGTTGGGTTTTCGTCCTTTCCACAATTCATAAGGAGTCTTGTTCGGAATAGGTATAATGTATATTCTGTTCTGAATGTAGCAGGCAGTGTTAATAGATTCATCCCAGAAGTGTCTAGGGACAGAATTATCATTGAGCATAGTCCTAGCCATCTCTTGAAGAGATCCGTTCTTTCTCTCTACCACACCATTTTGCTGTGGTGTTCTAGGTATTGAGAAGTTGTGAAGAATGCCACTTTCTTCATAGAACTTATGAAATAACTCATTTTCAAACTCTCCCCCATGGTCACTTCTGATTGAAGATATACACATGCCTTTTTCATTCTATACACGTTTACAGAATACAGAAAAGACCTTGAAAGACTCATCCTTGCGAGCTAGGAACATAACCCATGTCCATCTAGTGTAGTCGTCTACTATGACAGGATGTACTATATGTTGAGGGACTGAAACACAACCTGTTAAGTATCAGTCAACTATGTGACAAAGGCTTCAAAGTAAAATTCAATTCCAATAGTTGCTTAATAGAAAATCAGCATGATGAAAATTTGAAATTAATTGGACATAGGACAGATAACATCAATATGCTTGATTTAGATAATATCTCTTCAAATACTGCATGCTGTCTTATTTCAAAAGAAGAAGAGAATTGGCTTTGGCATAGAAGAATTGCACACATTCACATGAATTACTTGAATAAACTGATTCGTAAAAATCTTGTAGTTGGCTTGCCTAAACTAAAATTTGTGAAAGATGGACTATGTGATGCATGTCAAAAAGGAAAGCAAGTTAAGGTCTCTTTTAAACCAAAGAACATTGTTTCAACAACTAGACCCTTGCAACTTTTACACATGGATTTATTTAGTCCATCTAGAACCAAAAGCTTTGGTGGTAACTCGTATGCATTGGCAATAGTAGATCATGGGGGAGAATTTCAAAATGAAGTATTTGAAAACTTTTGTGATGAGCATGACATTCAACATAATTTTTCTGCTCCTAGAACTCTGATGGTGCTCGGCAAGCGTACCGGATCGAAGCAAGTAATAATAAAACGGTGAGAAACCGAGTATCGAACTCAGGGATTGGGAAACCAAGTGTCACTTCACAAATTAAACAACTATTTAGACTGTGAAATAGTTTTGAAAAGATTTCAAGAAAATAAAAGAAACAATAAAAGGAATAAAATATTTTTCGGGTTTTTAAATATGAAAAGAGATTTCCAGGAATTGGGTTACCAACAAGACCGCTCATGCTACTAAATTGACTACCCTTCTTGTTAATTATCGAAATTTGATTTGAAGGCGAATTTATCCTAAATAAGTTAATGCTCCCTCTCGGGTTACAAGAACCGTGCCCAATTAAACCAACCCCTATTCTCGTGGTAGTTGAATTTGAATCGAACCCTTTAAGTTTTGTGACAATTCGTCAACCCTCGGATGACCGCTTATAACTCTCGTGATTTAAGTCCTAAGTTCAATCCCTATAGATCCAATACCTAAGTTCACCGTTAGGTTCCTCCTTAGAGTATCTATGAGATGCAAATAAGTGCGCACCAGATTCACAAGTAATTCATGCAATAGGAATTAAATCGAAAGCGAATTGAAATTAACAAGAAGTAAAACGTCAAATCATAACATAAAAAAAATCTTGGGCATAGCCCCAATTCCTAGAAATAAAAAGACTACTCAAGCATTGCCATATTCATAGCAAACTTGATTAACAAAAGCATAAAAGAAAACCTAAGAGAAGAGAAGAGATCGAGAAGAAGAGTAATCCTAGTTTTTGCCCAAAGTAGCAGCCCAAGTCCCCTTATTTTCGAGCCCGATTACCCTATTTATAGAGTAGGTTAACTTGAATCCCAAACAATTACAAAATCAGATCAAATCAGCTTTTAAAATTCCAGATATTGCACGTCACGGCCGTGATGGCTGTCACGGCCAGGCCGTGATAGATTCTGTCTTGCAAAACTTGGCACTGATGGCCTGTCACGGCCGTGACAGCCATCACGGCCTGGCCGTGACAGGTTCTGACTTTTTCGTTCTTTTCTTTTCAGCCTTGCTCAATCATGGCCGTGATGGCTATCACGGCTAGGCCGTGATGGGCTCTGTTTGACTCAGTTTTCTTGTTTTTCAACCTCCGCCTTCATGCAGACTCCAACATAATTGGTCCTGAGCATTTTAATCTTCATATTCAAATCAATATCTCCAAATTAATTGCCAAATCTTATCATATCCTTTATTGTTGTGATAGGCAATTATTATCCAAATCCAAATTAATTTGGATCCAATCTTTTATCTCAATATCAATTGAATTATATTTTAATCATAATAATTCAAATCCAAATTGATTTGGATTCAAATCCATCATGTGGGCCCTTGCAATTTACTTGGAAATCTTCAATTTAATTGATTTCGATTCTTTTCTTCTTGATACTTTCCTAAAAATCAAAAATAAGAATAATATCAGAAAATTAATAAAAATCTAATTAAAATTAATTAAATACACACAATGACTCTAAAATAACCAAAATAGGAAAACAAAGTCTAATTTGGGCTAAATCAAGCATTCAACAAAATTTAATTGATGAAATACGCTCTAAAATAATAGATAAAACATGATAAGACAGTGGATTATCAAACTCCACAACAAAATGGAGTAGTGGAAAGAAAGCTAGACTAGATCATTAGAGGAGATAGCAAGAACTATGTTGAACGACTCTAGCTTGCCAAAACATTTTTGGGCAGATTTTTCAATACAGCCTGCTATGTGCTAAATAGAGTCTTGATAAGACCAATCTTAAAGAAAACCCCTTATGAGCTTTACAAAGGAAGAAAACCAAATATAGCACATTTACATGTTTTCGGTTGCAAATGCTTTGTTCTTAACAATGGAAAGAATAATCTTGGAAAATTTGATGCAAAGGCTGATGAAGGAATATCTATGTAAGTTGGACGCATCTTTTTGATTTGCCCCGGCACATATCCCTCTATCATGAACAATTCTATATGCTATGTTTGAATGTTAAGTGCTTACCTTCTCTATTGTTTCGAATGTTTATTTTCTTTACCTTTTTTATAATGCCAAAAGGGGGAGAAAAAGTATGATATAGAGAAAGGGGATAATAACAAATTATACATGAAAAAAAGTATGATATAGAGAAAACGAATTATACATGCATCTGTTGAGGGGGAGCTTAAAAGTTTACATGATTAATGGGGCGTAAATCAAATTCTGCTCCATTAATATTTTTTTACTCTAATATACTTCTGCTTTGACTGCTCTGATACCATGATATAAATCTGTAAAAAACACTTAGCGTCTGCTACACTTATACTCTGATATTATAATTTGTTAAAAGGTTTGTCATAATCAAAATGGGGGAGATTGTTAGACTCAATGACTTAGATATTTTGATATATGACAAATACAACTTAATGTGTATGCAAGTGTTTTTAGTGTCAAATTGTAAAAACAGGTATCAAGCAGTAATCAACAAGTTCAGTGAGCAAAGACAAGGAAAATATTCAAGGAAGAACTTGAAGGAATCGAAAGAGCTACATGGAGGAGTCAAAGAGCAAAGACAGAGATCAAAGGAATCATCAAGACAAAAGCTTAACGGAGAAATTAGATTTAAGTCTTAGATGATTTGTAAGAGATGAAATCTCTTATTCACAAATAGCTCAATCGAAAAGATGCATGAAGAAAATCAATTTTCATAACCTGCATTAAAAGTAATTAGTTTTCGTTAATGAAAATGATTTTTGGAAATAAGATTTCAAAGCGCTTGTCCATCACTGAAGTGATACAAGCGCTCATCTACTAAAGTGACAGAAGCGCTCGTCTACTAAATTGACAGAAGTGATCGTCCATTAAAATGGCATATGGAGCTCGTCTACTAGCCCATCCGAATGTAAAATCTTAAAGGCTAGATGGACGCAGCTATTTTCAAGATGGACGCGAATTCTATAAGAACAATCAGAATCTTATTTCAAGAACGAGAATCAAGAAAACAGATTCTGTTAAATCAGATCCAAATCTGTTTTGATTGATCCCAACGACTATAACTTGTTTTCTATATAAAGAGGGATCAAAGGAACACTTTTTACGAATAACACAAAATTATAATAATACCATATTGATCATAACGATACACATATCATTCATCATCTTTATTGAGCTTACTGTGAAAAGAGTGTTTCAATACTCATAAGTGCTTCAATTTGTTTATCTGACTATTGAGAGTTAGGAATCAACTTTTCTTTTAACTTTTCGATTGTAAAGAGAGAGGGAGTCTCTCTGTGTGATTAGGGTGAGGTATCCCTAAGGTTGAACATTGAGACTCTTCACAAGAGTGTGGTATCTCGAGGTGAAGGTGTGCTCTGTGGTGTAAAGGTTTTTGAAGCTATCTGGCAAAGCTTGTGTGTTAGTGTGTGAAAACCCACAGGTGGAGTGGGGACTGGATGTAGGTCACAGTGGAGGTGACTGAACCAGGATAAATTTGGTTGTGTGGTATCCCTAAACTCAAACTCCTTTACTTTCTGTTTATGATGAAGAACCTGCGATATTGATGTTTAAAGTTCAATATAATTTCTGTTCTTGATCTGTATAAACTGAATTGAAACCTGAGTTCGATTGTAATCAAGACTGTGTTATCTGCGTTCAGAACTGAGTTGATCGAAACCATTCTTGATTGCTGAAACTGAACTAATACTGAAACTCAAACTTGCATAACTTGTTATTAATCTTTAAAGGTTTAATCAGTTTCTGTATTTTGTTATTACCGGGTTATTGAACCTGAATCTATTCGTTATTAATCTTTCTTATCCTCATCACCTTATATTCAAGATTTTGTAAAAACCCTTAATCGATTTTGTAAAAGATCCTGAGGCCACAAATCCGCAACTCTGATTTGAAAAGCTTTGTGGAAAAGTTTTTAAGAGGGAAATATTTTTAAGAAAACTCAACTCACCCCCCCTCTTGAGTAATTGAATCCAAAACAACATGTCTGCCATGAGACAGATATTTTCCTCTTCCTCAGCTTCATTTTCTTCATCGGATGAAGATAGATCAAGATCCTCCCATGTAGCCATTAAGCCTTTCTTCTTTTTGAAGAATTTCTTTTTATCCTTTAGCTCAGGACAGTCAGCTTTGAAATGACCATGTTTCTTGCATGCAAAGCATAATGATGGACCTTTTTCCTTGGAGTCTAACTTCTCCTTGGAAATTTTTTGTTGAGTTGCTTCCTTCTGAAACCACCTTTCTGTGCATCTAATAAGGCCATCATTCTCTTCTTCCAGTAGTCATAATCTGTTCCATCAAAGAGAGGAGGTCTGTTGATAGCTTGTCCTTCTGCATCCATGGTTGTTGGGCAGTACTTGTTAGATGCTCAACCCTTTCGAGGATGAGCTCTGATACCAACTGAAGTTGACACAGGCAAACAGAAGAAGGGGGGTTGAATTGTGTGTCAATAATTTTCAAAAACAACCTTTTTGCACACAAGGAGATTATAAATAGAATTAAGCACAAAGAAATAGATCTTCTTTTAAAAAGCTTTAACAAAAGCAATATTAAAACCCCTCGGTTAGTAAGAAAAAAATAAAGCTGTAAGAGTTAAGAGATAGAAGAATCACATAAGATGTTTTATCCTGGTTCACTCTCTTCCAACCAAAAGCTACGTCCAGTCCCTTCTACTTGAAGGATTTTCTTCACTATTTTCCAAATAGATTACGCCAAGTATTCAACACCTCTCCAGGCTACAAGTATTTATTTCTTACCAAGCCTCTTCAGGCTCTAACTCTAACCAAGAGATTTAATGTTTGATCTTCTTAACTCACTATGTGTGATGATATGACAGTTTAAGATAAGATGAATATTTTCACAATATTCAAACTCAGAAATACTGACTCTTGCTCTTTAAAGAAATATGAGTATGAGTGATTGTAGTTTGACAAAAATTGAGCTCGCAAGGTTGTGCAGTTAAGAATTGTTCTTCAGTATCTCAGGTCTTCTATTTATAGTGACCTTCTTCTTTTCTTGTATTTCTTCAATGGTTACTTGGAATAATCCCGTCTAGAGATAGCATTTAATCTATGATATCCGTTGTGACTGATAGCTTGCTTGTAGCAATGCTGAATAGTACTCTTGGTTATCGAGGTAGTATGAAATTGGAGGTTCACTCCTCTGAGTATTGCAGCTTGAGAACTTGTTGTTCCTCCTTTGTGAGCAATCTAGCTTTTTCAGCCATAAAGTTGTCGTCGTACAGATCGTTATGCAATATCTTATTGTACGATTCTGCTTTTTGCATTTCTTGATGGTACTATGTTTCTTTTACAACAAGGTACAATATTAAAGTAGATAGGACAAAAGTGAAGAACAAATATTCTATTGAAATAAATATCAATCATTTGAAAATTCAAGGGATTCAGATAGCATTTATTTATTTGAAGATGGAGCTCGTCTGCTTTAAAAAAAACTCTGTCTACTTAGTTATATGTGAGACTAAGTCTGTTTCAACATATTATTTTGCTCGTCCGATAACGTGGCATATCCTCTTGTCTATCAAGTCTTTGGACTTGCTATTCCTCAAAGAGTTATAAAGATATCTGTCCAGTGACGTGGCGGTTAGAGCTTGTCTACCTGATTACTTTATTTTTCATTTCATTCAATTTTATCTACTACTTTCGTCTGCTTACGTGGTAAGATGGACGTGCTTATTATCAAGTCTTTGGACTTGCTGTATCTAACAAGTTATTTTGGTATTCGTCTAGCAAACATTTAGAGCCTTGTTCACTTAAGAAAACCAGTCTACTTGAATAAATAAATAAGTAACTTTACCAAAATATTGAGCAGCACGTCTACAAAGGTGGACGCGTATTCTTTCAATTAAAACTTATCCCATGTTTCTTTTACTTATATTTAAATATTCATGCATAACTGAAAGCACATGTTAGATCTCAACTAACACTTTGGCAAACAAATTTAATCCTTTTGTTAGCATCAAAACTTAGAGAATATTTAATCCAAAACCACTTTGGTTCCAACAATAATCCATTATCTTATCGGAATAATCTATTATTTTGATGACCTGACACTTCCTGATAGGTTGGTTCATTTATGTACACTTTTAGTGCCTGACTTTTGAAATCCATATAATCGATTATCCAATAAATTATTTTGTGGGTTTCTCCATAATTAGTTACCTAATCGATTATTCATGATGAACATTTGAATGTATGATCGATTATTGAGCCGACTATTTCTTGTTTCTGGAAAGACTTTTATGACTAATCGATTATGCTAATCGATTAGCCGTCCTCTATCAGTGTGCTTTCTTTTCTTCATTTTGCCACTAATCGATTATGAGCTTTCTGCCTTCACATTAAATACACATGTCAGAAAATACAAGGTACAACGACATATATATTTATTCGTTGCAAGATTGATTTTAAATTCCTAACTCAATTCTTATTGAAATGGCACAAAACAACACTAAAAGGGGGTTGGACAATGTTTTCTCAAATCAGAGTTTTCAAAGCACAAAACAAAATTTAGTGCAGATAAGATGCTTTGAGACAGATGACTGTTTCAACAAGCTGAATCACTAAAAGCAGCTATTAACACTCCCCTAAATATTAGTAAAAATAACCTGTAAATAAAATCAAGAGACAGGGTTTTGTCCAGTCCTTGGCTTCACCAAGTTTTATCACTATAACTGATCAAGGTTACATACGAGTATTATTTGCACACTTAGCCTCTACAGGCTCAACCACAAGCATTATTTGTAGACCTAGCATCTTCAGGCTCAACAACAAGCATTCTTTCAACAGGCCTCTTCAGGCTCAAGGAGTTTGAGAGTTGTTTGAAACACAACTTCAATATTACACAAAAACAATTCAACCAGACTAACACTTCAAAGAGTGAATCAGGATTTAGGATCAGGTAGATTGCATAAGGAGGTCTTCTCTAAATGATTTGTAATTTGAAGAGAAGATTAATCAGAGTGTGAGCGCTTTCAGCGTATGTATTCTCAGTAAAATACTTTACTCTTGAATATAAGTATTTCTTGTATATCATGTCTCTCGTATATCTCTTGTAACTATCTTATCTCTGGTGTATTTCAGTCTTCGAGTTTCTTCATTTTATACTAGTCCATAATAGATCCGTTGAAACACAAACACTTATTTCTTGAGATCTTGCACAATTCTTCCTTTTGATGATATATTGAAGACTTAGTCTGTAACTTGATCTTTCTTGAATTTTGGACTTCCAGCTTTATTCAGAAGATTGCATATTTAACGTTTTGCAATCTGGCTTGAAGAGCTTGATCAGTTTATAGCTTTTGGAGAATTTATTGATTCTTTCAACTGAGAGATGAGGCGAAGATTTTTGATGAGGCTCACTCCTTATTCTTCAACATAGTCTTCACTATGAGTAATTTGATTATTAGTTGTGATTCTTATCCTCTTCTTCCAGATAAGACTATCAAACTGTTTCTTGCTCTTTGAACTTGGTTTCTTCCTTTATCCTCAAGGAGTCTGAGATATGAGAGCTGCTCCAAGATATTAGTGTATGAGGACCTTGTCAGACGCATTGCCATAGTTGTTGCTTGAGCTTCCAGAGGTCAGACGTGCGAAGTATGCTTTGATCCTTTTATTAGATTGACTTATTAAAAATACCATCTTTCCTGCACATCTCAAGTAGATGATTAGCAATAGTCAGACGGTTTAATTAAAAATATTTGCTCAATGTTTGGGCTCATCAAAACACACACGGACTAACTGGAGAGTGACCAGACGCATAACAGAGTCAGACGCTTTATGACTTAACAAGTCCCCCTTTTTTATGATGACAAACATTTCATATGATTTTATATGAACATAAGCAAATATAAAGGAGGGCTTTGGCTAGGGTGAGAGACCCTTACAAGTCTCTCATGGTGAGAGGCCACTATATACCATTGGATTTATCTAACCCTCATGATCTTATCTTACATCCTCCACATATTATCCCTCTTCCAACTCCCTCCACAACCCCTCCCACCTGCAACCATCTCACCCGACCACCGCCACCTACCGCCATCTCACCTTACCACCACCACCTACGTCACCCGACCACAACCACCCACTCGCATCTCACCATACCACCACCACCTACAGCCTCCTTCAGGTTCCCATTCTTGTTCAACCCATTCTGGTTCAATTCCATGATGTTGTCGAGTAAGCACCCTCCGTCACCGCCGTGACAGAGATGGTTCTCTCACTTACCAGTGCGTCGGAGCTCGGCTGGACAAGCAGAATGTGGATGGTGCATAGTAAAATCTGTGAATTTCCTTCATCCAACGGATATTAAAGGTTGTGCATGTGTCTCTCACCCTAGAAGCCGCTTATAAAGGAGATATTAAAAAGATGCATTCTCGAAAGAATAAAGATACAAACTTAAGCTTTTTCTTCAGAAACTTTAAGATATAAACTTAGAATGATATCAGCTATTGCCAAGATTCCCACACACTTACTTCTTTTTAAGATTCATTTTATTAGAGCTTTCCTTATAGCTCACCCTAACTTATGCTTTCTTTTAGAAGTTCTTCGTTTTACATATTCTAAAAATCATATTACTGATATAAAATCATATTAGTTTCTTTCTTTCTTTTTATCTCCCCATTTTGCCATTATGAAAAAGGTAAGTTTTTTTGGTATTTAGGGAGGTACTTTGGTACTTTTGGTAAAAGGAAATGGTTATGGCATAAGAGATTAGGACATGCTGGTGTCAGTTCAATCATATTTTACCATTCAGATATTCTCATAGTTCTAAATTGCGGATCGCATCACGTATTGCGGCCGCAGCGCAACGCTTCACCCCGCAATTGCGGTGTGATCCCTTTTCACGTGTTGCGGCCGCAACACAACCGTATCAGACCGCATCAGACACTGCATCAGACCGCATCAGGCTGCAACACCCATTTTCAGCACCGTTCGTTCAATTTTTTTTCCAAAACTAAAAAAATTTCAGGCCCCCAAAGCATTTAGATACAAGAATTATTCCTTTATGCTTTAGCAATTTGTTTCTTTTCTTTATTTTTGCTATCCTCTTCTCAATTCAGATATATGAATAATTACAATAATTATACAATACTGAACAAAGATGATAAAGAGAAAAAGGTAGACCAAAAGGTATACAGAGGTATGATAGGATCTCTTTTATATCTTACTGTGTCTAGGCCTGATATTTTGTTCAATGTATGTTTATGTGCTCGATTTCAATATGATCCTAGAGAATCTCACTTATCAGCAGTTAAGAGAATTTTTAGATATTTAAAAGGTACTACTAATCTTGGTTTGTGCTTTATGAAAAATGAAGATTACAGATTAATTGGTTTCTGTGATGCTGACTATGTTGGAGATAGAATTGAAAGAAAAAGCACTAGTGGAGTATGTCACTTCATTGGAGCTAATCTTGTCTCATGGTCAAGCAAAAGACAAAGTACCATTGCCTTATCAACTGCTGAAGCTGAGTATATATCGGCTGCAAGTTGCTGCTCACAACTTCTCTGGATCAAACATCAATTGGAGGACTACAATGTGTTTGTAAGTAGCATTCCGCTTATGTGTGATAATACTACTACAATAAATCTATCTAAAAATTCAATTCTGCATTCTAGAGCTAAGCACATAGAGATTAAACATCATTTTATTAGGGATTATGTGCAAAAAGGTGTGTTTGATACTCAATTTGTAGATACTGACCATCAATGGGCACATATCTTTACTAAACCTCTTGCAGAGGACAGATTTATCTTTGTTGGGAAGCATCTTAATATGATATGTGTGGATTACTTATGCGTCCGACCTCGAAAATTTTTTGTTTTGTTGATCCTACATCTACTACCTATGCTCGTCCAATACCTATTTGAAGTTGTGCGTCTATTGCATATTGTACTGCACGTCCATATGACGAGTCCACTGATACTGATTATCGCGTTCATTGAATAGTTTCAGACGAGTTCACATCTGCCTATGATTAAAGATATTCTTTTTGTCTGTTAATAAATGCATTTATTTTATCTCAAGACAAATTTATCCTTTATTCTCTTTGCTGAGTCAGTACTTCCATCAATCCCATCAAGACCTTTTTATGGTCCCAAGTTACCAATGTTGTTTTATCATAATGACATGTCATGTCAAAAGTTTTTTAAAAACCTTTGATATTCAAAGTTCCTTTAAAAGTAATTTTTTCCCTCTGAGAAAAAACTTTACGCTTCCATAACCTCTCGAGCTTTCTCTCTCTACCTCTCTCTGCTTTCAAACCCTAAGCTCCTTGATCACCTACAATGGCGTCTTCAACATTCAACGTGGACAAACTCAACTTAGCTATAGAGCATCATTTCAACCTTGGTGTGCTGAAAGACTACAATCTTGACATAAGCAAATATGTCAATGCAGCTGGGTGGGGAAGACTCTTCATGGAGAAAGTCTCTGTCTTTCCCAACCTAATCAGGGATTTCTGGAGAAACGTCCAACTGACTAAAACTGATTTCTACTCAACGGTGTTAAGAAAGAAGATTACAGTCTCGGAGAAGACTATTGCTGATACAATCTTCTGTGCTCAGGAAGGTCTAGTCTTCAGAGTCATGGGAAGAAGACTTGGGTGGCTCTAAGACTATAGAAGTCTGTCTCATGATGGTGGATACAGTCAGAAATCACTCTTGGAAGGCTGTTGAAATGAAGGATATCATTCGCATCCTTCATCAGCTTCTCAACAAGGTGGCTCTACACAAGGTTGGATCCAAGGACAACCTCTCATCTTTGCACAAATTCTGTCTCTGCCATCTTCTCACAAACAAGAATTAATCTTCCAAGAATCCTGTATGGAAGATTCAGAGATGCTGTGATGAACAAGAAAAGACTCTCTGCACTTCCTTTCTGCCATCTTCTCTCAAAGATTTTCAAGGCTCAAGGAATACATGAGTTTTTTGCTGCTAAGACTCCCGAGGAGCAAGCTAGGTTATTAACTGATAAACCAATGTCTGCTGCAGACTTTGGAAAGATGAACATAGCCAACATGAACCTCAGTACCTATGCTACTGCTGCAATGGCTAAGACGGAGGAGTTGATGAAGGCTAAAGAATAGATGGTTGAACAGAATAATGCTGAAGTGCTAGGGGTTAAAAGGGTAACTAGGCAGAAGACCGCTGCTACAAGGAAGTCTTCCCCCAAGAGGCCAGCTAGTGGGATTGTTATTAGGGAGCCTAATGATGCCCCTGCTGCAAAGAGACCAAGAAAAGTTATCCTCTCTCACATTGAAGATGAGGAAGCTGATGAGGACAATATTCCTATCAGTTCTATTATGAAGATGCAGAGGACCTCTGTTGCTGCTACTGAGGCCGTTGTGCCTATTCCAACGAAACCAAGGAGGCAACTAACCAGAAAAGCTAGGTCAACTAAGACTCCTAAGGTAACCATCTCTGCTAGTGATCCTGTTCAAATAGCAGTAGATGCCCTAGTGTCTAGTTTAGAAACTAGGATAGATGA
This sequence comes from Sophora flavescens, assembly GCA_030762895.1. Taxonomy (NCBI): domain Eukaryota; kingdom Viridiplantae; phylum Streptophyta; class Magnoliopsida; order Fabales; family Fabaceae; genus Sophora; species Sophora flavescens. Next base: position 149,268,040 of record CM061069.1, read on the forward strand.
TGTGCCTGTCTCCTCTCCAAATGACGTGTATATTCCCACACCCCTTTCACCCCAACCAACACAAACAACCACTTCACAAGCCGATGATCCCTGGTTAAATCAACCAGATGAAGGCATTTCCCCTGGTGCACCTTTCGCCAAACCCCTGAGAACCTTATTTTCTTCCTTCACCCCAACTTCTGTCCTTTACAATGGCAAATCTGAGGATTGGGCCAAGGTAAAAAGGGAATGGAAAATTTTGTTTCATTTTCACCAACATGAATCAGAATACATTCCAGACATATGGTATCCTCTACCTGAGTATGAGGAAGAAATTAGCCCATCTGTTGAACCCTTCTACCTACCTCATCCTGAGTGTCAATTAATCAAGAATGTGCCTTATCAAATGCACAATGACTTAGGGCCATTAGTCACTCACCTACCCTTAACCAAATCCCCCCAGAAAAATTTACCCCAATCTTGTCAAAACTCCTCCCTTCTTACCCCTCACTGATGGAGTTGCAAGACACATCATACCCGTCTGGGAGACTGACCCCAAAAGGAAAAATCTTCCTACTATTCCTAAGAGAAGAGCAAGATCATCTAAGCATGTCCCCATTATCATGCAAAGGGACACAAAATGGGTGTCCTTTGAGCATCCCAGAATCTATGGGAGGGCTGATGACTTCTTTCTGGATCAGCTCTACTATGATATGCTGAAGTGGGAATTCAGTCAAATCAGAGCTGATAGAGCTGCACATTTTGTCCCTCCATCCTAGCTGAGGCATAATGAAGCAACCAGGATTGGAATCAAGCCCTACATGATCTGTCCAAGATTGCCAATGCTAGATCTTAATAAGGACAAGGACTTGAAGAACAGAAGATTCAAGGGAGCGATGCCTGAAGCTGAATTAGCTATGCTTGATCTTGATCAAGAGACCTTTGACTACTCAATATTGGATTTCCTTCTAAATACTGAATCAATTGAGTTGATCAATGAGCACATAGCTGCTGAATTCTGGAAGTCTCACATTATCCACCACCAGAGAGGCATCTTCCTCTAGTTTGTCTGAAGAAGAAAAGAAGGATATTCCCAATGTCAGAGGAAAGTGTGGTCTCTCACACTTTAGATATATGATCTATAAAGACCTCTGGGGACTTCCAATAAACAGTAGAAATGTGGAATTTATCTACTCTATTAGATGGGCAAAGGAGATCACTGTAAAACCCAAACCTACTCCAAAGCTTATCACAGATGAACTGTTACTGAAGAAAATGGTCAAATTGTCATTGCTGATAATTTAGAAGATACTGCTAAATCCTGTCACCAACAGAGCTCATCAGAAAGACAATCTTCTCAACCTTTAGCACTAGTTGTAATGCACCCTGAAGATCATTCAAGAACACTAAGCACTTTTCAAGAGTATGCAAAAAGCTCAAGGCAACAGACTCTGCCATCAAATATTGAAGAAGTTCTTGGTAAACTAGTTGATGAAAGGGTTGGTAAGTTAGTAGATGAGAAGGTTGAAAAGATAGCTGAAAAGATCAAGGAGGATGTTCATCAGCAAGTTCAAACCTCAATGGCTCCAACCTTAGAGGTTGTGAATAAAATGCTTGAATTCCTCATGGACTTCAAAAAGAGTCAAACTCAGAACCCTCCTCCTCCGCCACCTCCTTCTGCTTAGCCTTTATTTTTTTTATTTCTTCTGTACTGACAATGATGGTCCTCTCCTTTTTACCTTTTTGGCTGATGACAAAAAGGGGGAGAAAGGAAAAGAACGACAATTATATATATATTAAGTCAGTTTTTGAAAAGCTATTATGTGTTTGCATGTGTATATTCTTTTCTACTTGCTAAACTGCTCTGATACTTATTTTTGCTTATTTGCTTTGATATCTGCTGCTCTGATACTTGTGTTTATATAGATTCTAAGAATGATAAGCTGTTGCACTTATCTGTTAGCTTATAAGTCTGCTTAAGTATTTGAATGTATTGTCTTAGAGGGAGTCCTGCAAGCTCTCTTTGACTTTGCTTTTCAAATTTAATTAGTTTGGTCATCATAAAAAAGGGAGTCCTGCAAACTCTCTTAGACTTTGCTTTTCAGTTATGCAGGAATATTTACATATAAGTAAAAGAAACATGGGATAAGTTCTAATTAAAAAATACGCGTCCACCCCTGTAGACGGGCTGATCAAAAACTTTGGTAAAGTTACTTCTTTAAACTAGCTTACTTAAGTAGACGAAGCTCTAAATATTTGCTAGATAAATACCTAAATAACTTGTTAGGTACAGCAAGTCCAAAGACTTGATAATGAGCGCATCCATCTTACCACGTAAGCAGACGGAAGTAATTAGTTGAAGTAAATGAACTAAAACATAAAGTAATCTGGTAGACGAGCTCTAATCGCCATGTCACCAGATGGAAATTTTTATAACTCATTAAGAAATAGCAAGTCCGAAGACTTGTTAGCCAAAAGGATATGTCACGTCATCAGACGAGCAAAATAAAATTTTGAATAGACTTAGTCTCTCTTATAATTAAGTAGACGAAGTTCTTTTTAGACGAGCACCATCCTTGTAATGAATTAAATGTAATCCAAATCTCTTGAATTTATTTCAAATGATTGATATTTATTTCTATAGAATATTTGTTCTTCATATTTGTTTTATCTGCTTTAATGTTTCACCTTGTTGTAAAAGAAACATAGTACAATCAAGAAATGCAAAAAGCAGAATCGTACAATAAGATACTGCAAAACGATCTGTACGATGACAACTCTATGACTGAAAAAGCTGGATTATACACAAAAGAGGAACAATAAGTGCTCAAGCTGCACTACTCAGAGCAGTGAACCTCCAATTTCATGCTACCTCGATAACCAAGAGTACTATTCAGCATTGCTACAATCAAGCTACCAGTCACAACGGATATCATGCATTAAATGCTATCTCTAAACGGGATTATTCAAAGTAACCGTTGAAGAAATACAAGTGAAGAAGAATGTCACTATAAATTGAAGACTTCATATACTGAAAAACAACACTCTTGCCTGCACAATCTTTCAATTGATAATCTACCTTTTAGTGGATGGATTGGATATTCATCCATGAAAAGTTGTTAATAGATGGATCGGATGGATTTTATTTAATGGATCATGGATGGATTGGATTTTTTTTAATGAATTTTTAATGGATTATAATGGATTAATGGATTATTTTTAATCCATCCGTTAAGATCCGAATAAAAATTTATCCGATCCATCCATTTGCCACCCTTATTATTTAGTGTCCATCATAGAAGAAATGTAAGCCTCTTTGGTTCATTTGTTTAACGTCTCCTCTCCAAGCCTTTGATCCTGCCCTGCTAGTCACGAACTAAATGGGGCTGCAAACAAGTTCCTATATTAGACAAATAATATAACTTATGTTGTGTTGTGTGTAAAAATTTGAATAACCTAGAAAGAACATATAGTCAAAGACAAAATTGAATAACATATAGCTTAGGCAATTAAATATATAGATTATGTGCAACCAGAATAAAAACTAAATTGAATGGGTAGCAAACCATTGCAATAGATAAATCAAACCCCCAATTTTGTTCCAAAACTATCCTTGCTGCGTCTCTCTCTCAATTTTATAGAATAAATGGAACGTACCTTGGCATCCAAGTTGTACATATCACAGAAGCTCTCAGATCTTCAAGTTGCAGGGGTGCGGAGTAGAAAAGAGAAGGCGGTGGCATGTGCGGGTATTCAGGCAGATAGTCTATGGCGCATGGAAGAGACGTGGTGGTGTGGATGCAGCTGCGGTGGTCAGAATTGATGATGACGGCGGTGGTCGGAGTCATTGACCGTGGTCTATGGCGGTGGAATGGATGATGGTGACATATTATTAACCTAATAACTAAGTATAGAATGAGTTTATATTAAGAAGTCATATTATAAATTCACTTCACCATCTACTCCTCACCAATAAATCTAAGACAAGAGGGATGGCAAAATTACCCGCACCCATGGATATCTGCATGAATTACCCGCAATGGGTAGTAAATGGATACCTACTAAATGGGGATGGGGATCATAATACCTATCCCCTGGATACCCGCATATTCATAATAAATATTTTTTATTAAATATATAATATATATTATGACAATTTCTATCATTTTGAGATGAAATAAACTTTATTTTCTTTCTTATTTGATATTTGTTAGTAGTTAAACCCTTAATAATAATTTTTTTAGATACATATAGTATATTATATGATGTTAATATACTATATTGATATATTATATTGTATAGTTTTATTTCCTTTTCTTTTATTTTAGACTCTTAAATACCCACGGATATTCATGGATACCCGCTACCCGCATAAATATCCATGGATATTGACGGATATGGATGCGGGAGAAGTACTACCCACACCCGCCCCGTTGCCATCCTTAAAGACAACCCAATTATCTTACTTTTAATGTGAACATTTGGATAAGACTTCCAATAGACTCACAGTTAGCGTTGGATAAAAAAGCACAAAGTATGCATAGTATCAAAAACGACCCCACATTAGTAAGTAGTTTTAAAGGGACCCTAAACTGATAATAAGTTTCTAAAACAACACATGTCCTATCAAAAAGCCCAACCCTTAAGCAACCCATTTTTTTTTATTAGCACATGAATTTATTTTATTTTAAAATATTATTAATTCATTTATTTTATTAATTTATTTTAGGATTAAATATGTTTTTAATCCCTAGAAAATCAACGAATTTTGGTTTTGGTCCCTGTAAAATTTTTCCTTTGGTTTTCATCCCTCTAAAATATGAAATTACTAATTTTGGTCCCTTTAAAATAAGCAAATTTTGGTTTTGATTCTTATAAATTGTTTTTCTTTGGTTTTAATCCATCTAAGATTTGATATCACCGTCTTTAGTCCTTCACATCTATTTTAGGAAAGATAAATGTAACTCATTTTAAGATTCAAGAAAATTTTTAGGGGGAATCATATGCTAACATGACACCACATAGGTTATTGTGTATCACTTGGGATGATCATATGACCTTCTGTTAGATACATAAGTGCTTAATAGATGTCACATGATAGTAGGAACCCAAAATAATTATTTAAGATTTTACTGGGACCAAAACCAAAGAAAAATTTTTATAGAGACCAAAATCAAAATTCTTTCATTTTGCAAGGACCAAAAACATATTTAATACTTTATTTTAACTCCATAAATTTTTTATTTGCATTCCGTGAATATATATATAAAGTAAGAACTCTACTTTATTGTGAGTACCAATAAAATCCATTATATCATAATTAAAAAGATTTAATGGATCTAATTAAAACATGATTTTAAAAAGTCCATGACCTCATCTTGATCCTCATCCTCCTTTTCACTCTTTCTTCCACGCTACGTTGCTGCAATGCTTACCGAAACCGCATGGCATAGCACCACCATTAAATTTCTAAGAAATTTGAAGTATCAACAAATTGCCCACAATAATTTTAGAATCAAAGAGGTGAATTTAGACCAATCATCTCAAAGAAAGACCGAGAAATAAATGATGACATGTTATAACTCCTCAAACAAGATTAATGAAAACAGAAATATACAATTTCATTCAAGCAGCGGCATTGCTTCAAAATTTCATTGCCCACGCCCCACGATTTCTCACTCCAGATCCAGAACAAGCATTTCGTATTTCATGCGTAAAAGGAAGGGGTGAAAGGGAGGACGAAGGTGAGGTCATTGACTTTCTAAAATTATGTTTTAACCAGATCTGTTAAATCTTTTTAATTATGATCCAATGATTTTTATTGATAATTTTCATTTTTCATAATAAACAGAAGTTCTTACTTGATACACTTTATATTTTATATATATATATATATATATATATATATATATATATATATAATTCCTATAATGCATCCACTAATTGTTATGAAAGAATATTTTACTATCATGCACCTTTTCATTTGGACCAAAAACCCAACAACCTCGTTTAAACAAACTACTTAAATAAGTCGATATTAATGTAATTTACATTTTTTTAATTTAAATTTTTCTATTTTCTCTCTCTCCTTAATATTTGGTTCCCTCTCACCTCATTATTAATGTTTCCACCATTTACATGAAGCTAATCAAATGATAAAAATGTATTGAAAAATTAAAATAAATGTTTTACTGAAAAAAATATGCTGAAAATATATTACTTTTTTTTACACAAAAAAATAGTTAAAACTACTTTTATACGTTAAAAAAAATTCGAATAGTTTTACTGTATTTCTTTTTTTGTTAATGAATTTTTTTTACAGTAAAACTATAAATTTACGTTAAAATTATACATGTTATTATTATTTTTAAGCATAACATTTTTTTTGATGAGATTTTTAAGCATAACATTACAACATTTTTTTTACGAGATTTTTAAGCATAACAAAGAGAGATTCAAACATTAAATTTGCATAGTGGGAACCAAACACATTAAATGCAAGAAGAAAGAGAAAATAGAAAAATTTAAATTACATTAATATCCATTCATTAATTTGTTTAAATGAGATTGTTGGGTTTTTTATCCAAACTAATAAGTACATCATAGCAATGAATATATATATATATATATATATATATATATATATATAAGTTTTTTGTTTACAAAAGAGGGCTTAAGCCCAAAGCAAAGAAACAAACAAAACACAAATCAAGACATCAAAGGAAACTTACGTGGCATGGAACCCCTCCAAGAATTTTTATTACCGTTGTCTCACATCTTTCTTTTAATGTTTTCATCATTCCTCTATTCCCAAGCCAAGCTATTCATATCTTTCTTTTCTTAAATCAGTATCTTCTCATGATCTCTCTGAAAATTTCTTAAACAATGTCTAAAAATACTTCTTAGCATTCCCCTTTTATTTTTCCATTGACACTCTTTTTCCCTCTTTCTTTCTGAGAGAGAGAGAGCAGTAGGCTTTCTTCTTCCAATCTCATCTGTCTTTCTCTTTTGTCTTCATAATTTTCTCTCTCTCTCTCTCTCATTCTTGAAATGTCACCCTTTTCATCTTTTTTCTTTTGATTTTGTTCAAAGGGTCGTGAGATTGTTCAAACTTGTATTAATTAGTGATGCAGGGCATTGCCAATGGGAGGAGGCTCAGATTGAAGATTGTCAGAGACCAAACCTTGAGGACAAGAAGAGATTTCTTGAATGGTAATTTTCAGTTTTTCGTTCACTGCGTGCTCCAAAATCATATTCAAAAGCTTTCATATTTCTGTGCAGGTACCCAACTACCCTTTTCAATGAGCTTTACTATCTAAATTCCGGGGGACAATTTGGACAGGTATTTTTATCTTTAAAAACTTTGTATTCTATTTATTACTTAATTAACCTAAGTTTGTTTTCCTTAAAAATCTAGCGAAGAGGATATGATTCTTTAGGTTAATGTACTTGTGATTGTGAAGTCCCTGAAATATATGCTTAACTCAGAATAAAAAATGGAGTTGGAGAGAGGTATCTTATTCCTATCACTATTTATTTTTGGGGGTTTGCAAAACTTGTAGATTAAACTTTTCTTATGTTCTTCTATTCTCCTGGGACTGTTACCATTTTAAATTTACATGTAATTGTGTGGTGAATATTTTAGAACATGTGGCAGTGGTAATTCTTCCTGGTTTAAGTAAAAGCCAACATAGAAACCAGATATAGTTCAAATGAGTGAATGGTTTTGTTAATAGTAAATAAGCCATATTTGCTGTAATCGGTAAATATGTTATCGTAGTAACTAAGCCATATTTGCTTGCAAATGTTGCTGCAGATATGCATGCTAAAAGTCGTGTGGAGAAGCCACTGCCTATGTACGTTCCAATGAATGAACAATTTGCATTTGCCAGGTACAAAGCTTAGTTAATGATACTCCTCTCACACTATTATTTTTACTAATTATCAAACTTCCATTCTAACAAAGTCAGATTCAGTTCTCTCGTTAGCTGGGCAAAAATAAAAATACCCGATTATGGTTATGATCTTAGTTTTGGACATCCATGTGAAATAGTGGGTCAATAATTCAACCATTGACATCCCAGTGGTAGTCACTGACATGAGATGTTTTGCAACATATTTTATGACATCAGGTCTATTATAATTAGAAATGACAATAATTCATGACATGCATCAATATTCTGTTATTTAGATTGTTTAAATTTCGTTAAACATGTGGATCAGTATAAGAAAATTGATCTTCATATTAATTTTTGTTATCTAATATGATAGAAACATTAGAATGTCCACATTATATGGTATATTATGGTGGGGGTAAAGGTATTTAGGCAATGGTATTAGAATGGTATATTCTGTTATTTTGTTTCTAGCAATTTGATGGCTTTATTTCCACTTTTATATAGCAAGTATGACGTCCGGTGGGTGATTTATAATTCTTTTTGATATGTTACAACTTGGTGTTCATTGAGTAAAGAGCGAATTCAGAGTGTTGTCAAGGTTACAACAAAACGGAAATAAATCTACAATTATCAATAATTGTATCAAAGTGTGGAAATCAGGAGTGTACGTCGTTAGTGGATATAGAGGAACCCTTTGGAGGTTGAGAAGTGCGAAATACCTGGTAAGTAGAAATAACAACTGTGTGTTGTAGAAATGGTGATGGGAATGAAGGACTTTAATTAGATAGCTTTAATTAGTGTAGCTTTAATTCCCTAATTGAGAAGCTTGCTTTAATTATATCAATAAAGATGGACATGATTGTAGAATATAAATTAGGATATTGATCTAAGCCCACTTAATCATGTCATGTACCTTGTATTGGAGACATGATTGTTTCAACCAATAATTTATTTCCATTTTTTTTACAACAATTTCTATAATTATACATTTTTGTTATTTAATGTAATAGAACCATAGACAAGCTTACAAGAAACTAATGACAATGAAGCAGAACCTAGTATTAAGCATATTAATAACATTGCACATGTTAGTTCATATTAATTTTTCTGTCTAAAGAAGAGACGCAGCAGGTCTCTAAGTTTATGACTCACTAGGGTGGGGTGGGGGGAGAACCTATCCCATCGGGGGTGATGAGCGTAAACTCGGATACCTATCGTGCTTCGAAGGGGGGGGGGGGGGGAGAGAAACCTATCCCATCAGGGGCCAGTGATGAACCGTAAACTCGAACCCCTATCGCGCTCGAAATGGGGTGGGGGTGAGGGAGAACCTATCCCATCAAGGGCCGGTGATGAGCCGTAAACTCGGTCACCTATTGTGCTCGAATAGGAGGGTGAGGGTGGAGGTGGGGGAGAACCTATCCCATCAGGGGCCGGTGATGAGCTGTAAACTCGGACACCTATCGCGCTCGAAAGGGGAGGTGGTGTGGAGGAGAACCTATCCCATCGGGGGCGGTGATGGAGCGTAAGCTCCGGGACACCTATCGCGCTCGAATGGGAGGGTGGAGGTGGGGGAGAACCTATCCCATTAGGGGCCGGTGATGAGCTGTAAACTCGGACATCATCGCGCTCGAAATGGGAGGGTGTGTGGAGGGAGAACCTATCCCATCAGGGGCCGGTGATGAGCCGTAAACTCGGACACCTATCGCGCTCGAATGGGAGGGTGGAGGTGGGGGAGAACCTATCCCATCAGGGGCCGGTGATGAGCCGTAAACTCGGACACCTATCGCGCTCGAAATGGGAGGGTGTGTGGAGGGAGAACCTATCCCATTAGGGGCCGGTGATGAGCCGTAAACTCGGACACCTATCGCGCTCGAAATGGGAGGGTGTGTGGAGGGAGAACCTATCCCATCAGGGGCCGGTGATGAACCGTAAACTCGGACACCTATCGCTCGAATGAGAGGGTGGAGGTGGGGAGAACCTATCCCATCAGGGGCCGGTGATGAGCTGTAAACTCGGACATCATCGCGCTCGAAATGGGAGGGTGTGTGGAGGGAGAACCTATCCCATCAGGGGCCGGTGATGAACCGTAAACTCGGACACCTATCGCGCTCGAATGGGAGGGTGGAGGTGGGGGAGAACCTATCCCATCTGGGGCCGGTGATGAGCACTGTAAACTCGGACATCATCGCGCTCGAAATGGGAGGGTGTGTGGAGGGAGAACCTATCTAGGGGCCGGTGATGAGCCGTAAACTCGGACACATATCGCGCTCGAAATTGGAATTGGGGTTGGGGTTTGGGGGGGAGGAGATCTTATCACGGACCAGCAGTGAGCCATAAATTCATACACCTGTTGCGTCTCTTCTTTAAACAGAAAATATGAACTAATATGTGTTGGCATGGGGGTTTATGCTAACTGATATTTTTTTGTTGTTGTAAGTAAGACTTTAACATTGCTACAGTTCCGATTTTGTTGAAATTTTGTGGAACTATATCTTATGATTTTGCGGCTCATCGTTGGTTGTTGGAGAAGTAGAAAACGTAATTTAAAACATTTAATTTTTGAACATGGTAACTGAATACCAATTGGAAACAAATGCTTGGAGTGCGAAGACTTGTCGGCACCGCTTTTGTTCTTTCATCTTTTAGTGATGAAGCTTCTTACACTACCCACTTCAGCGCTGCTTACTTGATTTTTTTGCTCCAGGTTCCCGTCCCTTTTGATTTACTTTCTTTTTCATTCATTTTTTCCTCTCTAATGATTAAAATTTCCCCCAGATACGTGAATCTCGGCATTAAATCGCATGGTTAGGGATTTGCGGCTCTGGTCCATATTGATCTGCACCTCTTTGCAAGTTACCATCGTCGCTGTCGAAACACATTTCTGTTTCGCTTCGTATGGTAAGTATTTATTTTCCCTATGTTTGGGTTTTATTTTTCTGATTTTTGTTTTTCCCTAATTTGTGTAGCAGAATTACACATCGTGGATGTTGCTTGACGAAATTGATGAAACCGCTGTTCTGAATAAGTCCTTGCACACGAAGGAACTGTCCTTCATTTTGTTAGTCTCCCCATTAGATCGCAGGGTTAGGGATTTGCAGCTCTGGTACTCTCTAATTTTCCTTCTTTTGAAACCATTTTTCTGCAGGCACCCTTCCCTCTATTCCAATTGAAAGAGAAATTAGTAATCCATTAGATCCATATTTTTTTAAAAAAAGGTTTTAATCCTGACCATGGTTGTCAAACTCGCGAGTTGACTCGTAGAATCGTCCGAGTCTACGTTTCTAGGTAGGCAAAACTGGTTAACTCGCATGCAGAATCGGTTTCATAGCAGACTCGGTTAAACTCGGTTTGACTCGGTCAAACTCGCTCAAACTCGCGAGTCTAGGTCGAGTCACCGAGTTTGCAACACGACCTGAATCTCCACCGCGAACAGAGCCGCAAACCGGCACGCCACCTCGGACCACCACTGCGTGAAGCTGATTCTCCCCATCCCTGCGAGTTTGTCACAAGCGACCATGTCTCTGCTTCCTGCTGAGCCTGTCGCGAGCCCACCGTCCCTCACCTATGCAAATGCGGCTTGAAGGGTTGGCCTCTCATGCTGTGCGCCGTTTCTGTCTTTGTTGGAGATTAGGGTTACTTTTTCTGTCTCTAGGTCAGGGAAGAAAGAAGAGGAGGGTTGGGCCTTTTTAAACTAAAGGCCCATCTAGTCAAAATTAAAAACTATGGCATCAGCAAATAGTTTAGGCTTGGGTTGGTAAACTCTATAGGTCCTATTACATAGTAGTTTATTTATTTAGATAAAAGGAGTCCTATTACATAATAATAATAATAATAATAATAATAATAATAATAATAATAATAATAATAATAATAATAATAATAATAATAATAATAATTACTATTTTATGATTATGATGTTAACTGAATTTGGATTATGATGTTACTGTTTTATGTTATGTATATATGTCATTTTTATATATATATTTTTATATTAGGTAGACTCTTACGAGTCTACGAGTCGAGTCTACGTGTCGAGTTTACGTACCCTCCACGAGTCTACGTAGACTCGCAAGTCTGACAACCTTGATCCTGACCGTCAATTTCCCCACTTTCTCGGTTGGAATTTGATTTTTGGTTTCTGATTTTGTTCAGTGCCAATTATTTGCCTGTTGCTCCTCATTTTTGGTCACTTTATTGATCAGGTGTGTCTCCTTCTAAATGTGTCGGTGGAGGATACAGTTTGAGGTAGTTCAAACAGGTGCACTTTAAGGTAGGTGTTGCTTCATATTCTTGTGCTTTTAAATTTATCATCTGTCTTCATCCGTAGGCATATGGTAAGATGCCACAACTGTAAGACACATGCTTTCAACATCATTAAACTTATCTGGAATAATGTTCTCTTTAAGGTGCCACAACTGTCAGATGCCACAACTGTAAGACATAAAATCATTAAATTTGTCTATCTGAATTTGCAGTTAGACGTGATGTCTTGCATCTGTTTAGAATTGTGTTGTTGCCATTTGCATGAAATCCAATCAAGACTTTGTTTACATTTATAATTTGTATTGTTTTCGTGCTGCATCAAATTTTATGGGAATCTTTGTAAAAATATTCTTTTAATGGTGCTAATAACATTACGAAACTACTTGATCTGGTGACAAGATTGAAGTTGAGGGTTAAAAGAAAATTTTCTTTAGTCCCATTGATGGTTCTAAATAATTGGAGGCTATCTATCTTTATGTCTCTTTGGTGTGCCATTTCCCCATTCAGCATCGGGTGTGTTACCAATAAAATTCACCAGCATTACCAATACATTTTTGTAGGGACATTAATTTTAATCGGGATGATGAATTTGACAACATACACTACTGCAATAAGTGCTTTCTACGTCAGTTAAAATTGATTTTATACGTCAGAATATTGTCTGACGTAAATACAACTGACGTTAATAGTTAATATTTTAACGCCAGTTGTTTAAACAACTGACGTTAAATATAAAACTATTAACGTCAGTTCTTTAACACAACTGACGTTAATGTTGTTCAAACTACAGGTTTTATTTCTAACGTCAGTTTCCTAATACAACTAACGTTAATAGTGTAGCGACCTAAAAAAAAACTAGCTCATCCTCTTAGAGAGAAAACATGGAGTCGCTACCAACTTTATTTTATTTCAAGGAAGTTGGAAAACCTTTATAGAAAAGCTTTGGGTTCGGGAGTCGATTATGTCTAGGGAAGGCATGTAGACTTAACCCCACGGCACCCCGGAACATCCATAAATGGTTACCCAAAATTAGTTGTGTAAATTATTAGTAACTTTGAAATATTTGTTTTACCCGTCGTGAATCTCTTTATTAAAACTAAATGAGGTTGAACATGGCACGTGAGTCCACAGGGCAACCTCAAAATCCAAAGGATTGAACATGACACTTGTCATAGGGCAACCCAGAAAATAGATTGTTTTAATCAAGTGACCATCTTCTATTTTTTATGCAAAATAAATAAAGAAACGTAGAAATGAAACCTTTTACCAACTTATTCAGAGAACAGAAGCACAAAGAAATAAGAGTGTCAAGAGAAATTTATTAATAGTATCAATGAAAAGAAACAAAGATTACCAAACGGGAGTAGAATAAGAATGACTTTGTTTACTCCTAGTGGTAAGATTGTAAGATCGAAGTCTTTGCATTCAATCTCCCTGGCTCCTTCAGCTCTTCCTTCTTAACCACATCTAATGATAGGGAAGGAAGGTGGAAACTCAGATCTCTGAACTCTCTTCCTCACAACAAGAATCTCTCTTTCCTTTCTCTTTTCTTTGTATCTTTCCTCTCTATCTCCTCTCTGATATTTTTTTTCCTCTCAAGAACAGTGTTCTCCCCTCCAAAAAAATCTCCCCTTCTCTTCTCTCACTAAGAAAATATCAGATCATAAGTCCTTCTCTCAAAAAAATCCTTTCGTCCCCCTCCCCCTTCCTCTCTCCCTTTCCTCTCCTTTTATAGACGGAGGAGAGGGCTTCTTGCTTCTTCTCCATTGACTTCAAGGTCAACTTGCACAAATACCCAAGGCTTGGGCCGTTCTGAACAGCGGAAATGAGGGGACTTGATGTGAGGGTTGCACGCTTGAAAAGGGAAGGAGATGGGGTTTTTTGTCTGATGGGTATGAAGGCTTTTTAGGGTAAGGAGTGAGGCTGCTAGGTTAAGGTGTGGGAGGAGATGGAAGGAAAAGAAAAGACCAATGGGTAGAGGAGGTGCAAAAAGGGGGGTTCTGAGCAGAGATGACGTGTGTCCAGATGGAGTGGCATGAGTAGCAGAAAGGTGGTGATCTGATGTGAGGATTGCACGCTTGAAAAGAGAAAGGGGATGTGGGGCTTTGAGCAGAAATAGCGTGTGCCCAGACGGGGTGGCATGAATAGCAGAAAGGTGGTGATTTGATGTGAGGGTTGCACGCTTGAAAAGAGAAAGGAGATTGGGGGTTTTGAGCAGAAATAGCGTGTGCCCAGACGGGGTGGCATGGTGGGTTTTTAGGGTTAGGAGTAGGGTTACTAGGTTAAAACAAGGGAGGAAGTAAGGAAGAAGGAGGACCAATGGGTAGAGGAGGAAAAGAGGTCTTGCCTGGTACGTAAAGTGGGTAGGAGGTGTAGCTCAGTTTCCTTTCCTTTTGTTGATTGTCTTTTCTCCTTGTTTTCTTCGTCCTTTCTTCCTTATCTTCTCCTCATTCTTTCTTTATTCTTTAGCCTTCAGCCTGAAAATAAAATTGCAGTGGATGGAATCTCTTCGTCCCAAAATTAGATATGCAAAAGTAGATATACGCTGGACGGACCTCCTCGTCCAGCAAGAAAAGATAATTGTAGTGGACGGAACCTCCTTGTCCAACAGAAATTAAAATAATTGAAGTGGATGGAACCCCCTCGTCCAACAGAAATAAAAAGGGACTGGACTGGACGGGACCAACGGCAAGTGCAAAGCAATGGACGGGGCTACCCTGTCCATCAGCAAGTGCAAAGCAATGGACGGGACTGACAGCAGGTGCAAAGCCATGGACGGGGCTACCCTGTCCATCAGCAGGTGCAAAGCAATGGACGGGACTACCCCGTCCAACAGCACGTGGAAAGCACTGGACGGGATCACCCCGTCCATCAGCAAGTGGAAAGCAGTGGCGGGACCACAGCAAGTGCAAAGCAATGGACGGGACCACCCCATCCAACAGCAAGCGGAAAGTAGTGGACTGGACGTGACCAACAGCAAGTCCCAATGTGATGGACGGGGCTTCCCCATCCAACAGCAAGTGCCAATGTGATGGACGGGACGGGGCGGGGACTTCCCCGTCCAACAGTAAGTCCCATGTGATGGACGGGGCTTCCCCGTCCACAGCAAGTGCAAAATGTGATGGACGGGACTTCCCCATCCAACAATAAGTCCCAATGTGATGGACGGGGCTTCCCCGTCCAACAGCAAGTGCCAATGTGATGGACGGGACTTCCCTGTCCAACAGTAAGTGCCAATGTGATGGACATGACTTGCTCGTCCAACGGCAAGTTAGCTATGAGTTCCCTACTTTGTTCATTTTTCTTTTTATTATTATTAGTCTACTTGGAGTGTAATGTTACAATAAAAGACGGACAAAAATGGGTGTTCACAGTTGCCCCTATTTACTTGTTACATACTAGAAGACATGATTAGCCGCGACTTTTCATGTATTGTAGTAATGAACAAGTAAATAAAATGAACACATATTTTGTCTGAAAAACATGAGGAGCTCAGAAAAAAACTTTACAGTTTGGAAATGAAATTGCAGTGAGTCTCAGAGCTCGAAAGTAAAGATGCAATGGACGGAATCTCCTCGTCCAACATGAAAGTAAATATGCAGCGAGCCTCAGAGCTCGAAAATAAACTTGCAATGAGCTTCAGAGCTCAAGAATAAAAAGTACAGTGAACCTCAGAGCTCGAAAATAAACTTGCAATGAGCTTCAAAGCTTGAGAATAAAAAGTACAGTGAGCCTCAGAGCTCGAAGATAAACTTGCAATGAGCCTCAGAGCTCGAAAATAAACTTGCAGCGAGCCTCAGATCAAAAATAAAATTGCATTGAGCCTCAGAGCTCGAAAATAAACTTGCAATGAGATTCAGAGCTCGAAAATAAACTTGTAGCGAGCCTTAAAGCTCGAAAATAAACTTGCAGCGAGTCTCAGAGCTCGAAAATAAACTTGTAATGAGCCTCAGAGCTCGAAAATAAAATTGCAGTGAGCCTCAGAGCTCGAAAATAAAGAAATGCAGTGAGCGTCAGAGCTTGAAAATAAACTTGCAGTGGACGGAACCTCTTCGTCCAACAGAAAATTAAATGCAATGGACGGAACCCCCTCGTCCAACAGAAAATAAACATGCAATGGACGAAACCTCCTCGTCCAACAGAAAGTAAATATGCAATGAGCCTTAGAGCTCGAAAATAAAGGTGCGGTGAGCCTCAGAGCTTGAAAATAAACTATCAGTGATCTGAAAAAAATGAGAATCCCTTCCTTTTGAGGACAACGAAACCAATTGCTCCCTGGAAAAACTTCGACCAACCAAACCCTTGTTCATCGGCCACTCTGGGACGAGGCGTCACTCATTCTTTTAACAACATTGGTCACCCAAGAATCTGATAAACTCCAGATGTTAGGTAAGCTTATTTTCATCATTCTTTTGTCGTCCAGTGTACGCTACCTCTCCCACTGAATCTGAAGTATTGAGCCCTCTTGGTTTAAGCCATTCATTGGTGCTACCATTAGAGTTATCAAATCATACTATTGAACTTATATTTACTTTTATTGAGACATGAGAGTGAACACGATTGGGGAGTGTGGAAGAAAATCTCTTGCCTTAATATGAGAATTTAGGTTGTCAAGAGATAATAACAATGAGAACAAAGTTACAAAAGGGATCATGAAGATTAAAAAACAAAGATAAGCAAAGAAAATTACGAAAATCACATAAAATTTGCCCCAATGTTGGTCCCTTAACTTTCATTTAATTGATTCCCCTCAGCCTTTTGATGACACAGATCTTGGCTCTTGTTTCTGAAACACACCTTCTTCGATCATTTCTTAATAATTTTGCCCCAGTATACTCAGCCGGATAAAATTGCCCCAGCATGGTGGGTGCTTGCAGAAGTGTTGAACCCTATTCTCCTCTTAGGCTGCCCTTGCAGGTTTTCAGCCTAAGGTTTATTTACCCTAACTTTTGCCTAGGTTTCCCTCTCGGGTTTTCAACCTAGCGGGCCTTTGCTTTTCTATTATTCTTTTGCCCTAACTTTTGCCTAGGCTGCCCTTCGGGTTTTCAACCTAGCGGGCCTTTAGGCGTAGAATTTTTTCGTCATCGAGTATTCTTGCCTTGGTAGCTCTTCCCTATCCATGTTTTGCAGAATCAAAGCACCTCCCGAGAACGCTAGTTTGACAATGTAAGGGCCTTCATAATTTGGTGCCCATTTTCCTCGGGCATCCTCTTGGCTAGGGAGGAGTTTCTTTAAGATCAGGTCTCCCACATGAAACTATCTAGGATGAACCTTTTTATTGAAAGCTCTTGCCATTCTGTTTTGATACAATTGCCCGTGACAGATGGCTTCCAGCCTTTTATCTTCTATCATGTTCAACTGCTCATATCGAGTTTTCACCCACTCAGACTCTTCTAAGTCTGCTTCCATCAAGACTCTTAGCGAAGGGAGTTCTACTTCGATAGGTGAGACAGCCTCCATCCCGTTCACCAGAGAGAAAGGAGTTGCCCCAGTGCTTGATCGTATGTTAGTCCGATAAGCATGTAGAGCATATGGCAGCATTTCGTGCCAGTCCTTATAGTTTACAACCATCTTGGCAACGATCTTCTTGACATTTTCGTTTGCTGCCTCGACTGCACCATTCATTTGAGGCCTATAAGGAGCCGAGTTGTGGTGTTTGATTTTGAGACCATCGCAAAACTTTTGAATCTCGGTACCATTGAGATTGACAGCATTATCTGTGATTATTCTCTCTGGGATCCCGTATCTACAGACAATGTCCTTTCTGAGGAATTTGAGAAATACCCTTTGAGTTATGCTGGCATATGAAGTAGCTTCTACCCATTTAGTGAAATAGTCTATTGCCACCAAAATGAAACGGTGACCATTGGAAGCCTTGGGGTTAATGGGACCGATGACATCTATTCCCCACATCGAAAAAGGCCACGGGGATGCCAAACTATGCAGTGGAAACGCAGGTGCATTAACCCGGTCTGCATGCATCTGGCATTTTTGGCATTTACGAACATGCTCCATGCAATCTGACTCCATAGTAGACCAATAATAGCCACTTCTCAAGATCTTCCTAGCCATCATGTGACCATTGGCATGGGTCCCACAGATTCCTTCATGGACTTCAATCATGATCCATTTAGCTTCGCGAGCATCCACACATCTGAGTAGGGTACCATCATATCCTCTTTTGTACAAGACTTCCTTGTTTAAGAAAAAGGCCATGGCCAGTCTTCGGATGGTCTTTTTATTTACTTCGCTCGCCTCTATCGGGTATTCCTTGGTCTGAATATATTGCTTGATATCATGATACCAAGGCTTACCATCAAGTTCTCCTTCCACATGAGCACAGTATGCTGGTTCATCCTGCACTCTAACTTGGATGGGTTGGACATTGATATGGATATCCAACTTGGTCATTGCAGCTAGTGTGGCTAAAGCATCAGCAAATTGATTCTTGTCTCGACTTAAATGCGAGAAAGTAATCTCATCGAACCTTGCAATCAACTCAGTCAGGTACTTCTGATATGGAATCAACTTGGAGTCTTTGGTCTGCCACTCACCATTGACTTGATAAATGATCAAAGCTGAATCCCCGAAGACTTTCAACTGCTTTATACCCAGTTCAAGTGCCATTTGCAATCCACCAGCACATGCTTCATATTCTGCAATATTATTTGTACTTTCGAATTTCAGTTTTACGGCCATCGGGTATTGCTTGCCACTTGGAGAGATAACCACTGCTCCTATACGTCTGCTATGCACCTGTAACTTAACACCTCCAGACTTGAAATTTCCTCTGTTTCTTTATTCCCTTGACTTCTAACTTAACCTGAAAACAATAAAATAGCCATAAGTGCTTTATTTGACTCAAAACTGGCTAAATTAACCTAAAACTACTTTAGAGACTCAAAACCTTGCTTGAGGACAATCTAATCTAATTTGGGTGAAAATGAGATATAATTAGCACAAAACCCTGGTCATACTAGCCATAAAACTAGATGAGCCGGAGGCTTATCAAAATACCCCAAACTTAAACTTTGCTTCTCCCCAAGCAAACTACAACTCAAAAATCAAAAAGACTCAAGACATGGCAAGCTTAAAAGATTCAATCAACCTTGCACCAATTTCAAGCAATACATCAAAACAGTTTTCTACAATGTCCCCCCTTTCCAAACAAAGCAATCCCCACAATCATTTATTCTGAACAATTGAGAAATTAGTCATTCAAACAATCAGTAATCTAAGCAAGGGATCCAAGTTACACACAAGAGGGAGATCACCAAATTCAAACAACTGCCTTCCTCACAAGGGCATTTAGTGTTTCACTCATTCGCTCAGTTTGTCAGGTTAACAACATTTCACTCTATTTCACTTTTAAGAACACTTCCCATAAATTTGATTTTCATCTCAAAATGGTTCCCACAGAAAACATGCATGCAACATCAAAAGGGCTTTTATGGGTTGTAATGGGGCCTGACTAAGGGTATGATATACAAGGGTACTAGGCTGAAGACCCTAGGAACTAAGAGAGCATGAACTTTTTACACTTTGAATTTAAACTCAAGTTCCTTTTTTCATTTTTTCATTTGTCTTGGGTGACTACAGCCTTTTTATTCAAATAGCCTCTTTGGACATTTTCTGTACTTTTTATTTCTCCTTTTTTTTTTTTTTACTTTTTGCTTTTCTTTTCTTTTTGCCTTTGGCTCCAACCTTTTTATTATATTTTTTTTTCCAATCCCAAACAACACATTACACCTTGTAGCCACCCCAAACTTAGTTTCTTGCAAACATTCTCTTGTCAAGATTCCATGCTCTCCTAATCCTAAGATCGGGTTAACATGGTTTTTTTTTTTTTTTTCCAGATTTTAGCTTATAACATAAGGTCAACAAGAAACAATAGGCTAATTAGGCTCAATGGAGCTAACTAAGGAACATGCATTAGGGATGGTTATTTTAGGCTAAGTAGTTATTTACAAAGAAAATGCCTAAATCATCTGAAGCAAACACATAAACATGCAAACCAAGAAGAGATTCAAGCAAATTCGGGAAAGTTCAATCAAAAGTGATTCTCACAGTTAAAAACATGCTGGAGGCTCAAATCCTCACCTGGACATTGTTTTTGCAAATTGTTTGACAGAGATTCTATCCCTAGTGTGTGCTTCCTATCACCCCAAACTTATCATAAATCATGTCATCGCAACAAAAGATCTCAAAGTTCAGTTTTCAATCTCATGGGGATCACTTTTCAAAAAAAAAATTCCAACCTAGGGGGAATCATCACATAAATCATGCAATCAATCTGTGCAAAATCAATCAAAATCCAGCAAACTTGCCGACTCAAGACTCACAATTTATTCAAGAGCTAAAAGAAAAAACAAGACAAACCAAACACAAAACAAAATCCAGAATTAGTTTCCTCCCCCACACTTAAAACATACATTGTCCCCAATGAACAACATAACTATACAATCAGAGTGAGGGAAAGGAAAGGGTATTCCCTGATCAAGTGTCAGTGTAGGTGGGAGCTTCCAAGGAGAGCTCCTCAACATTAGCATCCGCAGGCACACCAGCAGCCACACCATGCAATGGCTTCAGCCTCTGCCCGTTAACCTTGAAGGACTTGTTGCTACCTGCATCTTTAATCTCTACTGCACCATAAGGAAAAACATTAGTAACAACAAATGGTCCAATACACTTGGACCTAATTTTCCCAGCCATCACTTTCAAAGGGGAGTTAAACATAGAAGATGGTGGCCCACGAAAATTTTTTTTCCTAGTAATCATCCTATCATGAAAATATTTTGTTTTCTCTTTATAAATCCTGGAGCTTTCATAGGCTTCTAGCCTAAGCTCCTCAAGTTCTTTCAATCTGTAATTTCCTTTCAATACCAGCTTTCTTCATTTCCAAGTTACAGCATTTGACGGCCCAATATGCACGGTGCTCAACTTCCACAGGGAGGTGACATGCCTTACCAAATACAAGCCGAAAGGGGGACATTCCTATTGGCGTCTTGAAAGCGGTCCTCTGAGCCCACAGTGCGTCTTCTAGACGGCGGCTCCATTCCTTTCTATTCGGCTGCACCATTTTCTCTAGAATCTACTTGATCTCCCTGTTTGATATCTCAGCCTGGCCATTGGTCTGGGGATGGTAAGCAGTGGAAACTCTATGCACAACTCCATATTTCCTGAGTAAGGCTTCCATGGTGCGGTTGCAGAAGTGAGTGCCCTGGTCACTGATAATAGCTCGAGGTATGCCAAACCTGCAAAAAATATTGGACCTAACAAATTTTGAAACAACTTTAGCATCGTTAGTCTTAGTGGGTATAGCTTCCACCCACTTTGAAACATAGTCAACAGCCAAAAGAATGTACAGAAAACCAAAAGAAGCAGGGAAAGGACCCATAAAATCAATTCCCCACACATCAAAAACCTCACAAAAAAGCATGGGTTGCTGAGGCATCTCACTCCTACGAGTGATGGCAGGGCCTGCTGTTTGACACTCCTTACAATTCCTGTAGACCTCATAGGTATCTCTAAAAATTGTGGGCCAGTAGAACCCAGAATCTAGGACTTTCCTTGCCGTCCTCTGTGGTCCAAAGTGTCCCCCTACTTGAGAGGCATGAGAAAAGTGCAGGATGGACTCTGTCTCATAATCCGGGACACACCTCCGAATC
This sequence comes from Sophora flavescens, assembly GCA_030762895.1. Lineage (NCBI taxonomy): Eukaryota > Viridiplantae > Streptophyta > Magnoliopsida > Fabales > Fabaceae > Sophora > Sophora flavescens. Next base: position 149,289,848 of record CM061069.1, read on the forward strand.
ACCTGGTCACTGCAAAACTTCCAAAGGTACGGATCATCCCACACATAGTACTTTGAGTCACTCTTGAGCTTGTGGATCTTGGATCTACTTGTACCTGCAGGAACAACACCAGCAATAAGAAAGTTAACAATGTCAGCAAACCATGGCGTTACCCCATGCAGATGTAGAAGCTGTTCATCCGGAAAATCATCTTGGATGGGAGAAGGATCCTCATCCCTTGCTATTCGGCTCAAGTGATCGGCTACCAAATTTTCAGCTCCACTCCTGTCTTTTATCTCCACATTGAACTCTTGGAGCAAAAGCATCCACCGAATCAGTCTTGGCTTCGCTTCTGGTTTCTTTAACAGGTACTTCAGAGCTGCATGGTCAGTGAAAACAATAACCCTGGAACCTAGCAAATATGACCTAAATTTATCAAGTGCAAACACAACAGCTAGCAGTTCCTTTTCAGTGGTGGTGTAATTTGATTGTGCAGCATCTAATGTCTTAGAAGCATAATGAATGACATGGACAGCCTTGCCCACCCTTTGTGCCAGAACCGCTCCCACAACATAATTAGAAGCATCACACATGAGTTCAAAAGGGAGGGTTCAGTCAGGGGGCTGGATGACGGGGGTAGAGGTCAATGCTCTTTTCAGGTAGTCAAATGCCTTCTTGCAGTTGTCATCAAAATGGAACATGACATCATTCTTCATCAAGTTTGACAATGGCAGAGCTATCTTGCTGAAGTCCTTAATGAAGCGCCTGTAGAAACCTGCATGGCCAAGAAAAGAACGGATCTCGCGTACGCAAGATGGATAAGGCAATGAAGAAATCACATCAATTTTTGCAGGATCTACTGAAATACCCTCTTTAGAAATAACATGACCCAAAACAATCCCCTGTTCTACCATAAAGTGACATTTTTCATAGTTCAAAATCAGATCAGTCTCAATGCATCTTTCTAGAACTAAACTCGGACTATCTGGACATGCATAAAATGAGGAGCCATATACAGTGAAGTCATCCATGAACACCTCCATGCAATTTTCAATAAATTCAGTAAAAATGCTAAGCATGCATATTTGGAAAGTGCCATGAGCATTACAAAGGCCAAATGGCATCCTCCTATAGGCAAACGTGCCGAAGGGGCACGTGAAAGTGGTCTTTTCCCGATCCTGCAGGGCAATATGGATCTGGAAGTACCCAGAAAAGCCATCAAGAAAACAGTAATGAGATTTACCAACCAGCCGTTCCAGCATCTGATCTATGAACGACAAAGGAAAGTGATCCTTTTTGGTGGCCTGGTTCAATTTCCTATAATCTATACAGACTCGCCAGCTATTCTGGACTCTAGTAGGTACAAGCTCATTATTATCATTCCTTACCACTGTGAGGCCGGACTTCTTGGGTACAACTTGCACTGGACTTACCCAAGTACTATTAGAGATGGGGTATATGATACCTGCCTGCAGAAGTTTAGTCACCTCTTTCTTCACCACATCCAGAATCAGTGGATTGAGTCGCCTTTGGGCCTGTCTAACTGGTTTAGCCCCATCCTCCAACAGAATTCTATGCATACATCTGGAGGGGCTAATTCCTGGGATGTCAGCCAAGGTCCACCGAATCGCCTTCTTGTGCTTCTTCAGAACCTCCAATAGTTTTGCTTCCTGGTCAGAGTCAAGGCTGGAGGAAATAATGACTGGAAGTTTTTCATTTGTCTCCAGGTAAGCATACTTCAGGTTCCCAGGAAGTGGCTTGAGCTCTAAGGAGGGTGGCTGCTCAATGGATGGTACATTTGGAGTAGCCATGATGTTAAGGACTTCTGCTGAACAGACAGCTTCACTCTCACTATCACCTTGCAAAGTTGAATCAAGAAACTCAGCACAAACAACACAAGGGTTAGTGTCAGTACAGTCAGTACATGAATATAAATCATAAAAACCAGAAATAAATGGAAAATCAGAAACAAGGTCCTCATGGGTGTCATCAATAATCTCAGAAAGCAACTCTAATTGGAAAACAGAGTGCTCCTCCAGGGGATGCTTCATAGCATCAAAGATGTTGAACTTTGCCACAATATCACCAAACTCCATAGACATGGTCCCATCATTAACATCAATCTTAGTCTTAGCTGTCTTCATGAATGGTCTTCCCAAGATTATGGGTGATCTACTGGAATGTGTCTCTCCTGCCATGTCTAGGATGTAGAAGTCAGCAGGGAAGATCAACTAATCAACTTGTACCAGCACATCTTCTACCATTCCCATGGGGCGGGCACTGGTCCTGTTGGTCAACTGGATAGTGAGACCTGTATACTGCAAGGGACCAAGATCAAGGTTATTAAAGATGGAGGTAGTCATGACATTTATGGAGGCTCCCAAATCCAACATGCAGTTTTCAAATTTTCTGTCTCCAATAGTGCATGAAATAGTAAAAGTACCCGGATCCTTGCACTTTTGTGGTAGTGCCTGAGTGGGGGCTAAAACAACAACTCTTTATGGTGCAGGCTTAGACTGGATAAGAGCCGAAACATTTCTTCCTAAATTAACTCTCTCATTACTCTTCAACTTCCTCTTGTTGGTGCATAGATCCTTCAGAAATTTAGCATACTTAGGCACCTGCTTAATCACATCCAAAAGGGGAATATTCACAGCTACCTTTCTGAACACATCTAAAATTTCCCTCTCCTTGTCTTCCCCACCAATCTTCTTATTTTTCTGCACTCTGTGTGGGAAGGGGATCGGTGGTATGTACACTTTCTCAGCTTCAACATCAACAGTAGGCTCAGGAGTTACCTCAACAGTTTCTTCATCTTTTCCAGCGGTGGCCTCAACAACTTTTCCAGATCTCAGAGAAATGGCACTCACATTAGGATTGGAGACATTGGGATTTATCACTGTTTGTGCTTGTGATTGGCTGGATCCTTGAGCTTGCTTGTATGTTGTTTATGGAAGTGGCAAGCTGCCCAATCTGTGTCTGCAAGGCTTGAATGGTAGCATCCGTCCATTTCTTGAAACTGTCCCAATCTGTCCAATCTGTGTGTTTCAAAGTCGAATACTAGTCCGTGCTTCTTCTGAAAGCAAGATTATTTGCAGCCAATTGCTTGACCCTGTCCTCTAGGGAAGGTTCGGAAGGTGTAGAAGTGGTCACTTGAGGAGGATTCTGTGGTGCTTGCCATCGGTTGTTGTTGGGATGAGTTCCCATCACCGAAGATTAGGATGATTCCTCCAATTGGGGTGGTACCTATTTGTGGAGAGGTCGGGAGTCTTTGTCTGGGTTCTCATTGTTTCCTTGATTGTAAGGATGGACTGCATAAGCACAGGACAATTCGGTGGTGACCCTTCTCTCGAGAATGGGGCATGCATCAAACGGGTGCTCGGGAGAGAGTTACACATGCCACACAACATCGCCGATGAACCTTATCCATTGCCAATTTCTCCACCAAAGAAGTGAGCCTATCAATTCTATCATCACGGTCTGGTTGGAAGAAGAAGCTGTGGACCTCATGAACACCTCTTGTCTCAACAGAATTTCTTACGGTAGTAAACTGCTTTGGGAGTTCGGTGACATATTTTCAATGAATTGCTTGGCGGCGGTGGAGTCTTATCAACAGGCGCTCCCCACTAGCAGCATCCACAATATTTCTATCCATCGGCGGTAACCCTTCATATAAATCTTTGGATAAGAAGGCATTCGAAATCGATCTTTGGGGCAACTGGATATCAACTGCTTGAATCTCTCCCAATATTCATCCAATGACTCATTTCCTTGTCTGATGCCACATATTTCCTTCCGGATTGATGCAGCTCTGGAGGCAGGAAAATATTTCTTTAGGAAGAGCTTCTTCAAATCGTTCCAGGTAGTAATAGAGTTTGGCTCAAGATATAACAGCCAATCCTTTGCAGCGCCCTGTAGTGAAAACGGGAAAGCTTTCAGCTTGATGTGATCCTCAGTTACTCCCTCTGGTCTCAAGGTTGTGGAGCAAACAACCTGGAATTCCTTCAAATGCTTGTGTGGATCCTCACCTGCAAGACCACTAAACCTTGGCAACAAATGGATTAGACCAGATTTTAATTCAAAAGGAGTAACAGCACCAGAATATTCAATACACAATCCATTATAGTTAACATCAGGGGCAGCAAGCTGTCTTAATATCCTTTGGTCACCCATGTTATCAAAAACAGTTTTAGAATTAGAATCACCACTAGTGCTAGCCCGAAATTCTCTACGGCGTGTGTGCAGTGGATCAAAATCACACAATTCAGGGCAAGTAGACCTAGTAGCCAGACCAATTCAAAACAAAAACGAAAATAAAAGAAAAAAGAAAAAAAAAGTGAAAATAACAAACAAGAGTCCCCGGCAACGGCGCCAATTTTTTGGTCGCGCTGTCGCACACGCGCCAAAAAGCGAGCGGGTTTATAAAACTGTAGTTTAGGACGACAACTCGGATATCGTCTCGCAAGGACTCTTGAAGTGTTATTTACTACAAAAATCAGTTTTTTTGGGGGGGTTTGGTTTGAAATCAAACAAAGAAAACAAACCAATAACAGAGCAGTAAAAACAGAGCAAGTTGAAAAGATTATCAAATAGCTAAAGACGATCAATCTACTGTTCTCGAATTCCCAACTATCATCGGTTCATGTAAATTCCTAGCCCTAAGCAGATTCTAATCCCCTTTCGGTTGTAGCAACAATTAACAAACGAAATCGCTACTACGGATATATGTTCATATTCCCGAATTAAACAAACGGGGTTAAGCCCTCATGAACTAAACGAACATGAATGAACGCACGCGAATTAAACAAACGAGATTCAATATAGGAACATAACATCACCGAAATGAATCAACACAACACTATACACTCCTGAATTAAACAAACAGAAATGTATAATATAGTATTGAAAAGGGAAAAGCATACAAAACAGGAATTACAAAACCTCAAGTATGATGGGATTCAATTACAGTAGACTAATCTAAGAAATTTAGTTCTCCATGGAAAAACGAAACACACAGAAAATATGTAAAAACACAATGGAGAAGCAAAAGTCCTTTCCATCTACCCAGAACAGCCTTTTATAATATTCAGAAACTGAGCCCACTCGCGAGGCGAACCCTCACTCGCGAGGCGAATATTGTGAAGAGTCAGCAACGTTTGGTCTTCTCGCGGGGCGAAGTACTGCTCGCGTGGCGAGGAATGGAAGAGTCACGGCTTCTGGTCTTCAGTCTCGCGAGGCGAGACATGCATCCGCGAGGCGACACAGAATGGGTTGCATTTCTCTGGAACAGTCAGCTATCAGGGTCGCGAGGCGAGGTGTTGTTCGCGGGGCGAACCAGAGAGGATGACATTTTTACTGTTCAGCTGGCTTTCAGGTTCGCGAGGCGAGAAGACTCTCGCGAGGCGAACACCTCCAGACTTGAAATTTCCTCTGTTTCTTTATTCCCTTGACTTCTAACTTAACCTGAAAACAATAAAATAGCCATAAGTGCTTTATTTGACTCAAAACTGGCTAAATTAACCTAAAACTACTTTAGAGACTCAAAACCTTGCTTGAGGACAATCTAATCTAATTTGGGTGAAAATGAGATATAATTAGCACAAAACCCTGGTCATACTAGCCATAAAACTAGATGAGCCAGAGGCTTATCATACCCCAATCCGCACCTTCCTTCTCTCACAGCCACTTCAATTGACCGAGAGATCCCTTGTAGGTGAGGCCCTAGACCTTTTCCTCTTTGATACCCATTCTTTTCCATGATGCGGCTACTACCTCATTCACATTCTTCATTGGGGCTCCCTTTTCTGGTTCTCCGACTTCAATACCTCAAAACTACGCAATGAGTTATCGTCCATCCGCTCTGTGCTTTCTACGTAAGGTACTGTGGTGGGCTTTGTCAGCATGATTTCCTCTTCACCACGAACAGTAATAATGGATCCATCCTGAATATACTTCAAACACTGATGCAGAGTCGATGGGACCACTCCTGCCTCATGGATCCATGGCCTCCCCGGGAGCATGGTGTAAGCTGACTGGATTTCCATGACCTGAAAGAGGATAGGGAAAGAACTAGGCCCTATTTCAAGGGACAGAGTTATTTCTCCTAAGATTCCTCTTGTTGTACCATCAAAGGCTCTTACAATCGTTTCTTGTGGTGTCAAATATGTCGCGCTTATATTCAGCTGCTTGAGTGTGGTCAATGGAACCACATTCAACGCCGAACCACTATCTACAAGCACCTTGGCAATCACAAACCCTTTACACTTTAGGGTGATGTGTAAGGTTTTAGGGCTACTGCGGGATTTCGAGGCCACTTCATCTTCCGAGAAAGTAATCATGTTGACATGCCTGATTGGGTCCACCATATTCACGACATTTTCCGGAGTGACGTCAGATTTGACATACGCTTCATTCAACACCTTCAATAATGCCTTGCGATGCAATTCTGATGTCAAGACAAGTGACAAAAGAGATATCCTTGCCGGAGTTTTCTTCAACTGTTCTACCACATCATATTCACTTTGCTTCATGATCTTCAGAAACTCTTCTTCTTCTTTCCCCTTTCTTTCATCCATAGTTTTCTCTTCTTCGGCTTCCTTCATCATTTTTTCTTCAGCAGGGGTGTAGTACTGTCCGCTCCTTGTAATGCCTCCAAATCTCACAATATTAGTAACCTGGGCCTTCGAAGTTTCTCCTGCCCCTCCTACTAGCTCAACTTTTTGTTCATAATTCCATGGTACACCGTGTGTATCATCATAAGCAAAAGGAGTTGGTTTTTTCACCTTTACAATCACTTTTTCTGACGCCGATGCATCATTCATAGGTGGTATCCGGAGCATAACTTTTTCAACCATATTAACTTCTTCAGTCGTAGCTGGCCTAGCTTGGATCACCCCCAAGGTAAGTAATCCTTGGACTCGGACCTTAAACTCCCAACAAGTTTCAATATCATGCCCTACCTGTCCATGATGATAATCACAACTTAAACCACTGTCATACTTCTCTTTTTCCTCGATCAGCTTCACCGGTGCAACAATATCATATCCTGCTTTCTTGAGTCCCGCAAATATTCTTGCATCGGGGTTCGTAATTCCAAAATCTTCTTAATTTGAGGCCCTTTCACTTCCGAGTTAGCCACACTATTTCCCGCATTATGGTTTGGGATTGGGTTATTAACAATGCTAGGCCCAGAATCTTCTTCGAAACCCAATCTTCCACAAGCAATCAATGTTCTTACTGTTGTCTTGAAGGCCTCACATTCTTCAATGGGATGTCCCAGGGCATCCATGTGATACTTGCAAGTCAAGTTTGGATTGTACCAAGCAGGGAAAGGTGGTTCCATAGGCCATACAGGGTTTCCAGCGATTAGGTGACGATCAAATAGTTGTTTGAACAAATCTGCATTGGAGATAGACAGTCTTGGGAAATGTGGCAGATTTTTATATTGGGAGCGTCCCTGATTTGGAAAATTTGGGCGAGGTCGAGGGTAGCTTGGATAGTTTTGTTGAGGTGCAGGTGGATAATGAGTATAGGTTGGGCGAGTGGGGTTGTGTGGTTGAGAGGTAGGGATGTTATTTACTTGGTTTTGTGGCTGAGTGATGGTTGGCGAGGCCTATTGAGGTGGGTGAAACGGTGTTTGGGTCTGATATGGTGCTTGGTACCTTGGGTTCGAAGGGACATGATGAGGTCCAAAGTTTTGCTGGTGTTGCACATAATTTGCTTATGCTTCCTTCTTCTTGGGCTGAAACCCCTTCTTGGATGCACTGCCTTCCATGTCAATTGGCAACTTCCCGGCTCTGGCTAGGATTTCAATTCTTTCCCCCGCAGCAATTAAGTCAGAGAAACCCCTATAAGCTACTCCTACCATGGCTCCGATAAAGGGGGATCCTAGGGTTCCCAAAAAATATGAGCACATTTCGGACAACATCAACGGCGGCTGAACCTGAGCAGCCAAACTTCTCCACTTTTGTGCATACTGTTTGAAGGATTCATCACTCTTATTCTGCATTGTAGTCAACTGTTTACGGGTCGGAGCTGCGTCCAAATTAAATTTGTATTGATCCATGAACAAATTGGCTAATTCTGTCCACCGAGAGATCTTAGCATGGTCCAACTGAAGGTACCACTCTAGTGCGATTCCGGTCAAACTTTCATGGAAAAAACCAATGAGGAACTTGTCATCCTTAGACCAGATGACCATTTTGGTGGCATAGCTAATCAAATGGAATCGTGGGTTCCCACTATTTGGAAAAATCAGGAATTTTGAAATCCTTAGGAATCACGAGATCTGTGGCAGGACAGAGATCTTCTATCTGGAGAGGGCCGTAAGCACTCGGGCCTTTTATTGCTTTTATCTGTTCTTCCATCTTCTCCATCCATTCATCTCTCATCTTATCCTTACCAGCCTGGACTCCCGCTGACTGGCTGTGAGTAGACACACGTGGTTGTTCCCATGTTGGTGCGGTGTAGCCCGGGGCTTCATGATAGGCGTTTTCAAAAGGAGGGTATCCTTCTCCAATAGGAAGTGTTATTGGTGCCGTGTGATGTGTCTGGTCGGGTCCAGACACCCCTGAATAAGACCTGTGCCAACATTTGAAAACATCGGTGCTGTTAGCACAGAGGAAATTTGCTGCCTACCAGGTTCAGTTGTCTCTCTGTTCGCACTGAGCATGCTGAGAGATTCCCTCATATCTTGTAATATGGCTTCTAATCTTGCTTGGGTTTCAGCCATCTCACTCATTCTTCCCCTCACATCATCTATCTCAGAGCTTAGTTTTCTTCCTTCCTCAGACGCATTGGCAGCCATCCTGGTCCGAGATCTGGTATCGTGAACTCGGGTTTGGTTGGTATTACCTTTCCTAGGTCGTGCAATGGTTCCTGAATCCTCAGAAGGATGAGACTCTGTGGAGCGAATAAGAACAACTCATTAGTCAATCAAAAATTTTGTGTGTGCATACATGCATGTGCAAGTTATCATCCTTTATTCGATCGTGAGGGTATTCACTAATAGCAAGAAGACTCATCCTGCAATCGAATCTAGTGGTATGGTTCCCTCTAGCTCGAATGCAGTTGGTGTCAAGTCTAAGGGAGAATGTACTCCTCGATAGACCACACCCGTACTAGCAACGTCCTTATTTTTACACAGAAAACTCGTTGTTTTTAGGGTAGAAATACAGTTGATGACGTATCTAAGGGAGAATGCACTCCTCGATAGATATCATCTAAAAACGCTCGGCAGACATGGACGAAAACTTCCATTTCATTATAAATATTTTGATACAAGTCATGAGTCTTTGACCAAAACAAAAGAAACATATTGATGGTTTCCATCCTTCTCCAAGGTCCATAAGGTTCTATGTTAAGAGCCTTATCTTCTTTTTTCTGAACCCTCTAGCAAGTCTCCCAAAATGATTGAAGAACTCGGTCACCTTTGGTGGTAACTGAAGGAAATGGTTCATACGCATGTGGACGGATGCCTCTTCAAACCACTCCACCAGCTGGGAAGTGTGATATTGGAGCTTATCCATCACGTCCTCGTATTTTCTCTTCCATGCTTCCTTTCCATTCATTACATCGTCCACCACTAATTTCCATCCCTTTACCCATTCTGCGTGACGTTGAGCTTCAACCCTTTCAGAGCCTTTTACCTTGTTTCTGAGCCAACTTTCTCTCATGTTGGCTTCTGCCAGCAACTCACGATACCTGGCTGCTTCGTTCCATCCTCGATCAGAGTACACTTCTGTTTGGGCCAAGGATTCCTGCAGGGATTCAACCCTCTCTTCTAGTATATGTATCGTTTCAACGTGATCCCCTACACTTGTCTCGAGCTATTTTTTCTTCTTTTGAAGTTTGACAAGCATCTTCTCTTGACATCCTATTTTTGCCAGCAGCTCTTGAATTTCTGCTTCTTGGTCTTTTCTTGCCCTTTTTGCACGACTCGGGGCTTCGTGGGCATCGGCGCATTCATCCTTCAAATGCTCGATCTGTAAATTCAGCTTCTGTACTTGTCTTTGGAGCGTGGTAATGGTTACTTCGGCCGCTTGGTCTTTCTCATCAAAAACCCTCATTTGAGCTTTTAAAACTTCGATCTCTTTCAACATTTGATCTTTGGCTAGAGGATTATTTTCCTTACGGAGAGGGGATGCGGGTCTTGGAGGGAGACCTTTTCTTGTTTCTTTCCATACTTCATATCTTTTCGTGTGAGCTATGACTCGCCTTCCTAATTCCTCCGGTCCTTTTATACGAATGTCATTCCATGCTGACCTTACTGCTATCGTTTGGCTCTTGATGCCTTCACCTTCTTGGTATAGGAAGAATATCCCATCGAGCAGTTCTTTGGGGGGTTCATCCTACGTCCACTTGAGTTGGCGCATTACCAAAGCTGGTGAGTACGATACACAACCTCTGGGACCTATCAATGGCACGTTTGACAAACTTCCGCAGCTAAATACAACTAAATCTCCATTATACCATGGGCACATCCAACTAAATGACCGCAGGTCGATCTGATCAAACTTTTGCTTCCACTCATATAACTTACGTGACTTTAGTTGCATGCGAGTGAATCCTTTCAGCGGGTCATCTGTTCTATCAATTTTATCACGAGCGTACAAGTGAGTCATGATCCAGACATACAATATCGATGCACAACATCGTAGTTTCCCTTATTGATTCTGATGACAAACCTGTAGGGAGAGGAAAGTTTCAACTAAGATAGCAGGGATCGGGTTCACACCATATTCTTCGACCCTATAGAAAACATCCATGGCTAACTGATCAATCAGATCTGGTACAAAAGGAAAGAGCACCAACCCATATATCATGAGGGCTAGTACTTTGTTGAAAGTAACCCATCGTTGTTGCTGGCCCAGCTTGTTGAGATACACCTCCAAAAAGTGACTCTTCAACCCTTTGGTGGTTCCCTTTTCTGTTTTCTCTATCTGTTCCGGTTGAAGCTCCAACAGACTTGCTATCTTCCAATTTGTTACATATTGGCCATAATACATGTAGAAGCGAGTCTTCTTTTGAATAGGAAGTCTTAGCATATAAGCATACTCTTCCATGGTTGGAGTGATGTCCAAGTTGGGCAATTCAAAACACCTCAAAGTTGAATTCCAATATTGGGCCAATGCACTCAGAGCGGGAGCTTCCACTGGAACACGCAACAGGTCTAATATTCTACCATACTTGCTGGCAAAGTCTGAGTGCGCTTTTTCTGGCATTTGTTGGCCGAGTTCACATAGTCTCTTCACGTCATTAAGTGTTACATTTATTTTGATATTTTTCTTGGGACAGCTCGCGTTGCTAGTACTATTTTCTGAACCAAACTTTTCCATGTTCTTGCTATACGGTGAATTCCAAAATCTTCCAACAAAGAGACACAACGAAAAAATGAGTATAGTGAAACAAATATATCTTGCATGATTCATGTTGCATAGACCCAATGGGGTTGAAGACCCTGATGGGTATGTGTTGTGACGCCGGCAAGTGTACCGGGTCGTCGCAAGTAATAAAATAAACACAGTAAGTAATTACCGAGGTCGAACTCAGGGATTGGGCTACCAATTCGACTAATCCGCGGGAAATCCGATACGTTTGGTCAAGTTACAGAAGGTGGTTGAGAGAGAGAAGGGAGAATAGGATCGAAATTCAATTAACAAATCTAATAAACTAATTTAAAATATCCAAGGTCTCAAATCCACCTACCCAATCATGTATAGTTCCCAAGTGATGATGTATTCCTCCCTAGGTTCAATTACGATGTCAACCGGGACCCCCAAATTCTCCTATATCCACTGTCGTGCTCAATAGGACGTATTCGACGATTGGATTAATTACTTGCAGGTCTCATAATCCTAATCTCGAATTCTGTTAATTCTTGTTCCCTATAAGGTTGCACTAATCTCCTAAATCCACTGTCGTGTTTATTATTCAATTAGTGATTCCAATTCAAGTTCTAAAACGTGAATCGCCGTTCGGCCTCAAACACGTTAACTAGTCAATCACGCAACACATATGACCAATGCAATCAAATCAGAATTGGAAAACATAAATTGAGAGAAGGGAAGAAAAACATACATCACATTAACACTATACATGCCATGGGCGCTTCATTGATCCCTCGGACGAAGGGATTAGTTCCTCATGCTCATAGACAAACAATCGGACATAATCTCCATCGTAAAATAAAAAGAAAAAGGGAGACGCAGCTCCAAAGAGAAACAAGGATTCGTAACTAAACTGCCCTAAACAAGTGGCTGAACCTACTAGGATTCGCGGCCCTCCAAAACCTCCCCAAATCTGATCTGCAACAGCCTTTAAATAAGGATTCTGAATCTTGCTCGCTCGCGGGGCGAGCACTCCTTCGCGAGGCGAATTTTAGTATTGGCGCGCTTTCAAATTTGGATTTCGCGGGGCGAGCGTCTATTCGCGAGGCGAATTGCAGTTTTGGCTCCATCCTGAGTTTGAATGATTGCGTGGCGAATTGTGATTGGCGAGGCGAGTCTCCAAACCCTAATCTGTCACAGCCATGATATTCATCACGGCTAGGCCGTGATGGTCTCTGTCTTCCAGGGTCTTCAGGATCTCGCGACGCGAGACACCTCTCGTGGGGCGAGACTTCAATTCTAGGCTGTGACCTTCATCACGGCTAGGCCGTGATTGTCTCTGACTTCCAGGTCTTCATGTTTAGCGGGGCGAGAATATTTTAGCGGGGCGAGCCAGAAGTGATGACTTTTGCTGCTTTGTTGTCCTTCAGGCTCGCGGGGCGAGCATCCACTCGCGAGGCGAGTGTCTCCAGACTTGCAATTTCCACTGCTTTTTGACTTTCCTTGACTCCCGGAGCTTCACCTATTGACCTGAAAACACCAAAAGCAACCAAAAGCATAATTCTATCCAAAATAAGCTAAAAACTACACAAAAGACGCAAAACGAGTCAAAGTCCAACTTAGGAACAAAACAAGGCAAATTTGGGCGAAAACGAGATTGAACTCGAATAATTTGCACAAAAACCCTAGTTCATCTAGTCATAAAACTAGATAAGCCAAAGGCTTATCAAAACACCCCAAACTTAAACCTTGCTTGTCCCCAAGCAAGCTTAAAACTCAAAAAGGACTCAAGAATTGGCAAGCCTAAAGGAATCAATCGATTTCGCACAAATTTCATGCAATCAAAACAGTTTTTCTCCAATGATCTCCCCCCTTACATCAATGTAATCCCCACATTCATTTACTCTAAACAATTGAGAATTTATCATTCATTCCATCATCACTCTAAGTTGAGGATCAGAGATACACACAAAGGAAGATCACCTATCTCAAACAATTGCCTTCCTCACAAGGTCATTTAGTATTTCACTCATTCGCTCAAGTTTGTCTAGGCTATCAACTTTTCACTCACTTTCACATTCTAAGAGCACTTCCCATGAATTTGATTTTCATCTCAAAAGTAGTTCCCACGAAAACATGCATGCAACATCAGAAGGTCTTTTAAAGGTTGTAATGGGGCCAGGCTCAAGGTAGGATATTCAAGGATATTTAGGCTTAAGTCCCTAGGAACTAAGAGAGCATGAGCATTTTGACACTTTTTCCACTCAAATTCCTTTTTTCCATTTTTCATTTGGGCTCGGGTGACTACAACCTTTTCCTTGCTATTTTTTTTTGTTTTTGCCCCTTTTCTTTTGGCAATTTTTTTTTTTAATCAAACTTTATTTTTCTTTTTCTCACCCCCAATATGACACATCACCTTGTAGCCACCCCAAACTTAGTTCCTCACAACCATTCTCTCTTGCTACGCTTCCATGCTCTCCTAATCCTAAGATTGGGTTAACATGGTTTTTCAGATTTTGGCTTGTGATTTAGGGTCATAAAGAAACAATAGGCTAATTAGGCTCAATGTGGCTAACTAGGAAACATGCATTAGGGATGGTTCATTTTTAGGCCATGTAGTTATTCAAAGAAAATTGCCTAAATCATTTGATGCAACACATAAACATGCAAACCATAAAGAGATTCAAGCAAATTCGGGAAAGTGCAACTTAAAGTGATTTCACACATTCAAAAACAGAGTTGGAGGCTCAAATCCTCACCTGGACATTTTGCAAATTGTTTGATCGAGATACAATTCCTAGTGTGTGTACCCCCTCACCCCAAACTTATCATAAGTCAAGTAGTCATAATAAAGTTCTCAAAGTTCAATTTTCAATTTTTAAGTGGGGATCAATTTTCTATTTCCAGAACCTAGGGGGAATCATCGATGGTCAAAATAATTCATGCAATCAATCTATGCTCAATTTAATTGAAATCCAACAAGCTTGCCGACACGACATTCATACAACAACTCTTGATCTTCTCAAATTATTCAAGAGTGACAAACAAAAACATAAACATAAACAAAACAAAACAGAAGTTGGGAAAAGAGAGGGATACCTAGCTTGGGTTGCCTCCCAAGTAGCGCTTGTTTAACGTCACGAGCCTGACTTATTAAGAAGCATCCACCTGGATCCCATAGCCTGTGGTACAAAGGCCAAGAGATGCTCACCATGTGAGATTTTCCACCCGGATCAAATGGTAATTGGAGTGGAGATTGTAGCAGCAGTATGACTTTATCCTCAACTCCACCCAGCCAGTGTGTGAAAACTCCATTGACCTTTGTAATTATGAATTCACTTCCTCTCGGGTCAAATGGTGTTTTCTCGAGGAAGTGTGCCGGGGCGAGTGGGAGGGTCTAACTTACCCATGTCCACACATGCATGTAAGCCAACATAGTTATCCAATGCATTAATTTCAGGTTGCTTGGCAAGCATGGTGGAATCCCCTACCACTTTATCCACATTTTGATCTCTACCCCCTTGCTCCATTGCCTTGTCTTTTGCCAACTCCTCTTCCTTAGGTTGCTCTTCCTCAACATGTGGCTGTTCCTGGGCCTTGTCGCTTGTCAATTCCTTTTCCTCCGGTTGTTCTTCCTCAACATGTGGTAGTTCTTCCTCAACTCCCTGAGAACTAGTTACATCCCAGTCATATACCAACACCCCACTGCTTCTAGTTGTTGTGGCATTGCATTGGTTCTTAGGGTCGTTCTCGGTATCAACTGGGAAAGTCTCTGGGGGATGCTCATTTAGTTGCCTTGCGAGTTGGGCAATCTTCATCTCTAGATTCTGAAGTGCCATCCCTGTATGAGTTGCCAACTTGTCAATGGCTGCGTTTGTATTGATTGACACTTTCTCAAGTGTCGCACTCAACTTCTCAAAAGTCAACTCCCAAGGTTGTCTTCCACCATTCTGTTGAGGTTGTTGTTGCCAATTTTGTTGAGGTTGTGGTTGCCAGGCTAGACCATCGTCATCATTACTCCAAGCGAAATCCGGATGGTCTCTACTCATATCACCCCAATACTGATTCTGACTCTGATAGTTGTTCTGGGGCACGCTGTCATAAAAATTATGCCATGGTTCCACATATTCTTGAGTGAAGTAGAACGGACAACTCCAAGTGTCATGGTTCCCATTACAATATTCGCAACCCGGAAGCATTCCTTCGTGTACCTCGCATACAAAACAAGGCAAGACCAAGTGGAATCAAAGAAGTAGAGAGATAATAGTAAATAAAAATAAAAACAAAAACAAAATAAAAATAACTTAACCAAATAATCAAACTTCCCTAAAATTAGGAAAATTGGTTGTGCCAATCCCCGGCAACGGCGCCAAAAACTTGTTGTGACGCCGGCAAGTGTACCGGGTCGTCATAAGTAATAAAATAAACACGGTAAGTAATTACCGAGGTCGAACTCAGGGATTGGGCTACCAATTCGACTAATCCGCGGGAAATCCGATACGTTTGGTCAAGTTACAGAAGGTGGTTGAGAGAGAGAAGGGAGAATAGGATCGAAATTCAATTAACAAATCTAATAAACTAATTTAAAATATCCAAGGTCTCAAATCCACCTACCCAATCATGTATAGTTCCCAAGTGATTATGTATTCCTCCCTAGGTTCAATTACGATGTCAACCGGGACCCCCAAATTCTCCTATATCCACTGTCGTGCTCAATAGGACGTATTCGACGATTGGATTAATTACTTGCAGGTCTCATAATCCTAATCTCGAATTCTGTTAATTCTTGTTCCCTATAAGGTTGCACTAATCTCCTAAATCCACTGTCGTGTTTATTATTCAATTAGTGATTCCAATTCAAGTTCTAAAACGTGAATCGCCGTTCGGCCTCAAACACGTTAACTAGTCAATCACGCAACACATATGACCAACGCAATCAAATCAGAATTGGAAAACATAAATTGAGAGAAGGGAAGAAAAACATACATCACATTAACACTATACCGCCATGGGCGGCTTCATTGATCCCTCGGACGAGGGGATTAGTTCCTCATGCTCATAGACAAACAATCGGACATAATCTCCATCGTAAAATAAAAAGAAAAAGGGAGACGCAGCTCCAAAGAGAAACAAGGATTCGTAACTAAACTGCCCTAAACAAGTGGCTGAACCTACTAGGATTCGCGGCCCTCCAAAACCTCCCCAAATCTGATCTGCAACAGCCTTTAAATAAGGATTCTGAATCTTGCTCGCTCGCGGGGCGAGCACTCCTTCGCGAGGCGAATTTTAGTATTGGCGCGCTTTCAAATTTGGATTTCGCGGGGCGAGCGTCTATTCGCGAGGCGAATTGCAGTTTTGGCTTCATCCTGAGTTTGAATGATCGCGTGGCGAATTGTGATTGGCGAGGCGAGTCTTCAGGATCTCGCGAGGCGAGACACCTCTCGCGGAGCGAGACTTCAATTCTAGGCTGTGACCTTCATCACGGCTAGGCCGTGATTGTCTCTGACTTCCAGGTTTTCATGTTTAGCGGGGCGAGAATATTTTAGCGGGGCGAGCCAGAAGTGATGACTTTTGCTGCTTTGTTGTCCTTCAGGCTCGCGGGGCGAGCATCCACTCGCGAGGCGAGTGTCTCCAGACTTGCAATTTCCACTGCTTTTTGACTTTCCTTGACTCCCGGAGCTTCACCTATTGACCTGAAAACACCAAAAGCAACCAAAAGCATAATTCTATCCAAAATAAGCTAAAAACTACACAAAAGACGCAAAACGAGTCAAAGTCCAACTTAGGAACAAAACAAGGCAAATTTGGGCGAAAACGAGATTGAACTCGAATAATTTGCACAAAAACCCTAGTTCATCTAGTCATAAAACTAGATAAGCCAGAGGCTTATCAGTATGCATTACCTTCATTATGACATAACGCCTATTAGGTGTGCAATAATATTCGAATATGTCATTCAGGTTTGGGACAACAATGTGACGCCCCTAGTTTTGTGAGTATTCACGATGAGCATGTATGACAACTTATGATAATAGAGAAGGGAAAGAAAGTACGCCCCCTTTTGCCCTAAGCCAGGTAAAACCTAAGGATGGACACGCCTTAAGGTTAGGACCCTAAACAGGTTGGCCGCTAGGTCTGTCCTATTAGTGAGAGTTGGGACGGATCTAGACCTCTAAAAGTCATGGTCCCTAGATTGCCCTCATAAGAGTATGATTCATGAATCTAGCCACAAGTAGGGATAAACCCTCTCAATGTGACTATTCCACGACCTGATGTACAATCTGAGTGGTGAACTGACCAGTATTAGGGAGGTACAAGACCTCTTCAATAACAACGTCAGAGCACCGCCTAATCCTTGGGTTTTTGAGCAAGCTCGGGTATAGAGCTAAGTATGTGTGCAATATGTGATAGTGATGTGTGTGAAGGGGGCATACAAACCTGTAACACTTAAAAGTAAAAATAAAAAGAGAAGACAAGAAAAACCTGCAAAACACAAACATAGATATATATAAAAAGGGTTATAAATCCTATATCATATTGTTAAAACATGGGAAAAGAAAAGAAGGGAGGAGGACACAAAAACATTGTTAGTGCAACATATATAATAATGTGAGTTAAAATGCATGCACCACTATCCCTTCTTATTTAAATAGGAGGAAAAGTCAAACCAAAAGGACAATCCAAACAAACAGCGCTGCAAATAAAAACATTTTAGTTTTGTCATTTAATTACTGCAAAAAAAAGGGTAAGATACAGCCATAAAAGGTAAAACAAATAAGCTACAAGTTACTAAAAATTTGCAAAACCAATTTTTATGGGCTTGACTCTCTTAAAAGAAGTCCCCAGTGGAGTCGCCATATGTAGCGACCTAAAAAAAACTAGCTCTTCCTCTTAGAGAGAAAACATGGAGTCGGCACCAACTTTATTTTATTTCAAGGAAGTTGGAAAACCTTTTAAGAAAACTTTGGGTTCGGGAGTCGATTATGTCTAGGGAAGGCATGGAGACTTAACCCCACGGCACCCCGGAACATCCATAAATGGTTACCCAAAATTAGTTGTGTAAATTATTAGTAACTTTGAAATATTTGTTTTACCCGTCGTGAATCTCTTTATTAAAACTAAATGAGGTTGAACATGGCACGTGAGTCCACAGGGCAACCTCAAAATCCAAAGGATTGAACATGACACTTGTCATAGGGCAACCCAGAAAATAGATTGTTTTAATCAAGTGACCATCTTCTATTTTTTATGCAAAATAAATAAAGAAACGTAGAAATGAAACCTTTTACCAACTTATTCAGAGAGCAGAAGCACAGAGAAATAAGAGTGTCAAGAGAAATTTATTAATAGTATCAATGAAAAGAAACAAAGATTACCAAACGGGAGTAGAATAAGAATGACTTTGTTTACTCCCAGTGGTAAGATTTTAAGATCGAAGTCTTTGCATTCAATCTCCCTGGCTCCTTCAGCTCTTCCTTCTTAACCACATCTAATGATAGGGAAGGAAGGTGGAAACTCAGATCTCTGAACTCTCTTCCTCACAACAAGAATCTCTCTTTCCTTTCTCTTTTCTTTGTATCTTTCCTCTCTATCTCCTCTCTGATCTTTCGTTTCCTCTCAAGAACAGTGTTCTCCCCTCCAAAAAAATCTCCCTTTCTCTTCTCTCACTAAGAAAATATCAGATCATAAGTCATTCTCTCAAAAAAATCCTTTCGTCCCCGTCCCCCCTTCCTCTCTCCTTTTCCTCTCCTTTTATAGACAGAGGAGAGGGCTTCTTGCTTCTTCTCCGTTGACTTCAAGGTCGACTTGCACGAATACCCAAGGCTTGGGCCGTTCTGAACAGCGGAAATGAAGGGACTTGATGTGAGGGTTGCACGCTTGAAAAGGGAAGGAGATGGGGGGTTTTTGTTTGATGGGTATGAAGGCTTTTTAGGGTAAGGAGTGAGGCTGCTAGGTTAAGGCGAGGGAGGAGATGGAAGGAAAAGAAAAGACCAATGGGTAGAGGAGGTGCAAAAAGGGGGGTTCTGAGCAGAGATAGCGTGTGTCCAGATGGAGTGGCATGAGTAGCAGAAAGGTGGTGATCTGATGTGAGAATTGCACGCTTGAAAAGAAAACGGAGATGGGGGGCTTTGAGCAGAAATAGTGTGTGCCCAGACGGGGTGGCATGAGTAGCAGAAAGGTGGTGATTTGATGTGAGGGTTGCACACTTGAAAAGAGAAAGGAGATGGGGGTTTTGAGCAGAAATAGTGTGTGCCCAGACGGGGTGGCATGGTGGCTTTTTAGGGTTAGGAGTAGGGTTACTAGGTTAAAACAAGGGAGGAGGTAAGGAAGAAGGAGGACCAATGGGTAGAGGAGGAAAAGAGGTCTTGCTTGGTACGTAAAGTGGGTAGGAGGTGTAGCTCAGTTTCCTTTCCTTTTGTTGATTGTCTTTTCTCCTTGTTTTCTTCGTCCTTTCTTCCTTATCTTCTCCTCCTTCTTTCTTTATTCTTTAGCCTTCATCCTGAAAATAAAATCGCAGTGGACGGAATCTCTTCGTCCGAAAATTAGATATGCAAAAGTAGATATACACTGGACGGACCTCCTCGTCCAACAAGAAAAGATAATTGTAGTGGACGGAACCTCCTCGTCCAACAGAAATTAAAATAATTGAAGTGGACGGAACCCCCTCGTCCAAGAGAAATAAAATGGGACAGGACTGGACGGGACCAACAGCAAGTGCAAAGCAATGGACAGGGCTACCCTGTCCATCAGCAAGTGCAAAGCAATGGACGGGACTAACAGCAGGTGCAAAGCAATGGACGGTGCTACCCTGTCCATCAGCAAGTGCAAAGCAATGGACGGGACTACCCCGTCCAACAGCACGTGGAAAGCACTGGACGGGATCTCCCCGTCCATCAGCAAGTGGAAAGCAGTGGACGGGACCACAGCAAGTGCAAAGCAATGGACGGGATCACCCCGTCCAACAGCAAGCGGAAAGCAGTGGACTGGACGGGGCCAACAGCAAGTCTCAATGTGATGGACGGGGCTTCCCCGTCCAACAGCAAGTCCCAATGTGATGGACGGGGCTTTCCCATCCAACAGCAAGTGCCAATGTGATGGACGGGACTTCCCCGTCCAACAGTAAGTCCCAATGTGATGGACGGGGCTTCCCCGTCTAACAACAACTGCCAATGTGATGGACGGGACTTCCCCGTCCAACAGTAAGTCCCAATGTGATGGACGGGGATTCCCCGTCCAACAGCAAGTACAGATGTGATGGACAGGACTTCCCCGTCCAACAGTAAGTCCCAATGTGATGGACGGGGATTCCCCGTCCAACAGCAAGTACACATGTGATGGACAGGACTTCCCTGTCCAACAGTAAGTCCCAATGTGATGGACGGGACTTCCCCATCCAACAGCAAGTACAAATGTGATGGACGGGACTTCCCTGTCCAACAGTAAGTCCCATGTGATGGACGGGGCTTCCCTGTCCAACAGCAAGTCCCATGTGATGGACGGGGCTTCCCCGTCCACAGCAAGTGCAAAATGTGATGGACGGGACTTCCCCGTCCAACAGTAAGTCCCAATGTGATGGACGGGGCTTTCCCGTCCAACAGCAAGTGCCAATGTGATGGACGGGACTTCCCCGTCCAAAAGTAAGTCCCAATGTGATGGACGGGGCTTCCCCGTCCAACAGCAAGTACAAATGTGATGGACGGGACTTCCCTGTCCAACAGTAAGTCCCATGTGATGGACGGGGCTTCCCCGTCCACAGCAAGTGCAAAATGTGATGGATAGGACTTCCCTGTCCAACAGTAAGTCCCATGTGATGGACGGGGCTTCCCCGTCCAACAGTAAGTGCAAATGTGATGGACGGGGCCTCCCCGTCCAACAGCAAGTGCCAATGTGATGGATATGACTTCCTCGTCCAACAGCAAGTTAGCTATGAGTTCCCTACTTTGTTCATTTTTTTTTTTATTATTAGTCTACTTGGAGTGTAATGTTACAATAAAAGACGGACAAAAATGGGTGTTCATAAATAGTGTACTGTATATTTTATAAAATACTATTAACGTCAGTTGATTGATTCAACTGAAGTTAATATATTTTTTTTTTAAAATTCAGTTTTAAAATATCACTCCCCTCAGCTATCTCCGCATTCAGTAAATATCTCAGTAACACAGAATATCACACACATTACAGAATTGCAAACGCTACCCTTAAATTTCAATATTAACTAAAAGAAAAGAAATATACAAAGGAACAATGGGGGGACTTAAAACCAAAACCTATGTATAGGAAAAACATAACTATCTACAAGTATATATATAAATTTTAGTCTCTAATGTCTAAAAACAAAACTACCAATCTAAGTATATATATATATATATATATATATATATATATATATATATATATATATATATATATATATAAATGTTATTAATTAGTTTCTAAAGTCTAACAAAAAAACTATTCATCTAAGTATTGCGGGGGTATCTTGTCAATTCCTTTTTCTGTCGCATACTTGAAGAAGAATTCTGTCAAGTGCATCCTCAAGTCTCTAAACTTATCTTTATGAAGAGGCAATTGGTTGTTAAATGCCTACACACGTTCAAATAATAACAATAACAATAACATTAACATTAACGCAAGTCATCACCAAAACTATAATATATAATTTAACAAGTTGTTTAAATATTACCTTCTTCCATCCATCCGTAATAGATGCGGAGACTATGTTCAGCATATGAAGCATCACATAATAGTCGCACGACCACCCGTCAGGTTGAAATCGAGACTACAAACAAAATTAATTTCAATGTCAGTTAAATATACATATAAATTAGTAATTATAATATTAATTATTTGATAAATAAACTACCAAACCTTGAGGATGATCCAATCAGGATTTCCTTTAGCCTTAGAAGTCCTACTTCTCCCGTTGGTGCAACTTATGCTACTCGCCTTCAGCGCGCTATCATAAACAAATAATCATGTCAATTAACAAATTCATATATCATGTGTGTGGGCCATCCGACTGATCCATATGTATGCCTGTTCAGAAACAATATATATTTATTAAAATAGGTTATAACTAAAAATAAATACAGAAGTATAAATAAAAATAAATGTATACTAAGTTTAAACTACCTATATCATTATCCCTTCGTGATGATCATCACGAGTGGCATGTACATCGTCCACCTGTGTCTCCTCGATTATAGTAGGCATGTTTGTTGAAAAAGAAGGAGTCTCAGGAATATCAAGATTTGAATCTTGATTTTCATCACTACCATTATACATCCTTTTTCCTTGGAGAACCACGGACAACCTTTTGTTAGAAGGATCAGTGATGTAGAACACTTGTTTTGCTTGGGAAGCCATTATGAAAGGCTCATTTATATGACCTAACTTGTTGAGGTCTACCAATGTGAACCCCAATGTGTCGGTTTGTACACCACCGTTACTATCAACCCACTTACATTTAAAAGCCGGCACCATAAGCTTAGTGTAATCGAGCACCCAAATATCTTCAATATATCCAAAGTAAGGTGTCGGTGCTTTAACGGGTTTTGTGTCCTTTGCACTAGAGAAGTGCATTGCTTCGGCCACGATCATAACCCCACTATTTTGCATGGTACTCTTGGTATCTTGTTCCTTTATATAAAAGGAAAAGTTATTGATGTCGTATCCGCTCCAACATATGACGTTGAAGCTAGGCCCACGTGCTAGCCATCTTACGTCATCAGAAGCAGTACTACCATCCTTAAGCATTTCTTCCTTGAACCATGGTAAGAAAGTCTTGTTATGCTTGTTCAACAACCACCTTTCACTCATTCGAGGGTTTTCTTGATTGACTTTTCTTTTATGTTCAAATAAGAAAGGTTAAACAGAATCGATGTTGTTCAATATATACAAATGTGCTTGAAGCACTCCCTCCCAACCCTTGCTATTAATTCTTAAGCCATGTGTACCCTTACCTTGACACCTTATCTCGTCATGTCGAGGCTTAGGAACCCCTATAGGATCCGTGTTATGAAGGTAGTCCGAACAAAACTCAATAGCTTCTTCTGCAACATACCTTTGAACAATAGATGCTTCCGGACGATTATGATTCTTCACGTACCCTTTCAAGATCTTCATGTAGCGCTCAACTAGGTACATCCATCTAAGAAAAACCAGCTCACATAATCTAATCTCCCTCACCAAATGAACAATTAAGTGAACCATTATGTCGAAAAAGGAAGGAGGAAAATACATCTCCAATTGGCACAAGATTGTAGCAGCCTCAACTTCCAAGTCATCCAACATACCAGGGTCAACGACTTTGCTACATATATAATTGAAGAATGAGCACAACCGAGTAATGACATGTCTCACATTTTTTGTAGCAATACCACGAATAGCAACGGGCAGAAGTTGTTGCATCAAGATGTGACAATCATGAGATTTTAAGCCAACCAATTTAAGATCACTAGAGACAAGCCTCTTCATATTTGAAGAGTAACCATGTGGAACTTTGATGCCCTGAAGACACCTACAGAAACTTTATCTCTCTTTTTTTTGACAAAGTATGACATGCTAGCGGCAAATAAGTTCGCTTACCATCCTCAACAACTGGAGCTAACTGCTCTCGTATACCCATAGCAACGAGGTCGAGACCAGCATTCACACCATCCTTTATCTTGCCCTGAATGTTGAGAAGCGTCCCGATCACACTATCACACACATTTTTCTACACATGCATCACATCAATGCAGTGTCTGACATCAAGCTTGCGCCAGTATGGAAGATCAACCTGCTCTCCAATTAAGGCCGTCGGAGCTTCTTCTGTCTCTTGGCATCCATTAAAAGTTTTTTTCATCTTACGATATGGGTGATCGCGTCTAAGAAATCTCCGATGCCCAAGGTAAACCGTCTTCTTTCCATGATGCAACTGAGTGTAGCATGTGCCTTCTTCACATATAGGGCATGCTTTATGCCCCTTGACACTGTACCCGGACAAGTTACCGTATGTTGGAAAGTCGTTGATGGTGCAAAATAACATGGCACGAAGCTTGAAAGCCTCATGAGAATACCCATCAACTACATCAACACCTTCCACCCACAGCATTTTCAAGTCTTCAATCAAGGGACTTAGATAAACATATAAGTCATTTCCCGATTGCTTTGGGCCCGAAATCATCATAAACAACATCATGTATTTGCGCTTCATGCACAACCAAGGAGGCAGGTTGTAAATTATCAACAGAACAGGTCATGAACTATGAATACTACTCATGTTACCATAAGGATTCATTCCATCCGTAGCAAGTCCAAGCCTTAGGTTTCTTGGCTCATCGGTGAAATCTGGAAACATAGTATCAATACTCTTCCATTGCATAGAATCAGCAGGATGACGAACCTTTCCATCACGTTTTCTGTCATCATTATGCCATCTAAGATTCTTTGCATCTTTCGCATTGGCCAACAATCGCTTGAACCTTGGAATTATTGGAAGATACCACAACACCTTCGCAAGAGGACCTTTTTTTTCTCAAATCATCAAGATCATCATCATCATCACCACCCTTCACTTTGTATCGTGATAACCCACATTTGGGGCAATCGTGATTGTCTTCAAGATCACCGGTGTACAATATGCAATCATTGGGGCATGCGTGTATCTTCTTATACTCCATACCCATCGGACACAATACCTTCTTGGCCTCATAGTTACGGTCAGGCAATGTGTTGTCCTCCGGAAGCAAGTCTTTCAACACTTCAAGCAATTCCGTGAAGCTTTTATCGGTCCAACCATTTCTCGCCTTCACACAAACCAATTTTAGCACCGCTGACAACCGTGTATGAGTAGGGATATAAATGCTTATCCGCATCATCGCACAACCTATCATACACATGAGCTCGATGAAAAGATTCTTGTCCTATATCACGGATCATGTCCTCTACTCGATCATCCTCCATATCTACGTCAACGTCCTCACTTTGGGAGACACTTGCCGTACTACTCAACAACACATCACCATGCCATATCCATCTTGTATAACTCAAGCAAATCCCTTCACAAATCAAATGAGTACGTATATCCTTCACCGTACATTTCCTCGTATTCAAAAACTTGACACAAGGACAACAGAACATTCCATTACTATTAGGAACATTCCTTTGAGTAAATTCTATAAATTCTCCTACCCCTTTCAAATACTCAGCACTAGTGCGCTTACAAACCATCCAACTACGATCCATAACTAGATAGGTTCTGTAGATATACAAAACATATATCCAATATAAGGACAATACGGGAGATTGAAAACTAGTTTTTGAAATCCTAATTGAAAACTAGTTTTTGAAATCCCGTCAACCATGTATATCATATTTGACTAACTGCCTAAAACAAAATTTCCACGGTAATCTCACGTCATTCTTCTCATCAAGCAGGCAACAACACATATTAGGACTATTGCTATATCTAGTACTATAACCACTCGGCCATATGAATCGATCAAGAGAGCATGATATATACAAGCAAGGCGTTTAAAAATTATTTCAAATTTACATCATTTTCAGGTTTCTTAAGACAAAAGAAATAAGCAGATGAAGATAAATTAACAAAACAGAATTCCAATGAGCAATATATCAACTCTAAATTTCTTCCCATTTTGAAATAGGTCATGATAGCAGAAGAAAAACAAGAGAAAACACAAAACCCACGACCATAAATAGAGACATTCCAAACAACTCAAACTCACAGTTTCAAGTTTCAACTACAGAGACTACAGTTTCAACATACACTCAAAACCAAAAATAAAAAAATGTGCCCTAAAGACTCACCAGAAATAGGTGCTCGCGTGGTGGTGGGGAGGGGAACTCGAGTGGTGGCCAATGTTCGATGTGATTACTGAGAGTAGAGGGACAAGGAGAGTTAGTGGGCAGAAAGGGGAAAGAGAGATGTCAAGTTATTGCAAAGAATGAGCGGGAAAGACAGAGTTAGGGTTAAGAGTGTACCTCACGGTGGTGGCGAAGAAGCCCTCACGGTGGTTGCGGTGGAGAGGAGCTCGTGATTAGGGCAAAGTGAGAGTGAGAGTGAGAGTGAGCGTGATGAAAAGAGAAGAACAGAGACGTACAGAGCGAATTGAAGAAGGCGTGTGGGTGTAATCATTATAATCAAAAATAAAACAACAGTTTACGTCAGTTGTTTAATACAGCTGACGTTAGAAGTCATTTTTAACGTCAGTTGTCTTAAACAACTGACGTTAAAAGTCATTGTTTAACGACAGTTGTTTAAGTCATTTTTAACGTCAGTTGTCTTAAACAACTGACGTTAAAAGTCATTGTTTAACGTCAGTTATATAAACAACTGACGTTAAAAGTGTTAATAATTCTTGCAAATCACTTTTATCGTCAGTTCATTACACAACTGACGCAAATAGTGATTTAATATTTACAAAACTGTCACCGCCTCATTTTTAACGTCAAACAAATTGTCAACTGACGTAAAACGTTCCCGTATATTACATTATTTCCACTAATGATACCATCATTTAAGGTGGACATATCAGACCTTGATTTCACATGCCCACCCAAAATCTCCCTAACTCTTTCTAACCAAGTATTTGAAGGTCTTACAGGGAACTCTGGGTGTACTCTTATCTCTAATAAAGAAATGGGTATCAAATTGCAAGCAACCATCCATTTATTTGCTGGATTATAGGGGATGGGATGGAAATAATTTAACTGTCACTAAGGGAAAAAATATAATGAAAAATGTTCTCATGATCTTTTCTTTGTTTAGATAGTTCACCTTCCAAAAAAAAGTATAATTTTTTTGATTTATTTGAATAAAAAAGAAAGAAAAGAGTTTATATAGATTTTTTGCCCATTTTAACCATTCTTTTAGTTTTTTTTTCTTCTTATTGATCATCATGCTGTTATTAGGTAATTATAAAATTATGTTTCTTGAGTATTTCTGCAGTAAGTTCCTTTAGCTGTTATAGAGGTCTTCCAAACTCGGTCACATGGATTGCTAGGATTCCTTGGGAGTGTCAAAACTGCATCTTTTACTCAAGTTTTGTGAAATCTCTCACAAGCAATTGGATCTTTGTTTATTCTACATGTTTTAATAAAGGATATGGACATATGACACATCAACTCCCGTGTCTAGAAATGCAACCATATATTGGTTCTGAAATTTTATTTCCCATTCTATTGATTAAATGAGATTGTCTATTAAAGTTGTTAAGTTATTCCTGACTATAAAATCTTCTAAAAGGTAAATCATATGGGTGAATTAAGGCCTGGAATTTGGATGCAAAGAGAGTTGTATGTAACCTCAACTCAACTGAAGCATTTCCAAAGTATTATATAATTGTCAGGTTTATGTGAATTATTAACAACTATAAGAGCATGACTTACAATGACTGTTTAGATGAAGGGGCTTCCCTTGCATGCCCTCCTGCTTTTAATGGATCCAAGTATATTTATTGGAAGGAAAGAATGGTAATCTTTCTTGAGGCAGCAGGTGTTGACATATGGGATGCAGTAGAAAATAGACCATTTGTCCCCTCTACTGTAGATGCTAATGGTGCTCCAAGAAATAAGCCTAAAACTGAATGGAATGAGGATGATAAGAAAACAGTTCAATATAAGGCACGTGCTAAGAATATTATAACATCTGCTTTAAGCCGTGATGAGTTTTTCAGGGTTTCAAATTGCAAATCAGCAAAGGAGATGTGGGATACTTTGCAAGTAACATATGAAGGAACCTCAGATGTTAAAAGAGCAAGAATGAACACTCTCACACGAGTATGAGCTATTTAGAATGAATCAAGGAGAACCTATCACTGAAATGCAAAAGCGATTCACACACATCGTAAATCAATTGGCTGGTCTTGGAAAGACGATCTCAAATGAGGATCAAATTAACAAAGTAATGAGATGCTTGAGCAGGGAATGGCAACCTAAAGTCACTGCAATCTCAGAATCCAGAGATCTCTCATCATTGACCATTGCCACACTGTTTGGAAAATTGCAAGAACATGAATTGGAGTTGAACAGACTGAATGAGAGTGAAGAAACTGATAAAACAAAGAAGGGATTGGCTTTGAAATCACAAGTCAGAGAAGTAGAAGACAGTGATGATGATAATACAGAACAAGAGGCTGAATCTGAAAAAGAAATGGGATTGTTAGTTAAAAAATTCAAGAACTTCGTAAAGAAGAAAGGAAACTTCAAAAGAAAGCCATCCACTTTTCCAAAAAGAAATTTCAGCAAAGGTGACAACTCTTCCAACAACATCACATGCTATGAATGTGGAAAGATTGGCCACATGAAGCTTGACTGCCAAAGCTGCGAAAGAAGGACAAAACTGAAAAGTTTGACTCAAAGGACAAGAAGTGGAGAAAGCCAAGAAAGGCCTACGTTTCTTGGGATGATAATGATGTAGATTCCACTGACAAATCTGAATCTAAGGAGGCAAACTTGTGCTTGATGGCCAGCAATGAAAGTGATTCAGAAAGTGAAGTAAGTTCTGATTATCAACCTTCTTATGATGAATGGCAAAATGCTTTTGTAGAACTTCATAAAGAATCTATTAGACTTGCTAGATTGCTAAATAAGTCTAAGAAAACTATCACATGCTTAGAGGAGAAAACTTTTGTTTTAAACAAAGAGGTAGATAAATTAAAAACAGAAAATTGTGCTTTAAAAGAAAAACTAGCTACTGTTTTAGATACACCTATATGTGATAAATGTCCTAAGTTGGGAAACATATAAATCATTTGAATGGTGATCTATCTAGAATTACTAGTGATAAAGAAATCTTGAATGCATCTAGCTGTACATTGACTAAAGAGGTTGAAAAACTGAAAAATGACCTAACAAGATTCACAAATGCTGGAGATAATTTGGATGCATTGTTAGGACAACAAAAATGTGTTTATGATAAGGCTGAAATAGGCTACAAACCTAGGATACATGAGAAATCTTTCAAGAAATTTTTTGCTGCACCTGTGACATCAAACACACCATTTGTTAAATGCAATTTTTGTGCTAGAAAAGGTCACACAACTTCTACTTGTCAATACATAAAATCAGCTTATAATGAGTCTAAGTATATATGGGTTCCTAAAGGAACTATTGTTGCAACTAACTCAAAAGGACTCAAACAGATTTGGGTACCTAAAGCAAAAACATGATTCAGTTTTGTAGGTGTGTTGGAAAGCCAAGAATGTGAAATGGTATCTTGACAGTGGTTGTTCCAAGCACATGATTAGAGACAAAAGCAAGTTCATTTCCTTTACCCCTAAGTCGAGTGGTAATGTTACCTATGGATACAATAATAAAGGGAGAATACTTGGGATTCACAACATTGGAAGTGACTCAACAACAATCATTGAGGATGTACTATATGTTGAGGGACTGAAACACAACCTGTTAAGTATCAGTCAACTATGTGACAAAGGCTTCAAGGTAAAATTCAATTCCAATAGTTGCTTAATAGAAAATCAGCATGATGAAAATTTGAAATTAATTGGACATAGGACAGATAACATCTATATGCTTGATTTAGATAATATCTCTTCAAATACTGCATGTTGTCTTATTTCAAAAGAAGAAGAGAATTGGCTTTGGCATAGAAGAATTGCACACATTCACATGAACCACTTGAATAAACTGATTCGTAAAGATCTTGTAGTTGGCTTGCCTAAACTAAAATTTGTGAAAGATGGACTATGTGATGCATGTCAAAAAGGAAAGCAAGTTAAGGTCTCTTTTAAACCAAAGAACATTGTTTCAACATCTAGACCCTTGCAACTTTTACACATGGATTTATTTGGTCCGTCTAGAACCAAAAGCTTTGGTGGTAACTCGTATGCATTGGTAATAGTAGATGATTACTTTAGATATACATGGACATATTTTCTATCTTATAAGAGTGATTCATTTACTGCATTTAAGAAAATGACAAAAATTGTGTAAAATGAAAAGGACGTAAAAATTGTATTTATAAGAAGTTATCATGGGGGAGAATTTCAAAATTAAGTGTTTGAAAACATTTGTGATGAGCATGACATTCAACATATTTTTTCTGCTCCTAGAACTCTGATGGTGCCCGGCAAGCGTACCGGATCGAAGCAGGTAATAATAAAATGGTGAGAAACCGAGTATCGAACTCAGGGATTGGGAAACCAAGTGTCACTTCACAAATTAAACAACTATTTAGACTGAGAAATAGTTTTGAAAAGATTTAAAGAAAATAAAAGAAACAATAAAAGAAATAAAATATTTTTCGGGTTTTTAAATATGAAAAGAGATTTCCAGGAATTGGGTTACCAACAAGACCGCTCATGCTACTAAATTGACTACCCCTCTTGTTAATCATCGAAATTTGCTTTGAAGGCGAATTTATCCTAAATAAGTTAATGCTCCCTCTCGGGTTACAAGAACCGTGCCCAATTAAACCAACCCCTACTCTCGTGGTAGTAGAATTTAAATCGAACCCTTTAAGTTTTGTGACAATTTGTGAACCCTCGGATGACGGCTTATAACTCTCGTGATTTAAGTCCTAAGTTCAATCCCGATAGATCCAATACCTAAGTTCACCATTAAGTTCCTCCTTAGAGTATCTATGACATGCAAATAAGTGCGCACCAGATTCACAAGTAATTCATGCAATATGAATTAAATCGAAAGCGAATTGAAATTAACAAGAAGTAAAACGTCAAAACATAACATAAAACAAATCTTGGGCATAGCCCCAATTCCTAGAAATAAAAAGACTACTCAAGCATTACCATATTCATAGCAAGCTTGATTAACAAAAGCATAAAAGAAAACCTAAGAGAAGAGAAGAGAAGAGATTGAGAAGAAGAGAAATCCTAGTTTTTGCCTAAAGTAGCAGCCCAAGTCCCCTTATTTTCTAGCCCAATTGCCCTATTTATAGAGTAGGTTAACTTGAATCCCAAGCAATTACAAAATCAGATCAAATCAGCTTTTAAAATTCCAGATATTGCGCGTCACGGTCGTGATGGCTGTCACGGCCAGGCCGTGACAGATTCTGTCTTGGAAAACTTGGCACTGATGGCCTGTCACGGCCGTGATGGCCATCATGGCCTGGTCGTGATAGCCATCACGGCCTGGCCGTGACAGGTTCTGACTTTTTCGTTCTTTTCTTTTCAGTCTTGCTCGATCATAGCCGTGATGGCTGTCACGGCTAGACCGTGATGGGCTCTGTTTGGCTCAGTTTTCTTGCTTTTCAACCTCCGCCTTCATGCAAACTCCAACATAATTGGTCCTGAGCATTTTAATCTTCATATCCAAATCAATATCTCCAAATTAATTGTCAAATCTTAACATATCCTTTATTGTTGTGATAGGCAATTATTATCCAAATCCAAATTGATTTGGACCCAATATTTTATCTCAGTACCAATTGAATCAGTCTTAATAATTTTAAAAATAAAAAATCAATAAATAATATCTTTTAATATTCTCTCCACTTCATCTTCTTCAACCCCATCCCCGCCTTCTAACTCTCCGACTCCACATCCTCATCCTCATCCTCATCGACACCTCCAAATCCACCACCATTACATTCCATCCCGCCCCTAATCCCCATCATTTTTACTAAGTTGCCTTTTGGTTTTTTCTGCTCTCTCTGTAACAGTTGTAACGCCCCCTTAGGCATTACTTTGTAAACACGTTCGGAATTAAATTAAAAAGAAATTTGCTGGTTTCTTTCGGAAATTTATTTACTTTAGGTCATAAAACTTGGGTATAAAATTTGTTAAATGCGGTTACGGTAAAATTTAAACCCATTTTAAGATAGTAACACTACATTTTCATCTATCATTGTATAGATTATGGTCATATATACCATTTGTCATATGACCCAAAACCTAAGTCGTGGCTGGCACACAGACTTACAAACCTAGCATAGCAACCTATTTATTTTAGAAATGTACTTGAATAAAAAGCTAGAATATTTTTACAAAAATTTCGACTGAGTCTCCTCTGTAATTCCATCATTCACGAATAAAACACCTGCTGAAATATTTCTATTTTCATCCCAAAAGTTCCAGTCATATAAAAAAAACATCTAGACAGTATTTTTCTGAAAATATTTACATAAACAAATACCTGACCAAAATGAAATATTTGAAATTTTTCATCCAAAAGAATGGCTCTCCGAGCCATTTACATTCTATCAAAATAAAGGCTCTCCGAGCCATAAACATAATACTAACATTAATCAACGCCATCTCACAACCTAAGCTGGTCGTTCTGAAAGATATTCATGGGTAAGACACCTATGATTCTCACCATTATACCTGACATTATACTTCTTTCAGGTTTGGGAATAATATCCCCGAGTGAAACTGGAAACCTCTTCTGCATCTTCTGTACGCGTGTACCAAGGTACAACAGCAAAACCAGAAAAACATATACTTGTAAGGGTGAGATACCAATATATGGATTTAAACACGATAACCACATGCACGACTCTCAAATACCATTTAACATGAATATTCAAAGATAAACAATATATTTATCAAAGGGTTTTATACCCGACAGTCGTAACCGTTTTAAAAACCATGACACTTCAATATTCACCGTCTGCAATTTTGTACTTAATCTCCGAAGATCCCAACACCATATAAATGAGCTGATCAAACTCTCTTTGCCAAATAAGGCACACCGGATTTAACCATAGCACTGTCCAAAACTAGGCACAGTGGTCACCATATATGGTTTTCATTATCTATCAAGGCACAATGATACAACGTCTTGCATACCTTGACATCAAGATATCCAGATTACACCATCTTGAATACCTCGTTCATCAAGATATCCAGATTACACCGTCTTGAATACCTTGTTCATCAAGATATCCAAATTAACACCGTAGGCACGTTTGCCGAATAATGCATGTAAAACATTTTATTCCACGTCACTTTTCTTTTTGTTCATTCTTTCCTTGTCGAAGCTCAAAGGCTCATGACCATCTCAACTTTAAAACATTTAAATTCGTCTTTCAATTTCAACAGTAAGACTCCAAGTCCGAATGTGCAAATCACGAAATCTAGACCGATGCACCAGTATTAGATGCGTAGATTTTAGTGCTCAAAACCAAATATACGGTTTATAGGACATCTAGTTCATAACTTCACCTTTCGGACCCCGGGCCCTTATCATAGAACACTAGAACCCCGACGTCTCTGCTTCTAGGTTCGTTTAAACCATTTTCGTTCTATGAAATACAAAACAAAACCAAAGTTTCCTCAACTTATCCAAGTTGATGCAAATAACTCGTTGTTTACTAAAAATCATTTTACGTTGGAAATTCATTTTGTAAACTTGTCAAAAATCCCTTAAAACTCATTTTGTTCAAAACTCGGTAATTTGAACTTGGAAACCTCATTTGAGACAAATTCTCAGTATTACTCAATATTACCCTTTTTAAGAAATACTTTCGTAAATATTGACGGAATTGTCCGTCGTTTGCCGTTTTAAAACGTTTTTAGGTCTAGACATGACTTTCATAACAAAGTAATTTCTCCAACACTGTAATAAAATTATTTTTGAATTTGTTTTGAAAAGACAACGTAACTGAAATATTTTCAAGATGTCGTCCTCACTATTTACTCATAAATCACTCTTTTCTCCAAAACATCATCAAATATAAATACTTTCAATATTTTTCTTCCATAGATCAAATCCTTTAAATTTCTCCTCAAGCTTTTTCAACGTTTTTATCTTTAATTTAATTGAGCACTGGCCATTGTCAGGCTTTCAATCATTCAATCAAACAAAACAGATAATCCATATATCATACACATAATCAAGCTTTCACAGAAAACATTTAAAACCTCATAACAATTATATAACAACTTAATTTAACACCACACATCACAACAGATAAACTCATATACGACACACAAATAGCATGCAGTTACCGAAAATCCCTCAGGCAATCTCCCCTTACCTTTGAAAACTAGAAAAGACCCTTTATCTCATATTCCACAACTTACTCCATGTCTAACGAAACTTCACAAGACTAGACGCCCACTAACAACTTGAAGCTTTGTAACACACCAAGTAACTCGGAACAATTTCTTAACATGAAGTTGATGTTTCCTCTAAACCAGCGCAATCACGATCAACATCCAAGAGAGCGTCCACGCACATTCACAACAACCAAGCAACATAAAATTAATAACTTGATATCAAACATACTATCTAATAATTTCAAACATTCAATTCAATAAAAACGGAGTCAATTTTCCAATGAATCAATTTGGGCAAAAAGGGTTCATCCTTAAAATTGGGAAAACTTTGCTTTGCTTAGAGAATAATGAAAATGAACTTAGAAATCTTAAATTAAAAGTCCTAATTTGAATAAAACATAGTTAATTTAATAGAAACACAATCAATTTCAAATAAAATCAAATTGGGGTTTAGGGTTCCTAAACACAATTTGGGGAAAACTCATTTGATCAAAGGATAATAAAATTAGTTTAATAAAACACTAATTTATAATCCCAATTGCATAAAAACATAGTTTAATTTCAGATTACAACACAAAATCAAGGAGTTAGGGTTAGGGTTTGTAACTGAAATTTGGGGTTTCTTGAAAATAAGCAAGGTATAGTGAGGAAATCACTCACCTAACCAAGAGAAAGAAGGAGATGGTGGCTGTAGGGTGATCCGGCGCGGCGGCGACAGCTAAGGACGGTGGCGCGATTTCTAGACAGCACCAAAGATCCAAAGAAAACAAGAGTCAATCTTTAGGGAAGAAGGAAAGAAGGTTCAACAACACATAGGGGTGGAAAACCACCATTAATGGCGGCAACCAGAGCTTACTGTAGTGGGGGTCTTGTTTTCGTGCCAGACAGGGGCGGCGCTTTGAGCGGGACGACGGGCAGATGCGAGCAGGCGGAGGTGCGAGGCTTCTCTGTCGCATCGGCGAGCGGCGGCCTGGACAGGGCTGGCCGGTGGTGGCTGGTGTAGGAGAGGGAAGGAGATGAACTGTGAAGGGAAGAGGAACAAGAAGAGAGGGAAGAAAAAAGAAATAAAGAAAGAAGTAGGGGAGGGGTATCGGGTATGATGCATGAAATAAGGGGAAAATTTTGATTTGTATAAGTGGGTACAAAAAGAGTGGTAAATATTAAGCCTAAAAATAAACATGTTTTTGGATTTTGGATCTAAAAATAATGTGTGACAAAAATATGATTTCAAAATTTAAATTAGAGTCAAGATTGATAGTTGAACTGAGCAACTAAGAAAATCAACGGTCCAAAATTTAATCTCTGATTATTTTTAAACCAACGTATTTTCAAATCTAAAATTAAATAGAGTCAAATAGAAAAATAATTTTCTTTCAATCATAACATTTAAAATATTTTTTTTTCTAAAAAAATACTACTAGTGACAATAACATAATATTATTGTCTAGTAACCGTGCCTACACTGACATAAGACAGTATTAACGCATTCAAAAATAACTTTTAAATGAGTAATTAAAATTACTCAAACCAAATCACATAAAAATAAACAAAAAACATAAACATATACACATATTTACTATTATTGAAGAATAGAAAAAAAACCGGGGTGTTACATTACTACCTCACTTAAGAAAATTTCGTCCTCGAAATTTCGTGACTCAAAACTCGACAGGATTTCTTAACCCCTATATCATATATTGTATTTTTCGTCGCTTCATTTCTTTAATTCCTAACTCCATAACATAATCCATATCTATATCATTCTATTTATCCTCGAGACTTTTCTCCACCACATTATCCCCGCTAACTTTGACTTTTCACCTTAGTCTATTGCACTTTAAAGGACAAAATCAACACTTAATCTCTTCACTTCTCAATATTGATCCATTAGAAAACTTTCTCCAACATCTAACTTCCACAACTAACACCAAAGTCGACACTAACTTTGTTATAACATGCATCAACTTCCTACTCAAGGTATTCAATCATAGTCTTCGTCCATTTGGGCTTAGTCTACTCTTCTAGGTCATATCAAATTCACACTTTTCAAGTCCCCATTTAAAACATCATAACATTCCTTAAGGTAAACTGAAATAAAAAAGGAATCACATCAGGTAGGATTATCTGACTCATCAACTTTGAATTTCTTCAGAAACTTAATTTTCACAAGAGCTTATCCCTTTCGCTCGAATCCACTGAAGTGAAATTACTATAGGCAATCTTCATGTTAATATTCCAAACTTTATACGATCATTCTTAACTACAAGCATTTGATAGTTAATCTAGATTCCCTTGGCGATACTCTGCCTCGATCAACATTTGTTTTGTAATATTTGTCTCACTTATGGATATTGATCTTAAAGGTTCATATATTACCAGTCACAACTATATCTCAACACAACTCTTATCACTTATTGTCAATCCTGCTAAAGGGATGATCATAGTTAAATACTACACTTACTCCCAACTAACTTTCTAAGATCAAATCGTTTTTCTCGTTTCACCCACTCGAGTTGAGGGTGATCCGTTGGACTCAATCTCAACCTGGTCCTCAACACTTGGAGCAGATGGTACCAACCCGTTAGTAAACTTCGAGTCTTCATCTGAAATGATGCTTAAAGATAACCGATGGAGTCAGATCAGTCCTCTGATACCTATTTCGATTAGCTTATCCACTGCATAGTGGATCTAAACAGATAAGAAAGGTGCCTTCCCCGTTAACCTGACAATCGATCGTCCAAAACGAATGAAAACTCCCAACGATCCTCGGTAAACCCACACCAAATTCATTGTGATGCTATCACTTTAACAAGTGAGGTCTTATACGCCAAATTATTTCTCAACTAACTCTGGTATTGGAATATGAATCAAATAGCCATTCTCATAACTTATGGGATAGTTTTACACGTCAATGACGTTTTGAAAAATATATAGGGTAAAGTTGATCAAAGGTGACAAGTCCTTTTGAACTACTATAAGACAAGGTAAGGGCTTTATTAAATGTCATGATGTTATCATATTGTTCAATTCGGGAGCAACACATTCATTCATTTCATTTAAATGTGCTCAATTCTTAGAGTTACCTGTTACTAAACTGTCATATGATTTGTGTGTTTCTACTCCTGCTAAAGATAGGTTGATTACTTCTTCTGTCTACCTGCAATGTCCTTTATTGTGTCAAGACCTGACTTATATTGTTGATCTGATATGTTTACCTATGTCTGGTCTGGATATTATTTTGGGCATGGACCGGTTGTCTCGTAATAATGCTATTATTGATTGTGCTAGTCGAACTATTTCTTTCATTCCACAGTCCATGTCTGTTAACTCTCCTAGGACGGAACACCTTATCTCTGCTGCCTCATGTCATAAGTGTTTAGTTGAGGGAGCTCAGGAATATATACTTCTCTTTTCTACTAAGATAGAGGCTGAAAGTGATATAGCGGCGCTGCCTATTGTGTGTGAGTTCCTAGATGTGTTTCCTACGGATGTCTCTAGTTTACCTCCAGATAGAGAGATTGAGTTTACCATAGATCTAGTCCCGGGGAGTGGACCTGTATCAGTAGCACCTTATAGGATGGCACCTCTAGAGTTGAGCGAGCTCAAGAAACAGATAGAGGATATGTTACAAAAGGGGTTCATTAGGCCTAGTGTGTCACCTTGGGGAGCACCAGTGCTTTTAGTGAAGAAAAAAGATGGGAGTATGAGGTTGTGTGTTGATTATAGGCAACTGAATAAGGTAACCATCAAGAACAAGTATCCCTTGCCTAGGATAGATGACCTCTTAGATCAGTTAAGGGGAGCGTCAGTGTTTTCCAAAATAGATCTAAGATCGGGATACCATCAAATTAGAGTTAGAAGCGGGGACATCCCTAAGACAGCCTTCAGGACAAGGTATGGGCACTATGAGTATGTAGTGATGCCCTTTGGTGTGACCAACGCCCCAGCCGTTTTCATGGACTACATGAACCGGATCTTTAGGACCTTTTTGGACAGGTTTGTGGTGGTGTTCATAGATAATATTTTAATATACTCTAGGACACTAGAAGAACATGGAGAACACTTAAGGTTGGTGTTGCAGATCTTGAGGGACGAGCGTCTTTATGCCAAACCGGAGAAGTGTGAGTTTTGGCTAGACGAGGTCAAGTTTTTAGGACACACAATCTCAAGGGATGGTGTAGCGGTTGATTCCTCTAAAGTTGATACGGTGTTGGGATGGGAACAACCTATGACAGTAACCGAACTGAGAAGTTTCTTAGGCTTAGCTGGTTACTATAGGAAGTTCGTAGAGGGGTTCTCTAGACTAGCCTTACCTTTGACCCAGTTGACTAGGAAAGGGAAACCTTTCGTGGGGGACCAGGAGTGCGAGGTCGGGTTCCAAGAGCTTAAGAGGAGGTTGGTGTCATCACCAGTCTTAACTATACCGGACCCCTTAGTGAGTTTTGTGGTTTACTGCGACGCGTCTAAGATTGGCTTGGGATGTGTCTTGATGCAGGAGGGCAAGGTGGTAGCATATGCCTCTAGGCAGCTTAGGCCATATGAGGGGAATTATCCTCCCCATGACCTAGAGCTAGCAGCTGTGGTTTTTGCCCTTAAGATTTGGAGGCATTACCTTTATGGGGCTAGGTTTGAAGTTTTTAGTGACCATAAAAGCCTTAAATATATGTTCGACCAGAAGGAGTTGAATGACATGCGTGTGACGCGACGCGCGTGCGCACGTGCGATTCCGGCAAGTGTACCGGACTGTCGCCAAGTAATAAAAGTTATCGATCCCACAGAGACTGTGATCTCGAATCGCAATTAATTTTCAATTCGGTAAATCTGGACTGTATAAAAAGGTTTTGTATTTTGAAATGGTTTTGAATTTGGATTAAGAGATAAAGAAACAGAAAGCAAATAAAATAGGAAGTAAACTGTTTATGGGTTTTTAGATCTAAATGGATTCCTAGGGATTTGGGTTACCTACGAGGCTGTTTATGTTACTAATCTGATTTACCCTTGTTAATTAACGAAATTGCCTTGAAGGCGAGTTTATCCTCTAATAGTTTAAGCTCCCTCTCGGGTTAAAAAAACCGTGCCCAATTGACCCAACCCCTACTCTCGTGGTAGTCGATCTCAGATTGGACCCTTTGCGTTTCGTGACAGCTCGTTGATCCTCGAGGGACGGCTTCTAACTCTCGTGATTTCAGTCCCAAGTCTGACTCTATAGATCCGACACGAAAGTTCACCGCTAGGTTCCTCCTTAGAATGTCTGTGACACGCAAACAAGTGGCCACCGAATTTACGAGTGATTCAAACACTAGAAATCAGATCTAAAACAAAATTGTAATTAACAAAGATTTTACATCAAATTAACATCATAAACAAAACCTGGGCATAGCCCCAATCCCTAGAAATAAACTACTACTAAAGCCTTGCCATGGAGATGACAAGCTTGGTTGACAACATCATGAAAATACAAATCAGAATGGAGAGGAGGAAGAAGAAGATGGATCCTAAAATGTAGCCTAAGTAGTAGCCAAAAGTCTATGTGTGTGTCAATGTGTATATCCCTCTATGTCTGCCTGGTCCATATTTATAGAATTGGGGAGTTTGAATCACAATCTAACTCAAATTCTGATCCAATTCGGTTGCTTCAGGACCAAGTAATGCGCGTCACGGCCGTGATGGCCATCACAGCTAGGCCGTGACGGCTTCTGACTTTGGCAATTCTATGAACTTCAGAACTTTCGCGACGCGAAAGTATGCTTGCGACGCGAGCCTTCTTTTCATGGCTATGATGAATATTACGGCTATGGCCGTGATGTGCTCTGACTTGTGGGGGTTTTAGGTCACGGCCGTGATGGTCATCACGGCCATGCCGTGACAGACTCTGACTTCAGCCTTTCTTCCTTTTCAGTTTTGCTCAATCATGACCGTGATGGGCTCTGTTTGGCTCATTTTCTTCACTTTTCAAGCTCTATTTTCATCCAAACTCCATCATGGTTGATTTTGAGCATTTTACCCCTGATTTCTACAAAACAACACCACACAAACCGCCTTACCCGTTCCAAAGGAAAATTAACCAAAAATCAAATTAAATATGCCTAAACTACATGAAAATGCATGCAAAATGATAGACAAAGATGATGTGAGATCGCACTCATCAAATCACCGCAAGCT
Organism: Sophora flavescens; assembly: GCA_030762895.1. NCBI lineage: Eukaryota > Viridiplantae > Streptophyta > Magnoliopsida > Fabales > Fabaceae > Sophora > Sophora flavescens. The sequence goes on from CM061069.1 coordinate 149,330,307, forward strand.
TAAGATTTTGCTTGTCCTCAAGCAATTACCCAGGCCATAAGATATAAATCATTCAAAGCATGGATAGTGAACCAAGATCCCGAGAAGCTAATCCAAGTGACAGGCATATTCAATAAGTCCCCAAGAGATAATCAATTTCAAGTCCAATTAGAAGCTTAGGTTCTAAACCCATATTCTCGCTGATTTGGGCACTCATCTCACCTCACTCCAGAGTTTTAGGGTATATCACAATTCACTCAATTTCCTCAAGGAAAGTACTCTACCATAGGCTTGACTATTAACCAAATCTCTACTTTATTAATGAAAACACATAAGAATCAAGAGGTCTTTTACTTTGGTTGTAATGTGGCCATGGGATTAATTGTTAGGTGGGAAAATCAAGAAAAAGGAAAATCCAAGAAGGCTAAACAAATTATCAAACATTGCAAAGCATGACACCTTCTAAAATACCCTTTTGGGCTTTGATTCACGTCTCCGCCTTTTTTCCTTTCTTTTTTTTTCTTTTTATTTTTATTTCTCACTTTCTTTTGTCATCCCCTTATCCATTTTTTGTGTTTATTTCATTTTTATTTATTTGGAGAAGGGGGGATTTATAGCTCAAGAGAAATTATTTTCTAGCTTTTTTCATCCCATACTTTTTCAAACTACCATTTACCCTTTTGCAATACTTTAAAAGGTGCCATACCAAGCATTATTCATCAAAGTAATTCAAGGTACCAAGAAAAGTATTTTATTTCTTTTAGGCTCAAATGGGGCAACTAAGGGGTAGCATTTAATCAATCAAAGCTCAGAAGGCCGGAAAAATACCTAGTGCCTCAATCATTTTCAAAAATGTTTTCAAAAAATTTCAAGTTTCAAAATGGTTTCAAGTCAATTTCTAGAAAATACAGTCCCAGAGGAAATAAAACACTCTATCACAAGGAATGGGGTAGATTTAGTGAGTACCCCTTTTTGGCTCAAAATCTTACATTTAGTAGTTCAAAAATCAGTGAGAAATACAAATCTAAGGAACCACATGCTAATTATCAACTATCAAAAGATTGTCTCAAAATTTTTTATTTTTAGCCTTATCACAAGAATAAAAAATTGGGTTCAAAAGTTCACTATCTCAATTCATTTGGCACCAAGTTCTCACAATTGGATGCATATTCTAAGTGAGGGGCAATCTAGAGAATGTGATCATACCAAACTATGCCTATGAGAATGCAACATGAATGCAACAATGCAAATGCAAAAGTACCCCTACCCCAAGCTTAAAAACTTACATTGTCTCCAATGTAAATGATCAAGTCGGAGAGAGGAGAAAAATGGAACAACTTACCGAGGTGGTAGCGGGTGTTGGCTCACATTTCAATCAAAACTTGGGTGGAAATAGCATCACGGCCGTGAGGCTCATCACGGGCAGGCCGTGATCTCATCTGACTTCATTGGTCCTTGCTCTTTTGTTCTCCTTCCTCTTTATCCTGAAAACACTAGATAAATTTATTAATTTATGATTTTTGCCTCTTGATCTTCTCAAATTATTCAAGAGATAAATTCAAAAATAAAAGGAAAAGGGAAAGAAAACTTGGGTTGCCTCCCAAGAAGCGCTTATTTATGGTCTTAAGCTTGACCATACTTCCTTCAGTCAACTGGGGTCGACTGGGCGTAGAAGTGCAGGAACACTTCTCTTCCATGGAACTCCTTCAAAAAGTCGTTTATGCTCATACGGCCAATGACGCTTCCACTTCGCTCTTTTCTCTCGGAGCTTCCTGACCTACCTCTCTCCCGGCGGAAGTGTTGTTTCCGCATGATCAGCAACTCCAAATTCATCACCACAGGGTGCATTATCAGCCATGCATATTTTTGGAGTTGCTTCCATGCTGAGCTCTTTCTTTACCACTGGAGACGATATACCAATCCTGCACACATGGCTCTCAAAAGGAGGGTTGTTATATGAGTTAGTAAATTCAAAATCGACCCTACCTTCCTCTACATTTAGAGAGAGTTTACCATTCCTTACGTCTATTACTGCTCCAGCAGTGGCCAAGAATGGCCTTCCTAAAATGATGGGGAATTCAGAATTCCCTTTCATATCCAATACCAGGAAATCGGTAGGGATGAAGAATTTCCCTACCTTTACAGGAACGTTCTCTAGTATCCCTAGAGGAGTCCTAGTTAAGCCATCCGCAAATTGTAAGGAGAATTTGAATGGTCTCAACTCTTTGCTTCCCAACCTTTCCATGATAGTGAGGGGCATCAAGCTCGCACTAGCCCCTAGGTCACATAAGGCTTGGTCTATTTGCACTTTTTCAATCGAGCAAGCGATAGAGAAACTACCTGGGTCTTTCAGTTTAGGAGGCATATTAGATTTTTTCATGACAATTGGCTCCTCAGTTAAGCTTTTAGTTTCTACTCCCACTTGCTTTCTCTTGACCAACCTTTGTGGGAAAGGTATTGGGGGTTGGTACGGTGGTGGAGGGACATACTTTGGTTCTGGCTCTTCCTTTTCGCTCATGTCCTCCTCTGGTTCCACGTCCTTTCCCCCCACCCCAAGCTTATCATCCCTCAAGTGTATGGCATTACAATGCTCAATGGGATTAGCTTCGGGTTGACCCGGGAACGTACCCTTAGGTCTAGTGTATGTGCTGGCTTGTTGGGCAATATGGGTTTCTAGCATCTTGTTATGGATTGCTAAGTTGTCTACCTTAGATTCTAGCTCCTTTATTGCCCTGCCTTGCTGCCTAAACTCCTCATTTTGTTTTGTTTGGGTTTCAACAAAACTTTCCAATAAAGACTCGAGTTTAGACTGTTGTACCTGAGGATACCCCTGTGCGGGTTTCCTATTACCTTGGCCCTCTTGGTACTCATGGTTCAGAGTGTTGCTGTAGTTGCCGTAGGAGAGGTAAGGGTTGTTCTTCCTTTGGTTGTAGGGATTTGGGGGAGCATAATTGGGCAACTTCGGGTTTGTGTCGTAGAAGTTGTGACAAGAGTTCACTTGTTCCCCCGAAGCGCCGGATCCATGAGCAATACCTCGTGGGCACTCCATGATGTCGTGTCCCTGCATTCTACAAATCTCACAAACAAGGTTAGTAGCACCTATTGCACTCACATTAGCCCTTTCAAGCAGATCAAAACGTTTATTAAGTGAGTCTATTTTTGACATTATAAGATCAGTGCTATTAACTTTAAACTTACCCCCCGAAATCTTGTTCAGGTTATTACCTCTTTCTGAACCCCATTGGTGGTAGTTGGTGGCCACGTTTTCAATGATGTTGAATGCCTCAGTCAGAGGCCTATTCATAAATGCTCCACCAGCTGCAGAATCAAGTAACACCTTCGAAGAGTAATCCGATACGTTGTAGAAGGTGTGCACTAGTAACCACCTCTCAAGTCCATGGTGTGGGCAAGACTCCAGCAGTCCCTTGTAGCGATCCCAAGCTTCCGATAAGGATTCTCCGTCTTTTTGGAAGAAACCGGTGATCTGGGTTCGTATATAGGCCGTCTTGGATGGAGGAAAGAATTTCTCCAAGAACGCCCGTTCCAGTTGGTCCCAAGTAGACAAGGTGTTGGCGGGCAATTGCTTTAGCCAAGCCTTTGCTTTTCCAGTCAGAGATGAGGGGAATAACCTTAAGCGTATAGCATCGAGCGGTGCACCATGAATCCTAAATGCATCGGTGAACTCCAAGAATGTTTCTACGTGATCAGTCGGGTCCTCCGAGGGCAATCCTCCGAATTGGTGCTGCCTAATCATGTTGATTAGCATAGGCGGTATAGTGTAGTTCTCCGCCTCAATCTCTGGCCTGGCAATCCCAGTCGCAAACCCCTAGCATTTGGGGCTGCGTAGTCCTTCAATGATTTTGTATCCGGTTGATTCGCCATGAGTGGAACGGGACTCAACCTTTCTCTCTCTCTTTGTAGTCTCCTACGTCTGTGAAAGGTCCTCTCAATTTCTGGATCAACCTCACTAAGGCTCCCAAGACATAGGGATCTTTGCATATAACACACAGAGATGGATACACTAGAAGGAAAGAAATTTTGATTTTTTTTTTCAAATATAAAAATTAAATAAAAAGAAAAGGTCCAGAAAAATCAATTTAAAAATTAAATTGAGATTCGAAAACGCACAGTCCCCGGAAACGGCGCCAAAAACTTGACATGCGTACGACGCGACGTGCGATTCCGGCAAGTGTACCGGACTGTCGCCAAGTAATAAAAGTTATCGATCCCACAGAGACTGTGATCTCGAATAGCAATTAATTTTCAATTTGGTAAATCTGGACTGTATAAAAAGGTTTTGTATTTTGAAATGGTTTTGAATTTGGATTAAGAGATAAACAAACAGAAAGCAAATAAAATAGGAAGTAAACTGTTTATGGGTTTTTAGATCTAAATGGATTCCTAGGGATTTGGGTTACCTACGAGGCTGTTTATGTAACTAATCTGATTTACCCTTGTTAATTAACGAAATTGCCTTGAAGGCGAGTTTATCCTCTAATAGTTTAAGCTCCCTCTCGGGTTACAAAAACCGTGCCCAATTGACCCAACCCTTACTCTCGTGGTAGTCGATCTCAGATTGGACCCTTTGCGTTTCGTGACAGCTCGTTGATCCTCGAGGGACGGCTTCTAACTCTCGTGATTTCAGTCCCAAGTCTGACTCTATAGATCCGACACCTAAGTTCACCGCTAGGTTCCTCCTTAGAATGTCTGTGACACGAAAACAAGTGGCCACCGAATTTACGAGTGATTCAAACACTAGAAATCAGATCTAAAACAAAATTGTAATTAACAAAGATTTTACATCAAATTAACATCATAAACAAAACCTGGGCATAGCCCCAATCCCTAGAAATAAACTACTACTAAAGCCTTGCCATGGAGATGACAAGCTTGGTTGACAACATCATGAAAATACAAATCAGAATGGAGAGGAGGAAGAAGAAGATGGATCCTAAAATGTAGCCTAAGTAGTAGCCAAAAGTCTATGTGTGTGTCAATGTGTATATCCCTCTATGTCTGCCTGGTCCATATTTATAGAATTGGGGAGTTTGAATCACAATCTAACTCAAATTCTGATCCAATTCGGTTGCTTCAGGACCAAGTAATGCGCGTCACGGCCGTTATGACCATCACGACTATGCCGTGACGACTTCTAACTTTGGCAATTCTATGAACTTCAGAACTTTCGCGACGCGAAAGTATGCTCGCGACGCGAGCCTTCTTTTCATGGCCATGATGAATATTACGGCTATGGCCGTGATGTGCTCTGACCTGTGGGGGTTTTAGGTCACGGTCGTGATGGTCATCACGGCCAGGTCGTGACAGACTCTGACTTCAGCCTTTCTTCCTTTTCGGTTTTGCTCGATCATGGCCGTGATGGGTATCACGGCTAGGCCGTGATGGGCTCTGTTTGGCTCATTTTGTTTGAGCATTTTACCCTTGATTTCTGCAAAACAACACCACACAAACCGCCTTACCCATTCCAAAGGAAAATTAACCAAAAATCAAATTAAATATGCCTAAATTACATGAAAATGCATGCAAAATGATAGACAAAGATGATGTGAAATCGCACTCATCATTGAACATAAGACAACGAAGGTGGATGGAGTTCCTTAAGGACTATGACTTCGAGTTGAAGTACCATCCGGGAAAAGCCAATGTGGTGGCAGATGCTTTGAGTAGGAAGTCCCTACACGTGTCAAGCTTGATGGTACAAGAGCTGAACCTCATGGAAGAGTTTAGGGACATGAATCTAGAGGTGTTGGATGTGTCCTTAAATGTCTTAAGTTTGAAGTTGAATAGGTTGGAAATTAATAGTGACCATAGAGATAAGGTTAGGCGGGAACAACTTTTAGACCAGGAGTTGCAGTCTCGGTTGGGACAAGAAGGTTATGAGTTGTCTGTTGATGGGCTAGTGAAGTTTAAGAATAGGATCGTTGTTCCTAAGGAGGGGAGCCTTAGAGAGAAGATATTAGAGGAAGCTCATAAGGGAAAGTTTACCATACATCCTGGAATAACTAAGATGTACCAAGACCTTAAGAGGATGTATTGGTGGCCAGGAATGAAAAAGGATGTGGCTAGCTTCGTAACTAGGTGTTTAGTGTGCCAAAAGGTTAAGATAGAACATCAGAAGCCTTCGGGGTTGTTGCAGTCCTTGGAGATTCCAGAATGGAAGTGGGAGAGAATTTCGATGGACTTTGTGATGGGGTTACCTAAGACACGTTTGGGCTTAGACGCCATTTGGGTGATAGTGGATAGGTTGACCAAGTCTGCCTACTTCTTGCCAATTAAGGCAACCTATAGCTTAGACAAGTTGGCATACCTCTATATCTAGGAAATAGTCAAGCTTCATGGGATACCCACATCCATAGTGTCGGATAGAGACCTGAGGATTACCTCTAGATTTTCGAGAGCTTTTCAGCAAGCCTTTGGGACTAAGTTGAACCTTAGCACGACCTATCATCCCCAAACGGATGGTCAGTCAGAGCGGACCATTCAGACCCTTGAGGACATGCTTAGAGCGTGTGCCTTGGATGAAGGAGGGAGTTGGGATAGGTTCCTACCTCTCATTGAGTTTGCGTATAACAATAGTTATCACGCTAGTATATGCATGGCACCCTATGAGGCCCTATATGAGAGAAAGTGTAGGTCCCCTTTATGTTGGTGTGAGGTAGGTAAGAAAACCTTGATAGGACCTGAATTGGTCCAGGAAACCTCTGAGAGAATCAAATTGATTAGGGTGAGGATGCGCAAGGCGCAAAGTAGACAAAAGAGATACGCCGACAAAAGGAGAAAGCCTCTTGAATTCCAGGAAGGTGAGCATGTATTTTTGAGAGTCACTCCTAAGACGGGGGTAGGGAGGTCGATGAAAGTCCGCAAGCTAAATCCTCGTTTCATGGGACCTTTCTAAATCCTTAAAAAAGTTGAGCATGTTGCTTATCAATTGGCTCTTCCGCCACAGTTGGCAAACCTTCATGATGTTTTCCATGTGTCGCAACTCAGAAAATATGTGCCTGATGAATCTCAGGTGATAGCTCCTGAGTCTGTACAATTGAAGGATAAATTGATCTATAAGCCAAAGCCTAGTCAAATCATGGACAATAGCACTAAGACTCTGAGGAACAAGACAATTCCATTGGTGAAAGTGTTATGGGAAGGATTGACTCCTAAGGAAGCCACTTGGGAGATGGAGGAGGACATCGTTCGTCAATACCCAGATTTTATTACCTAAGGTATGGTAACCTTTTAGTTTTGAATATAACATATGTTACAATAGGTGCGTGTGTATGAGATGAATTTCGGGGACGAAATTCTTTAAGGGGGGAGAAAATGTAACATCCTAAAATTCTAATATAAAAAATTAATTTTATTAAAAAAAATGATTAAGTTATTAAAAATATAGTGGGAATAAAATATAATTAAGAGGTTTAATGTAAATGATTTGTTAGTATAATATTTATTAGAGTTGGTTAGGAATTAGAAAAGGGATAATAAATTAAAATATATATATATGTATGAGTGTAAACATAAGTGCAGACTTTTCACGTAGGGGCCTAGGGGGTAGCTCATAAGTCAAGTGGGCCTAGTTATTTTATAATAATAAAAAAACTAAACAATGAAGAAACAAAAAAAATTATAAAAACCTAGAAGGCCTATTACGCTGCACGCTGCCTAATGCCATATATATAAATGCTCTCAGTGACTGCGTAACGGAGATAGCACTGCGGGATGCACAGAGAGGATAGGTTTTGTGACAGTTCTTTTCTTTGGCGATGCAATTGTAACACCGAAGGGAAGAAGATTTTTTTTAGAGAAACAATTGTTTTATCATACGAAATTTTTAGAGCACTTTGGAGGTCTTCGAGAAGTGAGTAACAATACTTCTTACGAACCCTTCCATGGTGTATATGATTTTTTGTGTTGACAATGAATTGCCATATGAAATTGGGAGTTTTTTAATTAATTTGATGCATATTGTCAGTAACCTAATTTCTAAAATTGGGGTTTTTTGTTAAATGGGGAATAAGTTGATTAATTGATGTTGTAAGATGCTTATTTATGTATGATATATTGTGATATTCGTGATTGCTTGTTGTTGGGAGAATTTTATTTGCTTAATTCGTGGAAAATAGTTTGTTACATGCATGAGACATGACATATTTGAGTTATGATATGTTGTATGATGTTTGCCGCAATACCACCTATGACAGGGGTATCGAAAAGTAATACCACCATAATGGGGTATCGAAAGTAACATCCCCATATAATTGGGATGTTGAAAATGAGCAATACCACCTAAAAGGGGTATCGAAAGTAACACCTCCATGCGATGGGGTGTCGAAAAGGGAGAAATACCGCCATGTGCACATGGGAGGTATCGAAATAGAAATGTCCCCGATAGGAGGGTGACATTGAAACACTCCTCGTGAGTAGGGGTCGCCAATGGGACGCCATTGTCATGTGATGTGTGAATTTATGGCATGCCGGCAAGAGACCAATTTAATTAGGAGGTCTTCGGGCCATTTGGATTAAAACATAATTTACTTGGTATATGGAATGTGATGTATTGAGATAAGTTGTTGTTACGTTATATGCTATCGAGTTGATGAGATTATTGTTGATATTAAAAGTTTTTTCTTTTATATATATTATTTTGGAAAATTAGCGGGTGCCATGGACAGTTTTTCCGGTTACCGGGCCGGCTGAGAACAATACTATTTTCGAAAATATTTTATAAAACTGTATTGTTGATCACTGGGATTTTATATCTCATTATAATTATTGTTTTCAGAGACCGAGAACATCGTTGTTGAGGACCCAGAGATCTGAGGAGTCATCTTCTTATCACATAGTTGGTTAGTAATGTAGTATGGTCGAGGGTGCTGACGACGTTCTTTTTTTTTTTTTGGTTTACGTATTATTTTTCTCGGATTGTAATTAAACGCCCGGTTTTGAGGCTTTTGGTTTTTATTTATATTTATATTCATTACATGGATATTTTATTACTATATTATTTAATATGAGGTATTTTCATACTTTAAATATTTTTTTTAATTTTTCTTTATGAGATATATGTTTTAATTAAATGTTTTAAAGGATTTTTATTGATTTTATCTTGGGATTACTAATGTAACAAAGGGCGTTACATTTATGGTATCAGAGCAGTTCGATTCTAAATCGGACTGTGGTAGTGGGGCTTTTCAAAAACAAAACTTGAGCGCATAGGATGCTTGTTAGAGTTATAATTCTGCATTCTATTCTTTTGGATATTGGACTTGATGAACCCACTGTATGATTGGTGGTATGCAGATTATGGCGTGAACAAAGTAGGAGAAATGATGCAATTGCAGCGACTTTGGCTCGAATGGACAGAGTTATGCAGGAGCAGACGGAGACTATCCGTCAGAGGAGGTATAAGGGTGACTTGCTTAACGTGGTACCGGTTGCAGTTCCTGCGATCCACAAGATGCAGGGTCCAGCCGAGTTCGAGAATAATAATCCGCCAACTTTTCGAGGGACCACCGATCCTATTGAGGCAGAGGAATGGTTACTGAAATTAGAGAAGATTTTCCAGGCCATGGGGTGCTCTGATGCTCAGAAGGTGGATTTTGCCACCTATATGTTAGAGTCGGATGCAGAGCATTGGTGGAACTGTGCCAGGGGCGGGTTGCTTGCTTCGGGCGCCCCTATCACGTGGGACAGATTCAAGGAGGTATTTCTGGAGAAGTACTTTTCGCATAGTGTCCGGATACAGAAAGAGATGGAGTTTCTACATCTTCGTCAGGGGAGTATGACGGTAGCGGGATATGTGGCCAAGTTTGAGAGGCTTGCAAGGTTCTCTATACAGGTGAGGGATAATCCTGATGGTCCGTGGAAAGCAATTAAGTTCGAGCAAGGTTTGAAGCCAGAGCTGCAGAGCCTTATTGGGCTCCTAGAGATCCGAGACTACCCCACTTTAGTGAACAAGTGTAGGGTGGCGGAGCAGAATATGCAAGTTGTGCTGGCCGAGAGGTCGAAGGAGAGGAGCTTCAGTGACGGCAAGAGGTTCCATGGGAAAGGGGGTAATTTCCAGAAGAGCCTACGACCTGTGCCTACAATCACGAAGGGTAAGCAGGTTCAAGGTGCTCAAGGTGAAAAGGGGACTGCATGTTACAAGTGTGGGTGGCAACATGGAGATCGTGTGTGCCCCGCGGCACAAACCACTTGCCACAAATGCGGGAAGATGGGACACTTTACTAAGATGTGCAAGTCAGGAGGACAATCTCAAACCAGATCATTGAACCACAGAAGGGTCTTTACCATCCAAGGAAATGAGGTGAAGGAGTCCGACGGTTTGATCCAAGATAAGGGTTTATTAAAGGTCATGATGTTATCATATTGTTCGATTCGGGAGCAACACATTCATTCATTTCATTTAAATGTGCTCAATTCTTAGAGTTACATGTTACTAAATTGTCATATGATTTGTGTGTTTCTACTCCTGCTAAAGATAGATTGATTACTTCTTCTGTCTGCCTGCAATGTCCTTTATTGTGTCAAGACCTGACTTATATTGTTGATCTGATATGTTTACCTATGTCTGGTCTGGATATTATTTTGGGCATGGACTGGTTGTCTTGTAATAATGTTATTATTGATTGTGCTAGTCGAACTATTTCTTTCATTCCACAGTCCATGTCTGTTAACTCTCCTAGGACGGAACACCTTATCTCTGTTGCCTCATGTCATAAGTGCTTAGTTGAGGGAGCTCAGGGATATATACTTCTCTTTTCTACTAAGATAGAGGCTGAAAGTGATATAGCGGTGCTACCTATTGTGTGTGAATTCCCATATATGTTTCATACGGATGTCTCTAATTTACCTCCAGATAGAGAGATTGAGTTTACCATAGATCTAGTACCGGGGAGTGGACCTGTATCAGTAGCACCCTATAGGATGGCACCTCTAGAGTTGAGCGAGCTCAAGAAACAGATAGAGGATATGTTACAAAAGGGGTTCATTAGGCCTAGTGTGTCACCTTGGGGAGCACCAGTGCTTTTAGTGAAGAAAAAAGATGGGAGTATGAGGTTGTGTGTTGATTATAGGCAACTGAATAAGGTAACCATCAAGAACAAGTGTCCCTTGACTAGGATAGATGACCTCTTAGATCAGTTAAGGGGAGCGTCGGTGTTTTCCAAAATAGATCTAAGATCGGGATACCATCAAATTAGAGTTAGAAGCGGGGACATCCCTAAGACAGCCTTCAGGACAAGGTATGGGCACTATGAGTATGCAGTGATGCACTTTGGTGTGACCAACGCCCCAGCCGTTTTCATGGACTACATGAACCGGATCTTTAGGACCTTTTTGGACAGGTTTGTGGTGTTATTCATAGATGATATTTTAATATAGTCTAGGACACCAGAAGAACATGGAGAACACTTAAGGTTGGTGTTGCAAATCTTGAGGGACGAGCGTCTTTATGCCAAACCGGAGAAGTGTGAGTTTTGGCTAGACGAGGTAAAGTTTTTAGGACACACAATCTCAAGGGATGATGTAGCGGTTAATTGCTCTAAAGTTGATGCGGTGTTGGGATGGGAACAACCTATGACAGTAACCGAAGTGAGAAGTTTCTTAGGCTTAGCTGGTTACTATAGGAAGTTCATAGAGGGGTTCTCTAGACTAGCCTTACCTTTGACCCAGTTGACTAGGAAAGGGAAACCTTTCGTGCCCCATGAGTGTGAGGACGGGTTCCAAGAGCTTAAGAGGAGGTTGGTGTCATCATCAGTCTTAACTATACCGAACCCCTTAGTGAGTTTTGTGGTTTATTGCGACGCGTCTAAGAATGGTTTGGGATGTGTCTTGATGCAGGAGGGCAAGGTGGTAGCATATGCCTCTAGGCAGCTTAGGCCACATGAGGGGAATTATCCAACCCGTGACCTAGAGCTAGCAGCTGTGGTTTTTGCCCTTAAGATTTGGAGGCATTACCTTTATGGGGCTAAGTTTGAAGTTTTTAGTGATCATAAAAGCCTTAAATATCTGTTCGACCAGAAGGAGTTGAACATGAGACAACGAAGGTGGATGGAGTTCCTTAAGGACTATGACTTCGAGTTGAAGTACCATCCGGGAAAAGCCAATGTGGTGGCAGCTGCTTTGAGTAGGAAGTCCCTACACGTGTCAAGCTTGATGGTACAAGAGCTGAACCTCATGAAAGAGTTTAGAGACATGAATCTGGAGGTGTTGGATGTGTCCTTAAATGTCTTAAGTTTGAAGTTGAATATGATGGAAATTAATAGTGACCTTAGAGATGAGGTTAGGCAGGAACAACTTTTAGACCAGGAGTTGCAGTCTCGGTTGGGACAAGAGGGTTATGAGTTGTCTGTTGATGGGCTAGTGAAGTTTAAGAATAGGATCGTTGTTCCTAAGGAGGGGAGCCTTAGAGAGAAGATATTAGAGGAAGCTCATAAGGGAAAGTTTACCATACATCCTGGAATAACTAAGATGTACCAAGACCTTAAGAGGATGTATTGGTGGCCAGGAATGAAAAAGGATGTGGCTAGCTTCATAACTAGGTGTTTAGTGTGCCAAAAGGTTAAGATAGAACATCAGAAGCCTTCGGGGTTGTTGCAGTCCTTGGAGATTCCAGAATGGAATTGGGAGAGAATTTTGATGGACTTTGTGATGGGGTTACCTAAGACACGTTTGGGCTTAGACGCCATTTGGGTGATAGTGGATAGGTTGACCAAGTCTACCCACTTCTTGCCAATAAAGGCAACCTATAGCCTAGACAAGTTGGCATTGTAACATCCCTGAATGCTTTATGGATTGACGACTGTCCCCACAAACCAACACAGGTCTTTTCAGCGTGCGTTGTCCTCACTCACATGCTTCCTGGGAAAACTTCCCAGGAGCTCACCCATCCCAGAATTGCTCCAAGTCAAGCTCGCTTAACTGTGGAGTTCTTAAGTGATGGGCTACCGAAAAGAAGATGTATATTGTTAGTATAGGTAGTACCAATCAATTCATATAAGACTTCCTCAACTGTATAGTCCCATACCTACACAGTCTCAGGATCCGTCTCATTCGGGTGTGTAATCGGTTCATTCTTGTGTCCCTTCGCCTAGAAGCCTGCCAGGAGCCGCTCCTTGTCGGTGCCTTCTTGCACCGGCGACCACTCCCCGCCCTCGTCGGCACCCGGGTGTTACATGCCCACCAGCTTCCGCTTGGTTCGTCCCCGAACCACACCGTACTGGGAAAGGTGCCTCTCTGATACCATTTGTGACATCCCTGACTGCTTTATGGATTGACGACTGTCCCCACAAACCAACACGGGTCTTTTCAGCGTGCGTTGTCCTCACTCACACGCTTCCTGGGAAAACTTCCCAGGAGGTCACCCATCCCAGAATTGCTCCAAGTCAAGCTCGCTTAACTGTGGAGTTCTTAAGTGATGGGCTACCGAAAAGAAGATGCATCTTGTTAGTATTGGTAGTACCAATCAATTCATATAAGTCTTCCTCAACTGTATAGTCCCATACCTACACAGTCTCAGGATCCCTCTCATTCGGGTGTGTAATCGGTTCATTCATGTGTCCCTCCGCCTAGAAGCCTGCCAGGAGCCGCTCCTTGTCCATGCCTTCTTGCACCGGCGACCACTCCCCGCCCTCGTCAGCACCCGGGTGTTACAGGCATACCTCTATATCCAGGAAATAGTCAAACTTCATGGGATACCCACATCCATAGTGTCGGATAGAGACCCGAGGTTTATCTCTAGATTTTGGAGAGCTTTTCAGCAAGCCTTTGGGACTAAGTTGAACCTTAGCACGACCTATCGTCCCCAAACGGATGGTCAGTCAGAGCGGACCATTCAGACCCTTGAGGACATGCTTAGAGCGTGTATCTTGGATGAAGGAGGGAGTTGGGATAGGTTCTTAGCTCTCATTGAGTTTGCGTATAACAATAGTTATCATGCTAGTATAGGCATGACACCCTATGAGGCCCCTTATGGGAGAAAGTGTAGGTCCCCTTTATGTTGGTGTGAGGTGTAACGCCCTTCGTTACATTAGTAACCCAAAACAAATTGTATAGAAATCATTTAATACATTTAATTAAAATATGTTAATCATAAAAAATTTAACAATTATATAAGCCTGGAAAATGTCTCATATTAAATAAAATAGTAATAATGTATCCAATGTGATAATATATTAGTAAATCCATAAATCCAAATAAAAACCAAAAGCCTAAAAAAAACGGGCGTCTACTAATAAACCCAACGATAAATAAAAAAAACGTCTAGCCACATACGGCTCCTTATTTAAGAAAGTACTAACCAAGATAAGGATAATAACTAAGAAAATTCGCTAAGTCTTCAGTCCTCTTCGGTTTCAGTGACGTCGTACTCGTGCTCTGAAAACAACACTTTTAATGAGACATAATCCCAATGAATAAAAATCATTTAATGAAAAGGTTCGCAAATAGTGTAGTTCTCAGCCGGCGCGGTAATCCGGAAAAACATTCATGGTACCCGCTAATTTTTAAAATATTGAATGTAATAAACCTCCAAAATAATAAATATATATACATAAAATTAATGTCAAGCATTTAAAGCACAAACTCATAAACTCAACAACGGTCACATCTCATTGCAATTAATCACATTCACCATGCAAACTCTACACAATGCAACTCCACGAACATGACTCGGTGATTCCCAGAATCACTTAACTTGACTCTTTGGTTCCCAGAACCGGTGTGAATCCCAGATCCACTAAGGTCTATGAGCTCATATCCATGCAATGGCGTCCCACTGCCTTCCCCATCCCAGATGGAGGTATCTAATATTTCATCCCAGATGTGAATATTTTCAATAAATTGATATCTCATCCCAAATGGTGATATCTCTCATCCTATTCCCGGAATAGAATGTACAACCGTCACCCCTTCCCGGAAGGTGATGACCAACTCATATGTACCATGCAACATGTCATCCCAGATGACTATCAAATGCCATCCCAGATGACTACCAAATATTTTCTCAAACTCCATGCAGCAATTACATAGACATTATAACAGGATTTAAAATACAAACACAACCATAACATATAAGTCGTTAATATAATTATGTTTGTTATAGTACATGTATTCACTGACAGGGGCGTGGCATAAGTGTATCAATAGAAATCATATAATATCAAACATAAATATAATGTTATGCCACTGCAGTAAAGGTCACGCACGGTACAAAGTTTGGACCTTTATTTAGCTATTTATTTTCTTCATTATTATTATTTTATTGCATCAAACATTAGTAGAATAACAAGAAAATTACACTCACTAAATCAATTCATCAAGTAACGTGAAAATATTTCAAAATTCCAAATAAAAATCATGCACTCTAAAATCTTAATTTTCGTCATTAAACAGATCTATATGACAGCTTCAAATCAATTGTACCATGAAAGTGTGAGAAAAAGTATTTTTACTCACCTCTTGCAAACCTCTAATGTGCTCTAAAAATTACGTATGATAAGGATTTGTGCTTCCCTAAAAACTCCCCTCCTGTTTGATGGTATTTTTGGATCTGTGTACTGCTATAGTTGTACTGAGAACAAAGAAACGCCTTCCCTCACCCACTGTGCGGCGCGCTGACCCTACGTCTCACTCCTTCGCGAGTCTTTTAAAACAACCCAGGTTTAGTGTTTTCAAATCTATTCATGGGACCTTTGTTTATTTTATTTTTTTATTTTTATTTTTTTTTTGTTACAGAAGCTTCTAGCCTTTTACCATTGTGTGTGCCTTTTACCATTGTGTGTACTGACTATCTAGTATCTAGCCTACATGTTTTTATTATTATTATTATTATTTTATTCTTTCCAACTAAATAAATTTATTTATTTATTTATTTCTTTTAATTTAGTATGCCCATTATTCTTTTAAAAGAATTCAAATTATATCTCTACCAAAAAGAATTCAAATTATACATTTAGCCTTAACAAAACTATAATTGAACCGAATATCAATTGGGACCTAATATCAACTTTTAATAGTTAAATGGGTTCCTTTGTTTTTATCATTAATTCTCCAATTTTAAATTTTAATTTTGCATTATTTTAATTATTAAGTAATTCCTTTTAATTGTTATACTACCAACTTTCTACACTAAACATCTTAATAACTTAATCTTTTATTAAAAGGATTATATTGAAATTTTAGGATGTTACATGAGGTAGGTGAGAAAACCTTGATAGGACCTGAATTGGTCCAGGAAACCTCTAAGAGAACCAA
The DNA here is from genome assembly GCA_030762895.1 of Sophora flavescens. Classification (NCBI taxonomy): domain Eukaryota; kingdom Viridiplantae; phylum Streptophyta; class Magnoliopsida; order Fabales; family Fabaceae; genus Sophora; species Sophora flavescens. The sequence continues at coordinate 149,346,552 of CM061069.1, forward strand.
GATGATTAGGGAGAGGATGCGCAAGGCGCAAAGTAGACAAAAGAGATACGCCGACAAAAGGAGAAAGCCTCTAGAATTCCAGGAAGGTGAGCATGTATTTTTGAGAGTCACTCCTAAGACTGGGGTAGGGAGGTCGATGAAAGTCCGCAAGCTAAATCCTCGTTTCATGGGACCTTTCTAAATCACTAAAAGAGTCGGGCCTGTTACTTATCAATTGGCTCTTCCGCCACAGTTGGCAAACCTTCATGATGTTTTCCATGTGTCGCAACTCAAAATATGTGCCTGATGAATCTCATGTGATAGCTCCTGAGTCAGTACAATTGAAGGATAATTTGATCTATAAGCCAAAGCCTAGTCAAATCATGGACAAGAGCACTAAGACTCTGAGGAACAAGACAATTCCAATGGTTAAAGTGTTATGAGAAGGATTGACTCATGAGGAAGCCACTTGGGAGATGGAGGAGGACATCGTTCGTCAATACCCAGATTTTATTACCTAAGGTATGGTAACCTTTTAGTTTTGAATATAACATATGTTATAATAGGTGCGTGTGTATGAGATGAATTTTAGGGACGAAATACTTTAAGGGGGGGAATGTAACATCCTAAAATTCTAGTATAAATAAATTAATTTGATTAAAAAAAAGATTAAGTTATGAAAAATATAGTGGGAATAAAATATAATTAAGAGGTTTAATGTAAAGGATTTGTTAGTATAAAATTTATTAGAGTTGGTTAGGAATTACAAAAGGGATAATAAATTAAAATATACATATATGTATGAGTGTAAACATAAGTGCAGACTTTTCACGTAAGGGCCTAGGGGGTAGCTCATAAGTCAAGTGGGTCTAGTTATTTTATAATAAAAAAAAACTAAACAATGAAGAAACAAAATTTTTTTTTATAAAAACCTAGAAAGCCTATTACGCTGCACGCTGCCTAATGCCATATATATAAATGCTCTCAGTGACTGTGTAAGGGGGATAGCGTTGCGGGACGCACAGAGAGGATAGGTTTTGTGACAGTTCTTTTCTTTGGCGGTGCAATTGTAACACTGAAGGGAAGAAGATTTTTTTTAGAGAAACATTAGTTTTATCATACAAAATTTTTAGAGCACTTTGGAGGTTTTCGAGAGGCGAGTAACAATACTTCTTACGAACCCTTACATGGTGTATATGATTATTTGTGTTGACAATGAATTACCATATGAAATTGGGAGTTTTTTAATTAATTTGATGCATATTGTCAGTAACCTAATTTCTGAAATTGGGGGTTTTTGTTAAAAGGGGAATAAGTTGATTAATTGATGTTGTAAGATGCTTATTTATGTATGATATATTGTGATATTCGTGATTGCTTGTTGTTGGGAGAAATTTATTTGCTTAATTTGTGGAAAATAGTTTGTTACATACATGAGACATGACATATTTGAGTTATGATATGTTGTATGATGTTTGTCGCAATACCACCTATGATAGAGGTATCGAAAAGTAATACCACCGTAATGGGGTATCGAAAGTAACATCCCCATATAATTGGGATGTAGAAAATGAGCAATACCTCCTAAAAGGGTACCAAAAGTAACACCTCCACGCGATGGGGTGTCAAAAAGGGAGAAATACCGCCATGTGCACATGGGAGGTATCGAAATAGAAATGTCCCCAACAGGAGGGTGACATCGAAACACTCCTCGTGAGTAGGGGTGGGCAATGGGACACCATTGTCATGTGATGTGTGAATTTATGGCATGCCGGCAAGAGACCAATTTAATTAGGAGGTCTTTGGGCCATTTGGATTAAAATAGAATTTACTTGATATATGAAATGTGATGTATTGAGATAAGTTGTTGTTACGTTATATGCTATTGAGTTGATGAGATTATTGTTGATATTAAAAGTATTTTCTTTTATATATATTATTTTGGAAAATTAGCGAGTGCCATGGACAGTTTTTCCGGTTACCGTGCCGGCTGAAAACAATACTATTTTCGAAAATATTTTATAAAACTGTATTGTTGATCACTGGGATTTTATATCTCATTATAAGTATTTGTTTCAGAGACAAGGACATCGCTGTTAAGGACCCAGAGATCTGAGGAGTCATCTTCTTATCACCTAGTTGGTTAGTAATGTAGTATGGTTGAGGTTGCTGACGACGTTCTTTTTTTTTTTTGGTTTACGTATTATTTTTCTGGGATTGTAATTAGACACCCGGTTTTGAAGTTTTTGGTTTTTATTTATATTTATATTCATTACATGGATATTTTATTACTATATTATTTAATATGAGGTATTTTTAGACTTTATATATTATTTTTTAATTTTTTTTATGAGATATATATTTTAATTAAATATTTTAAAGGATTTTTATTGATTTTATCTTGGGATTATTAATGTAACAAAGGGTGTTACAATGAACAACATCGATGCTCCTCGCAAGGCACATTTGGTCCCAAAATTATCCTGACAACAAATCTTCCTGTTAAGACAAGTCATCTAACTCGACTAACTTTGTAGGCGATATCCTACATAAAGTGATAAAGATCATACCGAATCTAGAAACTAGATCGATTGAAAACTCCATATCATTTGCAACTGCAAACCTAGAACATTATCAAGGAATACTCCCGGAAAATCTTCCACGATAGGTACCTCATTCAAATTTTGTCAAAACTTGTCAACGCACTCAAAAATAAGTTTTAAATGAGTAATTAAAATTACTCAAATCAAATCACATAAAAATAAACAAAAAAATAAATATATACACGTATTTATTATTACTGAAAAATAAAATAAACCGGGGGTTACAACAGCTATACAGTAAGGGGAGTATAAGGAGATTCAAGCATTAAGAGCAATATTAATAGGATTTATTCATCTATAATTGTCAATATGTTTAGAATCAATGGTTTCAAGCAGCTACAAAATGGAAAATTGGCTTTATCAATATAAAAGTGGAAGATTCACAACCAAAAAGGGGCAGTATTTGACGGAGGAGAAAAAGGTTCCTGGCTTATGTTTTTTTCTGAAAAAACCCAGACAGAAGTTTTTTATTTCTGATTCCTCTACCCAGCTTTCTTCTTCAGTTTTTCTTCTCACTCAAACAGTCACATAGCACCAGAATCTCCGTCACCGCCACAGTTCTGAACCTGCACGCAACCACCGTGAGACAGCCACTTACCCCAGCCTCCACGTGCAGCAAAATCCTCCGCCGCGTCAAGCCATTAGCTCCTCCGCGTGCAGCACTGCAAATAGCCTTCGCGTCGCTGCTCCGCCGCACGCTGCACACCATCGTCTAGCCACCGCTCCGCATCACCACTTCCACCCTTTCACGCGTCCAGCCTCATCACTTGGCTCTCCGTTTCTCGTTGGTCATATTGAAGAGAGGCCATAACTCCATAGATGTCCGATGAGGAGGGGGAGAGAAGGTGGCGATGGTGGTCTGGGTGGAGATCGATCGAGGTGGGATGGGGTGGTGATGGATTTGGGGAGGGGAGAGAAGGGGAAAAGTTGGGGATGGATGAAGTGAAAAGAATATTTAAAAAAAAAAAAATAATTTATTTATTAGCTTTTTCCTTTTTTTTAATTTTTTAATTTATTATATATATTGACACATCATCGATGCTAGGTAGGTTTGGAGTGTCACGTAGATTAGGAGAGGAGAGATTCTAGAGGAATGGTAAAGAAATGAGTCTAACGAGACTTATTTGACACAAAATAAACTTAGGATACCCGATAAAAAAAATAAACTTAAGGATCAATCAAATAGTTTTGCCTGGATAAAATCTATGGAAGTGTTGAAAGCTAAATGTAGAGAGATGTGTGTTCCAAGCATAATTTGTTTGGTTTCTCAAATAGAAATAAATAACATCAGATCCATCAAAAAAAGGGGAAATAAAATGGAAACTCATCAAACCCAAATAAATAGGTCTTTTAGGTTTAAAATCAAATAAGAAAATTAAAATATTTTTAAAAAAATAATAATGACTTGTAAAAACTAAAAATTAAGTGTCACCAATATAATTGAGGTGTATCATCTGATTGGCCCATCTAACCAAGGTAAAAGTTACTCCAAAATCTTTTGAAGTACCATAGAATTCACCAAAGAACAAAGGCATAGGCGAGAAGAAAGAGTCCAAGAGTCACCCAACAAGGAACGAGGGAAGCAACAAAATTGCCGATGTGGCTAAAGGGAAGGAGCTCAAAGAAGTTGATACGGCAACGCTACACTTCATCATGCATAGAAATTATATAATATATATAATATAATAATAAATATATTCTCATTAAAATAAATTGAATTTAAAAACTAATTAAAAATTCCAAGACATGTCGTCCATGTGTGTGGAAAGCAGCAAAGCAGAAACAAAAAAATCTGGCTGATTCTCTTGAAACCTCCGCTTTTTGCTGGCGGTGAAAAGGAACTTCTTCCTTGTGACCAAAAAACCAAAGTCGAAACAGAAAAAACGGAGAAATTCACGTGGACGTTGTTACATAGATTTATTGAGTCAATACTTGAGATCTGATATCCCATCTGGAACAAAATTTTGGGCAAACAAGGAAAATAAATACTCCCTCCATTTTATTTTTATGGTAATTTTTTTACAATAGGTCTTTTACAAACCCAAGATACATTGATAATTTTTTTCATATATATCCTTATATTTCCTACTTAAATTTAACCATTATTCTCTACTTAAATTCAACCATAAATACTAGTACTTGTTTCAAAACAAAAATCACATGAATGCATTTTTTTTTACCATTAAATATACACATTCTGAGTGACTATGTAGAGTAATAAGCAAACAAAAGAACACTTTGACGTAATGAGCATACAAAAGTAAATATGTGTTTTCAAGATACATTAATGACAAGTAGAATGTGGAGTAAATATGGTTAGAATGTGTAAATAATTAATGATATTATAAATAAGGGTAATTTGGTACAAATATAAACAAATTAATGATTTCTTAATCTGTATGAAGAAACCTTAAATTACCATAGAAATAGATCGGAGTATATTCATTTTCACAGAAAGTGAGAAGTAGATAACAGGAGAAGTGAAACTACACAAAATTCCCCGCAAAGATTAGTTATCAAGTACAAATTCATAAGTTAAACAACTATCTAGACCCAGATTTGATATGAAGAGAGCTCAAAAGAAATAAATAAAACAAAAAGGCAGTAAAACATTTCTGGAATTTTTGTTGAGATAAAAATAAAAAGCACCAGGGATTTGATTTGATTTCAATTATGAGTATGGATTTCTAATAGATAAAGAATCCTATGAATTACTGAAACTCAATCCTTACTAATTACCCTAATTACTTAGGTGGTCTAATTAAGAAGACATGATGATAAAAGCTCTATAAAATTTGTAAAATCAAGTTATGTATTACTAAGTTAACCTAATTAACAGTGATGATTACAAGAAACATGTCCACATAAGATTATTCTTAATATATGAATGAACTCTCAAAACCAAGGGATGAGAGCTAAATATTCGAATGTAACCAAGCACGTAAATTCCCGCGGATGTTGTTACATAGATTTATTGAGTCAATACTTGAGATCTGATATCACATCCATCTGGAACAAAATTTTGGGTAAACAACGAACATAAATATATTCATTTTCACAGAAAGTGAGAAGTAGATAACAGGAAAATTGAAATTACACAAAATTCTATAGATTTGCGTTTCCGTGTCTTTTTCTTATTTATTATTTTATTTACTAAGAAAAGACTCATATCATGTAAGAAGAGTAACGATATTTACGCTTATCAATACCTATTATGTTTTGCATGCGTATGCGTACTCTTCTTATATAGACTCTCAAATTTAAAAGATTTTGTTAATAAATATTCGTGTAACGAACATTTGTTAACAAACAAAACTAAAAAGTATGAAATGAAAAATTTACAATTAAAAGTCTTAAAGAAGGAATTTAAAATAAATTAAATGTTTACAAATTAATTTATTAACAAATGTTTTTAAAACATGAAAATATTAAATTTAAAAGAATCTTTAATTTATTTTTAAAATAATTAAAAGCATTTATTAGTTTAATAAAAAAAATGCTCCTTGATTCTCTTTACAGACATTTATTAATATTTTATTTCATAATTTTAAAAGTATTTAAATTTTAAGTAAACTAGTAATATTAATAAAATAAATAAAATAACTTTAACACGTTTTAAGAGCATGAGTTGGCACTTACAAAATTTATAAATAAATAAAAAGCATTTAATATGTTAAAAAAAAATCAAAAAGCATCTATTCCCTTTCTTTCTGAGTAATGAAGAGCATTAATTAATTTATTAAATATTTTTGCCAATGAGTTTATATCTATTTCTATAATTATATATTTATATCTATATATTAGTAAAACTGACTTGACAAGTATTAATTGACGTTTTATATATATATATATATATATATATATATATATATATATATATATATATATATATATATATATATATATATATATTTTGCTATGATATGATTCACTTATATGTTTCAAATAAACAATCTTCTCAATACCATTTATATTGAACAAAACTCTGTTGTATCTCACAATATTCCTCTTTATTTTTTAATGTTAATTTTTAATATTTAAATGCTTGAATAGTTGCTGTAATGTAAAAGTATTGAACTTTTAATGATATCAACATTTTCGCATCTAGGAGTTCCAACAAAAAATTGTAATGATTCTTCATTTCAAAAAATACAAAATTCCTTATTCATTGCTCTTTTAATTTGTCATTTCCAATATTTAAAAATAAAAAAAAGGTAAAATAATCACTCTTAATACGTCTATGCATCACACAACTTTTTATGATATCAGTGTTTCAAAATTTATAAGGCTCAAACAAAAAAAATCATTCGATAATATTTCATCATGAATACTAAGTAAAAACTTATTTGTTGCACTTTTTATTTGTTATTTTCAATATTCCCAAGATCTACTTTATCATAAATACTAATCAAGTCATATCAAGGTGAATTTTCTAGTGCCATCTGTCACAACCAAGAATTACGACAATGACGACGTTAAAAAGAGATTTTAAGAGAAAGTAGAGTCGCCACCAATTTTATTTAATTTAGGAAAAATTAGAAAACCTTTAAAAAATGGTCTTTGAAACCAAGTTGAGTTCGGGAGTCGGTTACGAGTAGGGAAGGTGTTAAGCACCCTACATCGCCCATCCTACGAATGGTACCGTGAATTAATTGTGCAAAATTAATAAATTTTAAATTATGTATTTTACCCCAAAAGTTATTTCGCGAATAAAGATTAGTAATTAGTATTTACACTAAAGAGGTTGAACATGGCACATAAGTTCATATGGCAACCTTGAACATGAAACTTTTCATAGAGCAATCCCAAAATAATATTAAAAAAATATAATAATAATATACTATTTAATAAAATAAAAATGTGAAAATCAGATTTAATTTCATGGTTGTCTAATTTTAATTATCTTTGCTTTTAATTGTTAAATGTGGACAAGTCCTAGACAAGGTTGAATGTGGCACAAATCTCCACAGCAACCTTAATTCTAAGGGATTGAACGTGGCACTCAAGTCCACATGGCATCCCTAAATAATACTAATTCAATTATTTTGATTAACTACATTAACAAATTAAAAAGAACACAAAAATAAAGGGAAAATAAAATTTTGGCTTGACGGGATGATTGATCCCGCTCCTACGTGTTCCCTGCTGCGATGGGAAACTCAAAGTCACGTAGTTCTTGTAGAAAATATGTTATTTGATGGTTGATTTTAATTTTATGAAAAAGGGTTTTTTTTAGTTTAAAAGAGGTTTTTATATATTTAATTTAATTTTTTTAATCAAAAAAAAAACTCCTAAACGAGATAGAACATGGCAGATACGCCACAGGGCTATCCTGCATCTAAGAAATTGAGTGTGAAACCACTCACAAAGCAATCCCAAAATTATTTTTCAGTATTTCCTTTTTATTTCATTCTATTTATCTGTTTTAAAATAAATATTTCACAAGAAAATCACAAAAGAAAAGATATATTTTTTTCCCTTTTTTAAAACCTGCTAAGACTAATACATTGTGTCAGCACATCAAGCTAAAACAAAAGTAACGTTGCAGAACAGAGTATAGAGGTAACCAAGAGCCACTTGACCATTCACCTGCGCGTGAACGGAGGAAAGAAGCGGAGGCCGGTGGTGTGACGGAGGAACCAGTGGAACTCAGAGCAGCGGCGTTTTCGTCTCGGGGCGGTGGTACAGATTGCGGAGCGAGGCGGCGTCGGGGATGGGTCTTTTATTGAGAACAGATCCGAATCCAGATCTGGACAGAGTGAGGGTGGTGGCTGCGGCTGACGACGTTATGAAATGCGGACGTTGTTCTGGACGGTTGCCGGCATCGCGATGGTCCGTGGTGGAAGAGTTGGCGACGCACCAAGGAGAGGCGCCTCCCTCTATATTTCTTTGTATGTTTTTAATTTTTCTCTCTTTCCTCTATTGATTTTCTTTCTGCTCTCAGTAAAAAAAAATTGATCTTCTCGCTGCCCTCACTCTTGTTCTCCTCAAATTTTCTTCCCCTCATTCTGTAGCCCCTGTTGTGATTTTATAATGCCAATTTGCTCTGATCTTGATCCTAAAAATCTGCCAAAATTAAGATTTCTATCTGATCTTGATCCTAAAAATCTGCCAAGATTAAGATTTCTATCTCTGATTTGAAATAGAATCAAAAACTGCTTCTGCAAAAATCAAGGGATTTGCCAACTAGATTCAAAATAAAGTGGCTGCTAGGGTTTGTTGGAGGAGGATGAAATGGGTTCAACTGGTCTGACCCAATTAAAAATCTTTTTATTATTTTATTTTCTTTGCAATTTTTTTATTTTATTATTTTTTTGAAATTTTTAGTGAAAACTAAAAGACCCTTTTACACTTATTATGTGGCCCAATCAAAATATGACAAATCAATTAATGAATCCACATCAGCACCACATGAGATGTACTCTCATGTTTGTGAAAAGGCCCCTACAACTTTTGTTTTCTGCCACTAAGGACCATTTTGCAAAATTAAATTTGAATAAAAATCAAATCAAATCAAAAATCAAACAAATCAAGAAGGTTTTCTAATCTAAAGTCTTCATGTTCTCCTCTGCGTTCATCAACGTCCATCCCCACCTTCATCCTTTTTGCAAAAAATCAAAGAACGTCATTCCAACTCTGAGCACCATCAGCTCTAAGATTAGGATATACAAAAATCGAAGAGTACCATTGAAGCACCATAAACCAACGGTAGATCAATCCTTAGCACCTTCTTTGTCACATTTTTTGCTATTGCGGATGTAAAAATTACATATTTTTAATCTAGAATCATCAAAATAATCATCCATGGTGAAAAACCATTCGAAAATGTTCAAGGAAACCACCAGCATTGGTCTCGAGTCGCGCATACCCGTTTCCATGCATTCAGGGTCTTTTGGCCCGGCTAGAGGTTGGGGACGATTCGGATGTTACTTGGAGTTTACAATTTAAATAAAAGACAGTGGTATTATTTCATAACAATTCTATCGGTGTAGCAGTGGTTTGTAGCACTTCAAGCATGTTGTTATTTAGGTTTTTTAAAATTATATGTCTATTTTGTTTAAAATTAATAAAAAACGCGAAATGTTCCAGCATGATTCAAACCAAGGACCTGAATGTTTGCAAGGCAAGATACAACCACTACACCAACAGTTCAATTTGATTTCCTTTACAATTTTATTTGCTTTAATAGCTAACATAAATGTTTTTGTTGTTTTAATTTATTTCAATTTTAGGATTCCCCTTATTAAAGTGAGTGTATACCATTACAATGGCCTATTCACAAATTTTTATTGAAATATTAACAATTTTCTTGAATGTTGTGTTTCTTGACCGAATGTCATCACAATGGTCTATTCACAAATTTGTCGTGCAAGATTGTTTGTGGCTTGTCAAGAGCTTGTGGTGCTAAGTCTATCACAATGGTGGTCCAATTGAGTCAAGTTGAATTAATTGGGCAAAGCTGGCTAAATAGGGCTATATAAATTAATCGGGCCAGGATGATCTAATATGACCTAAATGGGTCAAGTTGACTAAATTGGATTAGATTAGTTAATCGGACCACGATGACCTAATTGGACCAGTTGAGTTAATTGGGCCAACATCATTTTATTGAGCCTAGATGACTTAGTCGGGTCCAGATGACTTAATCGGGGTAAGGTGACCTAATTCGGTTTATTATATTTTTTTTTATCATTTTTATCACTATTATTTTAATTAGATTTTTCATTTATCCTTTTCTTAAATTAATAGAATATATATTTAAGAACCTGTGTGCAAAAATAATCATTAAAAGTCCTTTAAAACTTGTAGTTTTTATTTCTAGATTTGTTTCTTGACAAATAAAAATAAAAATAGAGTCAATGTATACTTTAATCATAATTAGTGTTTCTTACATTATTTCTATTCAATGGACTATGTTCAATCTCGGTCACATTATTTTACTTTAAGTCTCAAGTGGTGTACATGAACATATATCGTGACTTTATTAAATATTTGATATTTGATTTTTAATTTTATGATAAGTTTGTTATTAAATCAATTATTTATTATATATATATATATATATATATATATATATGGGCATGTTAACCAGGTATTAAACACCCAAAATGGGTTATTGATTCCTAATTATGCAACGTCTCTTTCTCGTGTTCATAATTCCTAAATATATTTAAATGCAAAAATATATTATTATAATTAAGAATAAAATTTAAAAATAAAATTATGTGTTCTAGGCTCGATTAGGTTATCTTTGCCTGATTAAGTCATCTTGGCCCAAATAACTCAACTTGGTCCAATTAGGTCATCTTGGCCCGATTAATTAAACTTGGCCTAATTAGGTGATCTCGGCTCGATTAGGTCATTTTTGTATGATTTAGTCAACTTCGCCCAATTAGGTGATCTTGGCACGATTAGGTCATCTAACCCCGATTAAGTCATCTTGGCCCGATTAAGTCATCTAGGCCCGATTAAGTCAACTTGGCCCATTTAGGTTATCTTGGCCCGATTAACTAATCTAGCCAATTTAGGCAACTTGGCCCAATTAGGTCATCTTGTCTCGTAAGTCATATTGGCTCGTTAGGTCATCTAGGCTCAATTAAATGGTGCTTGTCCAATTAACTCAAATGGCCCAATTAGGTCATCGTGGCTCAAATAACTAATCTAATCCAATTTAGTCAATCTGGTCCAATTAGATCATCTTGGCTCGATTAATTTATATAGTCCTATTTAGTAAGGTTTGCCCGATTAATTCAACGTGGCCCAATTGGACCACAATTGTGTTAGACTTAGCACGACAAACTCTTTTCAAGCCACAAAAATCTTGCACGACAAATTTGTGAACGGACCATTATGATGGCATACATTTAAGAAACACAACAGTCAAGAAAATTGTTAATAATCCCATAAAATTTTGTGAATGGGCAATTGTAATGGCATACACTCACTTTAGTCGGTGGAATCCCAAAATTGGAAAAAATTAAAACCAAAAAAAAAATCATTTGATGTTAGTTAATAGCTATTAAAGCTAATAAAATTGAGAAGTCGCTAAAGTTGAACGATTGGTGTAGTGCTCGTTTTTTTTTTTTATAGTTTGGAGGCACCAAAACTCCATTTGGGGTCCCAAACCCAGTTATTACAGTAACTTCATGCGTTTGGGTACGAAACTCAGTTGAAAATAATTGATTCCTGGTGGGTCAAAACTGAGTTTTGTGGAAGCAAAAGTTTCTAACTTTTCCGTTGAAAATAATTGATTCTAGATGTAGGACCTACAAAATTCTACATATTTACACCTCAAAAGTGATTTTACTTTATCATCCAAACAAAATCAATTCTTTTAAACCTACTTTTAAAATATTGTTATCAAACATAAATCAATTTTTTTAACCTTGATTTTTTCAAAATCAATTCTTCCAAAATCAATTCCTCCAAAATCAATTCTATCAAAATCTAAAACAAACGGACCCGTAGCAGTTGTAGATTGGTTTTCCAATACGTCCAATTAGGTTCGAACCTACCCAAAAACATAATGTGTAACAGCCTGATTTTAATTACGTTGTTTAACCAGTTAAAAATATAATTATTTTTTTTTAATCTGAGACCAATAAAATGATTTTAAATAAAATAAAATCATACTCATAGTCTATCTTATGATAGAAGGTTACAGTAAAAGTTTGGGTTGAAAATCCAGACGGAGTCCGGTCTGCGTTTTCACTGACAGTAAGATTTTACTGAGCAGAAACCCTAATTTCCACTCGTGAATGAAACCATTAGGTTTTATATTTTGTTTCGGAGTATTTTCCAAGTTTTGAAAAAATTCGTTAGGAATGAAATAAAAATTATTTTATTCGGGCTTAATCTTTAATAAAACGCGTAAAACCTAAGCCGGGGGATAAGTCAGGTAAACGGCAGAGTCGATTATGGAGCTGAGGTATTAGGAGAAATTAATGTAGCAGAGAAGACAAGGAGTCCGACCTTAAATTTAAGTAATCGTCAATTTTCAAGTGAAATTACCAAAATACCCCTAAACTTAAACTAACCGACGTTGAGTTAAATTTTAACCATGGTTAAGAAACCAATGTTAGTTTATATGGCCAAGAATCAGCCACACCTTCCTTTAATTGTGAGCCACAAAAATATTAACCATGGTTAGTAAAGTAACCTTAGATAAGTTAATTATTAACTATAGTTAATCATATATTAAATAAATAATCACAAAACTCATTAATTCAAAATCAACCAACCAAACATGGCCTAAGACTACCCCTATTTAACCTCCATGGCCGCAGCCTCCCCCACTATTTCTCTCTTCATCTCTTTCATTTTCTTCATCATTTCACACATATAAACACATAAACTCAAAGCTTTCTCCATTTTCAAGAGCTCCAAGTGCTTGCCAAGATCATCAATCTCCTTCTTCTACTTTCCTAACTTGAGGTAACAAGATCACCTCTTCCATTCTTAAGATCTTAATCTTCCTATTTCATGATTTTATATTCTTAGATCTAGAACTTTTAATAATCCTTGAAAATTGTAGAAAAATCATAAAAATGTGAAACCAATTTCTATGATCTAATTATGATCTTTACTTTCATTATCCAAGAGCATGTAATCAAAAACAAATTCCTTCCCTAATAACCATTTTTGGTCGAAACCCTCTAGGAAAATGGGTTTGGTATTTTTGATCCATTTGTGAAATCTATTGTTTGTTTTAAACTCCCTAGTAACTATATGATCATAATATAAGAGCTTGAATTCAACAAAAACCCTTAACATCATGAAACCCTATTTGACCGAAATTTATGTTGAAAGTGAGTTTGATGTTTTGTTTATTTTGTTGAAAATTAGTTTTAAGTTCTCTAATACTCTAAGATCATTTATCTAAGAGATTAAGTTTATTTGAAAATCCTAGCCTATTTTCCTATATGAGGCCGAAATTCAACTAAAAAGGGATTAGAATATTTTGTTAATATTTTCTAGCTATGACAATTTATCTAAGCTATCTAGGAACTGGTATCCAAAAGCTTGAAATGAGAAAAGAACCATAACCCTATTTTGATATACTTGGCCGAACCTAACCAAGAATGATTAAGGGTGGGTTTGTTGATTAATTAGTTGATTGTGTTATTTGGTTCAAGGTGAAACTGTTAAGCTGTGGTGTGATAACAAGGAACGTCGAATTCGGGATTCCGATGATAACTCAGGTGAGGGAAAGGATCACTCAGTCGTCGGAATCGATAAGTAGTATATTATATGATATTTGTGTAGGGCGACCTAAACCCTACTAGTAGTCGAGTAATCGATAAGACCAAAATCACATTGGAAACCTTTTCTGTAAAACCAATGATGATTTGGGGATTGTAGGTTTATCGATATTAGATTGATTTTATGATATTGATTATGTTTGAATTTATTATTTATTGATTTGATTGTGATACGCTGGTTGAGGTATTTCATTGCATGTGACGTATTATTTTTGGTGTTTGAATATTTCCTGATATTGTGTTATGTATTATCTGCCTAGTTTAGTACTATGCTTAGTTGATTTTAAGCGAGGATATATGTTGTTCGAAGGATTTGGTTTGGGTGAGAAAGTATCTGTTATTTAGAAGTGTCTAGCTTAAATTGATTATTTTAATGATGAAATAGTAATAGAATGTAAGTCAAGGCTATGATGGAAGCTTAAATCACTAGGTTGTCATTGATGTAATTCAGTGAGGTTTATAGGTTGCATTGTGTTTATAACCGTATGTTTGAAACATACGAGGTCCAGAGTCCTCGTAGGACCGTCCTATATTAGATTTAATTTGTGCAGCTATAGTGTCAATGCTTTGCTTGAGAACCCTCGAGAGAGAGAATCAGTGTGTGCACCGACCGTGCTGTGCAACTATAGTGTCATTGCCTTGCATGAGCATACTCACCATGTATGAGATTATGCACCGGTTTTGAGGACGCGTCACTTGGACGACCGACTAATATCCTTAACGGTAACGGGGGATTTAGTGGCCACATCAGTATAAAGTTTTAGATTGCATGAGTGAGGGTAAAGGTTGACATAGTGAATTAGGGATGATGATTGATTATGACTGATGTTATATCTGTGACATTTATTGTATCATATACTATGACTCTTTTCCGCTTTACGATGATAAAAATGTTTCTTATCCCTTGTATTCTTTCTGTATGGTGTATTTTATCTTTTTATGGAATCATACGAGAAGACCTTGTGGATGAGCGTAACGAGGAGGAGTTGGATGAAACTCATTACGAATCAGAGGCTGGAGGACGAGCTGTAGTCCATGGTGATTAGGGTCTAGTTAATTATGGCCAGTGCGTCTCGTGAGACGTTTTCTATATTTTCCGCTGAGTAGGACTTTTGTTTAAGTATATGCCTGTGAGGGATCCTACTGAGGTGATTTCTCAATAGTGTTTTGTAATATGATTATAAGACTTATGTGTGTATGCATAACTTAAATATGGTGTGTTGTTTTTTATTAACTAAAGTTGTATATTATCTAACTTAAGTTTTTAATTTTACGAATTTTCACGTTAAGCGCGCTATTAAGAAATGAATTAAGAAGGCTTTAATCTAATAAAACAACGGGGCACAACGGGGTGTCTCATCATGCATAAAGGTCTACAAACCACTCCGTCACTAATACAATTGAAAAGAAGTAATACCATTATCTTTTATTTAAATTGTAAAATCAAGCGACATTCGAATCGTCCCCAACCTCTGTAACACCCTGCTTTTTCGTTAAGTGTTTTTTATAAGTTGTTTGGTTGCTTAAGGGCTTAGTGGGATTTTTGGTTCAAAAGTCCCTTTTTGGTGCATGAGCACGCACGTGCTCATTAGCCAGCACGCCCGTGCTTAAAGGCTGAAGCATGTTTCAGTTTTTAAGTTGAGCACGCCCGTGCTCAATAGTGAGCATGCCCGTGCTCAAGGTGCGGACCGCGTCTCGCTGACGCTAAGTCCAGCATAACCTTGCTTGCTGAGGAGCACGACCGTGCTCAGGTACAACCTTTTTATAGTTGGCACAGAAACCGAGGGTGATATGTTAACCTTATTTTATGTCAGCAATCGTCACCAGTTTTGGCCAGAGCTATCTCTTTTCCTGTTTCCATTAAACTCAACCTGTTTTTGGAGTTTTGGAAGCTGTTGGGAGCCTCTTGTGAGTCTGTGTTGGTATAGAGGTAATGGTCCCTTTTCTCTTTTCAGTTTCTTCTTGTTTTTATTAGAGAAACTGGCCAATGATGTTTTTGGTTAACCAAGGCTTAGCTTCGGAGTGAGCCACTTGAGGATTCAGGACTAGTTTACTGTTTAGAATTGTTGCTAGAGTGACCTTCAATCCAGGTATGGGGAGAAGGGTAGTGTACTCATAGGCTTTTGGGGTAGTGTAAGGTAAAGGGGTTCCCATAACCCCTGTATTGTTTTGTATGATTTGATATGCTATATCGGTTGTTCTAATAACATGATCATGGTTGTTTTGATGTGTTATTTCATATGTTTATGTTTATGTTATGCTTGATATGCTATTGTCGGTTCTTGGAGGAATATGAGACTAAGTTGATGATGTTATTGGATGATTGGTTGAGATGATGATGTTGCTGTTGTTGTTGAGTTTTATGATTAAGATTTTAATTGGATAATTAGGCTTAAAAATGAGTTTAGATTAACTGATTAATGAACTCTAAAATTGGATTGAGAATCTGTGTTGAACTCTGCCCAGAACAGTACTATCGTGCATTGAGCACGATCGTGCTGAACAGGGAGCACGCCCATGCCTCCAGTTTGAATTCTGGAAAATGGTCGCGCATTAAGCACGGCCGTACAGCAGAGGAGCACGACCGCGCAGCTGAGCACAGTCGTGCCCAAAAGGAAGCACGACCATGCTTCACTTATGTGACCAGCACCACCGTGCAGGGGACAAGGACGCCCGTGCTCCCCTAACAAATAGAGATGGAATTAAAGGTTTAAATAGGGGCTTTTGACCCCAATCTTCCCAATAACTTGTTGATGACATAAATACCTCAGTTTAGATAACTTGGCTAATGATTAACAAAGATGATTAAGAAGATGAGACGGTGAGATGTTAAGTTTGGTAAGCCGGTACTCGTTGGGTTACCGCACACTGTTAAGATTGACAACCTTGGTGCTTATTGGCCAAGGTGCCCTCGATGTTCATTTGTAGAGGTGTTGTTGATGTTGTACCTTGGTAGCCAAGAGTTTGCTCCAAGGGCGCCTTGACCCGGTTGGGTCTAAGGTGTTACGGTCGATTCCGCTATAGTTTAAGGTGTTGCGGTTGATTTCGCTGAAGTCTTGGGTGCTTATAGGCCCAAGCAAAGGATGTGGCGGTTGTCCGTTGTTTGTCATATGCTGCATGCATCATTGGAGATGTTGTTGTTGGTGGGCGTTCAACATAGGGGAGGTCACCCGAGAGTACGACGATCTGACCATCCACGGTAGGTCACCCAAGGTTTGGTGACCGTGCGCCCCCTTAACGAGGCATTCGTTGGTTTAATGAGTTGGCTATCCTAGGGGTAGATTCCCCGACGTTGGGTAGATTCCCATTGTGGATATTTAACTCCGAAGTCGTTCATCTTGAGTTAGTTTGGGTCCACATGTATAATGGAGTAGCGGGGTAGTGTTGTATTGCACCGCATATCATACTTGATATTGTTGATGTTGATGTATGTTGGTATATATGTTGATGTATGTTACGATGATGCCATGCTGTTTGTTTTACCTTGCTTCCTATCTCCATGCCGTATGTGTTTACATGATTCATACTCCCCGTTCTTTGTTTGTTTGTTTAACCTGATTGGCACCTTGCAGAAAATTGCGAGCAGTCAGGAGAGGAGTGACTCTGAGGAGCCGCCACTCATAGTTAGGACTTTTCCTTATGTTTTAGTTAGTTCAGTTGTATTCCGAGGATTTTATTCCGGAACGGTTATACCAGCTCTGTTGTAATATCGGGTTGGGTTATGTTGTTTATCTTTTGGTTTATTTGTTTTAAACTTGTTTTATTTTCTGCGTTTTGAGAATTCGTTCATGTGGTACCTTTCTACGCATGAACAAATGTTTTATTTTATCCAGTAAATGCATGTTTTGTTTTATAATTTTATCTTTAAATTGCTTTATAACATACGAGGTAGCAGGGTGTCACATTTAGTGGTATCATAGTAGGTCTGTCCTATCAGGCCGTGGTATAAGTCTGTTGTGAGTCTGTTGTGTGCTCTAGTTTGAATTGTCTATACTTGTTATAAACAATGATGCTTTAAGTTAGTTGCATGTAGCTTTTACCCGCTTAAGTTTCCGTATCTAAGAGTTGCGTTGGACGTGTACAGGAACTCATGGTAGGTAGAGGACGCAATTATCCGGCAATTGCGGACACGTTGGTACTTCTTGCCAATGCTATCGGGCAGTTCAACCATAACAACAAAAATAGTGGGCCATCCGAGTTTCAAGGATTGGAAAAGTTTCAGAGGAATAACCCCCCGTCGTTCAAGGGAGCGTATAATCTGGAAGGAGCTTTGCTGTGGTTGAGGGAGACTGAGAAGATCTTCAGAGCCAAGCATTTTTTATCAAAGCAATTCAAGGTACCAAGAAAAGTATTGTATTCTTCTTAGGCTCAAAATTGGGAAACTAAGGGGTAGAATTTAATCATTCAAAGCTCGGAAGGCCGGAAAAATACCTAGTGCCTCAATCATTTTCAAAAATGTTTTAAAAAATCTTCAAGTTTCAAAACGGTTTCAAGTCAAGTTCTAGAAAATACAGACCAAGAGGAATTAAATCACTCTATCACAAGGAATGGGGTAGATTTAGTGAGTACCCCTATTTGACTCAAAATCTTACATTTAGTAGTTCAAAAATCAGTGAGGAACACAAATCTAAGGAACCACATGCTAATCATCAACTATCAAAAGATTATCTCAAGAAATTTTATTTTTAGCCATATCACAAGAATAATGAAAAATTGGGTTCTAAATTCACTATCTCAATTCATTTGGCACAAAGTTCTCACAATTGGATGCATGTTCTAAGTGAGGGGCAATCTAGAGAATGTGATCATACCAATCTATGCCTATGTGAATGCAATATGAATGCAACAATGCAAATGCAAAAATAATGCAAAAATACCCCTACCACAAGCTTGATTACTTACATTGTCTCCAATGTAAATAATCAAGTCGGAGAGAGGAGAAAAATGGAACAACTTACCGAGTCGATAGCGGGTGTTGGCTCACATTCCAGTCAAAACTTGGGTGGAAATTTCATCACGGCCGTGAGGCGTATCACGGGCAGGCTGTGATCGTTTCTGGTCCTCAGGAGTTGCCCTGTCGCGGCCGTGATCTACATCACGGCTAGGCCGTGATGCTCTCTGATCTTGGCATCCTACTCATCACGCCCGTGATGGATATCACAGCTAGGCCGTGATCCTTTATGTTCTCCTTGGATAGCTTATCACGGCCGTGACCACTGTCACGGCCAGGGCGTGATGGCTTCTGACTTTATTTTTTTCTCTGCTCTTCTTCCCTTCTCAACCTGAAAACACTAGATAAACCTATTAGTGATATTTTTGCCTCTTGATATTCTCAAATTATTCAAGAGGTGAATTCAAAAAAAAAAAAAACAAAAGGAAAAGGGAAAGAAAACTTGGGTTGCCTCCCAAGAAGCGCTTATTTATGGTCTTAAGCTTGACCATACTTCCTTCAATCAACCGGGGTCGGCTGGGCGTAGATGTGCCGGAACACTTCTCTTCCATGGAACTCCTTTAGAAAGCCGTTTCTGCTCATACGGCCAATAATGCTTCCGCTTCGCTCTTTTCTCTCGGAGCTTCCTAGCCTTCCTTCCTCCCGGCGGAAGTTTTGTTTCCGCATGGACAGCAACTCCAACTTCGTCACCATAGGGTGCATCATTAGCCATGCATATCTTCGGAGTTGCTTCCATGTTCAGCTCTTCTTTTACCACTGGAGACGTTATACCTATCCTGCACACATGGCTCTCAAAAGGAGGGTTGTTATAAGAGTTAGTCAACTGAAAATCCACCCTACCTTCCTCTACATTCAGAGAGAGTTTACCATTCCTTACATCTATTACCGCTCCAGCGGTTGCCAAGAATGACCTTCCTAAAATGATGGGGAATTCAGAATTCCCTTTCATGTCCAATACCAGGAAGTCGGTAGGGATGAAGAATTTCCCCACCTTTACAGGAACATTCTCTAGTATGCCTAGAGGAGTCCTAGTTGAGCCATCCGCAAATTGTAAGGAGAATTTGAATGGTCTCAACTCTTTACTTTCCAACCTTTCCATGATAGTGAGGGGCATCAAGCTCGCACTAGCCCCTAGGTCACATAAGGCTTGGTCAATTTGCACTTGTTCAATCGAGCAAGAGATGGAGAAACTACCTGGGTCTTTCAGTTTAGTAGGCATTTTAGTCTCTACATCTACTTGCTTTTTCCTGACCAACCTTTGTGGGAAAGGTATCGGGGGTTGGTACGGTGGTGGAGGGACATACTTCGGTTCTGGCTCTTCCTTTTCGCTCGTGTCCTCCTCCGGTTCCACATCCATTTCAGCTACCCCCACCCCAAGCTTATTATCCCTTAAGTGTATGGCATTGCAATGCTCAATGGGATTTACTTCGGGTTGCCCCGGGAATGTACCCTTAGGTCTCGAGTACATGCTGGCTTGTTCGGCAATTTGGGTTTCTAGCATCTTGCTATGAGCGGCTAAGTTGTCTACCTTAGATGCTAGCTCCTTTATTGCCTCATTCTGATGAGTTTGGGTGGCAACAAAGTTTTCCATGAGAGACTCGAGCTTAGATTTTTGAACCTGAGGATACCCCGGTGCGGCTCTCTTGTTACCTTGGCCCTCTTGGAACTCATGGTTGAGCGTGTTGCTGTAGTTGCCGTAGGAGAGGTAAGGGGTGTTCTTCCTTTGGTTGTAGGGATTTGGGGGAGCATAATTGGGCAACTTCAGGTTCGTGTCGTAGAAGTTGTGACAAGAGTTCACTTGTTCACCCGAAGCGCCGGATCCATGAGCGATACCACGAGGGCATTCCATCATGTCATGTCCCTGCATTCCACAAATCTCACAAATAGTGTTAGTAGCACCTATTGCACTCACATTAGCTCTTTCAATCTTATCTAATCGTTTATTTAGTGAGTCAAATTTAGACATAATCAGATCAATGCTACTTACTTCAAACTTACCCCCCGAAATCTTGTTCGGGTTATTACCTCTTTCGGATCCCCATTGGTGGTAGTTGGTGGCGACATTCTCGATGATGTTGAATGCCTCAATCGAGGGCCTATTCATAAATGCTCCACCGGCTGCAGAATCAAGTGACACCTTCAAGAGTAATCCAATCCGTTATAGAAGGTGTGCACTATTAACCACCTCTCGAGTCCATGGTGCGGGCAAGACTCCAGCAGTCCCTTGTAACGATCCCAAGCTTCCGACAATGATTCTCCGTCTTTCTGGAAGAAGCCGGTGATCTGGGTTCTTATGTAGGCCGTCTTGGATGGAGGGAAGAATTTCTCCAAGAACGCCTGCTCCAGTTGGTCCCAAGTGGACAAAGTGTTAGCGGGGATTTGCTTAAGCCAGGCCTTCGCCTTTCCAGTGAGAGATGAGGGGAACAGTCTCAAACGCACAACATCGACCGAGGCTCCATTAATCCTGATTGCATCGGTGAACTCTAAGAATGTCTCTATGTGATCGGTCGGGTCCTCCGAAGGCAATCCTCCGAATTGATGTTGCCTAATCATGTTGATTAGCATGGGCGGTATAGTGTAGTTCTTTGCCTCAATCTCTGGCCATGCAATCCCAGTTCGTAAGCCTCTCGCATTTGGGGCTGCGTAATCCTTTAAAGGCTTTGTATCCGGAAGATTCGCCATGAGTGGAATGGGAATCGACCTTTCTCTCTCGCTTTGTAGTCGCCTACGTCTATGGAAGGTTCTCTCGATCTCCGGATCAACTTCACCAAGGCTCCCAAGACTTAGGGATCTTTGCATAAAACACACAGAGAGATGGATACAATAGAAGGAAAAGAAATTTTTGATTTTTTTATTTTTATTTTTTTTATTACAGAAATAAAAATCAAATAAAATGAAAAAGGTCCAGAAAAATCAATTTAAAAACTAAATTGAAATTCGAAAAGGCACATTCACCGGCAACGGCGCCAAAAACTTGATGTGTATCGTGTTGCGACGCGCGCGAGTTGCCCGCCGCGCTCTGCGTTTCCGGCAAGTGTACCGGATTGCCGTCAAGTAATAAAAGATATCGAACCCACAGAGACTGTGTTCCCGAATCGCAATTAATTTCGAATTGAGTGAATCTGGACTTTGTAAAAAGGATTTTTATATTTTGAGTGAAAAGGATTTTGAATTTGAAATTAAAAGATAGATGAGCAGAAAACAATTATTTATGGGGTTTTAGATTTAAACGGATTCCTAGGGATTTGGGTTACCTTTGAGGCTGTTTATGTTGCTAATCTGATTTACCTTTGTTGATTACCGAAATTGCCTTGAAGGCGAGTTTATCCTCTGATAGCTTAAGCTCCCTCTCGGGTTACAAAAGCCGTGCCCAATTGACCCGACCCCTACTCTCGTGGTAGTCGATCCCAGATTGGACCCTTTGTGCTTCGTGACAACTCGTTGCTCCTCGAGGGACGGCTTCTAACTCTCGTCATTTCAGTCCCAAGTCTGACTTCTATAGGTCCGACACCTAAGTTCACCGCTAGGTTCCTCCTTAGAATGTCTAAGTCATGCAAATAACCTAAGTTCACCGCTAGGTTCCTCCTTAGAATATCCGCATCTCGCAGATAAGCGGCCGCCGGACTTTACGAGTGAAACACACTAGAAATCCTAAGTTCACCGCTAGGTTCCTCCTTAGAACGTCTACGTCACGCAAATAAGCGGTCGCCGATTTTACGATTGATTAAAACACTAGAATTCAGATCTAAAGCAAAATCATAATTACAAAGATATTACATCAAAATCAGCATCGTAAACAAAACTCGGGCAGAGCCCCTATCCCTAGAAACAAACTACTACTCCAGTCTTGCCATGGAGATGACAAGCTGGGTTGACAACATAATGAAAATACAAAAATCAGAGAAGAGAGGAGGAAGAAGAAGAAGATCCTAAAATGTAGCCAAAAGTGTCCTAGATGATCTCTCTCCCTCTGATGATGATCCATCTGTTCCTTCTGCCTTGATCCTTATTTATAGAAATTGGGAAGTTAGAGTCCCAATCCAACTCAAATTCTGATCTATTTCGGTTGCTTCTAATCCAAGTAATGCGCGTCACGGCCGTGATGGCCATCACGGGCAGGCCGTGACGGTCTCTGTTTCTGGCAGTTCTGGAAATTTTCAGTCTCTCGCGACACGAAGGGGGTCTCGCGACACGAGCCCTCAGATTTTGCCCGTAATCTGTATCACGGCTAGGCCGTGATGTTCTCCGACTTGTGGTGGTTTTGGATCACGGCCGTGATGGCTATCACAGCCAGGCCGTGACAGACTCTGAATTCAGCCTTTGTTCCTTTTCAGTTTTGCTCGATCATGGCCGTGATGGGCTCTGTTTGGCTCATTTTCTTCACTTTTAAAGCCCTATCTTTATCCAAACTTCATCATGGTTGATCTTGAGCATTTTACCCTTGATATCTGCAAAACAACACCACGAAAACCGCCTTACCCATTCCAAAGGAAAATTAACCTAAAATCTAATAAAAATATGCCTAAACTACATGAAAATGCATGCGAAATGATAGACAAAGATGATGTGAAATCACACTCATCATCTTTTTGCTTTGTTAAGCTTCTTGGTTGGTACCTCAAAGACCGAATTTGGAAGAAGCTGAATTCTTGGAGTGGTACATTTTTGTCTAAGGAGGGTCGTGAGGTGCTTGTTAAAGCAGTGTTTCAAGCAATCCCCTCCTATTGTATGAGCATTTTCTTGATCCCCCTTCTTTTTGTGATGAGATCCAACAAATGATGATATCCTTGTGTGGGATAAAAATGATCATGGCTCTAGCGGCATCCACTGGATGTCTTGGGATAAATTGTCAATTATAAAGGAGCATGGAGGTTTGGGTTTTCGCAATCTCCAAGGGTTTAATTTAGCCATGCTAGGAAAGTAAAGGTGGAAATTATTTTTAAACCCTAATGCTATGATTACTCGCGTCCTTGAAGCCAAATATTTTACTAGAGGTAACTTCTGGACTCCAAGATTGGTCATAGTCCGAGCTATTCTTGGTGTAGCATTTGGCATTCTCGGGTGTTGGTTAAAAAGGGGCTAAAATGGAGTATTGATTATGGGTCAAATATTCATGTTTTCTAGGAGGCTTGTTTACGTGACAATGACACTCTTTGGCTTACTGGTCCAATCCAGCAAGATTATAATGAGATGAAAGTTCAAAATTTATTTCTCCCAGGAGTGAAGCATTGGGACGTGAATAAAATAAAAACTTTGTTGCATCCTACTTGTAACGGCCTGATTTTATAATGTTTTATGATTAATTATTAATAATAAGACTTAGATTATGTGGTTAAAATGTTAGTTAAAGTATAAGAAATTTTGCATTGAAAGTAAGCAATCATCGGGAATGAGTTTAAATGTAAGCAAAACGTAGAGTTTTCCTGATTATCGTCTTTAGGACGTTTGAATAAGAAATAAGAAATTTGGAGTTAGGTTTGAGATTAGGGATTTTTAATGGTCGGAGGTTGTTCATTAGGTCTTAGTGAGCCTACGTCTCAAATTTGGGATCAATGGGACTTCGAACGAGCTCAAAACGCGTAGAAACGTGCGAGGTCAACGTTGCTGACCAAAGGCCAGCACTGTGCGCTAGAATCAATGACATGCACGACGACATATGACAGGCAACGTGGCACGCATGCAAGCACCCACGAGGACGCACCAGTGCTTAGTGCTGGAAAACCTGCGCTGAGCGCCCAGCCTAATCTTTTGAAAAATAAAAACTTATTCAAATAGGTGATTTACCTTATTTGAACCCCAACAAATAGAAGGTTGAGAATAGAGAAACACCAGAGAGATAAGGTTAGAGAGAGGAAGAAAGAAAGCTAAAGAGCGAGATAGAGAGTAGAGGAAGAAAACTACCAAGAACCCAAACCCCCCATTGCTGAAAGCTTGAAGCTTGGTGGAACAGCTTATGTAAATCTCTCACCACACCTTATTCCACCGTTGGATTTTGTTCAAATTTCATAGAGAGGTTCTGGGTTGATAGTATTTTATATCCAACGATTGAATCTTCTTACTAATCCCCAGAGTGTGAGTTATTTAACTCATAAGAAGGAGGGAAACTCAACCCGTGTAGCTCCTGACCAATCACCTTGGAAGGATCATCCTAGGCTCGTTCACCGTTGGATCGAGCTTTGGAGAAGGTAAAGGAAAGGTAGTTATTCATTCTCACCATTCAATTTTTTTTAAAATGTCTGCATTGTGAGATATAGAGCCAAAACGGTGGCGGATTTGGTGGTGTTACTGCAGATTTTGAGTTTCTTAGTTTGTGTCTTTCAAGATGTGATGTTTAGGTGGGATATCGGAGACTCGGGGACCTCATTCGGTGTGAGGCAGATTTTAGAGGAGTCAAGTAGGAGTGATCTCGTAGAATTTCCGAGGTCGTACGTTCTTCAGTTGGGGGAAAGAAATTATTTAACGTCGGAAACGACACAGTGATGTTTAATTCGATAATGGCGTAGGGCGACCCAAACCCTACTCGAAAAACGAGTAACGGACAATGTCCATATCACATTGGGGACTACTTAGTGGTATCAATGATGATATTGAAATTGTGCGTTTATCGTCGTTACGAGTAAAATATATTATTTTATTATTTCACACTAGTGTAGAAAAGGGATTCCACATCGGTTATTTTTGGCTTTTCACATCGGTTTTCAAACTGATGTTGAAAAGACCGATGTGGTTTATTGCCACTTTTCACATCGGTTTTTAAACCAATGTTTAAAGTACATTTTTAACAGCGATTTTTACATAAACCGATGTGGAAAGTTCATTTGTCAATTGGTAAACTATTGGAAATATCACTTTCCACATCGGTTTTCAGTAAAACCGATGTGGAAATTGAAATTTCCACATCGGTTTTTTTAAAACCTATGTGTAAAGTCTAATTTTTTTTTTGAAATTGTTATTTACATTTCTATCATTCCTTTCCCCTGTTTCAGTAATAATGCAGATCAATACCATAATAACATACTCTAAATATTCTCAACAATCACTTTTGTACAACAAAAACACAATTAATATATACTGAATTTATTACGAACAATACATATGTACGTTCAATTACATTCAGACAACAAAGATAATTAGAAACCAAAAAGCTACATGATATATTATAGATTTCATATCAAAATACATATGATCAGTCAAAAGTATACTATAGCTAGTACATGATAAGTTTTTAAACTAACTACATATATATATATATATATATATATATATATATATATATATATATATATATATATATATATACACAAACTATGGTTGGTACACTTCAAGAAAGAAAGTTTCCCAACGCCTTCTTATGTTGTTGATGTAGGAATTAGATAATGGAGTTGGATTGTTGAATATCTGCAAGTTTAATTAGACAAAGGATTATATCTTTTAAGTAATAAACTAACATAAAATATATATCAAATCTATAACTGTTACTTCTAATTGTTATCAATTAACATTTACCTCGTGCCATCTTTCAGTGATCCTGGAGGAGATAATTTCCAACATCCACTGCATCACATAGTATCCACATTCCCATGATCCACGTTGTATACGTGACTACGTACAAATGAAACCCAATTAGAATATGAGGAATTAAATAGAAATCAATAATTATACCCACTGCATTTGATGCATTTGAACTAATAAATATCTTATGCTAGGAATAATCCATCTGATAGCCCGACGCCTTTCACCACGCAACATGTGGTTTGCATTAATAGAACTATCATGACAAAATAAACATTAATTAAAGTATATCTAATATATTTCAGATAATTAAAACAACTGTATTACTGATTATAAAGTATTTTAATGCTTACGTTTCGATGATCGTCTTCAGTTCATTCGCCGGCTTATTTCCAATTGAACAGAAGAAGACCGCGACGTTCATCCTAGGGTACAAGATCAACAGTTGCCAAAGCAGGCTGTATTTGCGGAACAGTTAGTGACTAAGTCATATATAGTTATAATTAAATAACCGGTACTTACTTATTGAGATAAGGCGCAAGGTAGAATTGATGATTGTCTCGGGCAAGTATATCACGTATGGTGGTGACCCGGTCTTCTGATGCTAGGAGAACATCACCCTGAATGAACATGGGGTCAATGAACCCATAAAGGGCAAGATTACCCTGATCAACTAACATACGATGCAGATACCTAATATATTGAAAAAATATGTTAATTATCATAGTATTTAAAAATTAATTACTTAACTTATAAATAAAATGTACTTACATGCACCATAACGATAGGTGTGCAGAACTAGCCATTTCTTTATTGAGTACAATCTCCATAAGTTCCTTCTTTGGGATATACAGTTCATCACCTGGACTGGCATCATGTTCCAACCTTACCAAAGCTGCGTCATTCTCCATGGTGACAACCTGTATAGCCAGAAGTTTAAAAACATCACCAGGTGCCCCTTTGTCGATCCCCTAAACAACAAAGATATATATTAGTAATCACAGATAATTAAGTTATTTCATTCGTAATTAATTAAATGGTCAAATGAATACCTTGGTAGGAGCAGACATCTTTGGTCTTCCTGGATCCGACCTTTTAGGCAGAATATCATTTCCAACATCTTATAACGAAAAAAAATAAAGCATTATCTTTAAACAATAATAAACAATTTCAACTATGAATATAGAAAAACACAACTAACTGAATACCTCAGATGCAACAAGAAAGCTGACCAGTCTTCTTGGCCAGAGGATGAAGTTACCGAGGGCCTGACCCACTGTTTGAACCTCCTCAGTGGGCACAGGGACTCGAGCATCAGCATCTCGAATAATCTCAACAACGACCCTCAGCTTATCATCCGGTAATAAACGATGGTGTATGGTATTACCTAAGTTATTATGTGCCCTCCCCAATGCCACTAAGCGGTGATCATGATGATCATCAACATACAGCTCACACCTACTAGGGTCGTCATCATCATCATCATCATCACCACCATCATCATCATTTTCAGGCTGATGAGGAGGATCAGATGAGCCCTTAGTGCTCACATGGACAGAGGGTTGGACACCGACTGTCATCTGCTGGGACATAGAAGTCAATATTGCCATCTGCTGGGCAAATTGCTCGGCCATCTCCTGTCTAAGCTCACCTGCAATCTCCTATTTTAGCCGTTCTCTATCTGCATCAACATCCTTGTGGCATTGGTGTGAAGATGAACCATGGTATTGGCAAATGTCGATGCCCCATCCAACACCAATGACACGGCCCGGGTGGTCTGGTTTACCGATGGCAGCAGCTAAGATATCATCGCGTCCTCTAGAAACAAAGGTTCCTTGGGTTACCTGCTCGTCCAAGGCGTCCTATCACATATAAAATATCAGGTCACATTACAATTCGGTAACAATCTTAAAATTACAATTACAATTACAATTCAAACTATACTTACAATCTTCTCAGCTACTTGGCGGGCCTCCTCAGATGTATATTGTCCCTTTTTTTTTGTCGGGCCCTCTTCCATTTACGATGGCGTGGGGGTGGAGGTGGATCAACAACCTCTGGACGATTTTCAGCATTAGGATCCGCCTGAGATGCTGCTTCGTGACATGCTTTCTTTTCCTCTTCCACCATTATCTGACCAAGCTTTTTATATCCCCCACGAGACATGACATGGGGGTAGACATTCTTCCTTTGGTTTTCCTGTCCCTTTTTCCTCTTCTCCTGTTATAAATAGAAGACAATTAAATTACATAAGTAAATAAAATTAATGAAATTACATAAATTTAGAGACAAATCAAATAAGTTAACCTGAAAGCCGGGATCATGTCGGCTCTGAACAAAGCGATCCCGCGTCGCCTGGTCAAGAAACGGGTACACCTCAAGTGGGTTTTTTTCACATGTTGGATTGAATACATAGTATCTGCCCAGGTCGACCTTAAAAGCCCTCCAACGCTCACCAGCATACTTTATCAAACGCTTCTTCATAACCGTCGTATCCGGTATGTCAAAGGTGAGCTACATTAAGACCAAAAGAATCAACGAATTACCGTATGATATTAGTAAGATTAAAATAAAGTAGATACAGACAAACACAGGACGTAAAAGTATAGATTCCAGAATACTATCCCATATCTGATCCTTCACGTCCGCCGGTACATCTTTCCAATTATCAATGAGTATACTAGGCCTGCTCCTAGCAAGGGTCGCCACAAAACTGTTAAACTGCTCTGCCATTGGCCCAATAGGATTGAGGTTATTATCAAAGTCTATTCTTATCCTTTGATTTGAACCATGGTTGACAGTCAAATTCCTCATTCGTGTGGCACGTCTACCCTTTCTACTCGTAGACGGGGTCTCCGACCCGCTGCATGAAGGAGGGATTTCCTCAGGATCAGCCATGTATACCTGTTTAAACAAAAAAAACTTGTTAGTATGTCAGGATAAATATCATACATAACTTATAAATATCGATCAACGTACGTAAACATAACTTATAAATATCAACGTAAACATATAATATGCATTTAAACATAACTCAAACTAAACTTACTTTGTGGTCAATTAGTAAAGTTCTCCCATAACCCTTCTTGGTGATCATTACGAGTAGCATGTACATCATCCACTTCATTTTCCTCATTGAAACTAGGCACTCGTGTTGAGAAAGAAGGAGTATCAGAAATATCAAGAGTAGGGATATCGTTCCCACGAGGACTGAGACAAGTACTAGCACGTACCAAATTGAGTTACTATCTAAGCGAACCTTTGGATGGAAGGGAGCTCAATGCTGAATACCAAGACAAACAAGGATTAAAATAAACAAAAGAAAAGAAATAAGTTCTTTGAGAAATTTTGTCAAACACTTGGAATGCAGAAAAAGAGATTCTTCAAATTTGATAAAAGATGTTGGGATTAGCCTTCACTAAACCTTTGTCTCAAGCAATACCAAGACCACCAATACAGTTTATACTACAAATATTAAAATCAATCCACACGATTACTCAAGCCCTAATTCCTTAGATGACAAGAGCCTAAATCCCCTAATTAAACCCTAATTCCTTAGGTAGCCTAATTAGTGAATTTGCATTAAGAGTAGGGATTACACGATTACTAATAAACCAAAATCCATTCCTAGATGCAAGGTTTACTAGGTGATTAATTCCAGATCAAGAATTGATAAGAACGTCCCCATTGCAAATCAAATCTCAAAATCAATTCATGGATGATCAGACCACAAAAAACATTAAGCATAGGAATCAAACACTAATAGAGAAGCATAAACATGGATTAATAAATCAAAGCAAATACATGAGAATCGGTTTAGCTACATCTAATCCCAACAAAAAGGGATTTAGCTACTTGATTGCGTGTGTGTTGCGTGCCGCGCTCTGCGATTCCGGCAAGTGTACCGGATTGCCGTCAAGTAATAAAAGATATCGAACCCACAGAGACTGTGTTCCCGAATCGCAATTAATTTTGAATTGAGTGAATCTGGACTTTTTAGAGGATTTTTATGTTTTGAGTAAAAAGGGGTTTTGAATTTGAAATTAAAAGATAGATGAGCAGAAGATAATTAAAATAGAAAACAAATCTTTTTGGGGTTTTTATCTAAATGGATTCCTAGGGATTTGGGTTAACTTTGAGGCTGTTTATGTTACTAATCTGATTTACCTTTGTTGATTACCGAAATTGCCTTGAAGGCGAGTTTATCCTCTGATAGCTTAAGCTCCCTCTCGGGTTACAAAAGCCGTGCCCAATTGACCTGACCCCTACTCTCGTGGTAGTCGATCCCAGATTGGACCCTTTGTGCTTCGTGACAACTCGTTGCTCCTCGAGGGACGGCTTCTAACTCTCGTGATTTCAGTCCCAAGTCTGACTTCTATAGGTCCGACACCTAAGTTCACCGCTAGGTTCCTCCTTAGAATGTCTAAGTCATGCAAATAACCTAAGTTCACCGCTAGGTTCCTCCTTAGAATATCCGCATCTCGCAGATAAGCGGCCGCCGGACTTTACGAGTGAAACACACTAGAAATCCTAAGTTCACCGCTAGGTTCCTCCTTAGAACGTCTACGTCACGCAAATAAGCGGTCACCGAATTTGCGAGTGATTAACACACTAGAAATCAAATCTAAAACAATAACGAAATCAACAACGAATTTACATCAAATCAACAACATTTACAAAACTCGGGCAGAGCCCCAATCCCTAGAAACAAACTACTACTCCAGTCTTGCCATGGAGATGACAAGCTGGGTTGACAACATAATGAAAAATACAAAAATCAGAGAAGAGAGGAGGAAGAAGAAGAAGATCCTAAAATGTAGCCAAAAGTGTCCTAGATGATCTCTCTCTCTATGATGGATGATCCTATCGATCCTCTTCTGCATCTGCCTGGTCCCTATTTATAGAATTGGGAAGTTAGGGTCCCAATCTAACTCAAATTCTGGCTCAAATCAGTTTCTTCAGGTCCAAGTAATGCGCGTCACGGCCGTGATGGCCATCACGGCCTGGCCGTGACGGCTTCTATTTCTGGAACTTCTGGAATTTTTCATCTCTCGCGTGGCGAGCCCATGTTCGCATCGCGAGCCTCCTATTTCATGGCCGTGATCTGAATCACGGCTAGGCCGTGATGTGCTCTGACTTGTGGTGGTTTTGGGTCACGGCCGTGATGGCTATCACAGCCAGGCCGTGACAGACTCTGACTTCATCCTTTGTTCCTTTTCAGTTTTGCTCGATCATGGCCGTGATGGGCATCACGGCTAGGCCGTGATGGGCTCTGTTTGGCTCATTTTCTTCACTTTTAAAGCCCTATCTTCATCCAAACTTCATCATGGTTGATCTTGAGCATTTTACCCTTGATTTCTGCAAAACAACACACGAAAACCGCCTTACCCATTCCAAAGGAAAATTAACCTAAAATCTAATAAAAATATGCCTAAACTACATGAAAATGCATGCGAAATGATAGACAAAGATGATGTGAAATCACACTCATCAAATCACCCCAAGATTAAAACTTTGCTTGTCCTCAAGCAATTACTCAGGCCATAAGATATAAATCAATCAAAGTATGGATAGTGAACCCAGAACCCTAGAAGCTAATCCAAGTGATAGGCATATTCAATAAGCACTTAAGAGATAATCAAGTTCAAGTCCAATTAGAAGCTTAGGTTCTTCAAGTTCATATCCTCACTGATTTGGGCACTCATCTCACCTCACTCAAGTGTTTTAGGGTATATGACAATTCACTTCATTTCCTCAAGGAAAGTATTCTACCATAGGCTTGACTATTAACCAAATCTCTACTTTATTAATGAAAACACATAAGAATCAAGAGGTCTTTTACTTTGGTTGTAATGGGGCCATGGGATTTATTTTTAGGTGGGAAAATCAAGAAAAGGGAAATTCAATAAGGCTAAACAAATTATCAAACATTGCAAAGCATGACATCTTCTAAAATACCCCTTTTTTGGGCTTTGATTTACTTTTCCACCTTTCTTCCTTCTATTTTTTTCTTTTTCTCTTTCTTTTCTTTTCATTTCTCACTTTCTTTGTCATCCCCTTCTCCATTTTTTCTTTGTGTTTATTTCATTTTTATTTGTTTGGAGAAGGGGAGATTTATAGCTCAAGAGAAATTATTTTCTAGCTTTTTCATCCCATACTTTTTCAAACTACCATTTACCCTTTTGTAATACTTTAAAAGGTGCCATACCAAGCATTTTTTATCAAAGTAATTCAAGGTACCAAGAAAAGTATTGTATTCTTCTTAGGCTCAAAATTGGGAAACTAAGGGATAGCATTTAATCATTCAAAGCTCGGAATGCCGGAAAAATACCTAGTGCCTCAATCATTTTCAAAAATGTTTTCAAAAATCTTCAAGTTTCAAAACGGTTTCAAGTCAAGTTCTAGAAAATATAGTCCAAGAGGAATTAAATCACTCTATCACAAGGAATGGGGTAGATTTAGTGAGTACCCCTATTTGACTCAAAATCTTACATTTAGTAGTTCAAAAATCAGTGAGGAACACAAATCTAAGGAACCACGTGCTAATCATCAACTATCAAAAGATTATCTCAAGAAATTTTATTTTTAGCCATATCACAAGAATAATGAAAAATTGGGTTCTAAATTCACTATCTCAATTCATTTGGCACCAAGTTCTCACAATTGGATGCATGTTCTAAGTGAGGGGCAATCTAGAGAATGTGATCATACCAATCTATGCCTATGTGAATGCAATATGAATGCAACAATGCAAATGCAAAAATAATGCAAAAATACCCCTACCCCAAGCTTGATTACTTACATTGTCTCCAATGTAAATAATCAAGTCGGAGAGAGGAGAAAAATGGAACAACTTACCGAGTCGATAGCGGGTGTTGGCTCACATTCCAGTCAAAACTTGGGTGGAAATTTCATCACGGCCGTGAGGCGTATCACGGGCAGGCTGTGATCGTTTCTGGTCCTCAGGAGTTGCCCTGTCGCGGTCGTGATCTACATCACGGCTAGGCCGTGATGCTCTCTGATCTTGGCATCCTACTCATCATGCCCGTGATGGATATCACGGCTAGGCCGTGATCCTTTCTGTTCTCCTTGGATAGCTTATCACGGCCGTGACCACTGTCACGGCCAGGGCGTGATGGCTTCTGACTTTATTTTTTTCTCTGCTCTTCTTCCCTTCTCAACCTGAAAACACTAGATAAACCTATTAGTGATATTTTTGCCTCTTGATCTTCTCAAATTATTCAAGAGGTGAATTCAAAAAAAAACAAAAGGAAAATGGAAAGAAAACTTGGGTTGCCTCCCAAGAAGCGCTTATTTATGGTCTTAAGCCTGACCATACTTCCTTCAATCAACCGGGGTCGGCTGGGCGTAGATGTGCCGGAACACTTCTCTTCCATGGAACTCCTTCAGAAAGCCGTTTCTGCTCATACGGCCAATAACGCTTCCGCTTCGCTCTTTTCTCTCGGAGCTTCCTAGCCTTCCTTCCTCCCGGCGGAAGTTTTGTTTCCGCATGGACAGCAACTCCAATTTCGTCACCATAGGGTGCATCATTAGCCATGCATATCTTCGGAGTTGCTTCCATGTTCAGCTCTTCTTTTACCACTGGAGACGTTATACCTATCCTGCACACATGGCTCTCAAAAGGAGGGTTGTTATAAGAGTTAGTCAACTGAAAATCCACCCTACCTTCCTCTACATTCAGAGAGAGTTTACCATTCCTTACATCTATTACCGCTCCAGCGGTTGCCAAGAATGACCTTCCTAAAATGATGGGGAATTCAGAATTCCCTTTTATGTCCAATACCAGGAAGTCGGTGGGGATGAAGAATTTCCCCAACTTTACAGGAACATTCTCTAGTATGCCTAGAGGAGTCCTAGTTGAGCCATCCGCAAATTTTAAGGAGAATTTGAATGGTCTCAACTCTTTACTTTCCAACCTTTCCATGATAGTGAGGGGCATCAAGCTCGCACTAGCCCCTAGGTCACATAAGGCTTGGTCAATTTGCACTTGTTCAATCGAGCAAGAGATGGAGAAACTACCTGGGTCTTTCAGTTTAGTAGGCATTTTAGTCTCTACATCTACTTGCTTTTTCCTGACCAACCTTTGTGGGAAAGGTATCGGGGGTTGGTACGGTGGTGGAGGGACATACTTCGGTTCTGGCTCTTCCTTTTCGCTCTTGTCCTCCTCCGGTTCCACGTCCATTTCAGCTACCCCCACCCCAAGCTTATTATCCCTTAAGTGTATGGCATTGCAATGCTCAATGGGATTTACTTCGGGTTGCCCCGGGAATGTACCCTTAGGTCTCGAGTACGTGCTGGCTTGTTCGGCAATTTGGGTTTCTAGCATCTTGCTATGAGCGGCTAAGTTGTCTACCTTAGATGCTAGCTCCTTTATTGCCTCATTCTGCTGAGTTTGGGTGGCAACAAAGTTTTCCATGAGAGACTCGAGCTTAGATTTTTGAACCTGAGGATACCCCGGTGCGGCTCTCTTGTTACCTTGGCCCTCTTGGAACTCATGGTTGAGCGTGTTGCTGTAGTTGCCGTAGGAGAGGTAAGGGTTGTTCTTCCTTTGGTTGTAGGGATTTGGGGGAGCATAATTGGGCAACTTCGGGTTCGTGTCGTAGAAGTTGTGACAAGAGTTCACTTGTTCACCCGAAGTGCCGGATCCATGAGCGATACCACGAGGGCATTCCATCATGTCATGTCCCTACATTCCACAAATCTCACAAATAGTGTTAGTAGCACCTATTGCACTCACATTAGCTCTTTCAATCTTATCTAATCGTTTATTTAGTGAGTCAAATTTAGACATAATCAGATCAATGCTACTAACTTCAAACTTACCCCCCGAAATCTTGTTCGGGTTATTACCTCTTTCGGATCCCCATTGGTGGTAGTTGGTGGCGACATTCTCGATGATGTTGAATGCCTCAGTCAGAGGCCTATTCATAAATGCTCCACCGGCTGTAGAATCTAGTGACACCTTCGAAGAGTAATCCAATCCGTTATAGAAGGTGTGCACTATTAACCACCTCTCGAGTCCATGTTGTGGGCAAGACTCCAGCAGTCCCTTGTAACGATCCCAAGCTTCCGACAATGATTCTCCGTCTTTTTGGAAGAAGCCGGTGATCTGGGTTCTTATGTAGGCCGTCTTGGATGGAGGGAAGAATTTCTCCAAGAATTCCTGCTCCAGTTGGTCCCAAGTGGACAAAGTGTTAGCGGGAATTTGCTTTAGCCATGCCTTCGCCTTTCCAGTGAGAGATGAGGGGAACAGTCTCAAACGCACAACATCGACCGAGGCTCCATTAATCCTGATTGCATCAGTGAACTCTAAGAATGTCTCTATGTGATCGGTCGGGTCCTCCGAAGGCAATCCTCCGAATTGATGTTGCCTAATCATGTTGATTAGCATGGGCGGTATAGTGTAGTTCTCTGCCTCAATCTCTGGCCTTGCAATCCCAGTTCGCAAGCCTCTCACATTTGGGGCTGCATAATCCTTCAAAGGCTTTGTATTCGGAAGATTCGCCATGAGTGGAATGAGAATCGACCTTTCTCCCTCTCTTTGTAGTCGCCTACGTCTATGGAAGGTTCTCTCGATCTCCGGATCAACTTCACCAAGGCTCCCAAGACTTAGGGATCTTTGCATAAAACACACAGAAAGATGGATACAATAGAAGGAAAAGAAATTTTTGATTTTTTTTCTTTTTTCTTTTTTATATTTCAGAAATAAAAATCAAATAAAAAGAAAAAGGTCCAGAAAAATCAATTTAAAAACTAAATTGAAATTCGAAAAGGCACAGTCCCCGGCAACGGCGCCAAAAACTTGATTGCGCGTGTGTTGCGTGCCGCGCTCTGCGATTCCGGCAAGTGTACCGGATTGCCGTCAAGTAATAAAAGATATCGAACCCACAGAGACTGTGTTCCCGAATCGCAATTAATTTTGAATTGAGTGAATCTGGACTTTTTAGAGGATTTTTATGTTTTGAGTAAAAAGGGGTTTTGAATTTGAAATTAAAAGATAGATGAGCAGAAGATAATTAAAATAGAAAACAAATCTTTTTGGGGTTTTTATCTAAATGGATTCCTAGGGATTTGGGTTACCTTTGAGGCTGTTTATGTTACTAATTTGATTTACCTTTGTTGATTACCGAAATTGCCTTGAAGGCGAGTTTATCCTCTGATAGCTTAAGCTCCCTCTCGGGTTACAAAAGCCGTGCCCAATTGACCCGACCCCTACTCTCGTGGTAGTCGATCCCAGATTGGACCCTTTGTGCTTCGTGACAACTCGTTGCTCCTCGAGGGACGGCTTCTAACTCTCGTGATTTCAGTCCTTAGTCTGACTTCTATAGGTCCGACACCTAAGTTCACCGCTAGGTTCCTCCTTAGAATGTCTAAGTCATGCAAATAACCTAAGTTCACCGCTAGGTTCCTCCTTAGAATATCCGCATCTCGTAGATAAGCGGTCGTCGGACTTTACGAGTGAAACACACTAGAAATCCTACGTTCACCGCTAGGTTCCTCCTTAGAACGTCTACGTCACGCAAATAAGCGGTCACCGAATTTACGAGTGATTAACACACTAGAAATCAGATCTAAAACAATAACGAAATCAACAACGATTTTACATCAAATCAACAACATTTACAAAACTCGGGCAGAGCCCCAATCCCTAGAAACAAACTACTACTCCAGTCTTGCCATGGAGATGACAAGCTGGGTTGACAACATAATGAAAAATACAAAAATCAGAGAAGAGGGGAGGAAGAAGAAGAAGATCCTAAAATGTAGCCAAAAGTGTCCTAGATGATCTCTCTCTCTATGATGGATGATCCTATCGATCCTCTTCTGCATCTGCCTGGTCCCTATTTATAGAATTGGGAAGTTAGGGTCCCAATCTAACTCAAATTCTGGCTCAAATCAGTTTCTTCAGGTCCAAGTAATGCGCGTCACGGCCGTGATGGCCATCACGGCCTGGCCGTGACGGCTTCTGTTTCTGGAACTTCTGGAATTTTTCATCTCTCGCGTGGCGAGCCCATGTTCGCGTCGCGAGCCTCCTATTTCATGGCCGTGATCTGAATCACGGCTAGGCCGTGATGTGCTCTGACTTGTGATGGTTTTGGGTCACGGCCGTGAAGGCTATCACGGCCAGGCCGTGACAGACTCTGACTTCATCCTTTGTTCCTTTTCAGTTTTGCTCGATCATGGCCGTGATGGGCATCACGGCTAGGCCGTGATGGGATCTGTTTGGCTCATTTTCTTCACTTTTAAATCCCTATCTTCATCCAAACTTCATCATGGTTGATCTTGAGCATTTTACCCTTGATTTCTACAAAACAACACACGAAAACCGCCTTACCCATTCCAAAGGAAAATTAACCTAAAATCTAATAAAAATATGCCTAAACTACATGAAAATGCATGCGAAATGATAGACAAAGATGATGTGAAATCACACTCATCACTACTCATAGTAATAGAGAAAGCCAAAAGAAAAGAAATAGAAATTAAGGAGAGAAGAAGCTCCATGGAAGCCTTCACGGCAACCCAGCAGCCCTTGGCTCAGAGAGAATGTGTTTTTAGGTTAAAGTCTGGTCCCAAAAATCCCCTTTTGTTCTGCCTAGATGCCTATTTATAGATTAGGTGCGCGTCACGGCCGTGATGGCCATCACGGCCAGGCCGTGACGAGTTTTGCCTTGGGCGCGCTTTCAATTTTGATTCATCACGGCCGTGATGCTCATCACGGGCAGGTCGTGATCAATTCTGCCTTGAACGTTGCTTCACCAAATGGTCTGTCACGGCCGTGATGGGTATCATGGCCTGGTCGTGACAGATTCTGCCTAGAAGGGGTCTGGCTCAATTAACATGTCACGACCGTGATGGGCATCACGGCTAGGCCGTGACAGCTTCTGACTTTTGCCTTCTTTCTTTCCAGTTATTGCTCGATCATGGTTGTGATGGTCATCACGGCTAGGCTGTGATGGGCTCTGTTTGGTACATTTTCTTCACTCTTCAAGCTTTATCTTCATCCAAGCTCCATCATGGTCGATCTTGAGTATTTTACCCTTAATTCCTGCAAAACAACACCACGAAACCGCCTTACCCGTTCCAAGGTAAAAACTAACAAAAATCAAATTAAAATTGCCTAAACTATATGAAAATGCATGCAAAAATGTACATGAATTATGATGTGAAATCACACTATCAAATCACCCCAAGCTTATTCAATTGCTTGTCCTCAAGCAATCACTAAGGCCAGAAGAGATAAATAATCAGAACATGGATAGTGAACCAAGAACCCGAGTAACTAATCCAAGTAACAGGCATTTTCAAATAATTTACCAAGAGACAATCAATTTCAAGTCCAATTAGAGGCTTAGGTTTCCTAGACTCATATTCTCACTGATTCGGGCATTCCTTCTCACCTCACTCAAGTGTTTAAGGATATATGACAATTCGCACAATTTCCTCAAGGAATGAATTCTACCATAAGCTTGACTATTAACCAAATCTCTACTTTATTAATGAAAACACATAAGAATCAAGACGTCTTTCACTTTGGTTGTAACGGGGCCATGGGATTAATCGTTAGGTGGGGAAATCAAGGAAAGGGAATTTCAAGAAGGCTAAACAAAATATCAAGCATTACAAAGCATGACACCTTCTAAAATACCTTTTTGGGTTTTGATTCATCTTTCCACCTTTCTTTCTTTCTTTTTATTTTATTTCTCACTTCCTTTATCATCCCCTTATCTCTATATATATTATTTTATTTCTTTCTTTTTTTTTTGAAGAAGGGGAGATTTTCAATTCAAGAGAAATATTTTTCTAACTTTCTCATCCCATACTTTTTCAAACTACCTTTTTACCCTTTTGTGCAATACTTTAGAAGGTCTCCTATCAAGCATCATCCATCAAAATATTTCAAGGTACCAAGGAAAGTATTTTATTCTTTCAGGCTCAAAATCGGGCGACTAAGGGGTAGCATTTAATCAATCAAAGCTCAGATGGCCGGAAAAATACCTAGTGCCTCAATCATTTCCAAAAATGTTTTCAAAAATTTTTAAGCTTCAAAACGGTTTCAAGTCAAGTTCTAGAGAATACAATCCAAGAGGAACAAAACACTCTATCACAAAGAATGGGGTAGATTTAGTGAGTACCCCTTTTTGGCTCAAAATCTCACATTTTAGTAGTTCAAAAATCAATGAGAAACACACATCTACGGAACCACATGCTAATTATCAACTCTCAAAGATCATCTAAAGCATTTTTATTTGTAGCCTTATCACAAGAATAAAAAAAAATTGGTTTCAAAAATTCACTATCTCAATTTATTTGGCACTAAGTTCTCACAATTGGATGCATAATCTAAGCAAGGGGCAATCTAATCATGTGATCATGCAAAACTATGCCTATATGAATGCAACATGAAAAATGCAAAAATACCCCTACCCCAAGCTTAAAAACTTATATTGTCCCCAATGTAAATAATCAAGTCGGAGAGAGGAGAAAAATGGAACAACTCACCGAGGTGGTAGCGGGTGTTGGCTCACATGCCTAGGCAGAGGGATGCTGGAAAATGGGTCACGGCCGTGATCAATTCTGGTCCATAGGAGCTGGCCTGTCACGGCCGTGACCTCCATCACGGCTAGGCCGTGATGCTCTCTGATCTTCAGGGTCCTCTCATCACGCCCGTGATGGGTATCACGGTTGGGCCGTGATCCTTTCTGATCTTCATGGCTGGCTCATCACGGTCGTGACCAGTGTCACGGCCTGGGCGTGATGGTTGCTGACTTCGTTTGTCCTTGCCCTTTTTGCTTCTCCTTCCTTCTTACCCTGAAAACACTTGACAAATCTATTAATTTATAATCTTTTTCCTCTTGATCTTCTCAAATTATTCAAGAGTTAAATTCAAAAACAAATGGAAAAGGAAAAGAAAACTTGGGTTGCCTCCCAATAAGCGCTTCTTTAACATCACTAGCTTGACGGGTAGGTGATCTCAAGGATCATAAAGGCGCACAGCTGTGGTCAATCTCTCGATGTCACCACCCAAGTAGGCCTTTAGCCTTTGGCCATTGACTTTGAAGGTCCTTTTTGAAGTAGGATCCTCCACTTCTATAGCTCCATGAGATGAGACTTCTTTGACAATGAACGGTCCCGACCACTTAGACTTCAACTTGCCCGAAAATAATCTCAGCCGGGAATTGAATAATAAAACTTGTTGTCCCGGCTGAAATGCTTTCATCACGACCTTCTTGTCATGATAAGTCTTGACTCGCTGCTTGTAAATAGCTGCATTCTCATATGCATTAAGGCGCATCTCCTCTAATTCATGTAGCTGATGGACTCTTTTCTCACCCGCCAAAGTGGCATCAAAATTCAAGAACTTCAATGCCCAAAAGGCTCGATGCTCCAACTCTACGGGTAGATGACATGCCTTCCCATAGACCATCTGGAACGGAGATAACCCCACATAAGTTTTTAATGCAGTCCGGTAAGCCCACAAGGCATCGTCAAGCTTCCTTGCCCAGTCTTTTCTTGAAGTGGCCACAGTTTTTTCCAGAATTCGCTTAATCTCTCGGTTGGAGACCTCCACTTGCCCATTTGTTTGCGGATGATATGGAGATGCCACCTTATGCCTCACATCATACTTGGTCAACACATTTCTCAGTTGTGAGTTGCAAAAGTGAGATCCCCTATCACTTATAAGGACCCTTGGGACACCGAACCGGGCAAAAATGTTCTTTTTGATGAACTTAATCACTGTTTGTGCATCATTCTTCGGTGTTGCGATGGCCTCCACCCATTTAGAAACATAGTCCACCGCCACCAAGATATATTGATTGGAGAATGAAGGTAGAAGTGGACCCATAAAATCTATGCCCCAACAATCAAATACTTCAATCTCCAATATGTTTTGCAGTGGCATCTCATCCCTTTTAGATATGTTCCCGGTCCTTTGGAACTTGTTACAACTCTTCACATGATTGTAAGAGTCCTTGAAGATTGAGGGCCAAAAGAGCCCAGATTGGAGGACCTTTGCAGCTGTCCTATCCCCATTGTAATGTCCACCATATGGAGAGTTATGGCAATGCCACAGAATATTCCTCGCTTCCTCTTGACTAACACACCTCCTCCATAAGCCATCCGGTCCAACCTTGAACAGAAATGGATCGTCCCACATGAAATGGTTGGCATCCCGGAAGAATTTTTTCTTTTGCTGCAAAGTGAGGTGCTCTGGAACAATGTTGGCTGCCTTGAAATTTGCCATGTCGGCAAACCATGGTCTTTCATGCACTAGAAATAAGGCCTCATCCGGGAACTCGTCCCGAATGTCCTTTTCTTTTGCAGTAACCTCTTCATTCACCAACCGAGATAAGTGGTCAGCCACCATATTTTCGCTGCCTTTTTTGTCCTTGATGACTAAGTCAAATTCCTGCAACAATAGAATCCACCTTATGATTCTTGGTTTTGAATCTAACTTAGTCAACAAATATTTAATTGCAGCATGATCAGTAAAAACAGTGACTTGTGACCCAATCAAGTATGAACGAAATTTTTCTAATGCAAACACTATGGCTAGCAACTCTTTTTCAGTTGTTGCATAATTTATTTGGTTCTCATTGAGAACCTTGCTAGCATAGTGAATGGCATGGAAAACTTTTCCTTTCACTGTCCCAAAACTGCCCCAACTGCGTAGCCACTGGCATCACACATTAATTCAAATGGCGACTCCCAGTTGGGTGCAACAAGAATGGGAGCGGTGATCAACTTTTCTTTCAAAATCTGAAAAGAAGTAAGGCAAGCAGTATCAAATACAAATGGTGTGTCCTTGTTCAAAAGGCCACACAATGGCTTGGCTATCTTTGAGAAGTCTTTGATGAACCGCCGGTAAAAGCCTGCGTGCCCAAGAAAACTCCTCACACCCTTGACATTCACTGGTGGAGGTAGTTTCTCAATTACATCAATCTTGGATTTATCCACTTCGATCCCCTTAGCTGAAATCTTGTGCCCAAGCACAATGCCCTCCTTCACCATAAAATGACACTTCTCCCAATTTAAGACTAAATTGGTATCCGTGCACCTCTTTAACACAGCAGCAAGGTTAGACAAGCAATTATCATAAGAGGAACCGAAAACAGAAAAATCATCCATAAAAACTTCAATGTATTTTTCTACCATATCAGAGAAAATGGAAAGCATGCACCTTTGAAATGTTGCAGACGCATTACAAAGACCGAAAGGCATCTTCCGATAGGGAAAAACTCCAAAAGGACATGTGAAGGCAGTTTTCTCTTGGTCTTCCGGGTTAACCGCAATTTGGTTATAGCCCGAATAACCATCCAAGAAACAATAATAAGCTTGCCCGGCCAACCTTTCCAACATTTGGTCCATGAATGGAAGTGGGAAGTGATCTTTCCTAGTAGCTTGATTTAGCTTCCGGTAATCTATACACATTCGCCAACCAGTGACCGTTCTAGTTGGGATCAACTCATTCTTCTCGTTGTTCACGACGGTCATGCCACCTTTCTTGGGAACCACTTGTACCGGACTCACCCAAGAACTATCGGAAATCGGATAGATCATTCCGGCTTCAAGGAGTTTCAGCACCTCCTTCCTTACCACTTCTTTCATTGTAGTATTGAGCCTCCTTTGCGGTTGGACCATCGGTTTAATCTCAGCCTCCATCATGATCTTGTGCATACAAAATGCAGGGCTAATACCTTTCAAATCTAAGATGGATAATCCAATAGCTGTTTTATGCTCTCTAAGCACCCTTACAAGTTTCTCCTCTTCCAACTTGGACAATACATTGCTCACTATGACAGGATTTTCATCATTCTCATCAAGGAACACATATTTCAAGTGGGGAGGTAGAGGTTTAAGCTCTAACTTGAGCTTCTCTTGGACTTCATCCTTTTTGAGCTCTTCTTTCTTAGTATTGACAGAAGGTTGACTGGGTTGAGCTTCCAAATCACACAAACACTCCTCTATTTCCCTCTATTCTTCCTCATCAAGGTTTTCAATAGAGTTCATAATTACCTTCTCAAGAGTAGAGGAATTGTGCTGATGTGCAAAGACTTCTTTAGCCACTACATCCACAATGTCCATGCGGAAACAATTCTCTTCGTCACTCGGGCGATGCATAGCTTCAAATACATTGAAATTAACCTCTTCATCTTGCACTCTGAGTCGAAGTTGGCCTTTTTGTACATCTATCAAAGCACGACCAGTTGCTAGAAAAGGTCTCCCCAATATAAGTGGAACTTCTGCATCCTCCTCCATGTCTAATATCACAAAATCCGCTGGGAAGATAAACTTATCCACTTTAACCAAAACATCTTCCATAATGCCATAAGGACGCTTGATTGATCTA
Organism: Sophora flavescens; assembly: GCA_030762895.1. NCBI lineage: Eukaryota > Viridiplantae > Streptophyta > Magnoliopsida > Fabales > Fabaceae > Sophora > Sophora flavescens. Next base: position 149,390,232 of record CM061069.1, read on the forward strand.
TCGGCTAGTTGCAATGCCATCCTTGTTGGTTTCACTTCACCACCTCCAAGCTTGTTCAAGATTGAAAGCGGCATCAAATTGATACTCGCCCCCAAGCCACATAAGGCCTTCCCAATAGCAACACTCCCAATTGTGCAGGGGATTGTAAAACTACCAGGATCTTTAAGCTTTAGAGGTAGCTTCCTTTGAAGTATCGCACTACATTCTTCTGTCAAGGCAACAGTCTCATCTTCTTTAAACCTCCTTTTCTTCGTAAGTAACTCCTTCATGAACTTTGCATAAGTTGGCATTTGCTCTAGTGCTTCAGCAAAGGGTATGTTAATTTGTAACCTCTTGAAGATGTCAAGAAATTTGGCAAATTGCTCTTCCTTCTCCTTCTTCTTGCTTAAGTGAGGATATGGCAACTTTACATAAGAAGGGATCTCTTGAGGCTTCTATCCATCTTTCAAAATCTGACTTTTATTCCTCCTCAAAATTGAATTTTCATCTACTAACTTTTCTCTCTTGTCTTTTTCTTCTTCCTCTATTACAACCTCTTTGCCTTTTTCCTCATTTTTCTCTCTTTTTTCAGCACTCAACTCTGTTTTTTCAGCAACTCTCTCATTTTTCCACAAAGGCTCACCGTTCTCTTTCTCAAGACTTTTACCACTCCCCAAAACAACAGCCTTACAATGCTCTTTAGGATTTATTTGAGTATTACCTGAAAAACTACTGCCGGATTGTTCCGCTAGGTGCTTTGCAATTTGTCCAACTTGAACCTCCAAGTTTTTAATGGCAGCATCGGTGTTTTTATGGTTTGACATGGACATTTGCATGAATTGATTGAGGGTGTTCTCCAAGATAGAAGTCTGGTCTTGAGGCGGTTGTGTGGGATGAGGCTTACTTGCTTGTCCGGCATCTTGCTTCCAACCAAAACTTGGTTGATTCCTCCACCCTTGGTTGTAATTGTTGGAATATTGGTTGTTACCTTGCCGCCCATAGTTCCCCATATAATTAGCTTCCTCATGGAAACTAGGTGTGGCCTCACAATTTCCATTGTCATGATCTCCTCCACAAAAATCACATCTCATTACCTGTTGAGGTGGCATGGTTGTCCCTTGAATGGTCTGGAGTTGTTGTGGGAGTTGAGCTAGTTGCTTGGTAATGGACTCAAGTTGTTGTGTCATAAGCTTATTTTGAGCCAAAAGTGCAGTTTGTGAGTTGATAAGCCTCTGGCTTATCTAGTTTTATGACTAGATGAACTAGGGTTTTTGTGCAAATTATTCGAGTTCACTCTCGTTTTCGCCCAAATTTGCCTTGTTTTGTTCCTAAGTTGGACTTTGACTCGTTTTGCGTCTTTTGTGTAGTTTTTAGGTTATTTTGAATAGAATTACGCTTGTGGGTGCTTTTGTTGTTTCAGGTTAAATAAGTGAAGCTCCGGGAGTCAAGGAAAGTCGAAAGCAATGAAATTGCAAGTGCTGGAGACACTCGCCTCGCGAGTGTATGCTCGCCCGCGAGCCTGAAAGTCAACAAAGCAACAAAAGTCAGCACTTCAGTCTCGCCACGCGAGAGGTGTCTCGCCTCGCGAGATCATGAGGACTCGCAAGACAGAGACCATCACGGCCCGGTAGTGATGAAAGTCACAGACCTAGAATTGAAGACTCGCCCATGAACACACTTTCGCCTCGCGAGAGTTCAAATTGAAAGCGTGCCAATTTTAATTCTCGCCTCGCGAAAACTGCTCGCCTCACGAGCGAGCGCAGATTAGGATTCCTATTTAAAGGCATTCTGCAGATCGAAAAAAAGGAGAACTGGAGGAGGCTGTAGGGCTTTTGGAGGGCCGCGAATCCTAGTAGTTTTCCACTGTTTAGAGTAGTGTTTAGGGTAGTTTCTTTTCTCTTTGGAGCTGCGTCTCCCTTTCTCATGGAGGTTATGTCCGATCGCTTGTCTATGAGCATGAAGAACTAATCCCGTTGTCCGAGGGAACGATGAAGCCACCCATGGCGATGTAAATCCGATATGATGTATGTCTTTCTCCTTTAATTCAATTCTTGTTTTCCAATTCTGAATTGAATGTGTTGATCATATGTGTTGCATGATTAATTAGTTAAATGTGTTAAGGCCAAACGGCGATTCACGTTTTAGAACTTGAATTGGAATCACTAATCGAATAATAAACACGAAAGTGGATTTAGGAGATTAGTGCAACCATTTAGGGAACAAGAATTAACAGAATTCGGGATTAGGATTATGAGACCTGCAAGTAATTAATCCAATCTTGAATACGTCCTAATGAGCACGGCTGTGAATTTAGGAGAATTTAGGGGTCCCGGTTGACATTGCAATTGAACCTAGGGAGGAATTCATCATCACTTGGGTGTACATATTGGGTAGGTGGATTTGTGACCTTGGACATTTTAGTTTTCTGATTTTTAGTTAATTAGTTTCTTTAGATTGTTAATTGAATTTAGATATTAATCTTTCTCTCAACCACCTTCTTCCGTAACTTGACCAAACGCATCGGATTTCCCGCGGATTAGTCGAATTGGTAGCCCAATCCCTGAGTTCGACCTCGGTAATTACTTACCGTGTTATTTTTATTACTTGCGACGACCCGGTACACTTGCGTGAGTCACAACAAGTTTTTGGTGCCGTTGCCGGGGATTGGCACAACCAGTTTTTCTAATTTTAGGGAAGTTTGATTATTTGGTTAAGTTATTTTTGTTCTTATTTTTATTTTTATTATTATTTTCTTTTTATTTTCTACTATCTCTCTCTACCTCTTTGATTCCACTTGGTCTTGCCTTGTTTCGTATGCGAGGTACACGAAGGAATGCTTCCGGGTTGCGAATATTGTGATGGGAACCATGACACCTGGAGTTGTCCGTTCTACTTCCCTCATGTATATGTGGAACCATGGCATAATGACAGCGTGCCCCAGAGCAACTATCAGAGTCAGAATCAGTATTGGGGTGATATGAGTAGAGACCATCCGGATTTCGCTTGGAGTAATGCTGACGATGGTCTAGCCTGGCAACCACAACCTCAACAGAACTGGGAACAACAACCGCAACAAAATTGGCAACCACAACCGTGGGAGCTGGCTTTTGAGAAGTTGTCAACCTTTACAGGCACAACTTTTGAGAAGATGAATGCAGCAATGGAGAAATTGTCAATCGACACAAATGCGAAAATTGACAAGTTGGCAACTCAGACAGGGGTGACACTTCAGAATCTAGAGATGCAGATTGCCCATCTCACAAAACAACTAAATGAGTGTCCCCCAAAGACTCTCCCAATTGATACCGAGAACGACCCTAAGAACCAATGCAATGCCACAACAACTAGAAGCACTGGGGTGTTGGGATATGACTGGGGTATAACTAGTTCTCAGGGAGTTGAGGAAGAACTACCACATGTTGAGGAAGAGCAACCGGAGGAAAAGGAATTGACAAGCGACAAGGCCCCGGAGCAAGAGGGTAGAGAGCAAAATGAAGATAAAGTAGCAGAGGATTTCACCATGCTTGCCAAGCAACCTGATTTTGATGCGTTAAATAAATATGTCGGCTTGCATGCATGTGTGGACACCGGTAGGATAGACCCTCCCACTTGTCTGGCACACTTCCTCGTGAAGACACCATTCGGCCCGAGAGGAAGTGAATTCATAATTGAAGAGGTCAATGGAGTTTTCACACTCGGGCTTGGTGGAAGTATGGATAGAGTCATATTGCTGCTACAATCTCCACTCCAATTACCATTTGATCCGGGTGGAAGACCTCACATGATGAGCATCTCTTGGCCTCTGTACCACAGACTATGGGATCCAGGTGGATGCTTCGTAATAAGTCAAGCTCGGGACGTTAAACAAGCGCTTCTTGGGAGGCAACCCAAGCTAGGTATCCCTCTCTTCTCGTAACTTTTGTTTTGTTTTTTATTTTTGTTTTGTTTTTGTTTGTCGCTCTTGAATAATTTGAGAAGATCAAGAGTTGTTGTATGAAATGTCGTGTCGGCAAGCTTGTTGGATTTTAATTAGATTGAGCGTAGATTGATTGCATGAATTATTTGACCATTGATGATTTCCCCTAAGTTCTGAAATTAGAAAAGTTATCCCCACTTAAAAATTGAAAATTGAACTTTGAGAATTTTATTGTGATTACTTGATTTATGATAAGTTTGGGGTGAGAGGGTGCACACACTAGGAATCGTATCTCGGTCAAACAATTTGCAAAATGTCCAGGTGAGGATTTGAGCCTCCAACTCTGTTTTTGAATGTGTGAATCACTGTTAAGTTGCACTTTCCCGAATTTGCTTGAATCTCTATATGGTTTGCATGATTATGTGTTGCATCAAATGATTTAGGCGATTTTCTTTGAAATAACTACTTGGCCTAAAATGAACCATCCCTCATGCATGTTCCCTAGTCAGCCACATTGAGCCTAATTAGCCTATTGTTTCTTTATGACCCTATATTATGAGCCGAAATCTGAAAAACCATGTTAACCCAATCTTAGGATTAGGAGAGCATGGAAGCTTAATGTGAAAAGAGTTGTGAGAAACTAAGTTTGGGGTGGCTACGAGGAGATATGTCATATTGGGATGAGAAAAAGAAAATAAAGGTTGACCCAAGGCAAAAAGAAAAGAAAAGAAAAGAAAAGAAGAAAACAAAAAATTGCCAAAAGAAAAGGGCAAAACAAAAAGATTAGCAAGGAAAAGGATGTAGTCACCCGAGCCCAAATGAAAAATGGAAAAAGGAATTTGAGTGGAAAAAGTGCCAAAATGCTCATGCTCTCTTAGTTCCTAGGGACTTAAGCCTAAATATCCTTCATTATCCTACCCCCGAGCCATGCCCCATTACAACCTTTAAAAGACCTTCTGATGTTGCATATATGTTTTCGTGGGAACTACTTTTGAGATGAAAATCAAATTCATGGGAAGTGCTCTTGATATGTGAAATTGAGTGAAAAGTTGACAACCTTGACAAACCTGGGCGAATGAGTGAAATTTTAAATGCCCTTGTGAGGAAGGCAATTGTTTGAGATAGGTGATCTTCCTTTGTGTGTATCTCTGATCCTCAACTTAGAGTAATGATGGAATGAATGGTGAATTCTCAATTGTTTAAAGTAAAAGAATGTGGGGATTACATTTATGTAGGGGGGAGATCATTGGAGAAAAAAACTGTTTTGTAAAGTTGCATTAAATTTGTGCGAAATCGATTGATTCCTTTAGGCTTGCCAAGTCTTGAGTCGTTTTTGAGTTTTAAGCTTGCTTGGGGACAAGCAAGGGTTAAGTTTGGGGGATTTTGATAAGCCTCTGGCTTATCTAGTTTTATGACTAGATGAACTAGGGTTTTTGTGCAAATTATTCGAGTTCACTCTCGTTTTCGACAAAATTTGCCTTGTTTTGTTCCTAAGTTGGACTTTGACTCGTTTTGCGTCTTTTGTGTAGTTTTTAGGTTATTTTGAATAGAATTACGCTTGTGGGTGCTTTTGTTGTTTCAGGTTAAATAAGTGAAGCTCCGGGAGTCAAGGAAAGTCGAAAAGCAGCGGAAATTGCAAGTCTGGAGACACTCGCCTCGCGAGTGTATGCTCGCCCCGCGAGCCTGAAAGTCAACAAAGCAACAAAAGTCAGCACTTCAGTCTCGCCACGCGAGAGGTGTCTCGCCTCGCGAGATCATGAGGACCTGCAAGACAGAGACCATCACGGCCCAGCCGTGATGAAAGTCACAGCCTAGAATTGAAGACTCGCCCCGCGAACACACTTTCGCCTCGCGAGAGTTCAAATTGAAAGCGCGCCAATTTTAATTCTCGCCTCGCGAAAAGCTGCTCGCCTCACGAGCGAGCGCAGATTAGGATTCCTATTTAAAGGCTGTTGCAGATCAGAAAAAAAGGAGAACTGGAGGAGGCTGTAGGGCTTTTGGAGGGCCGCGAATCCTAGTAGTTTTCCACTGTTTAGAGTAGTGTTTAGGGTAGTTTCTTTTCTCTTTGGAGCTGCGTCTCCCTTTCTCATGGAGGTTATGTCCGATCGCTTGTCTATGAGCATGAGGAACTAATCCCGTTGTCCGAGGGAACGATGAAGCCACCCATGGCGATGTAAATCCGATATGATGTATGTCTTTCTCCTTTAATTCAATTCTTGTTTTCCAATTCTGAATTGAATGTGTTGATCATATGTGTTGCATGATTAATTAGTTAAATGTGTTAAGGCCAAAAGGCGATTCACGTTTTAGAACTTGAATTGGAATCACTAATCGAATAATAAACACGAAAGTGGATTTAGGAGATTAGTGCAACCATTTAGGGAACAAGAATTAACAGAATTCGGGATTAGGATTATGAGACCTGCAAGTAATTAATCCAATCTTCGAATACGTCCTAATGAGCACGGCTGTGAATTTAGGAGAATTTAGGGGTCCCGGTTGACATTGCAATTGAACCTAGGGAGGAATTCATCATCACTTGGGTGTACATATTGGGTAGGTGGATTTGTGACCTTGGACATTTTAGTTTTCTGATTTTTAGTTAATTAGTTTCTTTAGATTGTTAATTGAATTTAGATATTAATCTTTCTCTCAACCACCTTCTTCCGTAACTTGACCAAACGCATCGGATTTCCCGCGGATTAGTCGAATTGGTAGCCCAATCCCTGAGTTCGACCTCGGTAATTACTTACCGTGTTATTTTTATTACTTGCGACGACCCGGTACACTTGCCGGAGTCACAACAAGTTTTTGGTGCCGTTGCCGGGGATTGGCACAACCAGTTTTTCTAATTTTAGGGAAGTTTGATTATTTGGTTAAGTTATTTTTGTTCTTATTTTTATTTTTATTATTATTTTCTTTTTATTTTCTACTATCTCTCTCTACCTCTTTGATTCCACTTGGTCTTGCCTTGTTTCGTATGCGAGGTACACGAAGGAATGCTTCCGGGTTGCGAATATTGTGATGGGAACCATGACACCTGGAGTTGTCCGTTCTACTTCCCTCATGTATATGTGGAACCATGGCATAATGACAGCGTGCCCCAGAGCAACTATCAGAGTCAGAATCAGTATTGGGGTGATATGAGTAGAGACCATCCGGATTTCGCTTGGAGTAAAGCTGACGATGGTCTAGCCTGGCAACCACAACCTCAACAGAACTGGGAACAACAACCTCACCAAAATTGGCAAACACAACCGTGGAGTGGGCTGGCTTTTGAGAAGTTGTCAACCTTTACTGAGCACAACTTTTGAGAAGATGAATGCAGCAATGGAGAAATTGTCAATCGACACAAATGCGAAAATTGACAAGTTGGCAACTCAGACAGGGGTGACACTTCAGAATCTAGAGATGCAGATTGCCCATCTCACAAAACAACTAAATGAGTGTCCCCCAGAGACTCTCCCAATTGATACCGAGAACGACCCTAAGAACCAATGCAATGCCACAACAACTAGAAGCACTGGGGTGTTGGGATATGACTGGGGTATAACTAGTTCTCAGGGAGTTGAGGAAGAACTACCACATGTTGAGGAAGAGCAACCGGAGGAAAAGGAATTGACAAGCGACAAGGCCCCGGAGCAAGAGGGTAGAGAGCAAAATGAAGATAAAGTAGCAGAGGATTTCACCATGCTTGCCAAGCAACCTGATTTTGATGCGTTAAATAAATATGTCGGCTTGCATGCATGTGTGGACACCGGTAGGATAGACCCTCCCACTTGTCTGGCACACTTCCTCGTGAAGACACCATTCGGCCCAAGAGGAAGTGAATTCATAATTGAAGAGGTCAATGGAGTTTTCACACTCGGGCTTGGTGGAAGTATGGATAGAGTCATATTGCTGCTACAATCTCCACTCCAATTACCATTTGATCCGGGTGGAAGACCTCACATGATGAGCATCTCTTGGCCTCTGTACCACAGACTATGGGATCCAGGTGGATGCTTCGTAATAAGTCAAGCTCGGGACGTTAAACAAGCGCTTCTTGGGAGGCAACCCAAGCTAGGTATCCCTCTCTTCTCGTAACTTTTGTTTTGTTTTTTATTTTTGTTTTGTTTTTGTTTGTCGCTCTTGAATAATTTGAGAAGATCAAGAGTTGTTGTATGAAATGTCGTGTCGGCAAGCTTGTTGGATTTTAATTAGATTGAGCGTAGATTGATTGCATGAATTATTTGACCATTGATGATTTCCCTAAGTTCTGAAATTAGAAAAGTTATCCCCACTTAAAAATTGAAAATTGAACTTTGAGAATTTTATTGTGATTACTTGATTTATGATAAGTTTGGGGTGAGAGGGTGCACACACTAGGAATCGTATCTCGGTCAAACAATTTGCAAAATGTCCAGGTGAGGATTTGAGCCTCCAACTCTGTTTTTGAATGTGTGAATCACTGTTAAGTTGCACTTTCCCGAATTTGCTTGAATCTCTATATGGTTTGCATGATTATGTGTTGCATCAAATGATTTAGGCGATTTTCTTTGAAATAACTACTTGGCCTAAAATGAACCATCCCTCATGCATGTTCCCTAGTCAGCCACATTGAGCCTAATTAGCCTATTGTTTCTTTATGACCCTATATTATGAGCCGAAATCTGAAAAACCATGTTAACTCAATCTTAGGATTAGGAGAGCATGGAAGCTTAATGTGAAAAGAGTTGTGAGAAACTAAGTTTGGGGTGGCTACGAGGAGATATGTCATATTGGGATGAGAAAAAGAAAATAAAGGTTGACCCAAGGCAAAAAGAAAAGAAAAGAAAAGAAAAGAAGAAAACAAAAAAATTGCCAAAAGAAAAGGGGCAAAACAAAAAGATTAGCAAGGAAAAGGATGTAGTCACCCGAGCCCAAATGAAAAATGGAAAAAGGAATTTGAGTGGAAAAAGTGCCAAAATGCTCATGCTCTCTTAGTTCCTAGGGACTTAAGCCTAAATATCCTTCATTATCCTACCCTGAGCCAGGCCCCATTACAACCTTTAAAAGACCTTCTGATGTTGCATACATGTTTTCGTGGGAACTACTTTTGAGATGAAAATCAAATTCATGGGAAGTGCTCTTGATATGTGAAATTGAGTGAAAAGTTGACAACCTTGACAAACTTGAGCGAATGAGTGAAATTTTAAATGCCCTTGTGAGGAAGGCAATTGTTTGAGATAGGTGATCTTCCTTTGTGTGTATCTCTGATCCTCAACTTAGAGTAATGATGGAATGAATGGTGAATTCTCAATTGTTTAAAGTAAAAGAATGTGGGGATTACATTTATGTAGGGGGGAGATCATTGGAGAAAAAAACTGTTTTGTAAAGTTGCATTAAATTTGTGCGAAATCGATTGATTCCTTTAGGCTTGCCAAGTCTTGAGTCGTTTTTGAGTTTTAAGCTTGCTTGGGGACAAGCAAGGTTTAAGTTTGGGGTATTTTGATAAGCCTCTGGCTTATCTAGTTTTATGACTAGATGAACTAGGGTTTTTGTGCAAATTATTCGAGTTCACTCTCGTTTTCGCCCAAATTTGCCTTGTTTTGTTCCTAAGTTGGACTTTGACTCGTTTTGCGTCTTTTGTGTAGTTTTTAGGTTATTTTGAATAGAATTACGCTTGTGGGTGCTTTTGTTGTTTCAGGTTAAATAAGTGAAGCTCCGGGAGTCAAGGAAAGTCGAAAAGCAGCGGAAAATTGCAGAGTGCGGAGACACTCGCCTCGCGAGTGTATGCTCGCCCCGCGAGCCTGAAAGTCAACAAAGCAACAAAAGTCAGCACTTCAGTCTCGCCACGCGAGAGGTGTCTCGCCTCGCGAGATCATGAGGACCTGCAAGACAGAGACCATCACGGCCCAGCCGTGATGAAAGTCACAGCCTAGAATTGAAGACTCGCCCCGCGAACACACTTTCGCCTCGCGAGAGTTCAAATTGAAAGCGTGCCAATTTTAATTCTCGCCTCGCGAAAAGCTGCTCGCCTCACGAGCGAGCGCAGATTAGGATTCCTATTTAAAGGTCATTGCAGATCGAAAAAAAGGAGAAGCTGGAGGAGGTCAGTAGGGCTTTTGGAGGGCCGCGAATCCTAGTAGTTTTCCACTGTTTAGAGTAGTGTTTAGGGTAGTTTCTTTTCTCTTTGGAGCTGCGTCTCCCTTTCTCATGGAGGTTATGTCCGATCGCTTGTCTATGAGCATGAGGAACTAATCCCGTTGTCCGAGGGAACGATGAAGCCACCCATGGCGATGTAAATCCGATATGATGTATGTCTTTCTCCTTTAATTCAATTCTTGTTTTCCAATTCTGAATTGAATGTGTTGATCATATGTGTTGCATGATTAATTAGTTAAATGTGTTAAGGCCAAACGGCGATTCACGTTTTAGAACTTGAATTGGAATCACTAATCGAATAATAAACACGAAAGTGGATTTAGGAGATTAGTGCAACCATTTAGGGAACAAGAATTAACAGAATTCGGGATTAGGATTATGAGACCTGCAAGTAATTAATCCAATCTTGAATACGTCCTAATGAGCACGGCTGTGTGAATTTAGGAGAATTTAGGGGTCCCGGTTGACATTGCAATTGAACCTAGGGAGGAATTCATCATCACTTGGGTGTACATATTGGGTAGGTGGATTTGTGACCTTGGACATTTTAGTTTTCTGATTTTTAGTTAATTAGTTTCTTTAGATTGTTAATTGAATTTAGATATTAATCTTTCTCTCAACCACCTTCTTCCGTAAATTTGACCAAACGCGCGGATTTCCGCGGATTAGTCGAATTGGTAGCCCAATCCCTGAGTTCGACCTCGGTAATTACTTACCGTGTTATTTTTATTACTTGCGACGACCGGTACACTTGCCGGAGTCACAACAAGTTTTTGGTGCCGTTGTTGGGATTGGCACAACCAGTTTTTCTAATTTTAGGGAAGTTTGATTATTTGGTTAAGTTATTTTTGTTCTTATTTTTATTTTTATTATTATTTTCTTTTTATTTTCTACTATCTCTCTCTACCTCTTTGATTCCACTTGGTCTTGCCTTGTTTCGTATGCGAGGTACACGAAGGAATGCTTCCGGGTTGCGAATATTGTGATGGGAACCATGACACTGGAGTTGTCCGTTCTACTTCCCTCATGTATATGTGGAACCATGGCATAATGACAAGCGTGCCCCGAGCAACTATCGGAGTCGAGAATCGGTATTGGGGTGATATGAGTAGAGACCATCCGGTTTCGCTTGGAGTAAAGGCGACGATGGTCTAGCCCGGCAACCACAACCTCAACAGAACCGGGAACAACAACCGCAACAAAATTGGCAACCACAACCGTGGGAGCTGGCTTTTGAGAAGTTGTCAACCTTTACTGAGCACAACTTTTGAGAAGATGAATGCAGCAATGGAGAAATTGTCAATCGACACAAATGCGAAAATTGACAAGTTGGCAACTCAGACAGGGGTGACACTTCAGAATCTAGAGATGCAGATTGCCCATCTCACAAAACAACTAAATGAGTGTCCCCCAGAGACTCTCCCAATTGATACCGAGAACGACCCTAAGAACCAATGCAATGCCACAACAACTAGAAGCACTGGGGTGTTGGGATATGACTGGGGTATAACTAGTTCTCAGGGAGTTGAGGAAGAACTACCACATGTTGAGGAAGAGCAACCGGAGGAAAAGGAATTGACAAGCGACAAGGCCCCGGAGCAAGAGGGTAGAGAGCAAAATGAAGATAAAGTAGCAGAGGATTTCACCATGCTTGCCAAGCAACCTGATTTTGATGCGTTAAATAAATATGTCGGCTTGCATGCATGTGTGGACACCGGTAGGATAGACCCTCCCACTTGTCTGGCACACTTCCTCGTGAAGACACCATTCGGCCCAAGAGGAAGTGAATTCATAATTGAAGAGGTCAATGGAGTTTTCACACTCGGGCTTGGTGGAAGTATGGATAGAGTCATATTGCTGCTACAATCTCCACTCCAATTACCATTTGATCCGGGTGGAAGACCTCACATGATGAGCATCTCTTGGCCTCTGTACCACAGACTATGGGATCCAGGTGGATGCTTCGTAATAAGTCAAGCTCGGGACGTTAAACAAGCGCTTCTTGGGAGGCAACCCAAGCTAGGTATCCTCTCTTCTCGTAACTTTTGTTTTGTTTTTTATTTTTGTTTTGTTTTTGTTTGTCGCTCTTGAATAATTTGAGAAGATCAAGAGTTGTTGTATGAAATGTCGTGTCGGCAAGCTTGTTGGATTTTAATTAGATTGAGCGTAGATTGATTGCATGAATTATTTGACCATTGATGATTTCCCCTAAGTTCTGAAATTAGAAAAGTTATCCCCACTTAAAAATTGAAAATTGAACTTTGAGAATTTTATTGTGATTACTTGATTTATGATAAGTTTGGGGTGAGAGGGTGCACACACTAGGAATCGTATCTCGGTCAAACAATTTGCAAAATGTCCAGGTGAGGATTTGAGCCTCCAACTCTGTTTTTGAATGTGTGAATCACTTTGTTAAGTTGCACTTTCCCGAATTTGCTTGAATCTCTATATGGTTTGCATGATTATGTGTTGCATCAAAAGATTTAGGCGATTTTCTTTGAAATAACTACTTGGCCTAAAATGAACCATCCCTCATGCATGTTCCCTAGTCAGCCACATTGAGCCTAATTAGCCTATTGTTTCTTTATGACCCTATATTATGAGCCGAAATCTGAAAAACCATGTTAACCCAATCTTAGGATTAGGAGAGCATGGAAGCTTAATGTGAAAAGAGTTGTGAGAAACTAAGTTTGGGGTGGCTACGAGGAGATATGTCATATTGGGATGAGAAAAAGAAAATAAAGGTTGACCCAAGGCAAAAAGAAAAGAAAAGAAAAGAAAAGAAGAAAACAAAAAAATTGCCAAAAGAAAAGGGGCAAAACAAAAAGATTAGCAAGGAAAAGGATGTAGTCACCCGAGCCCAAATGAAAAATGGAAAAAGGAATTTGAGTGGAAAAAGTGCCAAAATGCTCATGCTCTCTTAGTTCCTAGGGACTTAAGCCTAAATATCCTTCATTATCCTACCCTGAGCCAGGCCCCATTACAACCTTTAAAAGACCTTCTGATGTTGCATACATGTTTTCGTGGGAACTACTTTTGAGATGAAAATCAAATTCATGGGAAGTGCTCTTGATATGTGAAATTGAGTGAAAAGTTGACAACCTTGACAAACTTGAGCGAATGAGTGAAATTTTAAATGCCCTTGTGAGGAAGGCAATTGTTTGAGATAGGTGATCTTCCTTTGTGTGTATCTCTGATCCTCAACTTAGAGTAATGATGGAATGAATGGTGAATTCTCAATTGTTTAAAGTAAAAGAATGTGGGGATTACATTTATGTAGGGGGGAGATCATTGGAGAAAAAAACTGTTTTGTAAAGTTGCATTAAATTTGTGCGAAATCGATTGATTCCTTTAGGCTTGCCAAGTCTTGAGTCGTTTTTGAGTTTTAAGCTTGCTTGGGGACAAGCAAGGTTTAAGTTTGGGGTATTTTGATAAGCCTCTGGCTTATCTAGTTTTATGACTAGATGAACTAGGGTTTTTGTGCAAATTATTCGAGTTCACTCTCGTTTTAGCCAAATTTGCCTTGTTTTGTTCCTAAGTTGGACTTTGACTCGTTTTGCGTCTTTTGTGTAGTTTTTAGGTTATTTTGAATAGAATTACGCTTGTGGGTGCTTTTGTTGTTTCAGGTTAAATAAGTGAAGCTCAGGGAGTCAAGGAAAGTCGAAGCAGCGGAAATTGCAAGTGCTGGAGACACTGCGCCTCGCAGTGTATGCTCGCCAGCCTGAAAGTCAACAAAGCAACAAAAGTCAGCACTTCAGTCTCGCCACGCGAGAGGTGTCTCGCCTCGCGAGATCATGAGGACTCGCAAGACAGGAGACCATCACGGCCCAGCCGTGATGAAAGTCACAGCCTAGAATTGAAGACTCGCCCCGCGAACACACTTTCGCCTCGCGAGAGTTCAAATTGAAAGCGCGCCAATTTTAATTCTCGCCTCGCGAAAAGCTGCTCGCCTCACGAGCGAGCGCAGATTAGGATTCCTATTTAAAGGCTGTTGCAGATCAGAAAAAAAGGAGAACTGGAGGAGGCTGTAGGGCTTTTGGAGGGCCGCGAATCCTAGTAGTTTTCCACTGTTTAGAGTAGTGTTTAGGGTAGTTTCTTTTCTCTTTGGAGCTGCGTCTCCCTTTCTCATGGAGGTTATGTCCGATCGCTTGTCTATGAGCATGAGGAACTAATCCCGTTGTCCGAGGGAACGATGAAGCCACCCATGGCGATGTAAATCCGATATGATGTATGTCTTTCTCCTTTAATTCAATTCTTGTTTTCCAATTCTGAATTGAATGTGTTGATCATATGTGTTGCATGATTAATTAGTTAAATGTGTTAAGGCCAAACGGCGATTCACGTTTTAGAACTTGAATTGGAATCACTAATCGAATAATAAACACGAAAGTGGATTTAGGAGATTAGTGCAACCATTTAGGGAACAAGAATTAACAGAATTCGGGATTAGGATTATGAGACCTGCAAGTAATTAATCCAATCTTCGAATACGTCCTAATGAGCACGGCTGTGAATTTAGGAGAATTTAGGGGTCCCGGTTGACATTGCAATTGAACCTAGGGAGGAATTCATCATCACTTGGGTGTACATATTGGGTAGGTGGATTTGTGACCTTGGACATTTTAGTTTTCTGATTTTTAGTTAATTAGTTTCTTTAGATTGTTAATTGAATTTAGATATTAATCTTTCTCTCAACCACCTTCTTCCGTAACTTGACCAAACGCATCGGATTTCCCGCGGATTAGTCGAATTGGTAGCCCAATCCCTGAGTTCGACCTCGGTAATTACTTACCGTGTTATTTTTATTACTTGCGACGACCCGGTACACTTGCCGGAGTCACAACATGAGTCTAACTCCAACACTCCCCTTCTTGATGTGGTACCTCGGTCATGATGCATCAAATAGTCATTAGATGTCATAGCTTCTATCAAAGTCAATGCTTCCTCAGGTGTCTTTGTGTTCATGGAACCTCCAGCCGAGGCATCCAACATAAGCTTGGTTGATGGTCTCAATCCATTGCAAAGTGTTTGCATTTGGACAAGATCATCAAACCCATGATTTGGACATCTTCGGAGCAAATCTTTGAACCTTTCCCATGTCTCATGAAGAGTCTCACCCTCTTGTTGAGCAAAGCTTGTGATATCACCCAGTGTCTTCACAAATCTTGAGGCGGGAAAGAACCTTGCAAGAAATTTAGCCTCTAAATCAACCCATGTAGCGATTCTCCCCCTTGGCTGAGATTGGAGACAAGCCTTGGCTCTATCTCTTAGAGAAAAAGGGAACAACCTTCGGCGAATTGCGTCATCAAAGGCACCATTTAACTTCACCGTATCACATAACTCAATGAAGTTGGAGATATGATTATTAGGGTCCTCCTTCTCCATCCCGGCAAATTGAATTTGTATCATCATATTCAAGAGAGCCGGCTTGATCTCAAAATTGTTGGAATTCACTGGAGGTCTCACTATGCTAGTGACATGCCGATTGACATTTGTGTTGGCATAATCCCCAAGTGTCCTCCGTGGAGCACCCTCACCATTACCTGCAATCTTAAGTGGTTCTTGATGAACTTGTGAAGTGGAGGTCTCTTGTTCTCTTTCTTGTTGCTCTAATAGCTTCTGCTGTCTTGCTTGCCTCCGATTCTCCCTAGCTGTTTTCTCTATTTCAGGATCGTACAGAAGTTGGTCAGCTGGGACAGTACGTTGCATGCACAAAAGTCTAGAGACCAAGAATGTTAGTACTAAATGACAGCAAAGAAAAATAGATAGTAAAACAGAAAAATAAAATTGTGCTTAAATTAGTGATCGAAATGGGTATGCTAATATTGAAACTCAGTCACCTAACAGCGGTGCCAAAAACCTGTTGGACGAAATCTTGGGCAAGTATACCCAGTCGTACAAGTAATAAAGGGGTAAGAGGGATATCGTTCCCACGAGGACTGAGACAAGTACTAGCACGTACCAAATTGAGTTACTATCTAAGCGAACCTTTGGATGGAAGGGAGCTCAATACTGAATACCAAGCCAAACAAGGATTAAAATAAACAAAATAAAAGAAACAAGTTCTTTGAGAAATTTTGTCAAACACTTGGAATGCAGAAAAAGAGATTCTTCAAATATGATAAAAGATGTAGGGATTAGCCTTCACTAAACCTTTGCCTCATGAAATACCAAGACCACCAATCCAGTTTATACTTCAAATATTAAAATCAATCCACACGATTACTCAAGCCCTAATTCCTTAGATGACAAGAGCCTAAATCCCCTAATTAAACCCTAATTCCTTAGGTGACCTAATTAGTGAATTTGCATTAAGAGTAGGGATTACACGATTACTAATAAACCAAAATCCATTCCTAGATGCAAGGTTTACTAGGTGATTAATTCTAGATCAAGAATTGATAAGAACGTCCCCATTGCAAATCAAATCTCAAAATCAATTAATGGATGATCAGACCACAAAAAGCATTAAGCATAGGAATCAAACACTAATAGAGAAGCATAAACATGGATTAATAAATCAAAGCAAATACATGAGAGTCAGTTTAGCTACATCTAATCCCAACAAAAAGGGATTTAGCTACTCATAGTAATAGAGAAAGCCAAAAGAAAAGAAATAGAAATCAAGGAGAGAAGAAGCTCCATGGAAGCCTTCACAGCAGCCCAGCAGCCCTTGGCTCAGAGAGAATGTGTTTTTAGGTTAAAGTCTGGTCCCAAAAATCCCTTTTTGTTCTGCCCAGATGCCTATTTATAGATTAGGCGTGCGTCACGGCCGTGATGGCCGTCACGGCCAGTCCGTGACGGGTTTTGCCTTAGGCGTGTGTCACGGCCAGGCCGTGACGGGTTTTGCCTTGGGCGCGCTTTCAATTTTGATTCATCACGGCCGTGACGCTCACCACGGGCAAGCTGTGATCAATTCTGCCTTGAACGTTGCTTCACCAAATGGTCTGTCACGACCGTGATGGGTATCATGGCCTGGCCGTGACAGATTCTTCCTAGAAGGGGTCTGGCTCAATTAACATGTCACGGTCGTGATGGGCATCACGGCTAGGCCGTGACAGCTTCTGACTTTTGCCTTCTTTCTTTCCAGTTATTGCTCGATCATGGCTGTGATGGTCATCATGGCTAGGCCGTGATGGGCTCTGTTTGGTACATTTTCTTCACTCTTCAAGCTTTATCTTCATCCAAGCTCCATCATGGTCAATCTTGAGCATTTTACCCTTAATTCCTGTAAAACAACACCACGAAACCGCCTTACCCGTTCCAAGGTAAAAACTAACAAAAATAAAATTAAAATTGCCTAAACTATATGAAAATGCATTAAAAAATGTACATGAATTATGATGTGAAATCACACTATCAGGATGCCATGATGAAAGGCTCCTCTTTATTACCTACCTTATTAAGGTCCACCAATTTGAATCCTAACTCATCGGTTTGCACACCATTGTTACTGTCGACCCACTGACATTTAAAAACAGGTACTCTAAACTTCGTGTAATCAACCTCCCATATCTCTTCAATGATTCCAAAGTATGAAACGGATGCCATAACAGGGTTTTTATCTTTCGAACTAGAGAAATGCATGGACTCAGCGACGACCATAACCCCACTGTTTTGCATAGTACTTTTGTCATCCTGGGACTTTGTATAGAAGGAAAACTTATTGATATCGTACCCACTCCAGCATATGACATCAAAGTTAGGCCCCTGTGCTAGCCATTTTAATGTATCAGAAGCAGTACCATCCTTTGCAATTTTTTCTTTAAACTAGTTCAAGAAAGTCTTGTTATGCTTGTTCAAACATCATTTTTCATTCATTCTAGGGTAAGTTTCATTGATGATGCTTTTATGCTCACATAAGTATGGTTCAACCTCATCAGTGTTATTCAATATATACAAATGTGCTTGAAGCACTTCCTCCCGATCCATGCTCTTAACAGTGATACCTCGTGTACCCTTACCATCATATCTTCCTTCGTGACGAGACTTCGGAAGCCCTACAGGTTCCGCTTTTGACATGTAGTCTGTACAAAACTCAATAGCTTCTTCTGCAACATACCTTTCAACAATAGATGCTTCAGGACGGTGTGGATTCTTCATATATCCTTTCAAGATCTTCATGTATCGCTCAACCGGGTACATACACCTTAAATAAACGGGGCCGCACAATCTAATCTCCCTCACTAGATGAACAATCAAATGAACCATGATGTCAAAAAATGAAGGTGGAAAATACATCTCCAATTGGCACAAAATAATGGCTGCCTCATTTTCCAAGTCATCCAACTTTTTAGTGTCAATGACCTTACTACATATAGCATTGAAGAATAAGCATAACCTAGTAATGGCATGTCTGACTTTTTTAGGCAATATGTCACGAATGACCACCGGTAGTAGTTGTTGCATCAAGACATGACAATCATGAGACTTTAAGCCAACTAATTTGAGATCTTTCATTGAGACAAGTCTTTTGATATTTGAAGAGTAACCCTGTGGCACTTTGACTCCCCGCAGACATTCACAGAAACTTCTTTTCTCTTTTTTTGATAAAGTATGACATGCTGGGGGCAAATAAGTCTTCTTATCCCTCACTTTAAGTGGATCTAACTACTCTCGTATACCCATCGCAACTAGATCCAGACGAGCATTCACACCATCCTTTGTCTTGCCTTGAATGTTGAGAAGCGTTCCGATTAAACTGTCACACACATTTTTCTCCACATGCATCACATCAATACAATGTCTTACATCAAGCTTGCACGAGTATGGAATATCAAAGAAGATCGACCTCTTCTTCCATATTTTATTCTCGGTAGCCTTCTTCTGGGTCTTCCCATAGATAACATTAGTGTTGTTCACCCTTTCATAAACTTGCTCTCCAGTCAAGGCCACCGGAGCAATTTCATTCTCCGGAAGTCCATTGAAAGCTTTTCTCAATCTACGATAAGGATGATTACGTCGGAGAAATCTACGATGCCCAAGGTAAACTGTCTTCCTTCCATGTTGCAGTTGATGGTAACATGTGCCTTCTTCACATATTGGACATGCTTTATGCCCCTTAACACTATACCCACACAGGTTCCCGTATGCTGGAAAGTCATTGATGGTGCAAAATAACATGGCACGCAATCTGAATGTCTCACGGCAATACCCGTCGATCACATCAACGCCTTCATCCCACAACATTCTCAAGTCTTCAATCAAGGGACTCAGATAAACATCAATATCATTTTCTGGCTGTTTAGGACCTGAAATCATCATACTTAACATAATGTATTTGCGCTTCATGCACAACCAAGGAGACAGGTTGTAAATTACCAGGAGAACAGGCCATGAACTATGAATACTACTTAAGTTTCCATATGGATTCATTCCATCGGTAGCAAGTCCAAGCCTGAGGTTTCTGGGATCATTGTCGAAATCCGGAAACAAACTATCAATTCTCTTCCATTGCAAAGAATCGGCCGGATGCCGAAGTTGTCCATCACACTTCCTCTCATGTGCATGCTATCTAATGTTCTTTGCGTCATTTACATTAGCAAACAATCGCTTGAACCGCGGAATCACTGGAAGATACCATAACACCTTCGCAGGAGGACCTTTGGTGACCACATCATAACTAGAATCACCATCCTTCACTTTGTAGCGTGATACCCCACACCTGGGACACTCGTGCATCTCTTCAAACTATTTCCTGTACAATATAGAATCATTGGGGCAAGCGTGTATTTTCTTATACTGCATACCCATCGGACACAATATCTTCTTCGCATCATAGTTTCGATATGGCAATGTGTTGCCTTCTGGAAGCATGTCTTTCAACAACTTAAGCAATTCGGTAAAACTTTTATCGCTCCACCCATTTCTCGCCTTCACATTGAAAAATCTTAACACCGCTGACAACCGTGTGAAATTAGTGCACCCCGGATACAAAGCCACTTCCGCATCACTGCACAAAGTATCATACACATGTGCGGGCCGAAAAGACTCTTGCCCAACATCACGGATCATGTCCTCTAGTCCATCGTCCATTTCCACGTCATCAACTTCCTCTCTATCCGACACCCTCGGCCTGTCTAACGATTCACCATGACATATCCATGTTGTATAACTCTTGCAAATCCCCTCACAAATAAGATGATCACGTATCTCCTCAGCTTCTAGTCGTCTCTCATTCAAACAGTTAACACAAGGACAATAAAGACTTCCGTTACCACTATCAGGAGCATTTGTTTTTGCAAACTGTAGAAAATCTTCCACTCTATTCTCATACTCATCACTTGTCCGTCTAGCATTCATCCAACCGCGATCCATGACTAAACCAATAACTTCGTACTTAGTCCAACATATTCATCAACCACTTCTTATGACAGGGTATGGCCCTATCCCATTTGAGAAGAAACTTTTTCAACATTCGGTTAACAGTTAGTCCTTAACTCTCATGCTCGTACTCGACAAAATTTCGGCAGCATTTCCCTTCGGTCTCCGACATACACGACTTGAACGCGATGACATCCACCATGATAAAGTATGCACCCGAAGAATGAAAGGAAATGTATCAATCCGAACTTTCATCAAGTATATAACATTAGAATCAATGAATAACTATTTTAACTGAATTAAGAAAAAGTTTTTTCCCAAACTGTCCAACTTTGGACAATTCAAGATCCAACACAATGAGCGGTACATTAAGCACGTACACATGTGCTCATTAGTATTGGATCTCAAATGGGAAACTAAGGCTTTACTAAATAATTAACATTAAGAAAAATAATAAAACACTCCAATCCCCAAGTACAATGCAAACAAAAACCAAACGAGAAAAATGGAGAGGAGAAAGCTTACCGGGTGTTGGAAGAACACTTAGCAGAAAACCGTAATGAATAATGAATAACAGCAAGTGTACCTATACAAAAAGAGAAGCACTTTGTGAATATTTTCATAACAAGACCATAAGGAAGTAGAAAACAACCCATGACATAAGTTGGAATATATCCAAATAATACAAATGGAGTTGAGATTTTTGAATGAATTTGTGACTATAAGAATACCCCTAATTAAGCAAAAAGGGAAAATAACTAATGACAATTTTTTCATTAGCAACAGAGCAAACTTGTATTTATTAATTAATAGATATGTAGCAAGCCATA
The DNA here is from genome assembly GCA_030762895.1 of Sophora flavescens. Classification (NCBI taxonomy): domain Eukaryota; kingdom Viridiplantae; phylum Streptophyta; class Magnoliopsida; order Fabales; family Fabaceae; genus Sophora; species Sophora flavescens. The sequence continues at coordinate 149,411,406 of CM061069.1, forward strand.
TAGCAATAGCACTGATAAATTCCTTCTTCCTCCAATGGTAAGAAAAAAAGAATAGCAAAATTAACCATAAATTGGTAAATTCAGCATAAGTAAGTAACTTGTTTTGTTTTAAATGAACAATAGTAAAATAAAAAATAAGTTCTCCATGCATAGTTTCTTAAACATAATTGAGAGGCAGCCAAGTAGCCACCATCATGCATTTTCAGAGTAAAGTTTTTACTCCAACAAGATTGTTCAACACAAAAAAGATGATCAGAAGCATATGTATTCAACGAAAATATACAATTTCATAGACAGTGAGAGGTTTTCTAAAGGAAGAGGTCCCAAAACATTTTGAATTTGAAAGAGACATAAGAGGAGCAGATCATATAAATGGCGCCAGACGCAGAAATAGTAAACATCACTTCATCAGTTATTGGAATTTGCTGAAGAAAATCACATTGATCTCATAACTCTAATACCTACTCTGACAGCTGGTCCCTCTCTCACTCCAGACATCCCAACAAGTATTGGCATTGCCACTTCCCTGATAACAGGTTCAAAAACTGTCTAATCCACTGGTTTATGCACTATTACCCTTGTCAAATGCTTAGAAGCACAATATTACTTGACTCATTAATGTTTCAATGACAATTTGATACCTTACAGGCAATGATTCCCTTCTAAACCATTTGAAAGATATGCAATTGGTGTTAGGATCAATATCCATCACTCATGTGGAGGATATTGTTCGAGCACATATATTTGTGGCAGAGAGAGAATCTGCTTCAGGTCGATACATGTGTTGTGGTCACAATACTAGTGTTCCTGAGCTAGCAAAGTTTCTTAACAAAAGATACCCTCAATATAACATTCCAACAGAGTAAGCTTCTAATCTGACATTTGGTAAGAAGTGTTTAACTGAATATCATTGCCTTTTGCAATTTCAATTCATGGAAGAGAAATTTTTAGGTGCACCATGCCCACATTTCATGGACAACTTTAACAACATAGAAAATCAGGAAATTGCATTTAAGAATTTAAATTTTCTCAATCTTGCAAAGCTGCAAGATTCTGGTGTTTAAGTTTTGGCTTTCTGTTTATGAAATGACCCATTGCTGACCATATCTTTCAAACATAAACTAATAAATGGGAGGCACATGGACACCCAGTAAACATAAACTGATAAATGAAATGAGAGCACTGCTTTAGTAACGAGGATTATAACAAATTAACAGCTTCCTTTTCCACTCTTTAATTTCAGGGAGACCGGCTGATAATCAGGTCTTTAAAGCATTGCACAACAAACAAGTCTCTAAGGAATTAATCACCGATTCCATGTCAAACAGAAGTCATGAGTTGATTGCTATCACAGTGAACTTATTCTCCTCAAAGATCATATAAGAAGTCCCAACGCTAGCGATGATATAATTCTACAAATCTATAAAAAAATTGAAGAAAAGGGTTTACCTTTGGATGAGAGAGGAGGGTGACCCTGAAGCCGCACCACAGAACCCTTTCCCGCCGCCGCTGTTGGTGTAAGGGTTGAAGAACCCTTTCGAGGAGTGAATGGTGGCAGCGATGAGTGAAATCAAAGAACTGGCGCAAATATTCAAAGAAATCAAAACGAAAAGGAGGGAGAGTGAGCTCACAGGACATGCAGATGAAAAGGACAGATGAAAATCTATCTTATATAGCAACGCAAAAATGAAAAGGAGGAAGAGGGAATTAAAAATGACAGATAATAATACACATCGGTTAAAAAAAAACCGATGTTATAAGGTTGTACACATCGGTTATTATTAAAATCGATGTTAAAAGTTATAATTTCCATAATTTTTTTATTCGTTTTTCCACATCGGTTTTAAAAAAACCGATGTTAAAACATACACATTTCCACATCGGTTATGACAAAATCGATATGTTAAATTATGCATTTTTAAATTTTTTATTTTTGGTTCAATTTTCAACATCGGGTTTTTAGAAACCGATGTTAAAACCTTTATAACATCGGTTTAATATAAAACCGATTTTAAAAAATTTTAATTTAATTTCAAAAATGCCACCGCCTCCTTTTTCACATCTGTTTTTTAAAAATCAATGTTAAAACCTCGATGTTAAAAGTATATTTTGCACTAGTGTCATGATTGTCTGCTTGGATTGTTTGATTGGTTGAATTGATATTGGTAATTGATGGATGATGACGTTACGAGTGTTGTGATTATTTTTGTTATGAATATGTTATATCGTTATTTTATTATTTTAATATAAATCGATAATGATTATTATTTTGGAAAATGATAACATGATTGGAATGATGGTATGATTACATGATGATATGATGGTATGATGTGAAAAGTGTTATGATTATGTTTAGAGGTTGAGTAAATGATAAGTTATGTTGAGACATGATGATATATTGGGGGATTCATATTATATGTGCTAGTGGTGCCTAACCGAGATGATTATTGTGATATGATGGTGAGATTGATGAGACGAGATTATTATTAAGGTTATTTATGAGATTATGATGAGCGGTTAGGGCATTAGGGGGTTACCTGAAACATGGTCTGTGATATGGTTGACCTGAAACATGGTCTGTTGGACCTGAAACATGGTCTTAGGGGTCTATTCCTTGGAGGGAGAATTCCCGGGGTTTAGGCTAACGGCGGACCGTCCCAGACATTATTTCATTTTAGTTGCAGCTATAGTTCATGCTTTGCATGAGCACTCTGGCCGTGGTTCAGAGGTGTGCACTGGATTGTGCAGCTATAGTGCCATTACTCAGCATGGGCATTCTCCCTCCACGTACAAGGATGTGCGCCGGGGACTCTGGAGACGTGTCGAGATAGATATCTAGATATGGCTGATACCTGATGAGACGATTCATACAGCATATGCATTGCATCATGATGGAGGGTAGAGGAAAAATCTTAGACCTGGATTGAGGATGGTTGTGTTACACATATAAATAGTATATTCTTGGAGACAGATGTTTAGTGTGCTGTTATAGAATTAAATGTTGCTAAACCCTTTCCACGTTTGACGTTATATTGTTTCTTATCCCCTTTTCTTTTGCTGTGTGTTTTGTGTCTATATATGTTTTGTACCTTAGATCCAGGCAGGACTGATGGCGCATTGGGATCATCCCTGGATGACCCAGGATGCGGGGTTTCCCCTCACGGGGAAATTTGAGTTTGAGTTTGTTGACCCCAACAGGTGGCAGGTGGACCCGGTCACTCGTTTTTGTGTATATACGTGTCCAGTCTCGGTGACGTGCGGATCAGGGCAGGGAGACCCACTAGGCTTAATGGGCACTTTCAGAGCAGGCATGACCTTTCCCTTCCCTGTCGGACAACCGGATGGGCAGATGCCGTCGATGCCAGGCATGGCACCAGACCCCTTTATGGTGCCCTTTGAGGCACTTGTACCAGGATTTGCACCCGCACCAGCACTAGAGCCAGAGCTTGCACCCGCGCACGAGGAGGATCCAGTTGCTCCATCTCAAGACCCGATACCCTTTCCCGAGGCACCAGCACCTCCAGAGGTCAGAGCCACTGCTTGAGTCTTCTCGTGTATCTTCCCGTCGGCTCCATCCCCGAGACAGCAGACTATATAGGTAGATGTTCTAGAGGCAGTCAGATAGGAGCTCTTCTAGTGGTAGCGGAGGAGTATCTGGACCATCAGGACCACGGGATGCGGATGAGGATGGTAGTATATGATAGCTGAGGCCAGTGCTATCAGCATAGGTGTGAGTGAAGTTTTCCTGTATTTTGAGAGGGGGCTGGGCATGGAGAGTATGTGAGGTATCTTCATTCAGTTTTTGATGTATTCTTATTTACTAGTTTGTACCTATGGGGATCCTACTGATGGGAATCCCTCGACAATACTTTGATGTACTTATGTTTATGCATTTATGTATGTGTATGTTTTATATTCTAAAATTTTTAATTTTATGCTGTTTTTAATATATCCGCTTAACGATAATAACACGATTAGGTTTTTAATAGTTTTAGGTTTTACTTTAATGGGACGTCGGGACCTCTCACAAACTGAGCAGATCTTGAACGTGCCATTTTTCGAGTCAATAACGAGAGACACTATGCTTTGGTGGCCAAATAAACAAGGCATTTATACTGTTAAAGTGGTCGATAAAGTGGTCGATTTCTCCCATTTGCACAAAGAGGGAACTTGGGAGATGATCTGGAAGTTGAACCTACCTCAGAAAATCAAGATATTCATATGGATAGCTGTTCATGATGTCCTTCCCATGCGTAATAATCTTCAAACTAAAGGAGTTCATTAATTGTCCTGTAACTTGTGTTTTTTTGCTCTTCTGCTGTGGAAAATTGCTGCCACTGTTTCCTTACTTGTCCAATTAGCATGGAATGCTAGAAGCATCTGAAGTTGTGGAGATGTTGAGAATTTTCGTGAGTTTTTCTTTAAGTTGCAGGAGTTATGAACAACCATTTAAGTAATGTCTTTTGCTGGACTTTGTGGAGTATTTGGCGGTCCAGGAATCTAAAGCTTTGAGAAGAAAAAACTGAAAGTATGAGTCAGATTATCAATAGAGGTCTCCGAGCTCAAAATGAGTGGCTTTTATGTGTCTCGGTCCTTCAAATGCAATGCTGACATGACGTTCTTTTCCGGAGAGAATGACACTACGTTTGACTTTTGTATGAGAGATGTCCAGGGGTACTTCCTGCGCGCTGTGACAGATTGGTCTTCCCCATTGATATTAGTCCATGAGGGTGAGGCAGTGGGCTTGTTAAAAGCCATCTAGTGGGCTTCTGGTAGTGGTTGTTTGGACGTGACTTTTGAATTAGACTGTAAGATGGCAGTGGACCAAATTTATGCTGAGAAGAAAGATGTGTCAGAATTTGGAGAAACCATTTCTCTTTGCAAGACCTTGCTAGATTTAAACCCAACTTATGAAGTTGTTTGTGTTAGGAGACAAGGAAACTTAACTGCTCATACTAAAATTAGGGTGGTTATTTTTTTACCTAGTCCCCATATCTTTAGAGCTAGTTTGGTGGTCAGATTAAGAGAGACAAGATAAGATAAGCTATCATATCCTGTCTGAAAATATTGTTTGGTGAGCTAACATGATAGGATAAACCAATCATGTCACCTATCATATCCTGTCCGTCTAGTTAAAATTCTATCCTGAGGGGAGCTGGTTTAGAACTCAACAGGATAGGTTAAGGTGATTTATAGTATAATAAAGTATAAAAATATTTTATATATAAAATAATTAAAGTATAATAAAATATAATATGGTTACCAAAAAAGCTATAATAAAACATAAAATAATAAAAATATTAATAATTAATTTTAAAAATTATTTTTATTTTGTCACAAGGTTAATTTTGTTACTTCACATTATTTTAAAAAACTGAAAAATAAATAAAAAATATTCTAATAATTTAACTATATGTAAAGTAAAAACTAAAAATGAATATTTAAAATTATAACAAAATTAATTTAAGCTAAACAATATTTTTAAATATTATATGTAATTTTATCACAAGGATAATTTTGTCTTTTTATATAATCTTAAAAAATAAAAATTATAAAAAACTAAAATATAATAAAATATGAAAACATTCGAAACAAAAACGAAAATTTTAAAATTCGTACTAAAATTACAATGCTATCCAGTTGGTTATCTAGTGGACACCAAACGTCGGATAGGATAACAGATTATCCTGCTTATATCATATCCTACTTCTATCTTGCTCTCTTATCCTATCCGCCCCTATCCTATCCTGACCACCAAACGAGCCCTTAATATTATTCCTATTTGTATTGCCGACAATATTGCTAATGATATGAAATAAGCTTGTTTTGGTCATAAAGAAAAAAAAACTTCTCAGTTTTTAATTGTTTTTTTGGCTACCAAGTAACACTTAGTTGATTTCTTTGTAGATTGGGTGTTACCTTGTATATGGGTTAAGTCAGGGTCGTGTGTAGAAATTACGGGGTATAAGGCAAAAATTTAAAAGAAATTTAATATTGTATAAATTATTAATTTTATTTTAATCTTCTAGGTTTTTGAACCATAAAATCATTTATCGAAGTTTTATATTAAAATGAGCATACTTTTTTTTATAATCAATTAATTCTAACATTTCACTTATGACTAATCCATACCTATATTGCAATATTGTTAATCTTTGATATGATTTGAGCAATTTTAATTTTGAAAAATTTCTTTTAGCGATAGCAAGGTATTGTCAATAACATTTTAAAAGCAATACAAACATTTGGAAAATAATCTAATGTTTTGATACAATTGAATACTTCTATAATGTTCTGATGTTCAAAAGAATATGAAGATGAGTAAAAAAAAATCGAGAGAGAAACAATGAGATGAAAAAATTTGAAGTGAAAATAATAAAATTTTGTAATTTCTAAAGACAGATGCTAACGAGTGTCCTAAGAACATTGTTTAAAGAATCTGAATAGGAAGTTTATATGAAAAATGATGTAATCAATATATTGAGAATGAATATACTCAATTTTTCAATAAATTCTTACTTTATTTAGATTCCTTAAACAATGACTTTGACATATTCATTAATATTATCTTATACTTCTTTCAAAAAAAATCCTATACTAAAAAGTAAAAAAATAAAATAAAATTGGGGCCTACGGCTGAGGCCTTAATGGCTTAATTTATGCATTACATTGCCCTGGGTTGAGTACTCCTGATACTATAATACGATACATTTGCTTATAAAAAAAAATATGAAGTAGTAAAGTAAAAAAAAAAAAACAAAGGAATAAAATACCTTTGTATCGTGAGTGGTTCCTAGGAGGTATACCCAGCATATGCCCGGCTGGGACTGCAAAATTGCAAGATAAAATGACCAAATATTTGGCCATTGCTCTTGCTTTGACTTGTAAACTGAATTCATTTGAAATACCACGTACATTCATGATCATGCAAGAAAGTAGTTGCAGCAAGTATATCATGCAAGTATTGATAGAAAGTTTTAACAAGTTGGCTAGTTTCTTAAAAAAAAAAAAAACTAGTATCTTTATTATTAAAAGGAAGGTGGTGATTAGGACATATTTGCAAAATCACTTCAGAACGGCAAGGTGGTGGCTGGGGTTATGTAAAATCATTTGGTTAATGAATATTTTTTTTTGGTTTTTGTTAAATTTATTAAAAAAAAGGTGTTTTATTAAAATTAATAGCTTGGCTAGTATAATGTCCACGTCAAACAGTATAATGCTAGTATAACCCGTATGTTATTATTTATTTATTTTTTTACAAAAACCCGTATGTTATATGTAGCAAGTAAATGGCATTTGGACCGTTCGTCGTTCTTTATTCTTTAAGCGTTTTTTTTACTACAATTTTTTTTTATAATAATATCTTTCCTCTTTTCAAAATTTAAAATTAACATTTTTTTTATATGTGAACACCTAATTTTGTCCTCTTTTTCTCTCTTTTTAGTTCATATTGAGAAAAATAAAAATACAATATTGCAAAAAACAAAAACAAAAAAAAAACAAAAAAAAAAACAAAACCAAAGTAAATAAATAAAGAAAAGAAGAAGATATGTGTGATGGTGTGAGGCCAAAAGAGTAAGACAAAAATTTAATTTGTTTCAGAAACAAAAAGGAAGGTCAAGCTTTGAAAAAAATTGCAAGAGGGAGAAAGTTTGAAAATCAAAACATGAAAAAGGAAAACATTGCCCCAGCTCTAATGCAGTTTCAACTCATAGTCTGAGCAAATGCAGAAAGCTCAATAGGGACTTAACACAAAGAATAAAAATCTGCAATCTTGAGAAGAGTATAACAAGCATCAGAGACAAAACAATGAAAGTGGAAAAGGACTTGGCTATGCCACTAAGATTGGCTTTGGGGATTTGATTTTTGGTTTTATATGCCCTGTTGGTGAATATAAGGAGGAAACGAAAATACTGAGGGGCGGAGACGAAACCATCTTCATCTTCACATCACCTGTTTCCCTCTCCAATTCACTTCATCCCCTCAAACACATCCCCCTCAACCATCAGAGAATAAAAGAGTAACAAAAACCCATTTCCATAAAAAATAGGTCCCTATACAACAACCCTTTCTCCATTAATCTAAACACTGCAAAAGGCAAAAAAAACCAACAAAACAAAACTACTCCACCAGCCGTGCACCACCACAGGGGAGGACCTCCGAGCCGCAGCCGCCGCCCCTGTCACTCACGCCGTCCACCGCCTCGCGTACCGCTGCGTCACCGGCCTCCTCACGCCACCACCGCCTGAACGGATCTCCCGACCGCCTGCAAGCAGATCTCCGCTTCTCCTCCATTTTTGGCCGCCATCATTGGTTTACGCCTCCACGCACGCCCACCGTGCCCGTCTCGCCGTCGCTGCGTCGTCCCTCCCAGCCACGACCTCCGCCTCTGCAAATCCAGCAACTGCAGATCTGGGTGTGCTTCCATCTCAGTTCAGTCTCGCTGCAGGCTCCGCTTCCGTCACACCCCCTGCCACCGTCCGTCCCTGCCGTCCAGCCGCGTGACGCCTCACCGCACGCGTCTTCCACTACTGGGAGTTGCAGATCCGCGAGCTCCACCTCACTGTCCGCATCTTCTCCGTTGCGCAGCCACCTCCACTGTGTCAAGGTCCCTTCTTGTTTTTTTCTCCCTCTGCACGATTGAGGGTTGAGGGTAAAGTGGAGGCTTTTGCTCTTTCCCTTGTTCTTTTTCTTTTCTTATTTCTTCTGCCCTTTTATTGTTTGAATAGGTTATTGGGTCTTCATGATTTTTGGTCCCTGTTGGGTTTGATAGTTGTATGGCCCAAATTTGTTGTTGGTTGTTATTATTATAAAACAAAAATAAAAATACCTTTTTAAAACAAAAAATATATATATATAAAAAAAAATCTCTTTTTAATTCACGCAACAATCTAAATCGAAAAATAATTGTGGGATTGCTTTGTGAGAGGTTTCACACTCAATTCCTTAGGTGCGAGATAGCTCTGTGGACGTATTTGCCATGTTCTACCTCGTTTAGGAGTTTCGACATAAAAAAATATTAAATAAATAAAAAACGAAAATACATAAAAACCTTTTAAAAAAAAATCAAATCTTTATCAAAATTAAAATCAACCAACCAATCAAATCTTTTATAAAAGAATTACGTGGCTTTGAGTTTCCCATCGCACCCGGGAATACGTACGAGCAAGATAAATCATCTTGTCGGGCCAAAACTAAATTTTCCTTTTTTTTTGGTGTCTCTTTTTATGTTAAAATAATTAATCAAAAATATTTAAACTTTTCTATTTTTAGGGATGCTCTATGGACACGGTGCCATGTTCAGTCCCTTAGATTTGAGGTTGCCCTGTGGACTCATGTGCCATGTTCAACCTCATTTAGTTTTTATAAACAATAATTTTAAAAAAAACGTAAAAAATTAATAAAATATTTAAAATATTAAAAATAAAAGAATAATTCTTTCTTGTAAATAATTTTTGGGGTAAAATAAATATTTAAGAGGTTATTAAAATGATTTTTGCACAATTAACTTGAGGTACCGTTTTAAGCAGGCGCGTAGAGGGTGCTAATACCTTCCCTACTCGTAACCGACTCCCGAACTCATCTCTTTCTTTTTTAGACCAGTTTTCCTTAAAATAAATGGTTTTCCCAATGTTTTTCCCAAATAAAATATTGGTGGCGACTCCTCTTTTTTTATCCATCTTTTCGCGCCTCCCGGACGGGACGGTCGCGACAGCTGGCGACTCCACTGGGGAAGACTTTGAGAGTCAGGCCTATCATAGTTGGTTGTGCAAATTTTATTTTATTTTATTTTATTTTATTTTCTCTTCTTTTAAAAAAAAAACAGCTTTGAAAATATTTGTTTTACCCTTGTTGTTTTTTTTTTCTTTTTTAATGCTTCCATAACTGCTTTTGTATATTCTTGCAACCTTAGGGTAGAGAACTTTTGTATTTGTGTTGTTTGTTCCCTTTTGCAGGCTTGGGGTAGTTTTATTTTAGTAGGTTTTTGTGAAGGTTTGTGTGCTCCCATCACACACATCACTATCACAACTTGCACACATTTTTGGCTCTATACCCGAGCTTGCTCAAAACTCAAGGATTAGGCGGTGTCTCGACATTGTCATTGAAGAGGTCTCGTACCTCCCTGACATTTGTTGATTCACCACTCAGGTTGTACCCGATATCATGGGATGGTCATATTGAGAGGGTTTATCCCTACTTGTGACTAGATTCATGAATCGGATCCTTATCTTTCGGGATAGGGGCAATCTGGGAACCATGGCTTTTAGAAGTCTAGACCCTACCTAATTTTCACTGATAGAGCAAACTTAGTAGCCAACCTGTTTAGAGTCATTACCTCAGGTTTGTCCAACCCTAAGTTTTACCCAATTTAGGACAAAGGGAGCATACTTTTTCTCTCTCTCCATTTTTTTTGGCATCATAAACATAAATTGCCATGCACATACATATTTCTTATGAAGTTTTCAAAAAAAAAAAAAGGAAAAGGGGGCGACACATCGTCGCTCCAAGCCCGAATGACATGTTCGAATATTATTGCACTTCTAATAAGCGACGTGTCATAGTGAAGGTAGTGCATTGACAAAGATACCCGACATAGGGTTCCCAACCCTCTCGGGGTTCATGCAACATGAAGCATGTAGGGCATTTTTTTTCGTGTGTTTTATTTCTAATTTTTTTCTTTATTTGTGTTTCTTGACAGGAAGACCTTAGTATTAATCTTATAGCAAAGAATGGAAGGACCAAGCGTCGGAAAGAGTAATAGCAATGCAAGCGGTTCCAAGAAGAGCATCAAGATCGACGTGACACTCAATGATGTTCGAGCTTATGGGAAATTAGTCAACAAATGTCGGAAAAGGCACGTTCGAACTTTAACAACAAGTATGGGAGGATACTAGATCTATTACATATTCGGTGGATGCCCCCGCTCTAAGTGCATTCGCTCGATATTGGAACTCAACTTTGAGATGTTTTGAATTGCCCGACCTAGATGTAACTCCCACCATAGAGGAGTATGCTTACGTCTTTGAGACCGCCTATCCAAAAGGAATCACGTGTCTATTTGTATTATGGACAATATGTGGCGAGATGGGAAGATAGCAAGTCTGTTGGAACTTAAACCGGAACAATTGGATAAAGTGGAAAAAGGAAACACTACGGGCTTGAAGAGGCGATTCTTGGAAGGTTATCTTAGGGAGTTGGCTCAACAACAACGATGGGTTCTTTTTAATAGGTTGTTGGCTCTCCTCATCTACGGACTGGTGCTTTTTCCCTTTATTCCGATGTGATTGATCGATCGGCCATGGACGTCTTCTACAGAGTTGAGGAATATAGGGGTGAATTTAGTCCCTGCTATCCTAGCTGAGACTTTTCTCTCACTACAAGTTTGTCATCGAGAATCAACAAGGAAAGTTGCGGTCTTGTGCACCAATGTTATATGTTTGGATTATGACTCACTTGTATCTTGGAAACAAAATTGATATAACGGATGACCCGTTGAAAGGATTCATTCGCATGCCGCTAAAGTCACGCAAACTATATGAATGGAAACAAGAGTTTGATCAGGTCGACTCACGTTCATTTAGATGGATGTGCCCATGGTACAATGGGGATTCAGTTATATTCGGTTGTGGAGGTTTCTCGAATGTCCCATTGATGGGACCCAGGAGGATGTGTGTCATATTCACCAGCTCTAGTAATGTGCCAACTCAGGTGGACACAAGATGAACCCCCAAAAGAGCTGCTGGGTGGAGCATATTTCCTATATCAAGAATGTGAAAGCATCAAGAGTCAGACAATGGCAATAAGGTCAGCATGGAACAATATTCACATAAAAGGGCGTGATGAGTTAGGAAGGCGGATCATAGCTCGAACAAAAAGATATGAAGCATGGAGAGAGGCAAGAAGGGGGTGTCCTTCAAAACCGGAACCCCCACCCGATCTTGAAAACAATCCTCTTCTGAGAAGATCAAATGCTGGAAAAAATTGAAATTCTAAAAGTTCAGATGGGGGGTTTTGGATTAAAAGAACCAAGTTGCAGAAGTAACTATCGTCAAGCTCCAAAGCCAGGTGCAAAAACTGAATTTACAGATCGAGAATTTGAGAAGTGAATGTGCCGATTCCTACGAAGCCCCAAGTCGCATGAAAAGGGCAAGAAAAGAGAAAGAAGCATTGATCCAAGAGTTGCAAGCAAAGGTGGAGTGTCAAGAAAACACGCTAGTCAGAATTCTAAAGAAGAAAGAAGAGCTTGAGTGGGACGTAGGGGTTCATGTCGAAACAATACAGATACTAAAGGAGAGAGTTGGATCTCTACAAGAATCCTTGGCCCAGACCGAACTTTACTCGATCGAGGATGGAGCGAAGCTGCCGGATATCGTCAATTATTAATGAAGCTAATGAAAGGGAAAATTGGCTCAGGACCAAAATGCAAGAAAATGAAAGAGGAGAAGCTCAACGTCACGCAGAATGGGTAAAGGGATTGAAATTGGTTGTAAGGGATGTGATCTATGAAAGGGAAGCATGGAGAAGAAAATATGAAGACATGATTGGTAGAATTCAATATCATACTTCCCAGTTGGTGGATCGATTTGAAGAAGTATCAATTCAGGTCTACAAGAACCCTTTCCTCCAGATACCACCAGAGTTGATCGAGTTCTTCAAGCATTTTGGGAAGCTTGCAAAGGGATTCAGGAAAAAGAAGATGAAGCTCTTGACATAATATTTTGAGGTCCCCAAAGAGGGGTTAGAAATATGAAAACTCTCGATGTATTGTTTTTCTAGTTGACCAAACACTCATGTTTGTATTGCAATATCCATCCAATGAAATAGAAGTTTTCATCAAATTTTTGTGGAATGCTCTCTCTTTTTCCGGATGATATCCGTCGAGGAGTGAATTCTCCCTTAGATACTTCATCAACTATATTTTTACCCTAAAAACGATGTGTTTTCTGCGTAAAATATGGGTATCGTCAAACAATAACATTGCTAGTACAGATGTGGTCTATCGAGGAGTGAATTCTCCCTTGGACTCGACATCAACTGCAGTCAAGCTAGAAGGAATTATACCACTAGATTTGATTGCAGGATGAGTATTCTTGCTATAAGTGTATGCGACGGTCTTCCTCTCAAAAATGGAGTTTAATTGGTTTATGCTCTTTCTTTTGATTTTATTCATTTATTCTTTCTTTTATTAAATAAAAGGTGTGGTTTCTGAACGATTGCTCCAAGACACCCTTATCGCACTCGATCACAGGCAAGAGCCATGGCGGATGAACTAGAAGAAGTTCAAGTGATCAGGGATGAAGTCAGTCAAATCAAGGATCAGATGGCTAAGATGATGGAAATCCTACAAGAAATGCAGAAGGAGAAGAGCACAGAGGAGAACCCTCCAGCCTCGAACGAAGGACAGCCAGCCACACCTCTCATCCCTCCCGGTTTTTCTCAAATTCCTATTCAAGGCTTCAACCAACCAGGGGCCATGATGCCTCTCAACCCAACTCATTTTTCATTTGACCCGAACAATCCCCCATACGGTTTGCCACGTGGGTTTGTACCACCAACAGCCCCCAGTCCACAAGATGGTATTCAGAGCTCCGAACACATCACTCAAGCACAAATTCCCACCAATACTTTGTCGAAATACCGCAAGCACAGAATGTCAACCCTACGAGATGGTAACACCCGATAGTGACACCATCTGTCAAAATCCAAGGCCCCCACAATACCCCCTCCATTATGGACCCCAGGGGGCTCAAATGATGTCAAACTTCGGTTCCTCCTCCATGCCATATTCATTTCCCCATAATATGTACGGAGAAGCTCCGGTGAATCAGTCGGGGGGGATTCCCAGTCTAAAGAAAAGCTGGAAGTACTAGAGGAAAGATTGCGGGCCATCGAAGGGGTAAATAGTTATGGTCTTCGGGATGCCTCGGAACTCATTTGGTGCCAAATGTTGTAATTCCGCCGAAATTTAAGGTGCCTGATTTTGACAAATATCGGGGAATCACTTGTCCCAAGAACCATTTGACCATGTATGTGAGGAAGATGGCGTCACATGCCCGAGATGATAAACTCTTGATTCACTTCTTCCAAGACAGCTTGACCGGGCGACTTCAAATTGGTATACGCATCTCGAGCGGCACACACATCCGATCCTTCAAAGATCTAGCGGATGCATTCTGAAGCAAGACAAGTACAATGTTGACATGGCTCCCGATAGGATGCAACTCCAAAATATGTCAAAAAGGGATGTAGAGACTTTCAAAGAATACGCGCAACGATGGAGGGAACTGGCTGCTCGGTGGAGCCTCCCTTAGCCGAGAAAGAAATCGTAGCAATGTTCATTGATACACTCGATCGCCTTTCTATGATAGGATGATTGGGAGTGCGTCATCAAATTTTTCTGACATGGTCATCATCGGCGAGAGAATTGAAAGTGGAATGAGGAATGGCAAGATCGCCGAGACTTCAGTAGGGAACGGCCCAAAGAAAACCCCATTCGTGAAAAAGAAGGAGGAGAGAGGCACATGCAAGTAACTTTGTGAAATGAAGAAACCGAACCAATGGAGACCAAACCAAACACCCGCCTTCCATGCCCAATACGCCCATATTACCCACCACCTCCATATCACCAAGCCAACCAGCCATACATCGCTGCAACCTCGCAATTTCCAAACCCTCAACAAATGGCTCCCTACCGGCCATCATACCCTTCTCAGCCTCAAACACACCCCACCATGCCACCTCAAATCGTCCAGCCAAGCACCAGCCAAACAAGACCACCATACAACTCGGAAAGAAAGCCAGTACATTTCGACCCGATACCCATGACCTACACCGAGCTACTGCGCATCGACTTATAAGCAAATCTGTGTTGACTCCAATCCCGATGAAACCATTGGGGCCTCCCTATCCGAAGTGGTTTGATCCAAATGCTAAATGTGAGTACCATGCAGGGGCAGTAGGTCATTCCACCGAGAACTGCAGGGCTTTCAAATTTAAGGTACAAGACCTTATTGATGCTAAGTGGTTGAGCTTTCAAAAGGATGCTCCGAATGGGAGACAAGGTCCTATGCCAAATCATGGGGGTTCGGGAGTCAATGCCATTGGGAGCTTTTTGGAACATACTCTCAAGAGTAAAGTGGCCGATGTTAGGACTCCTATGAGAGTTGTTTTCAGAGAGATGTGCAAATGTGGATTGATCCAAATCCCGGCCACGGAAGAAAAGGCTCTCGATGGAGATATAAGGTGTGACTTTGATGGGAGCATGGGGCATTCGATTGAAGACTGTTCGGAGTTTCGGCTAGTTGTGCAGCGGCTAATGGATATGAAGCTTATCTTAATTGGTTGTGAATCAAATGAGTATGCCATTAATATGGTTGCCGAATCTACAATTTCCCCAACCCCGGTTAAGATAACCCATTTTACTGTTGTGGTTAATCCTTAACCAATTCCTGAGCAAGTCACTCCGAGACCAGTGGTGATATACTATACTGAGAAGAAACCTTTGCCGGTTCCAAATGGGCCAACACCAATCGTCATCCGAGTTCCAAGTCCTTTCCCTTACAAGGACACCAAAGCAGTACCATGGAATTATGAGATGCAGGTCCAACCCAATCCTTCCAACGGGACTACTGTGGTCACCAACATTTCAGGAATTGGTGGAATGACTAGGAGTGGTCGCATTTACACTCCAGAGGTATTGCGAAAGGGGGAAATAGAAAAGGAAGGAAAGGATCACAAAGGGAAAGAGAAGGTGGAAGAAATCCTAGATGACAAGGAAGCAGATGGGGGTGAGAATAAAATGGGTGTATCTGATGAGGAGGTAGGTGAATTCTTGAAGTTCATCAAGCGAGTGAATATAGGGTTGTGGATCGGTTAAATCGGACTCGGCTCGGATATCTCTTTTGTCTCTATTGATGAACTCGAGCCACAGTAAGAGAGTCGATGAAGGTGTTGAATCAAGCGCATGTCTCCCATGACATCACAGTTGATAAGCTCGATAACATTGTAGGTAACATAGTTGCTTGATAATTATGTCACTTTCACCGATGATGAAATACCTACTGAAGGTATGGGGCACAACAAGGCCTTGCACATTTCGTGAAGTGCCGAGACCATGTCATGGCCAGGGTTCTCATTGATAATGGCTCTTCTTTGAATGTAATGCCAAAGTCAACACTAGCGAAGTTGCCTTTCGATGGAACTCACATGAAGCCAAGCACAATGATTGTAAGAGCTTTCGACGGCACCCGAAGGGAAGTCATGGGAGAAATTGAATTGCCCATTCAGATTGGCCCCCGCACCTTTGAAGTACTTTTCCAAGTAATGGGATATCACACCAACATACAGTTGTCTCCTAGGACGACCATGGATCCATTAGATGCGGAGTCTGCACCTTCCACATTGCACCAGAAGGTGAAGTTCATTGTTGATCGTAAGCTGATAATTGTCTCTGGAGAGGAGTATCTGTTAGTAAGCAAGCCATCAACCACCCCTTATATTGAAGCTGCCGAGGAAGCTCTCGAGACCGCCTTCCAGTCACTTGAAATTGCCAATGCCACTTATGTCGGGGATGGTGCTCCACTCTTGAAACCTCAGTCATCTAAAGCGTCTGTTATGATGGCTAGGGTTATGCTCGAAGGAGGATACCGACCTGGAAGCGGTTTGGGGAAGAATAACCAAGGTGTCACTGACGTCCTCATGCTTACCGAGAACAAGGATAGGTTTGGGTTGGGATATAAACCTACCAAGGCTGACAGGATGAGGGTTATAGAAGAGAAGAAAAGCAAGAGGTTGGCTCGGCTGGAAAACCGTGAATACGAGGCTGAAAAGGTTCCCATCTGTGACATTCGACAGAGCTTCCGAAGTGTAGGATTCGCATTCCTGGACCAAGCAGCGGCTGTTGAAGATGATTATCTCGCCGATCATGGTGTCAATCTGGTGTATCCATGTCCTCCGGATACAGAGCTCAACAATTGGGAGGTCATCGAGTTCCCCAGGGCCGTAGAGTTTATTTCAAAGTAATTCTGTAATGCTTATCCTTTAGCTCTGCCCAAGGCTTTAGGGTTTTGTTGTAATGGGCTTACTTGTTTCCGTTTCAGTATGACTTATCAATAAATGCATGCATTCGATATCTTTGTGTTCTTATCTTTTTTACTTTCGCTTTTATTCATCGCTCCTCACCAATAAATACAGTTTCTCATCTTTATCCGTTATTCATTTATCTTTCCCTGATAACTACCAAAATGCAGATCTAAAAGTGACTCTCTTGAAAATGACAGTGTTAATAACTCAGCATACAATTTTGACTATCCTATTGATCATGCTGATGAGGTTGTTGATGATGATGGGGAAGTCCCTCCTGAATTATTGAGGTTGGTAGAACAAGAAGCTAGGGAACTTCGACCCCATGAAGAGCCGAGTGAACTAATCAATTTGGGAACCGAAGATGATAAAAAAGAGGTCAAGATCGGCCTTTCCCTGAAAGAAAATGAGCGAAGTAGATTGATCAAGTTGTTGATGGATTATAAAGATGTTTTCGCATGGTCCTACCAAGACATGCCAGGGTTAGACCCTAGTGTAGCAGAACACAAACTGCCATTAAAGCCGGAGTGTCCTCCAGTAAAGCAGAAGCTACGAAGGATGAAAGCAGAAATGTCTCTAAAGATCAAGGAGGAGGTCAAGAAACAACTGGATGCAGGTTTCCTAGAAGTTGTGAAGTACCCTCAATGGGTTGCTAACATCGTTCCTGTTCCCAAGAAAGATGGAAAGGTTCGAATGTGTGTTGACTATCAAGATCTGAACAGAGCTAGCCCAAAAGATGAATTTCCTCTGCCTCACATTGATGTTCTTGTAGACAATACTGCCCAACATGCATTATTCTCTTTCATGGATGGATTCTCCGGGTATAATCAGATCAAGATGGCACCTGAAGATATGGAGAAAACTACATTTGTTACTTTATGGGGAACCTTTTGCTACAAGGTTATGCCCTTTGGCTTGAAAAATGCCGGGGCAACATATCGTGGCTATGGTGGCTTTATTCCATGACATGATGCATAAGGAGATAGAAGTTTATGTAGATGACATGATCGCCAAGTCCAGATCCGAAGATGACCATGTTGATAATCTGCAGAAACTTTTTGAGCGTTTAAGAAAGTTTAAGCTCCGACTGAATCCAGCCAAATGCACTTTTGGAGTGAAATCGGGCAAGCTTCGGGGTTCATTGTTAGTCAAAGAGGAATAGAGGTTGATCCTGAAAAAGTGCGAGCAATCATCGATATGCCAAAGACCTCGAAGAGAAAGAAGTTCGTGGGTTTTTAGGAATATTGAACTACATTGCCCGGTTCATCTCCCAACTGACCGCGACGTGTGAACCAATCTTTAAATTGCTACGCAAAAATCAGGCAGTAACATGGAATGAAGATTGTCAAAAATCCTTCGAGAAGATCAAACAATACCTACAGGAGCCTCCTGTCTTGGTTCCCCCAGTTCCAGGAAGACCTCTTATCATGTATTTGACTGTGCTAGATGAATCAATGGGTTGTGTACTGGGGCAACACGATGAGTCAGGAAGGAAGGAACATGCCATCTATTATCTAAGCAAGAAGTTCACAAGTTGTGAAGCCAACTACTCATTCTTTGGAACGCACTTGCTTTGTGCTTTAGCTTGGGCGGCCCGCCGTTTGAGGCATTACATGTTGTGTTACACTACCTGGTTGGTGTCCAAAATGGATCCGATCAAGTACATCTTTGATAAGCCCGCACCGATTGGAAGAATTGCTCACTGGCAAGTCCTCCTATCGAATACGACATTGTCTATGTCACCCAAAAAGCGATAAAAAGGCAAAGTGCTCTCGCAGAATATCTAGCCAATCAGCCGGTGGAAGATTATGGATCGATGCAATGCGATTTCCCAGATGAAGATATAATGGCTTTGTTTGATCGCGAGCAATCACTAGAAAAAGAAAAGTGGACCTTGTTATTTGACGGAGCTTCTAATGCATTGGGGCACGGAATCGGGGCAATCTTAATCTCACCAGAAAATGATTATTTCCCTGTCACTGCGAGGCTCTGCTTCGATTGTACAAACAACATAGCCGAATATGAAGCTTGTGCACTAGGTATTTTAGCAGCAATAGAGGCAAAAGCAAGGAGACTGGAGGTATATGGGGACTCTGCATTAGTCATCCACCAGCTAAGAGGGGAATGGGAAACCCGAGATGCCAAGTTAATTCCGTACCATGATTACATCAAAGGTTTGATTGAGCAGTTTGACGAAGTCACATTTCATCATATTCCCCGAGAAGATAACCAATTAGCTGACGCGCTGTCTACCTTGTCCTCAATGTTCAAAGTAAGTGACGAGAGGAACCTACCACTCATCAAAATGCAAAGTCATGATCATCCTGCATATTGTCAAGCGATAAAGGAAGAGTCTGATAAAAAACTGTGGTACCATGACATCAAATGTTTCATCCAAAGAAGGGAATATCCTCCGGGCGCTTCGGAAAATGACAAAAGAACTCTAAGAAGACTTGCAATGGGTTTCTATTTAGATGGAGATATTCTCTACAAAAGAAACCATGACTTGGTGTTGTTGAGGTGCGTTGACGCAAAAGAAGCTAAACTGATAGTTGAGGAGGTACATGAAGGACCTTTTGGAACACACGCGAGCGGTCATGCAATGGCCAAGAAAATCTTGAGGACTGGCCAATATTGGTTGACAATGGAGGCTGATTGCTTTAATTATGCGAAGAAGTGCCATAAGTGTCAAATATATCCTGATAAGGTTCATGCGCCGCCAGCTCCCTTGAATGTCATGTCGGCACCCTGGCCGTTCTCAATATGGGGAATGGATGTGATCGGGCCCATCGAACCAAAAGCCTCAAATGGACATCGCTTCATTCTTGTTGCCATCGATTATTTCACCAAGTGGGTGGAGGCTGCATCATATTCCAATGTGACCAGGAATGTCGTGATCAGATTTGTCAAAAGAGAGTTAATTTGTCGTTATGGGTTGCCGAGTGAAATTATCACTGATAATGCGACCAATTTGAACAATAAGATGATGAAGGAGATGTGCGAAAATTTCAAGATAAAGCATCATAATTCCTCTCCGTACCGCCCAAAGATGAACGGGGCAGTTGAGGCCGCCAATAAAAATATCAAGAAGATTGTCTAGAAGATGGTGGTGACATATAAGGATTGGCACGAGATGTTACCTTTTGCTTTGCACGGTTACCGTACCTCCATTCGCACCTCGACAGGGGCAACTCCATTTTCTTTAGTTTATGGGATGGAAGCGGTACTCCCGATTGAAGTAGAGATCCCCTCATTAAGGGTACTGAGAGAAGCAGAACTGGAAGAAGCTGAGTGGGTTCAGGACCGACTCGACCAATTGAATCTCATTGAAGAAAAAAGATTAGGGGCATTGTGTCATGGTCAATTGTACCAGAAAAGGTTGATGAGAGCTTACGAGAAGAAGGTACGCCCGTGACAGTTTCGGGAGGGTGATCTAGTGCTCAAAAAGATCCTACCGATCCAAAAGGATCATCGGGGAAAGTGGACCCCGAACTACGAAGGACCTTACGTTGTGAAAAAGACTTTCTCGGGAGGAGCTTTAATTCTCACAAGGATGGATGGGGAAGATCTTCCACTCCCTGTAAACTCAGATGCATTCAAAAGGTATTATGCTTGAACGCACTTCCCAAGGAAAAAAAAAGGTGAAAAATGAAAAAAGAAAAGCTCGCTAGGCTGAAAATCTGAAAAGACAGTCTAGGCAAAAGTTAGAGCAACCCGCTAGGCTGAAAACCTGAAAAGGCGGTCTAGGCAAAAGTTAGGGTTCAAAAAATAATAATAATAATAATAAACAAGGGAAGTTTCATCAAGCTGATGAACTGGGGCGATCAGTGGGCTAGATGCATGAAGATCGGGGCAGATAACATTCTCAGATGTTGATTAGTAAGCAGTCGAGATAGTATGAGGGATATTAACACTAGTCATGGAAAGAGATGTCATTTGAGGAGATGTGTTTCCACTCCACGACCTTTCTGCAATTCCATACTCCATTGTAATACCTGTTTTGTATACCTTCTTAGTCCAAATATAATGACATTGACTCTCAATTCTTTTTTACCCTTATCTCTTTCTTAACTTTTGTCAATTGTGTGTGTGCATTCATTATGATAAGTATATACTGAGATGTGAAACATGTATTTGGTGTCTTCAAGAGCATTTAGAACTTCTTTGAAAATCTCCAAGGTTCGTAAAGAACAAGATGGCCTCTCGACAAAGGGCACCGTGGTCTACTGACAGGAAGCATAGGGACAATCACTGCAGAGAAAGCGTACCCTTCCAAAAGCGCTTAGCCTTTGTTCTCCACGAAGACAGGACACGTTTTAGTTCACCTCCGGGCATGTCTGTGATCAATGCTTCAAGGGGTCAAGGGTGATAATAAGAAACACCTAAGCGATAATTTTTTTTTTTTAACAAAAAAAAAATAGCAACGTGTTACAGGCTTTCCTTGTGTTGCATTGAAATCATTTGAGGTTTCCATCAGGCATATAGGACATTTTCGGCGTCATGCATTGCAATGTTTTATCTCTTGTGAGTACAAAACCCAGTAAATTGCACAACTCCGCAAGATTTTAACCCTTTTGTCAAGCTTCGACGGGTACCGTACCCCGTAAGCTTTGCTTGTTTTCAAGCTTCAGCGGATACCCGACTCCGCATGCCTTTTACCTTTTCTTTTCAAGCTTCAGCGGACAATCGACTCCGTAAGCTTTCAACATTTCTTTCCAAGCTTCGGCGGATACTCGACTCCGCAAGTTTTTCGCATTTTTGCTTTCAAGCTTCAATGGATAACCGACTCCGCGAGCTTTTTACCTTTTCTGTCAAGCTTCAGCGGACAACCGACTCCGCAAGCTTTCATCTTTTCTTCTCAAGCTTCAGTGGATAACCGACTCCACAAGCTTTTAATTCTTTTGCTTTCAAGCTTCAGCGGACAACCGACTCCGTAAGCTTCCAACATTTCTTTCTAAGCTTTGGCGGATACTCGACTCCGCAAGTTTTTCGCATTTTTGCTTTCCAGCTTCAGTGGATAACCGACTCCACAAGCTTTTCACCTTTTCTGTCAAGCTTCAGCGGACAACCGACTCCGCAAGCTTTCATCTTTTCTTCTCAAGCTTCAGTGGATAACCGACTCCGCAAGCTTTTAATTCTTTTGCTTTCAAGCTTCACCGGACAACCGACTCCGTAAGCTTCCAACATTTCTTTCTAAGCTTTGGCGGATACTCGACTCCGCAAGTTTTTCGCATTTTTGCTTTCCAGCTTCAGTGGATAACCGACTCCACAAGCTTTTCACCTTTTCTGTCAAGCTTCAGCGGACAACCGACTCCGCAAGCTTTCATCTTTTCTTCTCAAGCTTTAGTGGATAACCGACTCCGCAAGCTTTTAATTCTTTTGCTTTCAAGTTTCAGCGGACAACCGACTCAGTAAGCTTCCAACATTTCTTTCTAAGCTTTGGCGGATACTCGACTCCGCAAGTTTTTCGCATTTTTGCTTTCCAGCTTCAGTGGATAACCGACTCCACAAGCTTTTCACCTTTTCTGTCAAGCTTCAGCAGACAACCGACTCCGCAAGCTTTCAACTTTTCTTCTCAAGCTTCAGTGGATAACCGACTCCGCAAGCTTTTAATCATTTTGTTTTGAAGCTTCAGCGGATACCCGACTCCGTAAGCTTTTTATCTTTCTGCTCGAGCTTCTGCGGGCAGTCCGTCCCGTAAGCTTTTAATTATGCATCTGTTTGCTTGGCAGTGAACGCCGGCCAAAATTGGAGTTCGTGTCTTTACTCGTTTCTTATAACGATAATAGGTTAACTGCGGTTAAACCTACTATCTAATAAGAAACAAGTAAAGAGGGGCAGCTGTGAACACCTAATTTTGTCCTCTTTTTCTCTCTTTTTAGTCCATATTGAGAAAAATAAAAATACAATATTGCAAAAAACAAAAACAAAAAAACAAAAAAAACAAAAAAAAACAAAACCAAAGTAAATAAATAAAGAAAAGAAGAAGATATGTGTGATGGTGTGAGGCCAAAAGAGTAAGACAAAAATTTAATTTGTTTCAGAAACAAAAAGGAAGGTCAAGCTTTGAAAAAAATTGCAAGAGGGAGAAAGTTTGAAAATCAAAACATGAAAAAGGAAAACATTGCCCCAGCTCTAATGCAGTTTCAACTCATAGTCTGAGCAAATGCAGAAAGCTCAATGGGGACTTAACACAAAGAATGAAAATCTGCAATCTTGAGAAGAGTATAACAAGCATCAGAGACAAAACAATGAAAGTGGAAAAGGACTTGGCTATGCCACTAAGATTGGCTTTGGGGATTTGATTTTTGGTTTTATATGCCCTGTTGGTGAATATAAGGAGGAAACAAAAATACTGAGGGGCGGAGACGAAACCATCTTCATCTTCACATCACCTGTTTCCCTCTCCAATTCACTTCATCCCCTCAAACACATCCCCCTCAACCATCAGAGAATAAAAGAGTAACAAAAACCCATTTCCATCAAAAATAGGTCCCTATACAACAACCCTTTCTCCATTAATCTAAACACTGCAAAAGGCAAAAAAAACCAACAAAACAAAACTACTCCACCAGCCGTGCACCACCACAGGGGAGGACCTCCGAGCCGCAGCCGCCGCCCCTGTCACTCACGCCGTCCACCGCCTCGCGTACCGCTGCGTCACCGGCCTCCTCACGCCACCACCGCCCAGAACAGATCTCTGACCGCCCAGAACAGATCTCCGCTTCTCCTCCATTTTTGGCCGCCATCATTGGTTTCTGCCTCCACGCACGCCCACCGTACCCCGTCTCGCCGCGCCGCTGCGTCGTCCCCTCCCGAGCCACGACCTCCGCCTCTGCAAATCCAAAGAATCGCAGATCTGGGTGTGCTTCCATCTCGGTTCGAGTCTCGCTGCGCAGCTCGCTTCCGTCACACCCCCTGCCACCGTCCGCCCTGCCGTCCAGCCGCGTGACGCCTCACCGCACACGTCTTCCACCACTGGGAGTTGCAGATCCGCGAGCTCCACCTCACTGTCCGCATCTTCTCCGTTGCGCAGCCACCTCCACTGTGTCAAGGTCCCTTCTTGTTTTTTTATCCCTCTGCACGATTGAGGGTTGAGGGTAAAGTGGAGGCTTTTGCTCTTTCCCTTGTTCTTTTTCTTTTCTTATTTCTTCTGCCCTTTTATTGTTTGAATAGGTTATTGGGTCTTCATGATTTTTGGTCTCTGTTGGGTTTGATAGTTGTATGGCCCAAATTTGTTGTTGGTTGTTATTATTATAAAACAAAAATAAAAATACCTTTTTAAAACAAAAAATATATATATATATAAAAAAAATCTCTTTTTAATTCACGCAACAATCTAAATCGAAAAATAATTGTGGGATTGCTTTGTGAGAGGTTTCACACTCAATTCCTTAGGTGCGAGATAGCTCTGTGGACGTATTTGCCATGTTCTACCTCGTTTAGGAGTTTCGACATAAAAAAATATTAAATAAATAAAAAACGAAAATACATAAAAACCTTTTAAAAAAAATCAAATCTTTATCAAAATTAAAATCAACCAACCAATCAAATCTTTTATAAAAGAACTACGTGGCTTTGAGTTTCCCATCGCACCCGGGAATACGTACGAGCAAGATAAATCATCTTGTCGGGCCAAAACTAAATTTTCCTTTTTTTTGTGTCTCTTTTTATGTTAAAATAATTAATCAAAAATATTTAAACTTTTCTATTTTTAGGGATGCTCTATGGACACGGTGCCATGTTCAGTCCCTTAGATTTGAGGTTGCCCTGTGGACTCATGTGCCATGTTCAACCTCATTTAGTTTTTATAAACAATAATTTTAAAAAAAACGTAAAAAATTAATAAAATATTTAAAATATTAAAAATAAAAGAATAATTCTTTCTTGTAAATAATTTTTGGGGTAAAATAAATATTTAAGAGGTTATTAAAATGATTTTTGCACAATTAACTTGAGGTACCGTTTTTAAACGGGCGACGTAGGGTGCTAATACCTTCCCTACTCGTAACCGACTCCCGAACTCATCTCTCTCTTTTTTAGACCAGTTTTCCTTAAAATAAATGGTTTTCCCAATGTTTTTCCCAAATAAAATATTGGTGGCGACTCCTCTTTTTTTATCCATCTTTTCGTGCCTTCCGGACGGGACGGTTGCGACATTATACAATGGGAAGAAAAATTAAGAAATAAAACGAGAAATTAACATTATTGTACTGTCAAGTTAACTGTTTGTATTTGATCAAAAAAAGTTAACTGTATGTATATAACTCTCAATTTTTTTATATTTATTATATATCTAATCATATTAATTCTTAATTTTAATTTGTTGATTTTAGTACCAATTCCTTTACTTTTTAACTTAACGACAAAAATTACTATTTAAATCAACAATAAATATAATAATAATATCTGAAATTTTATTGTTTGAATAATAATACAATAATACGATATAAGTTTACAAATTTATTAACTATTTAAAATGATAATAAAATAAGCACCAAAAAAATTGATAACGGAATATAATAAACAAAACTGAATGGAAAATATAAAAATAATGAGAGCTAAAATTTGGTAAAAAGTTATAATAATAAGGTAAAACTGAGTATTCTCTCCCTAGTGAGACGGCTTAGGTTTTTCTCTCCGTAATGAGACGATGACGGGTGTTTAGGGTGCGTTTGGGTAAATTCTTCATCTCTTTCGATAAGACTTTTTATATGAGAGCTTATAGTGCAGGAGCTCTTGATAAATTCATGAACTTCTCCAACGACTGGTATGAAAATAAATCAAAAATTTAGATGGGATGTCGTAAGTTATTTTTATAAGTTCTACCAAAACACATTATTTGTTAGAACATGTCGTGATAAGTCAGAAGTAATTAAATAAATAGTTCTCCAAACGCCACCTTATTCTTTGTTGTTTTTTCTCTCATCTCGTTGCGATGGAGTTTTGAATGGAGGGCTTGCGGATTGTAGAGGAGGAGGGTGCGGGTGTGGAGTACGATGCTGAGTAGAACCAGGGTGCTGGTATAGTCTATCAACTCTGCCTTGTGGGACGTTTTCTCACGGATAGACCTATACGAGTGCATGTGATGGGAAAGAGGCTGGCGGAGGTGTGGAGACCAGTGATGAAGGTTACCGTCACGGAGGCAGAACCTGGGCTCTTTCTTTTCCAGTTCTATCACATTAAGGACGTGGAAAGGGTTCTGGAAGGTGGTCCCTGGTCATTTGACAATTACTTGTTGATTTTGGGAAGGATGGATGCTGGGGACATTCTTGCTCAAATTCCATTATTTCATGTATGCTTCTGGCTCTGGGTTTAAATCCATGAACTTCCAGTAGGTTTCATGACTCCAGTTATCGGGCAGCATCTTGGCAACTTTATAGGAGAATTCCAGGAGTATGACAAAAATAATACCATAGGAGGAATTTGGAGAACCTATATACGTGTTCGTGTTAGGGTGGATGTGAGGAACCCTTTAAAAAAGGAGCAGAAAGTCAGAAAGCCATGAGGGGAATGGAGGGTGGTGAAATTTAAGTATGAAAGATCAGGAGTGTTTGTTTTTATTGTGGTCTTATTGGCCATACTGAAAAGTTTTGTGCAAACCTTATGAATGCTGGGCAGGATGGTGGTAGCAGAGGGTGGAGTGCTGAGCTGTGAGCAGATATGAGAATGGGAGGTTACGGCGGCGAGAGCAGGTGGCTGAGGAACACGAATGGTGGTTCCCATGATGATAGGGATTCGGGTAACGGTTTTGGTGGTGCAGGTGTACGTGATAATGTTGTTGGAGAAAATCATGGGGATCAGGATATAGTTGCGCGTCAATCTCGAGTGATGGCTACTCCAAGTCAAGTGCTGCATCAGGTTGTCATGCCTCCCGATTCGCATGCAATGATTGGGGTGACATTTGTTGGTCAAAGCAATGGTCAACCATCGCTACAGTATCCTAATGGTGATGAGAATTCTAGAATTATCAAGCGTCACAGGGAGCTTTCGGATTCTTTTGATGAATTTGATGATCCAGCTCTATCTATCAATACTCATTTAACTCATTTAAAGCCTTTTAAATTATATCATAATCGATTATTGGTTTCCCATAATCGATTATGGTTCAAAGCATATTTAAATTTGAAAATCTTAATAATTAATATTTTGATTACTCGTTAAACAGAGTTAAATGTCAGATTTTAACACATGTTTAAAAGCTTTTGAGACATGTTAAAAGTGTGTGTGAGACCAATATTAAATTGAGAATTTACTTATTATTTACACACTTTTCTAAAACAACCAATACAAATATTGAAATTCTCATTTTCCCCTTGTGTTGGTTTGCTTTATGAATTTCCTTTTCACGCTTTTTGCAGTTTGGTCCTTTAGACTTGAATTTGCATGTTGGTCCTTAGATTTGAATTTGTCCTTTTGTTCATCATCAAAACAAAAGTATATGTCAAGGCATATATCTACAAACTCCTCCTTTTTTATGATGACAAACATCTCATGAGGGATTTTCTAGCAAATAGAGTAAGAGCAATAAAATATATCACATTTCACAGTTTTGCTCTACTCCCCCTCACTTTATGCATTATTGAAAATATCTCCCCCTTAAGAATGCAATCATATTTGCCAATTGATATTTATCAATTTAAATTCTCTCCCCCTTAAGCATGCACTCATGTAACTCTCCCCCTTTTGTCATTATCAAAAAGCGGGAAAAGTACTATAGTTCTATCATGGCATATATCCACTAAAGTAATAAACCATTTAAGTGTAAGATATAAACCATGGCATGCAAGTTTAGAACTATCCAAGAGATATAAAAATGAAGTACGTGCGGAAGCAAAAATGCCAGGAATATTAACACAGTACAAGAGTTACACTTTATAACCACTTGATATAATGACCATTGTTCAAAAATTTCGAAAATTATCACTTGTTGGCCATTGTTATTAATTTTTAATCCATATAAAGCTCATATTTATCTCATAAATAGATTTAACTACAATTTAGCTTATCTCATAGAGTCATCTCGCCTATTTCAATTTTGGCATCTAGAGATGAAACATGCATACTTTCAAGAAGAGAGTTTTAAAGATATAACACGATTTAAAAGAAAATTCTCCTCCATGACTAGTATATAATCTTGTATATTTATACTTCCCTTATATGCAAATATTTCTCCCCCTTTCAAAAACAATTTTCGAACTTAACATGTGATTTATAAAATTGTCTCCAAGGTTCTTACTAATCGTCTCAAGTTGGTTTTGCATAAATATATTTATGTCGAGCAATCTGCTTTCATTTCGGGTAGATCCATCCTTGATAACGTCTTGGTTGCTAATGAGGTTATTCATTATTTAAAATGCAAAACAAAAAGGGAGAAAATGGGAGATGGCACTGAAAATTGATATTAGTAAGGCTTATGATAGGGTGGACTGGGGCTATTTACAGGCTATGCTAGTTAAGCTAGGCTTTGATTCTCGCTGTATTAATTAATTGGATCATGATGTGTATTAATTCTGTTACTTACTCTATTAGTATCAACCATGATTCTGTTGATCCTATTTATCCAGGGAGAGGTCTTCGACAAGGGGATCCTCTTTCCCCATATCTCTTTATTATTGGTGCAGAGGGGCTCTCGGCGTTAATAAAGAGAGAGGAGAGCAAAGAAGATTTGCATGGAGTTAAAATATGCAGGGGAGCTTCAATTGTTTTTCACCTGCTTTTCGCGGATGATGGTCTATTTTTCTTCCGTGCTAATGAGTGTGACATTACTACTATGAGGAAAATTCTGTATGATTACGAGCTAGCTTTTGGTCAATCTATAAATTTGCAAAAATCAGATGTCTTTTTCACTAACAATGTTTCTGTTGAGGCCCGAGAAAATCTTATGAGTCTTCTTGATGTTCGGGCGAATTTGGGTTATGGAAAATATTTGTGAATGCCTTCGGTGATTGGGAGAAAAAGAAAATCTACTTTTAATTTTTTGAACGATAGGATTTGGAAGAAGATCAACTCTTGGTGTGGAAGATTCCTTTCTAAAGGTGGTCGGGAGATCCTTATTAAGGCAACTCTTCAGGCTATTCCAGTCTATTGTATGAGTATTTATTTAATCCCCCCTCGTTGTGATGAGATTCAAAAGATGACGAACTCTTTTTGGTGGGGAAAAAGGGGCAATGAGAATAGGGGTATTAATTAGCTCTCTTGGGACAAAATGGTGATTCACAAGGAGCATGGTGGGAGGATGCAAACCTTTGGCATGCTCTCTTGACCTGTTTGTGCATTCAAAAGTGCTGGGATGATGCAAACCTCTGGCACCACATGGAGGCTTTGTTGGATGTGGCGGAGAGCGCTCCAGATTTTGTGTTCAAGTTATGCAGTAGTCTGAATGGTGAGCAAAAGGAGCATTTTGCAATGTTGCTCTGGAGCATTTGGAGGCACCGCAACGTCAAGTTATGGGATGATAAGGTGGAAGCAATATCTCAAGTTCTTTTCAGAGCATCTCATACATTGGAGGAATGGAAGGTTGCAAGAGTTTCTCATGAGGTCCATGTTAAGACCTCATAAGTCTGAGACACATTCCATGTGTAGGTTCTCTAAGTTTTGATGATTCCAAATAGATTAAGTATGGTAATATTGAACCATGTGAAATTACTGACATATTTGATAAGTGTGCAGGAAAACAGACTTAAGGTCACTCGTCTATTTTTTTGACTCGTCTAATTTTTAGTAGAGCTCAGTTTTTAGACTTGTCTGAGAACCACTCGTCTGAAATTCAGTCAAAGACCAAGTCAACGTTCAGTCAAGATTTGAGTTTACTTGATGACGTGGCAAGAAGCATCGATCAAATGCACTCAGTGGATCACTCGTCTAGTTTTTGGAATACGCTAGCACCCGTCTAGTTTTAGACTGCATGATCACCCGTCTCACCCATCTAAATTTCCAACACTGGTATGATGCCAGTTTGTCAGAAATAAAACCCAAGTCACCTTATTCAAATTAGATGCATTCCTTAAGGATCTCGAAAACCTCTGGACAATAGCTCAAAGGACATAAAATAAAGAACGGTTGTTTCATGGTTTTAAGGAATAAACACGCAATCTCTGTACCACAGCAGTAACTTTTTAGCTGTTTTAGTACAAAGTAAAAAGTGCTTTCTGGAAAGTGAACTGACTGTTGCACTGAAAGAGGAAAGCTCTCTGCTACAAGTACAAGAAGCCTGCTGCTGCATACTCTGAAACAATAGCTACTCAGAATAAAGTGTACTCTTGGACAACCTTGTCAAAGCACAACGTTCCTAAGCATTTAATGTTTATACAGAACGATTCTTGGGCATTAATGGTGTCTCAGAGGCTCAAATCAGAAGAACACACTTTCTGAAGCTGTGTCTACACGGATCTCTTGATTGAAGTCTTTAAATAGATCAAACAATGAAGATGAAGACAAGAAGTTGAATATCATTAAGAACACTACGCATAAGCATTTACTCTCTTCATTAACTTCTTCATTCTTTCATTGAATACACTTTCAATCATTTGATATTAATTCGCAGTCTTTCATACTTCATATTTATTCCACTCTTTCAGTGTGATCTTAAAGACTTTCAAGTTGTATTAATTACACAAAACCTTTTCATTCCTTACTGTGTTGAGCCTGAAGAAGCTAGGTGAGCAAATAATACTTGTTTGAGTGTTGAGCCTGAAGAGGCTAGGTGTGCAAAGAATACTTGTACTATAATTTACTCAATTATAGTGGAAACTTGGTGCTGCCAAGAAACTGGGCGTAGCCCTGTGGAATTTGGGGAGAACCAGTATAAACTCTTGAGTGATATTCCTCTTTGTAACGCCCTCCCTCAGGGCATTACTTACGTAACACATGCGGAATTTAAAGTAAAAGATAATTTGCTGGTTGCTTTCGGAAAATTTGTTTTCTCTTAAGTCAGAAGAATGGGGTATAAAATTTTCTTCTATAAGGATAACTCTGAAATCCATCATACATACATTTAAAATGTAAAGTCACGTTCGTAACAAAGTCACCATGACATACAACATTTCCCTAAGTTTCCACTTTCGGAAGAAAAGTTCAAACTACAGATGGATGTATATGACACTACATTTATCGACCTCTTTAGATATACAACCCAACTCAAAACTCCTAAGCTGGTCATTCTATCAAATATTCATTGGAGAGACCCCAATCGGAATACTTTCCCAACCACTAACACTAGGTCTTCAATTGACTTAGAAAGACTCCTCTCGCAACATCGAGACTAGAGTACCAAGGTACTACAAAGAAAACCCGAAGATACCGATATAATTGTAAGAGTGAGATACCATCATAAGATATATCCCACAACAACCATATACATGATACATACATCACAGAATCATATAAGCAGTTAAATCATGCATATACACAATATAACAGTGTTATATCATAGGGTCTCAAGCCCGCACAGCCAATCTTTCGAAAATATGCATGGCACTTCAATATCAGGCTCTAACTTAATCTCATGAGATATCAACACCGTTTTTCACTGGAGAAGAATTAGAGTTGGTCAAGCTCTAGCCCACCTGGGCAGTTACCCCCTTACCCTCATGCATTAAGGTCTCAGGACGGGCAACGTCACATGTGCCTCTTCACTCGGTTTACATGGACAGACTCCCAGATACCACCTTGTATCTGATATATTCATCAATAGCACGTCTGCTTGGGGAAATGCACATGAGAAAATATTTTATTTAAAAGGATTTATTTGTGTTCATTCTTTTCACCATCATCGGCCTTAAAGCTAACGACTTAAATCATCATTTCCCCATCACTTGAAAACTCAGAAGCATAGGACTCATAGCCCGAACGCTCAATCACAATGCCCAAGATCGTGGCCACAGTGAAGGGTTGTGGTCGTAGAAAACAACCTTCACCTTTAATCATTTTCATCACACGTGGTTAGAATACACAGTCCAACACAACGCGATTAGGACCTAAGTCCATAACATCATAACCAGGACTCGTAGTCCCGAATTCACACTGATTCAAGATCACGTGCACATCACTGAATACTAGAGGCGACGTCTCGCGTACTAGATTCTCTTTCTTAAGTACTTATTTTTCGTTCAGTGAAAAACAAATTCAAAACCGAATCCTCGATAACCTATCCAGGTCATCGGAAAGTTTCTAAAATATTTAGGAAAACCTTTTCTTTGAAAATCTTTTATAAAGCATCTTTGAAATTCTTTTATCTTTGAAATATTCCCCCAATAGGATATTGCCAAATAATCTTGAAAGTTTTCATTTGAAGACACATAGTTCGAAAATGATTTTTCTCTTGTATGACAACAGTTCACCAAAACCATTTCAACATTTAAAACAAGTACTTTAAGTTTAAAGGTATTTTGGAAAAGAACACCAATCCCTTCATCTTCAAAGCTTATTAAGGTTTTTAATCCTTATAACGGTTGAGCACAGACGCACGTCTGGCTTAGCAAACTTTCAATCAACAACAGTATATATCATCAGTTCAATGCTAATATCACAGTTGAAAGCAGTTCATCGCATATATGCATTATATCATTTAGAATAAGTACAGTTCAACATCAGATAATAGCACAACAGTGCAAGTACATTAGATAATCAAGTAAGCTCAATCAACAGGTAAATATCCA
Organism: Sophora flavescens; assembly: GCA_030762895.1. Lineage (NCBI taxonomy): Eukaryota > Viridiplantae > Streptophyta > Magnoliopsida > Fabales > Fabaceae > Sophora > Sophora flavescens. The sequence continues at coordinate 149,444,147 of CM061069.1, forward strand.
ATTAAACACTTACACACATGCATACAGTTATTGAATATCTTTAGGAAATCCCCTCTTACCTTAAGAAGGTAAGAGAATGCGAAAAAATAAACAGTTTCGCGGACGTTCTTCAAAGTTGGTTAGGATGCAAGTCTAGGTTTCAAGACACAAGGTTCAAAGGATTAGAACTCAATCGATAACTTAGGGCTAGAAGTTTCCAAAGCACATGCAACTTAGGGATTTATGATCCTTAAGTGCTAGGAGTTTAAAACATGATTACTTTAAACAAAGTTGAACAAAAATCCCACCAAGTTACACTTGATGGAGATTCGGCCTTGACCAATAAAATAGGCTAAGAACATTTAAAATTTCCAATCTCTTTGGTTTAGCATCCATTAATAGTAAGGAGCTCAAAACCATGATCACTTTGGAAAATGAAAAACGAAACACCCTATGTGACCTTTAAGATTCGGCCATCCTTGGGTTTTATGATAAAAATCTTTAAATTCTTCCAATCTCTTAGACCTTTTAGCATCCAATAACTTATGGAGCTCAAGTCTATGATCATCTTGAAAGCAACATAGTATTTTAAATAACAAAACTCATAAGCACATAAAGTAAGAACAATATAGGCTTATAAATAATTAAAGTATAATGACTTAAGTAAATGAATCATAAATGACATAAACATAAATGACATAAAGTAAATGACATAATGTAAATGACATAAAGTAAATGGCATAAATATAAATGACATAAAAGTAAATGACATAATGTAAATGACATAAAGTAAATGACATAAAGTAAATGGCATAAATATAAATGACATAAAAGTAAATGACATAATGTAAATGGCATAAATATAAATGACATAAAAGTAAATGACATAATGTAAATGACATAAAGTAAATGACATAAAGTAGAGTAAAAATCTTTAAACTTTCCAATCACTTTAGACATAGCATCCTTTAACATAAAAGAGCCTTGGTCAATGATCATTTTGGGAAAACAAATCTTTAAACTTTCCAATCACTTTAGACATAGCATCCTTTAACATAAAGGAGCCTTGGTCCATGATCATTTTGGAAAACAAATCTTCAAATACAAACTCACATTTGTAAAAGTTGAAACAAGATCCATCAAAACCATAGGCATGGTTCGGCCTCATTAGAAAGTAGAGGTTAGGAAACTTTGTTTTACACAACCTTTTATTATGTTAAACTACAAGTAAATACAAGACCATAGAAATTGGTTTCAACTCAAAAGGAGTTTTCTACCATTTTTGAGAGATTTTTGAAGATAAAAGCTCATATATGACATAAAGAAGAAACTTTAGAAAAAGATGAAGTTTTTAAAGAAAAGAATACATGAGAGGATTAACCTAAGCAAGAGGAACAACTTTGATGAAGAACACTTAGTGAAAAGAAGAAAAAAAACTAGAGCTTTGGAAGCTTGAAGTTAAGAAAAGATGAAAACTTAAGGGTTTTAATGGAGTAGGAGAAAGGAAATTGATGAAGTGAAGTTGATGAGTGATATTTATAGAGGAAAAGTGGAGGGGGCACGGTTTTGGAGAGGAAAGGAGAGAAGAAGATGAGTTGCTTGAAGAGAGGTTAAAGAGTTAATGTGATGTGATTGGAGAGAGAAAGTTGAAAAGTAAGATTTTGGGATGAAGTAAGGATTTACTTTTTCCTTAGGTGTGTCATAGGCATTTAATGAGACTTCCCATCAAGCATTTTCTCATCCTTTAGGGTTCTTTTAACTGCTTAAATACATAACCGGTTGCACATCCGATCGTATTTTCTGAAGGTTTCGTTCGGATAAAATATTATATTTTATTCCAGAACAACAAAATTCAAAAATTTACCAAACCCACACAAAACCTCATGAAAACACTAACCGTCTCGTTCACGAATTAAAATTTTGTCTCTAGCTCAGTAAACTTGTACTGGCAGAGAAAACGCAGACCGATTTTCGTCTAAATTTTCAATCGAAAATTTTACTATGACTTCACACAGTAAAACAACACAAGAAAATGATTTTATTTTAAATAAAATCATCCTCTGGATTTTATCAAAAATAAATACATTAAAGCATGTATTTACTGATAAAGAAGAATACGAAAAACAGGGTGTTACACTCTTCCCTTATCTCTTTATTTTGCTTAAGTATTATTCTGTTTAAGCTTTTAACTTGGAGAGTTAATGTTGTGAATATCAGACTCTGTTTTACTCTTCTATGTTTGTTTGCATGTTCTGTCTGAATATTAGACGTATCACTCGTCTGATTTTCTCTAATCTAAGTTCTGCTTGTTGTGCCTGCGAAAATCTTTTTAAGTAACCCAAAAAGTTGGTAAACACAATTCAACCCCCCTTCTTGTGTTAACTTTGATTATTTCAGTCCATGTGCAATTGCATGCTGCAAACACTGCTTGGGTTAGTCCACCTAGAGGATGGTTGAAGTGCAATATTGACGCAACATTCTTCAAAGACCAGAACCTGACTTCATATGGTTGTTGCTTGAGAGATGAGTTGGGTACCTTTGAGCTTGCCATGACTGGTTGGTATAGCCTTTTGGTTAGGGTCAAAGAAGGTGAGGCTGTTACCCTCTTAGCTGCAATGGACTGGGTCATTGGAAAGGGAATGCACAAAGTAATTTTTGAGATTGATAGTAAAATTGTTGCTGATGTTGTTGGGTCTACTAAGCATATTGCTGCGGAATTTGGTGATTTAATCATGCAATGTAGAGCCTTTCTTAGTTCTAGTTTGAATCTCAGGGTTAAGTTTATTAGGAGACAAAGCAATGTTGTTGCTCATAGTCTTGCTAGGGCGGCAACTAGATATCCTAGTCTTCATGTTTTTTATATTATTCCTTCTTATATATCTTGTTGATTTTATTGCTAGTGAAATGAAATAAATCCCTTTCAGTCAAAAAAAAAGAAGAAGATAAAACTGAGTAAAAGTATTTAGTTTTTGAAATTAAAAAAATAATGGGAAATAAAATTAAGCGTGAAATTTTAGTACTTGAAATAATAATTATAGGAGATGAAGCCTAGTAAAAAAAAGGGGTTTTTGACCAAACTGGGTTCCTTTTAGAAACTATTTACCAGTTTAGGGTTATTCTGAAACTATTTACCAATGGGGGTCGTTTTGAATATTTTATTATTTTTCGGACTGACGGGTCAAAGGCGCCACTGCAGATGGCGCCTTGGAAGGCGCCACTGCAGATGGCGCCTACACTTTTTATAAAAAAAAAATCAAAAGGGGAGGCGCCAAATGCAGTGGCGCCTCTGCCCCCCTCCCCTACGTACCTGCTAGCTACAGTAGCGCACTGTACCACTACTGTAGCAGCACTTTTTTAAAAAAATTTTTTTTTTTGACTTTTTTAAAAAAATAAAAATTTTATTTCTAAAAAAACCCATTCACCAAATAATGAACTGAATTCATCATATATTTGCACATACCTGACCTGATTATGGAGACACCGCGGTTTCTCTTGTATTATATATAATATAATGAGAATGACCTCTTGAAATAATAATAAAATATTCAAAACGACCCCCCATTGATAAATAGTTTTAAAATAACCCTAAACTGGTAAATAGTTTCTAAAAGAAATCCGGTTTGGTCAAAAACCCAAAAAAAAGTCGGTTCCAGAAAAATTAGAAATTTTCCACTTTTAACTTTTATGGCAAGCTTTTCATGGTTGGAATTTTGTAGGACACTACAACTCTACAAGGATAACCTGAACGACCAATTCAGCATCTACGTCGGCATTTTGAACATTTCCGTCATGTGCGAGAAGAACATCAGCGATCGCACTCTGCCGAGGAAGAAGAGGAAAAAAGCACGAAGGAAGAAGAGGGAGGGGAGGGGGAAATAAGGAGTTGCGTGTTTTTCATTTTTCACATATATTGCCCAATTGCCATTAATGAAAACTTGGTGTTCTCCGTACATTTCATTGTTTTGGGAAAAAAATGGGAAAAGGGACGAGTGCAGATTTTACCCGACGGATACGGGGGCGGGTACGGGTAGCACTCCCCCCGCCCCCGTATCCGTCGGGTAAAATCCGTACCCGTCCCCGTTTGCTACCCACGCGGGTATTTTTCGGGCGGGTATTCAGTGGGCTTCGTGGATATCCGCGGGTTTAAGGGTATCCGCGAATTATTTTTTCAAAAAAAAAAAAATACTCTTTTTACTTGAAAAATTGTTAAAATATGCATAATTCAATTTAAAATAACCATGTTCATACAAATAGATGTTAAGAAAGCATCAAAGCATTATCCAATTACAAAAGTTTCTAACAAAAATAATCAAATACATTTAGCAATTACTACATATATATAATAAAGGACATTTTAATAATTTAAGTAACGGGTGCGGGTATCCGCGAGCACGGATAGTGTGATACCCGCCCCCGCTGCGTTTATAAACGGGTATTGAAATTACCCGTTTATTTTACCCGCGGATACCCGTTTAACTACCCGTCCGGTACCCGTTGCGGATTTTATCCGCGGATATCCGCGGGTACGGTAAAATTGCCATCCCTAATGGCAGGCTTTTCATGGTTGGAATTTTGTAGGACACTACAACTCTACAAGGATAACCTGAACGACCAATTCAGCATCTACGTTGGCATTTTGAACATTTCCGTAATATGCGAGAAGAACACTGGCGACTGCACTCTGCCGAGGAAGAAGAGGAAAAAAGCACGAAGGAAGAAGAGGGAGGGGAGGGGGAAATAAGGAGTTGCGTGTTTTTCATTTTTCACATATATTGCCCAATTGCCATTAATGAAAACTTGGTGTTCTCCGTACATTTCATTGTTTTGGGAAAAAAAGTAGAAAAGGGGACGGGTACGGATTTTACCCGACGGATACGGGGGCGGGCACGGGTAGCACTCCCCCCGCCCCCGTATCCGTCGGGTAAAATCCGTACCCGTCCCCGTTTGCTACCCACGCGGGTATTTTTCGGGCGGGTATTCAGTGGGTTTCGTGGATATCCGCGGGTTTGCGGGTATCCGCGAATTATTTTTTTCAAAAAAAATATATACTCTTTTTACTTGAAAAATTGTTAAAATATGCATAATTCAATTTAAAATAACCATGTTCATACAAATAGATGTTAAGAAAGCATCAAAGCATTATCCAATTACAAAAGTTTCTAACAAAAATAATCAAATACATTTAGCAATTACTACATATATATAATAAAGGACATTTTAATAATTTAAGTAACGGGTGCGGGTATCCGCGAGCACGGATAGTGTGATACCCGCCCCCGCTGCGTTTATAAACGGGTATTGAAATTACCCGTTTATTTTACCCGCGGATACCCGTTTAACTACCCGTCCGCATTGCGCTTGGATTTTATCCGCAGTACGGTAAAATTGCCATCCCTAATGGCAGGCTTTTCATGGTTGGAATTTTGTAGGACACTACAACTCTACAAGGATAACCTGAACGACCAATTCAGCATCTACGTTGGCATTTTGAACATTTCCGTAATATGCGAGAAGAACACTGGCGACTGCACTCTGCCGAGGAAGAAGAGGAAAAAAGCACGAAGGAAGAAGAGGGAGGGGAGGGGGAAATAAGGAGTTGCGTGTTTTTCATTTTTCACATATATTGCCCAATTGCCATTAATGAAAACTTGGTGTTCTCCGTACATTTCATTGTTTTGGGAAAAAAAGTAGAAAAGGGGACGGGTACGGATTTTACCCGACGGATACGGGGCGGGCACGGTAGCACTCCCCCCCCCCGTATCCGTCGGGTAAAATCCGTGCACCGTCCCCCGCTTGCTACCCACGCGGGTATTTTTCGGCGGGTATTCAGTGGGTTTCGTGGATATCCGCGGGTTTGCGGGTATCCATGCAATTATTTTTTCAAAAAAATATATACTCTTTTTACTTGAAAAATTGTTAAAATATGCATAATTCAATTTAAAATAACCATGTTCATACAAATAGATGTTAAGAAAGCATCAAAGCATTATCCAATTACAAAAGTTTCTAACAAAAATAATCAAATACATTTAGCAATTACTACATATATATAATAAAGGACATTTTAATAATTTAAGTAACGGTGCGGGTATCCGCGAGCACACGGATAGTGTGATACCCGCCCCTCTGCGTTTATAAACGGGTATTGAAATTACCCGTTTATTTTACCCGCGGATACCCGTTTAACTACCCGTCCGGTACCGTTGCGGATTTTATCCGCGGATATCCGCGGTGCGGTAAAATTGCCATCCCTAATGGCGGGGCTTTTCATGGTTGGAATTTTGTAGGACACTACAACTCTACAAGGATAACCTGAACGACCAATTCAGCATCTACGTTGGCATTTTGAACATTTCCGTAATATGCGAGAAGAACATCACGATCGCACTCTGGCAGGAAGAAGCGCAAAACAGCACGCAGGAAGAAGAGGGAGGGGCGGGGGGAATAAGGAGTTGCGTGTTTTTCATNTTTCACATATATTGCCCAATTGCCATTAATGAAAACTTGGTGTTCTCCGTACATTTCATTGTTTTGGGAAAAAAAAGTAGAAAAGGGGACGGTGCAGTTTTTTACCCGACGGATACGGGGCGGGCACGGGTAGCACTCCCCGCCCCCGTATCCGTCGGGTAAAATCACTGCCCCCCGCTTGCTACCCACGCGGGTATTTTTCGGGCGGGTATTCAGTGGGTTTCGTGGATATCCGCGGGTTTGCGGGTATCCGCGAATTATTTTTTTCAAAAAAAATATATACTCTTTTTACTTGAAAAATTGTTAAAATATGCATAATTCAATTTAAAATAACCATGTTCATACAAATAGATGTTAAGAAAGCATCAAAGCATTATCCAATTACAAAAGTTTCTAACAAAAATAATCAAATACATTTAGCAATTACTACATATATATAATAAAGGACATTTTAATAATTTAAGTAACGGGTGCGGGTATCCGCGAGCACGGATAGTGTGATACCCGCCCCCGCTCCGTTTATAAACGGGTATTGAAATTACCCATTTATTTTACCCGCGGATACCCGTTTAACTACCCGTCCGATACCCGTTGCGGATTTTATCCGCGGATATCCGCGGGTACGGTAAAATTGCCATCCCTAATGGCAAGCTTTTCATGGTTGGAATTTTGTAGGACACTACAACTCTACAAGGATAACCTGAACGACCAATTCAGCATCTACGTCGGCATTTTGAACATTTCCGTCATGTGCGAGAAGAACATCACGACTGCACTCTGCCGAGGGAAGAAGAGGAAAAAAGCACGAAGGAAGAAGAGGGAGGGGAGGGGGAAATAAGGAGTTGCGTGTTTTTCATTTTTCACATATATTGCCCAATTGCCATTAATGAAAACTTGGTGTTCTCCGTACATTTCATTGTTTTGGGAAAAAAAGTAGAAAAGGGGACGGGTGCAGATTTTACCCGACGGATACGGGGGCGGGCACGGGTAGCACTCCCCCCGCCCCCGTATCCGTCGGGTAAAATCCGTACCCGTCCCCGTTTGCTACCCACGCGGGTATTTTTCGGGCGGGTATTCAGTGGGTTTCATGGATATCCGCGGGTTTGCGGGTATCCGCGAATTATTTTTTTCAAAAAAAATATATACTCTTTTTACTTGAAAAATTGTTAAAATATGCATAATTCAATTTAAAATAACCATGTTCATACAAATAGATGTTAAGAAAGCATCAAAGCATTATCCAATTACAAAAGTTTCTAACAAAAATAATCAAATACATTTAACAATTACTACATATATATATATATATATAATAAAGGACATTTTAATAATTTAAGTAACGGGTGCGGGTATCCGCGAGCACGGATAGTGTGATACCCGCCCCCGCTCCGTTTATAAACGGGTATTGAAATTACCCGTTTATTTTACCCGCGGATATCCGTTTAACTACCCGTCCGATACCCGTTGCGGATTTTATCCGCGGATATCCGCGGGTACGGTAAAATTGCCATCCCTAATGGCAAGCTTTTCATGGTTGGAATTTTGTAGGACACTACAACTCTACAAGGATAACCTGAACGACCAATTCAGCATCTACGTCGGCATTTTGAACATTTCCGTCATGTGCGAGAAGAACAACAAGCGATCGCACTGCCGAGGAAGAAGAGGAAAAAAGCACGAAGGAAGAAGAGGGAGGGGGGGGGAAATAAGGAGTTGCGTGTTTTTCATTTTTCACATATATTGCCCAATTGCCATTAATGAAAACTTGGTGTTCTCCGTACATTTCATTGTTTTGGGAAAAAAAAGTAGAAAAGGGGGACGGGTGCGGATTTTACCCGACGGATACGGGGCGGGCACGGGTAGCACTCCCCCCCCCGTATCCGTCGGGTAAAACTGCACCGTCCCCCCGTTGCTACCCACGCGGGTATTTTTCGGGCAGGTATTCAGTGGGTTTCATGGATATCCGCGGGTTTACGGGTATCCGCGAATTATTTTTTTCAAAAAAAATATATACTCTTTTTACTTGAAAAATTGTTAAAATATGCATAATTCAATTTAAAATAACCATGTTCATACAAATAGATGTTAAGAAAGCATCAAAGCATTATCCAATTACAAAAGTTTCTAACAAAAATAATCAAATACATTTAGCAATTACTACATATATATAATAAAGGACATTTTAATAATTTAAGTAACGGGTGCGGGTATCCGCGAGCACGGATAGTGTGATACCCGCCCCGGCTCCGTTTATAAACGTGTATTGAAATTACCCGTTTATTTTACCCGCGGATACCCGTTTAACTACCCGTCCGATACCCATTGCGGATTTTATCCGCAGATATCCGCGGGTACGGTAAAATTGCCATCCCTAATGGCAAGCTTTTCATGGTTGGAATTTTTTAGGACACTACAACTCTACAAGGATAACCTGAACGACCAATTCAACATCTACGTCGGCATTTTGAACATTTCCGTCATGTGCGAGAAGAACATCACATCGCACTCTCCGAGGAAGAAGAGGAAAAAAAGCGAAGGAAGAAGAGGGAGGGGAGGGGAAATAAGGAGTTGCGTGTTTTTCATTTTTCACATATATTGCCCAATTGCCATTAATGAAAACTTGGTGTTCTCCGTACATTTCATTGTTTTGGGAAAAAAAGTAGAAAAAGGGGACGGGTACGGATTTTACCCGACGGATACGGGGGCGGGCACGGGTAGCACTCCCCCCGCCCCCGTATCCGTCGGGTAAAATCCGTACCCGTCCCCGTTTGCTACCCACGCGGGTATTTTTCGGGCGGGTATTCAGCGGGTTTCGTGGATATCCGCGGGTTTGCGGGTATCCGCGAATTATTTTTTTCAAAAAAAAAATACTCTTTTTACATGAAAATTTGTTAAAATATGCATAATTCAATTTAAAATAACCATGTTCATACAAATAGATGTTAAGAAAGCATCAAAGCATTATCCAATTACAAAAGTTTCTAACAAAAATAATCAAATACATTTAGCAATTACTACATATATATATATATAATAAAGGACATTTTAATAATTTAAGTAACGGGTGCGGGTATCCGCGAGCACGGATAGTGTGATACCCGCCCCCTCTCCGTTTATAAACGGGTATTGAAATTACCCGTTTATTTTACCCGCGGATACCCGTTTAACTACCCGTCCGATACCCATTGCGGATTTTATCCACGGATATCCGCTGGCACGGTAAAATTGCCATCCCTAATGGCAAGCTTTTCATGGTTGGAATTTTGTAGGACACTACAACTATACAAGGATAACCTGAACGACCAATTCAGCATCTACGTCGGCATTTTGAACATTTCCGTCATGTGCGAGAAGAACACTGGCGACTGCACTCTGCCGAGGAAGAAGAGGAAAAAAGCACGAAGGAAGAAGAGGGAGGGGAGGGGGAAAGAAGGAGTTGCGTGTTTTTCATTTTTCACATATATTGCCCAATTGCCATTAATGAAAACTTGGTGTTCTCCGTACATTTCATTGTTTTGGGAAAAAAAAGTAGAAAACATTAGAACAATGGTGACTTGACGAGGGAGTTATTATTAAGTCTCTCACCCGTGAGTATGGAAAAAAACTGGCTGTAGCAGGTTTTTTTTGGATTAGAAACCAGTTTTAAAAAATTGTTACAAAGCCTTAAATTTAGTGAAATTAATATGTTATGCTGAAAAATCGTCACCACCTCCAACCTCCATCTCCCCACCACACCTGTAAGAAGACGAACCCATTTTTAACAATCCATGCTTTCATTGTTTTGTCTCTGGATCTCTATGTTTCTTTTTATATTCTAATAATATCCTCTCTTGTCTTCATTTCACACCCTCCCTCCCTCTCCTTCCTTTTTTGTACCACCGTCAATGGCTTGTTACTTTTTATTATTTATTTTGGTTACAACAAGACATATATTGAAAAAGAAAAGGAAGTGATTATTGGACCGGTGTTTGATGTGTGGGTTGTGATGTGAAGCTCAGAAGCTCAGATCCTGAGAGAGTGAAGGGTTTGGTTGATTTGAAGATTATAGGGGTTGTGGTTGGTTTGATTTCAGGGATAAAACATTTATCTAAATTAAAACTTTTATTTCCAGATTATGACAGCTTCAACCAACAATTATTTCCTCTAGAATAAAAAGAAAAATCAGCTAGATGCCTCGAGATTTTGCAGCTTGGGAACCAAGACCCGAGCTCATCGAAAAATGGCCACATTTCAAAGGACTTTGATTCATATACCAACAAAATGGCCACATATCAAGGGACTTTGATTCGTATACCAACACAACGTACGAGAGAAATTGAAGAAGATGAGGAAAAAACAAGAGAGAACATAAAGACTGTAGAGAGGAGACATCGGTATAACGTTAAGCCATTAATTGATCTGGTGTGAAGAAGCACCGTAAGCTTGGGTTGTTTGACCCCACTGGCATCTTTTAGAAACTATTTTTAGTTTAGGGTTATTTCGTTTTGGACACGTGACATATTTTATTTTTTTTCAATCTGACGGGTCAAAGGCTGACCTGCATATGATGCCTACCACTTAACAAAAAAAAAAAGACAAAAGGGAGGCACCACTGCAAATGGCGCCTTCCCTGCAGTGGCGCCTCCCCTGCATTGTACCACGTGGCATTGCAGAGGGGCCCCAGCCCCAACCAAAAATTGGACTCCTGCAATTTTAAAGGAATAACGCTACAAAAAAAATTATACTATAAGTATAGGGAGTAACGATGACATTAATGATAAAGTATCTATTTAAAACAACAAGAGGCAATAAAAAAAATCCTGTAATAATGAGTACCAAATAATATCACAGGAGCCATAAAAAATAATAGCAATAACAATTTACACCAATAAATATTCAGATCAGAATTATAATTTAGATCAGAAAAGCTAGTCTTCAAGGTTATAAAAGTCATAAAACGCCATACCAACTCCACACATGTAGCAGCACCGTACAACCTGCACGCTACACATGATCCATCATAAAAGCCCTTGAATTTTGTTAAACATGAGTGATTGAGTTTGTCTTTATTTACTGTCATTATGTGAGATTTTCCAGAACACACCCACATGCAAGCACATGCATGGTGCAGAGTCGGTTTCACATTTCTTGTTTGCAGAGTCTGTTGTACCTGAATTATTGTCATTACCGCTTTTAAGCTTACTTTAGTTATAATTTTCCACACAAAGTTGATTCTAATATCATTTTGATCTGATATTAGAGATATGCTGTTTTTTAAAAAAAGTCAATCTTTCAACTATTGCTTGGTAGCTCTAAATTATTCACTAAGATGAGCTACTTTTGGTTTGGTGACTTGCATCAATGCACCCAATAAAACTCACACATCATATTAGACAATTTCAATTAAAAAAGTGTATATAAAACCAATCCAAAATATTTTCAAGAGAAAATTGATATTGTTAATTTGGAATCATCGTCAATCTTTTTTCTTTAAAAAAGATGCAAGTTTATGTGCTTAATTAGGAATTACAAAATCAAATAACAAAAGTTATCACCAAATTCCGAAGAGTGTAAGATTTAGAAAAATAATTTAAAAAATATTGAGGGAAAGTTATCGAGATCATGTAGTCATCGATGAATACTACTATTATGGAGAGAAAACATTGTCGATAAAATATTTGGTAGGTACTATATTTTTTTACAGACGATTTGTTCGTCGGTAACTCAGATTTTGGCGTTTTATGACTTTTATAACCTTGAAGACTAGCTTTTCTGATCTTAATTATAATTCTGATCTAAATGTTTATTGGTGTAAATTGTTATTGCTATTATTTTTTTATGGCTCCTGTGATATTATTTGCTACTCATTATTACGGGATTTTTTTATTGCCTCTTGTTGTTTTAAATAGATACTTTATCATTAATGTCATCGTTACTCCCTATACTTATAGTATAATTTTTTTTATAGCGTTGTTCCTTTAAAATTGCAAGAGTCCAATTTTTGGTTGGGGCTGGGAGGCCCCCTGCATGTGGTACACTGCAGGGGAGGCGCCACTGCAGGGGAAGGCGCCATTTGCAGTGGCGCCTCCCTTTTGTCATTTTTTTTAGTGGTAGGCGGCATCTGCAGTGGCGCCTTTGACCCGTCAGATTGAAAAAAAATAAAACATGGCACGTGTACAAAACGACCCCCCATTGATAAATAGTTTCAGAATAACCCTAAACTGGTAAATAATTTCTAAAAGGAACCCAGTTTGATCAAAAAGCCCATAAGCTTTTTGAGGGAACCAATACAGACGCAAAATTAATCTCAGCCACCTAATTTTTAAATTAATAAATATAATGGTTATTTTGTCTTCCTCGTTAGTAGAGGACTTAATAGCTTCCTCACTTTAGAAGTCACGTCATATTGTGTAACTTTGGCTTTTAAAACAAAAAAAGCAGATATTGTTTTCAAAATAATTTTTTTCAAATTACTCTTGACAAACAAGTTTTTTTATTTTCTTGTTTTTAAAAACAAGAAAACTGTTTTCAAAAACACTAAACAAACAGGGCCTTATTATTTTTGTGTTTTTTCCCAATCGAGTCAGAAACAACCAATCGGGTGTGGTTGTTAATTTCGTTGGCCCAAATATGTGGTTTGATTCAATGTATGTATTTTGAGCTATTACCCAGATATGTATATTGACGAAAAAAGAGTCAAAACAGGCCATTCAAAAATAACAAATGGTGTATTACCAACAAAAAATAAATAAAATCTGACAAATGGTGTAATAAAGTTGAGCTTATCTAAAAGTTACTTTTCTGACACAACACTAATGCATAGGAATTATATGAAGGCAGTGATTAATTTTATTTTGTTTTTTCATTTTAAAAACAAAAAATTAACAGTTATTACTCATAAAGCATAATAACATTTACCATCACTCGTTAATGGCTTTTTAGCAAGTCATTTAAAAAAAAACTTAGGAAATAATAAAGCATAATATATATATATATATAATTTTTTTTTATAATAATTACTTTTTTTGACTAAAAATATAATAATTACTTATAAAATAAAAAAATTCATATTAAAAGAAAATTTATATTTTATAACAATAATAAGTATAAATCATTATGCTAATAATTTAGCTACATAAAAAAAGTATAATAGTAGATGAATTTAATAAATGTTTGTTACAGTAAAAAAAAATTGGTTGTTACAATTATTTTGTTATCATTAATAAACATATTAATTATTTAATTATCATTAAAACACCATCTTATATTTATTAATGACTTTTGGACTGGCCCATCAACACATTACGGAGACCATATGCAAAATCGGCCCAACATATACCCACCAACACAAACAAAATGAGGGCCTCATTGCTCTGCCCCAAACCCGAATGGCTTCTTCCCTACCCGACTTCCTACCCTAACCTGGTTTCCCATATCGCCCATACCCAGCTTTACGATCATCCAAACTACCACAACACGTACAAAAGTCTGATTGCTGCGACAACACCCAGTACACATTACAGTGGTGGAGCTACCACCCTTATCAACCTTTATGGGCTACACACAACATGTCGAAGCCTCCGCCATAAACAACCAAACTCCAAAAGCTAGAGCCAACTACCACCATCCACGGAAAAGTTACTGAACATAACCTATTAACACTAATAGGCGGTTCCTTAATGCTAATCATTTAAAAAGCTTGCGAAAAATATATTTTGCGAAAGTGTTCAAAGAATTGACACTTAAGAAACATATGTTTTCTGCAAGTGCATTTTACTTTTTCTTTTTTATTTTATATAATTAATTATTACTTAAACATAATTAATTGTAATAACCATATTGATTTTAATTATCACTAATAATAATTAGTTTTTAAATCATGGTAAATTTTTATTTATATGATTTTAAATATTATTAGATATTAGTTATATATATCGTTATGATTAACTCAATAGTGATGCACCACTGCTCCACTCTGGAGAGTGGTGCACGACGCCTCCTCTTGATCCCTCTAATAACTCACAACCTTTGTCACCACCCCACCATATGCCACCGCTGGCCGTCACTCATCACCCTTGCTTGTACGAGACTAATAAAATGAGACTAATAAAACAAAAAGCGATGGATACCTCGTCATCGGAGAACTCTGAGAAATATTCACTAGCGCCATTGACGTGAGGGAGAGGGAGCTCCTCTTAGACATTATTTGAGCTGTTGAACTTGAACGAAAGGAGCTGCTGAGATACAAGTAATTAGATGAAGATAGTCAAACAAGTTTGAACAGTAAGTAGAAGGCACCTTACCTCGTCGTCGGAGAATTCTGAGAAATATTCACTAGCACCATTAACGAGTTGAAATTGAGCTGTTGAAGACGTCATGCTCCCGAGGGATGTAATTACTTGTGCCATTGACGAGAAGCTCCTCAGTTGAAATTGAGCTGTTGAAGACGTCATGCTCCTGAGAGTTGTAATTACTTGTGCCATTGACGAGAATTGAGTTGTTGAAGACGTAATGCTCCTGAGACATGTAATTACTTGTGCCATTGATAAAGACGAAGAGTATTCTCTCTGTGTGTAACAATGATGAGTCTGTTACAGTTGGTTATGCTTTTTTCTCCCACCACCTTTTAGGGTGTGTAATGAGTATTTGTTAGCCCATGCTGTCATTTGAGTGAATGAATTCAACTATTTCGTCCCTAAACATTAAAAAAAAAAAAAAAATGGTTGAGATAAGTATAAATAATATTCCCTTTTTTTTAATTTAAAATTTCTACACACAAATTAAAAAAACATTAATTTATTTATATTTGTATCAAAATACCCTTATTTATAGTACTATTAATTAGTTACAAATTTCAATTGTATTTACTCCACGCTTCACTAGAAAGGGACACATTTTATTTGCTCAAAAAAATATACATTGATACGTGCCACTTTTGTTTTGGAACATGTAACATTTATGATTGAATTTAAGTAGAGAATGTTTAATATATTTTCAATACATTTCTCATTAATTCTATTAGGATATATATATAAAAAAATTTTATCAAATATATCTTGTATTTATAAAAAAACCATTGTTTTGAAAAAAAACAAAAAGTTAAAATTAGCAAAGAAACAGAACCAAGGAGTATATGTTTAGTTCCCCACACATTATCCGCAAGGCCTCGGAAGCAAAAAATTATCAGAAAAACCAAACGGGTACTTTTATGCCTCCATTTTAATATATATTTTTTTTTATATATAAGGATCAATTGAGAATTCCATTCGTATAGGATGAAAATATTATTTTTAATTTTTTATTTTGAATGATTGATTTAATAAATTGTTTCATACATCAAAGGAACAAATGTAGAGGATTTTTTGTCTTAATCTTAGTGAGGTAGGGTTGCTACATTAATATCATTCAATTTAGTTTCAGCATGTTGCTTATTAGATATTTAATTGAGCACAACTATTTATTTAGTACGAAAATGTCGAATTAGAATCCTCTCACTTTAATTAATAAAAGTCACCTAACTTTCAATGATTGCCAACCATTAGATTGATCTAAGGAACCAAATAAATGAATAGAATTTTAACAATAAAATAAAGTATTTACGAGTTAAGAAAATACTTAGAAATACTAAAAAAATTAGAACAGAAAAACTATATTATTTACCAACAAGAATTGGTTAGAAGAAGGATAAAAGGATTAAAAATGGAATTAGAAAATTACATAGGATAATGGGACTATCTGAAGAAATAGAATCAGGATTCAAAGAATTAGAAAGACTAATGAAAGAAATAAATAGAAATATTATTCAACTAATTGAAAATATAGATAAAATTGTAAATTATACTTACAATAAAATACAAAAAGGACAAAACGAAATAAAAAATATTAAAGAAACATTATATAATATAAGCAGAGGAAAAGAAATAGATGAAAATGAAGATATCATTAAAATAAGAATTATTCTAGAACAACTAGAAAACCTTTTGAAGTATGAAGAAAATAATAGATGCATAACAAAAAATGAATTAGAAGAAATTTTAAAAGCAGAAAACTTAGGTAGATTAATAATAAAAAAGGAATTAAGTCAAGAACCATCAAAAATACCTACACCTGTATCTTCATGGAGAGGATAAAGGACGAATATATGGAAACATTAAGAAAATCAAACGATATAGAAGAAATACAACAATTATTAGAACAACTTAAAATAGTTGAAGAGGAAAATAATCAAATACACAAACTTGAAAAAATCGATAAAAAAGATATAGAAAATAATGAGAATGAAGAAATAATTTTAAATTACAGTTCATCTTCAGAATCTGAAGAAAACCATATAAGAATGGAAAAAGGAGAATATAGCGGAAAAAGTCCTAAAATAAAATGGGAAGAATATAAATATACACCCGATGGAGCTTGGGATAGATACGAAGAAGAAACCATGTATAATAAAGGATGCGCAAGAAAAAATAATAATAAATGGACAAAAATTCAAGGAGAATTTAAACCTCGATATAATAATACAGGAAATATTATAGACCTCGATTGTATAAGAAATAAAGAAGAAGTCTTATTAAGATGGACTAATGAAATAATATTAATGATCTTAACTGATGAAAGATTTAAACAGCTAAACTTTATAGAAACCAAGAATTTTGTAACATTTAAAACATGAAATGTACAAAAGTTTTTAGTAAGAATTAAGGATGAAGACTAGATTAAGTACAGAAGAATGGTAGATAATAGCTCGGATTATGTTAAGTTAATAATGACACTAATACATCAAGAATTCTTAGGATATAATCTGATGGAACAAAGAGAAAAAACAAACAAAACTCTAATTGAAAATACCAAGTCACATCTAAATAGAATGCAAATATGTGATATGTGCCAGATCGAAAGTTTCATCTGCGAATATCAAAAATACTATTATCAATTAGATGAAGATACTAAAGAAATATATAAATATATTTTTATAGATAAATTACCTTATCCATTAAATTCAAAAATTAATAAACTTTGGGAATCAAGACCTGAAGAAACAACAAATACTTTATGAGGAGTTATTAAACTCTTATATCAAGAGCTAAGAGAACAATGTTTGAATAGGGAAACAATAAGACAATTGAATAGAGGAAGTAATGTCATTTGTTGTGACATTCCAGAAATAGAAAAACCAGGAAAATATGGTTGTGACAAAATAATAAAAAGAAAAAGAAAATACTATAAGAAGTCAAACTTACGAAAGACTTATCCAAGAAAGAAGAATTATTATAAAATACTAAAAAGAAATATTTTAGGAGAAAGAAATCAACACCAAGAAAATATTGCCCAAAAGGAAAAAATAAATGTGTTTGTTGGATATGTAATGTCGAAGACGAAGGACATTATGCCAACGAATGCCCTCAAAGAAAAGATAGAGATTTTAAAGAAAAATCAAAATTAATAAAACAAGTTTTCCAGATATATGAACTTGAACGATTAGAGGAAGAATTAAGTAATTCAGATGTAAGTATATATGAATATTCAGAAGATGAATTATTTTCAGAAGAAAGAGAATCCGAATAATACATATATAAAAATACTAATAGAAAAAGGTAATAAAGAAACAGAAGCCTATATAGATACTGGAGCAAGTCTTTGCCTTGCAATAGAAGCCCTTATTAATAATTGGGAAACACTAGAAAAGCCATTAAAAATACAAATTGCAGATGGATCAATACATCCTCTGTATTGGATAGCAAAAAGAATTACTTTGGTAATACAAGAAAAGATATTTATTATACCAACGATATATAAACAAGAAACTGGAATAGATATAATTATTGGAAATAATTTCTTAAGACTTTATGGACCATTTTGCCAACATCTAAAATATATTACTCTGAAAACACCATATATTTATCAGAAGCAAAAACGAGAAATTATCAAAATACCAATTATTCATTATTCTGCACGTACTTATTCATCAAAGTTTCAACAGCTGAAACGTGGTGAGATTATTAGCTTAATTTGCACAAAAATTCGTCATGCACTAATAAATTTAGAACCAAATAGAATAATTCTAGCTCATCTAGAAGAACTTTTGGACAATGTTTGTAGTGAAAACCCTTTAGATCCAAAAATTAACAAAAATACTGAATTAGTTGAATTAAAATTAAAAGACCCGACAAAAGAAGTAAAATGTAAACCAATGATTTATACAAAAATAGATAGAGATGAGTTTGCAAAAGATATCGAAGAAATGTGTCAAAAGGGATTAATTAGACCATCAAATAGCAAGCATTCTGCACCAGCTTTTTATGTAGAAAACCATAATGAAATAAAAAGAGGAAAAAGGAGAATGGTAATTAATTATAAACAAATTATTGATGCCATGGAAGGAGATGCCTATTTTCTCCCAAGAAAAGACTTAATTATTGAAAGAATTAGAAATATGGATTGGTTTAGCACTTTTGATTGTAAATCAGGATTTTATCAAATTAGATTGACTGAAGAATCAAAAGCTTTAACAACATTTAGTTGTCCTCAAGGACAATATGAATGGAATGTACTGCCAATGGGATTAAAACAATCACCAGGAATCTTCCAACGAAGGATAGATTCAATTCTCAAAGAATTCAAAGACTTTTGTCTTATCTATATTGATGATATATTAATCTTTTCTAATAAAGGATTAAATGATCATTTTGAAAAAATAGAGTTAGTTCTTAATAAATGTCATGAACATGGAATAGTTTTAAGTAAAAAGAAGGCTGTTTTAGCCCAAAATAGAATTAATTATTTAGGATTAGAAATTGAAAAAGGAAAAATAATAATGCAGCGACACGTATTAGAAAAACTTCAGAACTTTCCAACGAAATTAAAGGATAAAAAATATTTACAAAGATTTCTTGGACTATTAACATATATTTTAAATGAAGGTTTCATCGGTAATCTTGCAGCAGAAAGAAGAATACTTCAACAAAAACTGAAGAAAGATGTCCCTTGGACATGGACTGATGAAGACGATAGACTTATTATAAAAATGAAAGACTTATGCCAGGATCTTCCTGAGCTTTATCATCCATCGGATGATGATATAATAATTATTGAGACTGATGCCTCAAATGACTGTTGGGGAGGTGTTATGAAAGCAAAACCCCCTGGTTACAAAAATGAATTACTGTGTCGATACATGTCTGGAACTTTTTCAGACAGTGAAATTAATTATCCTACTCATGAAAAAGAAACACTAGCTTTGATCCGTATGTTAGAAAAACATCGGATTTATATACTGGATAAGGACTTTATTGTCCGAACCGATTCTACTTATGTTGCAGGTTTTAAGAAATTAGACCATAGAGGCACTTACAAACAAGAACGATTGATTAGATGGCAAATGAAACTTTCCGAATACAATTACTCAATCTCTCACATTAAGGGAGATAAAAATGTTCTTGCATATATATTATCAAGAGAATGGAGCAGCAAACAATTGAAGATATAAAGAAGCAGATTCAATTACAAAGGATGCTGGAGAAACAAAAGATAATGGAGCTCGACCTAATCAAAGCCAACATTGAAGTACTGGAGTTTCAACTACAGGCAAAAGGAGAATCTGTCAAAGAAGATCCTATGAAAAATATAAAACAACAGTGCAGGAAAATACTAAAGAAAAAATGGTACGCCATTTTTAATGGACCACACCAGTGTTTTATGATGAATGGCACAAAGCGGCCCTCACCGCATCGACTCTCAGGAGTTCATCACAAAGGATTTCGTACCAAGGAAGAAGCTGAGAAAGCTTTGATAGACTATTAAAAAGAACATGACAAGGGCAAAGAAGTTTATCTTGGCCCAAGGACTTTCTCCGAAACAATAAGAATTCCACCAGAGCCAAAGACTTCATTGAAAATACTTGGAAGAATTCCTTCTTCCATTGATGACTACCAAATTACTTCAAGAAAAGACCATGAACTACAAGTCCAATTTTCTAAAGAAAAGTTTCATGAAAACTTAAAAAGACTAACCAACTGGTCCGAGAAAGAAAAGATTAATTGTTTTTATATGGTTAACCGAAACATTTTCGGAGTTAAAGCCATAATTACTCCTGGAGCATCATCGATTCTTACATTTAATATGTTCCAATTCGGACTTATTGGATGTCTTTATTTAAGCCAAAACCTAGAAGAAATCAAATTGTTCCTATATAGCCTGAAAGAAGCCATCCAAAATTACAAGAGGAATGTTGCCAAGGATAGAACTATCTTTTTGAAGTTCTATTCGACTTATCCAGACTTTACCACTAAGCAACCATCAAAGACCTTAATCTTTATTGGAGTTAGCAATAACAGCTTTTCCATGAGAGATGAACCGACTGGAGAAGATTATGATGATGAAAAGATTGTCACAATTCTGGCTAATCAACTGGCGAGTATTTTTACTCAATGTCAAATTATTGGAAAAGACTCCTTCATCAAAGCAATGTACAAAGGACCACATACTTTGCTCCTTAGCAAGACAAGTAGAAAATTGATTAGAGAAAGGGACTTGGTACTACTGACGAATTTTGAAGTACCTTTCTACACACTCTAAGGATTGTCAATGAATTATCAGCCAGCTGTCCTCAACTTGCTGTGCTTAATGATTAAAGAAAACGGGAATCATGCCTGTGAAAGATGCGTGGTAAAGGACTGTCGACAAGAAGATAAAGACTCGGATGAAGCAATAATTGAAGAATGACGTGAGCACCTACGTCAGCATGTGAATTATTGGAAGTCTGATTAAAAGACTCAATAATGTAAGGACTTTCTTGTAAATTACCTAGCCTTCTCAAGTGTATAAATAAGTCCTCTTATGCTAAGGCAAATCAGAACTTGAAAAGGAGTTTCAATTCTCACCTCTCTTCTCTTTAAGAAGATTTCTAGCTCGAATCCTTGAGAGTGGATTCAAAATAGTTCTATGTACTTCAACCACTGATCATAAATAAACACTACTTTCATATATTTCTCTACTTCATTACTTCATTACTCGTTGTGATCGAATCTCAACTTGACTAGACTAGAAAGTGGGGACCAATAAACTCAGATATAATTTCAAAGAACCCAAAATCAGGTATGACTCATCACCTATTTAACTTCAGTTATTATTAGAAATTAATCATGTCTGAAATAGAAAGAGAAAAGATTGATAACACTGATGTTGAACATATACAAATTACTGAAGAAGATGGAAACTATGAAGGAAGTATTTTAATAGATCCAAAATTATTCCAAAAAATACAGAAAGAAGACTTAAACTTGGCTAAAGATGCAAATATGAAGAAATTAGGAGGAATAATGAAACGATTTAATCAAAAAGAGAATATAATATACTATGGAAAGATCATTAATGAAACCCCAATAGATATATCAGAAACAAATGGAAACACTTGTATTCAATTATTAAACAAAAAGAAATTAATAGATCTAACAAGAAGTTTAAAGAAAGAAGCACATAGAAAGAAGATTGGTTATATTCATATAGGAGCTATACAAGTTTTAATAAAAGCAACTTTCCAGGAAGGAATAAATTCACCTATAGAACTAGTTTTAAAGGATGATAGAATAACGGATCCGAAAGACAAAATATTAGGAGTAATTGAAGGGAACTTAGCTTATGTTAAGTTAAAATTTGAAATACACCCAAATATTGGAATACCATTAGATACTCAAAGATTAGACCAATCTTTAACTATGGAACATAGATTTTTGAGAAATAATTTAATGAGACCAGGAGACAAAATATTCTCAATTACTTACTGTGTCAATTGTGCACTAACAAATTCTCATCATAGTATTACTTTTAGAAATAATGATAGAAAAGATATACCAAGACTTTTTGAAGAAATAGGAAAAATTTATTATCCTAAAAGAAATGAATTAACTGAACTAGGAATTTCTATAAGAAATCCAAAATCACTAAGTTTTAAACAAATCCCGAAACCAATTACTTTTCCTGAAACAGAAAACAATAAGGAAGACGAAAACATAAATAAATTATCAAACTAAGTAAGAGATTTAGCACAATATTTGAGAAATAGAATATGAATAAAGGAAAGAAATTAAGAGATATTTATGAAGAAGCCTATAATAAAATAAACCAGGATAAAAAGAATATTAAAGAAATTATGATTATTTATGATAAACATCTTAAAAAGGATAAAGAAGATAAAAATCGAAAAAATATAGAAAAATATATTATGGAAAAAGAAAAAGAACTCACTAATCTAAGAGATAAAAGAGAAAAATATAAAAGACAAATAATAGAAAGAATAGAGAAAATAGAAAAAATGACTCAGCCATCATCTAATTACTTTAGATTAACTGCACCATCTTTCGAAGATAGTGACATCGAATAGTCAATGGAAATATATTCTGAATTTGATGAACAAACAGAAAATGAAATAATAAGTGTATTAGTAATGGACTTGCCTACTGATTGTAAACAACTAATAATTGAAAAAATAAAAGCCCAAGTCAGGCAAGAAGATTATCATCTTGCAATTATTTTGTTAGACATAGAATGGAGTTATATGGAAGAATTAGGATTAGCTTTTGAATATGATAGATTATCTGATTCTGACATATACGAAGATTGAGATTTATTAGATGATTAAATGGATCAAGAAATATTAAGTATTTTGGTTATGAAAATACCCAAAGATTGTAAACAAATAATAATTAACAAATTAAAACACCAACATTGACAAGAAGAACTTTATTTAAAACAGGTACAACAAAGAGTACAATTAGCATTTTGTAACGAAGAACGAAGACAGATAATTCAAGAATTTATAGAAATAGACGAATCTATTAGTGAATACGAGTATGAATTATTAGTAACTCAAATTATGTATGAAAACTACCCAAATTATGTATAAATACTACTCTGAATATAAAAATAAAATATATTTTTATAGACTTTATAGAGTGGTACCGAATTGGTATCAGAGCTCGTAGATTCAATTAATAATGAATTCCCAAAGTATAGAAAAATTTGTTCATTATTTAAGTATGATAGATCTAACAAACCAAAACAGACTAAAGGAATTAGTACAAGAATTAAAAGATGAAGCCACTGATACATGTAATAAACATATGGAATATCACTGTGAATACTGTGACTGTAGAGAATACGAGAGAAAAACAGATTTAATAAAAATCATAATTAATAAATTAAATTTATGGATAGATCAACATGAACCATAGATCCAACGACCTATAATACCCAAAGGCACCTGCCTTTGCGCACCCAAACGGCAGAGAATTCAAATCCGAAAATGTCACAGCTATTTACATTGAGCGAATTAATCATTCCAATCTATTAAGTTTTGTACCAATAACCAAAAAGTTATTTGTATTAGGATTTAATCATTCACAGGTCTATTTGATTCGGATTTGAGTAAAAAATCAAACAAATACAATCAGTTCGGTTCGGATCGGGCACGAGTGTTTTCCCCATGAAATCCGAACCAAACCAACCCGTCCAAAAACGGGTTGGATCGATTCGGTTCTGATATAATCCGATAAAAAATAAAAATAAAAATAAAATGAAGAAATTGCTCCAAAATTACATTTGTTCAACATTAACCATGGACTCAAACAAGCGAGAATATGAGGAAGACGACGGAGCGTGGCAAGTGGGCGAACGACAACTGAGCTCGGTGCAGGAGCGGCAGAAGGTTGTTGGAACCAAAGTGATTTGGATTAATAATCTCCGTGTTTCGATGTTAACAAAATGGATTAAATTTGCATGGTAAAGTTTTAGTTGAGATCTAACATGCTCTATCTAGTCTTGCAGGAATGTTAAAATTATATAAGTTATGGAAATCTTGAATATGTTTCCTTATATAAGGTTGTTGGAACCAAAGTGATTTGGATTAATAATCTCTGTGTTCCGATGTTAACAAAAAGGATTAAATTTGCATGGCAAAGTTTTAGTTGAGATCTAACATGTTTTATCTAGTCTTGCAGGAATGTTAAAATTATATAAGTTATGGGAATCTTGAATATGTTTCCTTATATCTGCTTGGACTTAGATTGAGAATCCGTGTCATTCATATAGATGAGCTGCTCAAAACGTATGGTATATTTATTTATATCTTTGAGTAGACGAGATAATAAAATATTCTCAGTAGACGGGAACTGTAGTTTCAATAAGAAGACGAGCTTAAATGCCACGTCAGCAGATGGAGATCAAAATAACTCACTGAAATATAGCAAGTCCAAATACTTGATAGTAGACGAGAGGATATGCCACGTCGGCAGACGAGCGAAAAGAAAATTACGAGTCTAAAGACTTGGTTTTATCCAAGAGCGTGTAGACGCAGATTTTAAGTAGACGAGCTAATTTTCTTATATGTTTTTATATGCTTCATCTAACTAAGTAAATGTTGCCTCGACCACAAAGAAATATTTATTTCAAATGATTGATATTTATTTCAAACGAATGTTGGTCCTTGCTATTTGTTTTATCTGTTTTAATACTTTGTTTCTTTGTGAGAGAAACATAGTACCATCAAGGAAATGCAAAAGGCAACATAGTACAATGGGAAATGCAAAACGATCTGTACCCTATCACCTTTTCTGTTGGAATAGTTGGAATTTTCACAAATGAGGAAAGACAGTTTTTCAAGTTGCAATTGCTCAGAGTTGTGACCCTCCATTTCATGCAAACGTGATAACCGAGAGTACATTTCACAATGGCCACGATCAAGCTATCAATCACAATGGATATTATGCATTTAATGCTATCTCTAAACGGGTATATTCAAAAAAACCGTTGAAGATTTTCAAGTGAAGAAGAAGGCCACTATAAATAGAAGACCTCAGTCACTGAAGAACAACTTTTGCTAGGCCGAACTTTTCCAAGCTGAATTTTTGTCAATCCACAAGTTCTCATTCTTTTATTATTTCAAGAAGCAAAAGTCTGTAATTCTTTAGTTTGAATATTGTTGTAATATTCAACAGATCTAAAACTTTCATATCCTCACACATAGTGAGTTAGAAGATCAAAAGTAAACAATCTCTTTGTTTAGAGTTAGAGCTTGAAGAGGCTTAGTAAGAAAGGAATACTTGTAGCCTGGAGAGGTGTTGAATACTTGTTGTAATCTATTTGGATAAATAGTGGAGTAAAATCTTCAAGTCGAAGGGACTGGACGTAACTCTTGGTTGGAAGAAAGTGAACTGGGATAAAATACTTGCGTCAGTCTTCTAATCCCTTAACTTTTACAGTTTTATTTATTTATACTAACTGTGGGGATTTGAACTTGATTTTGTTAAGCTTTTAAAAGATCATTTTGTGTGTGCATTTGCGTTATATTCTTTGTGTAAGAAAATAAGTTTTTGAAAAAGGTTGTTTTCGAAAATTATTAACAAATACAATTCAACACCCCCTTCTTGTGTTTAGTTGTGTCAACTTCAGTTGGTATCAGAGCCCAGCCTCGAAAGGGTTGAGCATCTAACAAGTGCTGAGGGAATACGATCCAACAACCATGGATGCAAAAGGACAAGCTATCAACAGACCTCCCCTCTTTTATTGAACTGATTATGATTACTGGAAGAAGAGGATGATGGCCTTCTTGGATGCACAGAACATATATATTTGGGATTTGATTGAAACCGGCTACACAGAACCAAAAAGTGAAGCTGGAGCTGCTGTCCCTAGAGTCCAATGGACTCAAGAGCAGAAAAATCAACATCAGTTCAATCTAAAAGCTAAGCACTATCTCATGTGTGCTATTACTATATCTGAACATGACAAGGTTCACAGCTACAACACTGCCAAAGAAATCTGGGATACTCTTGCCCTAGCTCATGAGGGTTCATCTCAAGTAAAGGAATCAATGATAAGCATGCCGGTTCACCAGTATGAACTATTTAAAATGGCAGATCATGAAACAATAGATCAGATGTTTGAAAGATTTCAAACTATTAGCAACAGTCTCAGATCTCTCGAAAAAATATATGAAAACAGAGACCATGTTAGAAAGATTTTGAGAAGTTTATCCAAGCAATGGAGACCCAAGGTTTCTGCTATTCAGGAAGCCAAAAACCTGAATACTCTTTCGCTAGAAGAGCTTCTTGGATCTCTCATGGTTCATGAACTTGAACTGACTGAAGAAGACAACTCCAGAAAAGGAAAGTCTATTGCCCTAAAGGCAAAGAAAGCGAGTTCATCAAAAGCTTTCAAAACTGCTGAATCTTCAGATGATGTTGAAACTTCAGATAGTGATGAAGGATCAGATGAAGATGAACTATCCTTCATCTCCAGAAAGATTCAACACATGTGGAGAAAGAAATGTGGCTTCAGGAGGAAGCAGTTCAACAAGAAGTTTTCCAAGGAGGAGTCAGACTCCAAGAAAAAAGGTCCACCCTTGTGCCTTGAATGCAAGAAGCCTGGTCATTTCAAAGCTGATTTTCCTGATCTGAAGGACAAAAAGAAGTTCTTCAAAAAGAAGAAGGGTTTGATGGCTACTTGGGAGGAACTGGATCTGTCTTCATCAGATGAGGAAGATGAAGTTCATGAAGAGGCAAATATTTGTCTCATGGCTGACACGTCATCAGAAATTGAATACAATGATGCTGAGGTAATGGATTCTGGCTGGTCCACCCTTCAAAATACATTTGATGAATTGTTGCATGAGTCGTCCACACTGTCTCATGAGTATAAAAGACTCAAAAGGAAGTTTACAAAACTATCAAAAGAATATGACAAGGTTTGCATGGAAAAACAAAACCTTAAAGATGAAAATGACAAACTAAAATTAGAGAATGTCAGTCTAACTGGCAGGCTTGAGTGTGAGTCTGATGTTTCTTGTGAAGTTGCAAAACTGAAACAAGATGTGACATATTTGACAGACACTCTATCAAAGTTTGTTGGTGGCTCAGATAAGCTCAGCCTCATTCTAAGGTATTCTATGTCACCTTATGATAAATTCGGCCTCGGTTATGACAAGGAGAAACATGAAGCATCTCACAAAAGGTCAAAACCACATGCGCAACATAGAGCTTCAAAAGCTCCAGATAAACATGCTAAAACTAAGTCAGGCCCATCCAACACCTTTCGCAAAGTGTGTGGGAAAAGTGGGAATGTTACATCTAGATGCATACATAATAAACATGCTAAACATTCTCGTCCAGTGACCACTAACAAGAAAGGACCCAAGTCAGTTTGGGTACCTAAAGATAAGATAATACCTATTGCAGATCTGCTTAACAACAGGAAAGAAACAAACATCTTGGTACTTGGACAGTGGGTGCTCACATCACATGACGGGAGAAAGGTGTATGTTCCAAGACCTTAGACACAAAGATGGTGGTTGGGCTACATTTGGAGGAAACCAGAAAGGGAAGATCATTGGTATAGGAAAAATTGGTAAACATCATTTTCCCTCCATTGATAATGTTCTTTTGGTAAATGGTTTAAAACATAATCTGCTGAGCATAAGTCAATTATGTGACAGTGGATATGCTGTTTCTTTTGATAAGAACATGTGTAATGTCAAGAAAAATGATGGATCACTTTTATTCACTGCTAAGAGGCAAAACAATTTGTATAAAATTGACTTGGAGGACCTCTCAAATAAAAGTGTCTCATGTCTAGTGTCCATTGAAGATGAGCGATGAATTTAGCACAAAAGTCTTGGTCATGCAAGCCTGAGATTAATATCAAAGCTAAATAAGCATAACCTTGTGAGAGGGCTACCAAACCTTAAGTACAAATCTGATGCTCTCTGTGGTGCATGTCAAGAGGGAAAGCAAGTCAAGGGTTCTTTTGAATCTAAGAATGTTGTTAGTACCAATAGACCACTAGAATTGCTACACATTGATCTCTTTGGTCCAACAAGGACTACTTCTGTCAGTGGTAAGAAATATGGTCTAGTCATTATAGACGACTACACTAGATGGACATGGGTTATGTTCTTTGCTCACAAGGATGAGTCTTTCAAGGTCTTTTCTATATTCTACAAACGTGTACAGAATGAAAAAGACATGTGTATCACTTCAATCAGAAGTGACCATGGGGGAAGGTTTGAAAATGAGCTATTTTATAAGTTCTATGAAGAAAGTGCTATTCTTCACAACTTCTCAATACCTAGAACACCACAGCAAAATGGTATGGTAGAGAGAAAGAACAGATCTCTTCAAGAGATGGCTAGAACAATGCTCAATGACAACTCTGTCCCTAGACACTTCTGGGCTGAAGCTGTTAATACTGCCTGCTACATTCAGAACAAAATATACATTAGACTAATCTTGAATAAGACTCCTTATGAATTGTGGAAAGGACGAAAACCCAACATATCTTACTTTCATCCTTTTAGCTGTAAATGTTATATACTAAATACTAAAGATCAACTATGTAAGTTTGATGCAAAAGTAGATAATGGAATACTATTAGGCTACTCTGAAACTTCAAAAGGTTTTAGAGTTTATAATTCTAGAACTCTAGTAGTAGAAGAATGTATTCATGTCAAGTTTGATGACAAGCAGCCTGTTAAAGAAATTATCAGAGCTAGATGAAGCTTTTGCAGATCTTGATTTAAATATCTCAGGAGATACAACAAAGATAAAAGCTGAAGATCAAGTGGACGACCCTTCTCATCAACCATAAACCTCCACTTCTCAACAGGATACTGTTCAGAGATCTTGGTACTTCAAAAATTATCATCCACAAGATCAAATCATTGGAAACCCTAATGATAGGCTAAGAACCAGATCAACTTTCTGAGAGCAGGAAGATTCTGCACTAGTCTCTGAGTTGGAACCAAAGACAGTAGACGAGGCTCTGTTGGACGATGGCCGGATTCTAGCTATGCAAGAAGAACTGAATCAGTTTGAAAGAAGTGATGTCTGGACTCTGGTACCCCTGCCTAAAGACAAATCAGTTATTGGAACAAAATGGGTCTATAGAAACAAACTTGATGAGAATGGTAAGGTGGTAAGAAACAAAGCAAGACTTGTTGCACAAGGTTACTATCAAGAGGAAGGTATAGATTATACAGAAACTTTTGCTCTTGTTGCTAGATTAGAAGCAATTAGGATTTTACTTTCATTTGTTGCACATCATAACATTATGCTTTTTAAAATGGATGTTAAGAGTGCTTTTCTAAATGGATTTGTTAATGAAGAAGTATATGTAATGCAACCTCCGGGTTTTGAAAGTGAAACCCAACATGAACATGTATATAAGCTTAAGAAATCTTTATACGACCTTAAACAAGCCCCTAGAGCTTGGTATGATAGGCTAAGTTCATTTCTAATGGAAAATGACTTTAATAGAGGAAAGGTTGATACAACCTTGTTAAGAAAGTCAATTAAATCTAATTTCATAATTGTGCAAATATATGTTGATGATATTATATTTGGTGCTACTAATGAATCTTTGTGCAAAGAGTTTTCTAAGTTAATGCAGAAAGAGTTTGAAATGAGCATGATGGGAGAACTCAAATTCTTCCTTGGACTTCAAGTTGAACAAACTATGGACGAGGTGCACATCCATCAAACCAAGTATACCAAGGAACTCCTAAAGAAGTTCAAAATGGATGATTGCAAACCAATGAATACCCATATGCACCCCACGTCCATACTGAACAAAGATGACAAAGAGAAAAATGTAGGCCAAAAGGTATATAGAGGTATGATAGGACCTCTTCTATATCTTACCGCGTCTAGACCTGATATTATGTTCAGTGTATGTTTGTGTGCTCGATTTCAATCTGATCCTAGAGAATCTCACTTATCAGCAGTTAAGAGAATATTTAGATATTTGAAAGGTACTACTAATCAGGGTTTGTGTTTTAAGAAAAATGAAGATTACAGATTAGTTGACTTTTGTGATGCTGACTATCTTTGAGACAGAATTGAAAGAAAAAGTACCAGTGGAGGATGTCACTTCATTGGAGCTAACCTTGTCTCATGGTCAAGCAAAAGACAAAGTGCCATTGCCTTATCAACTACTGAAGCTGAGTATATTTCAGCTGCTA
This sequence comes from Sophora flavescens, assembly GCA_030762895.1. Classification (NCBI taxonomy): domain Eukaryota; kingdom Viridiplantae; phylum Streptophyta; class Magnoliopsida; order Fabales; family Fabaceae; genus Sophora; species Sophora flavescens. The sequence goes on from CM061069.1 coordinate 149,474,577, forward strand.
GTTGTTGCTCACAACTTCTATGGATCAAGCATCAATTGGAGGACTACAATGTGTTTGTAAGTAGTATTCCACTTATGTGTGATAATACTGCTGCAATTAACTTATCTAAGAATCCAATATTGCATTCTAGAGCTAAGCACATAGAGATCAAACATCAATTTATAAGGTATTATGTGCAAAAAGATGTTTTTGATATACAATTTGCAGATACTGACCATCAATGGGCAGATATCTTTACTAAACCTCTTGCTGAGGTCAGATTTACTTTCATTAGAAAGCATCTTAATATGCTATGTGTTGATTGATTATGCTGTTTAGCATTGAGAATTTTTTTGTTGATGTATATGCGTCTAAAGCATTTCACGTCCATTGCATAATTAAAGTGTGTGTCCATTGCATACCGCGTCCATCATATTTGTGTGCCGCATCCACTGCATGCCGCGTCCATACTTGATTTTTTCTTGGACCCGTCCATACATATATTTATTAAATGCATTTATTTTGTCTCAAAGACAAATTTATCCTTTATTCTCTTTGATAAGTCAGTTACTTCCATCAATCCCATCAAGACCTTTTTATAGTTTCAAAATACCAATGTCGTTTATCCTTAATGACATGTCTTGTCAAATATTTTATTTTTGATTTATTTCCAAAAGAAAAACCTTTGAAATTAAAAACCTTTTTAAGCAAGTCTCTTCCCTCTGAGAAACCTTTCGCTCTCTTCATCTCTGAACTCTCTCTTGAACTATTTGCTTTCTGCTTCAAAACCCTAACCTTCAAATCTTCAACAATGGCTTCTTCAACTTTTAATGTGAACGAGTTGGATGTTTCTATTGAGCACCACATCAATTTTGGAATCTTGGAGGAGTATAATCTTGATATTAGCAAGAATATCAACGCTGCTGGCTGGGGAGGTCTCTTCACAGAGAAAGTCTCCATTTTCCCTAATCTGATCAAGGATTTCTGGAGAGGACTTCAAGTTTTTGATATAGAAGTCTTTGCCACTGTTTTGGGGAAGAGAATGGTGGTTTCTGAGAAAACCATTTCTGATGCCATCATTTGCGCTCAAGAAGGAGTGGTCTTTACTGAGTCATGGGAAACAGACCTTAGTGGTTCAAAAGTTATTGCTGCCTTTCTGACGAGTGAAGATAAAGTAAGAACTCATTCATGGAAATCGGTAGAAATGAAGGATCATGTTCGCATCCTTCATCAGTTACTAAACAAGGTGGTTCTGCACAAGACTGGGTCAAAGGACATTTTGCCTGCTCTGCACAAGTTTTGTCTCTGCCATCTCATTACAGAGACTAAGATCAACTTGCCCAGAATCTTGTATGGAAGATTCAGGGATGATGTTGTTAACAGGAAGAAGCTCTCTGCACTTCCTTATTACCATTTTCTATCAAAAATCTTCAAGTCACAAGGGATATATGACTTCACTGCTGCTGCCCTGGCTAAAACTGAGGAAACGATGAAAATCAAAGAAGAATAGGTTGAACAGAACAATGCTGAAATTCTTGGGTTGAAGAGAACAATAAGAAAGAAAACCACTGCAGCAAGGAAACCTATGCCTAAAAGGCCTACTGCTGGTGGGATTGTAATCAGAGAACCATCAGTTACTGCTCCTCAACCTGCACCTACTCAGAAAAGGTCAAGAAATATGATTCTATCACATAATGAGGATGAGGATGAAGAGGACAGGATCGCCATCAGTTCTGTTTTGAAGAAACAGAAGACTGCTGCTACTGCTGCTGGTGTTGTTAATGTTCCTACTTCCACACAACCCAGAAGGCAACCTCCTAGAAAAGCAAAATCTGTTATGACTTCTGAGGTAACTCTTCCTGCTAATGACCCTGTAAAATTAGCAGTAGATGCCGTAGTATCTAGTTTTGAGAATAGGATAGATGATGCACCTGCTACTGTGAACCAAACTAAAACTATAGATGATGTATACATTCCCTCACCGCCATCACCGCAAAGAACTTCCCCTAACCAACAACAAACAACCTCACCAAAAAGTCCACAATTCCAACCCATTATACCTGGAAATGACCCCTGGTTCAACCAACCAGACAATGGAATTTCCCCGGGTGCACCCTTTCCCAAAATGCAAGTGACAAAATTTCCATACAGCCACCTTATGTTCTTTATGATGGCCAATCTGAAAACTGGGCCAAAGTAAAGAGAAACTGGAAAATCCTTTTATCACAAACATGAACCAGAACCTATTTCAACCAAACCCTGGTATCCTTTACCAGAATATGAATATGAACCCGAGACCATAATTCAACCTAGGCATGTACCCATACCATATGTACCAAACATCACCAGACCTCTTCTATCCACTCTGCACAACCATCTTGGACCTGCCTTAACTCATCTTCCACTGAAAAAATTCCGTCCTAGAAAAATCTATCCCAACCTTGTCAGATACCCTCCTTTTAAACCTTTCACAAAAGGTGTAAAGAGACACATCATCATTGACTGGACCAAGGATCCAGCAAAGAAAGATGTAGAAAATGTCATCTACAAAAGGTCAAGATCCTTCAGACACAAAAATTGGGACCAAGCCTTATATGCTATGGCCAAGGCTTCCAATGATTGACTTGAACAAGGACAAGGACAAGAAGAAACAGAGAAATACTGGAAATATGCCATTCCTAGAATCCTGCATGATCAATCCTGAAGATGTCAACCTCTCTGATCAGAATGTCATAGTCTATTGGTTGGCACAACCTGTTGAAGATGTTCGTGAAGATGTGGACGTTGACATTTGGAGAACTCACAGGGTGGAATGTGCACAAGAAGCTTCCTCTTCTGGTCTGAGTATGGAAGAGAAAAGACTCATTCCAAAAGTCAGAGGAAAATGTGGACTCTCACATTGCAGATACTTCATCTACAAGGACATTCTGGGACTTCCTGTCACCAGTCATGTTTTTGAAGAAGATCATGTCCACTGGGCCAAAGAGCTTCCCCCACCTATTCTTGCTCTTGCTGACTCACCTCCACCGTCTCCACATTCAGAGCACACTGATGAGGAAATCATAGTTGAAGACCCTGCAATGAATGTTGACTCTGTTCCACCAGAAACTGAGAATGAGGAAGTTACTGAGTCTGCTCCTAGACCAAGCACTTCTGAGAAGCACTCATCTCAACCATTGGCTATAACAGTCATTCATCTACCAGAGCAACCTCAAACTTCCAGAGCATTAGATACAATTCCATGTCAATCACAAGCTCAAGACAGTGCTGAAAGTTCAAGACCCTCTCTGCCTCACAACCTTGAAGAGGTTATTGGAAGAATTGTAGAGGAGAAAGTAAAGGTTGAGGTTAAGGAACAAGTAAGAGAACGAGTTGTAGAAGCCCTGGCTCCAACAAATCTCATGATGAACCAAATGATGAGCATTATGCTAAGTTTTCAGTAGAGTCAAAATCGGCCAACTAACCTTCCTCCACCTCCACCAAACCAGAACCCTCCTCCACTTCCACCTCCACCTCCACCCTCTTCTTAGTCTTTTCTTTTTTTTTTAACTGACAATGATGGTCCACTCCTTTTACCTTTTTTTCTGGTGACAAAAAAGGGGGAGAAAGGATAAGAGAATTAAATTTATTTTATAAAAGTCAGTTTTTGAAAGTATATGTTTGTTTGCATCTGCATGATCTTATTTGTTAATAATATTCTGATACTATTTGATATGATATCTTTTTGTTTGCTCTGATACTTACTATCCTAAGTTTATATGCTCTGATACTATCTTTTGACTGATAAGTAGCTGAACTGATCTCATAAGATATAAATATGATATGTGCTGCTAAGTTTCTGTTAAGTTTGAATGTTTTGTCTTAAGGGGAGCTTTGTAAGCTCTCTTAGACTTTGTCCACTCAAATTTAATTAGTTTTTGTCATCATCAAAAAGGAGGAGATTGTTGGAACCAAAGTGATTTGGATTAATAATCCCTTTGTTTTGATGTTAACAAAAAGGATTAAATTTGCATGGCAAAGCTTTAGTTGAGATCTAACATGCTTTATCTAGTCTTGCAGGAATGTCAAAATTATACAAGTTATGGAAATCTTGAATATGTTTCCTTATATCTGCTTGGACTTAGATTGAGAATCCGCATCCATTCATGTAGACGAGCTGCTCAAAACATATGGTATATTTATTTATATCTTTGAGTAGACGAGATAATAAAATATTCTCAGTAGACGGGAACGATAGTTTCAATGAGAAGACGAGCTTAAATGCAAAGTCAGCAGACGGAGATCAAAATAACTCACTGAAATATAGCAAGTCCAAAGACTTGATAGTAGATGAGAGGATATGCCACGTCAGATGACGTGCGAAAAGATAATTATGAGTCCAAAGACTTGGTTTTATCCAAGAGCGTGTAGACGCAGATTTAAAGTAGACGAGCTCCTTTTCTTATATGTTTTTATATGCTCCATCTAACTAAGTAAATGCTGCCTCGACCACAAAGAAATATTTATTTCAAATGATTGATATTTATTTCAAATGAATGTTGGTCCTTGCTATTTGTTTTATCTGTTTTAATGCTTTGTTTCTTTGTGAGAGAAGCATAGTACCATCAAGGAAAAGATAAAAGCAACATAGTACAATGGGAAATGCAAAACGATCTGTACCCTGTCACATTTTCTGTTGGAATAGCTGGAATTTTCACAAAGGAGGAAAGAAAGTTTTTCAAGTTACAATTGCTCAGAGCTGTGACCCTCCATTTCGTGCAAAAGTGATAACCGAGAGTACATTTCACAATGGTCACAATCAAGCTATCAGTCACAACGGATATTATGCATTTAATGCTATCTCTAAACGGGTATATTCAAAACAACGGTTGAAGATTTTCAAGTGAAGAAGAAGGTCACTATAAATAGAAGACCTCAATCACTAAAGAACAACTTTTGTTAGGCCGAACTTTTGCAAGCTGAATTTTTGCCAATCCACAAGCTCTCATTCTTTTATTCTTTCAAGAAGCAAAAGTCTGTAATTCTTTAGTTTGAATATTGTTGTAATATTCAACAGATCTAAAACTTTCATATCCTCACACATAGTGAGTTAGAAAATCAAAAGTAAACAATCTCTTTGTTTAGAGTTAGAGCCTGAAGAGGCTTGGTAAGAAAGGAATACTTGTAGCATGGAGAGGTGTTGAATACTTGTTGTAATCTATTTGGATAAATAGTGGAGTAAAACCTTCAAGTCGAAGGGACTGGACGTAGCTCTTGGTTGGAAGAGAGTGAACCAGGATAAAATACTTGCGTCAGTCTTCTAATCCCTTAACTTTTACAGTTTTATTTATTTATACTAACTGTGGGGATTTGAACTTGATTTTGTTAAGCTTTTAAAAGATCATTTTCTGTGTGTGCATCTGCCTTATATTCTTTATATGAGAAAATATGTTTTTGAAAAAGGTTGTTTTCGAAAATTATTAACAAACACAATTCAACCCCTCTTCTTCTGTTTGCCTGTGTCAACTTCAAAGTTGTTATTCGCGATGGCCGACCGCTGGAGATGGCGGATTCTGGTGCAAAAGTCCATGCACGACATCACGGTTTGGTGGATCTAGCTGCTCACTCTGGTTCAGATATGGAAGGTTGTTGGTGTGGATATATGCCTTGACAGGTACTTTGGTTTTGATGATGAGCAGAAAGAGAATTTCAAGTCCAAGGACCAACACGCAAAATCCAAAGCTAAAAAGGATCAAGTTGTAAAAAGCGTGAAAAGGACCAAACAAGCAAATACGGGGTTAAGGGAATTTTCCTTTACTGTATTGGTTGTTTCAGAAAAAGCTTGTAAATAGTAAGTAAAGCTCTCCGGTTAAAATTGATCACATACACACACACACACACATAAAATGAGCTAACAAAATAAAACTTAAAAAGGCTTTCAAACTTAATTGAGAAATTAACTTCAGCCTTTAAGTTTTACTATTTTAATTATCAAGCTCTATTAAAAAGGCTTTAATGAGTGATTAAATTATAGAGCCGTTATGTCTTTCAAAGCTTAAATCAGAGACGCAATAATCGATTATGATAATCGATTATGCTATACTTAATTCGGCTTAAATGCATTTAATTGAGTATTAATTACTGGTAGCCGTTGAGTTTGAATTTGAAATTTAAAAAATCGATTAGGACATAAGATAAATCGATTATATAACTGGGGAAGATAAACAGTGAATGAATAATCGATTATGTAATCGATTATTACCTTCAGTCAGACAAATGAGCTTTACACCGAGAACACTTAATCAATTTTTGTAATCGATTATGTCCTGTCTGTTCCAAGGTGCAATTTGTGATTTAAATTAAAATAATCGATTATAGTTTTTCCATAATCGATTATCACGTGCAGAAAATGAATTTCAACAAGGACTTAACCTATTTTCTCTGAGCTACTCATGACTAACATAAAAAGAGAACTTAGGCTACTTTCAAGGAGAGAGACTACTCTTACACTTGTGCAAATTCTGTCATCTCTATAGTCTCTAACATCACTCATACTACACCTTGATCAAATTATACTATCGAGAGAGCTTTACTACACCATATAGGTTCTTCTGTAAATTGTGCTTCAATTTGTCTTTATCCGCACTAATTAGAGTGCATACTGTTGGTACTAGTCGGATTGACTCAAACCTCTTTTGGTTACCATTATTGCAAGAGAGGGTATATCTCTTGCAAGGGATTAGTGGGTGTGATTATACTGTAAATGTTCTAGCTGCTCCTGTTTAAAAGCTAGGGATTTGAGACTCTATCATTGGGGGATTATATGTCCCTGGTATGTGAGGAGTTCTCGTTATTGTAAAGGTTCTAGCTGCTCTTGTTTAAAAGCTAGGGATTGAGTAGAAACCCTTGGTGGTATTGCCTTGGGGACTGGATGTAGGCCACGTGGGTAGTCTGTGGCCGAACCAGAATATATTATTGTGTTCATCTTATTTTCCTATCCTCTTTACATTTCCACATTTTACTTATCGCGCTTTAATGTCAAACGTTTTATTTTTCTTAGAGCGCCTTAATTTGAAACGAACGATTTATCTGCTGCAAATTCCGTTTAGATTTTTAAAAGCGTTTTGAGTTATCGAAAAAGTTTTCATTTTTATTTAAAACCCAATTCACCCCCCTCTTGGGTATGGTTGCCACGACCAACAAGTGGTATCAGAGCCTCGGCTCTGGTTATTAGCTTAACAACTTCGAGTTAAGATCTTTTGGCAACCTTTTTAAGTTTTCCAAAAATATATAGTTTTGAATCTGACAAACCACTATTCTTTGATGGTGAGAATTACCTTTACTGGAAAATGATATTTGAAATCTTTATGCAGTCAATTGATGTTGATTTATGGGATATTGGAGTCCATGGATTCATTCTCAAACCCAAACAACATCAGACTGTGTTTGACAAAAAATTGTTTTAGCTTGCATCTTAAAGCTATGCAAATTCTTAGGAATTGTTTGTGCGATGATGCTTATGAGAAAATTTAGAATTGTGATTGTTCCAAGGATATTTTGAATGTGCTGGATTATACATACCTTGTCACTAACAGTTTTAAGATTGAAAGCAATTATAGGAAATGGAAAATTTCAATGGAGGAAAAACATCCTCAAGAACACGCCAAGAAGGACCATGAAAGCAAAAAGCTATTGGTCAAGAAAATTGAAACTACTCTCCAAGCAACTCAAAGAAACTTGGAGGTAATAGATGCTAAACTCAATCCTTTGAATAATGAATGGTTACATGCATACAATGACTTGTATGATGATTTGTTAAGTTTAGAAAATATGAATTTAAATTCCTTGAAAAGTATTTCATTAATCGAAAATGATTTGGAAAAACTGAAAAATGAATATACTTTTCATGATGAAGAAAATTTCATGAAAATTGAATTCCCCTCATGTTATAAGAACTGCATATCTCTTGATAATCAAGTTGAGGAACTATTTCATGAAGTTGCTAAAGCGGGTAGTTCCACATGTATAAAACCTTCACAAGAAAATTATTTTATAAAAATTAAAAGGAATGTAACATGTAACTATTGTGGAAAACCAGGACATATTTCTCATATGTGCTTTTACAGAAAAAAATTTTGTATGAGAAATAAAGTTGCCTGGATTCCAAAAGATAAAATTTGCTCATCTACTAACCCACAAGGACCCAATATGAAGTGGGTACCAAAAGGTTTCTGTAGTACTTCAAACATGCAAGAAAAACCTATATTTGAGAAACAATCTAGCTTGGTAATGGAGGTTGAGACACCCCGTTGTGCCCCGGTGTTTTATTAGATTAATTCCCTATTAAATCATTTCTTAATCGTGCGCTTAGCATGAAAAATTCGTAAAAATCTAAAACCTAAGTTAATAAACATATAACTTCAACATCACACCATAGTTATATTGCAAATACACACATAGGTCTTATAGTCATATTACAAAACACTATTGAGGATATCCTCTTAGTAGGATACCTCATCGGCATATACTTAACAACAATCATACTTAGCAAGAAATAGAAAATACTCCTTAGACACACTGGCCATAATGTCTATACTCTAATCACCATGGGTCACAGCTCGACCTCCAACCTCTGGTTCGTAAGGAGTTCCATCCAACTCCACAGCAACCTCCGTATCATATAGAGTTCCGTCCAGCTCCTCAGCAACATAATCCTCCATCGGGTCTTCTAATGTAAATAAAGTAAACCCACAAAAATACAGAAATATAGGGGATGAGAAACAATTCTATCATCGAAAAGCGAAAAAGAGTCATAGCATATTATACAGTAATTGTCACAGACATAACATCATTCAACACTAACTATCCTCCATAAATCAATATGTCAACCTTTACCCTCACTCACGCAATCTAACACTTTATGCTGACGTGGCCACTACCATTTCCTTCATGCATTCCTCGTGGGGAATGTCAGTCAAATGTTCAAGCGACAAGTTCCAAATTCCCGGTACACATTCTCTTCCATGGTGAGAATGCTCACGCAAAGCAATGACACTATAGCTGCACGATGCTCCCGGTGCACACCCCTTCCACTCCCGGGGGTGCTCAATGAAATTCAAGGACACTATAGCTGCACAACCTATTTCTAAGGTGGAACGGTATAGCGAGAACTCTTGACCTCATGTATTATATTACCAATACATGGTTGTGAACAACAACACCAACACATGAATCTCACCAACCCATTGTAATAACATCCTGGTGCCTTAACCTTTAATCAAAGCCTCAACTCATACTCTATGTCACAACACCTCTTTAAAATAATTCATTTAGGTTAGGCACCTCCAAATCACCATTATTCTCACACCCTAAAAATTATCTCCCAAACAACATATATATTTGCTTACAATCCACTAAGCACAATATTAAAAACCAGGCAGATCATGCATAACATCAAGAAATATTCAAATATCACATTATCACATAAAGTAATTTATCACAAAAATCAAATCAACAAGTCAGACTCTGTCACGGCCTGGCCATGATAGACAACACGGCCGTGACAGACATAAAATGCAAGAATTCTACAAGTCAAAATCTGTCAAGGTCAGGCCATAACAACCATCACGATCGTGACAGACATTCTCCATCTTAATATCAGAAAAGTAACCTATGCCGATAAACCTACAATCCCCGAATCACCATTGGTTTTACAGAAAAGGTTTCCAATGTGATTTTGGTCTTGTCATTACTTGACTACTAGTAGGGTTTAGGTCGCCCTACACAATTATTATATAATATACTACTTATCGATTCCGACGATAGATTGGTTCTTTCCCCCACCTGGGCTATCACTGGAATTCCGAAATTGACGTTCCTCGTTATCCCGCCACACGTTACCAATTCCTCCTTCAATCAAACAACATAATAACAATTAATTCAAAAAATCATCCCTTAACCATTTTTGTTGGATTCAGTCAATCAATTCAAATGAGGGTTAGCATTCTTTTCTTAACCTAACCTTTTAGATAATAGTTACTTAGGTCCTAGGTAGCCTAGATAAATTACCATAACTTTGAAACATAAACAAAATATTCCAACCTCACATTTTACTAAGTTTCGGTCATGTATAGGAATCTAAGCTAGGGATTTTTGTTGAACCTAAACTCTTGGGTTTAAGCTATACAAGTATTATAGAACTTAAATCAAGCACTAACTTTCAAAACAAACAACAAAACACCAAACCCATTTTACTACATAGGTTCGGCCAAATAGGGTTCAATAGGAAAGAAAATGATTTTGATCACATGCTCTTGGATAATGAAGGTAGGAATCATATATAGATCATAGAAATTGGTTTCATATTTTTATGATTTTTTCTACCATTTTCTAGAATTCATTAAAGTTTTAGATCTAAGAAATGGAAACTCAAGAATATGAAGAACAAGAGCTTTAAAAGAGAGGAGATGATCATGTTACCTAAGAGAGTAAAAGAAGAATTGATGATGATCCTGACAAGCTTGTTAATGGAAATCACTTGGAGATCTTGAAGATCAACAATGGAGTTTATGTGTTAAGTGTGAAGAAATGAAGAAAATGAAGAAGATGAGTGAAAGGGGAGGGCTAGCTGTGGTTTGTGGGGTTAAATAGGGTAGGAATTAGGCCTTGTTTGGTTCATTAGAATTAGATTAATAGGTTTTGTGATTATTTAATTAATATATGATTAACCATAGTTAATAATTAACTTAACTAAGGTTATTTTGCTAACTATAGTTAATAAATATGTGGCTCACATTATTTGAGTGGTGTGGCTGCTCCTTGTCCATATAAACTAACCGTGGTTCGAATTTAACTAAACATCGGTTAGGTTAAGCTAAAAGGGCATTTTGGCCATTTCGCTTGAAAACTCATAATTTCTAACATTAATTGCATCATAAATTCTTGATGTGTCATTCCATATCTCATCTCCTCTGGTATCCCGTTCTATCTCTGCAGTTCCGTTTCCGTCGGTTTCCCGATGAGGGTTTTAGGCCCGAATAAAAGCGTAATATTTTGTTTTTTGTTGAAAATTTTCAAACTAACCAAACTTGTTGGAAATATGATTTAAATATAAACCATTTCTTTCATGAGTCAAAATTAGGTTTTCTGATCATTAAAATCTTACTGTCAATGAAAACACCGACCGTTTTCCGTCCGAACTTTTACCAAAATTCGTCCGAAAAAACATAATATTTTAATTCTGATCAGAAATTTGGAAAGTAGAATTCATCACGGACAAAATATAAAAAATCTACAAATTTCAGTTTCGGGTCAATTTATTAGGGTTTTCTGCCGGTATAAAATTATACTGGCAGTAAAAACACAAACCGATTTTCGTCTGAGTTTTAAACCCAAATTTTAACCAGAGTTTCCTACCATAGAGTAGGTTCTAGATATGATTTTGTTTTCTCCAAAATTGGTTCCTAAGTCTTAGATAAAAATATAAATAAATATATATTTACCGTTAATACAGCTTATCCGAAAATCGGGTTGTTACAGAGGTGACATCAAGAAGAATGCTTCCAAGTATCGAAAGTGTGTCAATCATTAAAAGAAGTGAAAATCTCTTGATGAACAACTCAAAGAACAAGATAGATAATTGGAGAGCTAAGTTCAAGCTTAAGCAAAAGCGGGTAAGAAAAAACAAACTCGTGAATTCATGCTATGAGGTAACTCCATCTTCTATCTCGTTTACATGCCCAAGTGTGAAATATGTTAAATGGAGTTATGATGATAAATATGACTATATGAATTCAATCAAGATGAAACATAGATATATTCTAGGCAATAATCCCAACTTGATTATGGTTGCTTGATTATGAAATCTGTGCTAGATGCCAAGCATGTGCTTGTATGTTGATTATTATGTGGAGCATGATATAATTAACTTGAATGAGTTATAAATATTCCTTGCTAAGGGAAATTGAAAAATCGAACTGAATAATCGATTATGGTGCCACGGGAAAACATGGAAGATAGTCAGAAATACAGTAATCGATTAAGGTAATTGGTTACCGGATGATCCTAGGAAATTCATAAGAAACAGTATGCACGTAATCGATTAGTATAATCGATTATGCTACGTAAACTTGACATTTTGAAAATGTTATTTTTGATCAAATACTAATTACTTTCATAAAGTATTTGTGTCTTCCACTTCAAAAATTCCTTTTAAGATATCAAATTCGAATTTGATTTGTTATTTTCTTCATTCAAAATTATATTAATATTCTTCAAAAATTACTATTTTCTAATATTTTTCAAAACTCTTATTTGGAAAATCAATGATTGATTTAACCCATGATCATTTTTCATAATTAGATCTCCTATCATAATTGAAAGATTGACTTAAGATTTGATACAATGCCTTATCTCACAAATCAATTATTAATGAAAAGTCAATCCCTAAAGATAAAGAAAATATTTCCTCTGATTTCAAAATTCAAATTTCAACAGGAATTTCAAAATTGAAAACAATAATCGATTATCATAGAAACATAATCGATTATGAACATGAGAACATCTCGAGTCCCTGAACAGAGAGTCAATAATCGATTATGGCAATCAATTATTACTCAAACAGGTTACTAGTGGATCAGACCTAACTTTTTTTATTTTTCAAAATATTAAAATCAAATTTCAAAAATCTATTTTGGACATATCAGAAATTAAAATTTGAAAAATGCATAAAATATAATTAAAATAAGGACATATCTCTGAAATATCTTCCACCAAATTAAATCAAATCTTCTTAAAAACTGATTTAAAAAATTAAATCATGAAGATCCTCAAATCTGTGTCAATTTTCTAATTACTTCCATCCTTTAGAAAGTATTTAAATACACCATGAGAGGCTCATACCAAAGCACAACCAATCGATTTGAAAATGCTCTCTCTCTCTCTCTTCAACTCTCAATATGGTTTCCTCCTCAAGAAAGAATGTTGAAAAGACTCCATCTGAAATCAAAATTCCTCCAAGCATGAAGATGCTCTTATCCTCCAAGACTCAACAAAGGCGAATTTCTGCTATTTGTGTGAATAGGCCGAGCGTTCCCCTTAGCTACATTGACAAGAAAACACTCAAGGGCTCAACCTTCAAACTTCTTGAAACTCTTTCAAATCTGAAGCTCATTCCCTTTTGCACACACAAACTGAAAATCTACCCAACCTTGGTGAGAAAATTCTATGACAAATTTTCCTTTCAATACTCTTCTAACACCATCTCTTCAAAGGTGAAAGGAGTTGAGATCAACATCCCTCTAGCAACATGGGTTAATGTAACCTATCTTCCAAATCAAGGTATTGACGCCTCTCTCACAGATCCAAAGTTGATATGGAAAAATTCCTTCAAGAGAGAAAGAGTCCTAAAAAAATTCATCAATCCAAAAGCCAAGTTATCCAAAGTAATCTCCTTCAAAGCTCTCAATTCTGAAGAACAATTACTTCATCATGTCCTTGCTTGATGACTCCTACCTAGAGGAAACAATGTGACGAGAATCTTGGAGAACGACATAGTTCTCATGTGGGTTATCAACAAGGAGAAGAAGATCAATTGGGCCACTGCAGTTCTTCAACATATGGTGGACTGTGCCTACTCAAAAACTGCACAATGTAACGCCCCTTGTTACATTAGTAATCCCAAGGTAAAATCAATAAAAATCCTTTAAAACATTTAATTAAAACATACATCTCATAAAGAAAAATTAAGAAAAATATATTTAAAGTCTGAAAATACCTCATAATAAATAACGTAGTAATAAAATATCCATGTAGTGAATATAAATATAAATAAAAATCAAAAGACTCAATACCGGACGTCTACTAACAAACCCAACGATAAATAAATAAATGTGTCTAGCCACATACGACTCCTTATTTAAGAAAATACTAACCAAACTAGAAAGAATAACTAATATAATCCACTAAGTCTTCACGCCTCTTCAGTTTCAATGATGTCCTCCTCGTGCTCTGAAAACAATACTTAATAATGAGATATAAAATCCCAGTGATCAACAATACAGTTTTATAAAAATATTTTCGAAAATAGCATTGTTCTCAGCCGGCGCGGTAACCGGAAAAACTGCCCATGGCACCCGCTAATTTTCCAAAATAATATATATAAAAGAAAATACTTTTAATATTAATAATAATCTCATCTCAATACATCACATTCCATATACCAGACAAATTCTAGTTTAATCCAAGCGGTCCGAAGACCTCCTAATTAAATTGGCCTCTTGTTGGCATGCCATATATTCACACATCACACGACATGGCGTCCCATTTCCCACCCCTACTCATGAGGAGTGTTTCGATGTCACCCTCCTGTCGGGGACATTTCCATTTCGATACCTCCCATGTGCACATGGTGGTATTTCTCCTTTTTCGACACCCCAACCTGTGGCGGTGTTACTTTCGATACTCCTTTTTAGGTAGTATTACTTATTTTCGACATCCCAATTATATGGGGATGTTACTTTCGATACCCCATTACGGTGGTATTACTTTTCGATACCCCTATCATAGGTGGTATTACGGCAAACATCATACAATTCATCATAAGGCACAATTTCATGTCCCATACGTGTAACAATTCATTTACCAAAAATTAAATATTTGATCTTATATGCATGTCAAATAAACTCACAAGGCATAGCATACACCAATAAGCACGTCATTCAACTAATTCAAATACCAATCATGTATTTCGTGCCATCAGTAACAAGGATAAATACCCAATTTAATAATCTCTTTTTATTTTAATTCAAAACCCCTAAAAAAATTATTTTATTAATAACATGTACATTTTTGCATGCATTTTTCATATAGTTTAGGCATATTTTATTAGTTTTTACCTTGGATCGGGTAAGGTGGTTTCTTGGTGCTGTTTCGCAAGAATTTAAGGAAAAATGCTCAAGATTAGCCATGATGGAGCTTGGATGAAGACAGAGCTTGAAAAGTGAAGAAAATGACCCAAGCAGAGCCCATCACGGCCGTGATCGAGCAATAATTGAGAAGAAAGAAGGCAAAAGTCAGAAGCTGTCACGGCCTAGCCGTGATGCCCATCACGGCCGTGACAGACCAATTGGTGGAGGCAGAAGCTATCACGGCCTAGCCATGATGAGTGTCACGGTCGTGACAAACATATTTTGAAAGCGCGCCAGGCAGAAAGCGTCACGGTCTGGCCGTGATGGCCATCACGGTCGTGACGCGAATCCTGATTTATAAAAAGGCACGGGCAGAACAGAAAAAACTAGTTTTGAAACCCTCAAACACTCTCTCTGAACCAGGGGCAGCTGCACAAGGATTCCATGGAGTTTCTTCTCCTCTTCATCTCTATTTTTGTGGTTTTGGCTATGATCATGAGTAGCTAAACCCCCATTGTTGGGGTTAGGTGTATCTATTTCTGAATTTTCCATGTAGTTGACTTGATCTTGTAATACAGTTTTTGCTTCCTTATGAGTGATTGATTTCTATGCCTAATGCTTGTTGTGGCTAGCACCCCCATGACTTGATTATTGTTTTGGTATGCAATTGAAAAATTCGTATTAGAACGAGAACTGAAATCAACCACCTAGTAAACCTTGTATCTAGGAATGGATTTAGGTTTATTAGCAATCGTGTAATCCCTAATCATCATGCAAATTCATTAATCTAGGCCACCTAAGGAATTAGGGTCTATTAGTGGATTTAGGCTCATCATCCGAGGAATCGGGGCTTGAGTAATCTAGTGGATTGATTGTCATAATTGAAGTAGAAACTGTTTATTAGTCATTTCATTTCATGGGGATGAAGTTTAGTGAACCTAATCCCAACATCGTTCATATATTTGAAGAATTCTTTTAACTGCCTTCCAAGTGGTCGACAAAAACTCTCAAAGAACTTTTCTTTTTAATTTGTTTATTTTAGGTTTTGAATCTGATTTGGCTTGATATTTAGTATTGAGCCCCCTTCAATCCAAATATCCGCTTAGATAGTAATTGATTCGGTACGTGCTAGTACTTGTCACAGTCCTCGTGGGAACGATAAAACGGTCTCACCACCGTATTACTTGTACGACTAGGTATACTTGCCTAGATCCGTCCAACAAGTTTTTGGCGGCGTTGCTGGGGACTATGTTTCAATATTAGCATATCCATTTCGGTTACTAATTTAAGCAAAAAAAATTTCTGTTATAATCTGTTTGCTGTCACATTTTTCTATTTTGTTTTGTTGGTTTGTTTGCTGTTTCTGTTTGCTGACATTTACTACTAACACTCTTGGTGTCTAGTCTTATTTGTGCATGCGAGGTACTACCCCGGCTGACCAACTCCTCTACGATCCTGAAATAGAAAGAACAGCTAGGGAGAATCGGAGGCAAGCAAGAGAGCAGAAACTGTTAGAACAACAAGAAGAAGAACAAGAGACTTCCACCTCTCAAGTTCATCAAGAAAAACTCAGGATGGCAGGCAATGGTGAAGGCGCTCCACCACGGAGGACACTTGGTGACTATGCCAATACAAATGTCAACCGGCATGTCACTAGCATAGTGAGGCCTCCAGTGAACTACGCAAATTTTGAAATCAAGCCAGCTTTCATCAATATGGTTTCACAAAATCAATTTACTGGGTTGGAGAAAGAAGATCCTAATAGTCACGTCTCCAACTTCCTGGAGTTGTGTGATACGGTGAATATAAATGGTGCTTCCGATGATGCAATTCGCCTAAGGTTGTTTCCTTTCTCTCTAAGAGATAGAGCCAAGTCTTGGCTCCAATCTCACCCAAGGGGGAGCATCACTACGTGGGATGACTTAAAGGCAAAATTTCTGGCAAGATTCTTCCCCACCTCAAGATTTGTGAAGACAAGGGGTGATATCATAAGCTTTGCTCAACAAGAAGGTGAGACTCTTCATGACACATGGGAAAGGTTCAAAGACTTGCTCCAAAGATGTCCAAATCATGGGTTTGATGATCTTACCCAAATGCAAACATTTTGCAATGGATTGAGGCCGTCAACCAGGTATATGTTGGATGCCTCAGCTGGGGGTTCCATGAACACAAAAACACCAGAGGAAGCATTGGTTTTGATCGAGGCTATGGCATCCAATGACTATTTGATGCATCATGATCGAGGTCCCACATCAAGGAGGGAAGTGTTGGAGTTAGATTCACAAACTGCACTTCTGGCTCAAAATAAGCTCATGACACAACAACTGGAGTCCATCGCCAAGCAACTAGCTCAACTCCCACAACAACTCCAAACTGTTCAAGGGACAACCATGCCACCTCAGCAGGTAATGAGATGTGATTTTTGTGGAGGAGATCATGACAATGGACAGTGTGAGGCCCCGCCTAGTTCCCATGAGGAAGCAAATTATATGGGGAACTATGGGCGGCAAGGCAACAACCAATACTCCAACAATTACAACCAAGGGTGGAGGAATCAAACAAGTTTTGGTTGGAAACAAGATGCCGGACAAGCAATCAAGCCTCATCCCACACAACAGCCTCTTCCTACACAACCGCCTCAAGACCGGATTTCTATCTTGGAGAACACCCTCAATAAATTCATGCAAATGTCCATGTCAAACCAGAAAAACACTGATGCTTCTATAAAGAACTTGGAGGTTCAAGTTGGACAAATTGCAAAACATCTAGCGGAACAATCTAGCGGCAGTTTTTCAGGTAATACTCAAATAAATCCTAAAGAGCATTGCAATGCTGTTGTTTTGAGGAGTGGTAAAAGTCTTGAGAATGTGAGCGGTGAGCCCTTGTTGAAAAATGAGAGAGTTGCTGAAAAAACAGAGGTGATTGCTGAAAAAACTGATTTGAATAAAGAAAAAGGCAAAGAGGTTGTAATAGAGGAAGAAGACAAGAGGGAGAAGCTAGTGGATGAGAATTCAATTTTGAGGAGGACTAAAAGTCAGATTTTGAAAGATGGAGACAAGCCTCAAGAGATCCCCTCTTAAATGAAGTTGTCGTATCCTCATTTGAGCAAGAAAAAGGTGAAGGAGGAACAGTTTGCCAAATTCCTTGACATCTTCAAGAGGTTACAGATTAACATACCTTTTGCTGAAGCACTAGAGCAGATGCCCACCTATGCAAAGTTCATGAAGGAGTTGCTCGCGAAGAAAAGAAAGTTCAAAGAAGGTGAGACTGTTGCCTTGATATAAGAGTGTAGTGCAATACTTCAAAGGAAGCTACCCCCAAAGCTTAAAGATCCTGGTAGTTTTACAATCCCTTGCACTATTGGGAGTGTTGCTATTGGGAAGGCCTTGTGTGATTTGGGAGCAAGTATCAACTTGATGCCGCTTTCAATTTTGAACAAGCTTGGAGGTGGTGAGGTGAAACCAACAAGGATGGCATTGCAACTAGCCGACAGATCAATCAAGCGTCCTTATGGTATTTTGGAAGATGTCTTGGTTAAAGTGGACAAGTTTATCTTCCCAGTGGATTTTGTGATATTAGACATGGAGGAGGATGCAGAAGTTCCACTTATTTTGGGGAGACCTTTTCTAGCAACCGGTCGTGCTTTGATAGATGTACAAAAAGGCCAACTCCGATTCAGAGTGCAAGATGAAGAGGTTACTTTCAATGTATTTGAAGCTATGCATCGCCCGAGTGATGAAGAGAATTGTTTCTGCATGGACATTGTGGATGTAGTGTCTAAGGAAGTCTTTGCACATCAGCACCACTCCTCTACTCTTGAGAAGAAGGAAGAGCTCAACATGAAAGCAACTCCGAAGCTCTGCAAGACAAATGATGCATCAAATGGTGGTGAAGCTGGATTTGCTCATCATGAGGAAATAGAACTTCCGCCGGGGGGGAGTAAGAAAAAGGCCACGAAGCTCAGTAGTGAAAAGGGCAAAGCGGAAGCGCAATTATTGGCCTTATAAGCAAAATCAGCTCTTTGGAGGAGTTCCCTGGAAGAGAAGTGTTCTGGTACTTCTACGCCCAGCCGACCCCGGTTAATTGAAAGAAGCACGTCAAGCTAGTGACGTTAAAGAAGTGCTTATTGGGAGGCAACCCAAGTTCCCTTTTCATTTTCCTTTTGTTTTTGATTTTTCCCTCTTGAATAATTTGAGGAGATCAAGAGGAAAAAGATCATAAATTAATAGTTTGGTTAAGTGTTTTCAGTGTAAGGAGGAAGGAGAAACAAAAAGGGCAGAGACAACAAAGTCAGCAACCATCAAGCCCAGGCCGTGACACTGGTCACGACCGTGGTGAGCCTAATGTGAAGACCAGAAAGGATCACGGCCCAGCCGTGATAACCATCACGGGCGTGATGGGAGGACCCTGAAGATCAGAGAGCATCACGGCCTGGTCGTGATGGAGGTCACGGCCGTGGCAGGCTACCCCTATGGACCAGAATGCATCACGGCCTGCCCGTGATAAGCATCATGGCCGTGACCCAATTTTCATGCAATTCCTTCTGACTAGGCATGTGATCCAGCACCCGCTGCCGCCTTGGTAAGTCGTTCCATTTTTCTCCTCTCTCTGACTTGATTATTTACATTGAGGACAATGTAAATTCTTAAGCTTGGGGTAGGGGTACTTTTGCATATTTATGCATTTTGCATGTTGCATTCATATAGGCGTAGTTTGCATGATCACATGATCAGATTACCCCCCCTTGCTTAGATTTTGCATCCGATTGTGAGAACTGAGTGCCAATTAAATTGAGATAGTGAACTTTTGAACCCAATTTTGTTATTCTTGTGATAAGGCTACAAATGAAAATTGCTTGAGATAATCTTTGATAGTTGATAATTAGCATGTGGTTCTGTAGATTCGTGTTTCTCATTTATTCCTGAACTACTAAATGTGAGATTTTTGAGCCAAAAAGGGGTACTCACTAAATATACCCCATTCCTTGTGATAGAGTGTTATTCCTCTTGGATGGTATTCTCTAGAACTTGACTTGAAACCGTTTTGAAGCTTAAAGATTTTTGAAAACATTTTTGAAAATGATTGAGGCACTAGGTATTTTTCCGGCCTTCTGAGCTTTGAATGACTAAATGCTACCCCTTAGTTGCCCAATTTTGAGCCTGAAAGAATAAAATACTTTTCTTGGTACCTTGAATCACTTTGATGAATATGCTTGATGAGGCACCATTTAAAGTATTACAAAAAAGGGTAAAAAGGTAGTTGAAAAAGTATGGGATGAGAAAATCAGAAAAAAGTTTCTCTTGAACTGAAAATCTCCCCTTCTCCAAATAAAAGAAAAATAAGAGAAAAAGAAATATAAATAGAGAAGGGGATGACAAAAAGAAAAGTGAGAAATAAAATGAAAAGAAAGAAAGAAAGGTGGCAAAAGTGAATCAAAACCCAAAAGGGTATTTTAGAAGGTGTCATGTTTTGCAATGCTTGATGATTTTGTTTAGCCCTTTTGAAATATCCTTTTCTTGATTTCCCCACCTAAAGATAAATCCCATGGCCACGTTACAACCAAAGAAAAAGACCTCTTGATTCTTAATTGTTTTCATTAATAAAGTGGAGATTTGGTTGATAGTCAAGCCTATGGTAGAATTCTTTCCTTGAGGAAAATGGAGCGAATTGTCATATTTTCCTAAACACTTGAGTGAGGTGAGAAAGAGAGCCAAGCAAATGAACAAGATTGGGGTGATATTCAGGTGAGAAAGAGTGCCTGAATCAGTGAGAATATGAGTCTAAGAAACCTAAGCTTCTAATTGGACTTGAAACTGATTGTCTCTTGCTGAATTATTTGAAAATGCCTGTTACTTGGATTAGTTATCACTCGGGCTCTTAGTTCACTATCCATGCTTTGATTATTTATCTCTTCTGGCCTTAGTGATTGCTTGAGGACAAGCAATTGAATAAGCTTGGGGTGATTTGATAGTGTGATTTCATATCATAATTCATGTACATTTTTACATACATTTTTCATATAGTTTAGGCATATTTTATTTGATTTTATTAGTTTTTACCTTGGATCGGGTAAGGCGGTTTCTTGGTGCTATTTCGCAGGAATTTAAGGAAAAATGCTCAAGATTAGCCATGATGGAGCTTGGATGAAGACAGAGCTTGAAAAGTGAAGAAAATGACCCAAGCAAAGCCCATCACGGCCTAGCCGTGATGACCATCACGGTCGTGATCGAGCAATAATTGAGAAGAAAGAAGGCAAAAGTCAGAAGCTGTCATGGCCTAGCCGTGATGCCCATCACGGCCGTGACAGACCAATTGGTGGAGGCAGAAGCTATCACGGCCTAGCCGTGATGAGTGTCACGACCGTGACAAACATATTTTGAAAGTGCGCCAAGAAGAAAGCATCACGGCCGTGACGCGAATCCTGATTTATAAAAAGGCATGGGCAGAATAGAAAAAACTAGTTTTGAAACCCTCAAACCCTCTCTCTGAACCAGGGGCAGCTGCACAAGGATTCCATGGAGTTTCTTCTCCTCTTCATCTCTATTTTTGTGGTTTTGGCTATGATCATGAGTAGCTAAACCCCCATTGTTGGGGTTAGGTGTAGCTATTTCTGAATTATCCATGTATTTGACTTGATCTTGTAATACAGTTTTTGCTTCCTTATGAGTGATTGATTTCTATGCCTAATGCTTGTTGTGGCTAGCACCCCCATGACTTGATTATTGTTTTGGTATGCAATTGGAAAATTTGTATTAGAATGAGAACTGAAATCAACAACCTAGTAAACCTTGTATCTAGGAATGGATTTAGGTTTATTAGCAATCGTGTAATCCCTAATCATCATGCAAATTCATTAATCTAGGCCACCTAAGGAATTAAGGTCTATTAGTGGATTTAGGCTCTTGTCATCCGAGGAATCGGGGCTTGAGTAATCTAGTGGATTGATTGTCATAATTGAAGTAGAAACTGTTTATTAGTCATTTCATTGCATGGGGATGAAGTTTAGTGAACCTAATCCCAACATCGTTCATATATTTGAAGAATTCTTTTAACTGCCTTCCAAGTGTTCGACAGAAACTCTCAAAGAACTTTTCTTTTTATTTTGTTTATTTTAGGTTTTGAATCTGATTTGGCTTGGTATTTAGTATTGAGCCCCCTTCAATCCAAATATCCGCTTAGATAGTAATTGATTCGGTACGTGCTAGTACTTGTCACGGTCCTCGTGGGAACGATAAAACGGTCTCACCACCGTATTACTTGTACGACTAGGTATACTTGCCTAGATCCGTCCAACAGAAAGGTCCCATGAAATGTGGATTTAGCTTGCGGACTTTCATCGACCTCCCTACCCCCGTCTTAGGAGTGACTCTCAAAAATACATGATCACTTTCCTGGAATTCTAGAGGCTTTCTCCTTTTGTCGGCATAGCTACTTTGTCTACTTTGCGCCGTGCGCATCCTCTCCCTAATCATTTTGATCCTCTCCGAGGTTTCCTGGACCAATTCGGGTCCTATCAAGGTTTTCGCACCCACCTCACACCAACATAAAGGGGACCTACACTTCCTCCCATATAGGGCCTCATAGGGTGCCATGCCTATACTAGCGTGATAACTATTGTTATACACAAACCCAATGAGAGGTAGGAATCTATCCCAACTCCCTCCTTCATCCAGGACACACGCCCTAAGCATGTCCTCAAGGGTCTGAATGGTCCGCTCTGACTGACCATCCATTTGGGGATGATAGGCCGTGCTAAGGTTCAACTTAGTCCCAAAGGCTTGCTGAAAAAGCTCTCCAAAATCTAGAGGTAAACCTCAGGTCTCTATCCGACACTATAGATGTGGGTATCCAATGAAGCTCGACTATTTCCTTGATATAGAGGTATGCCAACTTGTCTGAGCTATAGGTTGCCTTAATTGGCAAGAAGTGGGCGGACTTAGTCAGCCTATCCATTATCACCCAAATAGCGTCTAAGCCCAAACGCGTCTTAGGTAACCCCATCACAAAGTCCATAGAAATTCTTTCCCACTTCTATTCTGGAATCTCTAAGGACTGCAACGACCCCGAAGGCTTCTGATGTTCTATCTTAACCTTTTGGCACACTAAACACCTAGTTACGAAGCTAGCCACATCCTTTTTCATTCCTGGCCACCAATACATCCTCTTAAGGTCTTGGTACATCATAGTTATTCTAGGATGTATGGTGAACTTTCCCTTATGAGCTTCCTCTAATATCTTCTCTTTAAGGCTCCCCTCCTTAGGAACAACGATCCTATTCTTAAACTTCACTAGCCCATCAACAGACATCTCATAACCCTCTTGTCCCAACCGAGACTGCAACTCTTGGTCTAAAGGTTGTTCCCGCCTAACCTTATCTCTAAGGTCACCGTTAATTTACAGCCTATTCAGCTTCAAACTTAAGGCATTTAAGGACACATCTAACACCTCCAGATTCATGTCCCTAAACTCCTTCATAAGGTTCAGCTCTTGCACCATCAAGCTCGACACGTGTAGGGACTTCCTACTCAAAGCATCTGCCACCACATTGGCTTTTCCTGGATGGTACTTCAACTCGAAGTCACAGTCCTTAAGGAACTCCATCCACCTTCGTTGTCTCATGTTCAACTCCTTCTGGTCGAACAGATATTTAAGGCTTTTATGGTCACTAAAAACTTCAAACGTTGCCCCATAAAGGTAATGCCTCCAAATCTTAAGGGCAAAAACCACAGCTGCTAGCTCTAGGTCATGGGTAGGGTAGTTCCCCTTATGTGGCCTAAGCTGCCTAGAGGCATATGCTACCACCTTGCCCTCCTGCATTAAGACACCTCCCAAGCCATTCTTAGATGCGTTGCAGTATACCACAAAACTCACTAAGGGATCTGGTATAGTTAAGATTGGTGATGACACCAACCTCCTCTTAAGTTCTTGGAACCCGTCCTCACACTCCTGGTTCCACACAAAAGGTTTCCCTTTCCAAGTCAACTGGGTCAATGGTAAGGCTAGTCTAGAGAATCCCTCTATGAACTTCCTATAGTAACCAGCTAAGCCTAAGAACTTCTTACTTCGGTTACTGTCTTAGGTTGTTCCCATCCCAACACCGCATCAACTTAGAGGAATCAACCGCTACACCATCCTTTGAGATGGTGTGTCCTAAAAACTTTACTTCGTCTAGCCAAAACTCACACTTCTCCGGTTTATCATAAAGACGCTCGTCCCTCAAGATCTGCAACACCAACCTTAAGTGTTCCCCATGTTCTTCTGGTGTCCTAGAGTATATTAAAATATCATCTATGAACACCACCACAAACCTGTCCAAAAAGGTCCTAAAGATCCGATTCATGTAGTCCATGAAAACGGTTGGGCGTTGGTCACACCAAAGGGCATCACTACATACTCATAGTGCCCATACCTTGTCCTGAAGGCTTACTTAGGGATGTTCTCGCTTCTAACTCTAATTTGATGGTATCCCGATCTTAGATCTATTTTGGAAAATACTGACGCTCCCCTTAACGGATCTAAGAGATCATCTATCCTAGGCAAGGGATATTTGTTCTTGATGGTTACCTTATTCAGTTGCCTATAATCAACACACAATCTCATACTCCCATCGTTTTTCTTCACTAGAAGCACTGGTGCTCCCCAAGGTGACACACTAGGCCTAATAAACCCCCTTTGCAACATATCCTCTATCTGTTTCTTGAGCTCGCTCAACTCTAGAGGTGCCATCCTATAGGGTGCTACTGATACAGGTCCACTCCCCGGTACTAGATCTATGGTAAACTCAATCTCTCTATCTGGAGGTAAATTAAGACATCCTTAGGAACACATCTGAGAACTCACACACAATAGGCAACGCCGCTATATCACTCTCAGCCTCTATCTTAGCAGAAAAGAGAAGTGTATATCCCTGAGCTCCCTCAACTAAGCACTTACGACATGAGGCAGTAGAGATAAGATGTTCTATCTTAGGAGAGTTAACAGACATGGATCGTGGAATGAAATAAATAGTTCGACTAGCACAATCAATAATAGCATTGTTACGAGACAACCAGTCCATGCCCAAAATAATATCTAGACCACACATAGGTAAACATATCAAACCAACAATATAAGTCAGGTCTTGAAACAATAAGGGACATTGCAGGCAGATAGAAGAAGTAATCAATCTATCTTTAGCAGGAGTAGAAACACACAAATCCTATGACAGTTTAGTAACAGGTAACTCTAAGAATTGAGCACATTTAAACGAAATGAATGAATGTGTTGCTCCCGAATCGAACAATAGAGTAACTTTTCTCCTGTACGAGTTGAATAAATTCAGCCTCCTTCGGATTTAAGCTGCCTCGGAATGATGGCGGGCTGTTCTCCTTGAATTCGGAAAGTCCCACGTGCTGAGGGTCCTAGGTTGCCACCACTCCATCAGTGATTGGTCTCCATTCCCATTCAGTTGACGGAGAGTCTCCGCCTGCGCTTGCATAACTCTGGTTATACAATCCAAAGCTGGTGCAAGTGCAACGTTCGTCCCTCCCCTATTAATCGCCATAAATATGCTCACTACCAATGAAATACTGGGTTGATCAGGTCCAATATCCCAAACAATAGCATGCAGCATTTATAACTCTAACAAGCATCCTATGCGCCCAAGTTTTGTTTTTGAAAAAGCTCCACTACCATAGTCCGATTTAGAATCAAACTGCTCTGATACCATAAATGTAACGCCCTTTGTTACATTAGTAATCCCAAGGTAAAATCAATAAAAATCCTTTAAAACATTTAATTAAAACATACATCTCATAAAGAAAAATTAAGAAAAATATATTTAAAGTCTGAAAATACCTCATAATAAATAACGTAGTAATAAAATATCCATGTAGTGAATATAAATATAAATAAAAATCAAAAGCCTCAATACCAGACGTCTACTAACAAACCCAACGATAAATAAATAAATGTGTCTATCCACATACGACTCCTTATTTAAGAAAATACTAACCAAACTAGAAAGAATAACTAATAGAATCCACTAAGTCTTCACGCCTCTTCAGTTTCAATGATGTCCTCCTCGTGCTCTGAAAACAATTCTTAATAATGAGATATAAAATCCCAGTGATCAACAATACAGTTTTATAAAAATATTTTCGAAAATAGCATTGTTCTCAGCCGGCGCGGCAACCGAAAAAACTGTCCATGGCACCCGCTAATTTTCCAAAATAATATATATAAAAGAAAATACTTTTAATATTAATAATAATCTCATCTCAATACATCACATTCCATATACCAGACAAATTCTAGTTTAATCCAAGCGGTTCGAAGACCTCCTAATTAAGTTGGCCTCTTGTCGGCATGCCATATATTCACACATCACACGACAATGGCACCCATTGCCCACCCCTACTCACGGGGAGTGTTTCGATGTCACCCTCCTGTTGGGGACATTTCCATTTCGATACCTCCCATGTGCACATGGCGGTATTTCTCCTTTTTCGACACCCCAACCTGTGGCGGTGTTACTTTCGATACTCCTTTTTAGGTAGTATTACTTATTTTCGACATCCCAATTATATGGGGATGTTACTTTCGATAACCCATTACGGTGGTATTACTTTTCGATACCCCTTATCATAGGTGGTATTACGGCAAACATCATACAATTCATCATAAGGCACAATTTCATGTCCTATACGTGTAACAATTCATTTACCAAAAATTAAATATTTGATCTTATATGCATGTCAAATAAACTCACAAGGCATAGCATACACCAATAAGCACGTCATTCAACTAATTCAAATACCAATCATGTATTTCGTGCCATCAGTAACAAGGATAAATACCCAATTTAATAATCTCTTTTTATTTTAATTCAAAACCCCTAAAAAAATTAGTTTATTAATAACATGCATCATTCAATTAAAATCTCTCAAAATCATAGGTAAATCACTCGACACAACAAACACATGTACCATGGAAAGGGTTATTAAAAGGTAATGTTGCTCACCTCTCGAAGACCTCCAAAGTGCTCTAAAAATTATTTATGATAAGAGGTAGTGCTTCTCTAAAAATTCTTCTTCCATTCACTGGTGTTTTTGGATCTGTGTACTGCTATGGTTGTACTGCGAAAAAAGGAACCCCCTCTCCCTCACTCACTGTGCGGCGCGCTGACCCGAATGTACAGTAACTAGAGCATATATATATATATATATATATATATATATATATATATATATATATATATATATATATATGCTGCGCGCATGTGCCTGAAACCCTTTTTTTTCTTTAGCCTTGCATGGCTGCTTGGGCTTAACGCCCAAGTATCCTTCTTCTTCTTTTTTCTCCATATATATATATATATATATATATATATATATATATATAATTTTGTATTCTCTATAATAGTTAATAAATTATAATAAATCCTTATACCATCACTTCTTTACACTAAATCACCCATTTATATTTTATTTGTACTACACTTTTTAATAACTTAATATTATTATTATTATTATTTATTTATTTTTTTCAAATTAATTATGTTAGAAAAGACGAGGGCGGGGAGTGGTCGCCGGTGCAAGAAGGCACAGACATGGAGCGGCTCCTGGCAGGCTTCTAGGCGGAGGGATACATGAATGAACCGATTACACACCCGAATGAGAAGGATTCTGAGACTGTGTAGGTATGGGACTATACAGTTGAGGAAGGCTTATATGAATTGTTTGGTACTACCTATACTAACAAGATGCATCTTCTTTTCAGTAGCCCATCACTTAAGAACTCCACAGTTAAGAGAGCTTGACCTGGAGCAATTCTGGGATGGGTGACCTCCTGAGAAGTTTTCCCGGGAAGCGTGTGAGTGAGGACAATGCACGCCGAAAAGACCCGTGTTGGTTTGTGGGGACAGTCGTCAATCCATAAAGCAGCCAGGGATGTTACAAATGGTATCAGAGCGGCACCTCTCCCAGTACGGTGTGGTTCGGGGACGAATCAAGCGGAAGCTGGTGGGCATGTAACACCCGGGTGCCAACGAGGGCGGGGAGTGGTCGCTAGTGCAAGAAGGCACAAAAAAGGAGCGGCTCCTGGAAGGCTTATAGGTGGAGGGATACATGAATGAACCGATTACACACCCGAATGAAAGGGATCCTGAGACTGTGTAGGTATGGGACTATACAGTTGAGGAAGGCTTATATGAATTGATTGGTACTACCTATACTAACAAGATGCATCTTCTTTTCGGTAGCCCATCACTTAAGAACTCCACAGTTAAGCGAGCTTGACCTGGAGCAATTCTGGGATGGGTGACCTCCTGGGAAGTTTTCCCAGGAAGCGTGTGAGTGAGGACAAAGCACGCTGCAAAGACCCGTGTTGGTTTGTGGGGACAGTCGTCAATCCATAAAGCAGCCAGGGATGTTACACATCCCACCTTCTCCGTCCTATGCTAATCACAAAAGTTATTTAGCATTATGGAATTCCTTTAGAGGGAGAACAAGGAATAGAGCCACAACCTAGTGATAGCATTAGTGAAGACTATCTGATATCATTAGGGTTCACAAAGCATGATAATACTTGGCTACTAAGAGAGAAGCAAATTAAAATGTAATAGCTTTAGAAATTGAACTTTCTTTTGTTTGCTCCTCCTCAGATGTTATGTCTGTTTTTAAGTTTTTCCCTTCAATTTAATGAAAGTGCATTCCTTTTTCAAATTTATAATGATGATTTATCCTCTCCAACTTAAATATCACCAAACAATTGTTAAATACAGAAAACAGAAACGTAATAATCGATTATTTGAATCCCCTTTTTACACCTTCAAAAGAGAGAGGCAACAATCGATTAAAGAAATCGATTATGCATCTTTGCCCTGCTAGGCAAGCGCAAAAAGAGGAGTGATAATCGACCATGGGAATCGATTACCCTATGCTACTAAAAATTCCAGAAAACCAAAAATCGATTATGTAATCGATTACTGTTCATGAACATTCATACTATAATCGATTTTTGAAGATGAAGAGTTGGGCGCCAAAACACACGGGCTGGAATTAACCAATTGAAGGCTGTCACATAGCAAAATAATCGATTATGAGGTCATAATAGTCGATTATGGTGCGACTATAAAAGGAAATCTGAAACCCTAGCACCTCATTTGCATGCTCACTCATCCCACTTTGTTCTCCTGCGATTTCTTCTCAAATCCTTCTGCCCAAACTCATTTTCTCACTCAAACCTTTCATCTTCCTTCAACGCCCATCATCATCATGCCTCCCAAATGCTAGAGAACTGCAGTTATCGCCCCTGGTCCTCTCACTACTGAACAAGTGGGAAAATTCTTCTCCAATGGGGACCAATATGCAAACTTCAAAAGCGAATACATAAGTAAGGAAATACAAAAGCCTCATTTTCTGGACATCGAATGGATGAGGAAAAGCAACTTCAAATTTCAGGAATTTCTAGACTTCGCTGGGATCACAGAGTTTTTGTCTCAATCTGAGGACATCTGTCTGGACTTAGTTAAGGTATTCTACTGTAATCTCAAACTTGTTGATGATGTCATGATGTCTGAGGTCTGTCACATTCATCTCACTGATGAGTCGTTTGGAAGAGTAGTTGGCTTGACTTCTGAAGGCACATATGCCACTGCCGAGGGTCCTGCTGCGGAACCCTTGGTGAATGATTTTGTTAGGATTCAAGCAATTAAGGATGTTTTAACTGATCCAAATGATGCAAATGATAAAGAGATTACTACTGGTCAGATGAAAGTGGAAAGTAGGCTATTGCATTATGTAGTAGCTAGGCTTCTATTTCCCAGACGTCATAATTTTTCTCAATTACTGCGTTTGGATGTTGTTGTGCTATGGCTTCTTGAGAAGAAAAAGAGGGTAAACTGGGCTGCTCTAGTAATGCAGCATATGTATGACAACAAGGGCAGTGCAACTCTACCCTATGGTCATCTGGTGACCAGCAACTTTCGGCACGCAAGGGTTAGTCTCGCTGGTGAGACTAAATTGGACTACAAGAAATTTCATATCATGATGAAGGAGGGCACCATAAATCAAATGGGTATCTTGTTCTGTGGTGACAATTGACAATATAAGCCAAAAAGTCTGAAAATTCATAACCCCCTCAACTTTACGCCACGACGTACTGATGGTGTATCATCCTCGTCATAGGCCCCTCCTCCTGCCAGCAATCTAGAGATGATGGCTCTGCTTGAGAGTATCCTTACAGAGGTTAGGGTAACACCATGGAGATCAGAGCTAACACTACTGCTATACGTGAGCTTTCACTTGAGTCCAAATCTTTAGAGCATAGAGTTACAGCAGCCGAAGTCAGTCCACTGCGAACAGCTCCTCAGATTGATGTTGACTCTGGCAGTAGCTCAGACGATGATGGTGATGATGTTGAGGCTCCAGGACATGATGGTGGTGATGGAGGAGATGATGATATTGATATTGATATTGATATTGATATTGATATTGATATTGATATTGATATTGATATTGATATTGATATTGATATTGATATTGATGAGTACTACATTTAGTACTATTTTTCATTTTTTTATGACTTCTTTTGATATTTTCCGAATGACTGTATAACTCTTAACCTCTGTGGCACTCTCGACTTTTGCACCTATGTTTTATAAATATGCTTGGTCTTTATATAGGTAGGCTTACTTTTATTTGTTCTTAGGCATCTTTCATGCATGTTACGGTTGTAACATCCATTATTTTATGTGTTGTGTATGTATGAGAATTAGGTTTAGCACTTGGATTATATAGTTGAGATGTTGTTTGAGGCATAGAGACCCTTTCTTGGAATGTACGCAACCTTTTGGAGTGAGTTTGAACATAGGAACAAAATTAGGGTTTCCCCGGTTATCTTCCTTGAGGTTTATGAGTGTGAAACAAGAAATTTGGTGTTAGGGATGAGATTTGGAATTTGTGATGGTTTAAGGTTGTTTATTAGGTATTGATGAGCCTATATCTCCAATTTGAGGTCAATCCGACCGAACGGGTCCAGAACGCAAAGAAACACAAACCGAGCGATTAGTGATCGATTAATTAATTGAAATTTAGAACATTAAAATTAGGTCGGGCTTGAGTACAATAGGCTTTTAGGAGTAGCCTATAAATATTACAGAAAAATATTCCAGCAGTGGGTTACACAGAATGATGAGGAAGAAAACACCAAGTTGTGTCAAAGGAAAAACACCCAGTGACACGTGTTGTGACCAGGAGGGAGGTGGCCATGGTGGCGCCACCTCACACTCCACTACCCCTTTGCATGTATGACACCTATCTCCCACTACCCCTTTGCATGTATGACACCTATCTCCCACTACCCATTTTGCGTGTATGACACTTGTTTTCCACAAAGTTACCTAAAAGCCACCTAAGTCATCTAAACAAAACCAAGACATTAGCTAAGTGAAAGAAGAGTGATCAGACTTCACTTCCTTCTCACTTTCACACAGCATGAGAAAGAAGAGTTGGAGAAGAAAATTTCGAAAAGTACAAGACAACCATTGTTGGAAGCTTTGAAGCTCAGTTGGAGTGGTCACTGTGAAATCATCACCACACCTTCTTCCACCGTTAGATCGTATTGAAATTTCAGAAAAAGGTTATGGGTTGATAGTATTTCATATCCAACGGTTGAAACTTCTTATTAATCCCCATAGTGTGAGTTATTTAACTCAGAACAAGGAGAGAAACTCAACCCGTGTAGCTCCGGACCAGTCACCTTGGAAGGTTCATCCTAGGCTCGTTCACCGTTGGATCAAGCTGAAATTTTTGAAGAAGGTAAAGGAAAGATAGTTCTTTATTTTTAGCATTCAAATTTTTAACAAAGGACTAGATTGTGAGATATAGTGCCGAAACAGTGGCGGATCTTGTGGTGCTTACTGCAGATTTTGAGTTTCTTATTTTGTGTCTTTCAAAATGTGATGTTTAGGTGGGATATCGGAGATTCCGGAACCTTGTTCGGTGTGAGGCAGGTTCGAGAGGAGTCGAGTAGGAGTGATCTCGTAGTGTTTCCGAGGTCGTACGTTCTTCAGGTGAGGGAAAGAAATTATTTAACGTCGGAAACGACGCGGTGACATTTAATTCGATAATAGCATAGGGTGACCTAAACCCTACTCGAGAACGAGTAACAAACAATGTTCATATCACATTGGGGACTACCTAGTGGTACCAATTATGAAATGGAAATTATGCATTTATCGTCATTACGATAAATATTTTTTTTATTATTTGATGATTGCCTGCTTGACTAATATTGACTGGTTTATTTGAATTTGGTATTTGATGGATGATATTATGAGTGTTGGAATTATTTTGAATATGTTTATATTTATTATTATTATATTTGGTAATGGTGATTATTTTGGAAATGATGATATGAATAAAATGATGATTTTATGACATCATGGTATTAATGATGATTATGATGACATGATAACATGATGATATGATGGTATGATGTGATGAGTGATATGCTTAGAGGTTGAGTAAGTGATAAGTTATGTTGAGACATGATGATGTATTGGGGAATTCATATTATTTGTGTTAGTAGTGCCTAACCGAGAAAATTACTGTGATATGATGATGAGATTGATGAAACGAGATTATTATTGAGGTTATTTATGAGAGTATGATGAGCGGTTAGGGCACTAGGGGGTGACCTGAAACATGGTTTGTGATATGGTTGACCTGAAACATGGTCTGGTGCACCGTCCCAGAGGATTAGGCTAAAGGCGGACCGTCCCAGACATTATTTCATTTCAGTTGCAGCTATAGTTCATGCGTTGCATGAGCACCCTGGTCGTGGTTCAGAGTTGTGCACTGGATTGTGCAGGTATAGTGACATTGCTTTGCATGGGCATCCTCCATCCACGGACAAGGGTTTGCGTTGGGGCCTCTGGGACGTGTCGATTGTGGATATCCGGATATGACCGATACCTGGTGAGATGATTCATACGGCATTTGCATTGCATCATGATGGAGGGTAGAGGAGACACCTTAGACGTGGATTGAGGATGATTTTTGTTATGTATATATATTATATTATTGGAGACGGATGTTTAGTGTGCTGTTATAGAATTAAATGTTGCTAAACCCTTTCCATGTTTGACGCTAAATAGTTTATTATCCCTTTTCTTCTTGTTGTTGTGTATGTTTTATTTACGTGAGGAGTCAGCTATGGAGGAGTTAGATGGAACCCCTTATGAGCCAGATGCTGGAGGATGAGTAATGGACCCGAGTAGTTGAGTAGAGAGTCTACGGCCAGTGCGTCTTTTTGAGGCGTTTTATCTTTTATTGTTTATTTCAGTTTGTACCAGTTTGTATATATTGGAATCTTACTAATGGGATTCCCCTTACAGTACTGTACCAGGATGTGGTGTGTGTGTGTGTGTGTGTGTGTGTGTGTGTATATATATATATATATATATATATATATATATATATATATATATATATATATATATATATATTTGGATGCATGCATGTATATATATGTTGATATAACTGTATGATAGTTGTTTAATTTAAAGTTTTTATTTTATCCGTCGTTTAGTATAATCGCTTGACACTAATAATAGGATTAGGTTTTAATAATTTTGGGTTTTTATTTAATGGGACGTCGGGGTGTCTCATTTGGTGGTATTAGAGCAGTTCGGTTCTAAATGGACTGTCAGGACTGTGAATTAGGTTGTACTGGCCAATTAGTTGAATCCACACCTGATAATGACTATGCTTAGAAGTTGGGTAGCGAGTCCGAATGTGACAATTCTATGACATATAGTATCTATATTCCAGTTTTATGTAGTATTATATGTCATATTGATGTGGGCTAATGATTTCTTTTAACAGGATCATGGCTCGAGGCAGAGGTCGAGGACGTGGTAGATGTGGTGGTAGAGCTATAGAGGGTATTGAGGAGGAGCATCATCAGTCAGAGGTAGGAGTTGGAGGTGGAGGAGAGTCATCCGAGACTCTCCAGACTATCCGGGAGTTAGCATCCATTCTGTTGCAGCATGCACAACAGAATGCTCAGAGGATGCAGAGAGATGCAGGGTTGCAGGAGCATCATGATAGGAGGAGAGCTGCTGAGGCTAAGGATGCGGGTTTGGCTACCTTCCTGAAAGGTAAGCCACCCCAGTTCGAAGGAGAGTATGGCCCAGAGCAAGCGGAGTAGTGGATACAGGAGCTTGAGAAGATCTTCGACACCATGAGATGCAGAGATGGCAGGAAGGTGACTTATCCTGCCTTCATGCTGACCGGAGGGGCCGAGTCATGGTGGAGAGGCAAGAGGAGGTTGCTTGAGGCTAAGGGAAGGTTGATCAATTGGGAGCTATTCAGAGAGTGTTTCTTTGAGAAGTACTTCCCGCGGTTAGTCAGACGCGAGAAGGAGAGAGAGTTCATGAGTCTCCAGCAGGGAGACGGGCCTGTTGGTGACTATACGACTAGGTTTGAGGCCTGGATTCAGTTTTGAGTTCCATCAGAGGTTTCAAGATGAGGACTAGATGTACCGGAGGTTAGAGGAGGGTTTACGACACGAGCAGAGGAGGGCTATAGTGCCCTTGGATATTTTGAGCTTCCCAGAGCTTGTAAAGAGGTGCAATGCCATTGAGTATAGACCAGAGGCAGGCTGCAGAGCAGAGACAACAGTGTAGTGGGGGTCCGACCAGAGCGGGTCATCAGAAGAGAGGGGACATAGGTTCTTAGTGGAGGAGAGGACCATACACTAGGCCTGGGCAGAGCGCTCGGACATCTGCACCACCAGCACCAGTTACTAGAGAGGGCCAGCAGTAGAGGGGCCCAATATGTTTCAGATGCGGAGGTCCACATTATATCAGAGATTGTATAGATAGATCTAGTTGCTACATCTGTGGAAAACCAGATCATTTTGCTAGGGATTGCCAACAGAGAGCAAGACAAGGAAGCAAATTTGCCAAAGAGAGGAGCCAGGGTTCCGGAGGTGGAGCCGGGAGATGAGTTCCAGCCAGCGGGACGGCTGCACGGCCAGACCACATGCCACGGGGAGAGTGTTTACAGTAAGAGGGTCTGAGTCCTCTCAATCTACAGATCTTATTCAAGGTATGTGTTTAATATCTGACAGACTCTCGTATGTGTTGTTTGACTCAGGCGCTACACATTCTTTTGTTTCACATGAGAGTGTGGATTGTTTACATTTACTTGTTTCCCGGATACCATATACTTTCACGGTATCTACACCTATCGGTGATCCTTTGATCACCATGTCTATTTGCTTACAGTGTCCTATAGTTTTTGAAAATAGGACATTTCTTGCAGATCTCATCTGTTTGCCTATGCAACAGGTAGATGTTATCCTCGGCATGAATTGGATTTCGGCTAACCATGTGGTGTTAGATTGTGCCCAAAAGACCTTATCTTTTCTTGAGCCTTCTAGCATAGTATCTGCCAATGAAGGAACAGCTATGAGGAGTGACAATCCTCAACAGTATGTGATGCTTTTCTCTTTGGAAACTAAGGAGACTCCGAGTATAGATTCTTTGCCTATCGTGACAGAGTTTCCTGAGGTTTTCCCTCCTGATGTTCCAGGTTTGCCACCAGAGAGGGAGGTGGAGTTCGCTATAGATCTCATACTAGGGACCGAATCTATATCAGTGGCTCCTTATCGGATGTCACCAATGGAGTTGGTAGAGTTAAAGAAACAACTGGATGATATGATGAAGAAGGAATTCATCAGACCGAGTGTTTCGCCTTGGGGAGCACCGGTGTTGTTTGTCAAGAAAAAGGACGGAAGTTCAAGGTTGTGTACGGATTACAGGCAGTTAGATAAGGTTACAATCAAGAATAAGTATCCGTTGCCTAGGATAGATGATCTGATGGATCAGTTGAAGGGAGCTTCGGTGTTTTTTAAGATAGATTTAAGATCAGGATACCATCAGATTAGGGTGAAGAAGGAGGATATACCTAAGACCGCTTTTAGGACGAGGTATGGACACAACGAGTACCTAGTTATGCCTTTTGGTGTAACTAATGCTCCAGCGGTGTTCATGGTTACATGAACAGGATTTTTAGACTGTTCCTCGATAAGTGTGTTGTGGTTTTTATAGATGATATTCTTATCTATTCCCGTAGCTGAGAAGAACACGAGGAACAACTGAGAGTTGTGTTACAGGTGCTAAGAGATAGGCAGTTGTATGCTAATCTATCCAAGTGTGAGTTTTGGTTAGAGGAAGTGCAGTTTCTGGGGCATATAATCAACAAGGAAGGGATAGTTGTAGATCCAGTTAAGGTAGAGGCAGCGATTAAGTGGGAGAGGCCTAAGTCAGTGAGTGGGGTGAGGAGTTTCCTAGGTTTAGCTGGTTATTACAGAAGGTTCATCGAGGGTTTATCGAAGAATTCATTGCCTATGATGCAGTTAACGAGGAAAGGTACGACATTTGTTTGGACTGAAAAGTGTGAAGAGAGCTTTCAGAAGCTAAAGGAGAAATTGACTACATCTCCTGTGCTGACATTACCAGATCCATTAGGGCGGTTTAAAGTGTACTGTGACTCGTCATATCAAGGATTGGGTTGTGTTTTGATGCAAGAGGGAAGAGTTGTGGCTTATGCTTCCCGACAGTTAAGGGTTCATGAAAGGAGTTACCCGACCCATGATCTGTAGTTAGTAGCCATAGTGTTCGCATTGAAGATATGGCAACACTATCTTTATGGAGATAAGTTTAACGTGTTTAGCGATCACAAGAGTTTTAAGTATTTGTTTGATCAGAAGGACCTGAACATGAGGCAGCGTAGATGGATGGAATTCATTAAGGACTATGAGTTTGATCTACAATACCATCCAGGAAAGGCTAATGTTGTGGCAGATGCACTAAGTCCAAAATCTTTGCACTTATTCGAGATGACGGTGAAAGGGATGGAGTTGCTTGAACAGTTGAGATATGAACCAAGATATGGATTTGACAGAGGATAGAATATGCTTAGGTATGATCACCATCAACAGTGAGTTTATGAGAGATCTTAAGGCTAAGCAGGTTCAGGATGAATATTTGCTAGAGGTGAGTCGAGGCATAGATGAGGGAAAAGTTTCAGAGTTTAGGAGAGGATCAGATGGGGTGTTAAGGTTTAGAGATCGGATATGTGTGCCCGAGGATTTAGAGCTTAGGAAGATGATTTTAGAGGATGCACATAAGAGTAAGTTGAGTTTTCACCCAGGAGCCACCAAGATGTATCAAGACTTGAAGAAAATGTTTTGGTGGCCCAAGATGAAGAAAGAAATGGCGGAGTATGCTCTATTAAGTTTGGTGTGCCAGAAAACTAATATAGAGCATCAAAAGCCCGCAGGGTTGTTGCAGTCTTTGGATATCCTAGAATGGAAATGGGGTGGTATATCTATGGACTTTGTGGTTAGATTACCACGAACCTCCGAAGAGGTTTGATGCGATTTGGGTTATCATTGATAGGTTAACGAAGTGTGCTCACTTCTTACCTATTGGTGAGAGTTATAGTCTTGAGAAGTTAACCCAGATTTATATCAAGGAAGTAGTGAGGTTGCATGGTGTGCCGTCGAGTATTGTCTGCGAACGGGATCCTAGGTTTACATCTAGATTTTGGAGACAGTTATACAATGCTTTGGGAACAAAGTTGAGGATGAGTTCTGCTTATCATCCTCAGACGGATGGACAGTCAGAGAGAACAATTCAGTCATTGGAGGATCTTCTAAGAGCTTACGTGTTGGAACATGTCGGTAGTTGCGATGAATTCCAACCTTTGATTGAGTTCACATATAATAACAGTTTCCACAACAGTATCGGGATGCCACCGTATGAGGCTCCGTATGGGAGAAAGTGCAGGAATCTGTTGTGTTGGTATGAGACTGGCAAGAGCCAAGTATTGGGTCCTGATGTGGTACAGCAGACCACGGAACAAGTCAGGAAGATAAGAGAGAAAATGAAGGAAGCACAAGATAGGCAAAAGAGATATAGTGACAAGAGGAGGAGACCCTTAGAGTTCTAGGAGGGTGATCACGTGTTCTTGAGAGACACTCCGAAGACCGAAATTGGCAGAGCTATAAAGTCTAGAAAGCTCACTCCCCGATTCATTGGACCATTTCAGATTCTTCGACGAATTGGTCCAGTAGCTTACCATATGGCCTTACCCCCAAACCTTTCCAACCTTACGATGTCTTCCGTGTGTCCCAGTTGAGAAAATATTACCCTGATCCTTCTCATGTCATTGAAACTGAGTCCATACAACTCTGAGAGAATCTAGAATATGAGGCTTTACCGTCTAAGATTGCAGATAGAAGGATTAAAGAACTCCGTGGTAAACAAATTCCCCTGGTTAAGGTCATCTGGGATACTGTTACCGGAGATGCTATTTGGGAGCGTGAGGGAGATATGCAGCAGCAGTACCCCCATTTGTTTTCAGGTATTAAATTCCAAGGACGGAATTTCTTTTAATGCGGGTAGAAATGTAACATCCGTTATTTCATGTGTTGTGTATGTATGAGAATTAGGTTTAGGACTTGGATTATATGGTTTAGGAATTAGGTTTAGTACCCCCATGTGTTGAGTTTGAACGTAGGAACAAAATTAGGGTTTCCCTGGTTATCTTCCTTGAGGTTTATGAGTGTGAAACAAGAAATTTGGAGTTAGGGATGAGATTAGGCATTTTTTATGGTTTAAGGTTGTTTATTAGGTATTGATGAGCCTATATCTCAAATTTGAGGTCAATCCGACGTTTTATGGGTCCAAAACGCAAAGAAACACAAACCGAGCGATTAGTGATCGATTAATTAATTGAGAGTTAGAACATTAAAATTAGGTCGGGCTTGAGTACAATAGGCTTTTAGGAGTAGCCTAAAAATATTACAGAAAAATATTCCAGCAATAGGTTGCACAGGATGATGTGGAAGAAAACACCCAGTTGTGCCGATGGAACAACACGCAGTGACACGTGTCGTGACCAGGAGGAAGGTGGCCATGGTGGCGCCACCTCACACTCCACTACCCCTTTGCATGTATAACACCTATCTCCCACTACCCCTTTTGCATGTATGATACTTGTTTTCCACTAAGTTACCTAAAAGCCACCTAAGTCATCTAAACAAAACCAAGACATTAGCTAAGTGAAAGAAGAGTGATCAGACTTCACTTCCTTCTCACTTTCACACAGCATGAGAAAGAAGAGTTGGAGAAGAAAATTTCGAAAAGTACAAGACAACCATTGTTGGAAGCTTTGAAGCTCAGTTGGAGTGGTCACTGTGAAATCATCACCACACCTTCTTCCACCGTTAGATCGTATTGAAATTTCAGAGAAAGGTTATGGGTTGATAGTATTTCACATCCAACGGTTGAAACTTCTTATTAATCCCCATAGTGTGAGTTATTTAACTCAGAATAAGGAAAGAAACTCAACCCGTGTAGCTCCTGACCAGTCACCTTGGAAGGTTCATCCTAGGCTCGTTCACCGTTGGATCAAGCTGAAATTTTTGAAGAAGGTAAAGGAAAGGTAGATCTTTATTCTCATAGTTCAAATTTTTAAACAAAGGTCTAGATTGTGAGATATAGTGCCGAAACAGTGGCGGATCTTGTGGTGCTTACTGCAGATTTTGAGTTTCTTATTTTGTGTCTTTTAAAATGTCATGTTTAGGTGGGATATCGGAGTTCGGGGACCTTGTTGGGTGTGAGGCATATTCGACAGTATTCGAGTAGGAGTGATCTCGTAACGTTTCCGAGGTCGTACGTTCTTCAGGTGGGGGAAAGGAATTATTTAACGTCGGAAACGACGCAGTGACGTTTAATTCGATAATGACGTAGGGTGACCTAAACCCTACTCGAGAATGAGTAACGGACAATGTTCATATCACATTGGGGACCACCTAGTGGTACCAATGATGATATGGAAATTATGCATTTATTGTCGTTACAATAAATATATATTATTTTATTATTTGATGATTGCCTGCTTGACTAATATTGACTGGTTTATTTGAATTTGGTATTTGATGGAAGATATTATGAGTGTTGGAATTATTTTGAATATGTTTATACTTATTATTATTATATTTGGTAATGATGATTATTTTGGAAATGATGATATGAATAAAATGATGATTTTATGACATGATGGTATTAATGATGATTATGATGACATGATAACATGATGATATGATGGTATGATGTGATGAGTGATATGCTTAGATGTTGAGTAAGTGATAAGTTATGTTGAGACATGATGATGTATTGGGGAATTCATATTATTTTTGTTAGTAGTGCCTAACCGATAAAATTATTATGATATGATGATGAGATTGATGAAATGAGATTATTGTTGAGGTTATTTATGAGATTATGATGAGTGGTTAGGACACTAGGGGGTGACCTGAAACATGGTTTGTGATATGGTTGACTTGAAACATGGTCTGGTGGACCTGAAACATGGTCGTTGGGGTCTATTCCTCGGAGGGAGAATTCTCGGGGATTAGGCTAACGACGAACCGTCCCAGACATTATTTCTTTTTAGATGCAGCTATAGTTCATGCGTTGCATGAGCACCCTGATCGTGGTTCAGAGGTGTGCACCGGATTGTGCAGCTATAGTGCCATTGCTTTGCATGGGCATCCTCCATCCGCGGATGAGGGTGTGTGCCGGGGCCTCTAGGACGTGTCGACTGTGGATATCCGGATATGGCTGATACCTGATGAGATGATTCATACAACATTTGTATTGTATCATGATGGAGGGTAGAGGAGAAATCTTAGACGTGGATTGAGGATGACTTGTGTTATATATATATATATATATATATATATATATATATATATATATATATTCTTGGAGACGGATGTTTAGTGTGCTGTTATAGAATTAAATGTTGTTAAACCCTTTCCAAGTTTGGAGAAAACTCAATGGAGGAGCCAGCTATGGAGGAGCTAGATGGAACCCCATATGAGCCAGATGTTGGAGGATGAGCAGTGGACCTGAGTAGCTGAGTATAGAGTCTACAGTCAGTGCATCTTTTTGAGGTGTTTTATCTTCTGTTGTTTATATCAGTTTGTACCAGTTTGTACATATTGGGATCCTACCTACTGATGGGATTCCCCTTACAATACTGTACCAAGATGTGGTGTGTGTGTGTGTGTGTGTGTGCGTGTGTGTGTGTATGGATGCATGTATGTATATATATGTTGATATACCTGTATGGTAGTTGTTTAATTTAAAGTTTTTATTTTATCTACCGTTTACTATAATCGCTTAACGCTAATAATACGATTAGGTTTTAATAATTTTGTGTTTTTCTTTAATGGGATGTCGGGGCGTCTCAACGGTAGTGGTCTTTATAGTGGTTTTATAATTGGCTTTACCTTGTGCATGCTATGGTTTATATCCTGCTATTGAATGATTGATGTTTTGTGGATATATGCCATGATGATGCTACGATGTTTTTCCCGCTTTTTGATAATGACAAAAGGGGGAGAATTACGTGAATAAATGATTAAGGGGGAGATATAATTTTAATGTGAATGATTAAGGGGGAGATATAATTGATATATGAACCTTTATAAATGCATGCATGCATAAGAGAGAAGAGAAATTAAAAATTACTTGATTGCATGCGTAAGGAGGAGTAGAGTAAATTTGTTAAATATTATTGCTCTAACCCTATGAGAAATTATATTTGGTAAATTTTCTATTGATATACATGATTGCATGTTTAAGAGGGAGTAGAGAGAATCTAAACCTTGTGATATATTATTGCTCTAACTCTATCTTTTTAGAAATTCCCTCATGAGATGTTTGTTATCATCAAAAAGGGGGAGTTTGTGGATATATGCCTTGACAGGAACTTTGGTTTTGATGATGAGCAAAAACGGAATTTCAAGTCCAAGGACCAACACGCAAATTCCAAAGTTAAAAAGGATCAAGTAACAAAAAACGTGAAAAGGACCAAACAAGCAAATACGGGGTTAAGGGAATTTTCCTTTACTGTATGGATTGTTTTAGAAAAAGCTTATAAATGGTAAGTAAAGCTCTCCGGTTAAAATCGATCACACACACACATAAAATGAGCTAACAAAATAAAACTTAAAAAGGCTTTCAAACTTAATTGAGAAATTAACTTCAGCCTTTAAGTTTTACTATTTTAATTATCAAGCTCTATTAAAAAGGCTTTAATGAGTGATTAAATTATAGAGCCGTTATGTCTTTCAAAGCTTAAACCAGAGACGCAATAATCGATTATGATAATCGATTATGTTATACTTAATTCGGCTTAAATGCATTTAATTGAGTATTAACTTTTGGTAGTCGTTGAGTTTGAATTTGAAATTTAAATAATCGATTAGGACATAAGATAAATCGATTATATAATTGGGGAAGATAAACAGTGAATGAATAATCGGTTATGTAATCGATTATTACCTTCAGTCAGACAAATGAGCTTTACACCGAGAACACTTAATCGATTTTTATAATCGATTATGTCCTGTCTGTTCCAAGGCGCAATTTATGATTTAAATTAAAATAATCGATTATAGTTTTTCCATAATCGATTATCACGTACAGAAAATGAATTTCAACATGGACTTAACCTATTTTCTCTGAGCTACTCATGACTAATATAAAAAGAGAAATTAGGCGACTTTCAAGGAGAGAGACTACTCTTACACTTGTTCAAATTCTATCATCTCTATACTCTCTAACATCACTCATACTACACCTTGATCAAATTATACTATTGAGAGAGCTTTAGTACACCATATAGGTTCTTCTGTAAATTGTGCTTCAATTTGTCTTTATCCGCACTAATTAGAGTGCATACTGTTGGTACGAGCCGGATTGACTCAAACCTCCTTTGGTTACCATTCTTGCAAGAGAGGGTATATCTCTTACAAGAGATTGGTGGGTGTGATTCCACTGTAAAGGTTCTAGTCGCTCCTGTTTAAAATCTAGGGATTTGAGACTCTATCACTGGGGGATTGTATGTCCCTGGTCTGTGAAGAGTTCTCGTTATTGTAAAGGTTCTAGCTGTTCCTGTTTAAAAGCTAGGGATTGAGTGGAAACCCTTGGTGGTATTGCCTTGGGGACTGGATGTAGGCCACGTGGGTAGTCTAAGGCCGAACCAGGATATATCGTTATGTTCGTCTTCTTTTCCTATCCTCTTTACATTTTCGCATTTTACTTATCGCGCTTTAATTTCAAACGTTTTATTTTTCTTAAAGCGCCTTAATTTGAAACGAACGATTTATCCGCTGCAAATTCCGTTTAGATATTTAAAAGGGTTTTGAGTTATCGAAAAAGTTTTCATTTTTATTTAAAACCCAATTCATCCCCCTCTTGGGTATGGTTGCCACGGCCAACAGTTGGTGCATGGTGGGAGATCTGAGACGTGGCACACGAAGGTGGTGGCCTGTTGGCGATCACGGTGGAGCAAAACTACCTGGAGGAGGCCGAAGGAGCCGCGCGGAGGCGAGCCTGAGGCGTTGCGCAAGCTTTTGGGACAATGGAATGACAACATGATGAAGAAGAAGACCTAAAGAGGGCAAGGAAAAGGAACTAAAGGAACCAAGATCTAATTTGAAGAAGAAAGGAGTCGTGTGGGTCAGGGTCAGGTTCATAGGGTATAGGAATAGTTTATTTTAGGAAATGGAAATAAAATAAAATATTATATATATTATAAAATAAAAAATATGGTGGTTTGGTTCGACTTGTTTCGGATTCAAAATCTCTGAATCCGATGTCCGAACCGATCATCATCAGTTCCTCATTGGTTCGGATCGGATCTGACCCGAACACTGAAAAAATCCGAATCAATTTAATTGGTTTGGTTCGGATTGTCGGGTTGGTCGGATCAATCCGAACCAATGAACACCCCTACTTATGTCCCAACATTAACAAAAGGAACAAAAATAACTCAGAATATTTGTTGTCAGAAGACAAATAAAAATCAACAAAATACCCCCCACTTCTAGCCGAGTAACATGAGTCGTTTGGATACGCTTGACTTTTGAAAGTTGAATGTGAAGACTATAGAAAAGTAAGAGAAAATTCCCTAAAGTCAGGGAATGTATTGAGTTAGGATTTTAAACGAATTTTTTGGCTTAAAAAAGTCTTGTGGATTTTAAAAGACTATATAGGAATGTAATGGCTTATAAAATTTTTTTAAAAGATTGTTATAATCCAGATTTTCTTGTTGGGATTTTAAAAGATTTGTATCATAAGAATTTATAGGATTTCAAAGGATTATATAGATTTATAAGATTTGAAAAAATACATTGATTTTTAGCAAACATTCAATTATCAATTCTCAATAACAATAAAAAAAAATTCTCAAGAACAACTCCTTCTCATGTGCT
Source organism: Sophora flavescens (assembly GCA_030762895.1). Classification (NCBI taxonomy): domain Eukaryota; kingdom Viridiplantae; phylum Streptophyta; class Magnoliopsida; order Fabales; family Fabaceae; genus Sophora; species Sophora flavescens. Next base: position 149,518,790 of record CM061069.1, read on the forward strand.
TGATATTTTTTCAATTCTCTTACAATAATCAAAATGCATTATATATGAAAAAAAATCAAAATTGATAAATTGTAGTGGAACATTCACGAGAAAGGATCACAATTGTGGAACATTTTATCAATTTTGATGACAATCCTGATATTTTGCAAAATTGTAGTGGGAAGATTTTAATAGTAACTATTCTGGTTTTTTTCTTAACGTAATATATATGACAATAGCAGAACTGATGGAGAGATATATAACAGGACAAAGGCCTACCCACAGGAAGCATAACGCAAAAATGTGATATTTTGAGCAACCTGTGCACTTTGGATTTATCAGGAAAAAAAAGGAAGACAGAAGGACATGGGTCATCCAGAAAGAAGAAAAAGGGTTCGAGAGAAAGATGTTTAGGCTGGATTGAAAGAGTGGGAAAAAGTCTCATGGGTTTGGATGGGATTTTGGGATTGATTTGCTATTTATACATCTTACTAAAAAGTCTCATAGAATCCATTGTACAAAACAATCCACGGAAATTAGTGACTTTTGAATATCAGATGACTTTTTGTAAGTTATAAAATGTCTTGATTGAATATCACTATATTTAAATGCATTCTTTAAAAAATCCTGATAGTGTTGATTGAATACCAAAAGACATTTTTAGATTACTTAAAAGTCTTGATTGAATACCTCAAGACTTTTTTATCACAAAAAAGTCTAATAAAATCTCATGAAATCCTGATCCAATACACCCCAAAAACTTGTTGATGAATTGGCAAGTGCACCAAATCATGACAAGTAATAATAAAGTGAAAGAAGAGTATCGTTCCCAACGAGGATTGTGATCAAGTAACAACATAAACGAAGCAATTGATATTTGAACGAATAAATCTCATAGTTTCCAAAGGAGTAACTGATTTTTGAATTAAGTGTTGTCACAAAAGAGAATGAATTAAGTTTCCTTCTTTATCACACAATCAATTAAATAGAAGAATGAACAATTAGAATGAAATCAAGGTATTTAAGACAGTTAGGAATCGAAATACCTCAACTTTCACCTAATGTAATTTTATTCAACCCTAATCTCAATTCAATTCACTAAATTAGTATTCAAGTCACCAAATTAGATTTATCCCTAATTCCTTAGTATAAATCTTTTTGTTACTAATCAAGAACCGTAATTCCTTAAGCAATTCAAGAATTAGCACAAACATTAAGCATAAGACTCATAAGAATGTATTGCAATAATATTCTATTCCTAGAATCAATCATCACAACAAAGAATCTACTTCCGATTTAGAATGAAAACACATTTTCCAATTATGCATTCACACTTGCAATCAAATTCAGAGATGGCCAGTCAAAGAATTGCATTAAGAATAGAAGAGATTACCTAATTGAAACGAAATTGAATTGAAATTATAGGTAAAACGTACTTACATCAAGATCCAATTGAGTTCATCCTATCCTAACCTAAGAGATTTAGAAACTCATGGTAGAAAGCTGAAAACTAGAAGGAATAGATCAAATTTGAGGTAGAGAAGCCATGAATTCTTCAATTCTTCTTTCCAAAAGCTCTTGAACAACCAAGGATCTCGAAAATGCTCTGAAATGTAACTGTTTCGCGCTCAAAATATGATCAAAAAGTCCTCCAAAATATGTCAGAACGTGAATTTATAGTGTCAGAAAAATGGACCCAGCGTTGGGTGCCACCACTAGCGTTGGGTGCTCAATACCGGCGCTGGGTGCTCAAGCATAACTGAAGCACGATCCTGCAGGTTCCGGGCGCTGCTTCTTAGTGCTGGGCACCCACATGCTGACTAATACTTCTGGTTTCTGCTCCTGCAGGCGCTGGGCGCCAGAAAACTGTGCTGAGCGCTTGTAACACCCATAGCCGAGTATAACATTAATTCACCTGTTATACTAATATTAATACAATAAAAAGCACATGTCGATTTCTTTCGGAAAGTTAATATTTAAATTCATAATTTACTTTCTTTTTAAATACACAACATAAGACGTGAAATTAAAAGACCAACTCATATACATATAAAACATACATAATATTCACATTGATATTAAGGCCTTCTTAGAGACAGGTCCATTGACAGGAACTTTGTTGACTGTACATCCATGTTACTTAATCAAAATGCTAAGTCTTGCTAGAGGTTAAGAAGACAAAATAAAGACAAAATACTAAAGATCCACCCAACACCACTACTCCAAAAGAAAGTTATCCCTCCTAAGCTGGTCAAGACAAATACTAGTGATACCCATTCGGGAGACCACGAAAGTCTCCTCCGTTCCCAGAAGAAGTATCAGAAGAGGATACTTCCACCCCGAGTCCCCCACCAGGAGCATCATCGTCGTCACTGCCCAAAGGATGATACTGGGGTTCTTCCTCCATGAATTCCTCCGGATCCTCCTCTATGGGTGATGTCGGAGCCTCCACAGACTGAAGTGATGGATCTACCACTAGCCGTCCTTGATCCACTAAGTGTTGTACATACAACCAAGCTGGCGGAAGTGATATCTGGATGGTTTCCACGGTATGAGTTCTCCTCTCTGGACCTCCTTCCTGTGTTCCTTCTATGGTGCAAACCGAGCCAGTGTACTCGGCTGTGTGATTCCCCGGATGAATCACCCAAGCCCCTAGGTTGTTTGCGTTCTCAAACATTATCGCCCGCACCCGGGAGTGCACGAGAGGTAGTGTTGGGTCCATCTAATTCAACGTAATAGAATACATATGCATATATAAAAGAAAATGTAAGGGTAAGATACCAATATATGGATAATTATGACAACTATATGTACCAAAAACACACAAAGAAACTTATACATATAACAGAAAATTTCTTTAAACATTACATAGCATATAATAATTATCGCTTTTTGAAAATGCATGGCACTTCTATAATTCAACTTCTATCCTAATCTCCGGAGACCCCAACTTCGCTTTAAAAATGAGCTGATCAGGCCCGAAATTTGCCGTAAAGGCACAACATGTTTTCCATAACACTACCCAAAACTCCTGGCGCAATGGTCAACGTGTGTGGAGATCCATAGCATACTGTCCAACTCAAGGCACATTAAACGAGGCATATGGATTTCATTGTCCATCAAGGCACAATGATACAACTTAGCGTAACAGCCTGATTTTAATTATGATGTTCAACCGGTTAAAATATAATTAATTATATTTTAATCTGAGAGTTAGAAAGTGCTTTGAAATAAAATAAAATCTTATTCATAGTCTACTTTATGGTAGAAGGTTACGGTAAAATTTCGGGTTGAAAATTCGGACGAAACTCGGTCCGCGTTTTCACTGACAGTAAATGTTTACTGAACAGAAAACCTAATTTTGACCCGTGAATGAAATGGTTAGTGTTTTTGTCGTGTTTCCAATGAATTTAGTAATTTTTGAAATTTTACGTTCGAAATTAAAATATAATATTTTATCCGGGCGAAATCGTCGAAAACTACGATCAGAAACTTTAATCGGGTACACAACGAAGCAGGATGGAGAGCTTAGATGACCAATGTGACTTGTTGGAAAAGGAGTGACATGTTGATGTGAATCAAATGTCAAATCATAAAGTTACAATCATTACACTTTTTGAATATAATGTATTTTAATCCAAAAACCCATTTTCTCTCACTTTCTTTAACCAAACACATCTTAGCAAAACTTGGAGCCCAAGTCCCTCACTCTCCTTCTCCCACACGCCACTTTATCTCTCTCCCTCTATATAGACACTCATTTTCTTTCATTTTCACACTTTACACTCACATAACCAAGTTCTTCACTTCAAAACTCCATTGATTTCCTTCAAGAATTCATCATCTTCACTCATTTCCTTCAAACTCCAAGGGTAAAACTTCTTCTTCTTACTCATATAAGTTCTCCTCTTCACTTATTTGTTGAGTTTATGCCATGTTCATCCTTTTGATATTCTTAGATCTATAAGCTTCTAAAATCTCTAGAAAATTGTAGAAAAATAATAAAAATGTGAAACCAATTTCTATGATCTAGTTATGATCTCTACTTTCATTATCTAAGAGCATACATCAAACAAAATTTTCCTCCCCTATTTTTGTAAAGAGGCCAAACCTATGTCTAAATGGACAAAGGAGGTTTTGTTCAATTTTTTAACTTAAATGAGGTTAGATCTAAACTACTTAGGGTTTCTATGTTCCTAAGCCTCAACTAATCTTAAGTTTCATCAAGTTTTATCTATTTCAATTCTTAGATCTATTTCTTCCAAGATTATGTAAAAATGTTGATGAGTTAAGATTATGGTTTTTATGCTTTTAGATACTTATACTTTTATGATCCAAGGGTTGGAACCCAAATAAATTTTCTAACCTATTTTTATGTTCAATGTTGAAACCCTAACCTTAGAGGTTAGAGGATTTTGTTTCATATTTTCAACTTCTAACAATTTATTCTAGTTATCTAAGACCTAAACACCTAGAATCCAAAAGATTAAAGTGAGAAAATGTTATGTGATGTTGGTTGAAGGAGGAATTGGTAACGTGTGACGTGATAACGAGGAACATCGGTTTCAGAATCCCGGTGATAACCCAGATGGGGGAAAGAACCAACCTATCGTCAGAATGGATAAGTAGTAGATTATATAATAATTGTGTAGGGCGACCTAAACCCTACTAGTAGTCGAGTAATTGACAAGACCAAAATCACATTGGAAACCTTTTCTGAAAAACCAATGGTGATTCGAGGATTGTAGGTTTATCGTGTTGATTTTATATTGTTGATGGTTGATTTGATTTTATTACCTTCATTGAATTGATTTTGTGCGATGTTGGTGATATAGGAATATTTTGATTGATATTGTGTTATGCATGATCTGCCTGGTTTTTGTTATTATGCTTAGTGGTTTTTAAGCAAAGATATATATGTTGTCTAAGAGATGATTGTTTTGGGTGTGAAGATAATAATGATTTAGAAGTGCCTAACCTAGATGATGTATGTTAAAGAGGTGTTATGGCATAGAATATGTGTCAAGTTCTAATGGAAGGTTAAGGCACTAGGATGTTGTTAAAACGGGTTGGTGAGATTCAAGTATAGGTGTTGTTGTCCACAACCGTGTATTGGTGATATAATACACAAGGACAAAAGTGTATTGGTAATATAATACACAAAGGCAAAAGTGTATTGGTAATATAATACACAAGGATATATGTGTATTGGTAATATAATACACCGTGTATTGGTAATATAATACACTTAAAACACATCTGTGTATATAATACACCGTGTATTGGTAATATAATGCACATAAAACATATCTGTGTATTGGTAATATAATACACGTAAAATCAATAGTTCTCGCAAGACCGCTTCCACCTTAGAAATAGGTGTGCAGTTATGGTGTCTTTGAGTTGCATGAGATTGATGGTAGAAGATGATATATTAATTTGAGGATGATTTGTTAGTTAGGTGTAATGATTGTCTGTGACAATTACTGTATAATGTACTATGACTCTTTTCCACTTTTGATGATAGAACTGTTTCTTATCCCCTATATATTTCTGTATGTTGTATTTTATCTCCTTGTGGAATCGTATGAGAAGACCCTGTGGATGAGCGTGACCAGGAGGAGTTGGATGGAACTCCCTACGAACCGGAGGCCGGAGGGCGAGCTGTGACCCGTGGTGATTAGGGTCTAGTTAGTTAAGGCCAGTGCGTCTCGTGAGGCTTTTTTATATGTTTCCGCTTTGTTTAACTTTGGTATAAGGATATGTCTGTGAGGTTCCTACTGAGAGGATACCCTCAACAATATTTTGTAATATGTTTAATATACTTAGATTGTGAGGTGTTTTCTATATGAAGCTGTATACGTTATAAGTTAAGGTTTTAATTTTTACGTATTTTCATGTTAAGCGTGCGATTAAGTAATTAAATAATGATGTTTTAATCTAATGACACAAAGGGGCACAGTAGGGTGTCTCACTTAGCATGATATACCTTACCCTTCAAGGTATTCACACAAAACAACTTTGGGCACGTCTGCCAAATGCATGAAAAACGTTTTATTTTCGCAGTTTTTCTTTGTGTATAATTCTTTCTTTTGTCGAAGCTCAAGGCTCACGACCTCTCATAATTTTCAACATATTAAAATTTGTAAACACAGGACATTTGAGTCCGAGTGTCCAATCACAAGAGTCTTAAACCGATGCACCGGTCTTAGACTTTGTGGTCATAGAAAATCAACTTTTCACCTTTACTTCGTTCACCACGTTTGGTATAACGTATGTAGGACACATAGTCCACACCAACGTATATAGGACACACAGTCCACAACAACGTGACACGGATCATAGATTATTTACAATAGTAACTCGACGTCTCGGTCACTAGGTTCACTTTTCAACATTATCTTTCGTTCAGTGAAAAACAAAACAAAACCAAATCTCCATTACTTATCCAAGTTATTGGAATATCATTTTGAGTAAAGCTTTTTTTTTTTAGTAAAACTTTTTATTTGAAATTCATTTTTCAAAATCATCAAAAAAAATCAATCATTCTCTCTTCTAAAGTATTTCTTTAACTTAAGAGAAATTATTGGAAATCCTTCTTTTTTTTTTTTCTTGTTTAACATATTTCAAAAATCTAATTCTTTTCTTTATTTAAAATGGTATGAATTTTCCAAGATATATCTTTTTCATAAAAAATTTCATTGTTGCTTCAGAAAAAAAAATCGAAACATAACTTTATTTTTTTTCTTCCCTTTCAAAACTTCTTTAAAAAAATAAATTATTTATTATTAACTTCTTCCACAGTTTTATTAAGACTTTTATCTTATTCTTATTAATTTGAGCCCTAACCCAAGGTCCTGGCTTTCCATGCAACAACTAAACAATTATATCATTGCATCGACACATTCATATAATTATAAGCACTTTATAAATCAAATAAACATATAATACAAGTTAATCAAATAAAATTCAGCATATTAATCCAGACAAAATCAACCATCAAACCAAGCATCATCACAAATGTTCAACCAATCATCATCAAGTAATAATAGGTAACACGTAGTCATCATAAAATAATATTCCTTAGGGTCCGTTTGATTTGCTATTTTTTAAGGGACAGTACACGATAATATGCCTTGTAACATGTTTAATTTTAAAATTGGTTTATGGGATAGAACAAAAACAAGATGATGGACATAATAAAAGTATAAAATTTTATTACTCACTTAACCAATAAACAAAAAGTTGTCCCATTTACCGTACAAATAAAATGACTAAATTATCCTTCTCATCCCCTTACTTTTGGAGTTTTGGTCACGTCATCTTCCCACTAAACCCACTAACCCACCTCTAAACTTCCTTCTCCACTAACCCACACAGCTGCACCACCATTTTTTATCCACTTTGAAAACACTTGTAGCAGACGCAACCCATCCTCCAATCCTAACGCCACCTCTCTCATTCCTCCACTGGGTAAGTTTTCGTTGTCCAAAACTCACACAGAACAAAGTAGAGAGGATATTGAACTTTAGAAAGACAAAAGAAAGAAAGAAAGAAAGAGACGAAGTGACCAACTGAAGATAAGAAAAAGAAGAAGCAAGGCATATCTCCACTGGAAAAGAAACAAAGAGGAAAGGAAAACTCCCCAAAAGTTCCTTTGTTTAAAAAACTAAAAATAATTCTTCGCTAAAATAAGTTTTTTTTATGATAGTATAATAATAATTTAATTATAAATAAAAATAATTTTAAATATAAAAATTTTGTCCTGTGTTTTTTAATAATCAAACATTATATAGTATAAAGGGTATTTTAGGAAATTTAACATTGTTTTGTCCAGTACGTAAGCATACCAAACGTCGTACAATACAAAATCGCTTGTGCCGTGCATCGACTAACAAACATCATCTGGTACAAAAAGTTGTACTGTGACTCAATTAATTCTAATGTGCTCTCTGTTCTGTTTTGTACTTACTGCCATGCAAATCAAACGGACCCTCAAGCTGTCTTCCCTTACCTCAGAGTTCAACGGGAAAGGATTTGGTCAAGTATTTTAAAGGGACCATCTCAATTCTCGTTACAATTGCAAATGTAAACAAAACAAATATTTAACATAAGTTAAAAATTTTATAAAATTACCCCGAATTCCCATGCATGTTTCGGCCATGCTAAAAAAAATTATGTTAGGAATTTTAAATTTTTACAAACTTTTGGATTTATGATCCTTAAATATCTAAGAGGTAAAATAAAAGCTTAAAACTTGAAAATAAAATTTTAAACTCTTGACCTCATCAATCATAGGTTTCGACCCTTACAAGAAAATAGGGAAAAAATTGATCTTTCCACAATTTATTTACTTGCGTGTAATTGCTATAAAATTTTAAGCATCATACTACTAAAAAAAATTGAACAAGCTTCATCAACTCTTCCAAGTGAGTTTCGGCCTCCTCAAAATAAAAGGGCTAGGGACTTTAAAATTTTTCAAACACTATATTAAATCATTCATGCAAAGAATATAGTGTATTAAACATGCAATACAAGCAATACAAGAAAATAAAACTGAAAATAAGTTGAAATCATGAACATATGGCGCCATAGTATAACTACCATGCATGTGAAAAATGGTTGCAAAACCATCACCTTTCCAACCTAAGGGTTTCGGCCACCCTTCAAAAATGGTCATAGGAAAGTCTTTTTCAACATGCAAGTGGTGGAGATGGTAGTGAGGATGAGTAGAACTTGAAATAAAATGGCTTTAAAACAAAATGAACAAGCTTTCATGAACAACTTAACATGCATGTGTAGGAAATGAAAATGGCAAGAAACTTAAAGTATAATAGTTGAATGTTATACCTAGGTGCTGTAGAAAATAGAAGTCTTGAGAGCAAGACTTGAGTTTGCTCAAGAACAACAAGAAACAAAAGCAAGTATAGTAGGAGTGTTTTGGGTAGATGAGAGGAAAAGTGATGAATGGTGAAGGAAAGGAGTTTATATAGAGGAGGGGGGAGGGGCGCTGGCTTATCAGAAAAGGGAGAGGAAATGCCAAATTTTTAAAAGGATTTTTAATGTAAATTTTGAAATATAATAATTTATTATACAAGTAGTGAATTCATGTCATGAATAACACTATTCACCTTACACCAAAAGATTTTTGCTCACCAAACACTCCAAATCTGATGCAAATTAATTCATTGACTTCTTTTTGTTTCGTTCCAGTTCAATTTATTTCCCAACTATGCAAAAACGATCGTATTTCTTATGAAAATCGAACCCGAAAAAAATCAATATAATAAAATTTCTAAACATTTTTTTTGAAAAACTATGGAAACGTTAGCAGTCGTAATTAGAAGCCCAAGCATTTCATTTCCAAGTAAAAATTTCATTTTCTGATCAGTAAATTTGTACCTGTAGAGAAAACGCAGACCGGGATTCGTCTGAATTTTCAGCTGAAATTTTTACTGAAGCTTCCTAAGATAAACTAAGTTATGAAAATGATTTTAGTTTATCAAACTAATCTCCTAAATCTTAAAATTAATTATTGGCAATTAGCACACACTTAAGCACAGGTTAACAGTAAACAGAAAAATCGGGGCATTACATTACTACCCAACTAAAATAAATTTCGTCCTCGAAATTACGTACCAGGAAAAAGATCAGGGTACTGTACTCTCATTGTATCTTCAGTCTCCCAAGTTTATTCTCCGGTCACCTCGTACCCGATGACTTTAACTAAGGGAATTTGTTTTCCTCGGAGTTGCATGATCCTTCTGTCTTCGATCCGTACTGGTGCAGTTTCGTAGGATAGGTTCTTTTTTAACTGTACTTCATCGGGCTCAATTACATGCGATGGATCGGAAAGGAAATTTGAAAGAAACAGCGGCAAGGAAATTTGATAAGCTACTGGATCGATACGATGGAGGATATTTGAAAGAAACAGCGGCAAGGAAATTTGATAAGCTACTGGATCGATACGATGGAGGATTTGATAAGGTCCAATGAATTTTGGAGTGAGTTTTCTGGATTTTATGACTCTACCGATCCCAGTTGTAGGGGTGACTCTTAGGAACACATGTTCACCTTCCTGAAATTCGAGAGGTATTCTCCTACGATCGGCGTAACTCTTCTGTCTGATTTGTGAGGCCTTCATCCTTTCGCGGATTAGCTTTACTTTTTTTGTCGTTTGTTGCACAATTTCAGGCCCTAAAATGGCGCTTTCTTCATCCTGATACCAGCACAACGATGTCTGACACTTCCTTCTGTACAAAGCCTCGTAGGGTGCCATCCCTATACTTTAGTGGAAACTGTTATTGTATGTAAACTCTATAAGCGGCAACAATTCGTCCCAACTTCCATGATTATATAGAACGCAAGTCCTAAGCAAGTCTTCCAAGGTCTGTATTGTCCTTTCAGTCTGCCCATCTATTTGCGGATGGTAAGCCGAGCTTAGCTTTACCCTGGTTCCTAGCGCTTTTTGCAAGCTTCCCCAAAAACGTGAAGTAAATTATGGGTCTCGATCTGAGACTATACTGGAAGGCACTCCATGGAGTATAATCACTTCTCTTATGTATACTTCGGATAGTCTTTCCATCGTGTAGTTCGTCTTGACAGGTAAGAAGTGTGCCGACTTTGTTAACATGTCTATGATTACCCAAATCAAGTCAAAGCCTTTGGAAGTCCTCGGTAATCCTACTACGAAGTCCATGGATATACTATCCCACTTCCATTGAGGTATATCTAGGGATTGTAACATTCCACCGAGTCTTTGATGTTCCACCTTTGCCTTCTGACAAGTTAGGCAAGATGCCACATACTCTGCCACTTGTTTCTTCATACATGGCCACCAAAATCTTTGTTTCAGGTCTTGATACATCTTGGGTGATCCTGGATGGATACTTAAAGTGCTCTTATGTGATTCGTCGAGAATCATCCTCTTCATCTCAGGATTGTCGGGGACACAGATCCGACTGTTATATCTTAAGATGTTATCTGGTCCCAAACTAAACTCGGTGGCCTTTCTTTGTTCCATGAGTTCGTTCTTCTCTTGGAGGAACGCATCAGTGGCTTGTTGCTCTCAGATTTCTTCCATCAATCCACTTGATATCGTGATCATTCCCACGCTAATCTTTTGTTGACTTATATCTACCATTAAGTCGAGATCACGGAACTTCTCGATCAACTCTAGTTCTTTCACCATCATTACAGAGACGTGAATAACCTTCCGGCTCAGAGCATCTGCTACAACGTTCGCCTTCACAGGATGATACTGTAACACAAAATCATAGTCCTTTAAGAATTCCATCTATCTCCTTTGTCTCATGTTGAGTTCCTTCTGATCGAACAGGTACTTCAGACTTTTGTAATCGCTGAAAACATTGAACTTGGTTCCATACATATGATGTCTCCATATTTTCAGCGTGAAGACTACAGCAGCTAACTCTAGATCGTGCATCGGGTAATTCCTTTGACGAGTCTTTAGTTGCCGTGACGCATATGCTACAACCTTTCAATTTTGCATTAGCACGCAGCCTAAGTCTTGATACGAAGCGTCACAGTACACCTCATAAGGTTCATTGGGTTCAGGAAGTAATAGCACTGGCGAAGTTGTCAATCGTTCTTTGATCCTTTGGAAGCTTTCCTCGTAATCTGCAGTCCACACAAAGGGTTGATCTTTTCTTGTGAGTGGAGATAACGGCGCAACTATCTTGGAGAATCCTTCGATGAATATCCTGTAGTATCCAGCTAAACCGACGAAACTTCGAATTTCTGTTACAGTCTTTGGTCTTTCCCAAGAAAGCACTGCCTCCACCTTGGTGAGGTCTACGGCAATTCCATCTTTAGAAATTACGTGTCCCAAGAACTTCACTTCTTCGAGCCAAAACTCACACTTAGAGAGTTTTGCATACAACTCATTCTCATGTAGGATCTGTAGAACCTGTCGCAGATGTATCTCATGCAATTCATGACTCTTTGAGTAAATGAGGATGTTATCGATGAACATGACTACCGACTTATCCAGAAACGGTCGAAAGATTCGATTCATATAATCCATGAAAACAGCCGGTGTATTCGTCACTCCAAAAGGTATTACAAGGTACTCATAATGCCCATAGTAAGTTCGAAACGCCATCTTAGGTATGTCTTCCGTCTTTACTCTGGTCTGGTGATAGCCCGTCCTCAAGTCGATTTTCGAGAAAACAATAGCTCCTTGTAACTGGTCCATCACATCATCTATGCGCGGCAACGAGTACTTATTTTTTATCGCCACCTTATTGAGTTGTCTATAATCGACATAAAGTCTTGAACTTCCATTTTTCTTTCGCACTAAAAGAACAGGTGCTCCCCATGGAGAAACACTTGGTCTTATGAACTGTTTAGACAATCGGTCCTCTAGTTGAGCCTTCAATTCCACCAGTTCTGTGGGTGACATCCAATACGGAGCAATCGATATCGAATCGGTTCCCGGAACAAGATCGATGGAGAACTGGATTTCCCTTGCCGGTGGTAATCCTGGTACATCGAGAGGAAACACCTCCGGAAAGTTTCTTACAACCGGTATAGCACTCAAAACAATTTCCTCCTAGACATCTAAGCTTGTTAAAAGCAAGCATTTAAGATCTCCTTCCTTTGAAAAAGATCTCACTTGATGGGTAGGTAGAACTCCAGAAATTTCGGGATCCAGAAAAACTAGGGTTCTGTGAGCACGGTCTAAAAGTACGTGATTGGAAGACAACCAATCTATGCCCAAAATCATATCTAGTTGCACTAAAGGTAAGCAGATCAGATCAACAAGAAAGTGTCGATCCTGAATGATAATCAGACAATTTAAGCACACCGAATTAACCGCAACAGGTTCAGCAGTAGGTGTTGAAACAATCAAATCATAAGGCAAAGAAGTAACAGGTAAGGCCAAAAGTCTCACACAATCATTTGAGATGAATGAGTGAGTCGCATCCGAATCGAAAAGCACCGTTAAAATGTTACCAGCTATTTCACAATTACCTTTCACTAGGTCCTTGGAGTTCGAGGCCTCAGCACCACTCATGGTAAAAACTCTTCCTTTTGCTGTTGGTTTAGAAACTCTGGCACTATTGACGGTGGGTTCCTGCTTCTTTGCCTTGCAGTCCTTTGCTGAATGTCCCATCCGATCACAGTTAAAGCATTTCATCCCTTTCACGGGTAATACATCAACCAAGTGGTTCGGATCTCCACATTTGAAACATATCCTCCCTTGACTTTGCCCTTGACTCCTCTGGTTAACACTTCCGGTGGCCGAAACAACGGGACGGTACTGTTGGTGACTCCAATTGGCCTAGAGTATGGCTTCTTCTGGGCTTGCCTCCCCTTCTGGTTCTGGCCTTGAAATTGGTTGATCGTGAGGGTCCCCCAATGTTCCCTCGACTATCCCTTCCTTTCCGCATTTGTTCCACTTTTCTACATTTCTCCACCAGGGCTTGAAAATTCCTAATCTCTAGTGGCAGCACTGATTCCTTAATCTCATACCTCAATCCCCATTCGAACCTTTCACACTTCCAACTCTCTTCCGGATTATCTTGGAAAAAGCGAAAATATTTAGCCAATGATTCGAACTTGGCCGCATATTCTCCAACGGTCATGTCACCCTAACGAAGGCGCATGAATTCTTGTTCTTTCTTGCCTCGAGCACTCTGTGGAAAGTATTTGTCTATGCATGCAGTACGAAAAACTTCCCAAGTAATTTCTTGTTGATTCACCTCGAGCAGTTGCTTCGTGCCTCTCCACCAATATTCAGCATCTCCCATTAATAAGAAGGTAGCATACGGTACTCTCACTGCTTCAGGACTGTTAACTAACTCGAAAATCTTCTCGAGTTCTTGAATCCACAAATCAGCTTTCATGGGATCAACATCCCCATGAAACTGTGGTGGGTTATGACGTCGGAAAGCTGTCAAAGAACGACTTTCAGCGGCTTGCTCAGCACGAGCTTGCTCCTGTTGGTATTCTGCAGCCATAGTAGCGGTCTGTTGAGCAATGGCAGCTGTGACGTCTGCCATAGCTTGCACTACAAAATCCATTCCCCCACCCGCAGGTCCTTGCCTACCAACATAACCACCTCTGCGGCCCCGTCCTCGTCCCGCATCTAGCTCCATAACTGACCAACGAGATAAAATCAGTTAAATGGCAACCAGATAAGAAATACTCAATTACTTTCCAACATCTATTACTTCTAAGAAGTAATTCAAACAAGTCTATTCAGAGATCACACAACACAAACATAACAGGCCTATTCCCCAAAGATTCCCGAAAGACTCGACCTGCTCTGATACCACCCTAATTGTAACACCCTTAGCCGAGTATAACATAATTCACCTGTTATACTAATATTAACACAATAAAAAAGACATGTCGATTTCTTTTGGAAAGTTAATATTTAAATTCGTAATTTACTTTCTTTTTAAATACACAACATAAGACATGAAATTAAAAGACCACCTCATATGCATATAAAACATACATAATATTCACATTGATATTAAGGCCTTCTTAGAGACAGGTCTATTGACAGAAACTTTGTTGAGTGTACATCCATGTTACTTAATCAAAATGCTAAGTCGTGCTAGAGGTTAAGAAGACAAAATAAAGACAAAATACTAAAGATCCACCCAACATCACTACTCCAAAAGAAAGTTATCCCTCCTAAGTTGGTCAAGATAGATACTAGTGATTGTAACAGCCTATTTTTAATTACGCTGTTTTAACAGTAAAAATATATGTATTTATATTTATATTTGAGACTTAGGAAATGATTTTGGAGAAAACAAAATCATATCTAGAACCTACTCTATGGTAGGAAGCTCTGCTTAAAATTTGGGTTTAAAACTCAGACGGAAACCGGTTTGCGTTTTTTAACTGACGGTATAATTTTATACTGACAGAAAATCCTAATTGACCCGAAAACTGAAATTTGTAAATTTTTTATATTTTGTCCGTGAGGAAGTCTACTTTCCAAATTTCTGATCAGAAATAAAAAATTATGTGTATCCGGATGAATTTTGGCGAAAGTTCGAACGAAAAACAGTCGGTGTTTTCACTGACAGTAAGATTTTAATGATCAGAAAATCTAAGTTTGACTCGTGAACGAAACAAGGTAGATTTTTACCATGTTTCCAACGAGATAGGTTATTTTGAAATTTTTGTAAAAAAAGAAAAGATATTAGACGATTTTGGGGCGTTTTGGTCATTAATCGGGTAATCGACGGAGCCGAGAATAGATAATAGAAAAATATCTAGATATTTAGTAAAATAAATATCTAGATATTTATTAGAAAATATCTAGATATTTAATGAAAATATCTAGATATTTAGTTTAACATAACCATGATTATTTTAAACCTAACCTAAGTTAAAGCCGATCTCCTACCTATAAATACCCACCTCCCCCCACCCCCCCACCCAACACACACACACACACACACACCTCTTATCCTTCCTTTGTTCCCAAAACATAAACTCCATTTTCAAGAGCTCTAGGTACATCCTTGTTGAAATGCATCAAGATCATCATCTTCTTTCCATTTCCATCATCACTTGAGGTAATATGATGATCCTTGATCATCTATTATCCTACTTGAAGTTATTTTCATTCTATTTCATGATTTTATTTTCTTAAATCTATAACTTTAAACAATTCTAGAAAATGGTAGAAAAATCCTAAAAATGTGAAACCAATTTCTATGATCTAGTTATGATCACTACTTTCATTATCCAAAAGCATGTGATCAAAATATTTTTCCTTACCTAATTGTGTGAGTGGGCCGAACCTATGCTAGAAAAGGGGTTTAGTGTTTTTGTTTCATTTTTGAAATCTAATGCTTGATTTAAGCTCTCTAGTATGTATATAATTCAAATCCAAGAGCTTAAGTCCAACTAAATTTTCTAACCTATTTTTGAATTAGGAGGCCGAAACCTAGCTATTCTAGGATCAAGGGTGATTTTTTTAATTAATTATAGTTATGTTGTTTGCCTCAAGGTGAAACTGTTAAGCGGTGGTGTGATAACGAGGAATGGCGAATTCGGGATTTTGGTGCTAACTCGGGTGGGGGAAAGAATCAACCTATTGGTGGAAATCAATAAGTAGTATATTATATAATGATTGTGTAGGGTGACCTAAACCCTACTAGTAGTCGAGTAATCGACAAGACCAAAATCCCACTGGAAACCTTTTCTGTTAAACCAATGGTGATTCGGGGATTGTAGTTTTATCGACATTAAGATTGATTTTAAGGATTGGAGGATGTCTGACTTTATGCTATTGATTTTACTGTGATACACTGGTTGAGGTATTCCACCTGTATGTGACGTATTATTTTTTATGTTTGAATATTTTTTGATGTTATGCATGATCTGCATGGTTGTTAATATTGTGTTTAGTTGATTTTAAGTAAAGATATATATGTTGTTCGAAAGATAGTTGTTTGCTTTGGGTGTGAGAGTAATGGTGACTTACAAGTGCCTAACCTAGATGATGTATTGTAATGAGGTGTGGTGACTTAGAATATGTGTTGAGATCTAGTGGAAGGTTAAGGCACTAGGATGTTCTTAAAATGGGTTGGTGAGATTCATGTGTATTGGTAATATAATACCCAAGGTCGGTGTTGTTGTCCACAACCGTGTATTGGTAATATAATACACGAGGTCAATAGTTCTCGCAACACCGTTCCACCTTAGAAATAGGTTGTGCAGCTATAGTGTCATTGAATTTCATTGAGCACCCTCGGGAGTGGACGGGGTGTGCACCGGGAGCATCGTGCAGCTATAATGTCATCGCTTTGCGTGAGCATTCTCACCATGGAAGAGAATGTGCACCAGGAATTTGGAACCTATCACTTGAACATCTTACTGACATTCCCCGAGAGGAATGTGTGAAAGAAATCATTAGTGGCCACATCAGTATGAAAGTCTAGTTGTACGAGATTGGGATAGAGGATGATACTTGAATTTGAGGATGTTTTGTTAGTTAGGTGTTGGATGATGATTTGTCTATGACAGTTACTGTATAATATGCTATGATTCATTTCCACTTTTTGATGATAGAACTGCTTCTTATCCCCTATGTTTCTATTTTTTGGTGGGTTGCTTTGGTTTACGTTAGAAGACCCGATGGAGGGTTATGTTACTGAGGAGTTGGATGGAACTCTGTATGAAACAGAGATTGCTGAGGAGTTGGATGGAAATCGTTACGAACCAGAGGCTGGAGGTCGTGCGGTGATCCATGGCGATTAGAGTATAGACATTATGGCCAGTGTGTCTAAGGATATTTTATCTTTTCCGTTAAGTATGACTGTTGTTAAGTTTATGCATGTGAGGGATCCTACTGAGAGGGTACCCTTAACAGTGTTTTGGTATTGTAATGAATAAACAGGTGTGTACTTATATATGTTAACGTTGGTGTGTTTTAAATTTGCAGAAGTTATATGATAATTAAATAAGTTTTAATTTTTACATATTTTTCATGCTAAGCACGCGATTAAGAAATAATTTAAGAAGGTAATTAATCTAATAAAACACCGGGGCACAACGAGGTGTCACAGTGATGCCCATTCGGGAGACCCCGAAAGTCTCCTCCGTTCCCAGAAGAAGTATCAGAAGAGGATACTTTCACCCCGACTCCCCCACCAGGAGCATCATCACCATCATCGTCACTGCCCAAAGGATGATAATGGGGTTCTTCCTCCATGAATTCCTCCGGATCCTCCTCTATGGGTGATGTCGGAGCCTCCACAGGCTGAAGTGGTGGATCTACCACTAGCTGTCCTTGATCCACTAAGTGGTGTACATACAACCAAGCTAGCAAAAGTGATATCTGGATGGTTTCCACGGTATGAGTTCTCCTCTCTGGACCTCCTTCCTGTGTTCCTTCTATGGTGCAAACCGGGCCAGTGTGCTTAGCTGTGTGATTCCCCGGATGAATCACTCAAGCCCCTGGGTTGTTTGCGTTCTCAAACATTATCCCCCGCACTCGGGAGTGCACGAGAGGTAGTGTTGGGTCCATCTAATCTCAATGTAACATAATACATATGTATATATAAAAGAAAATGCAAGGGTAAGATACCAATATATGGATAATTATGACAACTATATGTACCAAAAACACACAAAGAAACTTATACATATAATAGAAAATTTCTTTAAACAATACATAGCATATAATAATTGTCGCTTTTTGAAAACGCATGGCATTTCTATAATTCAACTTTTATCCTAATCTCTGGAGACCGCAACTTAGCTTTAAAAATGAGCTGATGAGGCCTGAAATTTGCCATAAAGGCACAACGTGTTTTCCGCAACACTGTCCAAAACTCCTTGCATGGTGGTCAACGTGTGTGGAGATCCATAGCATACTGTCCAACTCAAGGCATAGTAAACGAGGCATATGGATTTCATTGTCCATCAAGGCACAATGATACAACTTAGCATGATATACCTTACCCTTCAAGGTATTCACACAAAAAAACTTTGGGCACGTATGCCAAATGCATGAAAAACATTTTATTTTCGTAGCTTTTCTTTGTGTATAATTCTTTCCTTTGTCGAAGCTCAAGGCTCACGACCTCCCATAATTTTCAACGTATTAAAATTTGTAAACACGGGACATTTGAGTCTGAGTGTCCAATCACAAGAGTCTTAAACCGATGCATCGGTCTTAGACTTTGTAGTCATAGAAAATCAACTTTTCACCTTTAATTCGTTCACCACGTTTGGTATAACGTATGTAGGACACACAGTCCACACCAACGTATATAGGACACACAGTCCACAACGACGTGACACGGATCATAGATCAACGTGTTTATTTACAATAGTAACTCGACGTCTCGGTCACCAGGTTCACTTTTCAACGTTATCTTTTGTTCAGTGAAAAACAAAACAAAACAAAATCTCCACAACTTATCCAAGTTATTGGAATATCATTTTCAGTAAAGCTTTTTTTTTTTAGTAAAGCTTTTTATTTGAAATTCATTTTTCAAAATCATCAAAAAAAAAAATCAATCATTCTCTCTTCTAAAGTATTTCTTTAACTTAAGAGAAATTATTGGAAATCCTTCTTTTTTTTCTTGTTTAACATATTTCAAAAATATAATTCTTTTCTTTATTTAAAATGGTATGAATTTTCCAAGATATATCTTTTTCATAAAAAAATTCATTGTTGCTTCAAGATAAAAAAAATCGAAACGTAACTTTAATTTTTTTTCCCTTTCAAAACTACTTTAAAAAAATAATTTATTTATTATTAACTTATTCCACAGTTTTATTAAGACTTTTATCTTATTCTTATTAATTTGAGCTCTAACCCAAGGTTGGGCTTTCCATGCAACAACTAAACAATTATATTATTGCATCGACACATTCATATAATTATAAGCAATTTATAAATCAAATAAACATATAATACAAGTAAATCAAATAAAATTCAGCATATTAATCCAGGCAAAATCAACCATCAAACCAAGCATTATCACAAATGATCAACCAATCATCATCAAATAATAATAGATAACACATAGTCATCATAAAATAATATCCCTCGGGCTGTCTTCCCTTACCTCAGAATTCAACGGTAAAGGATTTGGTCGAGTATTTTAAAGGGACCAATTCGGTTCTCGTTACAATTGTAAATCTAAACAAAACAAATGTTTAACATAAGTTAAAAAATTTATAAAATCACCCCAAATTCCCATGCATGTTTCGGCCATGCTAAAAAAATTATGTTAGGAATTTTAAATTTTTACAAAATTTTGTATATGTGATCCTTAAATATCCAAGAGGTAAAATAAAAGCTTAAAACTTGAAAATAAAATTTTAAACTCTTGACCTCATCAATCATAGGTTTCGACCCTTACAAGAAAATAGGGAAAAAATTGATCATTCCACAATTTATTTACTTGCGTGTAATTGCAATAACATTTTAAGCATCATACTACTTAAAAAAAAATTGAACAAGCTTCATCAACTCTTCCAAGTGAGTTTCGGCCTCCTCGAAATAAAAGGGCTAGGGACTTTAAAATTTTTCAAACTCTATATTAAATCATTCATGCAAAGAATATAGTGTATTAAACATGCATCCCTCCTAAAGATTTAAAGTTAGGCTTCACTAACTCTATATTTTTATATTTTTAGCCATAAAATCATATTAAGGAAGGAAAACATATTTTTAATAAATTACATAATTTGAAAGATACATAAATCAAAGTCCTTAAGCCATGCATGTGGGATTTTCATCAAAAGTTCATCCTTTTTCCTCTTGGTGTTTTCGGTCAACACCATGATCATAGGGTTGGATTACTTTCTCACCACAAGCAATACATGAAAATAAAAGTGAAAATAAGTTGAAATCATGAACATATGACATAGTATAACTATCATGCATGTGAAAAATGGTTGCAAAACCATCACCTTTCCAACCTAAGGGTTTCGGCCACCCTTCAAAAATGGTCATAGGAAAGTCTTTTTCAACATGCAAGTGGTGGAGATGGTAGTGAGGATGAGTAGAACTTGAAATAAAATGCCTTTAAAACAAAATGAACAAGCTTTCATGAACAACTTAACATGCATGTGTAGGAAATGAAAATGACAGGAAACTTAAAGTATAATAGTTGAATATTTTACCTAGCTGCTGCGGAAAATAGAAGTCTTGAGAGCAAGACTTGAGTTTGCTCAAGAACAAGAAGAAACAAAATCAAGTATAGTAGGAGTGCTTTGGGTAGATGAGAGGAAAATTGATGAATGGTGAAGGAAAGGAGTTTATATAGAGGAGGGGGGAGGGGCGATGCCTGATCAGAAAAAGGGAGAGGAAATGTCAAATTTTTAAATGGATTTTTAATGTAAATTTTGAAATATAGTATTATACAAGTAGTGATTTAATGTCATGAATAACACTATTCAACTTACACCATGAGATTTTTGCTCACCAAACACTCCAAATCTGATGCAAATTAATTCATTGACTTCTTTTTGTTTCGTTCCAGTTCAATTTATTTCCCGACTGTGCAAAAATGATCGTATTTCTTATGAAAATCGAACCCGAAAAAAAATCAATATAATAAAATTTCTAAACAAAAATTTTTAAAACTATGGAAACGTTAGCAATTGTAATTAGAAGCCCAAGCGTTTCGTTTCCGAGTAAAAAATTCATTTTCTGATCAGTAAACTTGTATCGATAGAGAAAACGCAGACCGGGATTCGTCTGAATTTTCATCTGAAATTTTTACTGAAGCTTCCTAAGATAAACTAAGTTATGAAAATGATTTTAGTTTATCAAACTAATCTCCTAAATATTAAAATTAATTATTGGCAAGCACACACTTAAGCACAGGTTAACATGAAATAGAAAAATCGGGGCGTTATAGCACCGTCTTTTCAAAATCCTCTTTCCTGTACATTTTCAATCTGTTTTTAAGTGTATTTTCCCAAAAAATGAAATTTAAAGATCTAAACTCTATTAAGAATACTTTGTGCATTTTCCTGTCCATTTTCTATGTATTCCTAAGATTATATACATTTTTTCTTCAAATTAACTCTATGAATCTGCATATATTGCAGATTTATCACAACCCCGAACTTAGAGATTTTGCTTGTCCTCAAGCAAACATTTAAGTTCATAAAAGGGGTATAAGAGATGGAGTTTCATGTTCAATTACCTTATTAACCACATTACTCATGCAAAACTTCAACTCCTTAACATTTTTGCAAAATGCACAAGCATCACACAATCAAACATCAATTCCAATTGATCACATGCTTCTTATTTTAAGACAATCGAACACGCTACAAAATCAGCTCCACTGAATGCACAAAATTATCCCTTGCAACATCTCTATATATAGTATTTCACTCATCCTCTCTTGGGTGCTATTTACTCTCAATTCCAATCACTATGCACTCCCCAATCCTAAACTTGAAAATATGCTAAAAACACATTCACAAATGTTAATGCAACACATATCATGGGGTCTTTTATTTGATTGTAATGGGGCTAAGGTTGGGGTGGATAAAATCAAGGATATAGGCTAAGCTACTTTGGTTTCAAGGAATATTGACTTTTGGGCTTCAATTGCTCAGCTGGACAGCAAGTACATAAACACATAAATTGTCCTATCACCCCTTTTATTTGTTTACAAACCTTTTTTTTTTTCTTTCTTTTTTTCTATTACTTCTATTTTTTTGCCTTTTTATAAACTTTTGCAAACTTTCTGTTTTCTTTTTGGCTTTTTCTATTTATTTTTTCAGTTCAGAATTTGCTTTTATGTTTGTTTGTTTTTTTTCCAGTAGGCATTTGTATTGGCCTACTCCCACCCCAAACTTAATTTGCTTGCTTGTCCCTAAGCAAGAGAACAACCCCAAACTTAAGTCCAAACATTCCTTTAAGCCAAATTAGTGGGACAAAATTGTTTTTTCGATTAAAGCTTATAATGAGCTATCATGCCAAGAAAAATAGGCCAAGAAAAATAGGCCAAGTCTCAAGTGGCATAGCAATGGTAATTTTTAGGATGGCAATTATGGCACTGAGTTTAAGCAAAGAAATGGTGCCTCAATCATATATGCATATGCAAAAATAATGCGACAGTAACAAGCATCAAGTCAAGAAAAGGTGAGAACAAGCAAGTGATGGACAAGCACACATGAAAGAAATAGTGATATGTTTAGGCCCAAAAGCTCACAGTTCATGATTATGTGCAAGGGAAATCAGCACATCCGATATTGCATCAATCATAGAGATGAAAGATTGTCAAAAACAAGTCACAAGAATCAAGGGTCTCAATGAAATCATATGCTCGGCTATTTCAAAATGCATGATGCTAGAAGTTTCAGGCAAGCAAAAGTTCTATGCTCACAAGAGAATCTACACAAAACTCCACTTAAAACAAAATTATGCCATGCTCACAATAAACTCCACATTTTTACTCACGCACTCCACGGGCTATAACAAAATTGAAAGAAGGGATACACTAGAAAGAGTTTAAGAACATTTCCCCCCTTTTCCTTGCATGGTTGAGCCTATTGTAACACCCTGCTTTTTCGTTAAGTGTTTTTTATAAGTTGTTTGGCTGGTTAAGGGCTTAGTGGGATTTTTTGTTCAAAAGTCTCTTTCTGGTGCATGAGCACGCCCGTGCTCATTAGCTAGCACGCCCATGCTCAATGTGCGGACCGCATCTCGCTGACGCTAAGTCCGGCACGACCGTGCTCAAGTTCAGACTATATATGTTTGGCACAGAACCCGAGGGTTAACGTGAAACCCTATTTTGTTGGTTACAGCAGCCACTGTTGCGACCCAGTGTGCCTCCTTCCCTATTTCCTCTTCATCCATTGCTATAGTGGAGTTTTGGAAGCCGGTTGGGAAGCTTGTTTGATCTGTTTCAGTTTAGAGGTAATGTTCCTTTCCCCTTGTGGTTTCCTTTTCATGATGTTGAATGGGAAACTAATGGTTTATACCTTGTGTAACCAAGGTTTGGAAGCCTAGCTGAGTCGCATTGGGAACCGTGGTCGTTCGTTGTTTGGAGCTTACGTTAGAGCAACCTTCAATCCAGGTATGCGGAGAAGGGTAGTGTACTCATTAGGCAATGGGGGTAGCGTAAGGTAAAAGGGTTCCCATAACCCCGGTGTTGTCAGTTTGTATGCCTATATGTTAAGATGTATATGTTGATAACATGATTGTGTGATTTGGTTATGTTCTAGGATAACATGTCATCGTCGTTTTGTAATGCCATAGTTATCTGTTCATATTCATGATTGGTTGTTTTCATTAATATGATGATATGTTAATCATTGTTATTGACATGATGTTGAATTCGTTGGTTGAATGGTTGTTACTATGATTGCACCGGTTAAAACCTAAGTTGGAACTCTGCCCAGAACAGTACTGTCGTGCATTAAGCACGGCCGTGCTGAACAGGGAGCACGCCCGTGCTCCCAGTTTGAATTATGGAAAATGGTCGTGCATTCAGCACGTCCGTGCAGCAGAGGAGCACGCCCGTGTAGCTGAGCACAACCGTGCTAAAAAAGAAGCACCACCGTGCTCCACTTAAGTGGCAGCATGCCCGTGCTGGGGTTAAGCACGACCGTGCTCACCACCCTGGACAAAATCTGAGATTAAGGACTTAAACAGGGGTTTTTAACCCCCAATCTCCCCCAACGATGATGATGACATAGTTAATCAATGATGAAGGTTAGATCACTTAATTAAAGATTAATTAAGATGGTTAAGTCGGTAACCGTTGGGTTACCACACGCTGATGAGTTGTACCTTGGTGCTTTTAGGCCAAGGGAACCTTGACCCTGCGGTTTGGGTCTAAGGTGTTGTTGATGTTGTACCTTAGGGGCCGAGAGTTTGTCCCAAGGGGACCTTGACCCGGTTGGGTTTAAGGTGTTATGGTAGATTCCGCTGCGGTCGATTCCGCTGAAGTCTTCGGTTGATTCCGTCGAAGCAAAGGAGGTGGCAGTTGCCCGTTGTTTGTTGTATGCTGCATGCATCATTGGAGATGTTGTTGTTGGTGGATGTTCGACATAGGGGAGGTCGTCCTAGAGTACGATGATCTGGCCATCTATGGTAGGTTACCCAAGGTTTGGTAACTGTGCGCCCCCGTCACAAGGTATTCATTGGTTTGATGCGTTGGCTATACAAGGAGTAGATTCTCCGGCGTTGAGTAGATTCTCAATGTGGATATTTAACTCCGAAGTCGTTCATCCCGAGTTAGTGTGGATCCACATGCATGTTGGAGTAGTGGAGTAGCGTTGCATTGCACTGCATAGCATACTTGGTTGATATGATGTTGATTGGATGTTGATATATATATATAACTATGTTGATGCATGTTATGATGATGCTATGATGTATGTTTTACCTGGCTTCCTATCTCCATGCCGTATATGTTTACATGATTCTTACTCCCCGTTCTTTGTTTGTTTGTTTAGCCTAATTGGCACCTTGCAGAGAATGCCGAGCAGTCAAGAGAGGAGTGACTCTGAGGAGCCACCACTCATAGTTAGGACTTTTCCTTATGTTTTAGTTAGTTCAGTTGTATTACGAGGATTTCATTCGGGAACGGTTATACCAGCTCTGTTGTGACATCGGGTTGGGTTATGTTGTTTATGTAACATCCTAAAATTCTAATATAATTAATTTTAAAAAAAAGGATTAAGTTATAAAATAATAATAATAATAATAATAATAATAATAATAATAAAATAAATAATAATGATATAATAAAAATAAAATATGATTAAAAGGTTAGTGGTGAGAATTTATTAGTATAAAATTTATTAGAATTGGTCAATGAATAGAAAAAAAATATTAAATTAAAATAAATAGAACAAGAAAAAAAAGAGAATTAGTATATATATATATATATATATATATATATATATATATATATATAAACTTGCGCCGGATGCACAAGATTAAAAAAAAAATACAAAACCCTGAATGGTGAATGCGCCCTACTTACGTGTGCGTGTGTGTGTGTGTGTGTGTGTGTGTGTGTGTGTGTGTATTAACGTAAAGGAATAGTAGCGGAGAGAAAGACAGGAGCGCCCGCGCCGCATAAGGTCTTACCAGTACAACCGTAACAACACAGATCTAAGAATATCACCGAACGGGAGAGAAATTTTTAGGGAAGCGCAAATCCCTATCATACATAATTTTTAGAGCACATCGGAGGTCTGCAAAAGGTGAGTAAAAATAATTTTTCTCACACTTTCATGGTACATATAATTTGATGCTTCTACATGTAACTTTGTCTTTTGAAAATAGTAAAATATTTTAGGGTTCTTGATTCTTGATTTGAGACTCTTAAATTATTTTGAGATGTTGTTAGATGAATCGAATTATTAAATATATTTTCCTGGAATCTATAAATAAATAGCTTTATATTAATTTTGTGGAATTGTTGTACATTCTTTATTTTGATTGTTTGATGGCAAAACAATTGTCAAAGTCAAATTCATTATTTGTAGTGTGATTAATTCTTTCCCCGTTATGTGAAACTCTATTCCACTGATGAAGGCCAATTTAAATTAGAAATTGGAGTGTAAGTTCATGTTTTGTGAACCCGTTCCCGTAACAAGTCATTTTAAGCATGTTTTGTTCAATGGTTCCTAAATTAAAATTTGTTTAATTACAGTATGAATTATTGTTGATTGACAATCTTTAATATGTATAATATGACGTTACAGTGTTGGTTTGGCATGACATTGTAACATTGATATTGACGGTTAAAGTTGGAAAACCTTGAGAGTCATCTGGGATGACATATTGCATTATGCATGAGTTGGTCATCACCTTCCGGGAAGGGATGACGGTGTACATTCTATTCCGGGAATAAGATGAGAGATATCACCATCTGGGATGGGATATCAAATTATTAAAATATTCACATCTGGGATGGAATATTATATACCTCCATCTGGGATGGGGAAGGCAGTGGGACGCCATTGCATGGATATGAGCTCATAGACCTTAGTGGATCTGGGATTCACACCGGTTCTGGGAACCAAAGAGTCAAGTTAAGTGATTCTGGGAATCACCGAGTCATGTTAGTGGACTTGCATTGGGTAGAGTTTGCATGGTGAATATGATTAAATGCAATGAGATGTGGCCGTTGCTGAGTTTATGAGTTTGTGCTTTAAATGCTTGACATTAATTTCATATATATATATAATTATTTTGGAGGTTTATTATATTCAATATTTTAAAAAAATTAGCGGGTACCATGAATGTTTTTCCGGTTGCCGCGCCGGTTGAAAACAACACTATTTGCGAACCTTTTTATCAAACGATTATTTTTATTCACTGGGATTATATCTCATTAAGAGTGTTGTTTTCAGAGCACGAGGTCGACATCACTGGAACTGGAGAGGACTGAAGACTTAGCGATTTTCCTCATTTATTACCTAGCTTTGTTAGTATTTTATTTTTTTACGTTGGGTTATTTTAGTGGACGCCCGGGTTTTGAGGTAATTCATTTTATTTATATAAGGATTTATTTACTACTTTGGACACTTTATATCTATTTTAATTAATATGAGGTATTTTCAGACCCGATTAAGTCGTAAAATTTTTATGACAAGTTTGCTTAATTTAAAACTGTTTAAAGGATTTTCCATTGATTTTGTTTTGGGTTACTAATGTAACGAAGGGCGTTACATTTATGGTATCAGAGCAGTTCGATTCTAAATCGGACTGTGGTAATGGGGTTTTTTCTATAATGAAACTTGGGCGCATAGGATGCTTGTTAGAGTTACAGATGCTGCATGCTATTAGTTGGGATATTGGACCTGATCAACCCAGTATTTCATTGGTAGTGAGCAGATTTATGGCGACTAATAGGCGAGGGACGAATGTTGCACTTACAACAGCTTTGTATTGTATGGCCAAAGCTATGCAAGGGCAGACGGAGCCACGCCGTCAACTGAAGGGGAATGGAGGCCAGTCACTAATGAAGTGGTGGCAACCTAGGACCCTTAACACGTGGGGCTTTTCGAATTCAAGAAGAACAAATCCGTCATCATTCTGAGGCAGCTTAGATCCGAAGGAGGCTGAATTTATTCTACTCGTTAAAAAAAATTATTATATTGTCTGATTCAGGAGCAACGCATTCCTTGATACATCCTTTATGTGTGAAAAATTAGAGATGCCAATCTTTCATTTGTCCTTTGGTTCATAGGTTTCTACTCCTATAGGGATATTCTTGTTCTTCCACTGGTTGTTTAAATTGTTTCCTTGTGCATCAAGACACTCCTTATGACATCAAACTTATTGTTATCTATGTATTGTATGTTTTTCTTGGTATTGACTTATTGGTATCTAGACTCATTGCCATAAGTATCCTGACAAAAATATCCTTATCTCTTCACACCCAATGTCTTTCGATTTTTGGTGTCGACCCGTATTTTATTCATCGTTTCTTGTGATAAGTGTTTGGTTTAGAGAGCTCAAGGATACATACTCCCATTCCCTGCTACTATAGGGGCAGACAATGATGTAGTGACTATCTCTATGATGCGCAAGTTTCAATACGGGGTTGAGTTTAGTATAGATCTAGTGTCAAAGAGTAGACTAATACCTGTAGCGCCTTACAGGATAACACCTCTAGAGTTGAGCGAGCTCAAGAAACAGATAGAGGTATGTTACAAAAGGGGTCCATTAGGTCTAGTGTGTCACTGAACGCGCTGTCGCCACGTGCCAAAAAGAACGAGCATTTACAAAATAATGTAGATAGGGAAGCGACAACTCGAGTATCGTCTCTCAAGGACTCTTTAGTTGTTGTTGTTATTAACAGAAAATTAGTAAAAGTTAGAACTGGGGGGTTTTGAGATTGAAAACTAAATAAAGAAAACAGAACAGAAAAACAATGCAATAAAAAGTAATTATCAAATAAACTAAAGAACGATCAACCTACTGTTCTCAGTTTCCCACTATCATCGGTTCATATAAATCCAAGCCCTAAGCAGATTCTAATCCCCTCCCGGTTGTAGCAACAATTAACAAACGAAATCACTACTACAGATATATGTTCCTATTCCCGAATTAAACAAACGGGGTGAAGCCCTCATGAACTAAACGAAC
The DNA here is from genome assembly GCA_030762895.1 of Sophora flavescens. Classification (NCBI taxonomy): domain Eukaryota; kingdom Viridiplantae; phylum Streptophyta; class Magnoliopsida; order Fabales; family Fabaceae; genus Sophora; species Sophora flavescens. The sequence goes on from CM061069.1 coordinate 149,547,363, forward strand.
ATGAACGAACACACGCGAATTAAACAAACGCGATTAAGTATAGGAACATAACATCACCGAAATGAATCAACACAATAGAAGCAATCTCATCCAAGGTGCTTTGTGAAGGTTCGGAAGGTGCAGAGGTGGTCACTCGACTAGGATAGTATCTAAACAGGAAGGCTTCCTTCAAATCAAACCAGCTTGAGATGGAATGCTCATCAAGACAATACAACCAATCCCTTGCAGCACCTTCAAGTGAGAACTGGAAAGCTTCCATCTTAATGTGGTCTTCTGTTATTCCTGCAGGTCTCAGCATTATAGAACAAGCAATCTGGAATTCCCTCAGATGCTCCTGCGGATTCTCACCTGCAAAACCACTAAACCTTGGCAACCAGTGTGATAAACCAAGAAAATCAGGAAAATATATGCATGGTGGTGGTTCATAGTAAACATTAGGCATGTATCCATATATGTGATTATCCATGGGGGGTGCTAAAATTTACAACCAGACAAACAACCAAAACCAATTCAGCAGAGAGAAATTATTATTTTTTTTTAAATTTTATTTTCTGCTAATAACAACAAACCAGAGTCCCCGGCAACGGCGCCAATTTTTGAACGCGCTGTCGCCACGCGCCAAAAAGAACGAGCGTTTACAAAATAATGTAGATAGGGAAGCGACAACTCGAGTATCATCTCTCAAGGACTCTTTGGTTGTTGTTGTTATTAACAGAAAATTAGTAAAAGTTAGAACTGGGGGGTTTTGAGATTGAAAACTAAATAAAGAAAACAGAACAGAAAAACAATGCAATAAAAAGTAATTATCAAATAAACTAAAGAACGATCAACCTACTGTTCTCAGTTTCCCACTATCATCGGTTCATATAAATCCAAGCCCTAAGCAGATTCTAATCCCCTCCCGGTTGTAGCAACAATTAACAAACGAAATCACTACTACAGATATATGTTCCTATTCCCGAATTAAACAAACGGGGTGAAGCCCTCATGAACTAAACGAACATGAACGAACACACGCGAATTAAACAAACGCGATTAAGTATAGGAACATAACATCACCGAAATGAATCAACACAATACTATACATTCCTGAATTAAACAAACAGAAACGTATAGCATCGCATTGAAAAGAGAAAAGCATAGAAAACAGGAATACAAGAACCTCAAGTGTAAATGGAAACCAATCACAGTAGATTAATCTAGGAGACTAGTTCTCCATTACAGACTTAAAAGAAAAGAAAATAGACTACTGAAACTACAACTACTCTCACTAGGAAACTAGCCAAAACTGACTAGCCTTTTTTTCTCAGTTCTGTCTAAAACGCTTAAATACAATTTCTGGATTTCACTGGCTCGCGAGGCGAAGCACAGATCGCGACGCAAATTTTGTGAACAGTCAGCAACCTTTGGTATTCTCGCGAGGCGAACACACCTTCACGAGGCGAGAATCTGAAGAGTCTTCTTATTACGCCCGTTATGAACATCAGGGGCCAACCGTGGTGCTTTCTGACTTCCAGACTCGCGAGGCGAATGGATGCTCGCGAGGCGAACGCTTCAACTTCAAAACTGCCGCAGCCGTGACCTTCAACACGGGTAAGCCGTGATCGTCTCTGACTTTCTGGGCTTGATGACTCGCGACGCGAGATATCCTTCGCGGGGCGAACCAGAATTTATTTCTTTTTTTATTAACCTGAAAACAGAAAATAACATAAGTACTTTATTTAACTCTAAATCAACTAAATTAGCTTAAAAACACTTTACAAACTCAAAATCTAACTTAAGGACAATCAAGTCTAAATTGAGTGAAAATGATATAAAATTAGCACAAAGCCAAGGTTTTTACTAGTTATAAAACCAGTCAAACAGAGGCTCATCAAAATACCCCAAACTTAAACTTTGCTTGTCCCCAAGCAAACTAAAAGTCAAAAACTCAAAAAGACTCAAGACCTGGCAACACATGGCAAGCTTAAGGATTCAATCAACTTTGCACAAATTTCAAGCAATATTTCAAAAGAATTTTTCTTCCAATGTTCCCCCCTTTCAAGCAAATTAATCCCCACAATCATTTATTCTAAACAATTGAGAATTTCATCATTCAAACAATCATCAATCTAAGCAGGGGATCCAAGTCACACACAAGAAGGAGATCACCAAATTCAAACAACTACCTTCCTCACAAGGGCAATTATTGTTCACTCAATCACTCAGTTTGTCAGGCTAACAACATTCACTCAATTTCACTTTTAAGAGCACTTCCCATAAATTTAATTTTCATCTCAAAATGGTTCCCACAGAAAACATGCAAGCAACATCAAAAGGTCTTTTATGGGTTGTAATGGAGCCTGGCTAAGGGTAGGATATACATAGGTACTAGGCTGGAGACCCTAGGAACTAAGAGAGCATGAACATTACCACTCGCGTTCCTTTTCCATTTTTCTTTTTGCCTTGGGTGACTACAACCTTTTTATTTCTTTTTGGCATTTTTGCACTTTTATATATATATTTTTTCCTGCTTTTCTCTCTTTTTTTTTTCTTTTTTTTTCTTATTTTTTTTTCACAATTTTTTTTTCTCAATCCCAAACAACACATTACACCTTGCAGCCACCCCAAACTTAGTTTCTTGCACCCATTCTAAGATTCCATGCTCTCCTAATCCTAAGATCGGGTTAACATGGTTTTCCAGATTTTTGGGCTTATAACATTAGGTTATCAAGAAGCAATAGGCTAATCAGGCTCAAAGGGGCTAACTAGGGAACATGCATTAGGAATTGGTTATTTTTAGGCTAAGTAGCTATTTACAAAGAAAATGCCTAAATCATTTGAAGCAAACACATAAACATGCAAACCAAAAAGAGATTCAAGGAAATTCGGGAAAGTGCCATCAAAAGTGATTTCTCACAGTTTAAAAACATGTTGGAGGCTCAAAACCTCACCTGGACATTTATGCAAATTGTTTGACAGGGATTTTATCCCTAGTGTGTGCTTCCTATCACCCCAAACTTATCATAAATCATGCCATCATAATAAAATCTCAAAGTTCAGTTTTCAATCACATGGGAATCACTTTTCAAAAAAATTTCATATCTTAGGGGGAAAACAGTCAACACTATCATGCAATCAATCTATGCAAAATCAATAAAATCCAATAAACTTGCCAACAAAAGACTCGACACAACTCCTGAGCTTCTCAAATTATTCAGGAGCTTTATTGAAAACAAAGCAGAAATAAAGCAAGGAAAAGAAAATTAAAAGAGCAAGGTTAAGAAAAACTCATTGAAGGGCGGTTCCACCAGGATCCCATTGCTTGTAGCATAAGGCCCACGTGGTAGCCAAAGGACAGAAATTCATTCCATGCTTCCATGACTTGCAGCCTTGATGTGGGGGTGAGCACTTGACAATTATGATGACTTCGCCCAGTGCGGCGGACTTCTCACTTCCTCTTTGGTCACAGATGACCTCTTTGTCCATAAAGTCCTCCCAATAGAAGTGGGGTTCAACCTCTTGAAATGGCCACATCGCAGAATCCAGAGCTTTAAACTCCATCACTAGTGGCTCCTCAGTGGGAGGTGGCAAACAGTTAGCTGGGGTTACTGGTGCTGCTTCAAATTCTGCATTTTCTTCATTTACTGCACTAACAAATTTATCACCTGCTATACATGCAGAAATTTCAGCACACACCACACAAAGGTTAGTGTTAGTAGAGTCAATACATATATCACAATAAAATGAATCAGTAAAATTCTGAATGTCTGGAAATTCAGCAATTAGTTCATCCACCCCATCACTTTCAACACTTGCATCTAAGACCAAAGATTCTTCTTTATCCTCAAGCACGGTGGAGCAAATGTTCTCCTGATCCTCCTGATGCTCATTTCCTATATGAACATGGCCCTCAACCTCATCTGTCTCCTGTTCCATATGGATGCTTTGCTTAACATACCTTTCAAAATAACATTCTACACACAAAGCAGTGCCAGAACAATAACAATCATCACATGCATTAGAATCAGGGGATTCAACACACAGTTCATCATCAACAGAAATATTATCACAATCATCATCAGAAGTATCTTCAAGAATAACTTGTGACTCTGTAAGTTCTTCAATGGGCTGTGGAGTTAGCATTGCAGCCGAGTTGGCGACAATTTGATCAATTTGCATGGCCAACTTCTGAGATTCAGCTTCACTCCTCTGATATTCAAGATTACTTGCCTCCATCATCCGTTGAAATTTGAGATTTTGTTGTGCCAACCGTTGATTGTTCTCTTCCATCATCCGTTGAGTGTTCTCAGCCATTTGTTGTAGCATAGAAGCAATCTCATCCAAGGTGCTCTGTGAAGGTTCGGAAGGTGCAGAGGTGGTCACTCGACTAGGATAGTATCTAAACAGGAAGGCTTCCTTCAAATCAAACCAGCTTGAGATGGAATGCTCATCAAGACAATACAACCAATCCCTTGCAGCACCTTCAAGTGAGAACTGGAAAGCTTCCATCTTAATGTGGTCTTCTGTTATTCCTGCAGGTCTCAGCATTATAGAACAAGCAATCTGGAATTCCCTCAGATGCTCCTGCGGATTCTCACCTGCAAAACCACTAAACCTTGGCAACCAGTGTGATAAACCAAGAAAATCAGGAAAATATATGCATGGTGGTGGTTCATAGTAAACATTAGGCATGTATCCATATATGTGACTATCCATGGGGGTGCTAAAATTTACAACCAGACAAACAACCAAAACCAATTCAGCAGAGAGAAATTATTTTATTTTTTTTAAAAATTTTATTTTCTGCTAATAACAACAAACCAGAGTCCCCGGCAACGGCGCCAATTTTTGAACGCGCTGTCGCCACGCGCCAAAAAGAACGAGCGTTTACAAAATAATGTAGATAGGGAAGCGACAACTCGAGTATCGTCTCTCAAGGACTCTTTAGTTGTTGTTGTTATTAACAGAAAATTAGTAAAAGTTAGAACTGGGGGGTTTTGAGATTGAAAACTAAATAAAGAAAACAGAACAGAAAAACAATGCAATAAAAAGTAATTATCAAATAAACTAAAGAACGATCAACCTACTGTTCTCAGTTTCCCACTATCATCGGTTCATATAAATCCAAGCCCTAAGCAGATTCTAATCCCCTCCCGGTTGTAGCAACAATTAACAAACGAAATCACTACTACAGATATATGTTCCTATTCCCGAATTAAACAAACGGGGTGAAGCCCTCATGAACTAAACGAACATGAACGAACACACGCGAATTAAACAAACGCGATTAAGTATAGGAACATAACATCACCGAAATGAATCAACACAATACTATACATTCCTGAATTAAACAAACAGAAACGTATAGCATCGCATTGAAAAGAGAAAAGCATAGAAAACAGGAATACAAGAACCTCAAGTGTAAATGGAAACCAATCACAGTAGATTAATCTAGGAGACTAGTTCTCCATTACAGACTTAAAAGAAAAGAAAATAGACTACTGAAACTACAACTACTCTCACTAGGAAACTAGCCAAAACTGACTAGCCTTTTTTTCTCAGTTCTGTCTAAAACGCTTAAATACAATTTCTGGATTTCACTGGCTCGCGAGGCGAAGCACAGATCGCGACGCAAATTTTGTGAACAGTCAGCAACCTTTGGTATTCTCGCGAGGCGAACACACCTTCACGAGGCGAGAATCTGAAGAGTCTTCTTATTACGCCCGTTATGAACATCAGGGGCCAACCGTGGTGCTTTCTGACTTCCAGACTCGCGAGGCGAATGGATGCTCGCGAGGCGAACGCTTCAACTTCAAAACTGCCGCAGCCGTGACCTTCAACACGGGTAAGCCGTGATCGTCTCTGACTTTCTGGGCTTGGTGACTCGCGACGCGAGATATCCTTCGCGGGGCGAACCAGAATTTATTTCTTTTTTTATTAACCTGAAAACAGAAAATAACATAAGTACTTTATTTAACTCTAAATCAACTAAATTAGCTTAAAAACACTTTACAGACTCAAAATCTTACTTAAGGACAATCAAGTCTAAATTGAGTGAAAATGATATAAAATTAGCACAAAGCCAAGGTCTTTACTAGTTATAACACCAGTGCTTTTAGTGAAGAAAAAGGGATGGGAGTATGAGGTTGTGTGTTGATTATAGGCAACTGAATAAGGTAACCATCAAGAACAAATATCCCTTGCCTAGGATAGATGATCTCTTAGATCAGTTAAGGGGAGCGTCGGTGTTTTCCAAAATAGATCTAAGATCGGAATACCGTCAAGATTAGAGTTAGAAGCAAGGACATTCCTAAGATAGCCTTCAGGACAAGGTATGGGCACTATGAGTATGTAGTGATGCCCTTTGGTGTGACCAACTCCCCAGCAGTTTTCATGGACTACATGAATCGGATCTTTAGGACCTTTTTGGACAGGTTTGTGGTGATGTTCATAGATGATATTCTAATGTACTCTAGGACACCAGAAGAACATGGAGAACACTTAAGGTTGGTGTTGCGGATCTTGAGGGACGAGCGCCTTTATGCCAAATCGGAGAAGTGTGAGTTTTGGCTAGACGAGGTAAAGTTTTTAGGACACACCACCTCAAAGTTGATGCGGTGTTGGGATGGGAACAACCTAAGACAGTAACCGAAGTGAGAAGTTTCTTAGGCTTAGCTGGTTACTATAGGAAGTTCATAGAGGGGTTCTCTAGATTAGCCTTACCTTTGACCCAGTTGACTAGGAAAGGGAAACCTTTTGTGTGGGACAAGGGGTGTGAGGACGGGTTCCAAGAGCTTAAGAGGAGATTGGTGTCATCACCAGTCTTAACTATACCGGGTCCTTTAGTGAGTTTTGTGGTATACTGCGACGCATCTAAGGATGGCTTGGGATGTGTCTTAATGCAAGATGGCAAGGTGGTAGCATATGCCTCTAGACAGCTTAGGCCACATGAAGGGAATTACCCTACACACGACCTAGAGCTAGCAGCTTGGTTTTACCCTTAAGATTTGGAGGCATTACCTTTATGGGACAAAGTTCGAAGTTTTTAGTGACCATAAAAGCCTTAAATATGTGTTCGACCAGAAGGAGTTGAACATGAGACAACGGAGGTGGATGGAGTTCCTTAAGGACTACGACTTCGAGTTGAAGTACCATCCGGGAAAGGCCAATGTGGTGGCAGATGCTTTGAGTAGGAAGTCCCTACACGTGTCGAGCTTAATGGTGCAAGAGCTGAACCTCATGGAAGAGTTTGGGGACATGAATCTGGAGGTGTTGGATGTGTCCTTAATTGTCTTAAGTTTGAAGCTGAATAGGTTGGAAATTAATAGTGACCTTAGAGATGAGGTTAGGCGGGAACAACTTTTAGACCAAGAGTTGCAGTCTCGGTTGGGACAAGAGGGTTATGAGTTGTCTGTTGATGAGCTAGTGAAGTTTAAGAATAGGATCGTTGTTCCTAAGGAGGGGAGCCTTAGAGAGAAGATATTAGAGGAAGCTCATAAGGGAAAGTTTACCATACATCCTGGAATAACTAAGATGTACCAAGACCTTAAGAGGATGTATTGGTGGCCAGGAATGAAAAAGGATGTGAGTAGCTTCGTAACTAGGTGTTTAGTGTGCCAAAAGGTTAAGATAGAACATCAGAAGCCTTCGGGGTTGTTGCAGTCCTTGGAGATTCCAGAATGGAAGTGGGAGAGAATTTCTATGGACTTTGTGATGGGGTTACCTAGGACGCGTTTGGGCTTAGACACTATTTGGGTGATAGTGGATAGGCTGACCAAGTCCGCCCACTTCTTGCCAATTAAGGCAACCTATAGCTTAGACAAGTTGGCATACCTCTATATCAAGGAAATAGTCAAGCTTCATGGGATACCCACATCTATAGTGTCGGGTAGAGACCCGAGGTTTACCTCTAGATTTTGGAGAGTTTTTCAGCAAGCCTTAGGGACTAAGTTGAACCTTAGCACGGCCTATCATCCCCAAACGGACGGTCAGTCAGAGTGGACCATTCAGACCCTTGAGGACATGCTTAGAGCGTGTGTCCTGGATGAAGGAGGGAGTTGGGATGGATTCCTACCTCTCATTGAGTTTGCGTATAACAATAGTTATCACGCTAGTATAGGTATGGCACCCTATGAGGCCCTATATGGGAGGAAGTGTAGGTCCCATTTATGTTGGTGTGAGGTAGGTGAGAAAACCTTGATAGGACCTGAATTGGTCCAGGAAACCTCCAAGAGAATGAAAATGATTAGGGAGAGGATGCGCACGACGCAAAGTATACAAAAGAGCTATGCCGACAAAAGGAGAAAGCCTCTAGAATTCCAGGAAAGCGAGCATGTATTTTTGAGAGTCACTCCTAAGACGGGGGTAGGGAGGTCGATGAAAGTCCGCAAGCTAAATCCTCGTTGATGGGACCTTTCCAAATCCTTAAAAGAGTCGGGCATGTTGCTTATCAATTGTCTCTTCCGCCACAATTGGCAAACCTTCATGATGTTTTCCATGTGACACAACTCAGAAAATATGTGCCCGATGAATCTCATGTGATAGCTCCTGAGTCAATACAATTGAAGGATAATTTAATCTTTAAGCCCAGACCTATTCAGATCATTGACAAGAGCACAAAAACTCTGAGGAACAAGATGATCCCATTGGTGAAGGTGTTATGGGACGGATTGCCTCCTGAGGAAGCCACTTGGGAGATGGAGGAGGACATCGTGCGTCAATACCTAGATTTTATTATCTAAGATACGGTAACCTGTTTGAATATGTCACATATTAAAATAAGTGCGTGAGTGCGAGGTGAATTTCGGGGACGAAATTCTCTAAGGAAGGGAGAAAATGTAACATCCTAAAATTCTAATATAATTAATTTTTAAAAAAAAGGATTAAGTTATGAAATAATAATAATAATAATAAAATAAATAAATAATAATGATATAATAAAAATAAAATATGATTAAGAGGTTAGTGGTAAGAATTTATTAGTATAAAATTTATTAGAATTGGTCAATGGATAGAAAAAAAATATTAAAATAAAATAAATATAACAAGAAAAAAAAAAGAGAATTAGTATATATATATATATATATATATATATATAAACTTGTGCCTGATGCACAAGTTAAAAAAAAAATACAAAACCCTGAATGGTGAATGCGCCCTACTTACGTGTGTGTGTGTCAGGGTTTTGTATTTTTTTTTAACTTGTGCATCAGGGCACAAGTTTATATATATATATATATATATATATATATATATATATATATATATATATATATATATATATAAACATAAAGGAATAGTAGCGGAGAGAAAGACAGGAGCGCCCGCGCCGCATAAGTTCTTACCAGTACAATCGTAACAACACAGATCCAAGAATATCACCGAACGGGAGAGAAATTTTTAGGGAAGCGCAAATCCCTATCATACATAATTTTTAGAGCACATCGGAGGTCTGCAAAAGGTGAGTAAAAATAATTTTTCTCACACTTTCATGGTACATATAATTTGATGCTTCTACATGTAACTTTGTCTTTTGAAAATAGTAAAATATTTTAGGGTTCTTGATTCTTGATTTGAGACTCTTAAATTATTTTGAGATGTTGTTAGATGAATCGAATTATTAAATATATTTTCCTGGAATCTATAAATAAATAGCTTTATATTAATTTTGTGGAATTGTTGTACATTCTTTATTTTGATTGTTTGATGGCAAAACAATTGTCAAAGTCAAATTCATTATTTGTAGTGTGATTAATTCTTTCCCTGTTATGTGAAACTTTATTCCACTAATGAAGGCCAATTTAAATTAGAAATTGGAGTGTAAGTTCATGTTTTGTGAACCCGTTCCCATAACAAGTCATTTTAAGCATGTTTTGTTCAATGGTTCCTAAATTAAAATTTGTTTAATTACAGTATGAATTATTGTTGATTGACAATCTTTAATATGTATAATATGACGTTATAGTGTTGGTTTGGCATGACATTGTAACATTGATATTGACAGTTAAAGTTGGAAAACCTTGAGAGTCATCTGGGATGACATATTGCATTATGCATGAGTTGGTCATCACCTTCTGGGAAGGGATGACGGTGTACATTCTATTCCGGGAATAGGATGAGAGATATCACCATCTGGGATGGGATATCAAATTATTAAAATATTCACATCTGGGATGGAATATTAGATACCTCCATCTGGGACGGGGAAGGCAGTGAGACGCCATTGCATGGATATGAGCACATAGACCTTAGTGGATCTGGGATTCACACCGGTTCTGGGAACCAAAGAGTCAAGCTAAGTGATTCTGGGAATCATCGAGTCATGTTAGTGGAGTTGCATTGGGTAGAGTTTGCATGGTGAATGTGATTAAATGCAATGAGATGTGACCGTTGCTGAGTTTATGAGTTTGTGCTTTAAATGCTTAACATTAATTTCATATATATATATATATATATATATATATATATATATATCATTATTTTGGAGGTTTATTATATTCAATATTTTAAAAAAATTAGCGGGTACCATGAATGTTTTTCCGGTTACCGCGCCGGCTGAAAACAACACTATTTGCGAACCTTTTTATCAAACGATTATTTTTATTCACTGGGATTATATCTCATTAAGAGTGTTGTTTTCAGAGCACGAGGTCGACATCACTGGAACTGGAGAGGACTGAAGACTTAGCGATTTTCCTCATTTATTACCTAGCTTTGTTAGTATTTTATTTTTTTACGTTGGGTTATTTTAGTGGACGCCCGGGTTTTGAGGCAATTCATTTTATTTGTATAAGGATTTATTTACTACTTTGGACACTTTATATCTATTTTAATTAATATGAGGTATTTTCAGACCCGATTAAGTCGTAAAATTTTTATGACAAGTTTGTTTAATTTAAAACTGTTTAAAGGATTTTTCATTGATTTTGTTTTGGGTTACTAATGTAACGAAGGGCGTTACAGTTTATCTTTTGTTTTATTTGTTTAAAACTTGTTTTATTTTACGCGTTTTATGAGTTCGTTCATGTGGGACCTTTCTACCCATGGACAAATGTTTTATTTTATCCAGTAAATGCATGTTTTGTTTTATATCTTTATCTTTAAATTGCTTTATAACATGCGGGGTAGTAGGGTGTCACATCTGTGGAATCTGCACGCACTGCAAACGCAGTTGGATGACATTAGCCAATCATCACTATAGCATATCAAGAACAATTATAAGCATGCCATGAGTTAGTTTTCTCAAAATCAAGACACAACTAAAAACAGTAAAGACATAAGACCCTACACATCCAAACCAGTTCAGGATCCACAAAATAAGGCCTACGATAAGTTCAAAAACCAAAATAACAGAACAAAACAGAACAAAGTCCTAAACTTCTATGGTGCATCCTCTCCAATGTTTGGTCCAGCTGTCTCCTCATCAACCAAGGGCTCCTCCTCCATGTCATCCCTTGCCGAGTCATCAAAATTAATCATCTCTAAGATCTGTTGCTCAGATAGAGGGCCTACAGGTAGACCTCCCAATGTCTCCAAGTCTACGCCCTGATTCTCTGCCATACGGTGGAGCATAGACTCTAATCCTTACTGAGACTACAAAATGAGAGTATTCAGTGGACACATAGCCTAAATATTAAGGTCTAAACGCCCTTGGTGAAGTGCCACACGGGCCAGCTGCCCTGTAACCTCTGTGAGACCTTGTCTCTACGTTACCCATTCTATCCGAAAGCTCAGGTTGCTGTTGCTGCCCCTGTGGTGGACCGTGTTGTTCAGGTGGATTATTATGACCAGGTTGTTGTCCAATAGGTTCTGAATCAAGCCTCTAAATATAAATCCCAGTAATAGAAAGCATTGGCTTCACTATTATCTCCTCCCTTGAAGCCTGAATACCAGCATTTTCACATAGAATCGTAATCAAAGAGGAATGTCCAACAGTTGCAGAAGTGGATTGTGCTATCTCATACATGTCTTGGGCAAGTATCTCACCCACATCAATAGCCTTTCCCTCAACAATGCAATAAACTAAATGTGCCCGAGATACAATCACATCGGAGACATTAGCACAACTTTGCAACGTGTGATGCACGAAGTGTTGACAAGTGACTCCAAACACAAGAGAGGGGGGTGAATTGTGTTTTTCAAAAACTTTAAGAAAGTTGAAACCTTTTTGTGATTAAGACACTTGTTGAAATATATTAACCAAATATCGTGCAAGTAAAAAACGATTTGTGAAAAACAAAGCAAAAATTAAAAGAGATAAGGGTGAGAAAATTGACGCAGCGATATATCCTGATTCGGGCACAAACTACCCACGTGGCCTACGTCCAATCCCCAAGGCAATACCACCAAGGGTTTTCACTAAATCACTAGCTTTTAAAACAGGCGCAGCTAGAACCTTTACAACGAGAACCCTTCACAGACCAGGGACGTACTATCCCCCAGTGACATAGTCTCAAAAAAAATGAGATAATGACTTACAAGAGTTTAACAAAAGATTACAATCAGAAAGCACTCGCAAGTGCAAATAGAAAACAAATTGAAGTACTACAACAAACACCTATATGGTGTGTATGTCTCTCTTAGGATATGCAAGTGTAAGTTCATGAGATTGATGATAGATTGATGTTCAAGAGTAGAGAATGCTAAAGAAATGATCGGAATTCGTTCAGGTGTTCTCTCTTTTTGTGTTTAGACCAATATATATCTCTTTGAAGGTTAGGTCAAAACTCTTGAAAACTCATTTTCCTCGAACCATAATCGATTGTTAGAAAAGCATAATCGATTATTTTAACCAAAGTCAAAAGGCGCATGAAGAAATGTTCAAGTCATAATCGATTGCAATAATCGATTACATGGTCTCAGTTAAAAAGCTCAAACAAAATCAAGTAAGCATAATCGATTGTCCTAATCGATTATGAAGCCTCTGACTTTTGATCTGAAAAGTAATAGTCGATTTTTCCCCTAACCCCGTATTTGTTTGTTTGGTCCTTTCCACACTTTTTACAATTTGATCCTTTTAGATTTGGATTTTGCGTGTTGGTCCTTTCCATGCTTTTTACACTTTGATCCTTTTAGCTTTGGATTTTGCATGTTGGTCCTTGGACTTGAAACTCCCCTTTTTGCTCATCATCAAAATCAAAGTACATGTCAAGGCATATATTCACAAACTCCCCCTTTTTTATGATGACAAACATCTCATGAGGGAATTTCTGAAAGATAGAGTTAGAGCAATAATATATCACATATTTTAGATTCGCTCTACTCCCCCTCAAGCATGCAATATATATCAATAGAAAACTTACCAAGTTAAATTTTTCCATAGAGTTAGAGCAATAATATATATATATATATATATATATATATATATATATATATCTCATTTAGCAATTTTGCTCTACTCCCCCTTATGCATGCATTTAGAAGTTTATGGAAATTCATATATCACATAAAAGTATGTCTCCCCCTTTAGCACGTAATTCTCCCCCTTAATCATTCACTCATGTAAATCTCCCCCTTTTGTCATTATCAAAAAACAGGAAAAACATCGTAGTTTTGTCATGGCATACATCCATAAAAGTCAATTATTTTAAATATAGAGCATAGAGTATACCATGCAAATTTGAATCAGGTATCTGCGGAAGCAAACAAAATGCCAAGAAGAATGAATGTGAAAGCTTATCTGATAGTCATCTTTGATCCATAATCGATTATTTGTTCTCTGAAGTGAGATTAATGCGATAATCGATGTCAATGATCGATTATTGCTTCTCTGTTAGGACTCCTCGAAAGTCCAGTGGTTCCCTAATTGATTCTTCTAATCGATTATTCCTTCTCTGTTGATTTTGCTTGAATAGCTAGTGATGAGATAATTGATTCCTCTAATCGATTACTACTTCTCTATTTTGGGAATCGAGAAAATTTTCTTGGCATAATCGATTATATTGATCGATTATGACCTCTCTGCCTGCTCACTTAATAAACATGATAGTGGATAACAAAGTGTAATGTGCAAACTTTAATTGGTACATGATGGGTCCAAATTTCCTAGTTCAGTTCTTATAAAGAAGAAGCTTTCTTTAGGTAGGGGTTTAGTAAATATATTCGCTAGTTGTTTAGATGTTTCCATAACCTCAACTATGCAATCACCTTTTTGAATGTGATCTCTAATGAAGTGATGCCTAATCTCAATGTGTTTAGTTCTTGAGTGATATACATGATTTTTCGTGAGGTTTATGGCATTGGTGTTGTCAAGTCATTTAATTGTTGTTTCATCCATATTATTTGTGCACAACAACTACCTGCTGCAACGTATTCCGCTTCAGCGGTGGATAAAGCCACACTTGCTTGTTTCTTGCTATGCCAAGAAACTAAAGCATAATCTCACAGCAAGATAGAGAAGGGATCCGATCATACATCTATACTTATTTACATCTACTGACTTACCATCTTCATCCTTGTCAAGATAGCAAGGTGTGCTCATGGGAGTGGATAGTTCCTTTGAATTGCTCATCCCAAACTTCTTGAGTAGCTCTCTACAATACTTGGATTGGTTAATGAATATACCTTCCTTTGCTTGCTTAATTTGCAATCCAAGAAAGTAATTGAGCTCTACCATCATTGACATTTCAAATTCACTTTGCATGGATTTAGAAAATTCCTTGCACAAAGCTTCGTTAGTTACACCAAATATAATATCATCCACATAAATTTGCACAAGTAAGATGTCATGCTTTTTATTTTTGATGAAGAGAGTGATATCGACTTTTCCTCTTTGAAAATCATTTTCCAACAAAAATTTACTTAATCGCTCATACCAAGCTCTAGGCGCTTGTTTCAAACCATACAAAGCCTTTTTCAATTTGAAAACATGATTTGGAAATTCAAAGTTTGAAAAACCCAGAGGTTGATCCACATAAACTTCTTCTTGTGTAAACCCATTTAAGAAAGCGTTTTTAACATTCATTTGAAAAAATTTTAAATCCATAATGCAAGCAAATGCAAGAAGCATGCGAATGGCCTCTAATCTAGCTACGGGAGTATAGGTTTCATCAAAGTCGATACCTTCTTGTTGATTGTATCCCTTCGTAACAAGCCTAGCTTTGTTTCTAGTGATTATTCCATTTTCATCTAACTTGTTACGAAAGACCCATTTAGTTCCAATGACTAATTGGTTTTTAGAGTTAGGGATTAATTCCCAAACTTCATTTCTTTCAAATTGGTTTAGCTCCTCTTGCATAGCAAGAGTCCAATGTTCATCTACTATAGCCACGTCAACATTTTTAGGTTCAATTTGAGAGACAAACGCCATATAATGACAAGCATGATTAAGAGAGTTTCGAGTTGTTACCCCTTTAGAGATATCACCGATAATATTGTCAAGAGGACGGTATCTAGATGTTCTCCATTCTCTTGGAAGGTCGGAGTGAGGTGTTTCTTCTTCTTGTGGAGGTGTTTGATTTTCTTGGTCATTCTCTGGAGTTCTTTTCTCCTCAAGATATGTGTTTCCCAACATCTCTGCAAGATCATCAACTCTTTCTTCCACTACAACTTTAGTGTTAGTTGCATCAAAATATACATGTACAGATTCTTCAATGGTCATTGTTCTCTTGTTATAAATTCGAAAGGTCTTACTAGAATTGGAGTATCCAAGAAATATACCTTCATCAGCTTTAGTATCGAATTTACCAAGGTTTTCATTACCATTATTCAAAACAAAGCACTTACATCCGAATACGTGAAAGTGGGAGATGTTAGGCTTTCTTCCCTTGTAAATTTCATAGGGTGTCTGTTTCATAATAGGTCTTATGAGGACTCTATTCATCATATAGCATGCGGTGTTTACCGCATCTACCCAGAAATACTTAGGAAAGTTCATCTCATTGAGCATCGTCCTCGCTAGCTCAACTAGAGACCGAATTTTCCTTTCCACCACCCCATTTTGTTGGGGAGTCCTTGGTGAGGAAAGATTATGCCCGATGCCATTTTCAGCATAGAAAGCCTCAAATGACTCATTTTGAAACTCACCACCATGATCATTTGGGATAGTTACAATGTTTAATCCCGAATCGTTTTGTATAACCTTGGCAAGTTTTCGAAAGGCATCAAAAGCGTCATTTTTGTGAGAAATGAACAGGTTCCATGTATAACGAGAATAGTCATCCACAATGACAAGTCCATAGTAATTACTACCAAAGCTAATAGTTCTAGAATGACCAAATAAGTCCATGTGTAAAAGCTGTAAAAGTCGGTTTGTAGAAACAATGTTTTTAGATTTAAAAGAGACCTTTACTTGTTTTCCTTTTTGACAAGCGTCACACATTTTATCTTTTTCAAAACGGAGCTTTGATAAATCAATTACTAGGTCCTTGCGAACCAATCTATTTAGATGGTCCATGTGAATATGAGTCATCCTCCTATGCCATAGCCAAGTTTCATCCTCTTTACTAATAAGACGGCATGCATCATTTGAAGATAGGTCATCTAAGCAAACCACATAGATATTTCCAATTCTT
Organism: Sophora flavescens; assembly: GCA_030762895.1. Lineage (NCBI taxonomy): Eukaryota > Viridiplantae > Streptophyta > Magnoliopsida > Fabales > Fabaceae > Sophora > Sophora flavescens. The sequence continues at coordinate 149,563,856 of CM061069.1, forward strand.
TGGCCAATTAGTTTAGTTTGATTATTAGAATTCATGACTTTGCATTTAGTATTGTCAAACACAACATTATATCATTTATCACTTAGTTGACTTATACTTAGCAAGTTATGTTTCAAATCTTCAACATAGAGAACATTTTCTATGGTAGGATTAGGACCTTTACCAATAGTCCCAATTCCCAAGATTCTACCGTTGTTTTTATCTCCATAGAAGACATATCCACCTTTCTTTAGTGTGAGGGAGGAGAACTTGCTTTTGTCTCCCGTCATGTGCTTGGAGCATCCGCTATCGAGATACCAATTTGAGCTCTTTGCTTTCAAGCACACCTACAAAACAGATTCAATTTTTAACTTTTGGTACCCAAATCATGTTGGGTCCATGAGAGTTAGTCTTGGGCACATTGCCCTTTTGTACCCACACTTTCTTGCCCTTTAAATTGTTGTTCTTTCTAGCATTGCAAATAGAGGTAGTATGTCCTTTTCCACCATAATAAAAACATTTTACAAAAGGACTACTAGATGTGTTTGTTGGGCTAAAGAACCTTTTAAAAGATTTTTCATGCAACTTAGGTTGATAACCCAAACCGGCTTTATCATAGGTTCCTTTTTGATTACCTAGCAAGATATTTAGGTTGTCCCTTCCATTAGAGAATTTAGCAAGTGTATCATATAAATCTTCAATTTTCACTTTCCAAACCTTGCATTCACCACAACTTGAAACTTCATTATTTTTGTTTTCACATGGCAAGCACAATGAAGTCTTATTCAACAAAACTTGTTTTTCTTTGATTTCTTCAATTTCTTTATTCAAAGAATCAATTTTCAATTCAAGACTAGAAATAGTTTTTCTTGATGAAGAAATTGTTTTTCTAAGACGTGTGGTTTCATCATTTAATTCTTCACAAGTAACAAGTAATTCATTATACGATAAATCAAAACCAGTTTCATCATTCGTTACCTCATCATCGTCATCCTCATGATTGGCCATGAGACAAAGATTGGCTTCTTCGTCTTCGGACTCATCGATGCAATATGTGTCGTTGTCCTCCCATGCGATGTAGGCCTTTCTTCCTCTCTTATCCTTTTGTGGCCTCTTTTCCATTCTTTCATTTTTATTTTGAACTAGAGGACACTCAGGACGAATATGGCCTTTCTTTTTGCATTTGAAGCATATTGGAGTATAGGAGTTAGTTTCTTCTCCACCTTTCTTTTGATGAGTGAAGTTTTGACGAGCTCTCCCTTTGTTCCTTAGGAAACTTTTGAATTTTCGGACCATCAAGCTCATGTTTTCATCTCCATTATCAAGTCCTTAGAACTCATCAAATTCGCCATCTTCCTCAATGGATTCATTCATACTTGCCTTATGAGCAAGCCATTTCTTCTTCTAGTCATTTTCTTCACTTTCAGTGGGGCGATTCAGCTCTAGTTCATGTTCCTGCAATTTACCAAACAAAGTAGCCAAAGACATAGAAGACAAATCCCTTGACTCAGAAATAGCAGTTACTTTGGGCTGCCAACTTCTATTTAAACATCTAAGAATTTTATTTATTAAATCTTCATTTGAAAATGTTTTTCCAAGAGCCCCAAGATGATTAATTATATGAGTGAAACGTTTTTGTATATCTTGTATGCTTTCACCCAGTTTTATCCTAAATAGCTCATTCTCATGGGTCGGTAGTACCTTGATGGGTCAATTGAAGGGTGTCCCACATCTCCTTGACGGTCGCGCAATTTGAGACCCTATAGAACTCATCGTAGCTTAAAGCTGAGGTGATGATGTTCCTAGCTTTCAAATTGTGTTGGACCTTTTTCTTGTCTTCTCCAATCCAGAGATTTCTCGGTTTATCCACCGAAGCACCATCAACTTTATGCTTGGGGACAAATGGACCATTTTCCATAGCATCCCAAATATCAATGTAAAAAGCTTCTAAAACTATTTTCATTTTTTCTTTCCAGTAACCATACCCTTCACCATTGAAATATGGGGGTCTGTTTACAGAAGAACCCTCGTTACAAAAACTGTTTGAAGTCATCTTTCCTCTTGAGATGGCATCATCCTTTATATCCAAGAGTTAACCTCTGATACCGCTTGTTGACAAGTAACCCCAAACACAAGAGGGGGGGTGAATTGTGTTTTTCAAAAACTTTAAGAAAGTTGAAACCTTTTTGTGATTAAGACACTTGTTCAAATATATTAACCAAATCGCATGCAAGTAAAAAACGATTTGTGAAAAACAAAGCAAAAATTAAAAGAGATAAGGGTGAGAAAATTGACACAGCGATATATCCTGGTTCGGCCACAAACTACCCACGTGGCCTACACCCAGTCCCCAAGGCAATACCGCCAAGGGTACGTTTTCACTAAATCACTAGCTTTTAAAATAGGCGCAGCTAGAACCTTTACAATGAGAACCCTTCACAGACCAGGGACGTACTATCCCCCAGTGACATAGTCTCAAAAAAAAAACACATGAGATAATGACTCACAAGAGTTTAACAAAAGATTACAATCAGAAAGCACTCACAAGTGCAAATAGAAAACAAATTGAAGCACTAAAACAATCACCTATATGGTGTGTATGTCTCTCTTAGGATATGCAAGTGTAAGTTCGTGAGATTGATAATAGATCGATGTTCAAGAGTAAAGAATGTTAGAGAAATGATCGGAATTCGTTCAGGTGTTCTCTCTTTTTCTGTGTTTAGACCAATATATATCTCTTTGAAGGTTAGGTCAAAACTCTTGAAAAATCATTTTCCTCGAACCATAATCGATTATTAGAAAAGTATAATCGATTATTTTAACCAAAGTCAAAAGGCTCATGAAGAAACAATCAGGTCATAATCGATTGCAATAATCGATTACATGGTCTCGGTTAAAAATCTCAAACTAAATCAAGTAAGCATAATCGATTGTCCTAATCGATTATGAAGCCTCTGACTTTTGATGGGAAAAGTAATAATCGATTTTTCCAGAACCATAATCGATTATAATTCAAATTTTAAACACAACGACTAAGACAGAATCAAATCTCCATTAAAGCACATTTAGGCCATTTAAAAGCTGAGTTTAAAACGTGTTGAAAATATACATAATCGATTACCATAATCGATTATGACAGTTTAAAAATTGAATTTTCAACAGGCAACAGCTCTATCATTTAAACACTCAATTAAGCGTAATTAAGAGCTAAATAATCGATTACCATAATCGATTATCCTTATTCGAATTTTGAATTTCAAAAACCTGACAGCTCTGTTATTTGGAAACTCATTTAAGCACATTTAAGAGCTGCATAACCGATTACCATAATCGATTATACTTCTTAAAAAATTGGTTTTTCAAAATCTCTGAGAAGGTCAAAAGTTTATATCGTATGTTTAATTTTTAGGAAACCTTTTTCGAAAAACGGATTTTTAAATGTGTGTGTGTGATATATTTTACCTTTGAGAGACACACACCCATTTACACTTTACTCTAAAACAAACAATAGAGTAAAAGACAATTTCCCTTCACCCCGTATTTGTTTGTTTGGTCCTTATCACGCTTTTTACAATTTGATCCTTTTAGCTTTGGATTTTGTGTGTTGGTCATTTCCACACTTTTTGCACTTTGATCCTTTTAGCTTTTGATTTTGCGTGTTGGTCCTTGGACTTGAAATTCCCCTTTTTTCTCATCATCAAAATCAAAGTACATGTCAAGGCATATATCCACACGAAGGTGCACCATGCCCTCGGAATAGGTTTGAAATGCGATGCTTTGAGCTTTCTTAGTATCCCGCCCCTAGTATAAGTCCATGTTGCTCCTGGGAGGCACAATGTGGTTAGCAAAGCATCAGCATCTATCTCTTGCTCTTGAAGTTCCTCATACTCACATTCAGCTGGTATCGGGGTCTGGAGGATAGAATTGATGATACGAGCATTATAACGAATCTCCTTTCCTCGAACATAGCTCACATGCTTGTTCCCCTTTGGTGGTTCGGTTGCAAAAGCGTTGGCATAAAACTCCATAACCAACTCTTGAGACACCGGCTTCGGGAAACAAACCAATGTATTCCACCTTCTATTCAGAATTTGCTCAACCATTTCTGGACACTCGGTCCTCCCCATTCCTTTTCAAACCTTTCAAGGACGAAAATATGCACATCTCAGCACACACACAGTGATTAAAAGTGAATTTGGAATGTGAAGTGTGTGCTTATGACTTGGTGTTATGCGCAACACACCCATTGCAACCCTTGGTTCAAGCAAAGATAAGACGAGATGAGAGCGTTAAAGCACAGAGGAAACCCATACATAGGAATTTTCAACAAAACCTAACTACACAAACTACTCCTAATCCAAAAATAGAAAGCAAGAAGTGGAGTAGAAGATAAGAAATGGAAACCTACGAGAGAAAAGGGGGAAAACGAAAAATTCATACCTGTTGAAATTTGTTGAAGTGAAATGGGGTGCAAGGAAAGCCTTACCCACAGCGTATGATATCCAAAATCGCATAGAAAGATAAGTTAGGGTTTATGCGTTACAGCTTTTGAAATGAGGAACAAAATTGCCCCTCGCAATTCTGGGGTTATAAACGCACCAGCGCTCAACACTGTATCATGGCGCTCAGTGCCAAATGCCCAGGATTTCCTAGAGTTTCCAGCGCCAATCTTCATTGTCCGGATCCCAGCGCTGAGATTTTTGGGAGTTTCTGACTTTACTCTCACGCCCAGCACTGGTTTTGAAGCTCAGCGCTAGAAGGAACTCTGCAACATTTTGCAAAACTCTGGTGCCATTCCTTTTGATCCTTTCTTGAAGACAGATTTGCACCCAACTTCAGAGCAAATTCTACACAGTAAAATGTATCACAATATACCAATGAAATCACCAAAACTTAGAAGTAAAAAAAATGAAAGAAATTCTAGTATACTCTTGGGTTACCTCCCAAGCAGTGCTTCTTTAACGTCACTAGCTTGACGTCGAATTTATGTTCAAGGTTCTTTCAAACTCAAGACGGCTTTTGCTCTCTCAAAATCACCTCCAAAATATAGCTTCAACCATTGACCATTCACTTTAAATCGCCTCTTAGATTCCGGGTCTTCCACTGAAACTGCACCATCAACCATAGCTTCTTTAACAATGAAGGGTCCTGACCATTTGGACTTCAATTTCCCAGGGAATAGCTTCAAACGTGAATTGAACAATAGCACTTGCTGCCCTGGGTAGAAGACTCTGTGCAATATGTGCTTGTTCTCACAATTGTAGCTCCATCATTTGCCGGTGAAGAAATTGCATCCAACCACTTAGAAATATAATCCACTGCCACAAGTATGTACTGATTGGAGTATGACAATGGTAAAGGTCCCATAAGTCTATCCCCCAACAATCAAACAACTCTACTTCAAGAATGCTTTGCAATGGAATTTCATTCCTCTTTGAGATGCCTCCAGTTCTTTGGCATTTGTCACATTGCTTGGTATAATTGTAAGCATCTTTGGAAAGTGTTAGCCAGTAAAAGCCACATTGTAACACCTTCACTGTTGTTTGGTCCCCAATATTATGCCCTACATAAGGTGAACCATGGCAATGCCAAATAATGCCTTGAGCCTCATCTTGATCAATGCACCTGCGAAGGATACCATCCGGGCAGCTCTTAAACAGAAACGGATCATCCCAAATGTAGAAATTCGTATCCCGGAAGAACTTTTTCTGCTGCTGCCATGTGAGGCCTTCCGGAACAATGTTTACGGCCTTAAAATTTGCCATATCGGTAAACCAAGGCCTCTCCTTGTCCATGAGCAGTTTTTCATCCGGAAATTCCTCCCTAACTTCATTCTCTTGGACTATTACAGCTTCATTCTCCAATTTGGACAAGTGGTAAGCAACCACATTTTCACTTCCTTTCTTATCTCTTATCTCTAGATCAAATTCCTGCATAAGGAGAATCCATCGGACTAATCTAGGCTTTGATTCAACTTTAGTCAAGAGATATTTAAGTGCAGAATGATCACTAAAAACAATGACTTTAGAACCAATCAAATAGGACCGAAATTTCTCCAATGCAAAGACTATAGCAAGCAAATCTTTTTCAGTAGTTGCATAGTGAATCTTATTTTCATTCAAAACCTTGCTTGCATAGTATATTGCATGGAAAAACTTATCCTTTAACTGTCCTAAAACTGCACCTACTGCATAATCACTTGCATCGCACATTAGTTTAAATGGTAAGTCCCAATTCGGTGCAACAATGATAGGTGCAGTGACTAACTTCTCTTTCAAAATAGTAAAAGCATGCAAACATTCATCGTTAAGCTCAAAAGGATTATCCTTATTCAATAGGACACACAAGGGTTTAGAAATTTTAGAAAAATCTTCGATAAAGCTATAAAACCCGGCATGTCCTAAGAAACTTTGGACTCCTTTGACATTTGCAGGTGGTGGAAGCTTCTCTATGACTTCTATCTTGGCTATGTCTACCTCAATTCCTAGATTAATCCAATGGATTCTCCTTATGCATGAATTTGATCTAGATATAAGAGATAAGAAATGAAGTGAAAATGTGGTTGCTGACCACTTGTCCAAATTGGAGAATGAAACTGTAACAGTCCAAGAGAATGAAGTTAGAGAGGAATTTCCGGATGAGAAACTGCTCATGGTCATGGAGAAGCTTGGTTTGCTAATATGGCAAATTTTAAAGCCGTAAACATTGTTCCGGAAGGCCTCACATGGAAGCAGCAGAAAAAGTTCTTCCGGGATGCGAATTTCTACATTTGGGATGATCCGTTTCTATTTAAGAGCTGCCCGGATGGTATCCTTTGCAGGTGCATTGATCAAGATGAGGCTCAAGGCATTCTTTGGCATCACCATGGTTCACCTTATGGAGGGCATTATAATGGGGACCGGACAGCAGTGAAGGTGTTACAATGTGGCTTTTACTGGCCAACGCCTTTCAAAGATGCTCACAATTATGCCAAGCAATGTGACAAATGCCAAAGAACTAGACGCATCTCAAAGAGGAATGAAATTCCATTGCAAAGTATTCTTGAAGTAGAGTTGTTTGATTGTTGGGGGATAGACTTTATGGGACCTTTCCCATTGTCATACTCCAATCAATACATACTTGTGGCAGTGGATTATGTTTCTAAGTGGGTGGAAACAATTGCTTCACCGGCAAATGATGGAGCTACAGTTGTGAGATTCCTCAAGAAGAACATCTTTGCTAGATTTGGAGTACCCCGTGTGTTGATTAGTGATGGAGGGAAACACTTTTGCAATAATCATTTGCAAAGTGTTTTGACTAAGTATAATGTGAAACACAAGGTGGCCACTCCTTATCATCCACAAACAAGTGGCCAAGTTGAGGTGTCTAATAGAGAAATCAAAAAGATCTTGGAAAATACTGTTGCAAACTCAAGAAAAGATTGGTCAAGGAAGCTAGATGACGCATTATAGGTTCATAGGACAGCATTTAAGACTCCACTTGGTCTTTCTCCTTATCAAATGGTCTATGGAAAGTCATGTCATCTCCCAATGGAGCTTGAACACAAAGCATATTAGGCTCTTAAATTCTTGAATTTTGATTCTACTCTAGCCGGTGAGAAGAGATTGGACCAGCTGAACAAATTGGAAGAAATGAGGCTAATGGCTTATGAAAATGCTTCAGTTTACAAGCAAAGAGTGAAGGCGTACCATGACAAGCACATATTGCACAGAGTCTTCTACCCAGGGCATCAAGTGCTATTGTTCAATTCGTGTTTGAAGCTATTCCCTAGGAAATTGAAGTCCAAATGGTCAGGACCCTTCATTGTTAAAGAAGTTATGGCTCATGGTGCAGTTGAAGTGGAAGACCCGGAATCTAAGAGACGATTTAAAGT